>OZ024927.1:144534004-145784004 GCA_964017235.1 Sabellastarte sp. h YS-2021
GTTTGGCAATATTGGCTTCAGCTGGCCCCACATTCGCTTCTGTGGGGCTGCATTAAGATATACTTAAATTTGGCAAAGTAAGACAAATTTAAGGCTGAAAACCATATTGTTTGCTAGAGCTGGCGCCACTAAATGAGATTCCACAAGAATATTCCTTAAGAAATACATAACTGGTCCAAAATACATGTATTGGAAGTGCAGGTATCGAGGGGGTGATCATATGGCACATCAGTCCAAAACCCCACTTAAACTTCATCAATCTGGCTCAGATTTTCACAGGAAACTCAGTTCATATCAGACATTGATATTGTATTGGCTTGACTTACTCAGGAAACCAATTAAAAATTTCAATCTTCCGGGGTTTGGGGCCAAGCTCAGCCCCCCTCAAATTAGGAAATATCAGGTATATCCTAATACAACCAATCTCAAGCTCTTCTTTAATTTTGCATATGTTTTAACAATAATTGAGGATATATTAGGCCCATTTGGAGCATTACATCTCTGAAAATAAATTATTTCACCCATATAGTGCTGTAAAAATGGTCAAAAATACATGTAAATTACACCAAACCAGTACCAAATGTTGGTCTATAATGCTGACATTTGGCCAGAATATAAGGTGGCACATACTAAATCTGACTGAACCGGTTTTAAAATTACATCTGATATAACAGTACCTATAGTTTGGCAATATTTGCTTCAGCTGGCCCCAAATTCACTTCTGTGGGGCTGCATTAAGATATACGTAAATTTGGCAAAGTAAGACAAATTTAAGGCTGAAAACCATATTGTTTGCTAGAGCTGGCGCCACTAAATGAGATTCCACAAGAATATTCATTAAGAAATACATAACTGGTCCAAAATACATGTATTGGAAGTGCAGGTATCGAGGGGGTGATCATATGGCACATCAGTCCAAAACCCCACTTAAACTTCATCAATCTGGCTCAGATTTTCACAGGAAACTCAGTTCATATCAAACATTGATATTGTATTGGCTGGACTTACTCAGGAAACCAATTAAAAATTTCAATTTTCCGTGGTTTGGGGCCAGGCTCAGCCCCCCTCAAATTAGGAAATATCAGGTATATCCTAATACAACCAATCTGAAGCTCTTCTTTAATTTTGCATATGTTTTAACAATAATTGAGGATATATTAGGCCCATTTGGAGCATTACATCTCTGAAAATAAATTATTTCACCCATATAGTGCTGTAAAAATGGTCAAAAATACATGTAAATTACACCAAACCAGTACCAAATGTTGGTCTATAATGCTGACATTTTACCAGAATATAAGGTGGCACATACTAAATCTGACTGAACCGGTTTTAAAATTACATCTGATATAACAGTACCTATAGTTTGGCAATATTGGCTTCAGCTGGCCCCAAATTCGCTTCTGTGGGGCTGCATTAAGATATACGTAAATTTGGCAAAGTAAGACAAATTTAAGGCTGTAACCATATTGTTTGCTAGAGCTGGCGCCACTAAATGAGATTCCACAAGAATATTCCTTAAGAAATACATAACTGGTCCAAAATACATGTATTGGAAGTGCAGGTATCGAGGGGGTGATCATATGGCACATCAGTCCAAAACCCCACTTAAACTTCATCAATCTGGCTCAGATTTTCACAGGAAACTCAGTTCATATCAGACATTGATATTGTATTGGCTTGACTTACTCAGGAAACCAATTAAAAATTTCAATTTTCCGGGGTTTGGGGCCAGGCTCAGCCCCCCTCAAATTAGGAAATATCAGGTATATCCTAATACAACCAATCTCAAGCTCTTCTTTAATTTTGCATATGTTTTAACAATAATTGAGGATATATTAGGCCCATTTGGAGCATTACATCTCTGAAAATAAATTATTTCACCCATATAGTGCTGTAAAAATGGTCAGAAATACATGTAAATTACACCAAACCAGTACCAAATGTTGGTCTATAATGCTGACATTTGGCCAGAATATAAGGTGGCACATACTAAATCTGACTGAACCGGTTTTAAAATTACATCTGATATAACAGTACCTATAGTTTGGGAATATTTGCTTCAGCTGGCCCCAAATTCACTTCTGTGGGGCTGCATTAAGATATACGTAAATTTGGCAAAGTAAGACAAATTTAAGGCTGAAAACCATATTGTTTGCTAGAGCTGGCGCCACTAAATGAGATTCCACAAGAATATTCATTAAGAAATACATAACTGGTCCAAAATACATGTATTGGAAGTGCAGGTATCGAGGGGGTGATCATATGGCACATCAGTCCAAAACCCCACTTAAACTTCATCAATCTGGCTCAGATTTTCACAGGAAACTCAGTTCATATCAGACATTGATATTGTATTGGCTTGACTTACTCAGGAAACCAATTAAAAATTTCAATTTTCCGGGGTTTGGGGCCAGGCTCAGCCCCCCTCAAATAAGGAAATATCAGGTATATCCTAATACAACCAATCTGAAGCTCTTCTTTAATTTTGCATATGTTTTAATAATAATTGAGGATATATTAGGCCCATTTGGAGCATTACATCTCTGAAAATAAATCATTTCACCCATATAGTGCTGTAAAAATGGTCAAAAATACATGTAAATTACACCAAACCAGTACCAAATGTTGGTCTGTAATGCTGACATTTTACCAGAATATAAGGTGGCACATACTAAATCTGACTGAACCGGTTTTAAAATTACATCTGATATAACAGTACCTATAGTTTGGCAATATTGGCTTCAGCTGGCCCCAAATTCGCTTCTGTGGGGCTGCATTAAGATATACGTAAATTTGGCAAAGTAAGACAAATTTAAGGCTGAAAACCATATTGTATGCTAGAGCTGGCGCCACTAAATGAGATTCCACAAGAATATTCCTTAAGAAATACATAACTGGTTCAAAATACATGTATTGGAAGTGCAGGTATCGAGGGGGTGATCATATGGCACATCAGTCCAAAACCCCACTTAAACTTCATCAATCTGGCTCAGATTTTCACAGGAAACTCAGTTCATATCAGACATTGATATTGTATTGGCTTGACTTACTCAGGAAACCAATTAAAAATTTCAATTTTCCGGGGTTTGGTGCCAGGCTCAGCCCCCCTCAAATTAGGAAATATCAGGTATATCCTAATGCAACCAATCTCAAGCTCTTCTTTAATTTTGCATATGTTTTAACAATAATTGAGCATATATTAGGCCCATTTGGAGCATTACATCTCTGAAAATAAATTATTTCACCCATATAGTGCTGTAAAAATGGTCAAAAATACATGTAAATTACACCAAACCAGTACCAAATGTTGGTCTATAATGCTGAAATTTGGCCAGAATATAAGGTGGCACATACTAAATCTGACTGAACCGGTTTTAAAATTACATCTGATATAACAGTACCTATAGTTTGGCAATATTGGCTTCAGCTGGCCCCAAATTCACTTCTGTGGGGCTGCATTAAGATATACGTAAATTTGGCAAAGTAAGACAAATTTAAGGCTGAAAACCATATTGTTTGCTAGAGCTGGCGCCACTAAATGAGATTCCACAAGAATATTCATTAAGAAACACATAACTGGTCCAAAATACATGTATTGGAAGTGCAGGTATCGAGGGGGTGATCATATGGCACATCAGTCCAAAACCCCACTTAAACTTCATCAATCTGGCTCAGATTTTCACAGGAAACTCAGTTCATATCAGACATTGATATTGTATTGGCTTGACTTACTCAGGAAACCAATTAAAAATTTCAATTTTCCGGGGTTTGGGGCCAGGCTCAGCCCCCCTCAAATTAGGAAATATCAGGTATATCCTAATACAACCAATCTGAAGCTCTTCTTTAATTTTGCATATGTTTTAACAATAATTGAGGATATATTAGGCCCATTTGGAGCATTACATCTCTGAAAATAAATTATTTCACCCATATAGTGCTGTAAAAATGGTCAAAAATACATGTAAATTACACCAAACCAGTACCAAATGTTGGTCTATAATGCTGAAATTTGGCCAGAATATAAGGTGGCACATACTAAATCTGACTGAACCGGTTTTAAAATTACATCTGATATAACAGTACCTATATTTTGGCAATATTGGCTTCAGCTGGCCCCAAATTCGCTTCTGTGGGGCTGCATTAAGATATACTTAAATTTGGCAAAGTAAGACAAATTCAAGGCTGAAAACCATATTATGCGCTAGAGCTGGCGCCACTAAATGAGATTCCACAAGAATATTCCTTAGGAAATACATAACTGGTCCAAAATACATGTATTGGAAGTGCAGGTATCGAGGGGGTGATCATATGGCACATCAGTCCAAAACCCCACTTAAACTTCATCAATCTGGCTCAGATTTTCACAGGAAACTCAGTTCATATCAGACATTGATATTGTATTGGCTTGACTTACTCAGGAAACCAATTAAAAATTTCAATTTTCCGGGGTTTGGTGCCAGGCTCAGCCCCCCTCAAATTAGGAAATATCAGGTATATCCTAATACAACCAATCTCAAGCTCTTCTTTAATTTTGCATATGTTTTAACAATAATTGAGGATATATTAGGCCCATTTGGAGCATTACATCTCTGAAAATAAATTATTTCACCCATATAGTGCTGTAAAAATGGTCAAAAATACATGTAAATTACACCAAACCAGTACCAAATGTTGGTCTATAATGCTGACATTTGGCCAGAATATAAGGTGGCACATACTAAATCTGACTGAACCGGTTTTAAAATTACATCTGATATAACAGTACCTATAGTTTGGCAATATTGGCTTCAGCTGGCCCCAAATTCACTTCTGTGGGCCTGCATTAAGATATACGTAAATTTGGCAAAGTAAGACAAATTTAAGGCTGAAAACCATATTGTTTGCTAGAGCTGGCGCCACTAAATGAGATTCCATAAGAATATTCATTAAGAAATACATAACTGGTCCAAAATACATGTATTGGAAGTGCAGGTATCGAGGGGGTGATCATATGGCACATCAGTCCAAAACCCCACTTAAACTTCATCAATCTGCCTCAGATTTTCACAGGAAACTCAGTTCATATCAGACATTGATATTGTATTGGCTTGACTTACTCAGGAAACCAATTAAAAATTTCAATTTTCCGTGGTTTGGGGCCAGGCTCAGCCCCCCTCAAATTAGGAAATATCAGGTATATCCTAATACAACCAATCTCAAGCTCTTCTTTAATTTTGCATATGTTTTAACAATAATTGAGGATATATTAGGCCCATTTGGAGCATTACATCTCTGAAAATAAATTATTTCACCCATATAGTGCTGTAAAAATGGTCAAAAATACATGTAAATTACACCAAACCAGTACCAAATGTTGGTCTATAATGCTGAAATTTGGCCAGAATATAAGGTGGCACATACTAAATCTGACTGAACCGGTTTTAAAATTACATCTGATATAACAGTACCTATAGTTTGGCAATATTTGCTTCAGCTGGCCCCAAATTCACTTCTGTGGGGCTGCATTAAGATATACGTAAATTTGGCAAAGTAAGACAAATTTAAGGCTGAAAACCATATTGTTTGCTAGAGCTGGCGCCACTAAATGAGATTCCACAAGAATATTCATTAAGAAATACATAACTGGTCCAAAATACATGTATTGGAAGTGCAGGTATCGAGGGGGTGATCATATGGCACATCAGTCCAAAACCCCACTTAAACTTCATCAATCTGGCTCAGATTTTCACAGGAAACTCAGTTCATATCAGACATTGATATTGTATTGGCTTGACTTACTCAGGAAACCAATTAAAAATTTCAATTTTCCGGGGTTTGGGACCAGGCTCAGCCCCCCTCAAATAAGGAAATATCAGGTATATCCTAATACAACCAATCTGAAGCTCTTCTTTAATTTTGCATATGTTTTAATAATAATTGAGGATATATTAGGCCCATTTGGAGCATTACATCTCTGAAAATAAATCATTTCACCCATATAGTGCTGTAAAAATGGTCAAAAATACATGTAAATTACACCAAACCAGTACCAAATGTTGGTCTGTAATGCTGACATTTTACCAGAATATAAGGTGGCACATACTAAATCTGACTGAACCGGTTTTAAAATTACATCTGATATAACAGTACCTATAGTTTGGCAATATTGGCTTCAGCTGGCCCCAAATTCACTTCTGTGGGGCTGCATTAAGATATACGTAAATTTGGCAAAGTAAGACAAATTTAAGGCTGAAAACCATATTGTATGCTAGAGCTGGCGCCACTAAATGAGATTCCACAAGAATATTCCTTAAGAAATACATAACTGGTTCAAAATACATGTATTGGAAGTGCAGGTATCGAGGGGGTGATCATATGGCACATCAGTCCAAAACCCCACTTAAACTTCATCAATCTGGCTCAGATTTTCACAGGAAACTCAGTTCATATCAGACATTGATATTGTATTGGCTTGACTTACTCAGGAAACCAATTAAAAATTTCAATTTTCCGGGGTTTGGGGCCAGGCTCAGCCCCCCTCAAATTAGGAAATATCAGGTATATCCTAATGCAACCAATCTGAAGCTCTTCTTTAATTTTGCATATGTTTTAACAATAATTGAGCATATATTAGGCCCATTTGGAGCATTACATCTCTGAAAATAAATTATTTCACCCATATAGTGCTGTAAAAATGGTCAAAAATACATGTAAATTACACCAAACCAGTACCAAATGTTGGTCTATAATGCTGAAATTTGGCCAGAATATAAGGTGGCACATACTAAATCTGACTGAACCGGTTTTAAAATTACATCTGATATAACAGTACCTATAGTTTGGCAATATTGGCTTCAGCTGGCCCCAAATTCACTTCTGTGGGGCTGCATTAAGATATACGTAAATTTGGCAAAGTAAGACAAATTTAAGGCTGAAAACCATATTGTTTGCTAGAGCTGGCGCCACTAAATGAGATTCCACAAGAATATTCATTAAGAAATACATAACTGGTCCAAAATACATGTATTGGAAGTGCAGGTATCGAGGGGGTGATCATATGGCACATCAGTCCAAAACCCCACTTAAACTTCATCAATCTGGCTCAGATTTTCACAGGAAACTCAGTTCATATCAGACATTGATATTGTATTGGCTTGACTTACTCAGGAAACCAATTAAAAATTTCAATTTTCCGGGGTTTGGGGCCAGGCTCAGCCCCCCTCAAATTAGGAAATATCAGGTATATCCTAATACAACCAATCTGAAGCTCTTCTTTAATTTTGCATATGTTTTAACAATAATTGAGGATATATTAGGCCCATTTGGAGCATTACATCTCTGAAAATAAATTATTTCACCCATATAGTGCTGTAAAAATGGTCAAAAATACATGTAAATTACACCAAACCAGTACCAAATGTTGGTCTATAATGCTGAAATTTGGCCAGAATATAAGGTGGCACATACTAAATCTGACTGAACCGGTTTTAAAATTACATCTGATATAACAGTACCTATAGTTTGGCAATATTGGCTTCAGCTGGCCCCAAATTCGCTTCTGTGGGGCTGCATTAAGATATACTTAAATTTGGCAAAGTAAGACAAATTTAAGGCTGAAAACCATATTGTGCGCTAGAGCTGGCGCCACTAAATGAGATTCCACAAGAATATTCCTTAGGAAATACATAACTGGTCCAAAATACATGTATTGGAAGTGCAGGTATCGAGGGGGTGATCATATGGCACATCAGTCCAAAACCCCACTTAAACTTCATCAATCTGCCTCAGATTTTCACAGGAAACTCAGTTCATATCAGACATTGATATTGTATTGGCTTGACTTACTCAGGAAACCAATTAAAAATTTCAATTTTCCGGGGTTTGGGGCCAGGCTCAGCCCCCCTCAAATTAGGAAATATCAGGTATATCCTAATACAACCAATCTCAAGCTCTTCTTTAATTTTGCATATGTTTTAACAATAATTGAGGATATATTAGGCCCATTTGGAGCATTACATCTCTGAAAATAAATTATTTCACCCATATAGTGCTGTAAAAATGGTCAAAAATACATGTAAATTACACCAAACCAGTACCAAATGTTGGTCTATAATGCTAAAATTTGGCCAGAATATAAGGTGGCACATACTAAATCTGACTGAACCGGTTTTAAAATTACATCTGATATAACAGTACCTATAGTTTGGCAATATTGGCTTCATCTGGCCCCAAATTCGCTTCTGTGGGGCTGCATTAAGATATACTTAAATTTGGCAAAGTAAGACAAATTTAAGGCTGAAAACCATATTGTGCGCTAGCGCTGGCGCCACTAAATGAGATTCCACAAGAATATTCATTAAGAAATACATAACTGGTCCAAATACATGTATTGGAAGTGCAGGTATCGAGGGGGTGATCATATGGCACATCAGTCCAAAACCCCACTTAAACTTCATCAATCTGGCTCAGATTTTCACAGGAAACTCAGTTCATATCAGACATTGATATTGTATTGGCTTGACTTACTCAGGAAACCAATTAAAAATTTCAATTTTCCGGGGTTTGGGGCCAGGCTCAGACCCCCTCAAATTAGGAAATATCAGGTATATCCTAATACAACCAATCTGAAGCTCTTCTTTAATTTTGCATATGTTTTAACAATAATTGAGGATATATTAGGCCCATTTGGAGCATTACATCTCTGAAAATAAATTATTTCACCCATATAGTGCTGTAAAAATGGTCAAAAATACATGTAAATTACACCAAACCAGTACCAAATGTTGGTCTATAATGCTGACATTTGGCCAGAATATAAGGTGGCACATACTAAATCTGACTGAACCGGTTTTAAAATTACATCTGATATAACAGTACCTATAGTTTGGCAATATTTGCTTCAGCTGGCCCCAAATTCACTTCTGTGGGGCTGCATTAAGATATACGTAAATTTGGCAATTTAAGACAAATTTAAGGCTGAAAACCATATTGTTTGCTAGAGCTGGCGCCACTAAATGAGATTCCACAAGAATATTCATTAAGAAATACATAACTGGTCCAAAATACATGTATTGGAAGTGCAGGTATCGAGAAGGGGTGATCATATGGCACATCAGTCCAAAACCCCACTTAAACTTCATCAATCTGGCTCAGATTTTCACAGGAAACTCAGTTCATATCAGACATTGATATTGTATTGGCTTGACTTACTCAGGAAACCAATTAAAAATTTCAATTTTCCGGGGTTTGGGGCCAGGCTCAGCCCCCCTCAAATTAGGAAATATCAGGTATATCCTAATACAACCAATCTGAAGCTCTTCTTTAATTTTGCATATGTTTTAACAATAATTGAGTATATATTAGGCCCATTTGGAGCATTACATCTCTGAAAATAAATTATTTCACCCATATAGTGCTGTAAAAATGGTCAAAAATACATGTAAATTACACCAAACCAGTACCAAATGTTGGTCTATAATGCTGAAATTTGGCCAGAATATAAGGTGGCACATACTAAATCTGACTGAACCGGTTTTAAAATTACATCTGATATAACAGTACCTATAGTTTGGCAATATTGGCTTCAGCTGGCCCCAAATTCGCTTCTGTGGGGCTGCATTAAGATATACGTAAATTTGGCAAAGTAAGACAAATTTAAGGCTGAAAACCATATTGTTTGCTAGAGCTGGCGCCACTAAATGAGATTCCACAAGAATATTCCTTAAGAAATACATAACTGGTCCAAAATACATGTATTGGAAGTGCAGGTATCGAGGGGGTGATCATATGGCACATCAGTCCAAAACCCCACTTAAACTTCATCAATCTGGCTCAGATTTTCACAGGAAACTCAGTTCATATCAGACATTGATATTGTATTGGCTTGACTTACTCAGGAAACCAATTAAAAATTTCAATTTTCCGGGGTTTGTGGCCAAGCTCAGCCCCCCTCAAATTAGGAAATATCAGGTATATCCTAATACAACCAATCTGAAGCTCTTCTTTAATTTTGCATATGTTTTAACAATAATTGAGGATATATTAGGCCCATTTGGAGCATTACATCTCTGAAAATAAATTATTTCACCCATATAGTGCTGTAAAAATGGTCAAAAATACATGTAAATTACACCAAACCAGTACCAAATGTTGGTCTATAATGCTGAAATTTGGCCAGAATATAAGGTGGCACATACTAAATCTGACTGAACCGGTTTTAAAATTACATCTGATATAACAGTACCTATAGTTTGGCAATATTGGCTTCAGCTGGCCCCAAATTCACTTCTGTGGGGCTGCATTAAGATATACGTAAATTTGGCAAAGTAAGACAATTTAAGGCTGAAAACCATATTGTTTGCTAGAGCTGGCGCCACTAAATGAGATTCCACAAGAATATTCATTAAGAAATACATAACTGGTCCAAAATACATGTATTGGAAGTGCAGGTATCGAGGGGGTGATCATATGGCACATCAGTCCAAAACCCCACTTAAACTTCATCAATCTGGCTCAGATTTTCACAGGAAACTCAGTTCATATCAGACATTGATATTGTATTGGCTTGACTTACTCAGGAAACCAATTAAAAATTTCAATTTTCCGGGGTTTGGGGCCAAGCTCAGCCCCCCTCAAATTAGGAAATATCAGGTATATCCTAATACAACCAATCTGAAGCTCTTCTTTAATTTTGCATATGTTTTAACAATAATTGAGGATATATTAGGCCCATTTGGAGCATTACATCTCTGAAAATAAATTATTTCACCCATATAGTGCTGTAAAAATGGTCAAAAATACATGTAAATTACACCAAACCAGTACCAAATGTTGGTCTATAATGCTGAAATTTGGCCAGAATATAAGGTGGCACATACTAAATCTGACTGAACCGGTTTTAAAATTACATCTGATATAACAGTACCTATAGTTTGGCAATATTGGCTTCAGCTGGCCCCAAATTCACTTCTGTGGGGCTGCATTAAGATATACGTAAATTTGGCAAAGTAAGACAAATTTAAGGCTGAAAACCATATTGTTTGCTAGAGCTGGCGCCACTAAATGAGATTCCACAAGAATATTCATTAAGAAATACATAACTGGTCCAAAATACATGTATTGGAAGTGCAGGTATCGAGGGGGTGATCATATGGCACATCAGTCCAAAACCCCACTTAAACTTCATCAATCTGGCTCAGATTTTCACAGGAAACTCAGTTCATATCAGACATTGATATTGTATTGGCTTGACTTACTCAGGAAACCAATTAAAAATTTCAATTTTCCGGGGTTTGGGGCCAGGCTCAGCCCCCCTCAAATTAGGAAATATCAGGTATATCCTAATACAACCAATCTCAAGCTCTTCTTTAATTTTGCATATGTTTTAACAATAATTGAGGATATATTAGGCCCATTTGGAGCATTACATCTCTGAAAATAAATTATTTCACCCATATAGTGCTGTAAAAATGGTCAAAAATACATGTAAATTACACCAAACCAGTACCAAATGTTGGTCTATAATGCTTGGAGCATTACATCAGTGAAAATAAATTATTTCACCCATATAGTGCTGTAAAAATGGTCAAAAATACATGTAAATTACACCAAACCAGTACCAAATGTTGGTCTATAATGCTGAAATTTGGCCAGAATATAAGGTGGCACATACTAAATCTGACTGAACCGGTTTTAAAATTACATCTGATATAACAGTACCTATAGTTTGGCAATATTGGCTTCAGCTGGCCCCAAATTCACTTCTGTGGGGCTGCATTAAGATATACGTAAATTTGGCAAAGTAAGACAAATTTAAGGCTGAAAACCATATTGTTTGCTAGAGCTGGCGCCACTAAATGAGATTCCACAAGAATATTCATTAAGAAACACATAACTGGTCCAAAATACATGTATTGGAAGTGCAGGTATCGAGGGGGTGATCATATGGCACATCAGTCCAAAACCCCACTTAAACTTCATCAATCTGGCTCAGATTTTCACAGGAAACTCAGTTCATATCAGACATTGATATTGTATTGGCTTGACTTACTCAGGAAACCAATTAAAAATTTCAATTTTCCGGGGTTTGGGGCCAGGCTCAGCCCCCCTCAAATTAGGAAATATCAGGTATATCCTAATACAACCAATCTGAAGCTCTTCTTTAATTTTGCATATGTTTTAACATTAATTGAGGATATATTAGGCCCATTTGGAGCATTACATCTCTGAAAATAAATTATTTCACCCATATAGTGCTGTAAAAATGGTCAAAAATACATGTCAATTACACCAAACCAGTACCAAATGTTGGTCTATAATGCTGAAATTTGGCCAGAATATAAGGTGGCACATACTAAATCTGACTGAACCGGTTTTAAAATTACATCTGATATAACAGTACCTATAGTTTGGCAATATTGGCTTCAGCTGGCCCCAAATTCGCTTCTGTGGGGCTGCATTAAGATATACTTAAATTTGGCAAAGTAAGACAAATTTAAGGCTGAAAACCATATTGTTTGCTAGAGCTGGCGCCACTAAATGAGATTCCACAAGGATATTCCTTAAGAAATACATAACTGGTCCAAAATACATGTATTGGAAGTGCAGGTATCGAGGGGGTGATCATATGGCACATCAGTCCAAAACCCCACTTAAACTTCATCAATCTGGCTCAGATTTTCACAGGAAACTCAGTTCATATCAGACATTGATATTGTATTGGCTTGACTTACTCAGGAAACCAATTAAAAATTTAAATTTTCCGGGGTTTGGGGCCAGGCTCAGCCCCCCTCAAATTAGGAAATATCAGGTATATCCTAATACAACCAATCTCAAGCTCTTCTTTAATTTTGCATATGTTTTAACAATAATTGAGGATATATTAGGCCCATTTGGAGCATTACATCTCTGAAAATAAATTATTTCACCCATATAGTGCTGTAAAAATGGTCAAAAATACATGTAAATTACACCAAACCAGTACCAAATGTTGGTCTGTAATGCTGACATTTTACCAGAATATAAGGTGGCACATACTAAATCTGACTGAACCGGTTTTAAAATTACATCTGATATAACAGTACCTATAGTTTGGCAATATTGGCTTCAGCTGGCCCCAAATTCACTTCTGTGGGGCTGCATTAAGATATACGTAAATTTGGCAAAGTAAGACAAATTTAAGGCTGAAAACCATATTGTATGCTAGAGCTGCCGCCACTAAATGAAATTCCACAAGAATATTCCTTAAGAAATACATAACTGGTTCAAAATACATGTATTGGAAGTGCAGGTATCGAGGGGGTGATCATATGGCACATCAGTCCAAAACCCCACTTAAACTTCATCAATCTGGCTCAGATTTTCACAGGAAACTCAGTTCATATCAGACATTGATATTGTATTGGCTTGACTTACTCAGGAAACCAATTAAAAATTTCAATTTTCCGGTGTTTGGGGCCAGGCTCAGCCCCCCTCAAATTAGGAAATATCAGGTATATCCTAATACAACCAATCTGAAGCTCTTCTTTAATTTTGCATATGTTTTAACAATAATTGAGGATATATTAGGCCCATTTGGAGCATTACATCTCTGAAAATAAATTATTTCACCCATATAGTGCTGTAAAAATGGTCAAAAATGCATGTAAATTACACCAAACCAGTACCAAATGTTGGTCTATAATGCTGAAATTTGGCCAGAATATAAGGTGGCACATACTAAATCTGACTGAACCGGTTTTAAAATTACATCTGATATAACAGTACCTATAGTTTGGCAATATTGGCTTCAGCTGGCCCCAAATTCGCTTCTGTGGGGCTGCATTAAGATATACTTAAATTTGGCAAAGTAAGACAAATTTAAGGCTGAAAACCATATTGTTTGTTAGAGCTGGCGCCACTAAATGAGATTCCACAAGAATATTCCTTAAGAAATACATAACTGGTCCAAAATACATGTATTGGAAGTGCAGGTATCGAGGGGGTGATCATATGGCACATCAGTCCAAAACCCCACTTAAACTTCATCAATCTGGCTCAGCTTTTCACAGGAAACTCAGTTCATATCAGACATTGATATTGTATTGGCTTGACTTACTCAGGAAACCAATTAAAAATTTCAATTTTCCGGGGTTTGGGGCCAGGCTCAGCCCCCCTCAAATTAGGAAATATCAGGTATATCCTAATACAACCAATCTCAAGCTCTTCTTTAATTTTGCATATGTTTTAACAATAATTGAGGATATATTAGGCCCATTTGGAGCATTACATCTCTGAAACTAAATTATTTCACCCATATAGTGCTGTAAAAATTGTCAAAAACTAGAAATAGGACGCCCTGTTGATAGTAGATGCGAATTGAAACAGGATAGCTTAGAAGAACACACATTATCATGTGTAATGTCCACCCATGAACCTTTTGCCCAAATTGTACAGTAGTCTTACAAGACCCTGTTTCATTTGTAAAATATATCAATGATGCTTAAATATTTATTAGTGTAGATGTAAATTATTTCAGCTTCATGCCTTTTTGCATTGGTTGGGTTGAAAATTTTGACGAAATCACTCTATCTTGCACGGTTAAGAAGATAGAAGCAAATTCCTGTTTTTCTATTTTTGGCAAAAATTTGAAAATTCAAAATGGCCGCCATTTTTGGGAAAAGGAAAATTTTTTGAAAATTGCCAAGAGTACATTTCTTAGATACCCTATGGGTTGAAAATTTCAACGAAATAACTCTATTTTGCACTGTTAAGGCCAGTTTGTGTTTTTCCATTTTGGCCAAAAATTCGAAAATTCAAAATGGCCGCCATATGTGGGGAGGGGAAAAATTTTTGAAAATTGCAATGAGTACATTTCTTAGATACCCCTTGGGTCGAAAATTTCGACGAAATCGCTCTATCTCGCATGGTTAAGGAGATAGAAGCAAATTTGTGTTTTGCCATTGTTGGTAAAAATTCAAAAATTCAAAATGGCTGCCATTTTTGGGGAGGGGAAAATTTTTTGAAAATTGCAAAGATTACATTCCTTAGATACCCAGTGGGTCGAAAATTTCGACAAAATCGCTCTATCTCGCATGGTTAAGGAGATAGAAGCAAATTTGTGTTTTGCCATTTTTTGCAAAAATTCGAAAATTCAAAATGGCCGCCATTTTTGGGGAGGGGAAAATTTTTTGAAAATTGCCAAGAGTACACTCCTTAGATACCCTGTGGGTTGAAACTTTCGACGAAATCGCTCTATCTCACATGGTTAAGGAGATAGAAGGAAATTTGTGTTTTGCCATTTTTGGCAAAAATTCGAAAATTCAAAATGGCCGCCATTTTTGGGGAGGGGAATTTTTTTTGAAAATTGCAAGGAGTACACTCCTTAGATATCCTGTGGGTCGAAAATTTTGACGAAATCGCTCTATCTCGCATGGTTAAGGAGATAGAAGCAAATTTGTGTTTTGCCATTTTTGGCAAAAGTTTGAAAATTCAAAATGGCCGCCATTTTAGGGGAGGGGAATTTTTTTTTAATTGCCAAGAATACAATGCTCAAATACCTGTGGGTCGAAAATTTTGACGAAATCGCTCTATCTCGCATGGTTAAGGAGATAGAAGGAAATTTGTGTTTTGCCATTTTTGGCAAAAATTGGAAAATTCAAAATGGCCGCCATTTTTGGGGAGGGGAAAACTTTTTTGAAAATTGTAAAGAGTACACTCCTTAGATACCCTGTGGGTTGAAAATTTCGACGAAATCGCTCTATCTCGCACGGTTAAGGAGATAGAAGCAAATTTGTGTTTTGCCATTTTGGGCAAAAATTGGAAAATTCAAAATGGCCGCCATTTTTGGGGAGGGGAAAATTTTTTTGAAAATTGTAAAGATTACATTCTTTAGATACCCTGTGGGTCGAAAATTTCGACGAAATCGCTCTATCTCGCACGGTTAAGGAGATAGAAGCAAATTTGTGTTTTGCCATTTTTGGCAAAAATTCGAAAATTCAAAATGGCCGCCATTTTTGGGGAGGGGAATTTTTTTTGAAAATTGCAAAGAGTACACTACTTAGATACCCTGTGGGTCGAAAATTTTGACGAAATCGCTCTATCTCGCATGGTTAAGGAGATAGAAGCAAATTTGTGTTTTGCCATTTTTGGCAAAAGTTTGAAAATTCAAAATGGCCGCCATTTTAGGGGAGGGGAATTTTTTTTTTTAATTGCCAAGAATACAATGCTCAAATACCTGTGGGTCGAAAATTTTGACGAAATCGCTCTATCTCGCATGGTTAAGGAGATAGAAGGAATTTTGTGTTTTGCCATTTTTGGCAAAAATTCGAAAATTCAAAATGGCCGCCATTTTTGGGGAGGGGAAAACTTTTTAAAAATTGGCAAGAGTAGAATTGTCAGATACGCTGTGGGTCGAAAATTTTGCCGAAATCGCTCTATCTCGCACGGTTAAGGAGATAGAAGCAAATTAGTGTTTTGCCATTTTTGGCAAAAATTCGAAAATTCAAAATGGCCGCCATTTTTGGGGAGGGGAAAATTTTTTGAAAATTGCAAATATTACATTCCTTAGATACCCTGTGGGTCGAAAATTTCGACGAAATCGCTCTATCTCGCACGGTTAAGGAGATAGAAGCAAATTTGTGTTTTGCCATTTTTGGCAAAAATTCGAAAATTCAAAATGGCCGCCATTTTTGGGGAAGGGAAAATTTTTAAAAAATTACCAAGAGTACAATGCTCAGATACCCGGTGGGTCCAAAATTTCGACGAAATCGCTCTATCTCGCACGGTTAAGGAGATAGAAGCAAATTTGTGTTTTGCCATTTTTGGCAAAAATTCGAAAATTCAAAATGGCCGCCATTTTTGGGGAGGGGAAAATTTTTGGAAAATTGCAAAGAGTACACTCCTTAGATACCCTGTGGGTTTAAAATTTCGACGAAATTGCTCTATCTCACACAGTTAAGGAGATAGAAGCAAATTTGTGTTTTGCCATTTTTTGGCAAAAATTCTAAAATTCAAAATGGCCGCCATTTTTGGGGAGGGGAAAACTTTTTAAAAATTGGCAAGAGTAGAATTCTTAGATACCCTGTGGGTCGAAAATTTCGACGAAATCGCTCTATCTCGCACGGTTAAGGAGATAGAAGCAAATTAGTGTTTTGCCATTTTGGGCAAAAATTCGAAAATTCAAAATGGCCGCCATTTTTGGGGAGGGGAAAATTTTTGGAAAATTGCATAGATTGCATTCCTCAGATACCCTGTGGGTCAAAAATTCTGTCGAAATTGTTCTATCTCTTACGATTTCTGAGATATTAGCAAATTACTCAAAAGTAGTACTGAAAATACACAATGAAGTACCTAAATGGCTATTACTCATGTACTGATAAAGCTATCTGTCCCAAATGCAATACCAAGTGAGCTATGGACAAAACAATCTTGTATTCAAAATTGTAGTAAAATATCTTTAATTATTTTGGCTTAAATGCACGGAAACCAATGGGTACTGAAAATAGCTGTACTTAAGTATTACTCAGTAAGCAAAAGAGGTACAACAGCCAAAAGCAATCCCAAGCAAGCTACTGACCCAATAAGCCTGCATACCAAATTTGGTGACAATAGCTCTAATACTTTTCCTTTAAATGAGCGGAAACCATGCGCGATGCCGGAAATCGGACACTGGACATGGGACATCGGACGGTGGAAAAAGCAAAAATAATATATCCACCCCCCAGGGGGGTGGACATAATACATGTAAATTACACCAAACCAGTACCAAATGTTGGTCTATAATGCTGAAATTTGGCCAGAATATAAGGTGGCACATACTAAATCTGACTGAACCGGTTTTAAAATTACATCTGATATAACAGTACCTATAGTTTGGCAATATTGGCTTCAGCTGGCCCCAAATTCGCTTCTGTGGGGCTGCATTAAGATATACTTAAATTTGGCAAAGTAAGACAAATTTAAGGCTGAAAACCATATTGTTTGCTAGAGCTGGCGCCACTAAATGAGATTCCACAAGAATATTCCTTAAGAAATACATAACTGGTCCAAAATACATGTATTGGAAGTGCAGGTATCGAGAAGGGGTGATCATATGGCACATCAGTCCAAAACCCCACTTAAACTTCATCAATCTGCCTCAGATTTTCACAGGAAACTCAGTTCATATCAGACATTGATATTGTATTGGCTTGACTTACTCAGGAAACCAATTAAAAATTTCAATTTTCCGGGGTTTGGGGCCAGGCTCAGCCCCCCTCAAATTAGGAAATATCAGGTATATCCTAATACAACCAATCTGAAGCTCTTCTTTAATTTTGCATATGTTTTAACAATAATTGAGGATATATTAGGCCCATTTGGAGCATTACATCTCTGAAAATAAATTATTTCATACATGTAGTGCTGTAAAAATGGTCAAAAATACATGTAAATTACACCAAACCAGTACCAAATGTTGGTCTATAATGCTGAAATTTGGCCAGAATATAAGGTGGCACATACTAAATCTGACTGAACCGGTTTTAAAATTACATCTGATATAACAGTACCTAAAGTTTGGCAATATTGGCTTCAGCTGGCCCCAAATTCGCTTCTGTGGGGCTGCATTAAGATATACTTAAATTTGGCAAAGTAAGACCAATTTAAGGCTGAAAACCATATTGTTTGCTAGAGCTGGCGCCACTAAATGAGATTCCACAAGAATATTCCTTAAGAAATACATAACTGGTCCAAAATACATGTAATGGAAGTGCAGGTATCGAGGGGGTGATCATATGGCACATCAGTCCAAAACCCCACTTAACTTCATCAATCTGGCTCAGATTTTCACAGGAAACTCAGTTCATATCAGACATTGATATTGTATTGGCTTGACTTACTCAGGAAACCAATTAAAAATTGCAATTTTCCGGGGTTTGGGGCCAGGCTCAGCCCCCCTCAAATTAGGAAATATCGGATATATCCTAATACAACCAATCTGAAGCTCTTCTTTAATTTTGCATATGTTTTAACAATAATTGAGGATATATTAGGCCCATTTGGAGCATTACATCTCTGAAAATAAATTATTTCACCCATATAGTGCTGTAAAAATGGTCAAAAATACATGTAAATTACACCAAACCAGTACCAAATGTTGGTCTATAATGCTGAAATTTGGCCAGAATATAAGGTGGCACATACTAAATCTGACTGAACCGGTTTTAAAATTACATCTGATATAACAGTACCTATAGTTTGGCAATATTGGCTTCAGCTGGCCCCAAATTCGCTTCTGTGGGGCTGCATTAAGATATACTTAAATTTGGCAAAGTAAGACAAATTGAAGGCTGAAAACCATATTGTTTGCGCTAGAGCTGGCGCCACTAAATGAGATTCCACAAGAATATTCCTTAAGAAATACATAACTGGTCCAAAATACATGTATTGGAAGTGCAGGTATCGAGGGGGTGATCATATGGCACATCAGTCCAAAACCCCACTTAAACTTCATCAATCTGGCTCAGATTTTCACAGGAAACTCAGTTCATATCAGACACAAGTGGCGACTCCTGTGGGACACAATGTAGTTTGCAGCCTTAAATCTGCCTTAACTGAGAAAATATCAACCCATCCTGATACAGCCACCTGAGGCTGTATTTTCGCCTTCCTGGACCATATTTTACACAGATGACGCCACTGGTACACCAGATGTAATCCTAAAACCTGTGCAATCAGATTGAGTGAGTGGCAGGTGATATTTGGGCCAAGTTTCATGGTTACAGACCAATATTTAGTACTGGTTTGGGCTGATTTACATCTATTTTGAACCATTTTAACAGCATTATTTGAGCTAAATAATATTTAGTAAATATTTTCTGTTCAGACATGTAGTGCTCCAAATGTGCCTAAAATATCCCCCTTTATTGTTGAAACAAGCATGAAATTAAATAGGCGCTTCAGACTGGCAATATTGTGATATACTTGACATTCCACCCATGAGGGGAGGCCAGGGCCTCCCCCCCCACCCCGGAAATGAAATTCCTAATATGGCCCTCGAGTGGACCAGACCAATACAAATTCATTCTCTGATATAAACTGAATTTTTTGTGAAAATTTCAGCAAGATTGATCAACTTTAAGAGGTGGTTTGGACTGATCTGGCATTTCATGACATCCTCGCCACCTACACTCCCTGAACCTGTACTTTGGACTAGATGTGCATTTCTGAAGGAACACACCACTAAAATACATTCAAGTGGCGACTCCTGTGGGACACAATGTGGTTTACAGCCTTAAATCTGCCTTAACTGAGAAAATATCAACCCATCCTGATACAGCCACCTGAGGCTGTATTTTCGCCTTCCTGGACCATATTTTACACAGATGACGCCACTGGTACACCAGATGTAATCCTAAAACCTGTGCAATCCACTAGCAGATCCAGGGGTTCAACCCAAAGTACAAAATTATTTCTCGAGAGTGGTGTTAAAATTACAGGAAATGCACTATATTTTACCAAAAAATTTTTGCCCTGGGGGGCATGCCACCCGACCCCCCTAGTTATGGTATGTCTGATGTGAACCCCCACCTTACTTAAAAGCTGGATTCGCCCCTGATCTTAATTTTCGATATACAAAGTCAATTTTTCGAAATAATAATCTAATAATTTGTTTAGAATATCAATTCAATTTGGGGAGATAGTAATCTCAATATTTGAAATACTTTGTCAATTTTTTGAAACACTAATTCAAATTTTCGAGGTAATTAAAATATACTTAGTGTCTTAAGATATTGACTTAGCATCTCAAAAATTTGAGATAATTATCTCGAAAAATTGACTTAGTATCTCAAAAATTGAGATGTTGTTTCTCTTAACTGATTATTTATTTATTACTTTGAAATCTTTCGATTTCGAAGTATGTTGGTCAGTCGGTTTGTGTGTTTCTTTGTATATATGTATGTTTGTTAGTACGTCCTAGGCCACAATTTTGAAGCTAGGTTTATCATTTTCCCCTATAATATTGTCAGGTGTCAGAATAGAGAAGGACCCAATTTCAACAAAATTGGTAGCATTTTAATATCTATGACCATTTCAGCTACTCTGAGTAAATGACTTATAACTCTGAAACTATTGCATTTAGAGTGTTTCTGTTAAATATGTTGTTCAGGTACTTTATCTTTAGCTGTAAGAGTTTGGAGCTCTGTTGCATTAGCTAAGCGAGTAATAGCTACTTCCTGACTTGTAGCACAATTTAAAACTGAGAATGTGTCCAATTTCTTTGAAAGTATCACACATAGTGACTTTCTTTGAATACATAATTTACTATGTTGGGGTAAGTTATGACATAATGAAGTTGCAGACCTGTAGCTTATTCCATAGCTGAGCAAACGCTACTTTCAGGATGTCACTGTTGAGTAAATCACTTGTAACTTTAAAACTATTGCATTTAGAGTATTTTGTTGGAATATGTTATTCAGCTACTTTTGAATCAGCTATAACATAATAAAATTGCAGCCCTGGAGCTCATTCTATAGCTGAGTAATAGCTACTTTGAGGTTTTCACTGTTGAGCAAATCACTTGTAACTTGAAAACTATTGCATTTAGAGAATTTTGTTGAATATGTTATTCACTTATTTTTAGGTTAGGTGTAACATAGTAAAATTTCAGACCTGTAGCTCATTTCATAGCTGAACAATAGCTACTTTAAGGTTCTCACTGCTGAGTAAATCGCTTGTAACTTTAAAACTATTGTATTATCAGTATTTTATTGAAATATATTATTCACCTACTTTTAGGTCAGGTGTAACATAGTAAAATTGCAGACCTGTAGCTCATTCCATGGCTGAGTAATAGCTACTTTGAGGTTCTCACTGTTGAGTAAATCGCTTGTAACTTTAAAAATATTGCATTTAGAGTATTTTGTTGAAATATGTTACTTACCTACATTTAGATCAGGTGTAACATAGTACAATTTCAGACCCTTGTGCATTCCATGGCTGATTAATAGCTACTTTGAGGTTCTCACTGTTGAGCAAATCGCTTGTAACTTTAAAACTACTGTATTAAGAATATTTTGTTTAAATATGATATTTACCTACATTTAGATCAGCCATAACATAGTAAAGTTCCAGAACTGTAGCTCATTCCATATCTGAGCAATAGCTACTTTGAGTTGGCCAAATTTGGACCCAATGCAAAAGATGTGTAGTTGGAATCTTGTAATGCGGCAAGATTTGAAAGTTACCACTCAGCCGCGGCCTGGGTTTGTTTGTTGTTGTTAACGCTCGACGATAGGAGAGGGTTATTGTAATCAGTTTGTTTCTGTCTGTCCATCTGTCTGTCTGTCTGTCTGTGCACCGTTTCGCTCTTATAACTCAAAAACTATAACACCAATCAAGCTCAAATTTGGTGGGCAGGTATTTTATGGGGTACAGACGGATTCTTCCAAATTTGGTGTAATTTGTGTGAAAATTAAAGCCAGGAGAGAGTTTTTCTTATTTTTAATTGGGCTTTTACAGTGAAATCTGCTTCTCTGTCTGTGCACTGTTTTGCCCTTATAACTCAAAAACTATAACATCAATCAATCTCAAATTTGGTGGGCAGGTATTTTATGGGGAACAGACGGATTCTTCCCAATTTGGTGTAATTTGTTTGAAAATTAAAGCCAGGAGAGAGTTTTTCTTATTTTTAATTGGGAATACACAGTGAAACTGGTTCTCTTCATCACATAGGTAAAAAAATCATTCTAACATGACACGGTTGTGTCCACGATTTTGATTGGTTGAGAGCTATGGTAAAACCTCGATATACATCTTGGCTGTTGCATTATCATCCCACCGCAAATAACAATAACCAAGTACAAGCTTCCGGTTTTTTGACAATTAAGGATCACAACTTATTATTATTGACAAAAGCACTTTTTTATTGAATATAATTCTTATAATGAAAAGAAAATATATAGAACATAAAAAAATTTTAAAAACTCTTTATTTTCGGCATATTTAGTGAGAAAATGCTACTGCCACAATATGCAATTGGTGGAACAGCCTGCATGATTTATTTCGAACGTTTGTGAAATGGACAAGATTTTTTACAAAATATAAGGAAATTACAAGTATTTTAATTGTTTTGTCATGTTAGAATAGGAATAGGAATAACGCCCTCCAAACCATGGTATATGCAGAATTTTACCATGGTTTGAGGCAATAAACCCCTCAGGCTTCGCCTTCAATTCCTTGACAGTCCATCACAAAAAATAACCATGTGTGATTTTCACCAAGTGACCTTTAAGCAATATTTTTACCTCCACCAGCAGTTTAATGTTTTTGTGTGCTTATTGTTTATTTTTTTTATTTTATTTTATTTATTATTTTGTGTGTGTGTGGGGGGGGGGGGGGATGTAGTTACTAAAAGAAAGATGCAGGATCTTAATTTGGATACAAAAAATTCATGATTTTTCAGAGGTCCCATTTCAATGTATTTTAAATGACTAGCTTTCTACTTGATATTTCTATGAAGATTAATTTACATGTTTGGTTTTATTTTATTGTCTTCCTTACAATACTTTATATCACTTGATGAACTGGTCACATGGAGTCGAGCGTTACGTTTTGCTCTCTCTGAGTGCATCTTGTTGTTGTTGTTGTTTTGCTTGTCCTTGATACTCCTCTGGTACGTACACTTTATGTGCAAATATAACCACAATCCAATAAACAGTTTTTAAAAGTGCATGTACCAAACAATTGCAAAAACAATTCTGGGCTGAAATATCTGGTGGGGGGACTGTTCATATGCACCTAATCACGATGTCAGAGTATCTACACGAGTACATAATGACTAATCAAACAACCCACCCCTACCCGCACAAAAACACTCCTGATCCATTGAGAGGGGCAGTGATCGTTGAAATCATAATGCTTACACATATATACACGTAGATTCTACATATTTGGGTTTTCAAATCGGCATATTGCCAAGATAGACTGTTCGACTCTGTCTGATATGGCTCTAATGGGGTTCCGGCGCCACAATCGACCAGGGCGGCGCCACAATCGATGTGACCTAAACAAAAAATGTATGCGGCAGAAGAACCAGGAAGTAGCGAATATTAATTTATCTGATTTCTGGATATACACGCATTTATCTTATAAAAAATATAATGGAAATAGTGTAATAAATAACATAAATTAGTTCCGTGAAGAATATAGAATTTGTGTGAGATATTTGTAGCAGTTTTAACATAAATCCCCTATTTTCGCCCAGATGTAGCTAAACAGAGTACTAGTAGTGACATTCTACCAGTGAATGCCAGCCTACCAATGAACGCCCGCCTTATATATCTTTGTTAGAGGTGAAGGACAAATCCTCTTATATGTTTACAAAATGGGCGTTCACTGGTATTTCTAGACCGAGTTTTCTGTCCCTTCGCCAATTGCTATTGATATATACTGATGGACACAATGGCGAGGGACAGAGTTCCCATGTACCTGTTTTCTGTGTAAACCTTGAACTGTGGGAAATTATTGCATTCACTTTAAAAAATTATTGTTATGTCTATTATACCTGTATCCAGTTTCCAATACATATGTTGTTAAATTAAACTACTTTTAGATGCCAGGAATTTTTTTGTAGAGAACTATGTAATGTTGAAGGTTTGTTTACATTTTGAAAATAGGTTGAAATATAGAAATATATACATGGCAGTTTGATTGGCATGAAATATTAGTGAACGGCACACTTACATACCTCAAAGAATGCAAATAACACTTTATATTTATGGCAATATGTGTATAAATATGCCGTTCAAAATTTACACAAAAAACAGGTACATGTGAGCTCTGTCCGTCGCCATTGTGTCCTTCAGCTTTTCAAAAGCAATTGGCGACGGGACAGAAACTCGGTCTATGGTATTTCCGGTTTGCGGTAAAAACGGCCGATAATTGAGAAAAAAATATTAAATGCAAGTTAAACAGTAGGTGCAGTGAGAGTAAAATATATTATTTAAACAAACTGGTGGATAATAAATAAAACACCCAATAAATTGTTTCATATATTTATGTACCTATTTCCTAATATTTTTGTACTATTTTCCCATTATTATCCTATTATAAATTAAATAATCAGTCAAAAATCATCTCCAAAAATAACTGTACAGGTTAAATAAACCCCATTTCGCCCATCTCAGAAGAACAAAAAAAAAAATTTCAAAGTATCTTTTCTTGGCCAAAAAACCCCACTATTCTGTAGATCTATATTTATATTTTTATATAAAAAATTAAGCTTAGTGTGTGTAGTGTACATGTTATTTTATCTAAAATTTTCTGAAAACTTTTTTGCCGATTTTTTTTGGCTAATACACAAATGTTTACAACTTATTAACATGTATGTACCAATTACTGGTGTTCTCAACCATTTTCTAAATTTATTAGCTAATATTTTAATGTTTATTTCAAATAAAAAAAATTTTCAAAGAAATGCCAGGAAATTCTGCATGGATTTTATTTATTTATTTGTTGGTTTACGTCGCGTTCAACAGCCAGGGTCATATTGCGATGGGTAGTTTACAGGTGGAGGAAACCAGTGCATACTGCACTGTAAACCACCAGGCATCAACAAGTAACTACCAACTTTCCAACATGAAGCGCCTGGCCCGAGATTCAAACCGGCGCCCTCAGAGGTTAGAGAGAACTCTAACCGCTACACCACTGAGCCCCCTAAAAATTCTGTATGGAAATTAATAGACAAGGGTATACTTCTTGGATTTACAATACATTACATTTTACAACAATAAGTAATACAGTAGCATATTCTGACATATTGGGAGACCTGGGTTTGATTCCCAGTGGTGTTCCTCCAAAAACATCATAGCTTAGTGATAAAGCACTCAGTTTGTCAGTTATATTACTCTTTTATTATTTATTCAAAATAAATTCTGCATGGATTTTTAGGGACTACATATGAGCAGAAGCACTGAGGAAATATCTAGTGATATATAGAACATATCTCTGAGTTACATAGTGTGAAAGGTCACGGTGTGACCTTTGACCTTGCTGTAGTGACCTTGAACTTTAAAATCTTACAGTTTCTGCATGTGATTAAAATTCTTTTCCTGGCTATATCTCACAAAGTGAAAGTTGTAGGAAGTTGATACTTGGTAGGAGCATTGCTCTCTTACCATATGATATTTGTGTTATGTACAATGAAATAGATTATCAATTAATTAATTTTTAATTTTAATTTTTTTTCATAACATATTTTAGTGAACAAGAGCCCAATGAGTCAAACACCACTAATTATGATACATTTTTACCCCCAACGCCCTTAAGGGCTGTCAGGACTTTGTTTTCACCCATGGTGTCCTGATTGGCATTCAGCAAGTGGACAGCCGGAAAAAGTTTGATTTGACCTTTGACCTTGCCATAGTGACCTTGAGTTTGCAAATCTTGTCTGGGCTATATCTTGGGAACGGTAAGGTGTATGCAACATTATGGTGTGATCTCAATTTGACATTTGACCTTGTCATAGTGGCCATGAGTTTAAAATCTTGTCCAGGCTACTTCTTGATTCAGTAATGCAGGTGTTCCGCTGGAGCTGACCCTACGACTCGGGTCAGCCACAAAAGTCGGGTGGTCAGGGAAAAAAATTCACAAAAAAGGGCGTGAAAATACTGGGTCGGTTGCACCTCCCCGACAGGACGGTACACTTACTGGTGACTGCCCCGACAAGATGTAAGGTCGGGGATGTTTATTGCACAGCCAATCACAGAACAACTACAACAAGCCTTAAACCCCTAACAGACAAGCCGTAGCAGGTCCCGACAAGCCGTACTGACAAACAAACAGGACAGGATAAATATACATTTCACAGTCTCCCAACCCCAGACTCTGACCAGCAGTAAACAACTTGACCCAGCACATAAGAGAACCAATGCAAAATTGTATCCACTGCAAAGAAAACTCACCACAGTCAATGAACCATCGTTCCTTGAAAGATGGGCCCATGGTCAAATCTGACCACATTAGAAGCATCCCTTGTAATACACATTGATGTCGACTACTAGTCGACACACATGGTAGCGAAAGGGTTAAACTAATGTTAGGTCCTCAGTAAGACATATGTTCCAATACAAAAAAGCAAATTTTCTTTAAAATATATATATAATTTTTTATCTTATGGTATTGCAGCAACAAAATAACAGACTGAGTGCTCTGTCACTGAGCTATGATGTCTCATTCCACATCACTGGGAATCAAACCCAGGTCTCCCAGTCTGAGCGGACAGTTAATATTTTGTTACAAGTATGAACATCACGGCCTCTGCCCTTCCAACTACCCGTCGTGATATGACCTGTACAGTGTTGAAAGCGACATAAAACCCCAAATAAATAAATAAGTTACAAGAATGAAAACAAACAAACAAAAAAAAATTCTGATATGACGTAAAAAAAATTTGCCTTTGAGCAATATGTCTCAAATAATGGATAATAATATATGTCTCAAATAATGGATAATTTTTTTACTAATTATACTGGTATTTAAAGTATCTGAGGACATTTTCATAAATTAAATACTCACTGACTGTATAACAAAATTATAACATAATAAATATTGAAATACTAAGGTAGCCAGGGTGTTTTTATTTATTTATTAATTTTTTTTTTGGCTTTCTTCAACATCAGTGATAAGTTACACTTTTAAAAATGGAACATAAAGGAGCCAGAGGGTTTTATTCAAATTTTATTACTTTAAGGACGACATATAGAGCTACATTAATATTTACAATTTAAGGTAACCATAAAATCGATGTATCCCCACAAAATTCTCATCCCTATAGTTCAAAACAAAGTACAATGAAGTAAAAACAATTCCAAAGACAAAGTAGTTATTCAGGGGTGGCCATAATCCGGCGATGGCGAACAGGTGTACCATCGTAAAACATGTAAGCACTCCTGACAGACTGTTGGAGTTTCAGATACCCCTATTATCGCCCATTTCACATGATAAATACACTAAAAATAAAACATGGCAGCCGTCATAAACTGCATCAAAATGAGTGTTATGCATCAATTGATAATTCTTATATATATATTTTCGAATATCTCTGCTGTATATAACAGGACAAGAATTTATCCTCATTTGTTTATATTAGTTACTGTGTTTGGTTCAAAGGTCACATCGATAACAGCGCCACCTGGATTCGGGTACACGCTACTATTAGTACGCCGGAACGCCATTAACGCTCGACGATAGGAGAGAGTTATTGTAATCAGTTTGTTTCTGTCTGTCTGTCTGTCTGTCTGTGCACCGTTTTGCCCTTATAACTCAAAAACTATAACATCAATCAATCTCAAATTTAGCGGGCAGATGTTTCATGGGGTACAGACGGATTCTTCCAAATTTGGTGCAATTTGTTTGAAAACTAAAGTCAGGAGAGAGTTTTTCTTATTTTTAACTGGGAATATACAGTATAACTGCTTCTCTTCATCACATACTAAAAAATCAATATTTTGCTTTCTGAAGATGTCATTACTCAGTGATGTCACAATGCAATTGTCATTGTGAGGTCACAAACCTATAGCTTGTGATACTTGCTGTCTTTAAGTAAAAATATTTCTTCTCGTTTTATGTCTTGAAATTGACATAAAGATAATAAAGAGGGAGGTGGTATATTCATCATTTTTATTAATTATTATTTCTGCTTTTATTTTCTCTTTTTTCTTTCAATTCCTTGACAGTCCATCACAAAAAAATTACCATGCATAATTTTCACTATGAAGTGACCTTTAAGCAATATTTTTACCTCCACCAGTAGTTTATGGTTTTGTGTGCTGATTGTTTGTCTATTTGTCTGGGGGGGTTTTCTGTGTGTGTGTTTAGATTACTCCAGAACTAATGAATAGATCTTTATTAAAAAATTTGTGTGTAGGACCTGACTGAAGGAAGAAGTTACTAAAAGAAAGATCTGGATCTTATTTTGGACACAAAAAATCATGAATTTTCAGAGGTCCCATTTCAATGTATTTTCAATAATTTTGGCTTTCTACTTGATATTTCGATGAGATTAATTTACATGTTTGGTTTTATTTTATTGTCTTCCTTACAATACTTTATATAACTTGTGAGACTGGTCACATGGAGTCGAGCGTTTTGCTCTCTCGGAGTGCATCTTGTTTTCAAAGTGTTATGCAAGGACGTCATTTTTAAAGCTCTGTCCACACTGTTCCGTGCAGTCATAAAAACTTGTATTTGAAGTTTACTTCACAATCTTTACTAGTCCGAAACGTACGGAAGAGTAGAAGGACCAACAGAATGGAACAGAAGCCATGACTTTGATCTAACATGTAGTCTAATAAAACCTTTATACCCCCTAATCTCCAACAAGGCAATTGCCTTTTTAAATGCAATCTACACTATTGCCAGTTATCACTTAAAAATTAAACTAATATAAATAATATTAGTGTCTAAACAAGTGTCTTAATAGCATAGCTTAAAGAACTTCATTACAACATTAAAATATCGTTGATATGTGCCAATCACACTTTGACACCCTTATGAAGAAAATAAAAAAAAACATGATCATAAGGAATTGGTCACCATAATTTGCAAATGTGGGGAAAACGTTTACAATTAAGTTATGCTAACCTGATACAGGCTTATTCAATGTACTTTTTGTAAATAAACACTTGCCCCAGGGTCTGTCATCTGATGGAGATTAGGCACTATAAAAGTATTCTTATTGCATCACTTTTTATTGTTTTTAACTTTTCTGATGGAGATTAAGCACTATAAAAGTATTCTTATTGCATTACTTTTTATTGTTTTTAACTTTAAGGACAGTTTGCAGGTGTCATGTTTTAAGTCGGCCAAATTGTTAAGAGCTGATTTGGCAAAAGGCAAATTTGTCCAGCTCCCTGTTTATGTATACTTATAATGCCCTGTATCTCCTTTTGGGATATGAAAACTATTGGTAATCATGTGAACTGAATATTTTGGTGGGTTTATATTAGACCTTGGTCTTGTCCTTCAAGCCCTATTGTGGTCCTTGATACTTATAATGCCTATGGCTCCTTTATGTTATTTGAGGTTTGTGATTGTTTTTAACTTTAGGGACAGTTTGCATGTGTCATGTTTTAAGTCAGCCAAATAAGCGAGTTCACAGTTTCGAAGTGCGCATGCGGTAACAGGTCGTATCGTTTCCGGGTCAAAGTTCCAGAGGTGTAGGAAGTAACTTAGAATAACAGAATGCAATTTAAAATTTTTCTTTGATGTATTAAAAGTATTGATTGTTTAAAAAGTACTTTTGTACAAAACGTTGTATTATATATTAAGCTATTATAATCCACATTAGGTGATTGATGACATTTTGCATATAATTAGTTTTTAGTATTTTAACCCAATTATCGCCCAGTGTACATAGAATATACTTCTACTGTTTGTGTGACAGTAGCTTGTAAAATATTGAATAACTATGGCATTTCTCAACGGATTTTCACAAAATGAAGAGCAGAAGAAAGTTTAAATCCTGAGCTTTCCAAAGATATAAGGTTAGTAGCTGTAAGTCAATGACTGATTTTTGATAATTTTTTGAAAAGCCAAAATATCAGATTTCAATACATTTTCTTAATAGCAGGCCCATTAAATCCTGAATAACTTTAGCATTTTCCAACAGATATTTTGCAAATTAAGGCCACCTGAAAGTTAGAATCGTAGCTTTTCACTGATTTAAGGCTATTAATGTCTAAGCATTTTCCTGATTTTTCTAGAATTTTGTAAATTTTGCCAAAATATAGGATTGTAAAACTGTATGTGTAATATTGCTTATAAATTGTTACCTAACATAGATATTTCTCGTATGATTTTTCTTGCAGGAGGTGTTGTCAGATTTAGTTTTAACTGTACTCATTCATTAATCTTAAGGTTGCCATTAAAAGTAAAGAAATATTTATCATTGGTCTGAAACTATATAGGAGACTTTGCACCCAGGCAGAGGTATGCACACTCTGCGTGCTCTTCTGTACCCTGATATCATATTCCACTGTTGGACTGATGTACATTGGCTATTGGGCAATGGTTGGCAGTTTTTGGCACCCTTGTGCCAATGTTTGAAACAATGATGTATTGACACAGACCTTGGGCGCTTTTGTTCATCTAACCTTTGACTCTCACTTCAAGGTCATATAGGATTGACTAACCAAAAAATCATGCATGTTTCTTTCACAGTTTTGAGGGGGGCTTGGTGATGTAGGGGTAAGAGTGCTCGCTCTCAACCTCTGAGGTCGCCAGTTTGAATCTCGACCTGGGTGCTTCATGTTGGAAAGTTGGTAGTTACTTGCCGATCCCCGGCAGTTGACAGTGCAGAAACTTGACCAACTAGTATACAGTGGCTCCTCCACCTGTAAACTACCCCTCGTAATATGACCCTGACTGTTGAACACGATATAAAACAACAAATAAAACAAACTCACAGTTTTGTTTCTTAGTATTATTCCTGTTTTTATTGCTTTCATAAGTGTCAAATTTGGAATTGCAGGGACCATGGTGGTGCAGTGGTAACATACTCACCTCCCACCTATGAGGTCTGTGGTTCAAACCCAGACCCTATGTGGGAAACTTGATAGTTGCTTACTAATGGTCAGCAGTTTACAGTAAAGAACCTTGACCAACTGCATGTACTGGTTTCCCCTGCCCACAAAAGTACTCGTCGTGAAATGACCTGTACAGTGTTTAAAACGATGTCAAAAAACCCAAATAAATAATTTGGAATTGCAAAAAATTACTGGGAAGCATCCACCTTTACTATGCTTGTGGGGTTAACTCCAGGTTTGTATGGAGGTGCTCCATGTAGGTGTTGAAAAATCTTTTCTTTGATTTCAGATATTTTGTTTATTCATATTCACAATCCATGTGTGTTGTTTATTTCACAAGTTATTTACATTAATATTCTTTTTTATTTATTTTAAATACTAAAATAATTTTAGTATAAAATTTTAGTATAAAATTTATTTTAAAAATAAATTTATTTTTAAATAAATATTCTTCAAAGCACATGAACTTCAGTACATAAAATATTACTTAATCCACTACATAGGTAATGGTTGTGCAAATTATAACTCTACATATAAAGACAACTCTTATCAAAGATATTTTAAAATAGTAATAATTTCTAAAGCCAATTGCATTTGATTTCATTTAATGATTTATCATTATCTGGTCATAGTATGGGAGTTTATCAATCAATCAGCCTTGAAACGTTATCCATTCTGTGGAACAGCAAAGTTGTGCAGGATGACTTAGGATAAGATACAATTGTATTTGTATCCGGCATCTTCATTTGCATCTTTGTTCTTCATCTTATGCCTCGTATTATTTACCTGAAAATACAAAAAAAAATGTACAGGTTTAAAATAGCTGTTACATATTCAGCGGTGGCGAAGGCGGACTAAAAACATGGGGAGAAACAAGTAAGTCCTTTGGTGAAGGATTTCAAGTGACAATTACAGAGTAGTGTGGTTTAAGGCCTGTATGAGACTATTTCTTTCACAAACAGCCAGGAATGATGTTGTTAAAGTGATAACAAAAATATAAAATAAATATTTTCAAAGGTAGCAATGACTTACAGTAGTGGATGCATATTTCCATCTTATGTTAAAGCAATTTATGTGTTAAATAAATTGCTTTTTTTTTTTAAAGCAAGGAGTAATTCTTCCAAAATTATATGCAGATATAACTATTGTTATATCAAGTAGAGTACAAGTACAGTTGTAAAGCAAGTGGATTGGTTTATTTGATAACTGATTTATAGATATACCCGGTATAATTTTTTGCATTGTAATCTGGCCTTTTCCCTTTCTATTGTAGATTTGTCAATCATAACTCTGAAAAATTAAAATCAACTCTTAACTTATTTTAAATGTGTTGAACAATGATGTATCTCATGAATATTTATGTTTTAATGAGATAACATACAATCAGACCAGCTTTCTAAATTGTCTGCATACAGTTTTTCTGTGTTACCAATATTCTTTAAGGCTGGGAAAAGGTAATAGATAAACAGATAAAAGAGGGAAAAAAGAAGAGGGATTCATTTTTTATATGGTTTATTAAATAAATAATATATTATTAAATGTAATTTTAAATAAAAATATTAACCACAGTGCATTTGCCAGTATTCCATTTTTGGTGGGATTTTAAAATATTTTGGAGAGAATTTCAACAAAATATTAAGCAGTTGTACCACCCTCATTTATGGCAGTATTTTACTTTTTGTTTCATCTAAATCCACCCACTAACAGCGGAGCAATTGCAGTTGCAAATATATGTATTTTAAAGGCTGTCAAGCTTCAAAATTCCCCAATTTTCGCTCATCTTAGAAGAGTGAAAATAGTATTTCAAAATATTTTTTCTTAACATAAAAGGCATATTTTGTAAATTGATATGTGTAGTTTTATGTCCACTTACAATTCTAATGAAATATGTCCCTTAATACAGGTATTTACATAAATTATTTTCGCCAACTTGTTATCCGCAGATTTACTTCCTACACCTCTTGACCTTTGACCTATCGCCCAAGATCTGCTACGAGAACGAGACGTCTGAAGCTGTGAACTCGCTTATTGTTAAGAGCTGATTTGGCAAAAGGCAAATTTGTCCAGCTCCCTGTTTATGTATGCTTATAATGCCCTGTATCTCCTTTTGGGATATGAAAACTATTGGTAATCATGTGAACTGAATATTTTGGTGCGTTTATATTAGACCTTGGTCTTGTCCTTCAAGCCCTATTGTGGTCCTTGATACTTATAATGCCTATGGCTCCTTTATGTTATTTGAGGTTTGTGATGTGAAAACAGCTTATATCAAACCACATTGTATGAATGTTTTAGTGTGGTCATGTTTGACTTTGGACCCTACTTTCAGGGTCTAGTGTGGTCCTTCATACTTTTAATGCTCTGCATCGCCTTTGTAATTCATCCTAGAGTTAAGTTGATTTACTGAGTTGGTAAGTCGATTTATCAAGATACTAAGTCGATAAATTGAGATACCTAAGTCGATTTATCAAGATACAAAGTCAATAAATTGACTTACAAAGCTCGATTTATTGAGTTTGAAGTCGATAAATTGAGATAGTTAAGTTGATTTATCAAGATACTAAGTTGATAAATTGAGATACATAAGTTGATTAATCGAGTTAGTAAGTCGATAAATCGAGATACCTAAGTAGATTCATCGAGTTAGTAAGCTGATAAATCGAGATAAAAAATGTTTCATGTTGGCCCTTCTACTCTTCCGTAAAAAAGAGACCCTGTATCTTAAGGAAAAATGAGCTGTCCTGTTAAGTGATCCTGTTCTCTTCCCGCCTGCATATTTTAATATAACTCATGAGGTGACCATTTCATACTTTGTAAAAAAGCTATGCCATTCTCTAAATCCTATCCATTCTGAGTCAAATGTGTCCAACCCAAATACAAACCCTGCTGTGCCGTTCTCTAAATCTTATCCATTCTGAGTCAAATGTATCCGACCCAAATACAAATCCTGACTTATTAAACCTAATGGATATTGTAATTGGATCTTTGAATATTATAATGACGGAAACAAAAATATGATCCATAAAGCCCAATCATGCCACCATCGCCGCCACATAGATTTGTTTCGGCATGTAATAACTTAGAAACTATTTTACTTAGAACTTTTAAACTTGGCATGTGAGTAACATAAGAAATATTGAAAGGCTGAAATATAGGTCATCAAAATATAAATGCATTTATATACAACTTTATTCTTTTTTCTTTCAAAGGCTTTGGGCAAGAACCACATTGCTTGTTATTCAGTTCTACGTCATGATGTAGTGAGTTTGGGTATGTTGTGCCTAGTGGTTGTTTTCATGGGATGCCAAATCCAGTCATTCTGTAGCCCAATCATATTAATTGCATTTCATTGTCCAAGCCACCTAATATGTTTTAACCCAATAACCCATTGTCACTCTTAATGCTCGACTTAAAACCTAGGTTGGCAAATTATTTTAAAGCACTTTATTCCCATATTTATACAGTAAGTTTGTAATACAACAAAGGTTAAAGTATATTGTTTTACGTCTCATTCAATAGCCAGAATCATACAGGGATAGGCTCTCAGTATCCCCACATGTAAACTCAAATTTGATAGTGAGCTCCTTTATGTGAGTAGATAATCACAATGTCTGCCCATATAGGTCAGTTTCAGCATATTTCCCCTCTAAACGATTAATGCCCAGGTCACACTGTGGCGAGGCCACTACGAATTAACTGGCGAATATGAAGATTTGCTGCGAATTAGAAATCGTGGTAGTTCGCCACAGAAAGGGCGGGAAAGTGTGGTCACGTGGTTGGAATTGGAAAAATCCACGAATTACTTCGATCCGGCTACCATGGGCTACCATCATCTTCATCCTGTGGAAGATCTTGGTACGATGTTCTCATCACCCAGTCAAGAACATCTTGTTTCTGTGAAGAACATCGACGAAGATCAAACGAACTTCGTAAAAGTATGTACGAATTAATGCGAAGTGTAGCGATTTCCATGAGATGTTCTTGCACCGAGCCACGACCATGGTGGAGGGTTGAGCGAGCTGTGACGAGCCCCTGACGAGGAGGAAGAACGTGCTGAGAAGAAGTGACGACCAATTCGTGTATAATGCCAGTTCCTATATAAACAGCCTGGATCATCTGGATTCACTTCATTTATCATCAGACGTCGGACAGTGTACATCAAAGGCTATGGATCTACAGAGACTCAGATTATTGCAGCAACTGTATGAGGCTCATCGTTTAAATGTACAGAATCAGATTGTGATTGCACAGATACTGGTTGATAGACAGAGAAGGCGTCGACCAAGGCCCAGGAGGTATTGGGTGAAGCCCTGGCTCTCCAGGAGGTTGGACTATGGACACTATGATCGTTTGATGAGGGAGTTGGAGGCTGAGGATGTGGTGTCTTTCAGAAATTTTGTCCGGATGGACCCGGCTATGTTCAGAGAGGTCTTGCAGAGGGTGGGGCTCAGAATTGAGAAATATGACACATGGTTCAGGAAGTCTATCAACCCTGGATGCAGACTTGCAATCACACTTTGTTTCTTGGCCACTGGAGAGAAGTACAGGAGTCTGATGTTTGGCTTCAGGGTAGCACACAACACCATCTCAGTCATAGTAAGACAGACTTGTGAGGCCATCGTGGCAGAATATGGTGAGGAAGTCATGCAGTGTCCCCGTACCAGTGATGCATGGAAGCAGGTTGCTGCAGAATTTTCTTCCAGATGGAATTTCCATCACACCCTGGGGGGCTATAGATGGCAAGCATGTGGCAATCAGGTGTCCTAAGAATGGTGGCTCACTCTATTTCAACTACAAGGGCTTCCATTCCATAATACTTCTGGCTCTGGTGGATGCCAAGTACAAGTTCCTTTGGGTGGATGTTGGCACCAATGGATCCAGTTCTGATGCACAGATCTTCAATGACTGTGATTTGCGTTCAGGCATTATTGATGGCACCTTGGATGTACCTGATGCAGAGCCATTGCCTGGTGATGACCGTGATATGCCATATTTTCTCATTGGGGATGATGCCTTCTCTCTGAGGACCTGGTTGATGAAGCCGTTTAGTGCCAGAGGACTTCCTGATGAGGAGAGGATCTATAACTACAGACTGTCTCGTGCCAGAAGGGTGGTGGAAAATGCGTTTGGCATCATGGCCAACAGATTTGGTTGTCTCCTCACCACCATGTGTCAGAATCCAGAGACTGTTACCTCTATTGTACTGGCCTGTTGCACGTTGCACAACATCATGAGACTGAGGTATCCAGGTATCCACCAGGGACTGGGTGATGAGGAGGATGACAACCACAGAGTTATCCCAGGACAGTGGAGGCAAGGTGCCTGTTTGCAGGACATTGAGGATGTGACTGGTGGCAACAGGCACACACAGGTTGCCAAGAGACAGAGACTGTATTTGAAGCATTATTATAATGCTCCAGTAGGGGCCACGGCGTGGCAAAGAGACATGATTTGAGACTTTCACATATGCCAAGGACATTTCTTAGTAGTGACTGTATTGTGCTAATTATTGTTATGATTCAGTGCTGCATCATTATCTGTGTTATATTTTGTATTGGGCGTTATATACTTGTTGAAATAAAGTTGCAATGTTCTTGTATTGCAATAAAGTTATTGTCCTATTGCACTTCATATATGTATTATGTGTATAGTAGGGTCAAAGAGGTCAAGTCTGAAACCAAATCAGGTCAAACATGTAACAGGTCACACAAACCAGTTCACAACTTTGCCACCATAGGGGCCAGAAGGTCACAAAGGTCAAAAATCAATCAAGGCCATAACTGAAGGAAAGTTAAGAAATCTAACCAGCTGCAAGGTGGAAACTCTGCAACCAAACGCCGATTGCTTTGGAATCAGAGCATAATGAAATCCAGAAATGGAAGATAAACAAATTTTAACATTGGCCACCTGTTAAAATTTGTTTATCTTCCGTTTCTGCATTTCATTCGAAACAGTGAAACTTCCACAGTGAACCATTCACATTGGGTCATAACAGGTCCTGGTAACCACTGGGCCACTTTTTTTGGATCCTTCATGTTAAGATGTGACACCTTCCAAGTATTATGCCAATGTTTTTGAAACATGAGAAAAACAAGCAATCACATAAACAATTTATTATTCCAACAAGGTCAAAAAGGACAAATCACAATAACATAGTAAGTGTACTTTTTAATAAAGAAATGCAGACACATTATAGCTCACAGCTAAGGTTAACATACAACTGACAAGAACAGCTGTCAAAGTGAAACTGGTTACATATACCATTAGCTCACAGCTAAGGTTAACATACAACTGACAAGAACAGCTGTCAAAGTAAAACTGGTTACATATACTATTAGTAACAGCTAAGGTTAACAAACTACCCACAAGAACAGCTGTCAAAGTGAAACTGGTTACATATACTATTAGTAACAGCTAAGGTTAACAAACTACCCACAAGAACAGCTGTCAAAGTGAAACTGGTTACATATACTATTAGTAACAGCTAAGGTTAACAAACTACCCACAAGAACAGCTGTCAAAGTGAAACCTGGTTTATAATAGTAATAATCATAGTAATACTTGAGCCAGACATAGCAAAAATACACAAATAAATTACTTTACACCTGTTTGATAATTACTTCTTACATCTCACCTAAACTACTTCTTAAGTGTCTATAGACAAAGGACAAAGTTATTTCTAAACCTAAGAACCTTGAGAATCATCCTGATTAAGTAGTGCCATAGGTGTCATGGGTGTTGAAGGCACACTAGGAATACCTGCAAATGACGCATTTAAATCTGACAAATTCAGGTCTGACAGTCCTATTGTCCTTCCCTCGGTGTCTGTGATAACAAACTTGGTGGATGAAGTGCTGGATGATGAACCCACTGACTGTCCAGAGGTACTGGCCCCCGATGGGGTCTGGAAAATAACAGTTGTCTGGCTCTGGGTGTCTGACCCTTGAGGCAAAGGGGTAGAGGAGGCTAGAGCTGCGGGCCCAGGTGCGGGTGGCGGAGGCATTTGTGTGATGGTGTACTGTTGCTGTGGCTGCGGCTGATGGAAAATAAGTTGCTGCTGCAGCTGCTGTTGCTGCACCTTCATCTGCTGCTGCATACTGTCCAGCTGCTTCTGCCTGTCGTCCAGCTGCTTCTGCCTATCATCCAGCTGCTTCTGCCTATCAAGCTCCTGCCTCTGGATGTCCCTCTCCGAAAGCAGCTTGGACTCCTTGATGGTCTGGTTGAGGAGGTCCATACTGCGCATCTGATATGTGGGCCAGAGATCCTCGTGGATCTTCAACATGGCACTTGACATCCAGCCAGCCCAAGCAGTCCTGTCATTGGTCTGTGCCTCCATAGATGTTAAGAGTCTGTCCAGCCTGTCAGAGATCTGGGCACTGTTGTCGCTCTGCTCGCACATCTTGTCCAGGAGCTCTGACTCAGTGCTGGCACTTCTCCTTGTGGCTCTCCTGCCACTAGTCCCAGAGAGGGTGATACCTGGAGGAGGAGTGCTGCACACTCTTGGTTCACCCAGTGATCCTGACTCCACGGGCTCATCTGCAGGATCCAAGTCAGTGGATAGGTGTGAAGGCATGGTGGCAGTTGCAGAAGCAGCAGAGGCCGATGAGGTGATGACAGAGGCAGTGGTGGTAGCAGATGAGCAGGTAGCAGAGGCTGAGGTGGCTGTGGCAGAGGCAGAGGCAGTTGTGGTGGAAGCTGGTTTCAACTGAAAGTACAGTAGAACAAAGACACATGGTAAGCATATAGTATACATGTTCAACAAACAGTTTAGGTAGGTACTGTGAAGTAACAAGTATGAACTCCTGTGTCACTACAGAAAACTTTACCGATTTTTGCCAAACATTAGTGTTACAGCTACAAACTTGTATCCATAGGTAGTCACTGTTTACAAGTCAAGAATACACAACGCAGTAAAAACATCAGGATATCCAGGTGAGTCAGACTGTGAGAATGTACTTACATTGCAGGACTGCCTGGAGGGGACTCTGGAGATGTGGTCATCCAGGAAGCTGAAAGACCTCAGGATCCAGGTGTCCCTGTCTGTGTGTTCCTTTGCCCCGTCACCAAACTTCTTGCAGGTAAGCTTGCCATACCTTGTCCTCATCCCTTTGAACCAGATCTTAAGGTCGATGGCTGAAAAAGGAAGAGGAGACACGGACACATTAGGTAGGTTATCAAAGTAACAATGGGTTACATTAAGTTTTAAACTGCTTCACATCTGTGGTGTCATCTGCAAATGGGTGAAGCCTAATACATCACACGATGACAGAGTACAATTCAAAATAACATAAATTAACAGAATAAGTAAACATTCAACATAAGTCCATTTACACATTACTGTACACGTAGTACCTCCATCACAATTTAAATTATTACCTGAAACTATGAAAAGGTTAAATCATAATGGTTAGTCTAACTCACCTTCCAGGCCCATGGCCCTGGCCTGGGTGGCCCAAGCAGCCTCCTTCCTGTCTGTGTCCCTGTACTCCTTCTTGGCCTTGTTGTACATTTCCGGATGGTTCTTGAGCCACTCAGCCATCTCATCCTCCTGCCCATCTGTCATCCTCACCAGCCTCTTCTTCTTGAACCTCCCCTGGGACTGGCTGTCTTGGGTTGCCTCTTCCAAGTCATCTGTGTCTTCCGGCTGGGTGGCCAGAGTGGCTGTATCCCCTGGGTCTGATGATGAAGCTTGAGTGGCAGGCAGTTCATCCGGCTGTTCTGGCTGTTCAGGCTCCTCAGATGCTTCAACAGGAGGCAGAGTGACCCTCTTCCTCTTTCCAAGTCCAGGTCTCTTCACCATATTTCTTGTATGAAATATATCCAAAAATTTATCCAAAGTTCGTCGATGTGTACGCATTGAAGAAAAATTCGCAAGTGATGACAATTGTTCACGGTGCCCTGCTTTTATAGTCTCCAGCCAGTTCGCCGCAACCTACGAAGGTCGTAGCTGATTGGTAGCCAGTTATTCGCATGCGCAGTCAGTTCGCCAATCACCGACGAACTACTGCGACATTCGCTTCTCATTGGCTGAGAGGAGCGACGAATATCTCCGGGGCCTCGTAGCATATTCTTCAGGGGCGACGATGCATGGCTTCCCTGCTGCGAATATCGTTGTTTGTTCTTCGTCTTTCAGCCGACAATCTTCAAAGGAAAGTTGGCGAACAATGAAGAACAATGAAGAAGCCTGCTACGAAGTGGCAAATTGGGGTACGAGGGTGCTACGAAGTCGACGAATCCACCACCATCTGTGAAGAATTGCAAAGAAATGGACGAAGCATGGCGATAGTTTTGAACAGTTTGAAACTGTCGTAGCCAGATGACGATCCATGGAGAATGTTGGAGAACAGTGAAGATGGACCAAGAATATGCTACCAACAAGGACGAATTGCATGATCGCGCATATTCGCCACTAAACATCGCCACAGTGTGACCTGGGCATAATCAACCAGTCCCCAGTCAGAAATGCCATTTTTTTTTTTTCCAAATTGATCTGAATAATATCATAAGTAACTCTTTACTGCCAAAAGTAAAAATTGATTAGGAAAGAAAAAAAAATAAAAATATGGAACGCTTCACGAATTTGCGTGTCATCCTTGCGCAGGGGCCATGCTAATCTTCTCTGTATCGTTCCAATTTTAGTATATGTACTACGATTGTAGTACGAATACTAACCGTTGAAACCACGCTTTATATAATGACCAAATCGCACTTTAGCATATTATGGTGTTTAGTCATACAAACAGACGTACTATCTCCACTAACACGTAATAAAGTTGTGGATGTGTGTACATTCAACTCAAATTAAACTTTGCAAAAAATTAAAACCAACCGGAATTCCATTAACACTGCTACTTCGTATTGAGTGGATTTTGATGAATTTACTTCAAGTAAAAGTGCATTTTAGTGACAGGGTACAGCATGTGTCGGATTAAAGGTGGCGCTAATGCCGCCCACTTATTATGAATGTTTACTAAATTTGCAGTAAAAAGATGAGATTTTAAGAGATCCAATTAAGAGTGATTTGTGAATCACAATATCGTAGTTTGAATTATTTAAAAGCGTTTCAAAATGTAGCATTATGTTAGTTTATTGTTGGAAGCAGTGATGTTTACAGCTACGTACTAGGTGTCAATTCTGCCATATAAGGAAATGCAGGGGGGGGGGGGCAATATTTAGCATACTCTGGTGAATGAAACTGGAACAAAGTAAAATGTTCTGTATGTGTGCATTGTGCCACTTCAAACGAAAAATATATTCAGAGAGGAGAAACCACAATTTAAAAAAACAAAACAAAAAAAACACGAAGTAATTTATTTATTTATTTTTTTAATAATAAATAAAATAAAGAAATAGGTGTGTATTCTGTATAATAATGAAGGAATATTGAACTGTTATGTTAGTTATTTTAAAAATTTAACATTCTGGCCCAGGGGCCTGTAAATCGAAGCATTCGTTAAATGGCAAACTAACCAATACTTAACGGCAGTACAATGACATATTAACTAAAGCATTCAGTGGGTAAATAGAAAGCACTCTTTATGTTTTCGTCAAATTATGCTTTCGTTCAGAAACTATACAGTGTCTGTGTGGCTGTGTTTGGTTACTTGTATGTCTGTGTGTAAAAGTGTCTCTGCCATTGTACCTTATTAGGTCAGTGTACTACCCTGGGTAGGAATGGTTTCAATGTAAAAACTAGTAGGTAGATACACAAGAGTGGGGTTTACATATTTTATTCTATAACATTGATATAGATCTAAAATACTATTTGCATATTGGTATCATGAGGGATTAAGGCCACCTCAATAAAAGTACATAGTTAAACATTTTACAAGCTCTGCACTGAGCAGACTGGGATATAGTTGCAATAAGTTAACATAGAAACATAAAGTCGGTTAAGGTGGCCATACTGTAGCTTGACCCCATAAGTTGTTAAGGCTTTGCAACTAGTAGTGATGATGACATTAAGGTTAAAACTTTAAGTTAAGTTATTTTTTAAGGAATTTTACTTTAACAACATAGATTATGGGCTAAGCTAAGGTTATGTCAAATGTCAAAGTTGGGGTTTTACATCCCCTTCAACAGCCAGAGCTAAGGTTATGTGTATGTTTAAGCATTTACTTTTGATAATAATAATGTAGATTTTCTGTTTGAGTAGAGTGGGCTAGGTGTAAATACTCTGGAGAAAGATCTAATAAGTACAATAATTACCGTGTTGTTTACAACAGGGCAGATTAAAAGTGATGAGTATTTATAAATATGTATAAATGTAAATGAAATAGTAAAAGGTGTAAACAACATTAAAGATGAGTAAAATTGTAAGATCTGCAGTTAAAACAAAGATAGTTAAAACTTACAAACAGAAGTAGATAATCATTAAAATGTCTTAGTGTCTAAAACCTGTGAGATACTTTGTGGGAAATGTTGTCCAAATATCTCAAGAAAATGAGATTTTTATCTAAAATTGATTTGGGATTTCCAGGATACGTCAGTAGATACCCCCGCCCCCAAATCATAAGTGTTTATTGCAATGTATCACCCCAAAATCAATGTAAATTACTATTTATATTCACACTACCTTTATACACAGTATTCAGTAACTTTGTCTTACACAACAATGGTAAATTAATAATTATTTTGAAGTAAAGAACAAAGGGTCACTGCAACTAACAGTTAACAACAGGTTCTGAGTTGTCGTTAAATTTGAGGGTTTTTTACGAAAAAAATAACCAAGAGTAAACTAACTAAGGCTTTGATTTACTCAACAGTTTGCTAACTAGGAGTTAACTAATACATAACGACTTGGTTAACACAACTAAGGCTTCCATTTACAAGCCCCAGTTTCACAAAGACCTACGTACTGCCTGCTATTATAGTAGCCTGCTAAGTGATAGTAGTCTGCTAAGCCTATGTACCTATCTTTTGCTGCGGTAATCAGTAGGCTGTCCTCACCAGAAACCCTGCTATCTCTGGAACTTGATAGATCTCCAAATATCTGCTCAGTGGAACACTTTCGTAGTGGGTACTAAGGGCCTACTAAGATCCGGATTTATTGATTTATTTATTTGGGGTTTTACGTCGCTTTCAACACTGTACAGGTCATATCACGACGGGTAGTTGGAAGGGCAGAGGAAACCAGTACATACAGTTCTTTAGGGTTCTGTACTGTAAACTGCCGACCAACGACAAGCAACTACCAGCTTTACCACTTCAGGCCATGACGGGTATCGAACCCCGGCCTCAGAGGTGGGAAGCGAGAGTAGAGAGTTTGCGAACAACGTTTTTTATGCCCGTATCTACTTTCCGCTACGTTACACGTCATTGATTTCTGTGTGTGATGTCATTTCATAAGGTTTTAACTACACAAGGTTATTTCCCTTGTGGCTTTATTATTTACTGGAGCAATAAAGTGTGTTATACATGTCCGTACAGAGTTCTTGAGAGACTGTAGATTATTTTTAGCAACTTTGTCAATTTTTGAAAAACCCAAGTGTACAACGACCAGCCTTTTTTACAAGCTATTAAACTTGTGGGTTTATTGGCTATTGGGTCAATACAGTTTGTAATATATATCAGTACCCAGTTCATTCAGAACTGTAGATGATTAAAACCAGTGTATTTATCTTTTTTGACTTGTATAACTCCCAATATATTTAAAAGAAATACTTGTAAAATTCATGGTTCAAACGCTGTTCGCAAACAAAACTCCCCCCTAATGGCTTTCTCCCCCCCCCCTATTGATTAATTATGTTGCGTATTTTTGCAAGGGGCGTTTGTGAAACGTTGTTCGCAAACTTGAAAATTTTATTTTAAATGTAGCTTTTATAAGCTACAATACTTACCTATTGAAACAGCTAGAGTGCTATTCCGTTGACCACCGGAAAAGCTGCCAACGGGAAGAAAGTTGGAAACTTTCCCGGCCGAGTGCGGGGAGAGGTCTCCCCGGAGCCGGCTCACTTCACCGGATACACCGGTACCGAGGTGACCGGATATATGACGACTGCGCAGCAGATCACGTGATTCTTCCTTCTTTCTGTTGGGATCCATCCCCGGCAGTGAGGTGTCGGTAAGCGGGGACGGACCGGGAGGGCCTATATCTGTTTCAATAGGTAAGTATTGTAGCTTATAAAAGCTACATTTAAAATAAAATTTTCAATTTTATTGCGCTACAATGTACTTACCTATTGAAACAGAGTGCTGAATTCCAACATCTTGGATGGTGGGAAGACAGCTCACTGACTAGGATCCGGTGAAGAGCCATGAATGGTGAAGGAAGGAGACCCGGACTCAGCATCCGTGCCGGTATGTTGAAGATCCGGTAGGAGGGGTGTGCTCTTCTGGGAACCTTGGGAAGGCTCTGGAGGAAGTTGTCCGGTAGACTGAAGCCCGTCAGGGAGGCACTCCATAATGGCTGCAACGATAAAAATAAGAGAAAAATTAAGAGAAGATAAGGGAATTGTGAGTTAACGAAAAATTAACGACAATTCTATGACAAAAGGCTGAGTAAAGAGAAAAAGAGGGACACCTCAAATTAACTCAGGTTAGTTATGGAAGATATGAAGTAGAGATAATTACCTTAAATGGTAGGAAGCCATGCTCTACGCGGTCAGGGTTCTGACCGGCCCCATCTGCTGGATGTGTCGTCTGGTAGCCCCCCCCCCCTCTTTTGGAGGTGAGAGTCCTGCTAGGGAGGAGTCACTACTTGTTGAGCAGCCACAAAGGATCCCAGGTGGAAGGATAGGTCTTTTTGATTCTGGCCTGAAAGATCCTTGAGGTAGAAGGATGTAAAAGTGTTATGAGATTTCCAATGACATGCTTGGAGGATCTGGTCCATGGAGACACCCCCATAAAAAGCTTTGGAAGCAGCAAATGCTCTGACGTCATGGGCCTTAACCCCTAGTAGGTCCATGTCCGAATTTTCCACTCTTGAATAACAATATTTAATGGTGTTTTTAATCCAAGATGATATGGTGGAGCACTGGATATCCTTGGAATGGCCTTGTTTATAAGAGACAAATAACAAGGCTTTATCCTGTCTTAAATCTGCTGTGAGTTTAAGGTAGGTAGAGAGGGCCCTCACGGGGCATAGTAGGGCGTCCTCGTTAGAGTCGTTTTGTGGAGTTGCAAGAGCGGGAATAACCACTGGGGATACTGCTTGGTTTCCTTCCTTAGCTAGTTGGTTCTTGGCGATAAAGGAAGGAGAGGGGGTGAGTTGAATTTGGTCCCATTCGCCCAGGCATAATAACCCGTCTAAAGTCCAGGCGTGTATTTCGCTGCGCCTTTTTCCTGATGCTAGGGCTAGGAGAAAAACTGTTTTCCAGGTAACATACTTCAAAGGAGCCTCCTGTAATGGTTCAAAAGGAGGTTGTTTGAGCTGGTGTAGGACTATGGAAAGATCCCACTTGGGTAAGTTCCTGGAACTTTTCGGCTTATCCCTATGGAAGCTGGCAATAAGTCTGGCTAATTCTGTATAGTTGCTGATATCCAATGGAACATTTCCTAATGTGTCAGCAATTGCTGTCCTATATCCCTCAATGGTGGATGGGCGTCTGTTCTTCTCATTGAAGAGAAAGCACATGAATTCGCATATGTGTTTTATAGAAGGAGACCTGAAGTCCACCTGTTGTTCGATGCACCACCTTTCGAAAACTGACCATTTTGAGGCGTAGATGGCTCTAGTAGAGAGTCTTTGAGGTGCAGCAATTCTATCTGCCACCTCTGCGGTAAAGCCTTGGTTCTGGAGAGCTGTGCTCCTAGATACCATGCGTGGAGGTTGAGGGATTCCGGGTGAGTGTGGAATTGGTTGTTCAGTGGTTGTTTGAGTAGAGAGCGAATTGGTGGGAGTTGTCTCGGGATGTCGAGTGACAGTTCCACCAGGTCCCAAAACCACGGTTTTGTCGGCCAGCCGGGGGCTATTAGGATGAGCCTGCATTGTTGGGACAGTAGTTTCTGGACCACTCTTGGTAGCAATGCTGTCGGAGGGAATGCGTACCCTATCATGTTCTTCCAGGAGATGTTTAGCGCGTCCACCGCCCAAGCCTGTGGGTCTGGGATTGGAGACACATAGGTTGGAAGTTTGGTGTTCAGGTTGGTGGCAAACAGGTCTATTTGTGGCCGTTCCCAAAGTAGGGAGATCCTTGTGAAGATATGAGGAGCCAAGGACCATTCTGTGTGTTGGATTTGGTTTCTCCTGGAGAGGCCGTCCGCAATAACATTGAGAGAACCTGGGACGTGCCGTGCTCTGAGTGTTATTTGGTGCTTGTTGCACCATGTGAGTAGTCTCCACATGAGGGCACAAAGTTCGGTGGAGTGGGTTCCCCCCTGTTTGTTTATGTGGGCTACCACAGTTGTGTTGTCTGATGCTACCAGCACTTGTTTCTTGTGGCATTGGTGCGAGAAGTGTTGTAGGGCTAGGATTACTGCCTTTAGTTCCAGTACGTTTATGTGAAGGCGTTTTTCTATTTGAGACCATAGACCTCCGACGGAGTCGTGATTTAAGTGAGCGCCCCAGCCTGCGTTTGATGCGTCTGTAAAGATTAGAATGTCGTGATCTCTGGGGTGTAGGAATTCTCCGACTAGGACGTTTTGGGGATTTAGCCACCATTCCCCGTATTGTTTCATTCTGTGAGTCCAAGGAATTGGAGAATTCAAGGGCATCGGAGCTCTCCAGTGAGTCTTGAGATGCCATTGAAAAGGTCTCATGTGTATCCTGCCCAGTTTCACAGTTTTCTCCGTGGATGCAAGTAATCCAATGATGGACATAAGTGTCCGTGCACTGAGAGTCGATCTCGTCGCGATTGCGTTGAATGTATTTTGGATCTTGCTCCATCTGTCTTTTGTGGGTTTGACCAGGCCTTGGTCCAACGCAAAATGGTAGCCTATGAAGTCGAACCTCTGCTGGGGGGTGAGCTCCGATTTCTTGAGGTTTACGATGAACCCCAGGCTTCGAACCAGGGAGAGAAGTTTTGTTGTGTTTTCCTGAGCCTCTGGCTGAGAAGTGGCTCGTATTAACCAGTCGTCTAAGTATTGGTGTAGACGGATGTCTTGTTTTAAGGCCAGGAGCTTTACCTCCTTCACTAGGGAGGTAAAAACTAGGGGGGCCGTGGCCAGTCCGAAAGGAAGGCTGGTGAACTGGTATGTGGTTCCCTTGTGGTGAAACCTGAGGAACTTTCTTGATTGAGGGTGAATGGGGATGTGTAGATATGCATCTGACAGATCTATTGAGGTGACCCATTCTCCTTGTCTGAGCGATGTGCGGATAGATTCTGGAGTTTCCATCTTGAACTTGGAGACTGTTAGGTATTGGTTTAGGGAGCTGAGATCTATGACGGGTCTCCATTTGTTCCCTGGTTTTGGAACTAAGAACAGTCGGCTGTAGAACCCGAGACTGTCTTGTTTGTTTACTTTTTCTATTGCGTTTTTGGTTAGAAGATCCAGAATAGAAGTCGACAAGGCATTGTCTTTGTCGGCGTCGTTGTATTCGCTGTGGATGCAAGGTGTTCTGGACAACTTGGGATGGTCCCTGAACGGTAGGCGGTAACCCTGTCTTAGGAGGTCCAGTTGAAAGGGGTGAGCGCCTTGTTGTTCCCAATGTTCTACAAACCACTTGAGTCTGCCTCCTACAGGGAGGTCTTTTATGTTTTCTTGGATATATAAAGGTGCCTTGCCTAACTGTACACTCGGAGTCTTTACCCCCTCCGGTGGGGTGTTTTTGCTCAGAGTCACTTGCCTCTCTGGGAGGCCACTGCTCCCGGGATGGTTGAGTGGTTTGTGGGGATCCCAAGGAAGCCCTGAAGGGGTTGAAGGAAGTTGTCCATGATTGAGTGGGGGAGAGGATTGAGGAGTGTCATTGGTTTTGTGTTTGTTGTTGGCTCTGGTTGCCACTGATGTTTTTACCTCTACCCCTGCGAGCTCCTCTGCCTTTGTTGCTACCACGAAAACCACCCCTGTGTGGTTGTTGCTGTGGGTAGAATTGAGGGGGCATGACATATTGAGGAGGGGGCATCTGGTAATACCCTCCTTGTTGATACGCCCCTCTGCCCCTGCCCCTGGGTTTCTTCTTCTGCTTGCCGTAGGGGTGAAACCTTGTGCTTTGTTGGTTTCCGGTCTTAACTCCTAGACCTATCAGGTGTTGTTCGTATTCTTGCATCAACGATCTCTCAAATAGGTCTGGGCCAGAGATAGGGGCTGCCCGTAGATTCTTTAGGCGATAAGAATCAAGACTATTATGGGCGTTCTTGAGATAGGAGTCCCTTCTGATGAGGACTAGGTTGGTTAGCAGGTGGAGAAATTTCTCCAGTAAGTGTTGATAGGCGACAGCGGTACTCCTGCTGATGTCCAGCATGAACTGCATCTGTGGGGTATCCTCTACAGTTGAGTTGAGCAGTTGATGGAGAAACTGATCCCTGTTGTTTGGGTCTGGATCTGATGCCAGTAATCCAAATGTCTTTTCCCTTTGGTCTCTAGCTGCTCTGAGATTGTTAAGGGTCGATTCACTGGCGGTTGAGAGTGTTGATAGAAAATTTGAAGTAGCAATGCACTCCCTAACCATAAGTTCCAGTTTAACCAGTTCTCGTTGGTTGATAGAGGCTGTAGGAAGGCCTTTGTACCCGGGCCTGGCAATGTTTGAGAAAGCCTGTGGTACTACTTGAGGTCTCTGTTCAAACGTTTCCCCTGCCACTGGGTACCAGTTCCCTCTGTTTGGTGGGTTGGGCACAAATTGTCCAATATCCAGGGAAGTTGATGAGGCTGGTCCAGGTTTGACCACCGTATCCTGGTTTTGGAGCAGTTTTGCGATGTCATCCATAAGGGGAAGTTTGAGAGACGGTGGACGGGAGGATTGCTCCATGCGGAACATATTTGGATCGCGTCCAAGTCCTGAGCCGAGTTTGTAATCCTCCGCCTTTGCCGGGTCGTCTATGCCAAGGTATTGGCGTACTCGGTCAATGAATGCGTGGAAATCTGCCTTGGGGGGAGGTGCTAAGTTCTCCGGTTCTGAGTCATCTACTTGAGAGGCAGATGAGTAGGATGATCCCGACTCCAAGCCATAGTCTCCCTTCTCGAGCCTTTGGAGGGGAGATTCTGATTGAGTTGGTGGTTGGGTTGGAGATGGAAGAGTAGGAGAAACTACCGCTTTAGTGGCTTGAGCGATAGAAGCTGACCCCTTTACCCCTTTTAATCCTTTCTTGACTGTCTGGTGAAAGGAGGTGTCCATCGGTTCTGGGGGTGTTGGAACCGGTTGGTTAGGTTGTGTTTGAACGACCTGGCTAGGTTGAGCCTGTGCAGATGGTTGTGGTGCTGAACTATCTGAAGGAGATGGGGAGAATTTCTTGAACATTTCCTCCATGGAGGAGGTGAGAAACTGTTGAAGGCCTGATTGAAGTTGTGAGGATAGGTCCAACATTTGTTTCTGATTTCGCTGTGACAAATTCTCCATCATTTGTAGGTTTTGCTGTTCGAAATGTGCTTTTAGCATCTGTGTGCGAGGAGTAGGTGGAGGTACCAGTCTCTGTGGATCTGGAGCGGACGAGAACATTGGGTCCTGCTGGATGGTGGCTTTGGGTGGTGCTGGAGTCTTGAAAAAGACTGTTGATGTAGTGGGCACCGTGAGAAAAGTCGCGGACCTTGGAGGCGGTACAGAAGGTTGTACAAATTGTATCCCACTAGAGGGGAGATTCTGTGTCGACTGCAGTGGAGACAAGCCGGCCGGTGCTGACACTCCGGTCGGAGACACATAGCCGGTAGTACCGGTCCCGCTATCCTCGGTATTTAGATCCAAGATGGAGTCGTCTATTTCACCGGCCACCGGATCCTCATCTTCCGGTTCCGGATCAGCCGGCAAATTCTTGGATGCACGCTTGGCACTTCTTTCGTGAAATACAGTCCGGAGGTGATTCCATTCCACCTCTGTAAGGGCTGAACATGCAGAGCAAGCCTCTAGAGGGGCTCCTGAGGCACAAGGGTCGTCCCCTTTACAGTGCATTCTACAGCTGTAACACCTCAGGTGCTTATCAAATGCTGGCATCCAGTGCCCACATTTTCCCCTCTTCTGATAAGGAGGAGTGCCTACCATGTTAGTGGTGGAAAAAATAAGTGTCACAAAATACAAGACACAAGAAGTTAATCTCACCAAAGAGTATACTAGAGTTGTCTATAAACAACGGTGAGACAATAGATATATTCCTAGAGTAAATATCCTCTTAGAAACTGTATAAAAACTATCACAAAGTGAGAGTTCTAAAGAAAGCCAACTGATAAGATGGCTACCAACGGAAAGAAGGAAGAATCACGTGATCTGCTGCGCAGTCGTCATATATCCGGTCACCTCGGTACCGGTGTATCCGGTGAAGTGAGCCGGCTCCGGGGAGACCTCTCCCCGCACTCGGCCGGGAAAGTTTCCAACTTTCTTCCCGTTGGCAGCTTTTCCGGTGGTCAACGGAATAGCACTCTGTTTCAATAGGTAAGTACATTGTAGTGCAATAAAATCTCTAGTTTCAACTCTCCAACCGTGGCCCTAAATTTAATAGCATACTTTCTTCTATATTTAGTAGATCTTTGTGAAACTGGGGCCTGAAGTTTTTACACAATACCAGGAGCCGTATTCTTCAACAATACTTACACTGTTCCTAACTTGGATTCTAAGTTTTTGTCAAGCTTTTACTAACTTAGATCACTTTACCATGACCAGAACATTTTAGACCCCTCATCTTCATTATTTTATATGCATCCCCTTTACATTTGCCTTAATTTGCGCAATGGTGCCTGCTCTACTACATTTACAGTTGCTTGTGCTTGATATCTCACAACTACACCAAGCAACAATTGAACAAACCATGCTGGCATCTTCTTGACATGTCCAGTATGTACGTAGCCAGTTTTCTTCCTTCCACCTACCTCGTTCACTAAAGTCTGAGATTTCCCGTTATATAGTGGTTGCTTATTTTTTCAAATTTTTTGGTTATTATAGCTTCACTATCAAACATAAGCTAAGGTAAATGTTACTTTATAATAAGTGGAAATTTTACACCAACCAATCCATATTTATTTATTACAATGGCAATCATGTAAGCAATTATATAGCTGTAATATATAAAATTGTTTTATCAGTAACATATGAAATGAGTATATAGTCAATTGTAAAACTTGTTTTGTAATTTAAATTTCTTTAAGTTAAATACTGACCAAATCCACACTGGTGCTCTATGTTGATGGGAGCATACATCAATGACCATCCAAAATTTTAAAAAATATATTCTTGTCAGTACTGTGGATATTGCCAATGCATGCATGCACCATGTCCCTAGTTCGTTGTTATTCATCACCTTTTATTTTGGGCTTCTGTTTTTATTTTGGTTGTATGAGGAAGTTTGAGACTGTGGAAAATTAGAGTTTAAATTTGCATGAAACCTGACCTTCTCAACCTATTGCAGTCATCTTCATGCAAACGTGGTGGCCACATTGCTTCAAATTGCATCCAAACTGGAGATTATCAATAGTGGTGTTTAAACATCATGTCTGTCAGTCCCTCACCCTGGGGGTTAGTATGCATCTACCTTAAGTAACACCTTGACTGGTTAACAGTGGACCCTCCATGTAGTAAACCCCCACTTCCTAACAACCTGTAAACAAGTTTGAACTGACTGGTTGACTTTTTGTTCAGACCCCAGTTGTGGACCTTTGTCCTTAATTTCAAAACTACCAGCATTGAGAATGGACTGTCAAAATATTTTCCTGGTATAAGTTATTGAGGTGCCTGAATGTATTTTAATCTAGTATTGCAGTTTTACACTTTTATACAGAGCCCCTAATAGGACATGGTAAAATAAATATTACACCATGTATTCAGTCGTGCGCATGAGATGATCTCGTGATAACGAGAAAATAAGTGGTGATAATGAGATGATCTCATTATAATGAGATAAATAGGACATGGTAAAATAAAAATTACACTATGTATTAAGTTGTGCGCACAAGATGATCTTGTGATAACGAGAAAATAAGTCCTGATAATGAGATGATCTCATTATAATGAGATAATAAGTCGTGATAACAAGATCATCTCATGATATCAAGATGATCTGGTGATAATGAGATCATCTTGTGATATCAAGATCATCTTGTGATAACAAGATCATCTCATTATCACAAGTTATTTTCTTGTGATAATGAGATCATCTCGTGCGCACCACTTATTTTCTTGATATCACAAGATGATCTTGTGCTCACTAGATAAAGTGGTGAGCTCCAGATGAAGTGGTGATAACGACTTATTAAGTGGTGAGCACTAGTTGATGTGGTGCTCACTACTTATTTTCTTGTTATCACAAGATGAAGTAGTGATCACCACATCATTTAGTTATAACCAGATCATCACATGCTCACCACATCATCGGGTGATAACAAGAAAATAAGTAGTGAGCACCACATCATCTGGTGATCACTAGATGAAGTGGTGAGCACGAGATGAACTAGTGATAATAGAATGATCTGGTTAGCACCAGAGTATGTAGTGCTCACTACTTCATCTGGTGATAACAACATAATAAGTGATGATCACCACATAAACTAGTGCGCACAAGATCATCTGGTGAGCACGAGATGATCTTGTGATATCAAGAAAACAAGTAGTGCTAACAAGATCATCTAATTATCACCACTTATTTTCTCGCTATCACGAGATCATCTCGTGCGCACGACTTAATACATGGTGCAATATTTATTTTACCATGTCCTAGTACGGGCTCCGTACTTTTACATGTTTACAATGATTATGGTATTTTATGCTTTATTTTATCTATCTACCAGAATTATCTTACTCTTGTCTATGTGGAGGTGTTGTATATGTATCCCAACTCATAAAATTCTGCAAATTCAGATTGAGTCTCCTTAGCCTACAGCAGCCTTGGCTGTGTAAGTGGGAAATTTGACCTCTCACTTCATCTCAGGTCATCTGGGTAGAATGACAAATCTCGGGCCTGCTGATCGAGAGTTATGGTCACCTCCATTTGCTGTTATCTACTTTTGTAGTGCTTGTATTATGGTAGTCTTATAATTGTCTTTACTTGCTTTAAACTACATTATATTATGGTGACCTTAAATGTTGATTATAACCTTTGGGTAACCTTAATGGTCTATATGTGTAAACAGATATATCTTATTGTAACTGTATTTATTTTCATGTATCTGGTATACACATAACCATAGTAATTTAGTGATTTAGTAATTCAATAACATTGTATTAATTTATGTGCAATAAAACTATGATCTGCCATATGTGTTTACTGTGTCCCAGGAGGAGGGGAACTGACAAACCATTGTCATTGAAGAATCCTTATGTCTTGTTTGCTGAGTGAGGCAGGAGTATTGAATATGAAAAAAGCTGTGTAGTTCATGGAACTGAGGAAGATTTAATGATGTTATGATGTCACAGAAAGCAATCATCACTGATTTGGACCCATACAGAAATGTGATCACAGTTCCCCAATATAAAGTCTGTGCCAAATTTCATGCCTGTAGACTAATGCACAATCCCGTCTCTGTGTCACCATGTTCAGTACTGTCCAGTGTCCATAATGGACTGACCAGTATGCCATTACAAATGACCATTGGCTTCAGAGCCCTCAAAAACTATCTTAATCTACCTCTTTGCCAAATTCCATGCCTGTAGACCAATTTGCACAATCCTTTCTCTATTCCATGTCCAATACTGTCCACTTGTCATACTGACCAATATGCCTTTAAAAATGACCATTGGCTTTAGTGCCCTCACGAAATGGAATCATTATATCCTAATCTACATATGTGCCAAGTTTCATGTCTGTAAACCAATTTGCACTATCCTGTCGGTGCTATGTTCAATGCTGTCCATTGTCAACAATGGACTGACCGGTATGCCATTACAAATGACCATTGGCTTCATCACCTCAAAAAAGGGAATGACAATATCCTAATGTACATCTGTACCCAATATCATGTCTGTAGGCTAATTTTACAATGTATTCTCTGTTCCAAATTCAGTACTGACCACTGACCATACTGAACTGACCAGTATGCCATTACAAATGACCATTGGCTTCAGCACCCTCAAAAATTGTAATCACTATTTGCTAATCTATATATGTGCGAAATTTCATGCTTGTAGACAAATCTGCACGATCAAGTCCCTAACTGCCCCGGACTAGGATATATCCATCAGTACAAAATCTAGCCTAGGAATATTTTTTACGTCATTTTGAAAAACAAGATGGCCATCATGGGCGTTTCTTTGTCAGTCATGAAGTAGTGTTTAGAGATTTTCCAGTTAACATACCCCTCTAGAGTAAAACGTATTAAAGGCTGAGTTCTCAAATTTGCATGATATGTTATGTTCATCATTACACAAGCTTGACTGGGAGTATCTTTGGTCTCATTTTGAAAAACAAGATGGCCACCATAGGTGTTTCTTTGAGGGCCATCAAGGAGATTTGTATATTCTGATTGAGCTTTTTTCATCAATAACAAGTTGAATCTCTTTATTAATGACATTTTAAAAATATATGTGTCCTCTGTAGCCTACATACATTTGACCCTGAAGCTTGTGATTCAATTAAACGTAAGGTCAACCCGTGACCCCTAATTAAAATGCCCCACTGAGTCCATATTTTGGCAACTCAGTAAATTACTTATAACTACAACACTTGAGTTATCCAGGGTTTTTTTTTTTTTGGGGGGGGGTGTTGTGGGGTGTTTTGCTTTAATAATTTTGGCTTAGTTTCTTATGTCCTCAATATTTTTCCTGCTATTACAGATATAGGTCCATAGCTAAGTCAATAATAGTGGTAGTAGCTGCTTTAAGTAAATTGCTTGTGACCCCAAAATGATTGCATTTACAACATTTTACTAAAATATGTTGCTCAGCTACTTTTCCTGTACCTACAAGATGGTACCTGCTTTTGAGGTCTTACTCAAAAGCTGAACAATAGCTAAACGACCAATAGCTATTTTCTGTGTTTAAAAATGGAGAAATGAGTAAATGGCTTTTTTCTTTGTAACTGTTACAGTTACAATGTTTTGGATAAATCTGTTGCTTTGTTACTTTTTGTGTCCTGTCATATTTTCAGAGCTATAGTTCAGTAGCTAAGTTAGTAACAGCTACTTTGATAGTAAATGACTTGTAAATACAAAACTATTGAATTTAGAGCATTTTTTGTTCAACTACTTTCTAATGTTCTGTGTCATGGCAGATTTTCAGAGCTGTAGTTATTTTGACATTTTGCCAATGAATAAATCGCTTGCAACTTCTAAAACTGACTAAATTTTGGAGGTGTCAATGCCACCGCCACAAGTGTCAGGGCCACCTTGAAGCAAAAACAAGAAATCAGTTCCCATGAATGGGCTCAGTGTCAGCTCACTGTGTGTTTTGAGTTTCAGGGTAGAAGTGAAAGAAGAAAAGGACACAAAATTTGTGCCCTGCAAATGGTACTCAGAAGTAAAGTACCAACTTCACTGTTACGGTGTAAAAATTAGGTGGAAAACATATTTCAACAAAATACTGTAAATACAATAATTTTTGAGTTGAGTTACAATGTATTTACTCAACAGTGAGAATCTCAAAGCAGCTTTTGCTCAGGTATACAATGAGCTACAGGTTTGCAATTTTACTATGTTATAGCTGACCAAAATATTTTTTGAATAACATGTTTAAACAAAATACTGTAAATGCAATAGTTTTCAAGTTACTACTGATTTACTCAACAGTGACAACCTCAAAGTAGATATTACTCATCTATGGTTTGAGCTACAGGTCTGCAATTTCACAATGTTATAGCTGACCCAGAAGTAGATGAATAACATATTTAAAGAAAATACTCTAAATTTGAAAATTTTAATTACTTAAATGTAGCTTTAAGAGAGTAGCAGGTCTGATGTCTGAGGTATGTCCTTTCTTGAAGGAAATAAAGAGTAGGGATCGAGACCCTCTTAGGTCTTTGGTTTGATCCAGGTAATACCTCAGGGCCCATACCGGACACAGGGTCCTGTCTTCTTTGAATTATCAGTCCACAATGGTAGTCAAAGCAGGGATAGTCACTGGAGACACACAGAACCTTCTCTTGCTAGTTGGTTTTTGGCTATGATATCTGAAGATAGGAACAAAGCTACCTTTTGCCATTTAGCCTAAATTGTATACTTTGTTTGCAACCCAGGCATCAATATCACTGCAGCGCTTGCCGGAGGCCAAAGCTAGCAGGAAAGCAGTTTTGAGAGTAAGATGTTTGAGGTCTGTGTTTTTCATAGACTCAAAGGGTGCTTTTGTGAGCTCATTAAGTACAACAGAAAGGCTCCACTTTGAAAGATTCATGAAACTTTTGGAATGATCCCTGTGAAAGCTAGCAAGTAACCTGTTAAGGTCAGAGCTTTGAGAAATATGGTGCCCCACTGGATGCAAGGTGTCAACAATGGCCGTACTATTAACAATCACTGGTTGAAGGGTATCTGTTTAAGTCTTGATACAGGTACATAAAAAAGTCTGAGACTTGTTTCACAGAGGGAGTGGAGAAATCCACCGAATTTTCTCTGCACCATTTCTCAAATAGGGCCCACTTTGACTTGTAGATGGCCCTTGTTGATGACCTCTGAGTGGCAGCAATTCTCTCTGCCACTTCCACAGAGAAGCCTTGTTTTCGGAGCTGTCCACTCCTAGACACCAGGCATGGAGGTTGGAGAATCTCATGAAATTTGTCACTGATAATAATATGAAAATAATAATGAGATTATGGCCGGGGTCAGCTTGGGAGACAAATAATACATTATACACATCATATTCTGTTTAAGAAGAAAAAAATAAAAGACCTTACCTGAGGATATCCTGAGGAGGTATTCATATACCTAGACCCTGCGAATTAAACTCCTGAAGACTTTGTCGAAGCAGGTGTGCCACCCCCACCCCCCACCCCAATATTTAAACAAAGCACTCTAAATGCAATAGTTATAAAGTTACAAGTGATTTACTCAACAGTGAGAACCTGAAAATAGCTATTGCTCATCTATGCAACAGGACTAAGCTACAGGTCTGAAATATTACCATGTTATAGCGGGCTCAAAAGTAGCAGAATGACATTTTATACAAAATTCTCTAAATTCAATCATTTTCAAGTTACAAGTGAATTAACTCATTATGGTACATTACAGGTACTGAAAAGTAGCTATTACTCACTTAGCTATTGGGCTAGACTCACAATTTACTCACCATGTTGTAGCTATAGAAAAAGTAGCTGAATAACATATTTTAACAAAATGCTCTAAATAGAATACTTTTCAAGTTATAGGTGATTTAGTGCATGATTTCATGAATTTTAATGCATTAAAAATTATTAAAAAAATTTATTAAAAAAAAAGTAAGACAGATCCAGGTCTCATACTCACACAAGAGAATCTACCTCTGGCCTAGTACATATATGCAAGATATGAGAGAAATCCCTGCAATAGTCACTGAGAAAATTATGATAAAAAGTTGAAATTTTCACACTTTTGGTGGGGGTACCCCCCTTGTAATGTCTCTAGCAAACAGACGAACAGACAGATTTGCATGCCTTGAACAATTTTTCATCCTCGATAGATAAGGTATCTTTTAAAAAAAACAGCATGTCCCTAGGCCTTGTAGTTTTGGAGGAGAAGTTGTTCACGCGGACGCCCACGCCGCAGAGTGATGACATAATGTCAGCTGACTGACAAGTCAGCTGACATAAAAAGTAGGCTAGCTACATACACATGGAAATAAAAAAAAAATAAAAATAATAAAATAAAACAAGTTAAAATTATTTCAAAAATTCATAAAAAAAATTAAAGATCCAGGCCTGATACTCACACAAGGGAATCTACTTGTGGCCTAGTACATGTATGCAAGATAAGAGAGAAATCCCTGCAATAGTGAATAAGAAAATTGTGATCAAGTGTTGAAATTTTCACACTTTGGGTGGAGATACCTCACTTGTAATGGATCTCAGAAACAGTCCAACAGATCTGCATGCCTTGAAAAATTTTCATCATCAATAGATAAGGTATCTTTTAAAAAAAACACCATGTCTCTGGGCCTTGCAGTTTTGGAGGAGAAGTTGTTCACGCGGACGCCTACACGGATGTTAATACCGCAGTGATGACATAATGAGATTTTTCTCCCAAAACTCTCACTGTGGCTCATTTTGGTCTATCATACCTGGTGTATATGCCACAGTATCAGAAATATGTAATCTGACTTTATGGTGACCTTACATGTTCCATTTTTATAAAGTTATGGCCACCTTAGTTGTCAGTTTGTTGTTTTCATAGTTTCTCCGGTGAACTTAGTGTGTGAGTTTGCAGGGCAGCCTGAGGGAACATTTCTATTATCTTCTGATATTTAATTTTCAACATTTAACATATTAAGTCACCTTAAACTCACAAAAAAGGGTTATTCCTCAGAAACTTATGGATGAATTTGTTGAAATTTTCAGAAGTAAGTAACAAGTGATTAAATTGATTGGATTGAAAAGTCACAAAAAGTGGATACAGTAAAGCCTCTAAATTTAGCTTCATGTAATACATGTATATTGTTTAAATGACAATTATTTTTTCCATGTTGTTAAAAATCCCAATGTTATGTTATCTATCATAAGGTTAAAAACTTTATTAAGTTTAGATAATTATTTAAACTGAATGTTAAAATTTAAAGATTGTGCCACCTTGTCACCAATTAGCCCAATTATAATTATTTGAAATTATTCTGCTTATCATATTATCCTATTATATTACAAAAATTATATTACAAACATTTTAAGTCAAATTGCAATTATACTGAAATCACACAATTCATCCTGGTAGCCTTTGTGTTAATTAGGGCTCCTCTCTAACAAAAGATTAAGATATATAATTGCTGCAAGGCAATAAGTCAATTGTTTACAGTACCAGTGCACTCAACCCTTGTCAACCCGGATTGAGAGGGTTCACACTACAAAGGGGGTTGAACCAGTCTGCTTCAATCTGCTTCAATCCACCTCTTGAGTGGGGGTTGAGATTTACCCTTGTCAACCCGGATTGTGAGCGTTCAGACTGTCGCCAGTCTGGTTCAATCTGTGTCAAGCCGGGTTTAATCGCTAGTCTGAACGCCCAGAAAAGAGTTTATTGGTTTGTGATTTAACCTATTGGAACAAATTATACTGTGACTTTCATATATATATACCTTGTGGTTGATATACTGTATATTAATAATAAGTGTCGTCAACACTTAATTGTCCACTATGATCCTGAAGTGGATCTCCTTTGTGATACATCAAGATTCTATAAACAGGGATATGTGTTTTCTTCTTGCTAGCTTAAGGTGTATCTTTAGAGTTGGATTTCTTCTTTTTGCTAGCAGGGGTCTCTTCAACGACCATGTCACCCTCTACCCTCCCTAGGATCTCGCAGTCCACAGGATTGACTAGGGTCGGGGTAGCTGTCTTATTGTTTTCCTTCTCTTTTCGTGCCTTAGATGTGGATGTGGCCAATTGTTGCTTCTGCTCGACAGTAAAGGACTTGCAAATAATACAGTCTTTCTTCATAACACACAAATCTTCACCTACACCCTTGCACGGCAACGAGCACATTTAAGAAGGCCATCAAAACTGGCCATAATATGGCCACAAGTACCTTGTTTCTGTCCAGGAGGCCATAATCTTCTAAAAACAAAATGTATAACTTTCAGATGAAATACAGTTCAAAATTCGCAAATATCTTCACTTTTCTTCAAACTTCAAGAGTTCTTCAAAAACATGTGTGCACACTGCATGCACCAAACGAAAAAGATGCCATGATGTGACACTATCTAGATATGATGCACCAGCTAGCGAATGCACATTACCAGACCGGTCTTGCTGGTGGATAACACAGGATGGCTTTTTCTGTCATTTGGCGGGACCGGTCGAACCGACCATTATAGCATTTGTCCATTAAGAAGTACGAACACAATAAAAATGTGTCTTGGTGGTTTTAATGTGAGGTATAAAGTAATCCAATAATGAGTTTAAACGATACATTGCACTGTTAAACTGGGTTACTAATGAAAGCCAATCCTGGTTGGTATAAGGCCATGAAAGAAATACCCAGCTAAATCAGATAAAGAATTTTTAAAATGTGGCAAACAGTTTATATGTGTATTGTGGAATTATTCTGAATATTGAGACCTTTGAGTGCATTGGTTTTGCATTGTGTGCATTTGGCTTTGTTTCCTCTCAAAAGTTGGTTGAGCGAGTTGTTGCTAAGCAAATTACGTCATACATCAATAACAACTAGGGTGAAGTGGCTGGCCTTCTGCCAACCACAGAGTCGAATCTTAGGACAGCAGTGGGTGTTGAAATCTGTAAACTTGATATTATCGCCCGCATTTGCAAACCGCTTTATTTGTTTTATATATTGCGAGAAGACAGAGTGAGGTGCGGTGACAGTAAAATATTGCTGGATCATATATTTGTGAGATATTGTTAGAAACCCCATTGTAGCCTCATGTTTTCATCACTCTGTGGGTGTACAACTACCAGTATTTGATATTTTATTTGTTTTAAATATTGCGAGAAGACAGAGTGAGGTGCGGCGACAGTAAAATATTGCTGGATTATATATTTGTAAAATATTGTTAGAAACCCCATTGTAGCCTCACGTTTTCATCACTCTGTGGGTGTACAACTACCAGTATTTGATATTTTATTTGTTTTAAATATTGCGAGAAGACAGAGTGAGGTGCGGCGACAGTAAAATATTGCTGGATTATATATTTGTAAAATGTTGTTAGAAACCCCATTGTAGCCTCACGTTTTCATCACTCTGTGGGTGTACAACTATCAAATACAGAAACCCCATTGTAGCCTCACGTTTTCATCACTCTGTGGGTGTACAACTACCAATATTTGATATTTTATTTTAAATATTGCGAGAAGACAGGGTGAGGTGCGGTGACAGTAAAATATTGCTGGATTATATATTTGTAAAATATTGTTAGAAACCCCATTGTAGCCTCATGTTTTCATCACTCTGTGGGTGTACAACTACCAGTATTTGATATTTTATTTTAAATATTGCGAGAAGACAGGGTGAGGTGCGGTGACAGTAAAATATTGCTGGATTATATATTTGTAAAATATTGTTAGAAACCCCATTGTAGCCTCACGTTTTCATCACTCTGTGGGTGTACAACTACCAGTATTTGATATTTTATTTGTTTTAAATATTGCGAGAAGACAGAGTGAGGTGCGGCGACAGTAAAATATTGCTAGATTATATATTTGTAAAATATTGTTAGAAACCCCATTGTAGCCTCACGTTTTCATCACTCTGTGGGTGTACAACTACCAGTATTTGATATTTTATTTTAAATATTGCGAGAAGACAGGGTGAGGTGCGGTGACAGTAAAATATTGCTGGATTATATATTTGTAAAATATTGTTAGAAACCCCATTGTAGCCTCACGTTTTCATCACTCTGTGGGTGTACAACTACCAGTATTTGATATTTTATTTGTTTTAAATATTGCGAGAAGACAGAGTGAGGTGCGGCGACAGTAAAATATTGCTGGATTATATATTTGTAAAATATTGTTAGAAACCCCATCGTAGCCTCACGTTTTCATCACTCTGTGGGTGTACAACTACCAGTATTTGATATTTTATTTTAAATATTGCGAGAAGACAGGGTGAGGTGCGGTGACAGTAAAATATTGCTGGATTATATATTTGTAAAATATTGTTAGAAACCCCATTGTAGCCTCACGTTTTCATCACTCTGTGGGTGTACAACTACCAGTATTTGATATTTTATTTTAAATATTGCGAGAAGACAGGGTGAGGTGCGGTGACAGTAAAATATTGCTGGATTATATATTTGTAAAATATTGTTAGAAACCCCATTGTAGCCTCACGTTTTCATCACTCACTTTTAGGACATACAAAAGCGCCTTCGAGTGGTTGAATGTAGAACTACGGAGTTTGAATATTTTCATTGTCTGCCAGAGGTGTTCTCGATTCTGATTGGCTGAATGACAAATGTGTAGTACTACCGTGACGTCACTTCATTCATTAATTTCTTTGCGGTTTATTTGTTTGACAAATAAACCAGCAGACAAATAAATTAATTGGGGTTTCACGTCTAGAAACCAGCAGACGAAACCGTTAAAAAAGACTCGTTCGAGTAGACCATTACAATGGGGAAAACAATAGTTTCTAGGACATACGGGTCCTTAGAGAAAGCCAGACGTAGTTCCAGACATGCTTTTTACTTCATAAAATATAACTTAATAAAAGCATTAAAAATCTTCAAAATGGCAGAGTGTATAATATACACATTTATGTACAGATATGTGAAAAAATATTATGCAGAATTTGATATTTAAGGGTTTAAACGGCAAATTTAAAATCGCGGCCGCAACCCAGTACATAACTCGAATCAAAGATTCGACTAACAAACTGGACAATCCACATCAGTCACCTTATAAGCCAGGACACTCCACTGAAACAGCTTTATTGTCAACAGAAAACAAGGTCCATCTTTCTCTGGCATGCGGTGAACCTACGGCTCTAGTTCTTGATTTATCAGCCACGTTTGATACCATTGATCATAATATTCTCCTTGGTTACCTTAAATCCTGGTTTGGTCTTGGTGGAACTGTTCTAAAGTGGTTTGCTTCCTACTTGAGCGATCGATGCCAGACCGTCAAGATAGGCTCCACACTACCTGAATTAAGCAAGCTCATCTACGGTGTTCCCCAAGATTCTGTTCTGGGTCCATTTCTTTTTTCACTTTATACTACACCACTTAGCAAAATCATCCGCCTTCATCCGCATGTTAAATTTCACTTCTAAGTGGACCATACACAGCTATACATCCATCTCTCCCATAAGAATGCCTCTGCTGCTCTCGCCAAGCTAAATGCTTGCCTTCATGATGTGCAATGATGGATGTCTCTTAGTAAACTGAAGCTCAACCCAGAAAAAAATGAATTTATTGTCTTTGGCTCTAAGGCTCAGCGTCAGAAGATTTCCTTCCATTTTCCTGTCAGTATTCTTGGTAGCCTTCTTCACCCAGTTGATTCTGTCAGAAATCTAGGTGTGTGGTTTGATGCAGAATTTTCCTTCTCTGAACATGTCAAGAGGACTTGCAAAGCGTGCTTTCTTCAGATTCGCGACCTTCCTAGAATGAGACAGTATCTTACTCCAGAAGTGGCGGTCCTTGCTGCAAATGCCTTGGTTAGTAGTCGTCTGGACTATGTAACTCTCTGTTTAGGGGTTTGTCATGTTTCAATCAGCACAAATTGCAAAGTATTCAGAATACCCTTGCTCGTATTGTTACAAATCATAGAAACTATGCTCATGTTACACCCATTCTGAAGCAACTCCACTGGCTACCTGTTAAGTACAGATGTTCAAAACTGCAACACTAGTTTATAAATTTCTACATAGTGGTTCTCCTTCCTATTTTCAACCATTCTTGTCTCTCAGCAGTTGTTCCTATAGTACCAGGCATAGTCACCCAGATTGTCAATACCTTACTGTTCCTCTTTTCCGCTCATCAGTCTTCAAGTCAGTCAAACATTTTGATCACAGCTCCCAAGATCTGGAATGAACTCCCTCATGGTGTCTGCAGTGCAGCATCAGTTGCCTCCTTCAGAAAGAAGCTTAAAACTTACCTGTTTGCAAAAGCCTATCTGCCATAGCCTCCCCGATCACTCCGTGTCTCCTTGGTCTGATCTGGCTATGTCCTCGGATTAATGTTAACTACCTTGCCTTATGTTCTGTTGCGCCTTAGAGCCCATCAGTAATGGAGATTAAGCGCTATAAAAGTCCACATTAGATTAGATTGGTTTTGAGTCTATCTTCCTAATGTCTCTCACTTTTCCTCCCAATGTTTAATACCATAGGATGAGCATGTATGACATCTACCATATGTATTTCAATGTATTTCAAAATCTTCCAGTCCTTTGTGAACTGATAGATTAAAACGTTGTCTAATGGTATCTTTGATATTCTTTAACGTAACATGGAAGTGACCTTGGAATCTCACTGTAAGTGAAAATATTGTCCAATGGTATCTTTGATGTTCGTAGAAGTGACCTTGGAATCTCAGCATAAGTTATCTTTTGGTTTGATCTACATATTGTATTTTGCAAGTTTTGCATGTTATACAACAAAATAATGTTGCCACTCTTACAATCTACTGTGATTTTTGTGGGGTATTCTCCTTTAGTAAAAGTGTTTGTACTTATCTCAAAGGTACTGAGTTTGGGCAAAGCCAAAATTCTTTGTTTTGCATGTATTTTCATGTGCTATTGGACCATTTTGGTTAATATGAGGTTTTGGACGATATGACACCTTCGCTGTTACCAGGATATCTTTCAGATTTTGATTAATTTAAGGCAGTATTTCGCAAATTTTTAAACATTTTTCAGCTTGAAATTACAGGCAGGTTTAAGTTAATGCTTGATATAGAACAAACATTGAGCAATTGTTTATTTCCAAACTTGTGTTGAATCATGATAATTCCAAGTTACACTTCATTATAGTCAGTAAGCAGCAGTAACATTTAAACAATTACATACAAACAAAACACATTATCACAGCTTAGCACACAAATAACATCACACTTCGAAGCAGGTTATTTGTAATCATAAAATAAGTCACTAATTATGACAAAATTCACATCAATTTTACTTATAGTTTTGTAGATGAAGTTTTAATAAAAACAATTAAGTATGTAAAATGACTTTTCTACATAATTGTGGAATTTTCTTTCATTGACATTTAGATCTGTACACAATTAACAATGGAACATAATATCAAGCCATATTCAAAAGAAAAAGGTATTTCTACACACACAAAAATGTCTCTCAATAAAACATTGAGAAGTAACATAACAATGGACATTTATATAGCATTATTCTATGTATATAATAACAAACCCACACCACTTTACAACTTTAGTAAAATTTCCTTTCACTTTGAGCCCTGTACAACCAATGATTTTATTATTCACTGTGATCTTGATACTGTTTGAGCAAGAGATTAACTTTGACAGTGTTCAAAAGATTACAATTCCTCATGTTTCTCCCTAATCACTTCCAGTACTATCTTGCCAGTGTTTTCGTTGCTTTCCATCAGTTTGTGGGCCTCACCAATCTTGTCTAGTCCCGTCAGTGTTGTGTCGATTATGGTATGTAAAGTGCCATTGGAAAAGCCAGGCATACATATTGTACTTTGCATGTTATACAACAAAATAATGTTGCCACTCTTACAATCTACTGTGATTTTTGTGGGGTATTCTCCTTTAGTAAAAGTGTTTGTACTTATCTCAAAGGTACTGAGTTTGGGCAATAGCCAAAATTCTTTGTTTTGCATGTATTTTCATGTGCTATTGGACCATTTTGGTTAATATGAGGTTTTGCACGATATGACACCTTCGCTGTTACCAGGATATCTTTCAGATTTTGATTAATTTAAGGCAGTATTTCGCAAATTTTTAAACATTTTTCAGCTTGACATTACAGTCAGGTTTAAGTTACTGCATGATATAGAACAAACACTGAGCAATTGTTTATTTCCAAACTTGTGTTAAAGCATGATAATTTCAAGTTACATGGCAGTACAAATAATATTCATTGTAGTCAGTAAGCAGCACTAACAATTAAACAATTACATACAAACAAAATTCATGATCACAGCTTAGCACACAAAAAAACATTACACTTCTAAGCAGGTTATTTGCAATCATAAAATAACACACAATATATGACAAAATTCTTTTCAATTTTACTTGTAGTTTCATAGATGAAGTTTTAATAGAAACAATGTAAGTATGTAAAAGGACCTTTCTAAATAATTATGAAATATTCCTTCCATCGACATTTAGATCAATACACAATTAATACTGGAATGTAATATCAAGCCATATTCAAAGGTACAAAGGTATTTCTACACGCACAAAAATGTTTCTCAGTAAAACATTGATAAGTAACATAACAAAGGACATTTATATAGCATTATTCTATGTAAATAGTAACAAACCCACACCAATTTAGTAAAATTTCCTTTCACTTTGAGACCTGTACAACCAATGATTTTATCATTCATTGTGATCTTCATACTGTTTGAGCAAGAGATTAACTTTGTTTCGCATGGATTTTCATGTGCTATTGGGACCATTTTGGTTAATATGAGGTTTTGGACGATGACACCTTTGCTGTTACCAGGATATCTTTCAGATTTTGATTAATTTAAGGCAGTATTTCGCAAATTTTTAAACACTTTTCAGCTTGAAATTACAGGCAGGTTTAAGTTAATGCATGATATAGAACAAACATTGAACAATTGTGTATTTCCAAACTTGTGTTGAAGCATGATAATTCCACGTTACATGTCAGTACAAATAATCTTCATTATAGTCAGTAAGCAGCACTAATAATTAAACAATTACATACAAACAAATTTATATAGCATTATTCTACGTAAATAGTAACAAACCCACACCACTTTAGTAAAATTTCCTTTCACTTTGAGACCTGTACAACCAATGATTTTATTATTCATTGTGATCTTCTTACTGTTTGAGCAAGAGATTAACTTTGACAGTGTTCAAAAGACTACAGTTCTTCATGTTTCTCCCTAATCACTTCTAGTACTATCTTGCCAGTGTTTTTGTTGCTTTCCATCAGTTTGTGGGCCTCCCCAATCTTGTCTAGTCCCTTCAGTGTTGTGTCGATTATGGTACGTAAAGTGCCATTGGAAAAGCCAGGCAAGGCTCTCTCACTGAATGATGAAATCAGTTCTGATTTATACTGTAAAAGGAAAAAGTAAAGGTTTTTAATACTTAATTTCAACAGTCAAACTCTAACAACAATTCAAATAAAACAAATCAAATACAAAAAAACGTATAGGCCTTTTTCTTTCACTTTACCGATCTTCTAATAATAACATTGGCTCATATACACCAAATTTTATTGTGAATTAGTTTGTGTTGAAACTGAAGAGTATTAAAAACCTCATAATTTGATCAGTGCAAAAGGGTCACAAACATGATACAAAAGGATTTATTAGAAAATAGCATCAGAGATGCCCGTACCCCACAGCCTAGGGAAATATTTTCAACACCATGAGATACAGAAGCACTGTACCAGTACAAAGTTCAGGATACTTTCAGAGCACTGTCAGTTATATAAAGTTCCTAAAAATGTTTAAATGCAGAAAATAATGTTTAAAAGAAAGATAATGCATGTAAAGATGAAGTATTAAAACAAGTCAATTCAATAACAAGATGACAGCATTAATCAGTAAACTAAAATTCAACATTCTCTATCTACATCTGCATGCCGAATTATGGTTTAGATGTTTTGAATATTACCATGCATACAGAAGTGGTAATACATTTAATGAACGCTTATGTGTGGTGTTGGAGCAAAATCTGTGGCTCACTTGATGAAATTCTATCTCTTACAATGGGAAGTTCTGAAAGTAAAATTCTTAATAAATTCTAATATGAATTAACAGTGCTTAATCTGCATCAAAAGACAGACCCAAAGGTGCAACAAGATTTTAAAGGTCAAGGTCACTACGACAAGGTCAAAGGTCAAATGAAGGTCACACCATGATAATACACACCTATGGCCTGTGACCAATGTCCCTACCAAGTATCAATTTCCTACACCTTACGGTTTCCGAGATATAGCCCGGACAAGATTTTATAGGTCAAAGTCACTACGGCAAGGTCAAAGGTCAAATCAAGGTCACAGGGGCGGATCCAGCTTTCATGTAAGGTGGGGGTTCACATTAAGTAAGGTGGGGGTTCACATTGAGTAAGGTGGAAAAAAATTAATTTTTGGTAAAAATAGAGTACATTTTCTGTAAATTTAACACCACTGTCAAGAAATAATTTTGTTCTTTGGGTTGAACCCCTTTACATTATTTTTCAAGGGGGGGGGGGGGGGGGGGGGTTCAAACCCCCTGAACCCCCCCTTGGATCCGCTAGTGCAGGTCAGATCATGACGTTGCACAACTACACCCCCTAACCAATGTCTCTACTAAGTATCAACTTCCTACACCTTACGGTTTCTGAGATATAGCCCGGACAAGATTTTATAGGTCAAGGTCACTACGGCAAGGTCAAAGGTCAAATCAAGGTCACACCATGACGTTACACAACTACACCCCCTAACCAATGTCTCTACCAAGTATCAACTTCCTACACCTTACGGTTTCTGAGATATAGCCCGGACAAGATTTTCAAACTCAAGGTCACTACAGCAAGGTCAAAGGTCAAATCAAGGTCAGACCATGACGTTGCACAACTACACTCCCTAACCAATGTCCCTACCAAATATCAACTTCCTACACCTTACAGTTTCTGAGATATAGCCCGGACAAGATTTTATAGGTCAAGGACACTACGGCAAGGTCAAAGGTCAAACCAAGGTCACTTGACGTGGTGTGGGGCCGTGGCGGGTATTGTCTTTTCAAACGATCCGATTTCAAATTGCATGAGTTATGCTACTTACTGTCTTATAAGGTTCACCATTGCTATTTTTACAATATACATAGTCCCCTTCAACAAATTAGTGTCTTAATCTCCTTAATATTTTCCTTATATTCCTTAAATATCAGTATACCCACATTCCCCGTTATCGTGGTAGTATTTCCAACCCATTTGTTGCTGTAATTTCACATTCCCCTTTATCACCTGACATGTCCCAGTGATTATTTTATGGTTTTTATGTCCCAGTGATCATTTTATTGTTTAAAGTCATTGTTGTGGTGGTTTTAACTCTGGCTTTTGTGTGATTGTAATTATGGGTTCCTCTGCTTCCATGGTTTGCTAACTCTTGGCTTTTTTGATGTGTTCTTGGCCATGTTAGTTGTGAAAGTCATCCTAGTGGTATGTTTCCTGTGTGTTGGTTTCTTGTGTAACTGGCTGAATGCCGACAGGAGTCAGAATTGCGAAAAGATTGACAGGAGTATCCCTTCTATTTTTCGACTTTCTGTCGTGGTCCGTAAATATTGTTACACTAGCGATACAAAACAGGTTCCTCCACAACTGAAATTTAAAAACCTACTACTACTCCTTTTGTTGTGTGGCGATGTTGCTTCAAACCCTGGCCCCACCAATTTTTGATTCGTCAACTGTAGATCCATTCGCAATAAAGGCCCTCTCCTGCATGATCTGATAAAATGCGGTGACCTAGATATCCTGGGTTTAGTTGAGACTCATATTAGACCAAATGATACTGATGGCCTCCTTAATTCTCTTACACCGGCTGATTACAATTTCATCCAAAAACCAAGGTGTACTGGACGGGGAGGTGGTGTTGGTTTTCTGTGTAGAAAAACCTTTTCTCCCAGTATTGTCTCTTCACCAGTCTTCGGGTCATTTGAAATTATCATACTTTTTCATTCAAGTCTGACTACAATAGCTTTGTTGCTGCTTGTGTGTACCGTCCTCCTGGCTCATGTACTACTCAGTTTCTGGAAGATTTTTGGGCTCTTTCTGGCTTTCTGTCTTCGACTGGTTCCCGCTTCATCATTTGTGGTGATATAAATGTCCATCTGGATGTTGAGTGTGGTGATAGGTCCAGGTTTAACGACATCCTACAGTGTTGTGGTTTGGTTCAAAGTGTCTGTGGCCCGACTCATTTATTGGGTCACACTCTGGATGTTCAGATATCTCCCTGCGACTCAGATTTTGTCCGCAATGTCAGTGCTGGAGATTTCATTTCTGACCATGCTGCCATAAGATGCCAACTGGATTTCTCTCACCCATCTACCAGCATTGACGAATGGGTCTCTTATCGTCGGTACCACAGGATTGACATCGACCAGTTCAGAAATGACCTTAAAAATATACCGTTTGTACGGTCCCCTGAAGGTACTGCTGCAGAACTTTATGATCAGTACATAACTGGTGTTACACAGGTACTTGACAAGCATGCTCCTATCATTTCACGCAAGGCTAAACAGCAGTCTGATGAGTGGTTGTCTGATTCGTATCGCATGGCTCGATCTCTTAGGCGGCAATTTGAACGAAGGTGGCGAAAACATAAGTCAGAGTTGAATAGATCAAGACTCCGCAGGCAAATTGCCTGGTGTAATCGACTGTTCAATAAAGACAAGGGTTCATACTATACAAATCTCATAACTGCAAATAGTCATGACCCCAAGAAGCTATGGCAGTCATTGAGGAAGGTCTTGCATCGCACTTCTGAGACTGTCCTGCCTGCTCATAGCTCAGATAAAAGCCTCGCGGACATGTTTGCTTCTTTTTTCTCCAATAAAATAAGCAAAATCAGGGACACCTTCTCTACTTCTGGCTCTTTCAATGATGCACCCGATTCGTTGCCTCCTGCTTTCAATGCCTTTATGCCTGTCACTGAAGATGAGGTATATAAGTGTATTAGTGAATCCCCCACTAAATCTTGCTCACTAGACCCTATACCAACATTCCTCCTTAAGGATTGTCTTGATATCCTCCTCTCTTCTATTACCAAGTTGGTAAATCATTCTCTCATTGAAGGATCTTTCCCAAATTCTTTCAAAAAGGCGGTTGTCACCCCCCTCATAAAAAAGGCTTCCCTTCCCAGAGACGACCTTAAGAATTATCGCCCAGTGTCTGGTCTTTGTTTCCTGTCAAAGTTGGTTGAGCGAGTCGTTGCTAGGCAGCTAACGTCACACATTAATAACAACAAACTGGACAATCCTCATCAGTCAGCATATAAGACAGGACATTCCACGGAAACTGCTTTATTGTCTATAAAAAACGAGGTTCATCTCTCTCTGGCACGCAGTGAACCCACAGCACTGGTACTTCTTGACTTATCAGCCGCATTTGACACTATAGACCATAATATTCTCCTTGGTTACCTTAAATCCTGGTTTGGTCTTGGTGGAACAGTTCTAAGGTGGTTTGCTTCCTACTTAAGAAATCGTTGCCAGGCCATTAAGATAGGCTCCACATTATCTGAATTAAGCAATCTCATCTATGGAGTTCCGCAAGGTTCTGTTCTGGGTCCGTTACTGTTTTCACTCTATACAACACCACTTAGTAAAATTATTCGCCTCCATCCGCATATTAAATTCCATTTTTATGCGGATGCAACTCAGTTATACATCCATCTCTCCCACAAGAATGCTTCTTCGGCTCTCGCCAAGCTTAATCCCTGCCTTCATGATGCCCAAGAGTGGATGTCTCTCAGTAAATTGAAGCTCAACCCTGAAAAAACTGAGTTTATTGTCTTTGGTTCCAAGGCTCAACGTCAGAAGATTTCCTCTCACTTTCCTGTTAGCATTCTTGGTAGCCTTCTTCATCCGGTTGATTCTGTTAGAAATCTAGGTGTGTGGTTTGATGCAGATTTTTCATTCTCTGAGCATATCAAGAGGACTTGCAAAGCGTGCTTCCTTCAGATGCGTGACCTCCGTAGAATTAGAAAGTATCTCACTCCTGAAGTGGCAGTCCTTGCTGCAAATGCCTTGGTTAGTAGTCGTCTGGACTATTGTAACTCTCTGTTCAGAGGTTTGTCCGGTTTCAATCAGTACAAATTGCAAAGTATTCAGAATACCCTGGCTCGTATTGTTACAAATCATGGCAAGTATGCTCATGTTACACCCATTCTACAGAAACTCCACTGGTTGCCTGTTAAGTACCATTGCATTTTCAAAACTGCAACACTTGTGTATAAATTTTTGCATAGTGGTTCTCCTTCTTATTTCGAACTGTTCTTGTCTTTTAGTAGTTGTCCCTATAGTACTAGACATAGTCACCCAGATCGTCAATACCTTACAGTTCCTCCTTTCCATTCATCAGTCTTCAAGTCAGCCAAACATTTCGGCCATAGTTTTGCCTTTGATGCTCCTAAGATCTGGAATGACCTCCCTCAAGATGTTTGCGGTGCAACATCAGTTGCCTCCTTCAGAAAGAAGCTTAAAACATACCTGTTTGCCAAAGCCTACCCACCATAGCCTCCCCCGTCACATCTGTGTCTCCTTGGTACGACCTGGCTATGTCCCTTGATTAACGCTAACTGCCTTGCTTTATGTTTAGATGTGCCTTAGAGTCCATCAGTGATGGAGATTAAGCGCTATAAAAGTCCACATTAGATTAGATTAGATCCATGACATTGCACACCTACACCCCCTAACCAATATCCCTACCAAGTATCAACTTCCTACACCTTACAGTTTCCGAGATATAGCCCGGACAATATTTTATAGGTCAAGGTCACTACGGAAAGGTCAAATCAAGGTCACACCATGACGTTGCACAACTACACCCCCTAACCAATGTCCCTACCAAGTATCAACTTCCTACACCTTACGGTTTCTGAGATATAGCCCGGACAAGATTTTCAAACTCAAGGTCACTACGGCAAGGTCACACCATGACGTTGCACACCTACACCCCCTAACCAATGTCCCTACCAAGTATCAACTTCCTACACCTTACAGTTTCTGAGATACAGCCCGGACAAACTTTTTCCCGCCGCCCGCCCACCCGCCGCCCGCCCGCCCATCCGGACACCATGGGTGAAAACAATACCCCAACAGCCCTTAAGGGCTGTGGGGCAAAAACTACTTACCAATTGCACTATGGCTATTTCTGTTAATAATAATTCTATTACAATCATACATACTTCACATTTTCAGAGTCATTTTACACATTAAGATCCAAACCTGGTTTCTCCAATATAGCATTTAGTAGTCCTACTAAATATTAAAACAATTTATACTACACTTTAAATAATGTGGGAATACCTGTACTGATCGAGCTCTTAGTGTTGAGCCAACCAAAGTGCCCCGCTTTCTCAATATTTTGGTCAGAAAGTCGCCATTGACTTTACCACCACCTACAAATAAAATATTTATGTAGAGACACCAAAATATCTGTTAAGAATAAAACATTTGAAAAAGCATGAATAACTCTTTAAGAAGTGCAGAATTTGTAAAATTAAATCAACTTCACCACAGGAAACATCCTGAATCACAGACAGCTCTCACTGATTAACGCTCGACGATAGGAGAGGTTTATTGTAATCAGTTTGTTTCTGTCTGTCTGTCTGTCTGTCTGTCAGTCTGTCTGTGCACCGTTGTGCCCTTATAACTCAAAAACTATAACATCAATCAATCTCAAATTTGGTGGGGAGGTATTTCATGGGGTACAGACAGATTCTTCCAAATTTGGTGTAATTTGTTTGAAAATTAAAGTCAGGAGAGAGTTTTTCTTATTTCTAATTGGGAATACACAGTGAAACTGCTTCTCTTCATCCCATATGTAAAAAATCAATACTTTGCTCTTGATGATGTCATTACTCAGTGATGTCACAATACAATTGTCATTGTGAGGTCACAAACCTAGGTTGTGATACTTGCTGCCTTTAAGTAAAAATATTTCTTCTCATTTTATGTCTTGAAATTGACATAAAGATAATAGAGAGGGAGGTGGTATATTCATCATTTTATTAATTATTATTTCTGTTTTTATTTTCTGTTTTTTTTTTCAATTCCTTGACAAAAAATTACCATGCATGAATTTCACCAAGAAGTGATCTTTAAGCAATATTTTTACCTCCACCAGCAGTTGCAGTTTATGTTTTTGTTTGCTAATTGTTTGTCTCTTTGTCTGATTTTTTTTTTTTTGTGTGTGGGTTTAGATTATTCCAGAAGTAATGAACAGATCTTTATTAAAAATTGGTGGATAGGACCTGGCCAAAGGAAGAACTTACTAAAAGAAGGATCTGGATCTTCTTTTGGATACAAAAAAAAATCATGAATTTTCAGAGGTCCCATTTCAATGTATTTTTAATGACTTTGGCTTTCTACTTGATATTTCTATGAAGATTAATTTACATGTTTGGTTTTATTTTATTGTCTTCCTTACAATACTTTCTGTCACTTGAGAGACTGGTCACATGGAATCGAGCGTTTTGCTCTCTCTGAGTGCATCTTTTTTTTCATATTTTTGTGTCACTTTTAGATTATCTGTGTTATTCGATGCTTCAGTTCCCAAGAATTTTCTTTTGTGTGTCTATCTTTGGAAGAAATCATCTAGTTAAAATGTTACATACTATGAATTTTACATTTTTATCCCCCGGCTCTGGTGAGGCTAGTACTTGTTGAGATCACTAGTTTCTTCCATCACTGGACTTTCATGGAATTTGTGCTTCTAGCAAGGAATATGCCCTTCCAGTATACAGTACTGATGGCTTTGCAGCTCACACCGGCAGATCAAAAGACTTTTGGCCTTGTTTATTGCAGGTATACAGTAACTAAGAATTGTGTGCTGGAAAGATTGCATATTATTTACCTAGAATCTCATGTGATAACTATATTTCTGGCTATCTTCTCTACATGATGCATCAATTTCAACGGTCAAAAGAACAAAATTTTATCATGTTCTTGTACCTTCCTAGTAGTAGTTAATATTACCACTTAACCACGTCCATTGAAGAAAATGTTTATTGTGAGCAGTATGTTTTCAGGTAACAAATATGTTTTCATTTTCTAAAGTATGCATGGTTACATTGACTAAAACCTGCATAGATGTTATTGTGAAATATTTTGGAAAAATGTGTTTTTTTCTGAATTGGGACAATCTCGAGCTATGTGTAGTTCTGATTAAAAGTAATGTCAAAATGCTCATTTATTTAAACATATTTAAAGCAACATTTAAAATTACATTTGAGATCACAAGATTCATCAACTGATTTGTTATAGATGCAGTTTTCCCAGTTAAAATTGTCAAGATACGTTGAATAAGCACCTGGATTTGCTTTAGAAAACCCCAAACTAATCTCCTGTAAGACTTAATGGATTTTACCTTGAAGCTAGTTTCAAGTGAATTGTACAGTGGTCATTACTGGCCAGTGGTGGTAGAACTCCAGTATTTTAGATAAGCACTGGTCCAAAATTGCACTGCTACTACCAGTTATCCTTGTTGGCTGATGTATGTGTGAAGATAGGTTCTTAGCATTTGCGAAAGTGTTCAGTTTACAACCAAAATCAGTTTTAGGATCTGAGTTTAAGTCACCAATTCTTACATGATAAGGGATGGTATTCTGTTGTGCATTATCCAGTGAGTTCGGGAAGTGCTCATAAAAATCAAAATAACAGGGTGGGTGTATACTGCAAAAAGCAGAAATTTGTTAGTACCAACTTCAAATCACTTCTGCACTGAGAGATTGGTGTGCTTTTGTAGAATGTGAGTTGTGTCAAAAACATTCTGTGTTGTATTATAATGTATTTTTGTTTTGGTTTATAAAAAATACCTACACAGAAGTCTTTTGTTATATGATAAAACATGTATATGGGATTACTAAAACTGTATCCTACATGGTACATTTGATTTGGTATATGGAAAAAAAAACTTGTACTAAATACTGTTTATATGAAAAAAACATGTATAGGTGATTACTAAAACTGTGCTGTTTAAAACTGTATAACTGATGTAATACTGAGTGCATTATTGATTGTGACCTCTACATAGAAATAAAGTTAAAAAAAAACAAAAAAACTTCAAATCAAAAAAAAAAAAAAAAATTCAACAAGTTGCTTTTTTAGTTGCTTCTTTTTTAAAGTAATATAAATCCAGTGACAAAATTTAACATACTGTCACACATTTTACATTTCCCTTACTCAAGGTATACAAAGACAATGCATTGTCTGCAAAAGTAAACTAAAAGTGGGTATTAACCTAGAATCTTGAAGCATAGAATGACTCCGAGACATGTTACTTTCATGTCACATTTGACTTGTAAAAACTCAATAAATTCAAAACAACCACAGAAAATCATCTATACTTACTATATTTTACAAGCTTTGGTGATTTTCACATATTTCTATATGGGTAGTGATTACACCACAAAGCTTAATCCTGGTTTTAAATACTTTAGTACACCCATGTCAGTAATGTTAGACAGGCTTAATGTTAGGTCAGCACTAACTTGTCTGATTTTTCGTGATTTCCTTAGAAATGTTAAGAAATGCAATAAATTAACCTCAATTTATGTATAATGATGTATATTCATCAATTAGTTATAGTTTGGGCTGTATGCAACCTCCACACAAATCTGTTGTATATTCTAAATGATCTAGTAAACAAACCAAATGAAAAGCAAATCAGAAAACATAGCTCATTCCCCATGTTGAAGGTAACACATTTTACGAGAAAAACATACTTAGAAGACCATACTGCACCCATCTTCCTTCCATGGCCAAGCAGTCAATGTTCTGCTCCCAAAAATTAGATCCAACACAATCCAGTATCACATTAGCCCCTTTACCTGCAAAAAGAGATTTGCTGGATATACAATACTATTTCTAAGATATAAATATCTGGTATAAGGGTAGAAATTCCCCTTCCCTCACCATTACACACAAGGACGACCAAGAGTTATACTTTGTGTTCTTAAGGACTATTTTATTATTCCTGTTCTAAAACAATTAATAATTCTGTAATAAAATAAACAAAACAAAGCAAAAGGCAGAGTTCAGTGAGTGAAAGACACTCAGAAGTGAATATATGGAAGATTATTGTTATTTTACCATTTGGAGTACTTTTAACACTTTAGTCTTACTCTTGGAAGTATTCATGAATACCCATATTAACAAGGAACTGTAAAATTGACTTTCCACATAGGAATACAACAAGTATACAGACCTTATCACCTAGACAGACAAAGGCAAATAATTTTCTTCTTTTTTTAAACTTTTTTTTGGATGACCCTGTTTTTACATTATATGGAAGAAGTTTCTGCTGCTAGGTCTTCCTTTATCAGAAGATAAAGATACCCGGTACTCAAAATTTTCAACATAAAAGTTAACTACTAGTTACGAATTCCAATATTAATTGTCTAGAATCAGAGTAATGTAAACAGTAGTTTGACATTGTTCAACAGTGTCTTACTGCAGCTATATGAATACAAAGTATTTGGTACTCACTGACAGATACATTTATATCATCTATTTTTTTTCAGTATGTTATGGTGTAACATAGGTAAATAACTGAAATCCAACCTTACACCTTACGCACCTCCAGTAGACTCCATAACTTTGTCAGAAAAGGTGTCTTCCTTGTAATTAAACCCAGCCAGGGCCCCCAAACTTTTGGCTGTATCTATCTTTTCTTGAGATCCTGCTGTCACATAAGGACTACCTGGTGTTTGAGATATATAGTTTGCAGCAATGAATACAGGCTAGATTACAGGTAGTCTTATAGAAATCAAACTGGAAATAATTTATGAAAATAATCACTGTACACTGGTTTGAAAATGTCACTCAAGAGACAAGTTAAGTGAAATATATTGCTTCATAAGTGAGTTGACTGCAGCTAATGCAGATACAACTTGAACTGTGAGCCACTACAACATTTTCAGTTGGTAGACAATGTAGTCAACTGGAAGAGTATAGAAAATTATAGACAACCTACATTGTAACAACCTCAAACATCTGCTTATGATGCAAAGTACGATCTCAAAGTTTTCCTACCATTTCCAGCTACTACTAGCTGTGTAGCTGCAGTACCAACTCCACTCCCTCCTGCATGTATCAGCACATTGTCTCCTGGATGAAAGCTTCCTGATAAACACAAACAATACAAAAGAGGAATGATAAAGTTCAGATCTCAACTTTAACTTTAAAAATCCCTGTCGACAGGGACAGTACCCTCGGAAAATCCCATACCATGCCATGAGGTGGATTCAAATGTATGGCCACTGAGGCGACAACCCAGTTTTTTCAACACAAAAACATTATGATAGGGTTGGGTTTTTGATATAACAAATCAAAAATAAACCAAAAATTTCTTCAAATCACAAAAAGCTAAAGAAGAGTAAAATCAGAAAACAATCGATCCATTGTTTATCAATATTGTTACATTTACATTTTGATATTTGGGAATACAATCTATCATACAGAAAGAAATATATATACATGTATGTGGAACAGACCTACATTCCTACAATATGTTTATTTTTGGTTCAGAGTCTATCACTGATGAAGATTAAGTGCTATAAAAGTCCCCATAAAATCAGATGTAGTTCCCCTTAACAACATTTAATCTCTCACAATGGTTTGGTTATTAATAACAACAGTCTTAGCCACTCAGTCACTAAGGCTCTCATAAAGAATACAGCTACACACCTTCAAGTTGAACTCTGATAAGTGAAATTATCTTTCAGTTAGAAGAAAATATCAGGCGACTAGGAGAACATTTTTTATTCAAATTAATCTTATAATTTGTAAATCCTGGTTACATACCAGCATTCTTGATTCCTAATTCCAACCTAATGGGTACTTGAGATAAGCTGTAAGGGTAATAACAACAAATATTCCCATTTAGGGGACAAACTGAACTTTTTACCCCCATAACCTCAGAGGTGGGTAACAAGTGAATCAGTTCCCATGTAGCTGACTGGCTATGACTCAGTAGTATGTATGGAAACTTAGAACATATCCTTGTCATACTGAAGCCATGCATGTAAATAGAGCAAGAAATGTAAAATTCGCCAGGAATCTAAAATTCGCCACCTCTAAAACCTTAGTTAATTTTATGAAGAAAATGATGATTTCGTGTAGAAATTGGTATTTTTCAGTTCAAAAAGCCTTAATTTACTATACAGTCAACAAATCTCACCACAATTCATTTATTTTATTAGTATTTTTACATGTGGCGAATTTCAGATATGTGGCGAATTTTAGATTTCTTACTCTAAATACTTACCTACAAAATAAAGAAGCTGGTAGGCTGTGAGCCAGACTTCTGGGATAGCGGCTGCTTCTACAAAACTCATGCCCTTAGCAATAGGCATCACATGATCTTCACATGCAGCTGCATATTCAGCATTCCCCCCTCCTGTTTTAAGGTAAATATATTTGCTTTTTCAAACACATCTTAACCTTTTGAAATCTTTGATAAAGCTAAAACTTACTGAACAAAAACAGACGTTTAGCTATGTTTTATGAAAGGTGTTTAAGAAAAATCCAAAGCCAAAGAAGATGTTTACTGTCAAAATAATCTGCTTATACAAGCAAGACAAAGACTACACCAATAATTTATGTCTTTCATTTACAATTTCAGCAAATAATATACTTTAAACTAATTTAAACACATCTCTAAATTTTTTGTATTTTTATGGTTCGCAAACAAGGAATGTAAAATATTGAATAAACGAGAAAAAAACATGTTCTACTCTGCAAAGTATTCTAGTTTTTACCAGGAAGCAAAGCCATGACTCGGTCACCAACAGCCCATTTGCCACTGCAATTTGGTCCAAGTTTGTCTACCAAGCCAGCTGCTTCCAAACCTAATATATCAGATTCCCCTGGTGGAGGTGGATAAAGACCCTTCCTCTACAATTAGGAATAGTTAATTGGAGTATGCAGATTCTGTAATTGAACTGGATTGATCAGTCTTGGAAACAGCAAACATACTCAGGGGATGATCTCATTGGTGTTTATAATATTTGAAAGTTAAACTATATGATAGCAGATTACATTTACTGAAATCAAAGATGGACATTTTAAGTATAACATTAAACTAGATGAATGCCCCTTGTACAAAATTATGGAAATGTACAGATGTCTCACAAACATGCATATGAATTAAAATTGAAATTGAAAAGCAAACAAAAGATTTTGTGAAAACTAATACAACCATTTCTCCATGCAAAGCGCTGAACAAGGCCCAATTGCTTTTCAATTACTTATAAACACACAACACATAACTTTTAAAACATCTGGAATGCCTATAGTCATCACACATAAATTACAAAATGCAACAAGGTACTCAGCCAATATCTGAGACAACACAATAGCATCTTCCAGGTTAATATCTTGTTCAAATAAATATCTGGTATATGACACCATAATTACAACCCAATTTTCAAAAAATTGATGCAGTTTTAAGATATTTTTAAGATATTTTTGTTGCTTTACCTGCAGTGTGTCTGCCCTGTTAATAGCTGTTGCATAAACCTTAATCAGAATTTCTGTATCTTTTAATTCTGGAATAGGTTTTTCTCCAACATAAAGCTTCTCTGGGCCTCCAGCTTCAAACTGAACTGCTTTCATGGCTTGTGAGCAATACTGTAAATTAATAACTTTTATATTAAGATGCTTCAAACTGAACTACTTTCATGGCTTGTGAGCAATACTGTAAATTAATAAACTTTAGATTAAGAAGTGTTTAATATTTTTGCTTGGTTTGATGGAATACAGTTACAACATCCACCATATTGTAATGACATCCACCATAAAACATCACAACAAAGGTAACAAGCATTCTGACGCATGCATTTATCTCCCGCCGTATAAATAAGATGTACTAAAGATAGTGGAATATAAATTTTCTTGTGAGATGGAGGCACATGTAGAAGTGACAAGTTTAATGTTTGATTGCAATACTTTTAAAGACAAAAGGCATTGATTCATTTTAGTAGCTATTACTCTGCCATCCAAAGAGCTACAGTTCTACAACTTTAATATGCAGTAGATCACCCAAAAGTAGGTGAATGACTTATTTAGAAGAAATTGCCTACCTGTAATACTTTTACAGATAAAAGACATTTACTCATTTTAGTAGCTATTACTCAGCTATCCAAAGAGCTACAGTTCTGCAACTTCACTATGTGGTAGATCACCCAAAAGTAGGTGAATGACTTATTTAGAAGGAATTGCCTACCTGTAATACTTTTAGAGATAAAAGACATGTACTCATTTTAGTAGCTATTACTCAGCTATCCAAAGAGCTACAGTTCTGCAACTTCACTATGTGGTAGATCACCCACAAGTAGGTAAATGACTTATTTAGACGGAATTGCCTACCTGTAATACTTTTAGAGATAAAAGACATTTACTCATTTTAGTAGCTATTGCTCAGCTATCCAAAGAGCTACAGTTCTGCAACTTCAGTATGTGGTAGATCACCCAAAAGTATGTGAATGACTTATTAGAACTAGACCAAGGACGCATCTGTGGCCAGATGCAAAATGTATCCACCGGCAAAGGCAAAAGTAGCCATTACCCAGCCATAGCATGAGCTAGAAGTCTGAAATTTTTATTATGTTATAGCTGACCCAAAAGTAGGTGAATAATATATTTGCACAAAATTCTCTAAATCCAATAGTTTTCACGTTACAATTGATTTTACTCATGATGGAAGTTAGTAAAAAGTCCAAAAGTAGCTATTACTCACTTAGCTATTGAGATAGACACCCAAGTTACTCACCATGTTGTTGCTATTGAAAAAGTAGGTGAATATCATATTTTAACAAAATGCTCTAAATGCAATACTTTTCAAGTTATAAATGATGTAGTGTTGAGTAAGAACTTCAAAGTAGCTATTACTCAGCTATGCTATGAGCCACAGGTCTGGAACTTAACTATGTTATAGCTGCTTCAAAATAGGTGAATAACATATTGCAACTAAATAATGTAAATGCAAGAGTATTCAAGTTATAAGTGATTTACCCAACAGTGATAACCTAAAAGTAGCTATTACTCAGCTATGCAATGAGCTACAGGTCTGAAATTTTACTATGTTATAGCTGACCCAAAAGTAGATGAATAACATATTTGCATAAAATTCTGTAAATACAACAGTTTTCAAGTTACAAGTGATTTTACTCATGATGGAAGTTAGTGAAAAATCCAAAAGTAGCTATTACTCACTTAGCTATTGAGATAGACACCCAAGTTACTCACCATGCTGTAGCTATGGAAAAAGTAGCTGAATAACATATTTTAACAAAGTGCTCTATATGCAATACTTTTCAAGTTATAATTGATTTAGGGCATGATTTCATTACTTTTAATGAATAAAAAATTATTTTAAAAAGTCATAAAAAAACTTTAGCATGTGAAAGCTCTCCAAAATGTAGGTGAATGAGTTATTTGAGAAATACTGGCTATCTGCAATACTTTTAGACATAATTAGCATGTACTCATTTTGAGTAGGTGAGTAATTAACTATGGGTCTGAAACTTCAAGCGAAAGCTCTCCCAAAGGAAGGTGAATGAGTTAGTTGAGAAAAATTGGCTATCTGCAGTACTTTTAGAGATAATTCGCATTAACTCATTTTGAGTAGGTGAGTAATTAGCTATGGGTCTGAAACTTCACCATGTGAAAGCTCTTCCAAAAGTTGGTGAATGAGTTATTTGAGAAAAATTGGCTATCTGCAGTACCTTTAGAAATAATTCATATTTACTCATTTTGAGTAGGTGAGTAATTAGCTGTGGGTCTAAAACTTCACCAAGTGAAAGCTCTTCCCAAAGTAGGTGAATGAGTTATTTGAGAAAAATTGGCTATCTGCAATACTTTTACAGATAATTAGCATTAACTCATTTTGATTAGGTGAGTACTTAGCTACAGGTCTGAAACTTCACCAAGTGAAAGCTCTCCCAAAAGTAGGTGAATGAGTTAGTTGAGAAAAATTGGCTATCTGCAGTACTTTTAGAGATAATTCGCATTAACTCATTTTGAGTAGGTGAGTAATTAGCTATGGGTCTGAAATTCACCATGTGAAAGCTCTTCCAAAAGTTGGTGAATCAGTTAGTTGAGAAAAATTGGCTATCTGCAGTACCTTTAGAGATAATTCGTATTTACTCATTTTGAGCAGGTGAGTAATTAGCTATGGGTCTGAAACTTTACCAAGTGAAAGCTCTTCCCAAAGTAGGTGAATGAGTTATTTGAGAAAAATTGGCTATCTGCAGTACTTTTAGATATAATTCGCATTTACTTGTTTTGAGTAGGTGAGTAATTAGCTATGGGTCTGAAACTTCACCAAGTGAAAGCTCTTCCAAAAGTAGGTGAATGAGTTATTTGAGAAAAATTGGCTATCTGCAGTACTTTTAGAGATAATTCGCATTTACTCATTTTGAGGTGAATAATTAGCTATGGGTGTGAAACTTCACCATGTGAAAGCTCTTCCAAAAGTTGGTGAATGAGTTATTTGAGAAAAATTGGCTATCTGCAGTACTTTTAGAGATAATTCATATTTACTCCTTTTGAGTAGGTGAGTAATTAGCTATGGGTCTAAAACTTCACCAAGTGAAAGCTCTTCCCAAAGTAGGTGAATGAGTTATTTGAGAAAAATTGGCTATCTGCAATACTTTCAGAGATAATTAGCATTTACTCATTTTGATTAGGTGAGTAATTAGCTACAGGTCTGAAACTTCACCAAGTGAAAGCTCTCCCAAAAGTAGGTGAATGAGTTATTTGAGAAAAATTGGCTATCTGCAATACTTTTAGAGATAATTCACATTTACTCATTTTGAGTAGGTGAGTAATTAGCTATGGGTCTGAAATTCACCATGTGAAAGCTCTTCCAAAAGTTGGTGAATCAGTTAGTTGAGAAAAATTGGCTATCTGCAGTACCTTTAGAGATAATTCGTATTTACTCATTTTGAGCAGGTGAGTAATTAGCTATGGGTCTGAAACTTTACCAAGTGAAAGCTCTTCCCAAAGTAGGTGAATGAGTTATTTGAGAAAAATTGGCTATCTGCAGTACTTTTAGATATAATTCGCATTTACTTGTTTTGAGTAGGTGAGTAATTAGCTATGGGTCTGAAACTTCACCAAGTGAAAGCTCTTCCAAAAGTAGGTGAATGAGTTATTTGAGAAAAATTGGCTATCTGCAGTACTTTTAGATATAATTCACATTTACTCATTTTGAGTAGGTGAGTAATTAGCTATGGGTCTGAAACTTCACCAAGTGAAAGCTCTCCCAAAAGTAGGTGAATGAGGTATTTGAGAAAAATTGGCTATCTGCAGTACTTTTAGAGATAATTCGCATTTACTCATTTTGAGTAGGTGAGTAATAAGCTATGGGTCTGAAACTTCACCAAGTGAAAGCTCTTCCAAAAGTAGGTGAATGAGTTATCTGAGAAAAATTGGCTATCTGCAATACTTTTAGAGATAATTAGCATTTACTCATTTTGAGTAGGTGAATAATTAGCTATGGGTCTGAAACTTTACCAAGTGAAAGCTCTCCCAAAAGTAGGTGAATGAGGTATTTGAGAAAAATTGGCTCTCTGCAATACTTTTAGAGATAATTAGCATTTACTCATTTTAAGTAGGTGAGTAATTAGCTATGGGTCTGAAACTTTACCATGTGAAATTGAAAATTTCATGTTTCAACAGAAACCCTTCTACTACACTGTGGGTCCAAAACTTGCTCGAAATCGCTCTGACAGTTTCAGAGATATTTGCCATTTTTCATTTTCCGCAAAAATTCAAGATGGCCACCAAAAGTTGTAAACTTTGAAATTTGAAACTTTACTATGTGATAGCTTACCAAAAAGTAGATGGACAACATATTTGAAAAGATTTCCCTAACTTTAATACTTTTGAAGATATTTGACATTTACTTCTTCTGTTATTTAGCTACAAATGAGAAAATAGTTATTACTCACTTAAGGCATGCAACAGAACCCCAAACTATGGACCATCTTATAGCTAAGGACAAAGTAGCTGAACAACATATTTTAGGAAAACACTCTAACTGCAATAATTTTGGAGTTACAATGGCTTTACTCAAGCTACAAACGAGAAAATAGCTATTACTCACTTATGGCATGCACCAGAACCCCAAACTATGGACCATCTTATAGCTAAGGACAAAGTAGCTGAACAACATATTTTAGGAAAACACTGTAACTGCAATAATTTTGGAGTTACAATGGCTTTACTCAACAGTCAGAATTTCAAAGTAGCTATTACTCAGCTATCCAAGGTGCAACAGGTCTGAAACTTTACTATGTGATAGCTCACCAAAAAGTAGATGGATAACATATAGAAAAGATTTCTGTAACTCTAATACTTTTAAAGATATTTGACATTTACTCCTCCTGTTATTTAGCTACAAATGAGAAAATAGCTATTACTCACTTATGGCATGCAATAGAACCCTAAACTATGTACCATCTTACAGCTAAGGACAAAGTAGCTGAACAACATATTTTAGGAAAACACTCTAACTGCAATAGTTTTGGAGTTACAATGGCTTTACTCAACAGTCAGAATTTCAAAGTAGCTATTACTCAGCTATCCAAGGTGCAACAGGTCTGAAACTTTACTATGTGATAGCTTACCAAAAAGTAGATGAATAACATATATGAAAAGATTTCCCTAACTTTAATACTTTTGAAGATATTTGACATTTACTTCTTCTGTTATTTAGCTACAAATGAGAAAATAGCTATTACTCACTTACGGCATGCAATAGAACCCCAAACTATGTACCATCTTATAGCTAAGGACAAAGTAGCTGAACAACATATTTTAGGGAAACACTCTAACTGCAATGGTTTTGGAGTTACAATGGCTTTACTCAACAAACAGAATTTCAAAGTAGCTATTACTCAGCTATCCAAGGTGCAACAGGTCTGAAACTTTACTATGTGATAGCTTACCAAAAAGTAGATGAACAACATATTTGAAAAGATTTCTGTAACTCTAATACTTTGGAAGATATTTGACATTTACTCCTTTTGTTATTTAGCTACAAATGAGAAAATAGCTATTACTCACTTATGGCATGCAATGGGACCCCAAACTATGTACCATCTTATAGCTAAGGACAAAGTAGCTGAACAACATATTTGAAGAAAAAGTTGTTTCTGCAATAGTTTTTGAGTTATGAGCCCTTTACTCCAAGTAGCTAAGATAGCTATTACTCACTTATCGTTAGGCCTAAGTCCATAAAACCAAAAAAATTTTCGAGGGCGTGAAAATTCATTGGGACAATTAATTTACAAAAAATCTGTAGCTGTAGTAGTTTTGGAGGAATCTGCGTGACTAACTAACGCACGCACACACGCACGCACGCACACACAGGCATCATTTCATAATCTCCCTCCCGGGCTAAAGCCCAGCGGGAGATAATAAAGCTATGGCAATGAGTTGAAATTTTACTTTATGAAAATGTTGCAGTTGCAACTTCACCTCTGAAAACTTATATTCACAATATGACAATGCATAGTAAATTTGTTAAAAGTGGTAGGATGCTCCTTCTGCCTTTGAACAGTTGAACAGGTGATGTAATTAGGTAAAAGAGTCCATCTGCTGTGAAAAGTCTGATCCTTTTTTCACAAACTATTTAACCGAATAGCAGTCCATTTTAAACTAGAAAAAGGTTTTTACTTACAAAAATAAAGCATCCCCAAAGGTTAAATGCAATATAGTAGAAAAGTAGAAAATTACAAATTTAATAAGTAAATTAAATTTTTATAAGTTAATACCCTATCCAATGGACAATTGCTTATCCGGTCGGCGCAGACCGGCCCGCCAAACGTCAGAAAAAGACGTCCTGTGTCTCCACCGGCTAGGCCGGCCCAGTACTGTGCACTCGCCAGATGGCGTGTCGTACTTCCTTCCTGTCTAGACAGCGTGACGTCATAGCATCTTTTTCGTTGTCTAAACCTATTAGACCCCTAGTAAGCTGATAGGCGGGTCGGTGGGAGGGTCTTGTGTGTCCATTGGATAGGGTATTAACTTATAAAAATTTAATTTACTTATTAAATTTGTAATTTTATTGCGTTAATACATCCTATCCAATGGACAATTGCTGAATAACTACCGCTTGGTAGGCGGGTAAGTTACTAGGGACTAGGCTAAACTCATGTTGAATAATGAACAATTCCGTTTTAAGCCTGGGAAGACCTTGTGGTCGGTAACCCTTGAGGCTATGGTCGAATATCATCATCCGGTTACAAAAGGATGAACCGTCAGTCGACCTTGCCCCCCCCCCTTTTTAACAGACCTGCTCTGAGGCAGGGGAAGAGAGGGATGAGTTCAGTCCCATAGAAGTAGTCCTCCCAGTGGAAGTACGTCCAGAATTTTTTTTTTTTTTTTTTTTTTTACTATAGGTGCAATATATACAGAGATGTACTACTATTTACATATGTACAGGTCTCCTCTAATTCCTCGCCTGTTGGTGGATCTGCTGGGCAGCCACAACAGGACCAAGGTGATAGAGCTCTGAGTCTGCCCAAGCCACATCCTTCAGATAAAATTGAGTGAAGGTATTATGAGATTTCCAGTGGCAGGCTGATAAGATCTGCTCTAAGGAGACTCCCGACTGGAAGGCCTTAGAAGCAGCAAAGGCCCTCACATCATGAGCTTTGACTTGATGTAGGGTGTGGGCCTGTTGATCAGAGAGCTCATAGCATAAGATCACAGTCTGCTTGATCCATGAGGAGATAGTGGCAGGTGAGATGTCTTTGTCGAAACCTTTCTTGAAGGAGACAAAAACTAATTCTTTGCCCTGCCTAAGGTCTGAAGTCTTGTCCAAATAGTAGCGCAAAGCTCTAACAGGACAAAGGGTTCTGTCAGACTTGAGGGACCTATCCAGAGTAGGAGCCAGAGCTGGTATGACCACTGGCGCTACACTCTCCGGACCCTCTTTAGCCAGCTGATTCTTGGAAAGAAAGCTGGGAGATGGAAACAGGGATACCCTAGACCAGTCCGACTGGTGTCTGATGTTCTTATGCTGCCAGGCATGTATCTCACTCCTTCTTTTGCCCGAGCCCAGGGCTAAAAGGAAGACCGTTTTGAAGGTCAGATGCTTCAATGATGCCTCCCTAAGGGGCTCAAAAGGGGCCTTTGTCAGCTGGTGTAATACCAGAGAAAGGTTCCAGGAGGGTATACCCCTACGCCCCTTGGGTCTGTCCCTGTGGAAACTGTCCAGGAGACGGGTGAGATTATCCTCTTTGCTGATATTGACTGTGGTATTACCCAGTTTATCAGCAATGGCAGACCTGTATCCATCAATGGTGCTGGGCTGCAATTCTTTGACCTCAAAGAGGTAGAGTAGAAAGTCAGTCACCGACTTCACAGGTGGTGCCCTGAAGTCCACCTGATTAGCGACGCACCACTTTGTAAAAATGGTCCACTTTGCCTCATAGACTGATCTGGTTGATCTTCTCTGAGGAGCCTCAATTCTTGCTGCCACTGCTTCAGAGAAGCCCTGTTCTTTGATTGCTGTGGCTCTAGGAGCCATGCATGAAGATTCAGGTTGGTCAGATTTCTGTGAGGGATCTGATTGAAGGGTTGTGTCAACAGGTTGGGCAGCTGAGGTAGACTCAGCGGAACTTGGCTGGACTTGACCACTAAATCCCAAAACCAGGGCATGTTGGGCCATCCCGGAGCAATTAGAATTAACCTTCTGCACGGGGTGTCCAGTAGCTTCTCCACCACTTTCCCCAAGATGGCAGTTGGTGGGAAGGCATAAGCGTCCAGATCCTCCCATGGCAGAGTGAGAGCATCCACTGCCACAGCTAGGGAGTCTGGAACTGGGGAGACAAACTGAGGTAGCTTGTGGTTGTATCTCGTGGCGAAGAGATCTATTTGAGGCTGGTGGCACCTCTTGCATAGGCTTTGAAAAACCTCCGGAAGAAGGGACCACTCCGTCTGTATTGTCTGGCCCAGTCTGGATAGTTTGTCGGCTATCACATTCAACCGGCCCGGAATATGACGGGCTTTTAGAGTCACTTGTCTCTGGGAACACCAGGTCAAGATTCTCCACAGGAGGGCACACAGGGGGCCTGACCTCATGCCGCCTTCCTTGTTTATGTATGCTACAACTGTTGTGTTGTCTGTAGCCACTAGGACTATTTGGTTTACACAAAGGTCTTGGAACTCTTTTAAGGCTAGAAAGACTGCTTTTAGTTCCAGATAGTTTATATGTAGCTTGCTTTCTGGCACTGACCAGGACCCCCTTGCAGTGAGCTCATTTAAGTGAGCGCCCCACCCATCTCTTGATGCGTCTGTAAAAATCTGCAGAGCATGCTTTATGGGGTGTAAGGATTGGCCTCGTAGGATGTTCTCGTCCTGTAGCCACCATTGCAAGTGTGGGTGAAGTGACCTGGGTAGAGGAATAACCTTTTCCAGGGATTCTGGTACTCTCCAATTGTTTTTGAGATGCCACTGTATGGGTCTCATGTGTAGGCGGCCTAAGTGAACTTGTTTTTCTGTGGCTGTCAGTAGGCCTATCAAGGACATGAACTGCCGGACCGGACAGGTCGGTAGAAGCAGTAGTGATTTTATTTTGTCTTGAAGGCTTTGCCACCGGTCCGGTGTCGGTCTGACCCGGCCGGACCTGAGGTCGAATTGGTAACCTACAAAGTTGAAGACTTGTTTCGGCTCCAGCTCCGATTTTTCTGCATTCACCAGCCAACCTAGTTTCTGACACATTTTTACTAGGGTTTGTGTGTGTTGTAAGCAAGTTGAACGGGATTTCGCCCTCACCAACCAGTCGTCTAGGTACTGGTGGATTCTTATACCCCCTGTGTCCGGCCATCAATTTCACCTCCTTGGCTATCACAGTGAACTCCAAAGGCGCTGTGGACAGACCAAAGGGAAGAGCCTTGAATTGGTATGTCTGACCTTGGACATGAAATCTGAGATATTTCCTGGATTGTTCCTGTATGGGTATGTGGAAGTAGGCATCCTTGAAGTCTACTGATGTTATCCACTCCCCTCGCTGGAGGGATGTTCTGATGGTTTCCGGTGTTTCCATTCTGAATTTTTCTGTCTTGAGAAAGGGATTCAGTTTGCTTAGGTCTAAAATAGGCCTCCATTTGTTGTTCGGTTTGGGGACCAAAAAGAGCCGGTTGAAAAACCCTAGAGATGCTTTTTGGTTGTGGACCCGTTCTACAGCATTTTTGTCGACAAGCTGCTGCAATGCTTCTAACAGGTAGCTGTTCCTGTGAAGATTGGCATAGCTGCTTACGACTGTGGGAACCCTTGAAAGTTTGGGTCGGTTTTGGAAGGGAAGGGTGTAGCCCTGTTTTAGGATTTGAACTACCTTGGGACCGGCACCCATTTGTGACCACACTGTCCAGAAGTTTTGAAGTCTTGCCCCTACAGGAAGATTTAAGGCAGCATTTTTTACACTTTCTACAAGTTGGACACAAGACAATTGAGTGACACAAGAAACACTTTTCACAGATTTTAACTAGATTGGGCCAACTCGGCGCCAACATATCCCCAGACAGGTCATCACTCACGCCACAGGTTTTGATCGGGAATTTTTTAAAACATAATTACCCATTATTATATGAACTTCAGCACATCAATCTACTCTGTTTATATCTCCCCAAGGAAGATGGTGTATCCCCAGACGCCGAATACATAACTCAAATTATATTTTCAATCTTCCTGCAATGATAACTCTAAACCTATTTTCAAAGTATTTAAATGATTGATGATTGAATGTCCATTCTAAAATAATAATCCCAAAAGAGCATATCTGTTTCTATATTTGTTGACAAATAAAATATTATTTTTAACTCAACTCATCATATTTTTCAATCTTCCTTCAAAGTATTTAAATGATTGATGATTCAATGTCCATTCTAAAATTCATAATCCCAAAAGCGCATATCTGTTTCTATATTTGTTCACAAATAAAATATTATTTAAAAAAAAATTATTTATATTATTATTTTATTTTATTATTTTTAGAATTTGCAAATTGTTTTCAGTTATTCATTTCCTCTATACCTATATATGTGGTCCATATATATGCAACCTAAATATGTGACACAATCTCAGTTCTGACTCCCCTTTGTGTTATATGTAATGAAGCCCACCACCTCCCACCCCCACCCCTCTCCCCTTCTCCACACCTCTCTCACTATTACACAAGATCTGCAACCCCATTGAGTTCTTTGTTTCTCATCTGATATCATTAAATACCTTTGTTTATTTAGTGTCACTCAATATAGCTGGAGGTCCCAGAGGTGGGTGGGGGGAATCCGGGTGGGGGGATGTGGGTTGAGCATAAATGGTAAACAAACAATCTATATAAAAGGGGTACTCAAATACAAAAAGAATTGAGAATTTTAAGTATGTGATTATCAACTGAAATGAGTTCATAACTGTAGGAGCTGTGCCAAAATTAACTGAGGCAAGTTGAATAAAACTGGGCTAGTTGAGGGTTAAAAATCCCCTAGTTTTACTACATAAGGATATAATTTCATTAATATTGGGACTTAAAGCTCACTTAAAGTGTCCATTTTGTCTACTTCAATATGTTTCACCAGTTTCATTTTAAAAAGTGAAAAACTCAGTAAGCAGAGGTATAACACACAAAAATAAGTTCTTAAAAGACTAAGATAGCCATAACATTATTAATATTCAAAATTTAAATAGACAGGCATTTCCTTTTAAAAATTCAAAGATTTCAGCTCTATAACCCACATAGTTTGACAGTTACTGGGCTTTAAAGTGGCATAATATCCATAAATTGGGTTTCTGTGAGCATTTTACAATTGTTAAAGAGACCTTAGCAATTAAACTACAGATCTGAAACTTTTTGGGGGGACATACATAACAAACAAAAATCATATATAATACAGTTTAAGACTTGTCACACTAAGCATTTCCAAATAACAGGGCAAAATACGGAAAAAATGTCAAAAAAGGCACTTGGGCGAGTGTCTATGGCCCTCATACACAGGTTAAATGTCTACTAAAAACCTTGATTTTCGGCATATGTAAAAAGGACATAATAATGCATTCCCAGATGGGATTTCAGCTCCATCAATCACATAGTTTAACAGTTACAGGGCTTAAAGGTGGTAAAAAGTCCAAATATTGGGTCATTGTGGGCCTTTTAGAGATCTCGATGTGGCTTTCAAATTAAAGCTTCAGACTTAAAATTTGTTACATACTAAGATTACACATAGAATATGTATCTAATAAAGTTTGAAACTTCTCAGACTTACCATTTCCAAGTTACAGAGCAAAATATGTGAAAAATTTCTTAAAAGGGTCACTCAGGTGGGTGTTAAAGGTCCTCATACACAGGTTAAATGTCTACTTGAAGCCTTGATTTTTGGCACATGTAAAAAGAACATAATAATGTATTCCCAGATGAGATTTCAGCTCTATCAGTCACATAGTTTAACAGTCACAGGCCTTAAAATTGGCAAAAAGTCCAAATACTGGGTCTTTATGGGGCCTTCTAGAGACCTAAATGTGGCCTTCAAATTAAAGCTTCAGACTTAAAATTTGTCACATACTAAGATTACACATAGAATATGCATCTAATACTGTTTGAAACTTCTTAGACTTACCATTTCCAAGTTACAGGGAAAAATATGTGAAAAATGTCTAAAAATGGTCACTCGGGTGGGGATTTATGGTCCTCATACACAGGTTAAATGTCTTCTTAAAGCCTTAATTTTTGGCACATATAAAAATAACATACTAATATCTTCTCAGATAGGATTTGAGCTCTATCAGTCACATAGTTTGACAGTCACAGGGCTTAAAAGTAGCAAAAAGTCCAAATATTGGGTCTTTGGGAGCCTTTTAGAGACCTCAATTTGACCTTCAAAATTAAAGCTTCAGACTTAAAATCTGTTACATACTAAGATTACACACAGAATATATATCTAATACAGTTTGAAACTTCTCAGACTTACCATTTCCAAGTTACAGGGGAAAAGATGTGAAAAATGTCTTATAAGGGTCACTCGGGTGGGTGTTTATGGTCCTGATACACAGGTTAACTGTCTATTAAAGGCCTAAATGTTGGGGCACATATAAGAAAACACATAGATATATTCCCAGATGATATTTAACTTAGATGAGAGACATAGTTTGAAAGCTACAGTGCTTGAAAGTGGCAAAAAGTGCATAAATTGGGTCTCTGTGGGCACTTTTGAGACCTTAAGTCGACCCCTTTGGGTAAACCTACAGCCCTAAAATTTTCTACAGACAAGGATTACATATCAAAGTTATACCTAGCGCAGTTTGAGACTCATCAGAATTATCACTTCCAAATTATAGGGCAAAATATGTGTAAAGTATAGCAAAAAATCCCTAAGTGGGGGTATTTATGGGCCTCAAACACAATTTTCTCCTCAACTTAAAGTCATGATTTTCGGCACATGTACTAAGAACATATTAATGTGTTGTCAGGTAAAATTTCAGCCAGCTGAGCATCATAGTTTGTGACCTACAGGGCTCTAAGTGGCCAAAAGTGCAATTTCTGACCTTAAGGTGGCCATAAGTTCTTTTTTACTGGGAGTTTAAGGTCACCTTAAAATAGGGATCTTCCTTTGGGCACCCTTAACATGTGTACCAAGTTTGAAAAAAAAATATTAATTTGTTTTTGAGTTATCGCGTCCACAAGGAAATTTCTACGGCGGCGGCGGCGGCGGCGCGACGGACCTGAATCCAATATATCCCCGACTTTCGTCTGGGGATATAATAAGCAATTCTTTGGATAACACTCTGCCCGCCCGGGACTTAACTCTTTCTTTTGTGAGTGCCCGGGCGCAGAAGGAACATGAGAAACAACATAAGGCTTTACATTTAATGTCTTTTGAGTCTGTGAAAAGGGTGGGCTCCCGGCCAGCAGTCGTGTGTGTACTTGATCTAAACAATAACTGTCATTTATATGACTGCTGGCCCTTGGCCGGTCGGGATGAGTATGTGGAGGTGCGGCCTCTACCTCGCCTAGGTTGTCTCTTGCCAATTGTCTTCCAAGCCGGTTTCTCCTGTCTAGAATCCTTGTAGCTTTGCTTTTTATCCTGCCTTTCATAAGGGTGGTACCGACCCTTGCTGTGGGATGAAGTAGACTGACCCCTGGACTCAAACTGTGCTATGTCCTCCTCAGCTCTCTTTATTACAGCATCAGGAAAGAGAGTAGCAATATGAAGGGGGGCAGATCTTAAGGCTGCCAGAGTGTCCGGTTTGATTCCGGTCCTGAGGTGACTGAGATAAGCGTCTCTTCGTACAAGTGTGAGGTTGCCCATAGAAACAAAGATAAATTCTGAAAGGTGTTCCATGGCTTTTGCTGCAGCCTGAGATATACTAGAGTTGAAGTCCATGAGGTAATTCAATTCGTCAGCTGCTGCAGTGAACTGTGAAGAAGCCTTGCCTTTATTTTCAGATCTCAATGTCTTAAGTTGGTCCTTCATATTTTGCTGGACTCTGAAGAGACATCGGTTGAAACTGGCTGACTGATTACAAATAACTGATGCCTCTCTAGCCGACCTCTCCCACCTACGTAATGTCTCTTGTGAAATTCTGCGAGAGGCCGGTGGGGTTGAAGACATTCCAGAGTACTTTGCTATCCTACTATAGCTGTTGTTGAGCTTTGAAGAGTCGGTAGACCAATGACTAAGCTGAGATGAGTCTGCTTTAGGGTCGGTTTTAGGATCTATGTGAAGCCCATACCATTTGGTCTGGGACTTAGCCGGCCTGAGGAAAACGTCCTTTCCCAAACCACCAGGCTCTGAACCACGGGAGGGGTAGCCCTCAACTAGTGTAAGATTCAGTTTAGCTAGCTTGCGGCATAACCAATCCTCAGTCGGCATTCTTACTGACACCTTTCCCGGAGCAACAGTCTTTGGGCCGGCAAAGGGATTGTCATCTGCAGTACTTGTAGTACTCTCCAACTCTGGTATATCCGACCATCCCATAAAGGACCGGATGCCTTGCATTGTGTCCCTGTAGGTTTGTTCTTCCGAGACTGGCTGGTCCGGTTCGGTCACTGACTGGTCCTGGTCATCAGGAAGTTCCCCTTCCTCAGTATATAATTCTAGGTGGGGTTGATCCGACAAGCTATCAGCCGCAGATGAAAGACTAGATATACTGTCTTTTCTTGGTCTATGCAAGGTCGGTGAGCCGGTGTCAGTGGGTTCAGAAGACAATGACCGGTCAGTAGCAGAAGGTCGGTTCAAATCTTGGGGGTCGGTACCAACTATCCCAGCAGCAGGTCGGTGAGTCTTAGTTTTACTGGAAGGCTGATGCAGAGCTGCAGAGGAGCCTTGTCCAGTAAACTTAACAGAAGAGGTCGGTCTGCTACTCTTAGTTTGACTGGCCGGCTGATGCTTAGTAGCAGAGAAGCCCGTTCCAGTAAACTGACTTGAAGACGTCTGTGAGCTGGTCACTGCTTTACTGGTCGGCTGATGCTTTTCAGCAGAGGAGCCAGATCCAGGAAGCAAAGAGGTTGAAGGTCGGATGAAAGGTTCCGTAACATTCTGAGTTTGTGGAGGTGAGTGAGTCGGTGCTACTTTAATATCTGCAGAAAAAGCTGGCTCAAAGCTCTTGGCTAAAATTAAGGCTTCTAGGCGACTAAAGCGCTCAGACCACTTGTTGTCAAGTTCGGTGAATTTCTCATCCGCAGTGGGCTGGGATGAAGAGGCTTTAGAAGAGGGGGATTTGACTTTCTTGGTGTCTTTTTTGCTATCTTTCTTAGTCTTTTTCTCTGGAGGTGGAGCAGGAGCAGGGGATTTAACAGTACCCTGACTATCCACAGTTCCAATCACAGACACACTGGCCGGGTCGACAAGTTCCTCATTGTCTTTAGAAGGGGTAGAATCAGCCGTTTTCGCCTCACGCTTTTCTTTCTTGATTTTATAAGCAGGCGTAGAGATCTGTAGAATTTGCTCAGAAGTAAAAGATTTGCAAATAGGGCACTGATCAGAAGACTGTGGGTTTTCTACACAAAAATCCTGTCCCTTACCCTTCTCTCTGCAATGCGCGCAGTGTGAGTGTGTGTCAAAGAGAGCCATTGCATGGCCACATTTCCCTCTCCGTTGGCCAGGAGAAGCCATGATGTACTTGAAGCAGATATAAGTAAAATAAACGTTGAAAAAATAAGATGTCTGAATTAATTCTGAAGAAAAAACTTGTTGTAAAATATTCCTTGTGCACAGCCACGCGCCAAACGAAAAAGATGCTATGACGTCACGCTGTCTAGACAGGAAGGAAGTACGACATGCCATCTGGCGAGTGCACAGTACTGGGCCGGCCTAGCCGGTGGAGACACAGGACGTCTTTTTCTGACGTTTGGCGGGCCGGTCTGCGCCGACCGGATAAGCAATTGTTCATTGGATAGGATGTATTAACGCAATAAAAAAAGGTTTTTGAAAGAAAAACGAGCAGCGCTAAGAGAAGAAGTGAAAGTTAAGCAGTCTGAAGGTTTTACGCATTAACATGAAAGAACAAGCAATCAGTCCCCGCGAACGGACTCTGTGTCAGCTGACTGTGTGTTTTGAGTTTCAGAGAGACAGAAGAAAAGGACACAAAAGTTGTGCCCTGCAAATGGTATTCAGAAGGAAAGTAACAAGGTAACTGTTAAGGTGTAAAAAGGAGGGTAAAAACATATTTAAACAAAATACTGCAAATGCAATAGTTGTTCAGTTACAACTGATTTACTCAACAGTGAGAATCTCAAAGTAGCATTTGCTAAGCTATGCAATCAGTTAAAGGGCTGCAATTTTAATATGGTAAATAACATATTTAAAGAAATATTGTAAATGAAATAGTTTTCAAGTTACAACTGATTTACTCAACAGTGAGAACCTGAAAGTAGCTATTACTCAGCTATGCAAGGACCTACAGGTCCGCGATATTACTATTTTATAGCTGGCCCAAAAGTAGGTTTAATAACTTATTTACACAAAATACTGTAAATGCAATAGTTTTCAAGTTACAACCAATTAACTGAACAATGAAAATCTAAAAGTAGCTATTGCTCAGCTATGCCATGAGCTACAGGTCTACAATTTCACTATGTAACACTCAACAGTGAGAACCTGGAAGTAGCTATTACTCACCTATGCCATGACATACAGGTCTGCAATTTCACTATGTTACAGCTGACCCAAAAGTAGGCGAACAGCATATTTAAACTAGCCCAACATTTCGTATGAGTTGGTTTCGCATTGTAAACCTCTAGAATCATTAATAAGTGAGTTATAAGCACTTTTAAGTTTGGCTATCCTCGTTTGACCTTGAAGGAGGGGCCCAAGGTCAAATCCGACCACACCAAAAGATTCCCAGCCCATGATTTCCTATAGGTTGTTTTACCATCCCAAACCTCTAGGACCAATAATAAGCGAGTTATAAGCACTTTTAACTTTGGCTATCCTCATTTGACCTTGAAGGAGGGACCCAAGGTCAAATCCAACCACACCAGAAGATTTCCAGCCCATGATTTCCTATATGTTGGTTTACCATCCCAAACCTCTAGGACCGATAATAAGCGAGTTATAAGCACTTTTAAGTTTGGCTATCCTCGTTTGACCTTGAAGGTGGGTTTCATATTGCAAACCTCTAGGACAAATAATAAGCGAGTTATAAGCACTTTTAACTTTGGCTATCCTCGTTTGACCTTGAAGGAGGAGCCCAAGGTCAAATCCGACCACACCAGAAGATTCCCAGCCCATGATTTCCTATAGGTTGGCTTACCATCCCAAACCTCTAGGACCGATAATAAGCAAGTTATAAGCACTTTTAAGTTTGGCTATCCTCGTTTGACCTTGAAGGTGGGTTTCACATTGCAAACCTCTAGGACAAATAAATTTGAGTTTTAAAGTCCGCTATGTGGGTTAATTCGGCACTCCGTGGATGACCTTGAAATAAGAGCTTCAAGGTCAAATGTGTGCAAGGTTGTAGAGGACATGTATATCTGTTATACATATCACATATGAAGAGATTCAACCTTCTACCTATGAGAAACTGCCAGTAGAAAAATGTAGATTACTTTCAAAGAAATGCCCCTGGCGGCCATCTTGTTTTTCACAATGAGGCTATTTGCAGTCCCAGAGAAGCTTACCCCCCCAATGAAGATATCCTGCAAATTTGGTTAACCTAGCTGGTGTAGTTTTCCTCTTAGAGCATTAATGCCGAAAATCTCTCTACATGCGGCGGCGGCGTAGCGAACGCTAAACCAAATACAACAAAATACTCGGGGCAGTTTACAGTACAGAACCTTGACCAAGTGTATGTACTGGTTTCCTCTGCCCTTCCAACTACCCGTCGTGATATGACCTGTACAGTGTTGAAAGCGACGTAAAACCCCAAATAAATAAATTAATTAAACAAAATACTCTAAATGAAACAGTTTTCAAGTTACAACTGATTTACTCAACAGTGAGAACCTGAAAGTAGCTATTGCTCAGCTATGCCATGACATACAGGTCTGCAAATTCACTATGTTAGAGCTGACCCAAAAGTAGGTGAACAACGTATTTAACGAAAAAACTCTAAATGCAATTGTTTTCAAGTTACAACTGATTTACTCAACAGTGAGAACCAGAGAATAGTTAGTACACAGCTATGCCATGAGCTACACATCTCCAATTTTACAATGTCATAGCTAATTCAAAAGTAGATGAATAACATATTTAAACGAAGGCTCTAAATGTAATTGTTTTCAAGTTACAACTGATTTATTCAACACAAAAAAAAACTCAAAATAGCTATTGCTCAGCAATGCAATGAGCTACTGTCTGCAACTTTACTATGTTATAGCTGACCCAAAAGTAGGTAAATAACATATTTGAAGAAAATACCCTAAATGCAATAGTTTTCAAGTTACAACTAATTTACTCAACAGTGAGAACCTGAAAGTAGCTATTACCCAGCTATGCCATGACATACAGGTCTGCAATTTCACTACATTATAGCTGACCCAAAAGTAGGTGAACAACATATTCAAACAAAATATTCTACATGCAATAGTTTTCAAGTTACAAATGATACTCAACAGTGAGAACCTGAAAATAGCTATTGCTCAACTATGCCATGAGCTACAGGTCTGCAATTTTACAATGTTATAGCTGACCCAAAAGTACATGGAAAACATATAAAACAAAATACTCCAAATGCAACAGTTTTGAAGATACAAGCAATTTACTCAACAGTGATTACCTCAAAGTAGCTATTACTTGGCTATGCAATGAGCTACAGGTCTGAAATTTTACTATGTTATAGCTGACCCAAAAGTAGCTGAATAACATATTTATACAAATTTCTGTAATTGCAATAGTTTTTGAGTTACAAGTGATTTTACTCATTATGGACGGTACTGAAATATCATAAAGTAGCTATTACTCACTTAGCTATTGGAATAGACACCCAAGTTACTCACCATGTTGTAGCTATGGAAAAAGTAGCTGAAATAACATATTTTAACAAAATGCTTTAAATGCAATACTTTTCAAGTTATGGGTGATTTAGTGCATGATTTCATGAATTTTAATGCATTAAAAAATTATTTTAAAAATTCATAAAAATATAATTTAAAAAGATCCAGGCCTGATACTCACACAAAGGAATCTACTACTGGCCTAGTACCTATAAGTATGATAAGAGAGAAATCCCTGCATTAGTAATGAGAAAATAAGTGATTTAGTGCATTATTTCATGAATTATAATGCATTAAAAATTAATAAAAAATTCATTAAAAAAAAGTAAGACAGATCCAGGTCTGATACTCACACAAGGGAATCTACATGTGACCTAGTATATATATGCAAGAAATGAGAGAAATCCCTGTAATAGTCACTGAGAAAATTGTGATAAAGTGTTGAAATTTTCACACTTTTGGTGGGGGTACCTCCCTTGTAATGTCTCTAGCAATCAGACGAACAGACAGATTTGCATGCCTTGAACAAGTTTTCATCCTCATTAAATAAGGTATCTTTTAAGAAAAAAAACAGCATGTCTCTAGGCCTTGCAGTTTTGGAGGAGAAGTTGTTCACGAGTACGCTGACGCCGCAGAGTGATGACATAAGTCAGCTGACTGAAAATGTAAGCTTTATTTTGTTTTCTATGGTTATTTTGTTTTCTATGGTCATAAAATGTGAAAAGTAATTTAACAAATTCTATAGTTTGTAAGAAGAGTTGTTTTAGATGTAAAATATGGCTACTAAAAAAATTTCTTATGGTCATGTTATAAACCCTCCGTTTGCAAAGCAACAACAACGGAGATATAAGGTAAAAACACAAAATCTCCTATTTTATGACCCCAGTTTGACCCATAAAAGGGGATCAAGGGGGTGAATGTGACCAGGGGCCGGTTTCACAAAGGGTCTCAGACTTAGGCTAAGTCAGGGACTTAAATCTGAGTTTTTTGTCTTTGCTAAGTCCTGGACTTAAATGGATTTCACAAAGGGTGACTTAGCGAAGTCCAAGCTTATCATATAACCACAGTGGTTTTCTATGTCATGTGACCCTTTATTTCTACTCAAAATATTTTAGTGTAACATATATCCCTTGTTTAGCTCATTTTATCTTTGAAAAAATGCTGTATTTTTAAATGGGAAACCTTATAATCACACAGACATGTCCAAAGAATAATTTAGTGAGGTGTCCTCTACGGTATATTTATTCTTTTATTTCAAGCATTTCAAATTTTGAAGTGAGAAAAATATATGGCGGCCATATTTACGCCTTTGTTTACAAAAGTTAAGCCCACTCTTGGGTAGACTTAGCTAAAGCCTAGACTTAGCAGCTCTGTGAAATCCTTCAAGTCTTAGACCACAGACTTAGCCTCATTTTAAGACAAAAGTCTTCAATTTAAGTCTAAGTCTGGGCGAAGTCCTTTTGTGAAATCGACCCCAGCTATATACTAGTATATAATGGTATACTACAACACAGTGAACTTTGTACTGTAATTATGGTCATAGCCAAAAATTTTGGACACCCCAATTTTTTCATTCACCAATCTTTTAAGTTTTGAAATATAAGTATTGTGGTAGATCAATTTGCATAACAATAAAATAAATTTGGACATGGACATTAAACTTTAGAGTGTTAGATTTAGAAATGAACTCCGAAAACATGTGGGGTGACCATAATTGGTGTAATGACTATAATTGCTTGGCAAGCACTAATGCAGGGACCATGGTGGCGCAGTGGTAACACACTTGCCTCCCAACACTGAGGTCAGTGATTCAAACCCCGAAGATTATATGGAAAAGTTGAAAGTTCCTTACCAATGGTCGGCAGTTTACAGTACAGAACCTTGACCAACTGTATATAACAGAGTTCACTGCCCACAAAACTACCTGTTGTGATTAGACCCAGTTTCTGTCCCGTCGCCAATTTGCTGTTGATATTTCTGACGGCGAGGGACAGAGGTCACATGTACTTGTTTTCTGTGTAAATTTTGAACAGCATATTTCTACACATATTGCCACAAGTATAAAGTATTATTTGCATTCTTTGATGTATGTACATGTGCCGTTCACTAATATTTAATGCCTATCTTATTGGTATGTGTATATTTCAACACATTTTAAAAATGTCAACAAAACTTCACCACTGTTGTGTTATGTACAAAATAAATTTCTGACTTTAAAAATCAGCTTAGTGTAACAACATATATATTATAAACTGGATATATCAATATAGTCATAGGAAGGGCATTATTAAATAAATGTATAAACTTTACACAGAAAACAAGTACCCTGTCCCTCGCCATTGCGTACCGTCAGAAATATCAACAGCAATTGGCGATGAGATAGAAACTTGGTCTACTGTTGTGATAGGACCTGTTCAGTGCTGAAAGTGACATACTGCTTGGCTTCATATCGTGGCACATGCCTTAACTTCGCACAAAACGGAAGAAAAACTATTCAACAATAGTTACTATTTATCGCCCACAATCACACATTTCCACATAGTGGCATTCTACCAATAAACACCCATGCTGAAATTAATATAATATACCAGTGGGCGTTTACTGGTAGAATGCCACTAGTGCACTAAAGCTTTGAAACAAAATGTAACAACATGCTTCTCAATTATTATTTGTACCGGATATCATTTGACAATCTGTTGGTTGAAGAATAAAATATAAAGCTGCTAATACAATTTAAATTCAATATATTAACTTCAGCATGGGCGTTTACTGGTAGGGAGTCGCTACCCCAAATAAAGCAAGCATCATTTAATAATACGAAGTGGCTGGAGTACGGTAAATCACCGCACTCGAGAAGAAATTGTACAGTGCGGGTAGCATTCATTTGCCGTATTCCAGCAAACTGACTCAAGTGCAGTTAAATATCCCATGGAGTGAAGGAAATATGAGGCTACTTGCACTTATACACGTGAAGACGTAAGAAAATATGAGACCACGATGGATTTTCTACCATTTTACAAACAGAAGTCTAGCAATATTTTACTCTTACCGCACCTTCTAATGATAGTTTTCTAACAATATTTGACAAATAGAATATCAAATGCTAGTTCTTGCACACAGAGACTTAAGGAAATATGAGATCACGATGGAGTAGCCATATTTTACAGAGGATCTAGGCAACCAGTCTACTACTTTTCGTCTGCAAACGTGATTAATTTAATTAACCAATGAAATAATTTGTTACTGAAACCTCACTCGAGACACTCTTACCTCAACTAGTTGAAGTTTTCTAGCAATATTTTACAAATAGAATATCAAATGCTAGTACCTGCACACACAGACTTAAGAAAATATTACTCAGTAGGGTAAGATGGGTATTTCCAGCCATATTTTACACATGGGAGATACCGTATACAGTAGACAACCAGTCTATTTTTTTCGTCTGCAAACGTGATCAATTCAATTAACCAATGAAAATAATTGTTACTGAAACCGCACTCAAAACAAAGTTCTGGAGTGCGGCAATCCGTACTGTAGCTTATTTTCTAGGGAACGGTTTTACCGTACTGTACCGCACCCACGCCCTTAATAATGACCTACATTATCGCCCACATATATAGACCATACTACTCATCATGCAAAAAAGTCTCATGGAGACTGAGTTATTTACTTTCATATGATTGATTATAAGATAAGTGAAAACACTAAATGGTTTTCCTTTTGTTAATCTCTGGAAAAGCATCCTTACTGGTCTTTATTTGAAATAATTTCTACTCCCTTGCAGGTTGACGCTAAACATAAAATGTCATAGCCATTTTCCCCTGTAAACTCATGTGAAGCCTAAGGTTTTGTTGAAACCTCAAATGTGTGTGTATGTAACGTTCATACTTTAAAATGATTTTTCCAATTAGTTGCTTAGGCCTTAAAACATTTAGATACAATACATACAAGCATACATTCTACTTTAAAATTTGTTCAACAAAGCTGAAAAAGCAGTTTCAGTAAAAAAAAAATTAAAAATAGACAAAAAATGAGTTTTTCCCTTCTGTTACTGTCAATATTGTGCATCATGCTGCTGATCCCACTAAGTAAACAGGGGCCATGGTGGCAGAGTGGTAATACTCTCGCCTCCCATCTTTGATATGGGAGTTTGAATCCCAGCCCGACCTGGTAGCTGCTTGCCATTGGTCAGCAGTTTACAGTACAGAACCTTGACCAACTGTATGTACTGTGATTGTGATATGACGGAACAAGTAAACTGACTCTGCATGCTTGCTGTACTGAAGATATGATCCATCAGATAAACAGTTAATCACCAACTTAATCATCTCAGTTTGATCTGTGGCAAATATTTTTGTTAAATAATATTCTGATATCAGATTCTCTTTTATTACAAACTGGTGAATTACTCACTGGCTTAAGACTATACTCCTTATGGATGTAACACAGCTAATGTTTGACCTATCTTATAAAAAATAAAAATTCCCTTGCTGGAGATAATCTGAACAACTATCATCCTTTGTTAAGGTTGACCTTCCTATTTAAGTAGACCCAACATGCATATTGTTGTCGGTTGATGAAGTATTTTTAACTTTACAATCCGTGCCAGTCTGTTTATAAAATCTGACGGTTCAGCCAAAGTCTGTTCTCCTGGTTTAAGTGTTGTGGTTCTTTACTAAAATGCTTTATTCCTAATTAACTGATTATTATCAGTCTATAATAATTGTCTGTATAGTTTATCAGTTTTAGAAAGTTTTCGTGTTTTTGGTATTCCTTGAGCATGGTTATACTCCAGGTCTTTTTTTCCTGTACAGTACACTCTTGCAAGTGGTGGAAATTTCATTGCTACCCTGGTGAAACAAGGTTTTTTTATGTATACAAGAGGCTGGAATTATGGAGAGTACAAGTTTCACAGTTCACCTATTGATTAGGGATTTGGATTAAATTTGGATTAAAAGTTAAATAGTCGGCAAATGTTTAAGCAAAAACACTTGTCCCAATGTCCTTTTGTGTCAAGAGAAAAATAACCTGTACAAAACATATGTAAACAATAAACCTTTGTTTCAGTTGTGCCAATGTGTAAATTTATTTATTTATTTATTTGTGGTTTTACGTCGCTTTCAACACTGTACAGGTCATATCACGACGGGTAGTTGGAAGGGCAGAGGAAACCAGTACATACAGTTGGTCAAGGCTCTGTACTGTAAACTGCCAACCAACAGCAAGCAAACTACCAGCTTTCCAACTTGAGGCCGTGCTAGAAACTGAACCCCGGCCTCAGAGGTGGGAGGCGAGAGTGTTACCACTCTGCCACTGTGCCCCCCCCCCCCCCCCCCGCCAATACATAACAGATTGAACTTTATTATTTTGTTGGAACCCAAACTTTATTTTTATTTAAAAACACTTCAGTAATAAATAGGTGTTGTAACATGATTTATAATATTTTACTGTCCTTACGGTGATTTGAAATATTTGTCAGCACATATTAAATTGAATAAAATAGAGGCCAAGGGGATGAACGCTTCCATACCATTTTAGTATGCACCACCGATCACGTGACATTACTAATCATACGGTCAAATATAAAATAAACAATATATAAGCCTAATCAGCATTCCGATTCTCGCAAAGCATTATGGGAAGGTATCGGGATAAACAAAAAACGTCTGTGATAGAAGAACCAGGAAGTAGCGAATATGTAATTTATGTGATTTATCTATATATAAGCATTTATCTTATAAAAAATATAATGGAAATAGTGTAATAAATTATATAAATTAGTTCTGTGAAGAATACTGAATTTGTGTAAGATAATTGTGGCAGTTTTGACATAAATCCCCTATTTTCGCCCAGTTGTAGCTTAACTGGTGTAACAAATTCATCAATAAGGCCTCAATTTTCTTCGATATTTCCAAAAATATTTAACTTACAAATATGTTATGTACTTCATTGGAAAGGTATTTAGACAGCTTCTGCTCGATTTATTACATTAAATCCATGGAGAAGTGGAGAAGGAATCATAAGTTTATTTTTTATTTTTTTAAAAATTTTTCGCAATTTCATCCCCCCATTTATTCCATTTATTGTATTTTTTTATTGATGGACTTATTTTACTTATTATTTAAAAAAACTGGTGGGTAATAAATAAAGCACTCATTGCATTTTTTCGTATATTTATGTAATTATTTACTGATAGTTTTTTATATTTTTGTACTATTTTCCTATTATTCTATTTTTTAGCCTCATTTATATTAGCTTTATTATGCATTAATCTTAAGTGCATTATTTGACCTTAAGTTTTCTTGTTTAAGGTCAGCCAGGGAGTACAAAAGTCCACCACCGAAGGGACTATGCTGCTCCATTTAATTATATTTTTCTGCCCTTTTTAACACAAGTAAATAATATATATACTGGGTAGGGGAGGTTGGCTAGCCTGCCATTTACAAAATTGAGATATTTATGTAACAATATTAAAAAAAATTTAAGATTAAGAACATATTCATTTTTGACAAGCTGTGATGACAATAAATATCAAAATAAGAGTAATTATTTCACTTTTAAGGAATTGTAATTCCTACTTTTAATTTTTTCCTTTTTTTAAAAGAAAAAATGGATCACGCATGTACACAAAAACGTATCTTTTGCCCACATTTTTTAATATTTTATTTACACACACCCCAACATCGGTTCTCCTCATATTCATTCCATTAAAATCTGCCCATAAATAAAAAATAACCAAATTTTTGAAACTAAATTTTTTCAACTGCATTTCTCTAGTGAGCACAACATTTTATCTAAAATTTTCCAAAAATTTTGAGCAAATATGTACACAACTATTTTCAAGTAATTAACATATACAATTTCTGGTGTTCTCAACAATTTTCAAAATTTATGAGTTAATACTTTAACTCATATAAAAAAATGTCTGAAACCACAATAATTTTTAAACATATGTTTATAATTTAAATAATCAATCAAAAATCATCTCCAAAAATAACTGTACAGGTCAAGAAACCCCATTTCCCACACCTTAGAAGAATAAAAACAATATTTAAAAGTACCTGTTCTTGGCAAAAAAACCCACTATTCTGTAGATCTATATGTATATTTTTATAAAAAAAAATAAGCTTAGCGTGTGTAGTGTACATATTATTTTCTCTAAAATTCTTCTGAAAATTTTTGCTGATTTTTTTTGGCAAATACACAAGTATTTTCAACTAATTAACATGTACGTACCAATTGCTGGTGTTCTCAACCATTTTCCAAATTTATTAGCTGATATTTTAACGTTTATTTCAAATAAAAATATATCTGAAACTACAATAGGTTTTTACATATAAATTTAATTTAAATAATCAATGAAAAATCATCTTCAGAAATAGCTGTACATGTTAAGACACCCTATTTTCGCTCATCTTAGAAGACTAAAAACTATATTTTAAAATCTTTTTTCCTGGTGACAATTCCTTGCTTGATAGATCGTTATGTATATTTTTTATAAAAAATAAGTTTTATGTGTTTTATGCAAGAAATTATGTAGTATTTACTCTTTTCTTCATGTAAAAATCACTTCCTGGTTCAGATCTACGTAGATTTGTTTATCCCGAAACGGAAGTCGGGACAATATGTTCACGCATGCGTACTCGAAATGCTGATTAGGCTTATTGCACAACTCAGCTGCAAGATCTGTTTTCACTATACTGACTTTATCTGAAAGGTCTGGAAACTGTTTTATGATTTATTTCACAACACCTGTGCAAGTAAGTCAATCAGTATAAATAGTCCCACATTCTATAATACTTCCAGAATTGGAGGGGAAAGATGTAACAAACTCCAAGATAGCTTACATGCAGTACTGTACCTTTAGAAAGTAACTGCTGCTAGAGTATCATTTCGCAACTGAAAGTCTCAGAAAGGTCAAGTCACAAAATGTCTAACTTAGAATACAAAGAAGCCTTGAGATTGTGTCAGTCAACCTCTGACATAGACACAATTATTGACCTCACCAAACACGAACATCCACAAGTGAGACAGAGGGCACTGAAGGAGATTTGTCCATGCAGAGTAAAGCTTGACATTGATGATTTTTGGAAGAGAGTGCTTGAAATGTTAGATGATCCTGCAACCAATGTTAGACATCAGGTATTTATAAAAAGTTACATATTTTATTAACAATCATTTCTGTATTGTCCAATGATTTCAAGGAACTGCATGCATGTCAACCATATATTGAAGGGGGTTCTGTTGAAGTTAGATATATGTTGCTGCAAAAACTGATCAACTCGGACCTCCACCAACTCAGCCCCTGCCACTCAAACTGATACATAGCAAACTCAGCCCTATTCACATTGAAATTTAAAGTAAATAAAATCTTCATTGATGGATAACTTTGAAGAATGGTATGACATAATCTTGAATGAGGATTAAAGAGTAATATACACAAAGTGTTTCTATCAAATTATTGGCTACAATCTACTGTAGATCTAAATACATGTACTCTAAATTCCATTTCCATCGATATCAAAGAAAAATAAATTGGAAATGCTTTTGATGTGAATTAAAATTGCAACTTAATCTCTTAACACACATCATACATGATTAATATATGAAGCATACATAAATACTAATACAGATGAGAATGAGTATTAGAATGGTTCCAAGTTAGCATCAGAATAGGGCTGCGTTCATGGGAGCCGAGTTGCCAAAGGTCAGTTGACCATGATTCATTGCTGCCCCAGGAACTTTCACAGTTGAATGATTCATTTTAAAACCTCATCAGTGTTAATGTCAATGTTAAAGGAAATGTTCCAGATCCAACACTTGGATTGAAAAATGATTTATGAGCCTGAATGTCTGTCATGACTCGTCAGTGAAATTGTCCATTTCGCCTGAAATGGACAACCCAAATGTCCATTTTCTGAAATGAACAACAAAGCACTCCAATCTTCAGATCCAATAAATAGAGAACCTCACCATTACAAATTACTGAGATTTATTTGTAATCGATCTAGTTCCACTTAACCTTTGTAACTTAAAGCAGGTCTGTATAATTAAGAGACTTTTGCTACAAGTAAGATTTGTATACAAAAGAAACAAATGGCTGGTATATTCATCAGATAAATCTGTTGAGCAATTTCCCTTGATCACTCATTAACTGAAAACTTTTTAAAAAAAATATATTTTTTATGTATTTTCAAATTTTGGTATATCGGTTAAGCCAAGTAAGAATCTTGGACATAATTTTATGCATACTTGGTGCATCCGCTAAACTAAAATTAAAAAGAAAAAATCAAATTCATTAAAGTATTTCTTGAAATGTAAAAAAACTTGTATTTTGAAAGTACCAATCAAGATTTTTGATTAGTTTCACTTATCAAAGCTCATCCAAAAGTATTTTGAGTAAGTACTCATGAAGCATTCTGATGAAGTAAGCTCCAATTCAGAATTCATTGAAACCACATTTGAACATTTATTTTGATTTAAGTGCTGAGTTTAGCTTACATATACTGTGTATACAACTGATACATATTTAAGTAGTAATCCAGTAGAAGTGTGACCCAGGTTGTGCATCTTATGTCTAAGAGAGATTTTATGGTTTGTCAATGAAAGGTTTTGTTATAAACAATTTTGCAATGCTTTAGATTGGTAGTTGTAGGAGTACAAGGGATGAAGTGCAGGGAATCATTATAACACATTGAAAGAAACTTAGATGGTTTTATCTTGTTGCATATTGTGCAGGATCGAAAATGTGACACACTTATGAGAAGAATGTTTTGTTTGCATATGTTCTTAACATGTTTTATTAAATATTTTTATGTTTCTTTAATAGGTATTGCACACATTATGTGATGGCTCACCTTCCCATATGGAGTTTGATGTTGTTGAGGCTTTGGAGAAATTCAACCATGATCCAAACTCAGAAATCAGGAGAATAGCCCATCGAGTTTTGGCCACTTATAGAAAGACTGGCAAGTGGAATATCTTGTGATACGTTCAATAGTTTTGTCAAGTGGAATGTGCTGTGATATTTGAAACAGTTACAAAGTTGATGACGTCATTGCTATGGAATGCTAGAGTGTGTTCAGTGGAGAAAACATGATCACTAAAACTTCGAGATATTGACAGTTAATTTGCTTGTACATAAATATCAGTGTATTTTTGTATGAGAACTGATTGAGAAATAGAATAATGCATGTGTGTATATACTTTATGTTTTTTATAATCTCAAATATTTATTTGCTCTTTTTTATGTTGTCTAATTAGTAATTAATAAAGTCACCATCAAAACTCAAGTTTGCTTTTTCAGTGGGGTGGACATATTATTTTTGCTTTTTCCGGTGTCCGCGGTCCGTCACGCTTGGTTTCCGGTCATTTCAAGGAAAAGTATTTATCCGATCTTTACCAAATTTGGGATGGGTGTTTATTGGGTTAATAGCTTGCATGGGATTGCTTTTGGTGAAGACAGCTGCATAGCTAACTGAGTAATAGCTACTTAGCTACTTTTGTGTCCTTCTTTTGTTTCCGGGCATTTTAAGGAAAAATATTTGACATATCTTTACCAAATTTGGTATGAGCAATAGTCAGGTCAATAGCTTGCTTGGGATTGCTTTTAGTGATAATAGCTATATAACTCACTCAGTAATAGCTACTTAGCTACTTTTAGTAGCTTTTATATTTTAAGCATTTTAAAAGAAAAGTATTTTACCTATGTTCAGGAAAAGTATTTATCCTATCTTTACCAAATTTAGTGTGGGTGTTTATTGGGTTAATAGCTTGCATGGGATTGCTTTTGGTGAAGATAGCTCTATACCTAACTGAGTAATAGCTACTTAACTACTTTTGTATACTTCTTTTGTTTCTGGGCATTTTAAGGAAAATATTTGACATATCTTTACCAAATTTGGTATGAGCAATAGTTAGGTCAAAAGCTTGCTTGGGATTGCTTTTAGTGATAATAGCTATATAACTGACTGAGTAATAGCTACTTAGCTACTTTTAGTAGCTTTTATATTTTAAGCATTTTAAAAGAAAAGTATTTTACCTATGTTCAGGAAAAGTATTTATCCTATCTTTACCAAATTTAGTGTGGGTGTTTATTGGGTTAATAGCTTGCATGGGATTGCTTTTGGTGAAGATAGCTCTATACCTAACTGAGTAATAGCTACTTAACTACTTTTGTATACTTCTTTTGTTTCTGGGCATTTTAAGGAAAATATTTGACATATCTTTACCAAATTTGGTATGAGCAATAGTTAGGTCAAAAGCTTGCTTGGGATTGCTTTTAGTGATAATAGCTATATAACTGACTGAGTAATAGCTACTTAGCTACTTTTAGTAGCTTTTTTATTTTAAGCATTTTAAAGGAAAAGTATTTCACCTATGTTCACAAAATTTGGAATCAAGGATTATTGGATCAGTAACTTGCTTGGGATTGCTTTTGGTGATAATACCTTTATAGCTAACTGAGTAATAGCTGCTGTGCTATATAGCTATTATGCTATTTTGAGTTGACTTTTTTTCTAGACATTTTAATGAAACAATGTTTTCTATCTTCACAAAAATTTATATGAAGGATAATTGTGTCAATAGTTTGGCCAGGATAGCTTTTGGTCGATGATAGCTTTGTAGCTATAGCTAACTGAGTAATAGCTACTTAGCTACTTTTGTGTACTACTTTTGTTTCCGGACATTTTAAGGAAAAATATTTGACATATCTTTACCAATTTGGTATGAGCAATAGTTAGGTCAATAGCTTGCTTGGGATTGCTTTTAGTGATCATAGCTGTATAACTGACTGAGTAATAGCTACTCAGCTACTTTGAGTAGCTGTTTTATTTTAAGCATTTTAAAGGAAAACAATGTTTTCTAGCTTCACAAAAATTTATATGAAGGATAATTGTGTCAATAGTTTGGCCAGGATAGCTTTTGGTCGATGATAGCTTTGTAGCTATAGCTGAGTAATAGTTACTTAGCTATTTTTCTGTACTTCTTTCATTTCCGGGCATTTTATGGAAAAATATTTGACATATCCATACCAAATTTGGTAATGAGCAATAGTTAGGTCAATAGCTTGCTTGGGATTGCTTTTAGTGATAATAGCTACATAACTGACCCAGTAATAACTACTTAGCTACTTTGGGTAGCTTTTCACCCAACAGCCCTTAAAGGGTGTCGGGGTATCGTTTTCACCCATGGTGTCCGGATGAGCGGGCGGGCGGCGGGAAAAAGTTTGTCCGGGCTGTATCTCACAAACCGTTAGGTGTAGGAAGTTGATACTTGGTAGGGACATTGGTTAGGATGTGTAGGTAGGTTTGCAACATCATGGTCTGACCTTGATTTGACCTTTGACCTTGCCGTAGTGACCTTGAGTTTGAAAATCTTGTCTGGGCTATATCTCGGAAACCGTAAGGTGTAGGAAGTTGATACTTGGTAGGGACATTGGTTAGCGGGTGTAGGTGTGCAACGTCATGGTGTGACCTTGATTTGACCTTGCCGTAGTGACCTTGACCTATAAAATCTTGTCCAGGTTATATCTCGGAAACCGTAAGGTGTAGGAAGTTGATACTTGGTAGGGACATTGGTTAGGTGGTGTAGGTGTGCAACGTCATGGTCTGACCTTGATTTGACGTTTGATCTTGCTGTAGTGACCTTGACCTATAAAATATTTTCCGGCCTATATCTCGGAAACTGTAAGGTTTTGGATGTTGATATTTGGTAGGGACATTGGTTAGGGGGTGTAGGTGTGCAACGTCATGGTCTGACCTTGATTTGAGCTTTGACATTGCCGTAGTGACCTTGACCTATAAAATCTTGTCCGGGCGATATCTCAGAAACTGTAAGGTGTAGGAAGTTGATACTTGGTAGGGACATTGGTTAGGGGTTGTAGGTGTGCAGTATCATGGTGTGACCTTGATTTGACCTTTGACCTTGTCGTAGTGACCTTGACCTTTAAAATGGTAATATTCAAAACATCCAAACCATAATTCGGCCATGCCAGATGTAGACAAACTAAAGAGTGTCGTAATGTTTGGTTTACTGATTAATGCTGTCATCTTGTTATTGAATTGTCTTGTTTTAATACTTCATCTTTATATGCATTATCTGTCTCTTAGACATTATTTTGTCTATTTAAACATTGTTTGGACCTTTATATAACTGACAGTGCTCGCAAAGTATCCTGAACTTTGTACTGATACAGTAGGTCTATATCTCATGGTGTTAAAAATATTTCCCTAGGTTAAAAATATTTCCCTCTGATGCTATTTTTTATTTTAAGCATTTTGAAGGAAAAGTATTTCACCTATGTTCACATAATTTCGGATGGGGTATTATTGGATCAGTAGCTTGCTTGGCATTGCTTTTGGTGATAATACCTTTATAGCTGAGTAATAGCTAATGTGCTATATAGCTTTTATGCTATTTTCAGTCGACTTTTTCTGGACATTGTAATAAAACAATGTTTTCTATCTTCACAAAAATTTATGTGAAGGATAATTGGGTTAATAGTTTGGTCAGGATAGCTTTTCGTCAATGATAGCTGTGTAGCTATCTGAGTAATAGCTGCTTTGCTACTTTGAGCCTACTCTGAATTGCATTTCTGTTTTCACTCTTTTAAATTAAACATATTTAACTCATCTTTTTGAAATTTGGTGTGAAGGTTTATAGTGTCAATTGCTTGCTTGGTATTGTTGTTGGTGGTAATAGCTTTAACCTCCTGAGTAATAGCTACATAGCAAAAAACATAAATATGTCTATAACCGTGCGAGATAGAGCGATTTCGTCAAAATTTTCAACCCACAGGGTATCTAATCAATGTACTCTTGGCAATTTTCAAAAAATTTTACTCTCCCCAAAATTGGCGGCCATTTTGAATTTTCGAATTTTTGCCAAAAATGGAAAACTGTAAATTTGCTTCTATCTTCTTAACCGTGCAAGATAGAGCGATTTCATCAAAATTTTCGGCACACAGGGTATCTAAGAAATGTACTATAGGCAATCTTCAAACAATTTTGCTCTCGCCAAAAGTGGCGGCCATTTTGAATTTTCGAATTTTTGCCCAAAATGGAAAAACACGACTTTCCTTCTGTCACCTTAACCGTGCCAGATAGAGCGATTTCGTCTAAATTTTCAACCCACAGGGTATCTAAGAAGTGTACTATTGGCAATTTTCAAAAAAATTTCCTCTCCCCAAAAATGGTGGCCATTTTGAATTTTCGAATTTTTGCCAAAAATGGAAAAACACAAATTGGCTTCTATCTCCTTAACTGTGTGAGATAGAGCGATTTCGTCTAAATTTTCAACCCACAGGGTATCTAAGAAATGTACTCTTGGCAATCTTCAAACAATTTTCCTCTCCCCAAAAATGGTGGCCATTTTGAATTTTCAAACTTTTGCCAAAAATGGAAAAACACAAATTTGCTTCTATCTCCTTAACCATGCGAGATAGAGCGATTTCGTTGAAATTTTCGACCCACAGGGTATCTAAGAAATGTACTATTGGCAATTTTCAAAAGATTATCCTCTTCCCAAAAATGGCAGCCATTTTGAATTTTCGAATTTTTACCAAAAATGGAAAAACACAAATTTGCCTTAACCGTGCGAGATAGAGCGATTTTGTCGAAATTTTCGGCCCCTAGGGTATCTAAGAAATGTACTAAGGGCAATTTTCAAAAAACTTTCCTCTCCCCAAAAATGGCGGCCATTTTGTAGTTTTGAATTTTTGCCAAAAATGGAAAAACAGAAATTTCCTTCTATCTCCTTAACCGTACAAGATAGAGCGATTTTGCAAATAAGAACAAATGTTTAAAATTGTTTAAAGAAGACAATGTATGCACTTTTAGGTATTTATTCATAAATACATTGAAAGCACCATCACCTCATGGTGACTGACACTATTTGGCAGCATCACACAGTATTTGCATAATTTTCAACAACATAAGACCTTACAACATAATAAAACATGTAAAAATCTTTCCCTTGTCATAACACAAAAATTTGAAATGTTAATTATGTGAAGGACATTTTTGTATGACAAGATGTACGCCAGATCATTTACTTTTTACAGCAGTGCAAAGACCTTTAAATATGAACAATTTGAGAATTGATAATAGAAAAATTACAAAGTCATTTACTAAATATCTAATCTGCATAATACACCACAAGATACTTTGACACAAGATATTTTGATATTTTACACTATGTACAATTTTCTTGCTAACAATTATTAGTGGTATGGTATGATTCAAATTATGTACTGCATAAGCTGTAATTTTCACTAGGTATTAATTTCAGCTATGTTTAGCGAATGAGCTTGGATTGTGAAAATTGTAAAAAAAATTGTACTTATAGTAAATCATGGGCTGGGAATATTCTGATGTGGTCAGATTTGACCCTGGGCCCCTCCTTCATAGTCAAACGAGTATAGCTAAAGTTAAAAATGTTTATAACTTGCTTATTATTGGTCCTAGAGATTTGCAGTGTGAAACCAACCTATAGGAAATCATGGGCTGAGAACCTTCTGATGTGGTCAAATTTGGCCTTTGGCCCCTCCTTCAAGGCTAAACGATGGTTCACTGGCATTGGTGAGTTGTCTTTCCAGTGTATACAAACTTGCATCTGTTCTCTGATGCGCTAGGTCTCCTTTTTATAATTTTACAGATTCATGCAAGTTTACCACATTCCAAAAAAAAAAAATAAAAATAGCCAGCCTCTGGAGCTGGGAATCCCACCCCATAGGTATAATTTGAGAGCACCAGAGATGCAAAGGCATTTGGGAAATTTTCCATTTTAAGAGAAAATATGGTAAAAATCAATGTAGGGGTTGGACTGTAAAGCACCCACAAATGTAGATGTCTAAAAAACAAAGAAAGTGTCGCAAAGTCCATATTTGTTGCCAGATATAGGAAAAACCAGCTCCAGTTGTTCTGGGGATAAAAATATCCTGAAAATTTGGCAAATATGTTTTGAAGGATTTGGATTGTACAGCACCCAAAAAATGACAAGCAAAGGAAAAAAACCCAGGTGCAACAGCAGATGTTGCCAGATTATGCCCAAAACTTACAACATATTCTGAAAATTTGGGAAAGCTTTACAGGGGAGTGAAGAGCACCTACAAACTCTATTGTCCCCTCTGCTGACTGGACAGTTTGGGAATGACCACAGCCCCAGTTTTTATGAGCTGGAGTTCAAAATAAAGATATCTTGGAAACCATAAAAATTTACTAAGAAATATGGGGAATTTGAGGTTATTTTTAAGCCTATATGGTGTCAAAAATATCAGCATTCACATTTGGCAGTTATTTTAGCTTGAGGTGAATTGACAATATTTTTGAAAATTACAAATATCTTCGAAAAATTGAAAGATTTGCTGATATAGGGCTCATTTTTTAGGGTTCTCATCTGGGGCATAATTTTCAGTTTTATCCATGGAATCGAACATTTCAAGTTTTCTCGGAATATCAACTAACACAATGCCTGGGTGGTACTTTATTCTTATTTTTATGATATGTTTTCAAAGATTGATTTATATAGTGTGCATGTTAACATGCAAAATCACCAAAGAAATGACTATTGCTTAAATTGGACACAAATTCATTTATAATATTCTTAATACCTTAAATGGTGGGGATTCAACTGTTTTACATCAATAGAATTCTTGGGATTAAAAAAATTTGAGCCTATTCACCTGCTCTTTTAATAAAATGTGACAAAATGTCCCAACACTCACTTTTTGTGAAAAGGTTCTGATTTCCATGGCAACTTAATCACATAACTTCTTTACACACAGTAAAATATGTTGTAAATTTATGATACTGTCTTAAATGCAGTAAAACTCATATAACTGAAACTATTCCAATATGCTGTAAGTTTATCAAGTTATCACAATTAAATGGAGTATGTAAACAGAATGTAATGTACAAAATATAAAATACATGAATAGTGGCTCTTGACTATGTAATGTATTTACATTCACGAGTAAAATATTTTCACACATTAACATATAAAGTTGTGTGCACATTCAATTTTTATGTTCTATTTTGCCATCTGGTATTACCCTTATTTGTATTAATTCTTAAATTGTAGATTAATGAAGAAATTTCAATTTTAGAAATTGTTCTTTTATATTTAGCAATGAATCAGCATATACGTGAGTACATAAATACTTCAAACATGTGGTGGATATATATCACTATGTTTTCTTTCTACTCACTGTGAAAGTAATATTTTCCCAAAGGTTACCACTTTGTAATCCGAGGCTTTTCTTATATTTCGTACAATTTATGATCATTTTACGGTTGATGTTTCAAATCAAGTGATAAATTAACAAAAACACATAATACTGTACATGAAAAATTATAAAAAATGACACCAGTCCTCACAGTCATACTGTCTACATGCTCTCAAAATTTCATACAATCTAATTAGACTAATAAGTACCGAAGACTAAGTGGTCACATATATACATTTAAAGCGACACAGTCAACAATTTTTGCAGTACAACAGACACAGTAGAAAAACATTTAACCTGCTTAGATTACCTATAAGCCATAATTCTATCTCAAGATATTGGTGGGATTCTAAAGAGCTTGTCAATAAAATATAGAAAGCTTTTACAGATTTTACAGTACAACAGTTACCATTAAAAGCACATTAAACTGGTTACCATCATCAGTAATGGGGCTGTTCCATTTCTGCAATATATCAGAAACCTTGCTCCCAATTGTGAAAATGCACGATTCAGGGTATAGTTTACAGATTTAGGATGTGTTCCTGAAGCACAAGATGTTTTCCCGATTGCCATTGCTTCAGAAAATCTTCCGATAGGTTTATGATTGGTTTACGATGGACTTAAGATGAAATAGATCGGTTTGTGATTGCTGTAACATGGAAGAGATTGCTGTATGAGTGTAAGATAGGTTGAAGATCGCTGTAGGATTAAAAAGATGAAATACGATTGGTTTACAATCGGTTTACAATGTTACAAATCTGATAAGAATCAGGAAAGGTTACAACAATTTCAAACAGTTTTGATTTCTCGTAAACTGTTCCCGATGGACTCCTGAGTACTGTACTCGTAAATCTGTCGGGAAGTTCTGTATTTTACATACATGATCTCTGTACGATGGCTTTAAGATCATTAAGATCTCTAAGGTTCAGTTCCTGATTCCGAAAAATGGACAATCGGGAGCAGGGTTTACGATATATCGCAGAAAAGGACCAAGCCTCTCAGCCATAAGAGTATTTGATATTTGATGTAGGTGGGATTCCAAAGTTCTTCACTGAACATATTTTTAACCAGCAATCAACAAATTTTGCAGTATGACATATACCATTAAAAACCATAATGAACTGGTCAAGATCATCAGTGGGTTACAATAGCCTTTCAAGGTACTGGTGGGATTCTGGAGAACTTTATTGAAGATATTTGTATATCTTTATACAATGGTTTCCAGAGTCTGCTACAATCACATGACCTTCCTCTGTAATTGCCAGGCCTTGTGGTCCATAAAGAGGCTCCACTGAGGTGTTAATAAAGGAAAGAAAGGATCCTTTGCTGTCAAATACCTAGAAATACAAAGAAAATATGTTAAAACTGTGTTAACTGTTAAAACCATTTGACCAATGCAATTTAGCTGTCTGACTTATGCAACAAAAAATAAACAACAATTTATGGATATGTGACTTCAGAATGCTGTGAAATATAATGTTTTATTAATAATATATTAATGGTAAACTATAAGAGAAGCTACTTTTTCAACAGAACAAAAATAAAATAAAAATAAAAAAGTTTTAGAGAGTAATAAAATTTTCATAAAATTAAATGTCAATTGCTATTGTGTTTTCTTCTGAGATGATATGGATGATATATATACCAAATAACGCAATTGCATTGTTCAGATAATTTTTCTTCTTTATTTAACCTTGAAGAACAGTATTTCCTTTTATTAGTAGGATTATAGAATCTCAGTAAGACATTTTTCATACTGTCAAAAGCAAACATTTCCACAAAGCACCAATGCAAGCAATATATGATCATGTATTACACCTATAGGAGGCTGTTGTAATCATTCAGTGGTGTAGTTATTTCACCAATACCATAAATGTATAATAGTCTATTTTAATATGTTGTATGGTATTTTCAAACCTCTCTCCTATGCTGATCACTGTATTGTATTCGTTGGGACTTTTTCTTGAATATGTAAGCTGAAATATTGTCTTGTTATTTTCAAAACTCATCTGAAACCCAGAATAGTACTTAATAGGGTACTTCCTTATTAGTTTTAGTTTGATTGATAAAAATATATTCTAGTGGCACTTATACTGAAATACAGTCTTGAAAGCATTAAATGTAGAGATCTTGACAAATTTAAGAGGAGGCATGACCAAAACAGTTGCCATTGATTATTACCCAGGTACAATTACTGACCTCAAACCAGTACACAGGCGGTCACAATTATTTGTTTTAATTTTTTACCAAATTTGAAGGTACTCTGCTTGGATGTGTGGTTCACTTTTTACATTTCATATGAAATAAAATTAATCTCAAAGAGAATAATATGGAAAAAATATTCAAAATTCTGGTTGTAACATTTAAAAATTAAAGTCCAATTAAAATTGGACATAATTATGACCTGGACACAATTGTGACCACCCATGTAAGATAAGGGCTTGGGATCTGATCTCACTAGTTAAGCACTGTATGTGGCACAGTTTGCAAGAAACTTTCTAGTGTAATTTTCCAGACAGTTTTATAAAGTCCCTTTCCAACAACATGTTGAAAATTGCAAGTGCTGTTTAGACGGGAATATCTCTCAGTTTCATCTGTAAATGTTCTTTTGAATCAGAATGGTTTTGTGATTTTTTCCAAATGTGGTGGTATGCAATTCCTTATAAACGTGGCTTTTACTGTTATCTAAGCTATGGAAGGGCAATTTAATCCCGGCAACATTGAAATGCAATTTTACTGTTCTATTCTTAATTTAACTACCGGGATTACATGTCAAAGTTTAAATCAAAAGCTTCGGATATTATGTATTAAACTAACTTAATGCAAAAACATTTACAGTTATTTGGGTTTAATATGTCTCATTGTATGGATCATGTCAATGTCAGTTTTGATGCTGAAATAAGTTGCCTGATATTCAACACTGTAGACTGTTGACCATAATCAAACAAATCCCACCAATCCGAATAAAAGGTCAGACTAGAAATTGAACCCACAACACCCAAGGCATGGGACTAAAAAGAAAAGTATTCTGATTATCAAAGGTATAGTAGGGGATTATTGTTTGAACTTATTTTCTATACACACATTAGTTTATGAGGTCACTCCATTCCAGTTTTATTTGTATTCTGAATACAATCTATGAAAATATGTTAGATCTATCTAATGTCTCAATATGTGTGTGAGCCTTGAAAGGCAAAGTGTTTGTTTTTTTAAACTTCATGTTGTGTCAATTGTCATGTTGAAACTTTCTTTCAAATATTATTCTTCGGAGGTTTTTTGGATTCAGTATCTCATCCCTTTTAAATTTAACAATGGCCAGGATAGATGCATGAATATAACAGATGCCATAAATTAAATAAAAAATAGCCCCAAATGTGAGCTCCTTTGTTATCAGGTAGAAAAAAAACAACAATAGATAGTGATTTCCTTTTCAGAACAGACACGTTGTCATGTATATGAGTGAAGAAAATTCATTTCTTTTGTCATATACTTCCAAGCCTGCATAAGAAAGTTGCATGGAAATGAATTTTGATTATTCAGAACATTCCCATGATGACAAAGTGTACCATCAAACATTTGTGCATGTAAATTTACATGTAAACCAACTTTGTATTTAGACTATTAGTATGAATCCCTATTGAATTCATAAAAAGTGCACCAAAATAAAGTTCAAATCACAAAAAGTTTACATAAGCTAAACATATGAGTAGGAAAAGAAACCATCATCATATTTATATTTTATACTTAGGTCACACCTTTTTGTGTGGTCATATCTGTACATATCTGATTTCCACTTGATGACCTTGTCCTTATGTCACTGAACAAGATCTCCTATCTGGGTAGCAGATATTGAAGAATGAGCTGGCCCCATTACCCATCCTGCCCCCCCCCCCCCCCCCCCCCCCTCACCCCTCCAGCACGGGAAGTTTTTCAAACTTTTAAAAAAAAGCAATCCCAAACACAAATTGCTTTACCAGGTATGTCAAATGGCCATGAATGTGCCTTTTGCCAGAACGTGCCAAATGTGAAACCAAATGTGAAACCCACTGATTTGGACCAAATGCATCGAATCCCTGAAAAAAGCCCATCAGGAAAAATGCCCGTCGAGTGAATCCCATCAGGAAAATTGCCCATCAGCTAAAGTGATGGAAAATTGCCCATCAATTTTTCAAAATTTCTTTACAACATATAATTTAACTATTATTTATAAAAATCTGATGTAAGGTAATGATAAACTACATTTACAATTGATTAAGGCCCACTTCTATTTCAGGTTTATGTATAAGTTTCATAAGTTTATTTATTTATTTATATCAAAGGAAGAGTTCATAAATTTCATAAGTTATTTTATGTATATCAAAAGAAGGGTGCACAAGTTTCCTAAGTTTTTTATTTACACCAAAGGAAGGATGTATATGGTGTGTCTACTCAGGTGAAATAAATAAAAAGCTATTGTTTGTTGCATAATCTGTGTGTGAATTATTTGAAAGCTGAGAACAAATCAATTGATGGGCAGTGTGTGAAGGTAATTACAAATTATCTTTCCTCAGTATAAATCAAATGATGGGTTAAGAGTGGGATTGTATTTGCAAATTATAATTATTTCTGTTACTTCTTTCATTCATTTATATCAAAGGAAGGCTGCATCTGAATGAAATAGTGCTAAAAATTGTATTATCATGTTAGTTGATATTAGCCTGTAATGTATTGAAGTTGTATAATCATGTTAAGTTGTTCTTAATCAAATAAAGTTTGTTGAAAAGGTTGTATTATGTTGTCAGTATTTTAAATAATACACTAAATTAATAAAAATTGATGGGCATAAAGTTTATTGAAAAAGTTGTATTACGGTATGTTGTCAGTATTTTGAATAAAACACTAAATTAAAAAATGATGAGCAATTTTCCTATCCATCACTTTAGTTGACGGGCAATTTTCCTGATGGGCTTTTCTGCTGATGGGATTCACTTGATGGGCATTTTTTCCTGATGGGCTTTTTTCCGTACACCAAATGCATCCTACCCAAATGCGAGGTGAACTAACACTGAAGGTAGATGAGCCTATTTGTAGTTCATGACCCCAGCATGGAAGGATATGACCAAGGTGTAAATATTATATTTGACAGTAATTGTACACCACAAAGGGCATTATAGAGTGTGCTTTTTTTAAATCAAAGGAAAGCTCAGTTTGAAATTAATTGACCATTTCAAATTTTAGCACTGAATTATGTCCACAAAAATACATTAGGATTAGACTGGATATTTGGGAACTCTGTATGTCATATTGTTGTATTTATCCTTGATAGGATATTGATGGGGACATATCTAGCACTGCTCTTTTAATGATGGTCGCTTTTCCTAATCAGCACTTTTCCATAGAGGCACTTTTTCCTGTACCACCCTCGTCACCCTGCAAGAAGAGTTTATGTATTAAATTCAATGCTATTCTCCCATGCTATTCCCATAGAAATACTGCTTTAATTTGCCTGTTTAATTCTATCTCTGTACAGGTCAAAACTGTGCAAACAAAGCATTTTTATATCCCTTTCTACAGCTATATTTTGCAGATACAGAAAATGATGTATCAAGGACTAATAGTGAATCAGTGTACTACCAGTATCAAATTACATGTACATCATTTACTGATGTGAATAACCTTAGTTATATTAATCTGGACATTCTTAGAAAAAAAAACAACAATAAAGTACTAACTCAAATTTCCTCAGTTTCTTTTTGATACCCAAGATCTACATTTTGGTATGTGTGAACAAGACCTAAAGAAAAGAAGACATCAGTTGTTTACTTGAAACAAACTTGAGGGAAATGTGTGCATTCTTGATAACCCACTTGTCAAACAATCATTTAAAGCTATTGTTCAATTTTAAATGGATAACTATCATCCTTTCTGTGCCTTGACAATGTCAAATTCAAACTGTGAAAACACTTCCCACCCTTACTGAACACCTTAAGGTCAGTTTTCTGTTAATTAATCTTTGTACATTAATTAAATGAATCATTTACACACCACAAAACTTTGTCCTACGATTACACATTTATGGTAAATGATGTGTAATGTGTTTGAAATAGAAAGTGACTTTAATAAATTGCTTTAATTTTGAACCAACAGAACACAAAGGTATAAGGTCTTCAACCCCATTTAATATTTTAAAAAGAATAAACAGTTTGAAGTCCACATTGCCAGCTTTTAAAGAATTTGTTTTTCAATTTCCTTTAAAGATGGGGTAAATGGTCAGTGTGTCACTCAGTATGATTGAGTGTATTTTGTGTCATAAACACTTAATCTGTGTGGCAGGTTCTTTCCTCTGCATATTTGTATCAATCAAGACAGAGTTGGTGCCTTAACACACCCAAAAACATATTTTCTCTGATCAGCAAACCCAGTTTTTATAGATGGTCATTATCACTTCCACCAGGAGGTTATGTTTTTGGGTGCGTCTATTTGTCTGTGTTCATGATAACTGCAAAAGATATAAATGCATCTTTCTGAATGTTGATGGGGATAGATATAGATCCAGATCATATTCTGGATACAAAAAATCCTGTATTTTCATAAACGCTCCCCTGGTGAAGGTTTGCACTCTATGAATGCTTGTGAATTACTTTAGTGTTGTTCAATATGTAAGTAGTTTGGTATTACTTCTACACAGTTATATGCTATAGTTATTCATGGTTATAACATGTTTTTAAACATTTTATTAGGTCATATTAGTACTGGTATTGCAATATCATTATCCCTCTTATGTAAAAGGATCAAATTTGAGGTTTTTCAGTTTTTACCCCACAACCCTTAAGGGCTATCGGGGTATTGTTTTCACCCATGGTGTCTGGATGAGTGGTGGGGTGGACAGCAGGAAAAAATTTGTCCGGGCTGTATCTCAGAAACCGTAAGGTGTAGGAAGTTAATACTTGGTAGGGACATTGGTTAGGAGGTGTAGGTGTGCCATGTCATGGTTTGACCTTGATTTGACCTTTGACCTTGCCGTAGTGACCTTGACCTATAAAATCTTGTCCGGGCTATATCTCAGAAACCATAAGGTGTAGGAAGTTGATACTTGGTAGGGACATTAGTTAGGGGGTGTAGGTGTGCAATATCATGATCTGACCTTGACTTGACCTTTGAACTTGCCGCAGTGACCTTGAGTTTGAAAATCTTGAATTGTCTTGTTTTAGTACTTTATCTTTACATATGTTTTCTTTATCCTAGATGTTATTTTCTCTATTTAAACATTATTTGGACCTTTATATAAGTGACACTGCGCTGAAAGTATCCCGGTCTTTGTACTGTTTCACTACTTCTATATGTCATGGTGTTGAAAGCTATCTCCCCAGGCTGTGGGGTATGGGCATCTCTGATGCTATTTTTGACCTTATCCAATGTATTTTGTGTCAAATCAGTAGTTTGCTGAAAAAGGTGACTTCAGTAAAAGGCACAGCTATTATTTCGAAAAAGATAAAATAAATAAAATAGGGGCCAAGGTGGCACAGTAGCAACATGCTCACCTCCCACCTCTGAGGTCTGTGGTTCAAATCCCGCACCCTATGTGGGAGAGCTGGCAGTTGCTTACCGATGATCTGTAGTTTACAGTACAGAACCTTGACCAACTGTATACACTGGTTTTCTAATGCCCATAAAACTACCTGTTGTGATATGACTTAATATACTATGTTGAAAGCAACATTAAATCGAAATAAATAAGTAAATAATGAAAGATAATATACTAACTAGATTGGGCCAACTCGGCGCCAACATATCCCCAGACAGGTCATCACTCACGCCACAGGTTTTGATCGGGAATTTTTTATTTAATCCATTTGTCGTATGCCATAAATATTGGGAAAAGTTATATGAACTTCAGCACATCAATCTACTAAGTTTATATCTTCCCAAGGAAGATGGTGTATCCCCAGACGTCGAATACATAACTCAACAGATCATATTTTCAATCTTCCTGCAATGGTAACTCTGAACCTATTTTCAAAGTATTTAAATGATTGATGATTGAATGTCCATTCTAAATTAATAATCTCAAAAGAGCATATCTGTTTCTATATTTGTTGACAAATAAAATATTAATTTTAACTCAACTCATCATACTTTTCAATCTTCCTGCAAAGGGTAACTCTGAACCTATTTTCAAAGTATTTAAATGATTGATGATTGAATGTCCATTCTAAATTCATAATTCCGAAAGCGTATCTCTGTTTCTATATTTGTTCACAAATAAAATATTATTTAAAAATCATATATTATTTATATTATTATTTTATTATATTATTTTTAGAATTTGCATTGTTTTTCAGTTATTCATTTCCTCAATTCCTATATATGTGGTCCATATATATGCAACCTAAATATGTGACACAATCTCAGTTCTGACTCCCTTTGTCTTAGATAATTGTATCCACCGGAAGCATCCGGTGGATACTTTGGTTTAGCGTCCGCTACGCCGCCGCCGCCGCGCGTAGAGAGATTTTCGGCGTTAACGCTCTAAGAGGAAAACAACAGCAGCTAGGTTCACCAAATTTGCAGGATATCTTCATTGGGGGGTAAGCTTCTCTGGGAAGGAAAATAGCCTCATTCTAAAAAACAAGATGGCCGCCACGGGCATTTCTTAAAAAATAATCTACATTTTTATACGGGCTCTTCCTCATAGGTAGAAGGTTGAATCTCTTCATAGGTGATATGTATGACACATATACATGTCCTCTACATCCTTGCACACATTTGACCTTGAAGCTCCTAATTCAAGGTCATCTACGGAGTGCCGAAGTAACCCACATAGCGGACTTTAAAAGTGCCTATATCTCCCTTATTATTGGTCCTAGAGGTTTGCAATGTGAAGCCAACCTATAGGAAATCATGTGCTGCGAATCTTGGACCTTGGACCTTGGACCCCTCCTTCAAGGTCAAACGAGGATAGCCAAACTTATAAGTGCTTATAACTCGCTTATTATCAATCCTAGAGGTTTGGGATGGTAAACCAACATATAGGAAATCATGGGCTGGGAATCTTCTGGAGTGGTCGGATTTGACCTTGGGCCCCTCCTTCAAGGTCAAACGATGACAGCCAAAGTTAAAAGTGCTTATAACTCGCTTATTATTGGTCCTAGAGGTTTGGGATGGTAAACCAACGTATAGGAAATCATGGGCTGGGAATCTTCTGGTGTGGTCGGATTTGACCTTGGGCCCCTCCTTCAAGGTCAAATGAGGAGAGCCAAAGGTAAAAGTGCCTATAACTCGCTTATTATTGGTCATAGAGGTTTGGGATGGTAAACCAACATATAGGAAATCATGGGCTGGGAATCTTCTGGTGTGGTCGGATTTGACCTTGGGCCCCTCCTTCAAGGTCAAATGAGGACAGCCAAACTTAAAAGTCCTTTTAACTCACTTATTATTGGTCCTACATGTTTGGGATGGTAAACCAACATATAGGAAATCATGCACTGGGAATCTTCTGGTGTGGTCGGATTTGACCTTGGGCCCCTCCTTCAAGGTCAAATGAGGACAGCCAAACCTAAAAGTGCTTATAACTCGCTTATAATTGGTCCTAGAGGTTTGGGATGGTAAACCAACCTATAGGAAATCATGGGCTGGGAATCATAGGAAATCATGGGCTGGGAATCTTCTGGCATGATCGGATTTGACCTTGGGACCCTCCTTCAAGGTCAAACCGGGATAGCCAAAGGTAAAAGTGCCTGTAACTCGTTTATTATTGGTCCTAGAGGTTTGGGATGGTAAACCAACATATAGGAAATCATCTGCTGGGAATATTCAGGTGTGGTCGGATTTGACCTTGGGCCCCTCATTCAAGGTCAAATGAGGGCAGCCAAACTTAAAAGTGCTTATAACTCGCTTATTATTGGTCCTAGAGGTTTGTCATGGTAAACCAGCATATAGAAAATCATGTGCTGGGAATCTTCTGGTGTGGTCGGATTTGACCTTGGGCCCCTCCTTCAAGGTCAAATGAGGATAGCCAAACTTAAAAGTGCTTATAACTCGCTTATTATTGGTCCTAGAGGTTTGGGATGGTAAACCAACACATTGGAAATCATGGGCTGGGAATCTTCTGGTGTGGTTGGATTTGACCTTGGGCCCCACGGTCAAGGTCAAATGAGGACAGCCAAACTAAAAAGTTCTTATAACTCGCTTATATTGGTCCTAGATTTTTGGAATGGTAAACCAACATATAGGAAATCATGCGCTGGGAATCTTCTGGTGTGGTCGGATTTGACCTTGGGCCCCTCCTTCAAGGTCAAATGAGGATAGCCAAACTTAAAAGTGCTTATAACTCACTTATTATTGGTCCTAGAGGTTTTGGTGCATTGTCTTTACGATGGATACAATTTGCATCGGTTCTCCGATGCGCTAGGTCTAGTTAGATAATGAAGCAAACACCACCTCCCACCCCCACCCCACCTCTCTCCCCTTCTCCACACCTCTCTCACTATTACAGAAGATCTGTATACCTTTGTTTATTTAGTGTCACTCAATAGCTGGAGGTCCCAGAGGTGGGTGGGGGATGGGGGGTGGGACTACAAAGAGATGGAGTGCTGCAGCACAAATGGTAAACAAACACTTATAATATAAAAGGGGTAATCAAATACAAAAAGCTCAGTTAATCTTATCACTAAAATAAAATCAAATATATAAATAAGGAATGTCTATTAAAGGCCTAAATTTTGGAGTACATACAAGAAAAACATATTGATATATTCTCAGATGATATTTCACTTAGATGAGAGACATAGTTTGAAAGCTACAGTGCTTGAAGATGGCAAAAAGTCCATAAATTGGGTCTCTGTGGGCAATTTTGAGATCTTAAGTCGGCCTAACAGGTAAACCTACAGCCTTTAAATTTTTCACAGACAAGGATTACATATAAGAGTTACATCTAGTGCAGTTTGAGACTCATCAGAATTACCACTTCCAAATTATAGGGCAAAATAAGTTAAAAATATAGGAAAAAAGTCCTAAGTGGGGTCTTTATGGGCCTCAAAGACAATTTTCTCCTCAACTTAAAGTCTTGATTTTCGGCACATGTACTAAGAATATATTAATGTGTTCTCAGGTAAAATTTGAGGCAGATAAGCCTCATAGTTTGTGACCTAGAGGGCTCTAAGTGGCCAAAAGTGCAATTTCTGACGTTAAGGTGGCCATAAGTTCTTTATTATTGGGAGTTTAAGGTCACCTTAAAATAGGGATCTTCCTTTGGGCATCCTTAACATGTGTACCAAGTTTGAAAAAAAAATATTAATCCGTTTTTGAGTTATCGCGTACACAAGGAAATTTCTACGGCGGCGGCGGTGGCGGCGCGATGGACCTGAATCCAATATATCCCCAACTTTCGTCTGGGGATATAATAAATGTTCAATACATGTGTGTACATAACAATGACCTGTTACTTTACTGTTACTGCCATGTTTTATAGCAAATAAAAGAGCTTGAATATTGGTCTGACCTCAAGTGGGAAAGCTTTTACTTGCTTGCCCTTGGTCGGCAGTTTACAGTGCAGAACCTTGAACAACTCTATGTACTGGTTTCCTCTACCCATAAAACTACCTACCTATCCTGATATGACCTACACAGTGTTGAAAGTGACATTAAAACCCAAATAAATAAATAGCAAATTAAAATGTACCTTAACTTCCTTATTTTGTATTTGTATTTATAATCAGTGCAATATCTCCATGTACTACAGGACTCAAAGCACTATATGACCCACCCAACTGTACAAGTACAGCCCACCTCTCAAATTACAGCAATATAGGAGTCTAATATTTTCCCATTTTAAAGTCATTGAGGTACTGGAACCAGGTTGTCACTAATCATGTTAAGCTGAACAAAATGAAAATATAAGGCCCTTTAAATGACAGGCAAATGTTTGGTCCACCATAAAATTACGCTTATTTGGAATTTGTGGAAAGTGGATATATTTAATGCAGTCGACCCAGTTAATGGTTATAAAATCATAATATGTAGCATTATTTAGGTCTAGCATCAGGAATGAAATTACTTCAGCAGTATTTCAATTATCCTGATATCTATTACATTCAAGAATTTAAGCTGTGTCACATTCAAAAGAATGTTATATACTCCAGAAAGTGTTTACTTAGCTTCAGCTATTAAGTGACTGGACATGATTTCAACCCATAAAAGTACACATCATTTAAAATGCAAATCACATGGAGTTTTTGCAACTGTTTGGGGCGAGTTATGTCATTTTAAAACTATCTTGATGAGCTCTGTTACATTTAATGGGATTCACCACAATGTAATGTTTAAACATTCCTTTCACTCAGTGAGGTATTGAACAACTAAATATCTGGGGGCAATTGCAAATATTAAATGAATATTTTCTTACACCTTGACTTACTTGGCAATAAATCAGCACAACTATGACTCAAGAAGATCTTTGATTTGTAAGTTCCTGAATAACTTAACTTTGGCCAGAAGAAAGTTAATCAAAGTCTAAATATTTTATGTTGAATAATATTTTTGACATTGAATTTATTTTCACAAACCAAAAGAGAAGAACTGTACCCACTACCATTTAAATGTGCTTTCTTATGTTCTGGTTTGTTATTATACTGGTATTACAGAATTTGATAAAGGAATTTTTTATTCACCTACTCAAACTAGTATCTCTTTAATTTGCATTGAAAGAGACAATAAAGTGACCAATTAATATTAGCAGTTTACATTCTTTTTCCTTTCAGAGATTTAGAAGTGTGGTGCAAATGATAGGGTAAGAAATCTAAAATTTGCCACATATCTGAAATTCGCCACATGTGGAAATACTAATAAAATAAATGAATTGAAGTGAGATTTGTTGAATGTATAGTCAATTTAAGCTATCTGAACTGAAAAATACCAATTTTAAGACAAAACATCATTTTCTTCATAAAATTATCTAAGGTTTTAGAGGTGGCAAATTTTAGATTCCTGACAAATTTTAGATTTCTTACTCTACATGTTTGTCCATTGTGCCCTAAATGATTCTTACAACAGTTACTTACCATTGTGGCATTTAACAGTATATGGTTTAGACCACAAGTTGCTTACATAGCATACATACACTTAACAAAGAAAGAAAGGCAAGTTTTACAAAGAATAAATGATAATATATATTACAAGTATATTTACATTATCCTGTCAATGTCATGTTGAAAACAAATGCAGTTAATATTTTAATAATTTACACTTTTGAAAGTTTTTGTCACACATAGACAGTTACTTTTATTTATGTTTGGATTACATGGAGATCAAACTAAAACTTGCAAAAAAAAAAGAAAAATTTTTCCTATTTAATATTGCCCTGGCACTTCAAACCCTGGTGAGCTAGAGGTACTTCTCAGTAGAACCTTGAATTTGCACACATAGTCAAGTACAAGAGACAATACAATATTATACAGTTGGAAGTAGTGCATGATAATTTGTCCCTTCATACAAAGAAACATACCATACAGGCCGATACAAAACAATTTTTATTTTGAAATATTCTCCCAACTTTTATTGGATAAAAAGGTACTGTCAGCATATAACAGAGGACTTCATTTAAAATTAACAGAACCATCTCATTTTTGGCCCAATTTAAGTTTTTTCATCACTGTCGTGTTAAAGAGGACTTGTATCTGAGCTTATCTACCCAGATTGTATCATATTAGTTATGTAAGTACAGGGCTTTATTGTCTTTTAAAAGAATTTCTATTAATCATACCTGTATCCTAGAATTTCCCCAATCTGCCACCAGAATGTTTCCTGTCTTATCCACGGCCACTCCAGTGGGTGCGTTAAACTGTCCATTGCCTTCCCCATTCGTCCCAAAACTGAATTTGAATACTCCTTGGGAATCAAACACTTTGACACAGTGATTATGGAAATCTGAGATTACAATGTCATTTGTGGAAGAGATTGCACAGAAATGTGGCCCAGCAAATTGATGTTCTTCATTGCCCCTTGATCCAAATTTATGGACCAGTTTACCATTTGATTGGAAAATATAGACGCAGCTTGCTTTGTTGTCAATCACTATAATTCTACCATCATTATCTACGACTACACCTTTGGGGCCTAGTAATTTGCCCGCTCCAATTTTGTTCAGGTATTTACCTTCTGGGCTGAAAACACTGACCCACTTATTGTCATAATCGGCCACCAGGTAGTTGCCATTCATTGTCACAGCCACACCGGTGGGTCTTTGCAACTGGCCTGTTTGACGTCCACGCACACCAAACTTCTGTTTATAATCACCTTTGGTGGTGAAGATCTGTATACACTGGTTGTTGCTGTCTGCAACGAGGATTTTTGTCTTGAATGATGCAATGCCTTGCGGGTTTGTGAATTCTCCTTTGTTTCTTCCCTTAGTTCCTACACGACAGAGCAAATCATCTTCAACTGGGTTACTTTTACGAGTAGAACCCTGAGATCTTGAACTCGATGGGCGCTTTGTACCTCTCTGCTTTACAGCACTTGTTTTGGGGATTTTACTTGAACTGTGACGTTCCAGACTATCTGTTTCTTTGAGAGCTTTGATTTTGAAAGGTGACCCTTTGATGGCTTTGTCGTATAAGCAAATATCCAGTTGGTAAGTTCCAACTTCTGGAACAGCATAGGTGAGATCATACGAACCATTCCTGTGATCAATAATCTCTGGAATGAACAGCTCTCCTCCACTGGCTGTGATTTCTGCTGACAAAGAAGAATGCCCAACTTTGATCAATGATCCATTTCTGTCCTTTGTGGTAATATTCACAGTAGTTGGAACATTTACATAACAACGCTTCAAACCTTCTCCACAAGCCACAGTTTCAAAAGCAATAGCACTGTTACTTTGTACTGAGCCGGCACTTTTGATGTGCTTTTTGATGTTTTTGATGTCATTATCATTAAAAACGAGGTGGTCATTTTCTTCCGGTGACTGACAAAAGTCCTCTGAACATAACTGTGTCATTTTTTCAGACATTTCCTTTCTGACTAGTAAGATTTCTGTTTGATTACCGTGCCTTAGTGCATTTTCTGTAAATTCACAGCAGCTTTTAATACTTGCTAAGGTGTTTTCCAGAGATTTCAGTTGCTCTGTCAGTGTTTCATTCTTGTGCTCATAAGTTTTTTCCAAATCAGACAACATGTTTTCCTTCCTCTGCAAGATGAGTTTTTCTAGCTCAGAGAAAGCCTCTCTCATGTGTACTTCACTGCGCTGGTAATTGGTCTGCAGGCCTTGCAGCACATCTTGTACACCACGGATGGTGTTTTCTAAGGTGGGGATCTGACACTGTGTTTTATCTAGCAGCTGAGTCAGGGAGTCTTTATGCTCCATAATGGCATCAGATAACATAATGGTAGTGTGGGTACTGTGCTCTCCAGTCGTGCAAGTTTCGCACACTGCTGTTTCACAAGCGGTACAATAAAACTCCAGTGACTCCCCTGCATGGTTTGGACAGACCAAAGAGGTCATCTTAGACTCGTTTCTTCCAGTCAGGGCCACTTCACTGAGGTTCACGATGGTGTGCTGGGATCCATCCACAGCTGATTGAAGATGCCTTCCAACACATCCTTCGCAGAGGTGATGGTCACACTGGCTGCATTTGGAGAGAGCCTTCTCTTTGCCACAAGTGCAGCATGTACCAGGATTATCCAGGACATCCATCAAATTGAGGATGAAGCAGTTGTCCTGCAAGGCTGGTACACCCTCTTCAGGCAGTATGGACTGTTGGCGGCACGTTGGGCAGGTGACACTCAAGCTCTGTGGGGGGATGTAATTTTGCAAGCACAGACAGCAAAATGTGTGAAGGCAAGGAAGTACCTGGAAAAGAAAATTTAAAAGCAAATTAAAATAATAACAGTCACTATATAGTTATTGTGTGACAAAATACTTGTGGAGACTTGTTGTAAGTAGAACAAGTGCAGGTCTAATTTAGCTGTAAACAGAATCAGTCTTTAATGCCCCAGCATCTAAAAAATGCAGTATTTTTGTAGGCGGAAGCAAAAGTTAATCATACCTTGAACTGAAGCTTGTGGATATTGAAGGTTCTAGTTATCCAGAATCTATACTGTATGATGCAGATGTATATATCTATATATATATATATATATTCCGTTTCTGTTTTATGTATCAATTCATATTATTATTATTGTTATAAACTTGTATATTCACATCAGCTGATAGAATATTAAAATGTTAAATGTGCTTATTTGATCTCACCTTTGCTTATATATATATATATATATCCACTGTTTCTTTTCTCCTTATAATTGTTGTCACGCGTGAAAGTTCCTCATTGAATGGCACTTTTTCAGATATTTTAAATAGCTCATTATTTTTGTGAGGTAGACCATTAATGATGTGTGTTTATATGTACCATGTAAATAGCCTTATTATAAAACCTGCAGCATCTGTCCTGAATTCAAGCTGTAAAATGTCAATCAATGACAACTGTTTACTAGTATTATTAACATCAATATTAGTACCAGTCAAGGGTTATGTATAACTACCCTGGCTCTCTCATTGATTTCTGGTAGATTGTTAATTTTTGCAGAGAAAATGTAAATCTAGATAAAACAAATGGAATATGATTAATAGAAAGCTTTTATGTAAACCAGCACGTCTAAATATACCACTGAGGAAACTGGGTTTTTTATCATATGATATATATATTCACATATCTATTTCACAATAGGCCTTCATCACATGTACTTAATAATGATAGTCAAAACAAACATGTTATGGTGTTTTAGTACTTGATGTTTAAGATAAAACTGCTTTCCTGTTTTTATCTGGTGTGGTACAACAGTTTGTTGAACTAGAACATTCTCTGTTTATAAAGAACAAATGTTGTTAAAAAAAATTACCTGTCTGCAAGCTAAAAATTTTGCTATTTGATCTGTCAGTTTTATGTTGAAAATGTAACATATTGTAAATAACAAACAAGGGAAAGTTGTAACACTGGAAAGCAAATAGGAAAATATTTAACAGTGATTTGTATGGGTAATTTGCAAGTATAATGATTGCCTGACTAAAACTTCACAAGGTTGAAATATTTGCTTAATTTATCATGTGCTACTTTTTCATGTCAAATTTTATTAACAATAGAGTAACTGAAACGGTCATTCTCCAACTTCAAAGAGAACATTTTTTCTGTCTAAATTGCACAGATTATGTTTCAACAGGCAACTTTCAAAATGTACTCTGTTTTTCCATCATAAATTACATACTGAAATGAAAGTGGGGATACTCAAACACCATTTTATAGTCTCACAAAACAGAAATTGATTCCCTTCAATTTAAAAACCTTAAATTCCTTAATTTGCACCCTATGGATATGTTAACATTGATAATGAAAATGTATTAATTACAAAGTAAAGTGCACATTCAAACTTGCAGTTGTGCTTGAAGCTAGGTTAATTGGTAAATTTTTCAATTCAGGCTTCCCATAATAAAGTCCATAACTGATTGATTCCTTGCATGTAAGTCTAAGCCTTTCTTAACTTTGCCCAATTTTGTACCAGAATGTTTTCATAGAATTTCTACTTCACTACCTCTTCTTGAAGAATCGGTGCTTTAGAAGATGTTCAATTCAATTCAGTGTTGCAAAGGTTATTCTAATCAAATTCGAGTTTCTAATTCTCAAAGGCCTTGCAATGAAATGTCTTTCGATATTTTCTCCGTTACATCAATTTTGTCAATGGCCCATTTTAAAACTTTCTTGCTTCATGACTGCCTGACATCTCAATAGTCGACAACCTATGCTTGCTAAATGACTGTATAATTTTAGAATAACGTTTTTGCTTTATGTGCCTCAATATGTATGCCAACTTTTTGTGTCCTTAACTGGACCCAATAAATCCATGCACAGTTTTGCAGTAGCTGCTCCTTCTGAATCGAACAAGCTCCCTCAAGCTATTAGAACCCAAGGTATACAGTTGGGTTTAGGAAACAGTTGAAGACTTATCTATTTAGATTAGCCTATCCCCCTCCATTGTTTTTCCGCAATTTGATGCTAACATGAACAAACAGACCAGATTTTTTAAAGACAAAGATGTTTACCTTTGGCTGTTTGTACCTCTCTAAGCAGATACCACAAGTCAGAAAGTGGGCATGAAGCTGCTTGACAACAGGGATAGAAGCACTAGCCATCCTGTACAGACCACTCCCTCCAACAATCTGTAACAAAAATAAAGTTCATGGTAAAATCTGTAACTGACTAGATATTACCTAAAGACCTTCTGGAACAACTTTGGTCACAGAAATGTATGCACTAGCCATTCGTTAAAAAAAGCAAATATTATGGTCTTAAACACAATGCCAATCATTGTTGTTTAAGATATGCAACTTGTGGGACAGAGCTCAAGACTTGATGCAAATTTGATCATAAAGATTAATCAGTTGCAGTATCTTTATTGTTCTGCATCAAAAATGGGCAAAGATACTCGAATCCAGGGCAAAACCCCACTGGGCAAAACCCCACTCAGACCAAACCCCATCAGGCAAAACCCCACTCAGACACAACCCCACTCACTTATACTAATTTCTGGACAAAACCCCAGTTTTAAAATTATTCTAAAAATTTAAAGATGTTGAGGGGGATGTTTTTTTTTAAATCTTAAGTCAAATCTTAAGTTTGAATTGGTTCAGTGGTACTAACTACTCAGGCTTTTATGATTAAAGGAACAGTTAAATCTGGTAGTGTTTGAAGTGGGCTTTGTGTTCAGTGGTAGTAGCTATTCAGTTGCAATCGACAGTTAATCTTGTTAGATCAATCTGTGTATATAAATGTGGGCAGCTATGGTAAGTAATTATTGTCTTCTAGATTTCATTATATTACTGACAAATTCTGTGATATCTTATGACTAATGGTGGGATATTAGGATATAAAGTGCTTAGAACTTTTGTGATATTTGGTGATACTTGTGAGACATTAGGATATTAGAAAGTGAATGACAAAAACCAGGCAACCTGTGAGGAACTTTTTACTGCCATTTACTGCGTGGCGTTGGACTCTGACTGTAGTTTGAAGGTGTTGGACAATGTGTTTGATGAAAATTAATAACTGACCAAAGCAATTATGTATTTTGCTTAATGTAATGTGCCTAAATATTAGTGCTTAAATATAATGTGGTTTTGCATTATGTTCTTCATACAAATGTCTATCAGTGTCTATTTTTGTCATGACTTTGTATTTGCATCAATTAAAACTCTGCACATAATAAATATTTTGTTTTTTCATGAAGAGTGGGGTTTTGTCCTCATTCTTATTTATCTGAGTGGGGTTGTGTCTGAGTGGGGTTTTGCCCGATGGGGTTTGGTCTGAGTGGGGTTATGCCCAGTGGGGTTTTGTCTGTTTACCAGATATTCAAGGATCATCAGAGACCATAGGAAAACTGGGAAAAAAAACAATTTATGAGGACCGGAAAATATAAGATTGCAGGCAGTATGTCAGTCTGGGTGGACAGCTACAATCAGTTACAACAACTCCATTTACTTTGCTGTATTTAAAATCTTATGTTAGTGCCACCCAGTCTGTTTTAAGGCTTGTGGTTTAAAACATCCTGGACTGAATCTGAATACATGTATAGGTGATTGTGCAGTGTGTTGCAAAGAGCTTTATTTTGCAATCCTTTAGTTTGTTTTTGGTTTGATAAAATTCAATTTGCACATACTTTTCATTTTCAAAAAGGCCCACTCAAATAATCTGTGATTAGTTGGTTGAAATTTATGCATAAACCCTAAACAAAACTAACAAAAGCTCTTCAAATTAATTATCTAAGTCACATGATGTCCTGAAAAAAAGAGTACACCAAAAACATGTCATGACCTTTAAGTTCTAAGCTACAATATGGATTAAGCAGTGATAATAGTTACTGACAGTTTCATTCAAAATATATTCTGCTGAATGAAGTTCTTATTCTAAAAATATACAGAAAAATATCTAAGGGAAGGAATATAATGTTTACATGCAGTGTATTTTTTCCATGAATCTAATCATCAACGTCCAGTTCTGTCACTTGCAAATATATATTCATTCATGTCCATACACCAGATATCAAGGACTGGTAATGCCTTATGTATAATGAGCCACCTGGATCAAATAAGTATTGCTTCTCTAACCGAAAAAATATATATGTGTATTTTTGATTAAAATGTGAAAGTTTTACGGAGACATATTTTTATCCTTTTATCAGTTTATTTTATGTCACAAAACCAGGCAGTTACTTTTGATACAGGGAAATTCTAAAATCAGTGACTGTGTATCAGCAACAGGCAGTTTTTACATAGAAATAATATCTTGAGATCAGGATATCTTGATTCATAAATGGTTTATTTTTCTGATGGAGTCAAAATTATGCTGGAATATTTACTTGGTTGCAACATTTGTAATTGATTTGGGCCGAATAAAGAACAAGAGACTGTATTTCACTGAATCAGTCATACATTAAACATTGTCAGACACTTCCATTAAGGCAGTTTGCAGTGGTACAAAAAACTGGTTTCCTTTAACAATAAATCAGGTCATCAAACAAATTTGCTCTTGCTGCTAAAATTGCTGTAAAATTCAGCTGAATTGCAACACATACTGAAGAACTATGTTACACAAAAACCATATGGAAGTTGAACCCCATGAAGAGTACATTATGGATTGATGAAAACATGAGCTAGACTTGTAGCTTTGTAGAAAGCTGCACAAGTGTTTCTTATTGCTCTATTATTTCATGTAAATATTAGAAAAGTAGGAAACTTTGTTTTGAAACTACAATGTTTTAATGTTCAAGAACAGAAAACATTTGTAGTCACATATAATTGACTCAGTCAGTGATTAAACACTAGTTAGTCTTAAGTAAAGCTAAATCTTAAAATTGGAGCCCCTACTGTCTGTTGACTCTAGCTTTTCCAATAGCAACATTGTTTTCAACAAAAGTAGATTCTACCACTCCTGTTTATAAACATTCTATTATGCAAAGTCTTCTGCTCTAAACATTTCAGTAATGGAGCTTTGACTCTACCTTTTCAAAGTCTCTTGAAGTCAACTCTTCCTGTGTTAAAGTGACTCAGTAACATCTGTTCAAATAATGATATGCAATAATATGCCATTCTCTCAGTTTCTACTGGTATCTGTTCATCAGATTAAGGTTACTTGTGACATGTGGTGCACTGATTTTAGCTTGGTGTTGATTCACATTGATTAAGAATACCAAAATTGTAGCACGAGTTTCTGATGGTCACAATATAAGCATAGCAAAGACATCCAACTAAATGTTTTGTGCTGTTAATTTTCAAATGTCCAAAAGTGACACTGTTTGGGTGTTTTCATATTATTATTTCTATTAATACTTTAAAGAGATCAGTAATGTAACTGTTGATCGGTGTATATCTTTTCTTTGGCATTAGCTATACAACATATTTATGGTCTGTAAAGTGTAAATGTTTAGAACTGGGTACTGTCATATCTGAAAGAAACAAGAGGATTTTCAAAGATTTGAACCAGCATCGCTCAGATGGCCACATTATCTCCTAGCCAGCAGATCATATCAAGATTAATACTTAAAGGTGTACACCAGTCACCTACACTATCATGTCTGTTGCTGAATTAATTTCTGGTTATTATATCATTATTCTCTATTAACTATTTTTTCCTCTGTGATAACACTGTTAAAAGTATAGCATGGATATATTTATTCTTTTGCCACAGATTACTCAGACAATTTTGTGATGTATCATGTTTTCGAAAAGAAATAATTAACTTGACATAATTTATGATGAAAAATCACAAACCAATATTGGCTTTGGCATATATGTTGTTATCATCATGGTGTAGAGTGCAAGTTTAATTGCAAAGCATAAACCAACATAAGAGGGTCATAAAAACTCTTCAAGCATCCATTATAACAGAAACTGAAGGGCCCTTTGTCATATCACTGGGTGAATAAGACCATTGTTACCATTCTGCCACAATATCACTAAAGAAAATTTAAATTTCACTCAAACAAAACAGGACCAATTTTTGTCAACAGCATTTTTATCCTGCTTGAACTTGATAAGTAAAGTTCATTAACTTCTCTATCCCTAAAGCTTCCTTTCTTTATCTTTAAGTTAAACCTTAACTTGGACATACTTTGCAAAATGACATTGTGTCTTTCTTAATCTGAAAGTGACAATTCTCACCTTGCCTAAATTTCATCAAACATAACTGTACTGCTGTATGATATACTTCCATTTCAAAACCATTTCACTCTTTTAAGATTATATAAACCTCAGGAAAAGAATATTCTACCAATAGAATACTTGAACTCCCTCATCTTACTTGAAGTCCACATGGGTTATCTTTCATTGACCTAGACACCCTGTCAACATTTACAAGCTTTCATAATATATGGGTAAGATCTCATCATCAAACATGTCAGTTAAACAGCACAGGCAAACCAATATGTAATTAGCCTCTTCTTGAGACAAACATACATTCAATTAGCCAGAGATTCATATGGAGTGGTCTAAAAATGATCTATATCTCAGACCTGAGCTGGACCTTACACATTAACAAAATATGTTATACGGGAAGTACATTGTTATCTACAAGCTAATGTCTAAGATGATGAAGAAAAGTGATGGACAGAGGAGAAGGTCACATTACTTAAATCATATTTAAGGTTTCATCTTTGTAATACCTTTTCTTTCATGAACATTTATGGAGATATAGCATATCTTTGTACACAAGTATATTTATTGGGCTGACAAAAATGGCTATCAGTGAAATATATTGTAATGGAAAAATAACCTTGACTAAAATATGAGTTTACCATTGAAATGATCATGTTCGGAATGTTCCTTTGAAAGCTTTTCATAGAAAAGGACATTAACTGATTTGCAAAATTTGTGTTTCTATGTCTTTTAATCTGCAGGAGTTATATTAGGTAAAAAGACAATGTTAGAATTTTTCTGACATTTAATTGGTTCCTGTTATAGCACAAATGTGACCTGATTTTGATGAATTTTTATACATCCTGTTTTAATACTACCAACCAATGAACTGGGAATAAAACTGAATCATCAGCCCTCATCACATCAGTTTCAAATGTTGGTTAACTATTGTTACCTTCAAAAATCCTTAAAACTCCCATAACTAAATCAAACCAAGCAGCGTTTCACAATGGTTAAAAATGTTCAATGATCCACAATTGTAAACATTTTAGAACATATTACACCATTGGAGTTTCTGACATCAGAACTACAAATCCTAGTATCAAAGTACAAATTTTCTTGATTTTCCATTTTTATCTCCCATCTGCGGCTGAAGGCCGTGGTCGGGAGATTATAAAACGCCTTCCGTACGTGCGTGCGTCTGTCCGTGCGTCTGTGCATCCATTCATCACATTTTTGCAGGGAATGTTTGTGGCTATGAAAACCTGTCTCTGAAAAATTTAGCCTCATTTTGAAAAACAAAATGGCCACCATAGCTAATTGTTTGAAAATCATAAAGTTGTTCTAAATCTTGAAATATTCCAGCTAGCTTCATCAAATTTGCACAAAAGCTATATGGCTAGAAAAGCTAGCCTGATAGTAATTTTGGCCTAGTTCATAAAAATAAAATGGCCACCATATCACATGTTTAATGTCAAACAGGGTTATCCATTAAAAAGGCCTTATATCTCCCCTAACATTGCTCTTACAGGTTCAAAATGTGAAAACAACTTGTAGGAAGTCATAGCCTGGGAATCTTTTCCAGGTGCTGAATTTGACCTCTGACCCCTGCTTCAAGGATGAATGAGGTCGTCATACTAAAACATCCTTATGTCTCCCTTATTAGTGGTGCTATGGCTTCAGAATGTAAAGACAGACCATGAAAAGCAAAGGCCGTGGTCAAGCGATTGTATGTCTGTATGTAGGTGTGTCTGTTTGTGCATCCGTCTGTGCGTCCGTTTGTCAGGTTTTAACATGAACCTTAACATCTCATTCAATTATAAAGATATCTTCATCAAATTTGCAGGGAATGTTTATGGCTACGAAAACCTGTCTCTGCAAAATTTTGGCCTCATTTTGAAAAACAAAATGGCCACCATAGCCAATTGTTTAAAAATCATAAAGTTGTTCTAAATCTCGAAATATTCCAGCTACATTCATCAAATTTGCACAAAAGATATATGGCTAGAACACATAGCCTGATAGTAATTTTGACCTAGTTCTAAAAGGAAAATGGCCGCCATATCACATGTTTAATGTCAAACGGGGTTATTCTATTAAAAAGGCCTTATATCTCCCCTAACATTGCTCTTACAGGTTCAGAATGTGAAAACAACTTGTAGGAAGTCATGGCCTGGGAATCTTTTCCAGGTGTTGAATTTGTCCTTTGATCCCTGCTTCAAGGTTAAATGGGGTCATCACACTAAAATGTCCTTATTTCACCCTTATTATTGGTGCTATGGCTTCAGAATATAAAGACAGACCATCAAAAGTCCTGGCCTTCAAATGTTTTGCCTGAGAAAAATTTTGGCCTTATTTTGAAAAACAAAATGGCTGCCATAGCCAATTATTTAAAAATCATTAAGATGCTCTAAAACTTGAAATATTGCAGCTAGGTTCATCAAATATGCGCAAATATATATGGCTAGGAAAGTTAGGTTGATAGTAACTTGGCCTAGTTTTGAAAACAAAATGGCTGTCTTATCACATGTTAAATGGGATTATCCTATTAAAAAGGCCTTATATCTCCCCTATCATTGCTACTAGGGGTTCCAAATGTGGAAAACAACTTAAAGGAAGTAAAGGCCTGAGATTCCTTTCCAATTGCTGACTTTTACCTTTGACCCCTTCTTCAATGTCAAGTGGGGTTATCTTACTACAAAGGCCTTATATCTCCTTTAGTTCTCCATTATTACTGATTCTAAGGCAGGAGATAACCGCAGCGGCAGTGGCCTTGTTGTGTCTGTTTTTCCAAAGAATAAAGCCCCTTTGATTAGGTTTAGGATTAGACTTTCTAAAACAGGAGAATCAGGGAGTCCAATTCATCAGAATTTCAAATTCTGATGTCAAAAATTCAAATTCGTACCTCAGAGCAATTTTCCACTGAAATAACAGGATTGGACTTTCTGACAACAGAACTTCCATTATTATATTGGACTTTATGATGTCAGGATTTGAAATTCTGATGGATTGGACTTTTTGATATGACATACACATATATATTTAACATTAATTAATCCAGTTGATGATAATTTATGCATTAAAATTTCTACTATATCCAGGAGAAGTGGGGAGGGAGGGGAGATACAATATTGGAACACTCTACAATGCCTTTAATAAGTCAATAATACTATTGACTGGTTTCAAGTGTTATTAATTCCATTTATGGGGTAAGTCAAACATACTTCATGTATCTACTGAATAATCTCCCTGTGTATATGGTAAAGAAATCATTGTCAACATCATGTCATATTAATTATTAATACATGGACAAGTAAGGCATGTAAGTGCATGTTTAGATAACCCCCAACATATTACATTTGAATAGGAATAGAATAATCTACACAATATATATAAGATGACAATTAAAGCTGTATTGATGAAAGTCCTGCTGAGCCATTAAACTGTAGCATTTTGAGGGGTGTTTAGGCAAGAAAATTAAGAGAGATGATAGCTTTAATGTTTTAATGTTTTTATTGCGTATCACAAGTTCTACAATCTTCCAGATGTTCATTATTGCAAGTTGGGCCTAATAACTAACATCATACAAAACTGTGTTAGTCTCTGCAACAATAAGAGGATAGTTGATGAGGTTAATTCATTCTCATAACTGCTCCATGTACTCTAAATTCAGATACTACAGCTTTTCAGGAGTGTCCTCAACTGCAAAACAGGGTGCAAGTGTATTACAGTATGTGGGACTAAAAGCCATTTCCTTTAAATTCACAAATTCTCTCTATAGGTCCATCATAAAATGGGCATATAATTTTTTAGATTTCCATATAAAAGGAAAGAAAGCATAATATGGTCATTTAATCTATAATTCTTTTTTTACAAATAAAAATGTTTTAATTTAATTATATTTTTGAAAGCTCTAAACAGAGATTTCTTTTGTTGCATTAACTGGTATCTACAAGTTATTGGTGTTCATTTACAACTTATTAAGAAAAAGGAAACAAATGTTAGTCCAGGGACTGGTTATACAAAGGGTCTTAGACTTAGCCCAGACTTAGGTTAAGAAAGGGAATTAAATCTGAGCCTTTTGTCTTAGCCAAGTCTTGATTTCAAAAAGGATGACTTAGCTAAGTCCAAATGTATCAAATAACCTTGGTGGTTTTCCATGTCATGTGGCTCTCTCTATTCCAAGTAAAAATATGCTACTGGACTGGGTGACAATTTACATTGAAAACCTTGTACCAACACAAAACCTCTAAAGATGAATTTAGGGAGGTGTTCTACATGTTTATTCTTTATTTTCAGGCATTTCAAATTTTGTAGTGGAGGTAAATTTGAAACAGCCATATTTAAGTCTTTGTTTGCAAAAAATAACCCCACTCCCAAATTAAGACTTAACTCTAAGCCAAAGACTTAGCCAAAGTTTAGATTTATCTGATTTGTGAAATCCTCTAAGACCACAGACTTAGCCTGAGTTTAAGAAGAAGGTCTTAACTATCAGGATAAGTATAGGCTAAAAGTATTTTTGTGAAAGTGGCACCTGAGCTTTAGTATTGTCTAATAAACTTTATAATTAATTTCCTTTTCCCGGGATGACTGTGTGATTTAATTTTCTCTGTTACATCTTATTAAACCCATAATTCTTGAAAACTTATTAAATAGACCGTTCTTGTTCATATAACCTTATAAGTACAGTGAATCATGACATACACAAGCATTTTCATCTCATTATCATAGGTGTGGTACCTGATATGAGAATAAGGTTATCTCAAATATATTTTTTAATCTTTTTTTTTAGGCAAGAACTTCCTGAAAAGGAATGTAACAACTCTTCAGTTTCTTATTCACTGACAAAGTGCAGTACTTATCATGGATAAAGAGGACTCATGAACACATCTGATGATCACCTGATTTGAATTAACAAGTTCATTCATCAGACACTAAATTAGTATTGTTGTCTAAATCCTTAATTAACCAGTAAGGATTTCAAACTTTATGATAGTGACTGAACTTACAACTTATTCAAATCTCAAAGAATCAAATAAATGGAAAAGCTCCTCCAAGTCCAACCAGATTTTTATTTTTGATGAAAAGAAAATTTTGTACATCAGATTTCTTCTTGAAAGTTACCCGTATCTTTCTACACAGGTGAGAACCAGATGTGTAAGTTCTGTTTATATATTATTCTTTTTTCATTTCACTTTGTCAATAAAATATAGAGAAAATGTAACAGTTGGTATGTTAAATGGGACACAAATTACATGAACTAGACAAAACAACTAGTTCTAGATAATTAAGTCTTGAATAAGGGAGATTATTCTGATAAATACACTAAAAATTTACTTTAAGATAAATGGCTGACATTTATAAAAATACTAAGATGACAAATCATATCTAAATCTAAATGACCTTGAATGACTAACTACTTTTCGCTTATCAACCAGGAAACGGAAATAATAACGCCAAATGCCAACTCTAAATTGAAAAGAATTCAAAAGTTCTTATATAAAGGTGTTCCTTTTTTATATTTGCAATAAATAGCAAGAACAAAAGACAAAACAAGCAGTAAAAATAAGAACAGCTGAGGTCTTAATACAGATCTTATGCCCCTGTTCCACCAAAGGATTAAGCTTCAATTGCTCCTGTGACCCTTAATCCTTGAGAGTTTGTGGAAAAAACACGAATAATGGCTGGGGCAATGGAATCGGGATCCAGTTCTGCAATTGTTCTCAGGAAGCCTCAGACAACTCACGATCGTTCCCCGGCCAAGAGGAGATTAAGCCACGATTGTGATAGGATTGAACACCGATCCTGTCTGGGACATACCAACAGGGTCTCAGACTGGCCTGAGACCTCCTCGGATTTCCTGGGACTAATAACAGATTTTCTCAGACAGCTACAATCGATTTTTGTTTTTTTTCTTTTGCATGGGGGGTTGGGGATAGATCTGGGATTAAGTACAGACCTCCAGGGGCCGATTTCACAAAGGGACTTAAGTCCAGATTTAGACTTAAATTTAAGACTTTGGTCTTAAATTTATGTTAAGTCTGTGGTCTTAGACTTAGCGGATTTCACAAAGCAGCTAAGTCCATGAAACTGCTAAGTCAGTGGACTTAACTTTAAGTCTGGGAGGTAGTGGGCTTAAATTTTGTAAAGAGGACTTAAATATGGCCGCCATAAAGTTTTCTTCACTTCAAAATTTGAAATGGCTGTAAATAAAGTATAATTACACAGAACACCTCACTAAAGTAGTCTATGGGAAGTTTATATGTGGCAACAAGGTTTTCCATTTCAAAACAGGCTTTATCCTCAGATAAAATACATCAAATGAAGGATATATGGCACCAATATTATATTTTGAATAGATATAAAAGGTCACATGACACAGAAAACCACTGTGGTTATTTGATAAGCTTGGACTTAGCTAAGTCACCTTTGTGAAATCCATTTTAAGTCCCAGACCTAGCTAAGACCAAAGTCTTAGATTTAAGTCCCTGACTTAGCCAATAAAGGGACTTAGTTTAAGTCCTTTCGTGAAATCGGCCCCTGGGACTAAAACAAAGCCAACCTGGCATTAACAGTCCCAGGAAGTCTCAGACAACATAGGATTGTGCAAATTTGGGTCTGAGGAGGCCTCAGAAAGTCTGAGACTGGAATATTTGTGTGTAGGGGCAAAAGTGGATCAGTTACAGTCATGAAAAATATCAAACATGTTTGATTTTTATACTGACCTCAACAGATCCAAACAGACTCAAGCAGACTGTCTAGGACTCAACATTTTTAGGAAACCAATTCACAAAATACCTTAATCAGGAGCCTTAGTCGTGTGGTGGAACAGGGGCATTACATTTGTGAAAGCAGTTAACAAATCTCAAACAACTTCACCACCATGTCAGAACTAAAAGACCAGGATAAATTCTTGACATTATGAAAACCCATCCTAACATTGACAACAAAACACAGACACCTGTTACACATAGTTATTTCCAATGATTCTAAAATGTTACAGTTTTCATGGTAGTGGTACAATACAATTGTTTGATACATCTGGATGTAATATTTTTACGTTGAAACCTCTCAAATTATCCTTTAAAGCTATTGATTGGTGAGTAAATGAAAGAATGTAAATTGGGTAATTGTGGTGAATTTTGAAGGATGGGCAATTATTGTAGTTTTACTGTTTTGAACTGTCTAGACACTCCTTATAAGCTTTGTGTAATTTTCTGCATTAACTAAGCATATGTCAGTATTATCTTGCGATTAAATTTTTTGTGGTAAAACCAATTCACTGTACTTCAAGTTCACAATAAATACTCAACAAAGAGCGTTTGAAACTCTATTCCTTTTATAGAAAGCCATTAAATGATACCATTTTTTATTCGCCTTCTTCTGGTAAAACCACTCCACCTATTTACAAAATATTAATGATCATTACACAGTTATTGAAGACTATTCAGAAAAGCTTTGATCAGCCTTTCAAAACATTAAGATTACATATCCTGCAATCTGAAACTGCTACAAAACACTTTTTAATATTTGTGGCTGTCTTTAATATGTCTGTACTTAATAACTTATTCAAACAGAGACACATTTTGACCAAATTTATGATAAACATAAAACCATAATATCTTTCTCTCTACAACACATCAAAAATGAGAGTGATAATATAAGAATACAACATGTAAGAAAATGCAAGAACTTCATCTTTATATAGGGTGTGATGACCACTTAAACCAGCTAGTCAATATAAACACAAATGTAAAAGATGTTGCACTCGGTTAAATATCAGGACACTTGAGTGGTTATTTTTTTAACAGAGGCTAAGACCTTGTCATTGAATGTTCTTAATTCTACATGCTTAGTTTACAGATATTTCTTGTGTCAAAGAAAAATTGTGAAAGGATGGTGATAATTAGATTCTTATGAGTCAGTTTGCAAAAGTGTCTGCCACTAGCTCATTTTATCAATGGCTATTTGAAAAAAAAATCCTTTATTTTCATTAAGGCTTGGTAAAGCCATTTTATACATCTAAATTGATTGTACATGAATGCTAAACATTATAGCATTCCCTACTGGCCAGTAATCATGTCGTAAGACCATGAAACAGTCATTTTAACACTCATAGATCAACTCTAACCCCATCAGACAGTGATGAACCCCCTAAAGGCAGGTGAAAATACTGTCAGTAGTTTCACAGAAAACAGACAAATGATAAACTGCATCCATGCAACATAATTCTAAAAGTTAATCAATTTTGTCTCTAGAAGAAATCCTTTTCTGGGCTGTCATTCACAAAAGAACAGCCAAAAATGAGGTACCATATTAACAAAAGGGATCAAGCTCAAGTTGAGCCAAAAATCAGTAAATGTTTAGTGTAAACAGCTGTCAATTTCTGCTGATTTTTGGCTCAACTTGAGCTTTATGTCTTTTGTGAATAGTGCCCTGGAAAAACATCTCAAGTCTACAGGGTTATTTGCCTGTTTTGGCTTATCTTTTGCTGATCCAATTTAAGAATAATGCTTCTTAAGCCTCTAACTAATTCACACAATTCCATGCTGCCCTCACAAGCTACGTACCAGTGTAAAATATTTAATTCATCGGTACATGGTGCATTTTATGTTTTGGTAGTATCTGTTCAGTTCTAGAAGCATAAATAAGTTGGGATTTGTATCTGGGTAATACATATTTGCCACAACACGGAGAGTATTTCCGGCATGTAGCGGATATTTTAAAATTTTTGAAAAACCTCCCAAGGCACAGCTCATTTTTAAATGTGAACTACCAAGATATGAGGTCTGGGGTTTTTTGTTTGTCTTTTTGAGTCATAAGAACAAGGTAATTATGTAAAATTACAATATGAGTTGTTACAATTGAATGGAACTGTGTGAACAGGCCATTAGATTACTGTGTGACTCTGAAGACTCATATAAGCACCAAGCCAATCTGATACATACGATGGGCTCTGATATGAGCCTTTTTCATACTAAACAAAATGATTAAAAAATTTAGCATTAGGCCAGAAATAAAAAAAAGTAAAAGTCATTTTAGATGAAAAGTCTGCGCTATTTGCTGTTGATACCTCCTGCTCAAATGAAAATTGGAGAATTTTTCAATATAAAATCATTTTGTATTCACTTGTGTCATTTGTGGAGCACTGCAGTGTATGGATGAGATAGGTCATACCAGTACCATGTTTATTATTTGATCAGATTGTACTGTATCCTGGTTGATACATCTGGGGTGGTAATCAGTAAGATAGCTGTTCCATTTCTGCGATATACATGTATATCGTAAACCTTGCTTCCAATCCCCAATACACTGGATCAGAAGGTAAATCTTTGCAATCAGAATGATCTTAAAGCTATTGTACATACATCCTGTATGGAAAATACGGAACTTCCCGAAACGTTTTTTCCCGGGATTTTGGTATTCAACTATAAAGTAATATCATCATCTAGAATGATACTAAGGTGTCATCATAAGCTACTCGATATTGCGATGTCGTTATTGTCATTTTCAAATCATGATATTATAGGTCAGCAAAATATTATATTTTTTAGACAAGTACTGTTCTCAATGAGGATGTAGATTTTTTAAAACTTTGAAAAAACATGCAAAATCTTCTTAATAAAGTGTGTGTGCTCATCTTGATTGATGTATTTAAATATTGTTACTTAAGGCTCATTCTGTAGGCATTTTCTGTAGATCTAGGGCAGTAAAACAAGCATTCTTTTACTCAGAACTATAATGTGTTTGCATGACTCCAAAATTCCATTTCCAGCTCCCTGTTTATTTAGAGGCATCAAGTCTGAACATTTGGTATTTTTTCAAAGAGTTCAAACTAGAACTTACTTAGATATAGTTACAACAAAAAAGTTGCAGTTTTTGGACCTGCAGGGGGAAATCTCCCACAGTCGATTTACCCATTTTCACCCATTTAGATATGTAGAAAGAAGGTTTACAAAGGAAAGTTAATAAATGTACATGAATCTAAAAATAGGTAGCTTTGCTTATGGCTCAAGTGTTTAAACCTCTGTAACATGTAGAAAATTTCAGTAGGAATAAAAGCCAGTATATAAGCAACAAAGAGCATTGTCACACTTTTTTATGCTTCAAGAATCTCAGTACTCAGTGCTGCCAGAGACTACACAAAGTTCTTGTTTGTAATCCTGTCTGTTTGTCTGCTTTTGTTTCCATGTGCATACCTCAAAAACTATACATCAGATCAGGGCCATATTTTCATAGAAGCTGGGGTCCGACCATGACTGAATCCTTCTCAAACATGATCAGGCTTGTGACTCTGCAACTTTTCATTGATCTTTCAGCAATATCTGTTCCATAACTGAAAAGCTAATTGATCACCTTTAATTGGCTCTTAGTTTCACATAAGGTGTGCTTCACCCTCTAAATTTCAAATTTTGGGAATTTCTACATATTTTGGCCTGGTTCTCACATACAGAATAGATCATTCTGTGGCTGATATATACACTGTATATATAACACATATGTATGTCCCCTATCAACATGCAGATATTTGACCTTCGACCTCTATCTTAAAGGTCATTGCTGGCCTCCAAACAACAGCTCATAAGCCCTTTTATTTTCTATCTTTTAGAGGGATATTTAATTTATAACTCTTTTATTATCTATGTTGTAGGGACTCTGGTCTTATTGCTCAAAGACTTTTATTACACTTCACTCTGTCCGGGGATATGCTGCATAGAATTCACATAATTTCTAGTTTTGTTTGTTTTGTTTTTTTTTTGTTTTTTTTTAATTTATTTTTTGTGCATAGAGATATATATGATGTTCTTTACTGACATGGTTGACATATAATATGTATGACAGTAAAATCCTCAATAAATTCCCATGGTCACTGTGGTATTGCTGCTTTGATAAGTGTACATTAATTTAGTAGTACATGTACTCACAATGTGCTTGTTAAGATATTCACTTTAGCATCACATTTAACAGAGAAATGAATGATTCTCAATGCTCTTTGACCTGTTGACTTTTGGCTTTAAGTGCTGCCTGAAGTAATTGCCCACATGATAATTCTTGAAAAATTTTCCTTAATTTCCACACACGCACATAAAATTTACAAAGGCATATCTATATATATACATCCACTTTTTCAAATACATTTTGGAACTGGAATTGATAAAAATCTATCAGAAAATTTTGATGACTTTTAAACTGGCCTTACTTAAAAATAAGTAACATTTTTTTCTAACCTTTGAGCAAGACTATATAACTGAACAATCAAACTGGACTGTTTTGTAGGTTGATTCAGGCTAGCAAGTAAATAATTAAAATGGAAACATTCTTTACATTGAATGGTATGTTGTACATTTTTCACATGCTTATACTTTGAACAGTCAACAAAGTTTGTCTGTACATGTGTAATAACTTTCAGATTCATAAGTAATAGAAATAGCCGAGTTCTATTTTATAAATAATAATAGAGTTATTTATTTTATACAGTATTTCCGTAACAACAAAAATCATGTCCCATGACAAATAATTAATATTTCTTTTGTTACCTAAATTCCAAACCTCTAAAAATAACCTTCTTTTCATCACAGTACATCTTCTCTCAACTATAATTTTCAGAACAAAACCTCAGCCCTCAAAATAATGGTTAATAAAGGTTCTACTGTAAATACATGTATATTGTTATCAACACCAGTCCTGGTCTTTTATATGTTATTATAGGTATAATTTGTATTTCTGCAAAGACAGTTTTAAGAAAGAACCTTTGCATTTGTAACCCATTGTTATCTAAACAAATCTCACCTCCATTTCCCAACTCATCCTCCCCTGCCACTAGTTTTAATAATCAAATGCACAACATAAAACACAAGCAAATTGTTGTAGAAGTAGACTTCAGTGTAAATAAACAGCCCTTTTTCAACTTTTAAAACTACCATTCCTATCTTTTCCAGGGTACATTTGTTTTTCTTTTTTTTAGCTATTTTTTAATGAGCACCTACCTGGAAGCAGGTTTCCATGAACCTGGTAGAAGTGTATATTTCCATTGGCATGATGTCACTCAACAGGAAAAAATGTGTATCCCTAGGTTTATTCTCTGTAGAAGGCAATAACTGCCTAATCACTGGAGTCACAAACACGTTCCATTAAACTTTTACATTAAATACTTGTGCAGAATTTTAATATACACTGAAGAGTAGCTTGGAAATATATCACAGAAAATGAGTTTTGTCAGAATATATATTCAACTGAAGAGTGTGTCTTTAATTTGATGTATTTGAAACCATCAAAATTTCATTAATCTCCCAATTCATTAATTATTAATTTCATTATGCCTTCTTAAAGAAAACCAATTCTATGAAAATCCATGTTATATCTAGAATTCCAGATGTTACCATGCACAATATATACAAGTTCCATAGTACTAGGTGCCATCTAATATCTTCTTTACAGTACTGAAACTAGTCAACAAGATTCACTGCTCATCAATGCACTGTATATGAACCTTTAGCCATCTACTTCTGCAACACCAAACCTTGTTGTTGTCATTGATTTGTGTATCTTATCCAACTACATATACAAGTATATTTGTTTATCATTTCCCATCTCAATGTCCTTTTTGTTTATGTCTTGTTAATATCTGTAGATTTGTAGCCATTACCTCACACACACAAATATACAATGGAATAAGTTCCTTCACAACTGTTGTTTACTGCTTGGTCTTCACTCCCTGTGAATTTAGGGTGAAAGTATTTTTGGCCAAGAAGTCACTGACTTTACACAGGTTCTTATCGATGCTGATGAATTTAACAATGAATTGCTTATAACTATTGTTCTGCAGGCAAAATCTAAATTTCCTATAAACAGAAACTATCGAGAGTCACATTCAACATTTCCATATCTGAATATTGTTGCTGAAAGCAACTGTCACAATTTACAACGAACAAATTTCTCTTTAATGTTGATTTGGTAATTGTACATGACTAAAATATATAACTAGCTTTCTATAGAAAACAGTCCACACCTTTTATGTCTGAGATAGTCATGGTATATTTTTTCTGTTTTCCTACTGACTATGTTAATAATATTAATCTTATTCTTAAATAAATATTCTTTAGCAAAACATTTTTGAATATCCAAGCTTCTACAAGCAAACACAATTTGTCTGAGTCTTCTAGATAAGTCACACGTCTTTATAATGTGTGCTGACTTTTAATAATGTCCCAATACACTTCAATCCCACAACACCACACATACACTAGTTTACTGACCACTGAAGAGATCTATGCACATGTTCACATCTAGAGTCCTTTGAAAAGATAATACACTCATTCCATATTCAAGTGTCTTTTTTGTGAAAAAGACAGTCTTGATCAAATGACGTTAAATAAGGTTGTCAACTGATAAGATTTGACCAGTCACTCGTAGGGTCAGTTATAATGGCATAATCCTTAGAGACTGAGCTTTCAAATATACACAGGCAACCCCATACAGGAGTGATTTCTGAGGCTACAATATAAAACTTGAATTAAATGAAAACACCCAACCATTTGGTAAAACTTGTTTTTCACATGTCCACATTGAAGATAGATGTAGATATTTCTCCTGGCTTTTTATGTTACAAAACCCATTCAGACTATTTGGTTTTAACCTTTGTCAATCTCTAGTTTATCAGTTGATACAAAAAAATTGTCACAAGGGATGGACCAAAAATATGTACACTAATTCAAGTAGAATCGACCAATCAGCTGTTTATATTTATATCCTTGTTTTAAAATATACATCCTTGGCAGGATAGGTTTACATCCTGTTTGTTTTTGTGTTTTTTTTGCATCTTGTGTGACTTTATTCACAGAAAGAAGAAATGTAAAATAAGATTCAAATACCAACAATTCCAGAGTTGAGATGTGAAATGAGATACTGGCTGAAATTTAACACACTAGCTACATTTATTCATTTTTTGTATTCAAGCATATGCATGTTAAAACTGCACATTTGTTACCATAGATTTATCATCTAAACTGTGATATTGAACTTATTAAACTTCAAATTTATTTCCAGCAAAACATAGTGGAATACCTCTTGAAAATGTTACCATGTGTATGCAACACATTCTCTGATTGTACATGTGTACAACTCCCAAAATATCACAAAAGTTGAAACATATGCAGGATTCCTCCTCTCAGTTACCAGTACACAAAAATGTGAGAAAAAACAATCTTTAAAATCTGCAGATAGTACGATTTTTACAAACGTATGAACACCTCTCTAACATTAATTTTTGTTTTATCAAACCTTTATCAAATTTTCTTATTTTCAGTCTTTTTTCCCACACATTTCCCTGTTTATATATCCACCACTGTAATTAAATATGTTGGAAGAAAACTGTATCCTTTCTTGTTATAATCATAATTGTGTTTCCAAGATTCACACTTAATTTTACTATGAGGTCTAAATATACATTGTCTGCACATTATGCAAAAGTTTATAAGTCACCAGAGTTTAAGTGCAAGTCAACATTTGCTACCATTGGGGGGCAAGGATATACATTTTGTCTGATGACATGTACAGTAAGACATATCAAATTCGACACAGCAAGTAAAATTCGCCCCTGGGGCATATTTTTGGCCTTTGATGCATCTTTTATTACAGTAATTCAGGGAATTTTTCAATCAGACAGGACTTTCATGGCCTACAATTGATTCAAAATCACAAATTTGATAATTAAGCATAATTAAATAAGAAATAAAATGTTTTACTGGTGATTTTTACATTTCTTATACTAGATATACTGTATAGGCCTAAATTCCCACTTGGCATTAAGTCTATCTATTTTAGCTAATGGGTTTGGAGAGTGAAATTTAATTCATAGTAAAATTTTTAATCTGTATTTTCTCTTAAAAAGAAAGAAGTATTACTGCAAATTAATTACAGTGGATCTCTTTAAAAACTGGGAATGAGTGAATTTTCTTCCAGCTAAATTCCCCACTAATACAGCATATAATACTGCTGCAAAGTGTGTATGCAACAAATCAATGAACAATAGACAAATGACTGGTGTGTTGGCAGATAAAATCAATTGCGTTACCATAGAAAAACAATGATATTGGCTCTCATTTTCTTCAATTTTTTTTTCTTTTAGGGTGCTTTCTATGGAAGCTTGTTCAGGACATACAATTATGTTTTTCTTGTGGTTGGAAAAACATACCGAAAAATGAGAGGGGTGTTTTAAAACTGGTAAATTAATGTTCAGCACTCTGCAAAGTGTAAAGCTGTAAACCAGCCACATAGAGTAAGAAATCTAAACTTCACCAGGAATCTAAAATTCGCCACCTCTAAAACCTTAGTTAATTTTATAAAGAAAATGATGTTTTGTCTTAAAATTGGTATTTTTCAGTTCAAAAAGCCTTAATTTACTGTATATTCAACAAATCTCACCTCTATTAATTTATTTTATTAGCATTTCAACATGTGGCGAATTTCAGATATGTGGCGAATTTAGATTTCTTACTCTAATATCTGTAAACTCCTAGGGCAATCATCTGGAAACCACTTCTTTTCAAAGTTTAAAAAAATAATTAACACAATATGATATTACCAAGATAAATACCAAAAAGCTTCACTTTACTTAATAGCTCACTAAAAATGTTCTCTATAACCACTGACAAAAATTATGTAATAATTTGAACAATCTCTCAGTTATATTTCGAACCATTATAGATATTCAATCTACAACTCACAAAATATTTAACTAAAATGTTTATGGCAGTAGGTCTGTTGATCAAATAACTAAAAAAATTATTGTATTTATGTACCCATAATTGGTGATTATGTCTAATTTGTGTGATCAGGTGCTCTACTTTTTAAGAAGGACTTCACATTGTATTCACAAGAATGTATAAAAAGCAGCTATGTTGGTGGTGTATTTCTACAGATAAAAAGTACAGTTTTAATAACAATTCTGGCAATTCATGAGTTCTTTGACAATTTATGGAATGTATAGTTTAAGAAAATGTATTATACAACTTAACTGCAGAAACAATTCTTCCACAGTTTTGACCACAATACTTGTTTCTGTTCTGTTGCAAAAAGAATAGGTAATTGTTTTTGAAGATTGTTGTCTTCATTTTCACTTACAATCTAGGATCTAGAACAGGAAAAAGTAGCAGCATTGGAATAAAATAAGTCTCCTATACATACAGAGGTAACCCTAAATTATGTTTTATTAAACCCAAAATAGAGTTCATAATTCTTTGTCCTATAACGAGAACTTCAACATTCTTGACCTTTGAGCATCTAAAGTCAATATATTTGACAATAAACATGACCATTTGTTTACAAAGTCTACCCAATTCATAACCTCGGTACTTTATTGTGCCTGTCTTGTGTGTTACGGTATTATAATTGTTTCTTGTGTGTTACTGTATTATAATTATATTTCTTTACAACTGTATCACATTTTCACTGATCTATAAGCTAATCTTATGTTTATTGTCTGTTATATAACAATATAGTTATGTAAATGTCTTTGAATTATGACTATTGCATCACATACTAAAAGATCTTTATAGTATAACAGACTATAAAAGAAATGACTGTGTTTTTGTGGCTTTTCAAGTATGCTTTGTTATGGGGCTTTCACAGTTCTAAAGATGAATGAATATTATGTAATACAACTGACAGATTTATAAAGCATCTTTCTCACTTGTTCAAAATTGCTGTTGGGATGGGTATATCTCTACGTTTTTTCTTCATTTAAACAGGCCAGACTTGTTTACAAGTTTCTTAACGATGGTTTTCGCAGGTATTTTGCTCCATATCTTTCTTGTTACAGTAGTTCTCATGGTACCAGGCACAGTCGGAGTGGAGGAAATTTCCTTGTTGTTAGAAAGTTCTACCCTTGTACTCATAAGTGTGTCAAACAAGATTTTGTAAAAGCTTTGCTTTTGATGCTCTCACTGTTTGGAATGCTCTTCCTGATGAGACTCGTGCCACCTAGACTTGCTCCAAGTTTTTGTATTTCTTATTTCACCAAATCTGACATAAATGGAATCATTATGAATCCATATAATTCAAAGACTTGTCTGAAATACAATCTTTTGTCAGCTCCACATTCTGGTAAAAAGGTCATTCATTCCTCATATAATACCTAAGACAAAAGGACCTGAGGAAAGTCTGTGTGCCCCAAGTACATCAAGGCATACCCACCGTAGTATTAATCATCCCCTGGCATTCTCTGTGCTGCTCAACTCTTTTCTGTCCCTGGATAGTGAAATTGGTCGACTTTCTTGGTGCTGTTACTCCTTAGAATCCCCTTTCATAAAGGATATATTAAGAACCTCTAAACGTCCAGTTACAGTTAGAATTAGAATAATGAAAGCAGAGTTAGAAAATTTAGAGAGTTTACAAAATACCCAGAGTCACGAAACATACATGGGGCCCAAACCTGAACTGTTTCTGGTTTGTGTTATAGTTTTTGGCAGTTAAAATTTGATTGGTGCATCTTTTAAAATCAACCAGAATTTCCCTCAGTTGGCACACTTTATGCTGTATATGTATAGTACAAGACAAGGTGAGCTATATATTGGGCTGCTGATATATAGTAGTGAGATGGAGGGTTAAGAACTGAAGATGTATCTTTATATACTTTAACTTTTAAAAACAATTTAAAATGCACACAGAGAGAACAGGCATTCTCCAAGGCCCAATATCTCTTGTTGCTTAAAAAAATCCTGGATCCAGATAGTGATCCATATCACCCACATAATCTGTCCCTTGTGCCATTGTCACCATTACCTGAAAAGTTTCATGGTGTAAAAGAAGGATATTTGTGTACAATTTACAATTAATTAACAAATTCTGTCTGAAAAAAGATGTGAAAGAATAATTAAAACTCTCTACCTGTTGAAAAGAGATTTGGATATATTTCCATTTGGTCTCTTATTATTTTATTTATACATGATACAGAGAAAATGTCTGTAAAGATAAAGTATAAAAACAAGACAATTCAATAGCAAGATGACAGCATTAATCAGTACATTAAAAATTATGAAGCTGTAAGATTTATTAATTGATTGCATTATAGCTGTCAATGGAAATAGCTCAAAATTAAGTAAAAATATTTATGTATAATAGTAAGTTACAGCTATCTATATATCTTTGTCATGAGAGAAATACGTCTCAAATATAGCAGCCCAACAAACTTTAGAAGAACCAAGATTAAAGGTCACACCATAATTTAGCATACCTATTCTCCCCAACCGATGACTCATGCAAAAACCAACTTCCCACACCTTACAGTTTCTGAGACATGGTCCAGACAAAATTTTAAAGGTCAAGGTCATACCAAGATGTGCACCTACACCCTCTAACCAATGTCCCTATCAAGTATCAACTTTCTACTACTTACATTTTCTGTGATATAGCCCGGACAAGATTTGAAAGGTCAAGGTCAATACAGCAATGTCAAAGGTCAAATCAAGGTCACACAATGACATTGCATACAAACAGCTACTAAGATCACACCATGATGTTGTACACCAACACTTGCTAACCAATGTCCCTAGGGACATTGGTTAGCAAGTATCACTACAACAAGGTCAAATGTCAAATCAAGGTCACATTATAACATTGCATACCTACACTCACTAATAAATGTCCCTACCAAGTATCAATTTTGTACACCTTACAGTTTCTGAGATATAACCGGGACAAAATTTTCAAACTCAAGGTCACTACAGCAAGGTCAAAGGTAGAATCAAGATCACACTACAATATTGCACAGAAACAACACTAGCCAATGTCTCTACCAAGTATCAACTTCCTACACTTTATGGTTTCTGAGTTATAGCCCAGACAACATTTTAAAACTCAAGGTCACTACGACAAGGTCAAAGTTCAAGTCAAGGTCACAACGTGACATTGCACACCTACACCCCCCAACCAATGTCCCTACCAAATATCCACTTCCTACACCTTACGATTTCTGAGATACAGCTCAGACAAATTTTAAAAAGTCAAGGTCACTATGGCAAGGTCAAGGGTTGAATCAAGGTCACACCACAATATTGCACAGAAACAAGACTAACCAATGTCCCTACCGATTATCAACTTCCTACACCTTGTAGTTTGTGAGATACAGACCCAACAAGATTTTTAAACTCAAGGTCACTATGGCAAGGTCAAAGGCCAAATCAAGGTCACAACATGATATGGCACACCTGCGCATCCCCACCCCCCAACCAAATGTCCCTACCAAATATCAACTTCCTACACCTTACAGTTTCTGAGATACAGCTCAGACAAATTTTGAAAGGTCAAGGTCACTGTGGCAAGGTCAAGGGTTGAATCAAGGTCACACCATGATATTGCACAGCTAAACCCCCAATCAATGTCCCTAGCAAGTACCAACTTACTACACCTTACAGTTTCTGAGATACTGCTCAGGCAAACTTTTTCCCACTGGCCTTAAAGACTGTGGGGTAAAAATGACATACACAGGCTTCATAGAACTAATGGATTTTTTATAAAAGTTACAAAAGTAACAAGATGGAAATATATTCAAAATACAGTTTATTTTAAATAGCCAATCTAATTCCCCATAGTCTGTAAAAGATTGTTAATGGGGAGCTGATAATTTCGACTTTATTTGTCTTGAATTCATTCATGTGCTGTATATTCATAACAGAGAAATATTATGAAGATTTACTGTATACTCTTTCTATTCATAGTCTTTTTTCTTTACAACTTGGTAAAAACTGCAAATTTAATTAAAAGGTGCTGGTATAAATGTCCCATCTTAAGATGGGTTGGCCAATCTTAAGATGGACTAACCTGTCCAAATCCATCTTAGGATTGTCCAGCCAGTCTTAAGATTGGTAGACAAACCAAGGATCCTAAGATGGGCTTGGGACAATCTTAAGATTGGCGAGATCTCATGTTCAGCTTTGAAAGTACCATATCTTGCTGTTTTATTTCTCTTTCCAAAAAACATTATTATCTTTATGTAAAAGTAATTTAAATAACCTGAACTACTTCCTGTGAATATGGTTGCATAAAATATGAGAAAAAACAACAACATAACACTATATATCAGTTTACAAATTATGGTGCTTAAAAGCGATAACTTTTAAAAGCATTGATTTTATGAATACAATTAGGTAGTCGTCCTTAAAATAATAACATAAGAATCCTTTACACCTGTCTGAGAAATAAATGATATATCTGTAAGTAATTGTGATAAGTATGAAAAGATTGGTTCATGCTTGTCTGGCAATTACTGATAATTCAAGGGCCTGTCATGAAATGCTAATGAGTCTCTTCAGGTGCTTCCAGTGGATTGAAGAACACCTCCTGCAGATAGAAAGCTCTCCTCTTTGCCACTTTAGATAATGATTTAATAACCTTTCACTGCAAAGATAGAGACAGCTTTCATGTAAATGGTAAACAAAAACTTTAATGAAACCAATCATCTCTGTAGTTGTGCTTAGAGATTGTCAAAGTGTCTTGAAAACGTTATGATGATCATCCATGGGTGATATGGTGCAGGTGTTTTCATAATCTACACAAAAATGGACCCTCCAAAATACTCTCTTATACAAATCTACTTAATTATGAAATACTTTTTTCAGTTCTACCACATAATTTTGCAGGGGTTTATATTATTCCTCCAATTTTGATTAGCCTTGTGGGTGCTCTACAGTTGAAACCAACATATGGACTTCACCAAATTTGCAGGACATGTGCATCATGTTCCTGGCCATTTCAAAATGGCCATTTTCAAAATGTCCAAATAAACTGTTGAAAACCTAACTGGTCAGAGTACAAAAATCTGACTAAGGTTTGAAATCATTCCCTCAGTAGGCAGTGAGTGAAGTGAGTAGCTATAATTAGGATTTGGAAAAGATTGCCTTAGTATCCAGGCAATTTGTTAAGTGGCCAGCTTTAATTAAGATGTATCATCAGTTAGGCAGTTTGACTTGAAAGGATTCCCTGAGTTGGTAATTAGTGAAGTAAGTATAGCTGCAGTTAAGCTATGACATCCAATTTCCTGGTCTCGGTCTAGGTTTTGAAATGGCCATGGCCATTTAAAAATAACCAATGGTTTTAAGTATCAAGTAGCATTATCCAAAGACAAAGTGGATCAAGTTATGTTTAAACCAATGTCTGGAAGCACCTGTGTGTCCTGGAAACACACTTTTTGTTTTATGGACCTGTAATTTTTAGGATGCCCAATAGTCCAAACCACTGCTCTAATTGATACCCAATTTTCAGGATATATTGGCAATTTTTCTGTTCTTTGGACTTGTAAATTTGGGTGTATGTTGATTTTTCTTGAACTCCCACTACTGTATGATTCCCCCCCCCCCCCTCCATGATGATTAGCACATTGTTTCCTCCACATTATATTTTTGACAAATTATGGTTGCATAGAAAATGAAGTAAAGCTTACACATTTTATGTCAACAAATAGAAAGTTTAATATACATGTATTTTATAAGTATATTTTATTTCAAGAAATACAAACAGAGGACATATCAAATATTAATTATTCCCTTGATAAGGTAATTATGGACCATAACCTGAGTACATTTCTTGAATGTGGAAGTATTTGATCAAAGTTCCACATTTACTGGCTGGTAATTTTATTATTTTATTTTGAGAGATCCTACTATTTAATCTGTATCATATATTGTAGTTACTAATGTAATAACTCCAAATACCCTCCATCATAAGTGTGAACAATGATTCATTGTCAGTAAAAGGCTTTATGCTTATTACTGAGCTATCTGTCATTCACCTTCATATAAAAGTTTCAAATTATTATCTACAAGTACTTATCTTTGAGAAAAGTACATGGATGTTAAGTCACAAACTAACCACACTAATTTATATACTCATTGAAAAATGTCAATTCTAGATTCACTATGTCTGAATATCAAGTGCTTCTGATGAAGATAAAATATATCCAACTTATTAAAGCTAATGACCTTCACAGGACATATATCCACATGGTTCCTCAGCTTGATACATATTGTGCAAGCCAGCAGTGGTATTGAATGCAAGGAAAGCTTCTCTCATGGACCACTTTAAGGCTTTTGACAGACTTGACCCTGTCTAGAACTTTAGATCATATGTGATGTGACATTTATTTCACTGAATACATTCAGTTTGAAGTAGCATTAAATCATCACTGTCATTGTAAGAATATTGCATGGAGGTTATCAAGGTTGGAAAGCATTAATTTCAAGGCATTTAAAATGTTGAAAAAATATCTTATAATTCATGGTCATTTATTCATACATGGAATATTAATTTAAAAAGTGACATTGGATGTTTATTTTAAATAATAGAGTTGCTTTTGTTTGATGATTTCACAAATTTCACCATACACATGTAAAACTAATAAATCTCTCCACTTTGCAGAATATAAGTTGACCAGGGTGATTTCTTGGTGAACATATGTTACCAGACACACTTCAAACTTTATGTTGGTAAACTAGTTTTAGTAGCAGTTAAGTAAAAAGCACTTATAAAGTGCCGAAATTGATGTAAATGTCATGGTAGAAAGTCCAACCTGGTAGAATTTCAAATTCTACCGGTAAAAAGTCCAACTGGAGTTTCTACTGGTAGAAACTCCAATTAAGGAGATTTAGATATTGCTCTGGGGTCCGAAATCTAATAAACTTGGTACTACTGGACTGGTAGAATATTGAAAAGAACAATAAAACTATGTACAGATTGGTCATCACAGTAGGAATAATAAACATTCTTTATAGTGGTGAACACTTGGCTGACAAAAGAAATGTGCATTTTTCCAACTGTTTCGATTCACCATATACAGTATGTTGAAACTCTGGAATAGTATACAGTACTACAAGCTTTATATAATGAGATGAACTGGGCGGTTGTGACAAACATATGCTGCTGTAGAAGCAAAGGTGTTAAGTGCTCAACTAAATGCCATGTAGGAAGTGACTGCTGTCAAAATTTAATTAGTTGAAACTGTATTTTATATAACACTTGTTATAGGACATTTCACACTTACATCAGTTAGTAATGTCCATGTTACATATTTCCCTTGAAAAATGGTGGTATTTGATGTTGATTCTGAAATTCTTTCAATAGACTGAAAATTTCAGTTCTGAACTGTCATCTTCTGTCAGCAGTAGTACCAAGTTTATCAGATTTCGGACCCCAGAGCAGTACCTAAATCTCCTTGATTGGACATTCTACCAGTAGAAACTCCAATTGGACTTTCTACCGGTAGAATTTGAAATTCTACCAGATTGGACTTTCTACCATGACATTTACATCCTCTAAGCTGCTGATGACCAAAGAGTGATCGTCCAGTTCCAAATAGGTCAGCATCCAATAGGGGAGACAGGCAATGATGAAGGATAGGCTAATCTGAAAAGATACGTTTTCAACTGTTTTCTGAATCCAGTGATACTTTCAATAGTTCTAATGGCTTGAGGGAGCTTGTTCCACTCTGTGGGAGGAGCTACTGTGAAGCTGTGCAACCCAGAACATTTATTTGGTTTAGATGAGAAAATTGATAGGTAATTTTGTCCTGTGAGATCACTCCACCTAATTAGAGAGGACAGATATGGAGGATGGCTAAAATTAATTGCTTTATAACTAAGAAGGTTGTATTTGAACAATATACATTAATGAATGGGGAGCCAGTGTAGTTTCAAGTTTGTGCAGGAAGGGTGTCACATGATTAAATTTATTTAGTTTGCACACAGTATGACATATGCCATTTTGAACTCTTTGTAGTCTGACAGTTTATGCATTTTTTGTGTGATAAAGCAGAGAATTACAGTAATCCAGGTGACTGCTTACCAAGGCATTTGCCACCTTCACAGTTGTTTCATAATTTAATTACCTGTGGACCCTTTAATTGTAGTTCCCGGAGATGGTAGTAACATATGTGGCATAGATTAGCCATGTGTCATTGCATTGAATTGTCAACATCTAGGATGACACCAAGGTTTTTGACCGATTCTGCTGGTTCCATATGATATTGCCAAGAAAACTTAATGTTAATGATGACCTCATGGAGCTTCTGATTTGATTATCATCAATCACTATGAAGAAATACTCCTACATAAATACCTGTTGACTGATATGTCATTTTCTTATTGTAGCTTATAATGTTGAATCCAGAAAAAAGTGCCTTCTGGAAAAAATAACCACCTAGAAAGAATGGCTTCCGCATATTTTTTATTCTTTAAAAAAGCCTCCTAGGAAAAAAATCAATCAGCAGAATTTAAAAACAAAATTACATCAAACCCCCTCCTCTCCCCATCACTACTCATCTCACGACACACAAATCCAATCTAGAACTGGTCTGGAGTATATTTAAAAGGATATTGTACAGACATGTTATTCACAATTAACATTCAGTTGAAAGTGAATTTAATTTTGTCTCACCTGCATTGGAAAATGCAAAGAACTTAAAAAATTCCAGCATTATAAATTAATTTGTTTGCTTGGGTTTTTTTCTTAAGAGCTATTTTTTCTGGGATATGAAAGTATAAAATAAGTAGTAGGCATTCTTTCCAGTGAGCATGTTTTCTAGGAGACATATTTTTTCCATGCACCAGTTACGAGTTATGTCACCATATTGTTGTCACACCTTTAGCTAGTAATTTGGGTAAAAGCTTGTTTGCAAGAATTAACAGTGGTACAAATAAAACAAGTGAATTATGTTTAAAAAAAATGTTCACTCTCATATGGTCACAACCTATTAAGAAATATTACTGAAAAAAACATTTTGTTTACATTTACAAATGTATGGTTCTATTTTACTCCTGCATGTTTAACATTTTCTTTTCTTTTTCAAAAACACATACCAATGATTCATCATTTCTGATGAAATACTTTTAACAATGGAGAAGTTTCTTTTGCTGTATACTTCTTGTGACCCAAAGCACTGACATTCTTTTTTTGTTCTTCTAAAACTTTTTCTACAATATGTGCAATAAATATGATGTTCTCAGATCTAGCAGGTCATAATCAACAAGACAAGAAAAAGTTCAACCCTATTGTATTGTTTATTATGCACATGTGAGGTAACTGGTTATTTCTATAGATAATGTATTCAAATGACAGTAAAAAGTGCACCCTCTGCATACAAAAGAAATCCAAAAATGATAGGTTGTGCTTTGTTGTTAGTCTTTCCCAAGATACAACATTTTACAACCTTTCCATTTCATGTGTATTTTTTATTTGGGTTTTAACGTCACTTTCAACACTGTATAGGTCATACCATGACCGGTAGTTTAATGGGCAGAGGAAACCAATACATACAGTTGGTCAAGGTTCTGTACTGTAAACTGCTGACCATCGGTAAGCAACTACCAACTTTCCCAAATAGGGTCTGGGGTTTGAACATCATACCTCAGAGGTGGAGGGTGAATGTGGTACCACTGAGCCACCATGGCCCTCCATTTCATGTGTAACCAAACATTCAAAATATATCTTGTTTTACATTGAAATTAATGGGGTTGTTCTATTATTGCAATCCGATTGTAAACTTCCTTCCCAATTGAAATTTTAAAAAATTGAAATTATTCGTGATCCATGGGTGTAGTTATCAATATGTTTCAGATAGGTTCCCAATATTTCCCTATAGCTTTCTGATTAATGCTGCAATTGCTTCAAGAAGTCTTCTGATAGGTTTCAGAAATGATTGAGATAGTTTCCCGATCCATCCGATTATTTTACGAACCTTCAAGATCAACTCAAGTTGAAAAAGATAGGTTTAAGATCGCTGTAAGATAAAAAGATTACTTTACAAACACTGAAATAGGTTTAAGATGGGTTAAAGATGTATTGCCAATTGGATCTAATAAGCATCAGGAGCAGTTCACAATAAAGCATAAACTGTTCCCAGTGGACTCCCATATGCATATAATTAGGACACACTCAGGAAGTACTGAAACTTCTGTACACAATCGTCCCAATGGTACTTTGCGATGGCTTTAAGATTGTTCCAATTGAAATTATCAACCTCCCGAATGGCAAAAAATGAGGGATCGAAGTTCAGTTGGGAACACGATTGCAATAATGGAACAGCCCTATAAGTCTGGTTTACCGGTATATATCAACCTTGTAATTTTGTCATATTGATGACACTTTAGTTATTATATAGTCTATCAGTCAAGTAACTGATGTAATTTCAGTTGTATCACAACTCATTTGTAAACTTCAATGTTTGAATATGTCCTATATCATTTACCTTTACAGAGACTGACAACTATGTTTTTGTCTTCATTTTTATGTCTGTTTGAATATCCTTTTGTCTTCTGACCATATTCCTTTAAAAATAGTAGCCTTATTTATTTTAAAACAATAAAATATACTATTCTCTCAATACTCTACAGTTGCATTGATGTAGAATAAATATTCAAACCAGGTAAAATGAAGAATGTCAAAAAATATTAATTTACGAACAGGTAACATCTAGAAAATAAGTAACAGAAATGCTACGTAATCTACAAGGCTGGTACAATGTCTTTTTCTGAAAATTTGGTTTTGCAAATCCTTTTGCAATTCAATCTATCAGGGTGCAAGTGGGCTATCAATGTGATACCTTTTGTGTTTTCACAAAAATCACACACAAAACCCATACAGGACAGGTAAACAAAAGTATAAATCATTCTGTGGATGTCCCAAGAATGTTTCATTTGTAATTAAATATGGATGGAAAAACCTCAATGGCTCTGTTCAGGTTTAAGCATTACCAATCTAGCCTCTCTACAACTCATTTATGTTAAAAGGTATCTCATATACTAGTAATTCATAAATCTCATATTTGTTGAAAAGACATACAACTAGCTATATATAAAGAAAACATGTTTTTCTTAAACAAGAACAAGGTATACATATTTATGAACAATGCATCATATTTGTATTGTGTTATATAATTTTCACTTCTTGGTATGCTTTGACCAAATATAATGTGTAGATTGAGTGATTTGGGTTTGATTTCAATTTCAACACATTGTACGTCTTAGGACCTTTATTTGAGAGGATGGAAGAAATCAGAGCATACTAGTTGGTCTTGATTATGCATTGTAAACCATCTAATTAGCTGCAACTTTACAAAATTATACCTTGAAGCCAGATACAATCCCATACTCTCAGAGGTGGGAGGGGAATCTGCCTGCACTATGTTATATGAAACTTCTTTAACAATATTTCACCATTTAGAGTACTTTAAATACTCCATGTTTAGAATATGTGATTATGAATAATATCCTGACTGCTAACTCTGGAAACAGTTATATGTCTAACATTATTGAGAAAATAGCAAATGCTGCTTAAGTGTGTAGTTAATAAAGTTAAAATATGATAAGAGTATAGCAGACAAGAGGCCAGGATGTCAGCATACAGCCTATATTATATAGGTGATACTGTATGAACAATTATTGAACAAATTGAAAGGTTCACATCTAGTGCATACAGTGTCCCAATTGTCTTCTCATGACTATTCATTTTAATTCCTTATCTAAAAGTAATTGAATATTTGAAAGAGATTGACAAAAGAAAATTACGCATTGGAGAACCGATGCAAATTTGTATCCAACGGAAAGACAACTCACCAAAGCTAGTGAACTATCGTTTGACCTTGAAGGAGAGGCCAAAGGTCAAATCTGACAATATCAGAAGATTCCCAGCCCATGATATTCTACAAGTTGGTTTTACATTGCAAACCTCTAGGATCAATAATAAGTGAGTTATAAGAAATTTTAAGTTTGGCTATCCTCGTTTAACCTTGAAGGAAGGGTCCAAGGTCAAATCTGACCACATAAAAAGATTCCCAGCCCATGATTTCCTATAAGTTGGTTTCACATTGCAAACCTCTAGGACCAATAACAAGCAGGTTATAAGAACTTTTAAGTTTGGCTATCCTTGTTTAACCTAGAAGGAGGGGGTCAAAGGTCAAATCTGACCACATCAAAAGATTCCCAGCCCATGATTTCCTATAAGCTGGTTTCACATTGCTCACCCTGGTACCAATAATAAGTGAGTTATAAGCACTTTTAAGTTTGGCTATCCTCATTTGACCTTGCAGGAGGGGTCCAAGGTCAAACCTGACCACATCAAAAGATTTCCAGCCCATGATTTCCTATAAGATGGTTTCACATTGCAAACCTCTAGGACCAATAATAAGCAAGTTATAAGCACTTTTAAAATTGGCTATCCTCATTTAACCTTGAAGGTGGGGTAAAAGGTCAAATCTCACTTCATCACAAGATTCCCAGCCCATGATTTCCTATAAGATGGTTTCACATTGCAAACCTCTAGGACCAATAATAAGCAAGTTATAAGCACTTTTAAAATTGGCTATCCTCATTTAACCTTGAAGGTGGGGTAAAAGGTCAAATCTCACTTCATCACAAGATTCCCAGCCCATGATTTCCTATAAGTTGGTTTCACACTGCAAACCTCTAGGACCAATAATAAGCGAGTTATAAGCACTTTTAAGTTTGGCTATCCTTCTTTAACCTTGAAGGACGGGTCCAAGGTCAAATCTGACCACATCAGGAGATTCTCACCCCTTGATTACCTATAGGTTGGATTTACATTGCAAACCTCTAGGACCAATAATAAGGGAGATATAGGCACTTTTAAAGTCCGCTACGTGGGGTCCTTTGGCACTCCGTTGATGACCTTGAATTATCAGCTCCAAGGTCAAATGTCTGCAAGATTGTAGAAGACATGTATATCTGTTATACATATCACCTATGAAGAGATTCAACCTTCTGCCTATTAGAACCAGCCAGTAGAAAAAGGGAGATAATTTTCAAAGAAATGCCCGCAGCAGCCATCTTGTTTTTCAGAATGAGGCTAATTTCAGTCCCAGAGAAGCTTACATCCCAATGCAGATATCCTACAAATTTGGTGAACCTAGCTGGTGTACTTTCCTCTGGGAGCGTTAATGCCAAAAAGCTCTCTACGAGTGGCGGCGGTGGCGTAGCAAACGCTAAACCAAAGTGTCCACCGGATGCCTCCAGTGGATACAATAAAAACGGCCGTGTATTAGACTAAACAAAACATAAAAGTTGGTAATAAACTTACTTTTGGATTTACTTGTAATTTATAGCATTTGAGGCTTTGACAGGCTATTTTCTACCAGAAGAGTACCCATAACATTGGCATGTAACTGGCATAAATGCATAAATGTGCACTAAAATCTGCACTGATAAGTTACCAGACCCATTGAATCACAGAAAAAGTGTGAAAATACATTCTTTCAGTGTGCGCTATGCTCAAGAATTCTAGTTGAGATATTCAATCATGAGATTCTGAAAATTTGTGAAATAAGCAATTTAAAAGATTCCAGAACTTAATAATAAATTGTATAACAGACACAACGACATTGTCATAAATCAGGTCATATGTACATAACCTAGATTATTAACAAATACCAGAGGCTCAATACCAACAGTTTATTGTGCAATAAATTATGTCACCATTTGTTTACAAATAGTGGAGCACAGCTATAAATCTACTAAGACAGCATTCATAGCATCATTTATGGACAATGGCATAACCATTGGTACTTCAAGCTGAAAACTGTGACACAAAAATAGATTAATAATAGCCTTTCTACCCCCTAAAAACAGTGACATATGCAAGCTAAATTCCATTTATATCAATATGTACACAGATCAAAGATAATATCATTTTTCAAAATTTGTAGTCATTGTTGGTGGTTGCTTCGAGTACATCTATAAATAGCGTCATTTTTATAATTTTTAAAATGTCTAGATTTCAGCATAAATTAATTTTCTGTCACAGATTATCCTCTTAATCACCGAGTTTATTCTCATAGGCTCAAAAAATCGTAAACAACTCCTCCCTCACTTTCCTATCAATATTCTGGGAAATCAGGTGTCGCCAGCACAAAGTGTTAGGAACCTTGGAGTGGTGTCCGACTCCAATTTCAATTTCTCAAACCACGTGTCACAGGTCATAAAGTCCACTAGAGTTCATGCGAGAGAACTCTACAGAATTCGTCCCCTTCTAGACCTTAATACATCAGAGCGAATGCTTTGGTGAGCAGCAGATTGGATTATTGCAATTCAGTGTTCTTATCGCTCACTGATTTTGAGTTAAGGAGATTGCAGCTAGTCCAAAACTCACTCTGCAGGGTTGTCACCCATTCCTCTAAATTCTCTCACATTACCCCTCAACTGAAAAAACTCCATTCACTCCCTGGTACAGGGTACAATTTAAAATTGGCCTCATCACATACAAAATTCTCAACAAAAGTCAACCAGTTTACCAAAGAGAATTAATCCACCCCTACACTTCTTCCAGAAATACAAGGTGAAGCACCCCCAAACTCAAGTTCCTTCAAACCCCTACTTTCGATCATAAAGTTCACAAATCAATCAAACACTTGTCTAATTCCTTCAGTTACTATGCTTCAGTTTCCCCTTTCATGTAAGAAACAGTCCCTCTGTTGCATCTTTTAGGACACACCTCAAAACCCACCTCTTCAACTCTAGTTTCCCAACTGAGTCTTCTTCCCTCCTGGTCACACCCACAATTCTGGATTACTGACCTTAAACGCCCCTTGACTCTCCCTATGATAATGATTTTGTTTAATTAGCGCACTGAGTTCTCCTTTGTGGGGAAGATATTGCGCCTGCAAAGCAGTAGATTAGATTAGATTAGATTAGATTAAATTAATGTATTATCCCACCAGATTTACAAATATATTCGGAAATACTCAGTATACCAAATACCTATATGCAGAATATTAATCCAACACACTGACTTATATGATCGTAGAGATTACACGTGATAAACTCTTAACCATATATTTAGAATTTTACAGGTGAATTGTTAAGCCAATAACATTAAGAAGAAGCACAAGCAACATTTCAAGTGGATGGGGATCTCTATTCTTTCTATGAAACTGTGGTTTTCAATCATTGTCTTATATCAGATGTATTTGCCTTAACAAGGTTTTCAACTGTAGTTTTTTTACCAATGCGCAGTGCTTAACAATGCAGAGTCTACAACTAATATACATTTCTTTCCTCCACCCTATCAATCCTCTGTTGTAATATCACCTATATAAGTATTTAAAAGAATATGAAGCCCACACAAATAAGTTTACAAATTAACATTTTGATTGTTATGTCCACTCCAACAATACAAAACAAAAAAGAATATTTTCTTGTGAAGGTTCTTTAACAAAGGCCAGAGATCTGCAATGAATTAGAATTAATTTCCTACACTCAAAATTCAGCTGACATAATTTAGCTTAAGCTATCAAATGCAATGTAAATAATAATAAAGTCTATACTGAAACTAGCACAAGGTCAGATATTTTAGACATTACAGCCACAGAAAGGTTAGCACAATAATTTATGTAAGGAAGGGTGTCCTCGTGGAATGACATTAGCATATTTATTTGATGCTGTAGTTATTTCGCAGACCTTGGACAGGAGTCAAACCTGTCCCATTAAATCTCTCAGTAAATAGGGGAGATGCTGTAATAACCTAGTCAAAGTGACCTCCAATACCAGCCAGATAGTTGATCAATTACCATAATAAGTTGCATCATTATTAAGGTTTAAATATGTACATGTATATGTAACCGCTATGTGGAAGTTAATGTATGAAATTTAATGTTAAAAACTGGCAGTAGGAATCGGAAGGGAATGGGATTTTTATACGTTGTGTTTCATTTTTTTTTTTTTTTGTTTACAAATAGTGTTATCCAGTGTTTGTTAATTCTCAGTTATGAAAATTTGAATTAAAAAATTAAGGAGTTTTTAAAAATATGTTTGTAACATTATCCACAGTCGTCTCTCTATTTCTAGTCATATAAGTTTGAATTCACAAATGAAACAGTGTCTAAAAATATATTGGTTATATTGTCAAAAATGTTTCTTAATTTCCAATTATAAAAGTTCAATTCCTAAAAGAATGTGTTTCAAAATAAACAGGTGTAAATCACCTATGTTTTCTTGATTTACTGTCTTAATTGTTGTAACTAGATTTTCATAAAATTATAAAATTTGAACAAAATAAATTAACAACAAAAATGTCACTAGCATCCCATCTTGTCGAAGAAACATTGTTATCCTGTGATTCTACAATGTGCCCTTACATAAAGATATTAATCTTTTTTCAAATACAAGCGTTTGGCCATTTTGGTTCCATAATGGACTCGTATATGCCATGAGGAATTGAAATACATCCAATTTAAGAAAGGCAATAAAACATATGCAACACAAGTATTTTATGGTATCAATTAGATTTTCCACAGATTCAGAGTTCTTAGTGTACAGTTATATGTATTTCAGGGAAAATTTTTATGAAGAAAACTAACTGGCTGAAGAATTTTAATCACTTTGAATATCTTACAATGGTTTTCCTGTGACAATTTTACAGAATGAAGATTAAACCTCATCACCTTGATACCTTGTTAGGAACAACAGACATAAAAAGTATTTCAAAATCAATTATAACATTAAAATTAACAATCAATGAATCTGGTACTTGCACCACGATTTTTCTGTTTTAAATCCTAAAGACTCAACAAACTTAAAATGTCAAATAAGATGTTACATTGGCAATACTGAAAATTTCAAATACTATCTTTAGGACATTCGATGAAAATCGGATGTCCTTAAGGTTTCATCAGAATTTTTTTTCTCTTTTTTTCTCTCTTTTCCCTTCACTTCCTACCTTTCTTCATTACAGCACAATGGTTCAAGATATCATCTTCAGTTTTCTGTGTTTGTTTCAGGGTCAAGGGGACAACTTTTGAAATAAAAAATTTTTACATCCGCCATCTTGTTTCCAAGATAGCTGCCACCAACTTTTAAAGCTTGTGTGCACTCCCGGTCCAGATTGCTTCAACCGATTCCCATCAAACTTTTTTTTTTTATATTTATTTATTTTTATTCTCCAGTAACATTAATCAAATAACAAAAAAGGAGAAAGAAAAATATCACACTTCTTATAGCAATACAAATATACAAACTTTCGATATATCACATATATTCTTTCACATTTATATTTTTACAGTTATTTCATATATTCAAATAAATGTTATTTACTTGTTTAGTAAACATTGGGATCAGAGTATTCATGGCTATATATATACATTTTTATATATACATAAAAATGTTCTACATAACATTAATGAAAGAGGTCTTACAACCAAAGAAAAAATATAAATATTACAAAAAGACTATGTAATTAACCAAAGAAAGCTTTTAAATTTCCCCATTTTTTATTAAAGATAGTTTCTGTATTGTTCAACTTACTTAACAGGCTTTCATTTATAAATACTTCTTCAAGTCGATGCTTTAAAATATGAAAATTTAGGGCGCTGTTTGATAAAACAGAATCATATATATGTTTCTTTGTTACAAGGATCCGTGCATTTAAAGGTATTCTATTTTGGTCCTTTAACAAATATCCAAAAATTATAATGAAACTTGTGAACTTAATATGAATGCCAGTCTTCTCCAATATTAAATTTTCAATCTTGTGCCAAAATTGTGGTACTATGTTGCATTCTGCAAACATATGCAATAAAGTTTCTTCTTCCTTGCATCTTTCACATAAATTGTCCTGTTTTATTCCCAATTTGAAAAGATAAGTTTTTGTGGCCAATATTCTATACAGAATTTTCATTTGAAACCATGTTAGATTGTTATTGGTAATGTTCTTGAAACAAATGTTAAAGATGTTATTCCATGTTTCTCTATCAATTGACAGACTGAAATCGTTTTCCCACTTTTTCTTCATTGTGTGATCATTACACTCGGCCTGCTTTAGCAATGTATAATATCCTCTTGCACCTTTTGTACATTTATTCAGGATCTGAATACTTGTTGGCATAATAGGGCCCACAATGTTTGATATTTCAACATTACTAGTTTCTTTTATATATTTGGTAACAAGTGTCTTCACACGTATATAGTGAAGAGGGTTTATATTATTTAATAAATACTTTTCTTTCAACTCTTCTAATGTTAGAAAGTTACCATTTAAATCTAATACATTTGAAAGTGTTATAATGCCCTTTTTATACAATGTGGGAAAATACAACAATTCCGCTGATAATCTGGCATTAAACCATAATGGTGTTGCTAGTATTTGTTCTGCATTTGATGGTTTATGTTTTAAAAATAATTTATCCCAAGCCTCTAGTACTGAAATCCAAAATGTATTTCTTGTACAATCTATTTGTTTAATGGCAAAGACAGAACCTGTTTTTTGAAATTTGGCTGTATCTTTCACAATTAATGATTGAAATATTGCTACCCATGGCGAATTGTTTCTATACACGCGTCTTAACCAAGTAACTTTGAGAGCTGTTATAAAATTGTCTAAATCTACCATTTTAATTCCACCTCTTTTATAGTCTAATGTTAATATTCTACGACTTATTTTGTCAGGTTTGTTTGACCATATGAATTGAAAGAACATTTCATTTAAGTCTTTTATATAAGATATGTCAGGATTTGGTAAACTTAAGAATATGTGATTAAGTTTTGATAATAAAAATGTTTTAATAACTGTAACTTTACCAAGAGGTGTGAGAAGTCTTTTATTCCAATGCTTGATTGACTCCTTATTTCTATCATTTTAGCAGCATAATTTATTTCTAACATTTTGGATAGATCTACTGAAAACTTTAATCCTAACAGGTTGAATTCTGTTTCATTCCACTTATTCCCATCAAACTTTGTACAGTCATTGATATTACTCATGGGATGAAGCCTATTGATTTCGGGCAAAGCTGATTAAAAACGTGGCCACCAGAGGTGATTTTGTAAAACGCAACTTTACCGATGCAATGCTTAGTACCACAAGGCTTGCTTCAAATGTCTCAAAAATGTTCCCATTGTATTTTTCCGACATATTTTATCTCATGTAGAACATTTTTTGCCATATTAAAAAAATATGACAGTTGTAATAAATGTTGACATTTTGCTGACTCAGCACTTGTCAACTCTATAGCATGCCATTACAGCAAAACCATTACAGATATCAAGTTCAGGTTTCCTGTGTTTATTTTTCTATTGTTGATTCTAAATAAAATGGCTTCAATTGAATTATCTGGAAGGAGTTTTTTTTCTATAAAATCGACTCACACAGGTTGTATTGTGAAGGCAAGATTTAATTGTAAAGCCAAAATCATATGCTAAAGCACTGTTACCCACCCAACAAGAGTAAAGTGCCAGAGTTACAAGTTGGATTAAAATCATTCTGTTCTGTAAAATAATAAATGTGTCATTTGTATTGTAAATATTAAAAACAATTAAAAAATTTAAACATTAAAAAATGTAACATATTTTTGAAAGAGTACATATATGTTCTTTGTACCATCTAAAAATCTATTGTGGGGCTTTTCTCCATAGTCTGAAAATATGTTATTTAAATATTTAAAAATGTAACATATTTTTGAAAGAGTACATATATGTTCTTTGTACCATCTAAAAATCTATTGTGGGGCTTTTCTCCATAGTCTGAAAATATGTTATTGGGCTTTACTCCATATGTGTCAAAAAGTTACAGGGCTTTTCTTTGCAGGGCTTTTTCCCTTGGACTTTTATCTATACACCTGAGATATGACCTATCTGAATATACACATACTTCCATCCAGAAGCAAATACAGAATACAGTTATGCACATGAAAAAACAGACTTTTTTCAACTGATTCAGATGTACCAGGAATATACTACTACTGTAAATATCATTGGCAGGTTATCAAACATTCATCTGGATTACTGAAGTTTGGTAACATGGGAGATTTGCACAATACAAATCAATATACTGGCCATGAGATGAACAGGATGGATATTTTATTGTTACACTGTTACACAAGAAGAGATTTGTTGTAATTTTTTCCCACTGGTCTGGGGGCATACAACCAGCCCTGATCAATATCCAAGGACCCCACTGAATCCGCCATACAGACAGCTGAAGTGAGACATAACTACAACTAGTCTGTTCTGAGGCTTAATGCTTGAAAGAAATACTGGAGACAGTACCGCAGTCATTCTTGAAACCATGTGGCTCATGGTGTGTGGACAAAATGCCATTGTACACAATGTTGATAGACTAAATGGTAGTAAATGCTGGTCAAAATTACAAGGGTGGACAAAATGCTGGTCAGGTTGGGGCAGCACGGACAAAATGTCGGGTCTTGTCAAATAATCACGGACACTTAATGCTGATATAGAAACAACATATCAATACAATTATAAAAGCCATATTATGTTCGAATGAACTTTTGCAATTTACACCCCACAAAATTCAACAACAAAAAAATAACTAACATTTAATATTTTACAACAGAGACATTAATATTAGTACAATTATGTTTGAAGTCAACACAAAGACACTATATCACTAATTCTACCCTAATACTATGCCCAATTCATTCAAAATGTCTTCAATTGGAATGGCTTTGTATGAAAAAGTTAAAGAGTTTTTGTTCAAAAACATTTTTCTCTACCTTTTCTGTGGAGGTTGTCCATGGGCAGCATAAAGTAAATGAGTATTTACCAGAATTATTACAATTATAAACAATTCATTTTCCAGCCACAACCCACAGATTTCATGGAATTATATTTTCGGCGTTATATTTTTGATAATTTTCACTTAACTGTGAAATAGATTTGAAGTATTGTATGTATTTTAATGATTTGATAAAAGCAGCATTTTCTCCACCCTGCCCCAAAACTGGCATTTTGCTCACCCGTGCAATCTTGACCAGCATTATATCAACCCGCATTTTGTCCAAATTCATTGTGACATCAGTACTTCTACACTCACAGACAATATCACCCACACTAGTGTATGTACTTATTTATGCATGTACTCAGTTTCACATCTGTGTATTATCCACTCTAGGACACTGTTGAACAGATATTGGAGAATTAGCAAACTATAGCATGAGGTAGAACAAAGGTTAACCAGCATTGCTGACAGCTTTGGTACAGATATGATTTCTGTGACCTTGTGGTTTTAATAACTTGCTTGGACTGACCATACAGACATGCCTATGGTGTATTTGAACTTACCTCATGTCCAGCGTTAGCTTAGGAATAAATAGTACCTTATACTGAAGATAACCTCTTTATTTAATTAATAAGAACAGGTATTGAATTATGGACACATAAATATGTTAACTATCCATATGGGGAACCAGGTTTACCAGACTCCAAAATATAATTACATCACCATCAATTGATTTTTTTTGTAGACGATAAGTGGATTAGTGGAAACATCAGAAGGTCAAACACTCCTCATTATATTGCTGTGGCATTTTTTATACAATGAAAGAGGCCTCCAACATTTCCCACATGGTGCCAAAGAGGTATGAGAACAGTGGATAATTACCAAATTTGATGAACATTATGCCACTGAGGCCAGCTTTCAGTAGGTCAAAAGCACTCATTCCAACCCAATGCCACTTGCACTTAACCTGAGTCCTTTGAGGGTCAATCTCCAGACATACCTCTTTTCTGAGTGGCTCTTTTCTTTTTGTGTAAACTGTTTGTTTAAATGTTTAATGACAAATGTTAGAAAAGCGTTACAAATGAACATAATTATATCTCAACAATAATGGAGTCAGAGGTCAAATTCAATGTCTTTTTACGTTGTTCACTTGTGAAAATATTATTTTTGTCTAAAACTGTAAGATAGTGGCTTAAAAATTGTGCCCCCGTTTAGTTCTTACTTTTAGAGATTGCACGTGGGGAAATTTTTTGACAAAGTCCTCTAAAATACCTAATATTGCTCACCTCCAACTTTATTTGGAAATGTTTCAAGGTAAACGTTTAATAAGCATTCTGAAAGTACAGGTTTAAAAAACATTTGTGATTAAATATTCTCGAAACATTTGATTTAAAATGATGTGTATGAAAAACAGTTGCTTTTAAACATTTGTAAAACATTTTCAAAGCAAACATTTACAAAAAATTGTCAACAGATGTTGCAAACACGTTTTATGTGTGCTGTTTATAAAATGTTTCATGATGAATGTTTGAAAAACATTTCATGCATAACTTTCATTTTTTTTCAGCTATTTTATATTTGTTTAAAAAATGTTTTCGGTCAAACTTAGTTTCTCGAGTTATTTTATAAACATTTAATAAATGTTTTAAGCTAAATCGTTTGTATAGAGAATGTTTATAAAACGTTTTTTAACATTACAGTGTGAATATTTACTTGTAAACATTTAGTATACCATAAGATTGGGTTTTAATATGTTTTAAAATGTTTCGTAAACATTTGAACCATTTAAAAATGTTTTAATGTTTACTGGGAAGTGTACTATTTTATATTATATTAGCAGAAAAATATGAACAGATATCCTCTCAACAAACATATCATGCTGTCAGATAAGTAACCATTTATTTTAACTTTCAGAGCATATTAGCCACATCACAATATTAGTGACACAGAAATTAATGTCTTCATGCATCTTCCCCATAAAATTTCCAATGAAACACAGTTCCTCAGTTTTTCTTCCAATACCATAATTATTCATAGCTTTCATACAGTTAAGCCTCTGGAAAGGCAACTGAATCGTGAATATTCCAACTTTGTAGTGTATTACCAATTGCTGCTGTCTCCAAAATGGCACAGTATATAATAATGACACTACTCCTCTAATTGGTCTGTTTTTATTGAAGCTGCAATATATATTGCACAAACCATTTCAATGTAAAATGTGAAAAAACTAACAATGGGTGTTGTTTAAAGTTAAAAATTTAAGTTCGTAGTTGCACATATATTTAAAAAAGATGATTACACCTCTAATATATTTATACTGTTAACAATGTGAAAAATCTCCATAGAAATACCCTGTTATTGATCCTGATATCAAATTGTGTTATCAACATTCACAAATGACCCCTCTGTTTACTGAGAAATCCAAGGGTTTATTAAAATTTGAAAGATTTATATGCAACTGTGACAGTACCTTGTCTTTTTGGTTTGTAACAATATCAAAATGGCTTTCTTCTTGAAACCTTTAGAATGACATTTGGCATTAGCCACAATTAATACAGATATATCATTGTCTTTACAGCATTTGTCATTGCCACTCTCTTAATATACATAAATCAATATGTAATTAACAGATCACAGATCAAGTTATCAACTCAAGGGATGCTGCTGAGTAACTGTTCTTGCACAATTTTATGCAATAATTGCAAAACATATAAAAATATATATCAATAACTTTGTACTCACCCCAAATATCAGGCAAAAATGAAGCTTTCACTTTTTCACTGGAGGCAACAATATTCACATATACAGTGATACATCATTACAGATAACAGCTGTGTAACTACATAAATATTACTCCAGTTACACTATTGATGTGTGCCATGCAACAATATTGAATGTATTATCCCCCATAAGTCTTTAACACATGTAAAAGATCCAAACACCATCAGAAAGGTCACCCTTCTAGTTAAGTTCCAGATTAATCACATACATGCATACATGTACCTCCCAATGTGAGTATCATTATGCTGATGTTGCCCCTAAAAGACAATTTGAAGGTCATTTGTTCTATCCCACTTACTCCCAACTTATTCGCTTCCTTGATCTACACAGAGATCAGCTCTAATTTTATGTGCCTATGAGTAATAGCTGTAGCCCCCTACCCCACTAGTATCTAATATGCACAATGTCCAGCATGGGAAACACGTGTGCACATCTCTGCTAAATGTGACTGGAACTTGGCTGGCATGGGAGACTGTTTTAAGCTGCTATAGATTTTGCTACTAACAAGGAATGATGTCACAGCCAGGAGTATTGATCCACTTAACAGATGCACACAACACAAATTTCCTAATATAATACTCTCTGCAAAGAACACTTCACTGTTACATGTCCTACAGCTGGAGAATTGTGGCTGCCATTAAGGCAGTAATATTTTTGATATAATGTACAAGGTATATCCAAATATGTCAGTCAGGTTGTGGGAGACTTTAAACCCCTTTGAAATGTTTAGATAATATGGCATGCAGGTTTTCGTATACACTCAACCAAAAATGAACAGATTTTTTAAGTAACTGAACACTTCTTAATTTGAATATACTGGTGGTTCCATATTCCCAACTTTGGTCACATTTGTTGCCAATTTCTTGTCAATTTCAATTCTCCTTCAATTATGCTTTCATTTGATACTTACCTTCATCAAGGAGATAAACTGGGCATTCAGACTAGTGATTCAACCCGGGTCAACGCAGATTAAACCAGATTGGAGACTAGTCTGAACGCTCACAATCCGGGCTGACAAGGGTAAATCTCAACCCTACTCAAGGAGTAGATTGAAGCAGATTGAAGCAGATTGGTTCAACCCCCTGTGTAGTGTGAACCCTCTCAATTCGGGTTGACAAGGGTTGAGTGTGTTGATACTGTATTTAATTGATTTACTGCCTTAAAACAATTACTTAACTTAATATTTATATATATAGCTTCATCCTTTGTAAGCAGGAATCCAATTAACACATAGGCCACCAGGCAAGATTAGTGTGATTTCTGTATGATTGCAATTTGGTATAAAATGAATGAAATTTGAAATTCTAGTAGGATGATCTAATAAGCAGAATTATTTCAAGGGATTACAATTAGTCTGTTGCTGAAAAAGTGGCAAAATTTAAAAAATATAACATCTCTTTGATTAATTATAAAAACTTAACCTATTTATCTGTGTGGCAGCTAATATAATATTGGGCTCTTTTATAGTTTCAGCAATGTGGAAAAAATAATTTTAATTTTAATAATTTACATGCATTACATTAAGCTAAATTTGGAGGCTTTACTGTACTCAGTTTTTGAGAATTTTTAATCCAGATTAAACTCTGTAGTGTGGACACTCAACCCGGATTGAGAGGAGTCTGCTTCAATCTGCTTCAACCCTCAATCCTTGTCAACACGGATTGTAGTGCGAACAGGGAACATGTGATCATTACATTTTGTTTGTTTATTTGTTAGTAAGATTAACCAAAAAACCAACTGCATGGATTTACATCACATTTTAACAGTAAGTGGGTCTAATATAGAACTGATTTTTTTTTCAGGAATGATCTGCAACCAGTTCTGGATCCAATTCATTATTGCACCCATAAGCAATAGTGGGGGGTGTTGGGCCTTGGTGGAGGTATGTGCTCTCCTAGTACTCTTATTTATTATTTACCCTACTTATTACTTACCACTTTAATGCCCAGCTCACACACTGGAGAGGGTTCTATAATCATCTTAGGGAATATAGAAGAATACAGGCAATTTCAAATTCGTCAGAATTTTCCAAAAAGAGGTGGGAAACTGAACCGGTTTTTTGCTCATGTCCGGGATCTTAAGCGACTCTGAGGACATCTGACACATGAAGTTGCTCTTATGGCTGCCAATGCTCTGGTCGGAAGTTGTCTTGATTACTGTAACTCTCTGTTCAGAGGTCTCTCAGCTCTGGATCTGCGCAAACTTCAATGCGTTCAGAACAGTCTTGCCAGAATTGTGGCCAACACCACCAAGTATTCACACATCACTCCAGTTAGAAAAGCACTATATTGGTTGCCGATTAAGTACCGTTCTATCTTTAAGACTGCCGTGCTTGTTTATAAGTTCCTACTTTGAACCCTTTCTGATACCCAGACATAGTGCATATAACACTTGTCAAAGTCAATCTGATGGCATGTTTCTTGAGGTTCCTCACTTTGCTTCACTTTTCAAGTCTTAAAAGCATTTTGGACTCAGTTTTGCGTATTATGCACCTATGATTTGGAATGACCTTCCTGACGAGGTCCGCTCTGCAAACTCACTTACCTCCTTCAGGTCAAAGCTGAAGTCATACCTCTTTGGAAAAGCATATCCACCCTAAATTTCCAATCTCCACCTGCTTTCTACGTGGTGCTGACCCCTGCAATGTCTCTGGTTTATGAATATTGAACAATGTTTTTGTGTGATGCGCCTTAGAGTCTGCCTTTTGACAGAGATTAAGCGCTATAAAAGTGCTATTAGAATTAGAAAACTGTGGTCACATGATAAAAAGATCTTCATAGCTCTAATGATGTTTTACCATATTTTCAACTGTCCTGAGATTAAACATTGACAAAGCAAGATAAAACCTACAATACCCTATGAAATGGGGAAATCTGGTGATTTTACTACAATTACCTCATGAATTAGCTACAGAAAGGCTAGAACGAATAAGATCTGTGAAGACTCTACTACCCCAAAGAAAGACTAAGGTGAGAACAAGGAAGAACATCCAGCAAATTCACTGAGAACAAGAAAGTGGTACAACTGATCGACTAATGCCCTATGGCAGAGTTATGACATAGAAACAATGCTACCTATAATGGCTAAGAATACCTAAAGTACTTAAAATTTGGTGAATATTGGTGCCAAGATTGAACATCAGGTTGTTGTCGCCATGAAGTGACAAATAATGAAGAGGACTGAAGAAACACAAAGAATAATGAGAAATCCACCAAGAACATTGAAGAACTTAATATTCGCAGATACTAGTATTCCTTATTAATATTCACCACTGTGACCTGGGCATTAGCAGGGATATTCACCATCTGTGTTATCCATTGTCAAATATAAGGAATATTCTTTCATTACAAGGCATTATCTGTGAATCTGATTGGCCTAAGAAACATGGTAAAATTCTTTATTTTCTCATTGGCTGTGCATTTTGTTATCTTTACTATGTTATATATGTCTTGTCATGTTAGAATATGAATAGCACCTTCACAGAATATTACTATGGTTAGAGGCAACAATTAAGCCACTCAATCAGGCTGCCCCCTGGTAGTATCTCTTACCATGGTAAAATTATGTGAATACCATTATTTGTTGGTTGTTATTCCTATATTAAGTAAGAAAATGACTTAAATAATTGAATTTTAAAGTTAATATTTATTGTAAATTTACAGTGTTTCAGTTATGTCAATACTAATAAAGGCTCAAAAGAACATATCTGAATTATATAAAATCAAGATACTCAAAAGTATAAGTCAGATATACATTTGTATGCATATTGTAAGACCCACAACTTAAAAGTTCTGCTCAGTGTATTATTTCTAATGAGTTTTCTGTGCTTAGTGTATTTCTAACATATCTTAAGTAGTCACTGTTGTTTAATGTGACAAATTAGGTTTTTTAACATATCGGTCTAGTGAAGTCACATAATCATCAAAATATACAGTGTTTATTTTAATATATTGCAGATCATAGTTTACTGGAAACATATTTCAGTATGTTATAAGAACCTTTTGTTATACCTTTGTAACTTATATTTTAAAATTTTAAAAAATCAAACATGAATCAAACTATTAATAAACAAGCCAATTTTCAAATAGACATTTTAGGATATAGAAGACAGAAGCAGAAAACAAACAAACAAAACAAGTAATTTCACCAACCATCATTGGCAATTGGGCATTAGCAGTCGGCGTAATGGAAACATACATTAATTTCCCTTTCTCAAATATTCATCAAATGATTGGCACAACTAAATTTCAAAACATACCTCACAAAGAAAAACAAAGATGCATCAGCCTTGTGGTTCTTTCCCACCCTTTACAATTGCTTAAGTATTTGATGAGACTGTACAAGAAAAAGTTGCAGATGTAAAATTAACAAAAGGTGATAAAAAGTAAAAAAAATAATTCAGTAAATCCTCATACCTTTCCTTGTAATAATCCATTTTACAATTCTAATTGTTGTATTATTATTCTTATGTGTAGGTGGTAAAATACAACATTCCTGTTCAGAATACACTAGTAGTTTTTTCTAACACCAGCTGTCACATATATTCAACTAATATTTCATTGCCACCATCAAACCTAAAAACTGCCACATATATTGTAAATGAGAGAGCAAGCTTTTAGCCATGTGACCACCCAAAACCCTTCACAGGTGTACAACCATTGTCACTTCTAAACCATTATACCAAAAGCTTGAAGCTTGCTCTGAAATATGAGCATCTATCAGAAATATTAGCATGATTTAAGTGGAACATATCAAATCTATCTCCAATTACTATGCACAAATCCTGAAGTTTCAAAGACCACTGAAGGATTGATAATTGAGAAATACTAGGCAAATAAACTATAACTTTACATAAACTGGTCCTGAAAATCCACAAAACCTAGGCATTTGTTTATTACTTTAAGGGGACCTTACTTAGCAGGCCTGTAACATATTCATTTCTATGAATGAAGCACTGAATAATCAGTTTGCAGTGTTGGTATAGTTATTATCAACAATACAAAAGATGATTTCTATTGGGGAAACATGTTCTATTGAAGGTAAGCCAAAAATTGCCCTCTCACTTTTCAAAAGCTATTGATATTTTTATGTGTGAGTTGAAATCTTCTTTCTTTGAGTTTTTCCTATGAAATATATTTTACATACATGTACACAGAACAGAGGTCATTGAGAAATAATAATGATGTCTGAGATAGATATAGAATTCAATGATTGAAAGGAGGCATTTGAAATCTTTGAGCTTAAGTTTGAACTACTTTTTTTTCTCTGTTCACTTGACATTGCTTTCAGTGACAGGAGATTGCATCTCTGAAATACAAGATTCAGTACCTGGGAATCTAAAGCTAGAACAAATAAAAGTAGATGCATATAATGATGGTTTATTTAAGGTAGTTCAATCTTGTGGCATATTTACAGAGATGTTGAAATATATTTGCTCCAAAGAACTTTGCACAGTGAAGGATAATCTAAAAGTGACAGTTGTTATTTATATTTTTGCTTATTTATTCATTCTCCTTATGTCTGTATCTGCAAAAGTCCGGACCTGTCACACCCTGGAAAGTTTGGTAAAGAAACAGACTAGTTTTTTTTTCATCTGTAAAGAAGAAGGTTCTTGACTTGGTTTTCACAGATGTTAATAACTATACACTGTTGTATTTTACCACAATATCTAGTGTATCACAGGATGTAGACTTGCTCCAAATCTTTGTAAAGACCAAATCTGCCATACATGGAATCATAAAGAATCCATCTTATGAGTGAGATACCTACAGTCTGATGAAATACAGCCCAAAATTCTGGAAAAAAAGTCATACAGACCTAATATAATACCTTAAACAAAAGGACTTGAAGAAAGTCCACACAGGAAGGGATAGACCTGGATAAGGATGCAGACAGGGGTGCAGAGAGGTGTATTTCTATTGCAATATTGTGTCAGTAGAGCAGAGCTTTTCCTCCAATGATTCAGATTGTGGCAAAAGCCCCACATTCACTTTATATTTGGAGATAAGCCCTTGTATTGATTTGTTTGCTCACCTCTCACTTTTGAGGTTGTAGGTACAAATCCAAGACCTGACTTTAAATGACAAACTTGGTATTTGCTTGCTGTTGTTGATGCCCGAAGGATAGCCATGAACAATATACACCAACTGTTGTGTTCTGCTTTTCTCCATCCACTCAAAGTCTCATTCTGATATGACATAGACAAAGTGTTGAAAATAACATTGAACCCTAAATCAGTTTTGGTGTCAAAACCACAAAATAACAATGAAAATGTAAACGTTAAATCTATTGATCCTAATTTCTTTTTAATCTTAATAAATTTTACAAAAAAAAACTGTAGTGTAATTTATAGCCTTATATAAATATGTAAGACTGAGTGAGTACTAGTAAACATAATCAAAACCAAATTACATGTGTCCATCAATGTTCGTGTAATGTCTCGCCATGAGTACATTATTATCTCCCACCTGCGGCCGAAGGCCGTGGTCGGGAGATTATAAAATGCCTTCCGTACGTACATCCGTCCGTCCGTTCGTCACATATTTGCATAAACCTTAATATCTCATTCATTTATGAAGATATCTTCACCAAATTTGCAGGGAATGTTTATGGCTATAAAAACCTGTCTCTGAAAAATTTTAGCCTCATTTTGAAAAACAAAATGGCCGCCATAGCTAATTGTTTGAAAATCGTAAAGGTGCTCTAAATCTTGAAATATTACAGTTAGCTTAATCAAATTTGCACAAAAGCTAGCCTCATAGTAATTTTGGCCTAGTTTAAAAACAAAATGGCCGCCATATCACATGTTTAATGTCAAACGGGGTTATCCTATTAAAAAGGCCTTATATCTCCTCAAATATTGCTCCTAGAGGTTCGGAATGTGAAAACAACTTGTAGGAAGTCATGGCCTGGGAATCTTTTCCAGGTGTAGAATTTGACCTTTGACCCCTGCTTCAAGGTTAAATGAGGTCATCACATTAAAACGTCCTTATTTCTCCCTTATTATTGGTGCTATGACTTCAGATTGTAAACAAAGACCATGAAAAGCATAAATTGTGGTTGAGAGATTGTAAACACCTTCCATACGTGTGTTTGTTTGTGCATCCGACTGTGTGTCCGTTTGTCACGTTTTAACATAAACCTTAACATCTCATTTATTTATAAATATATCTTCATCACATTTGCAGGGAATGTTTATGGCAATGAAAACCTGTCTCTGCAAAATTTTGCCCTCATTTTGAAAAACAAAATGGCCGCCATCCAACTGTTTAAAAATCGTAAAGCTGTTCTAAATCTCGAAATATTCCAGCTAGCTTCATCATATTTGCACAAAAGATATATGGCTAGAAAAGCTAGCCTGATAGTAATTTTGACCTAGTTCTAAAAGGAAAATGGCCACCATATCACATGTTTAATGTCAAACAGGGTCATTCTATTAAAAAAGGCCTTATATCTCCCCCAATATTGCTCTTAGAGGTTCAGAATGTGAAAACAACTTGTAGGAAGTTATGGCCTGGGAATCTTTTCCAGGTGTTGAATTTGTCCTTTGACCCCTGCTTCAAGGTTAAATGGGATCGTCACATTAAAATGTCCTAGCTTCATCATATTTGCACAAAAGATATATGGCTAGAAAAGCTAGCCTGATAGTAATTTTGACCTAGTTCTAAAAGGAAAATGGCCGCCATATCACATGTTTAATGTCAAACAGGGTCATTCTATTAAAAAAGGCCTTATATCTCCCCCAATATTGCTCTTAGAGGTTCAGAATGTGAAAACAACTTGTAGGAAGTTATGGCCTGGGAATCTTTTCCAGGTGTTGAATTTGTCCTTTGACCCCTGCTTCAAGGTTAAATGGGATCATCACATTAAAATGTCCTTATTTCACCCTTATTATTGGTGCTATGGCTTGAGAATATAAAGACAGACCATCAAAAGTCCTGGCTTTCAAATGTTTTGCTTGAGAAAGATGTTGTCCTTATTTTAAAAAACAAAATGGCCGCCATAGCCAATTATTTAAAAATCATTAAGATGCTCTAAAACTTGACATATTTCACCTAGGTTCATCAAGTATGCACAAAATATATATGGCTAGGAAAGTTTGACCCCTTCTTCAATGTCAAGTGGGGTTATCTTACTACAAAAGCCTTATATCTCCTTTAGTTCTCCATTATTAATGATTCTAAGGTGGGAGATAACCGCTGCGGCAGTGGCCTTGTTATAATTGTGGAGGACTCTGAAAAAGTAAAACCTCCAATATCAAATAGGATTTACTTTTAGTTGGGGCTCACTTTCTCGTATATCTATAAAACTATAATACCGGTATATTTTTATGATAATGCACTTCCATACTAACTGTCTTTCTTTAATAGTATCAGATAATAGATTTTGTTCGAAGTTACAGAAGAGAATATTTTATTTTTGTAAAATGACACGAAAATATTGACAAGTATAAGAATACAATTTCATAAATGAAACAGAAGACAATTTGCCCAACCCAATTGGACTTATGTCTAACTTTTGTAAAGTTATATATATAGTTTAATATATTAAAATTGGTTCCCATAAAAAATATAAATAGATAATATTTTAGCATCACTGTCATATTACAAAAACTAATATAATATACAGAAAGAGAAACAGCTATCACTGCCTGTGAACGGGCTCTGTGTCAGCTGACTGTGTGTTTTGAGTTTCAGAGTAGAAGTGAAAGAAGAAAAGGTCACAAACGTTGAGCCTTGCAAATGGTATTCAGAAGTAAAGTACAAGGTTAGCTGTAAAGGTGTGAAAGTAGGTGGAAAACATATTTCAACAAAATACTGTAAAAAATACCGTTTTAGCTTACTGAAAAGTAGGTGGATAACAAATTTATACAAAATACTGTAAAAGCAATAGTTTTTAAGTTACAACTGGCTTTCTCTACAGTGATAACATAAAAGTTGCTATTGTTCATCTTTGCAATGAGCTACAGGTCTGCAATTACAGTATGTTATAGCTGACTGAAAAGTAGAAAAACATATTTAAAGAAAATGCTGTAAAAGCAATAGTTTTCAAGTTACAATCGATTTACTCCACAGTGATAACTTGAAAGTAGCCATTGCTCATCTATGCAATGAGCTACATGTCTACAATATCACTATGTTATATCTGACCCAAAAGTAGCTGAATAACATATTCATACAAAATTCTCTTGATGCAATATTCTTCATGCAAAACTGATTTACTCAACAGTGAGAATCTGAAAGAAGCTATTGCTCAGGTATGCAATAACTAATATGTCTGCAATTTCACTATGTTATAGTTGAACCAAAAGTAGGTCAACAACATATTTGAAGAAATTCCTCTAAATGCAATCGGTTTCACGTTACAACTGATATACTCAACAGTGATAACCTCAAAGTGGCTGTTGCCCAGCTATGCAATGAGCTACGGGTCTGCAATTTTGCTATATTATAGCTGACCCAAAAGTAGCTGATAACATATTTATACAAAATTCTCTAACTGCAATAGTTTTCAAGGTTACAAGGGATTTTACTCATTATGGAAGGTAATGAAAAGTCAGAAAGTAGCTATTACTCACTTAGCTACTGGGATGGACTCCTAAGTTACTCACCATGTTGTAGCAATACAAAAAGTAGCTGAATAATATATTTTAACAAAATGCTCTAAATGCAATACTTTTCAAGTTATAAGTGATTTAGTGCATGATTTCATGAATTTTGATCCATTAAAAATTATTTTAAAAATTCATAAAAAAATCAAGACAGATCCAGGCCTGATACTCACACAAAGAAAACTACTTATAGTACTTATAGTACATATATGCAAGATATGAGAGAAATCCCTGCAATAGTCAATGAGAAAATTGTGATAAAGTGTTGAATTTTTACACTTTTGGTAAGGGTACCTCACTTGCAATGGCTCTAGCAAACAGAAGAACAAACTGATTTCATGCCTTGAGCAATTTTTCATCCTCGATAGATAAGGTCTCTTTAAAAAACAGCATGTCTCTGGGCCTTGTAATTTTGGAGGAGAAGTTGTTCATGCGGACGCCAATGCCGCAGAGTGACGATTTAATTCTAATTCGGCTTTTATAGCGCTTAATCTCTACTGAGTAGTGGACTCTAAGGCGCAACAAGACAATAGCAATATGCAAATTCAAAGTCCAGGGACAAAAACAGGTCGGCACCACGGAGAAGCCGTAAGAGAAAATGAGCTAAGGAGGATATGCCTTTGCGTAGAGATAGGTTTTGAGCTTCTTTCTAAAAGAGGCAATAGTAGGTGATGCACGGATGTCTTCAGGAAGTGAATTCCAAACAGTGGGAGCATCAAAGGCAAAACTGAAGCCAAAATGATTAGTGGACTTGTGAATTGTAGGTTGAAATTTTCGTACATTGAGGAAATTGGCAACACTCTGACTGCGTCTAGTATTGTAAGTAGTGCTGCATGTGGATAGATGTGGTGCGAAATATTTAGGGAAACCAGTATGAATAAACTTATACACTAGGGTAGCCAGTTTGAACTCTGAGTGAAACTGAATAGGGGGCCAATGGAGTTTCCTGAGTACCAGAGTTATCCGAGTGTATTTACACGAATTTGTAACAATTCTAGCCGCACTCTTTTGGATAGACTGTAATCTATGGAGATTGACTTTAGAGAGACTCCTGAAAAGTGAGTTACAGTAGTCCAAGCGACTACGAACAAAAGCATTGGCAACCGACACAGTTGCATCCTGAGTCAAGAACTCCCTAATATTTCTAAAATCCCTCAGTTGACTAAAGCAGCCTTTACAAACATTCTAGACGTGATTAGAGAAGGAAAAATCAGAGTCGAACCACACACCCAGGTTCCTCACAGACTCGGTGGGGTGAAGGGGGGTTGCCCAGGATATCAATTGGGAAACCTGCATTTAACCTTTCTCTCTGTTTCTTGGAGCCAAAAAGTATGAACTCAGTTTTATCAGGATTAAGTTTAAGTTTGCTAGCCGACATCCATTCTTTAACATCTTGAAGGCATCTGTTCAACTTATCAAAGGCAGCTGAGGCATTCCTGTGTGAGAGATGGGCATAAAGTTGTGTGTCGTCGGCATAAAAATGGAAGTTTACGCCTTTGTGTTTACCAATCAGTGTACTAAGGGGAGATGTGTACAGAGAAAATAGCAGATTACCAAAACAGAGCCCTTAGGTACGCCGAACAGCAGTTTTTGTAAATTAGACAAAGTAGAACCAATCTTTACAGACTGATAGTGTTCTGTCAAATAAGAAGAGAACCATTGGAGAGCTGAGCCACCAACACCGAAAATTCATCTAAACAAGAGGAGAGTGCCCGTGAACGGGCACTGTGTCAGCTGACTGAATGTTTTTGATTTGTGATGGTGATAATGAGAGGAAAGCATAATTATCAGGGAAAGGGCTGTACAGAAATACAGTAAATGGTAACTGAACAGCATGTTCGAAAGATATTCCGAAGCTGACAGAAGAAAAGGACAAAAAAGTTGTGCCCTGCAAATGGTATTATGAAATAAAGTAACAAGGTAATTGTTTAAGTGTAAAAAGTAGGTTAAAAATATTTAAAGAAATACTATAAATGCAATATCCTCGTTCGACCATGAAGAAGGGATCCAAAGGTCAAATCTGACCATACCAAAAGATTCCCAGCCAAAGAATTTAGGATGGTTTACCATCCCAAACCTCTCGGACCAATAATAAGTGAGTTATAGGCACTTTTTAAGTTTGGCTATCCTTGTTTGACCTTGACGGAGGGGTCTAAGGTCAAATCCGACCACACAAAAAAATTCCCAGCCCATGATTTCCTGTAGCTTGTTTACCATCCCAAACCTGTAGGACCAATAATAAGCGAGTTATAAGCAATTGTAAGTTTGGCTATCCTCAATTGACCTTGAAGGAGGGGTCCCAGGTCAAATCTGACCACACCAAAAGAATCCCAGCCCATGATTTCCTATATGTAGGTTTACCATCCCAAACCTCCAAGACCAATAATACGCGAGTTATAAGCACTTTAAGTTTGGCTATCTTCATTTGACCTGGAAGGAGGGGTCTAAGGTGAAATCCTACCACACCAAAAGATTCCCAGCCCATGATTTTCTATAGGTTGGTTTTCCATTCCAAACCTCTAGGACCAATAATAAGCGAGTTATAAGCACTTTTAAGTTTGGCTATCCTCATTTGACCTTGAAGGAGGGGTCCAAGGTGAAATCCGACCACACCAAAAAATTCCCAGCTCATGATTTTCTATAGGTTGGTTTTCATTCCAAACCTCTAGGACCAATAATAAGCGAGTTATAAGCACTTTTATGTTTGGCTATCCTCATTTGACCTTGAAGGAGGGTTCCAAGGTCAAATCGGACCATATTAACAGATTCCCAGCCCATGATTTCCTACAGGTTGGATACAATGATTTACTCAACAGTGAGAACCTGAAAGAAGCTATTGCTCAGCTATGCCATGACATAGAGGTCTGCAATTTCACTATGTTATAGCTGACCAAAACGTCTGTGAATAACATATTTAACAAAATACTCTAAATGTAATAGTTTTCAAGTTACAACTGATTTACTCAAGAGTGAGAACCTCAAAGTAACTATTACTCAGCTATGCAATGAGCTACATGTCTGAATTTTTCCTCTGTTATAGCTGACCTAAAAGTAGGTGAACAACATATTTAAGCAAAATACTGTAAATGCAATAGTTTTCAAGTTACAACTGATTTACTCAATAGTGAGAACCTGAAAATAGCTATTGCTCTGCTATGCCATGAGCTATAGGTCTGTAATTTCACTATGTTATAGCTAACCCAAAAGTAGGTGAACAATATATTTTAACAAAATACTCCAAATGCAATATTTTTCAAGTTATAGCCGATTTACTCAACAGTCAGTGCCTGAGAATAGCTATTGCTCAGTTGTGCCATGAGCTACAGGTCTGTAATTTCACTATGTTATAGCTGACCCAAAAGTAGCTGAATAACATATTTGCACAAATTTCTGTAAAGGCAATAGTTTTCCAATTACAACTGATTTACTCAACAGTGAGAACTTCAAAGTAGCTATTATTCAGCTATGCAATGAGCCACAGGTCTGGAACTTCACTATGTTATAGCTGACCCCAAAATAGGTGAATAACATATTTAAACAAAATACTCTAAATGCAATAGTTTCCAAGTTATAAGTGATTTACTCAACAGTGATAACCTAAAAGTAGCTATTACTCAGCTATGCCATGAGCTACAGGTCTGAAATTTTACTATGTTATAGCTGACCCAAAAGTAGCTGAATAACATATTTATACTAAATTCTCTAAATGCAATAGTTTTCAAATTATAAGTGATTTACTCAACATTGAGAACTTCAAAGTAGCTATTACTCAGCTATGCAATGAGTCACAGGTCTGGAACTTCACTATGTTATAGCTGACCCCAAAATAGGTGAATAACATATTGAAACAAAATACTCTAAATGCAATAATTTCCAAGTTATAAGCGATTTACTCAACAGTGATAACCTCAAAGTAGCTATTACTCAGCTATGCCATGAGCTACAGGTCTGAAATTTTACTATGTTATAGCTGACCCAAAAGTAGGTGAACAACATATTTAAGCAAAATACTGTACATGCAATAGTTTTCAAGTTACAACTGATTTACTCAATAGTGATGACCTAAAAGTAGCTATTACTCAGCTATGCCATGAGCTAGAGGTCTGAAATTTTACTATGTTATAGCTGACCCAAAAGTAGCTGAATAACATATTTATACTAAATTCTCTAAATGCAATAGTTTTGCAATTACAACTGATTTACTCAATAGTGAGACCCTCAAAGTAGTTATTACTCAGCTATGCAATGAGGTACAGGTCTGAAATTTCACTATGTTATAGCTGACCCAAAAGTAGGTGAACAACATATTTAAGCAAAATACTGTAAATGCAATAGTTTTGAAGTTACAACTGATTTACTCAATAGTGATGACCTAAAAGTAGCTATTACTCAGCTATGCCATGAGCTACAGGTCTGAAATTTTACTATGTTATAGCTGACCCAAAAGTAGCTGAATAACATATTTATACGAAATTCTCTAAATGCAATAGTTTTCCAATTACAACTGATTTACTCAATAGTGAGAACTTTAAAGTAGCTATTACTCAGCTATGCCATGACCTACAGATCTGAAATTTCACTATGTTATAGCTGGCCCAAAAGTAGCTGAATAACATATTTATACGAAATTCTCTAAATGCAATAGTTTTTAAGTTACAAGTGATTTTACTCATGATGGAAGTTACTGAAAAGCCCAAAAGTAGCTATTACTCACTTAGCTATTGAGACAGGCACCCAACTTACTCACCATATTGTAGCTATGAAAAAAGTAGCTGAATAACATATTTTAACAAAATGCTCTAAATGCAACACTTTTCAAGCTATAAATGATTTTGTGCATGATTTCATGAATTTTAATGCATTAAAAATTATTAAAAAAATTTATTAAAAAAAAAGTAAGACAGATCCAGGTCTCATACTCACACAAGAGAATCTACCTGTGGCCTAGTACATATATGCAAGATATGAGAGAAATCCCTGCAATAGTCACTGAGAAAATTGTGATTAAGTGTTGAAATTTTCACACTTTTGGTGGGGGTACCCCCCTTGTAATGTCTCTAGCAAACAGACGAACAGACAGATTTGCATGCCTTGAACAATTTTTCATCCTCGATAGATAAGGTATCTTTTAAAAAAAACAGCACGTCTCTAGGCCTTGTAGTTTTGGAGGAGAAGTTGTTCACGCTGACGCGTACACCCACGCCGCAGAGTGACGACATAATGTCAGCTGACTGACATAAAAAATGGAAGAACACGGCCCAGGAGGGCGGTAGATAGAGGCTAGGACCAAAGTTCGGCACGAAACTGAGACTGATATGACCATTTTTTCAAAGGAGCTATAATTAGGGGCATCCACCTTGCGATATTTGTATGAATCACGAATGAAGAAACCAACACCACCACCAATACCTGATGAATGTGGCCTATGTATCAAAGAGAACCCATGAGGGGTGAGTGAACGAAGGAAACTATCAGAATCAGTAGTACGAATATGTGTTTCAGTGAGAAAGAGGAAATCAAAGGTGTGAAATGCTATTGTGTCAGCGAGGAGAGGGCCCTTATTCCGGATTGACCTTGCATTTACTAAGCCAAGCATAACCAGTCCAGGATTTATGGCAACATCACCGCACATAAGAATCAATAGCATAAACCCACTCTGTTTTATGGTAGGGGGAAAACATGGCAGGTGGAGCTATAGGAGTAATTTTTAGCAATCCTTAACATGGATGGAATGAGGAATCCACTTCCAATAAAATTATGTGAGACACTCCTGAGATGAGTAGCAGACATCAACATGGTGCAGAAGAGTAAAATGCGCATGGCAAACATCTTGGTTGGGTTGGTTAAGTGAAAAGTGTCATAGTGTCTAGCTGACAAATTAGCTGATATAAAAATCTTTCCAGGTCACTATCAACCCTACATGACACTCAAGAGTGCTGCAGACATTGTTCAAAACCTTTGCTTTTAACAATTGTGTTTGACTTCACAGTATTTTCAAAGGTAACAATTTCTTTGTAAGGGTACTCTAATATTGTTAGATGATTATGCAGTCAACTTTTCATCAAACATGATGTTTTAAGCATGCAAAAATAAAACTAGCACACTGTGACTTATTAACCTGAAAAGTTAAAATATGGTATCAATCTGCAGATATAATTTTAAGTTATTTTTAAGTTGCACAAATGAAGAATAATGAATTAAAATATAACAACAAATACCAACCTACACAATAAATGTAAGAAAACTCGCCTTGCTCACATAATACCATTAAAAATTGTCAACATAACATCTATTTATAAGTATAATTACCAAACAATTTGCCAAGGAAAAACTGTAACAATAAACAACATAAATAACACTACTACCTTGTGATGACTAACCTAGTTCTTCAATTCACAAATTACAGTGTCCAACAATGAGATAACGTACTTTTAAATAAGGTTAAATTACACTTATATTGGAGACTTATTGGACTGAATGTACCCCATTGTAATGAGGCTTTCCAGCATTGGTGGACAGTCAAGTAGTTGAACCCCTCTTATAACATTGGGGTTCAGATTTGATTGTACAACATTGACAGCATGCACTAGCAATGAGAAGGGTTCATGGTTGAGATTCATCACATACTCCTTCACTTTGAGAAACTCTTTACTCTTTGGCATGACATCTGGATTAAACCTATATTTACATCCATGCAAAAAGTCTATCAAAGAAAAGTCTGCCTCCTTCAACACAAAATCTTGTATTTTGTCTTTTAGAATCTCAGGAAGGTTCTTCACCTGGAGTCCAGCTCTGAACTGATCCATGACTTTTTGCATCCAGAGTGAAGGATGCATACCAAGGGATTCTGAACTGGGGATAGAACAGGCAGGAACCAAGCCAGTTTGATGAGTGACCAGATTGGGATCTGCTCCACACTCTAATAAAACCTTATCAATGTCATGGTAGTCATTGAGGAAGTAGGTGCTGAAGATATGGGCAGTATGCAATGGTGTACTGCCTGCAAGATCAGTGGCATTTGGATTAGCACCTCTAGCTAAGAGGAACTTTGTCATACTGTATACATGATGCTTCAATGTATAATGCAGAGGCATGAAGTAACTAGCTGATAGAGAGTTGATGTTAGCCCCATGTAACTGAAGCTGCTGAATACAACTAAAATATTCTGAAAACATTGTGTCCTTAGAAACATGGTTAACATAGCCTTTCACAGCATTAGCAATGGGTGTACAATCTGCACTAGGGTTACCATCCACGTTTACACCCCGAGAAAGAAATACATTCAAGAATTTCAATTTAGCCTTTAAGGCAGTATAGCACAGGGGTGTTTCTCTAGAGTTGTTAAGCTCTAAAGGGTTTGCTCCATATTTCACTAGGATCTGCACCTTATTAATATTAACTGGTGTTTCTTCTTCATGCTTGCATAGTACATGTAATGGTGTGTCACCTTGATTATCCTTGATGCTATGTGTAACTTTCTTGCTGTGCAGCAATAGTTCCAGCATCTTGTAGTCTTGTGAGTACCTGACCAGGTAATGCAGAATGGTTAAGCCTCTGTTGTTCTGTAAACCTGGATTGCCACCTGCTTCCAGTAACAATTTAACTATGTCTCTTTGACGCTGATTCCCTTTCCGACTATAAGTCAAACAGGCTGCAGCTAATGTTGACAGATTGTACTCCTTATCAAAGCTCTGACAGTTTGGGGAAGTACCAAAACCAAGCAGTAATTTCACTTTTTCAATGTTACCATTTTTGCATGCTTGATAAAGATGAGTATCCATAAAGTTATTTCCACTTGCATACCTGTTATTTTCCATTGTCACCAGTTGACTGTACTATACATGCTTATATCTTCTGTAGTTTTTAGTGGAATTTTGTCTGAGGTCAGACAGAGATTCTCTGTAAGAAGTTGTTACATCCAATAAATCTGCAACACTTTTCACAGTTTATAAGTAAAATTTATGGATGAGGTGTAATTACAATAGCATAAGTATTCTCATAGCTGAAGTATCTATTGTAGTTTTGTTTGTAGGTAAATATCATCTGCAATAATCTGCACTTAAAAGTATATGGATCAATCAAGCATTGACAGATAATACATAATTATCTGAATGTAAAAGTTTTCTCTGATTTACAAAAGAAATCAATAGAGAAATAGGCAAATACCATATCGACATGGATAATATGTACTGTCAATGAAAAAGTATACTCAGGTACAAAAGGCATTTGGCTGTTACATTTTTTCCCCTCGTGCATTTGTTCATTGTCAGAAAATCCAATTTATATATGCACTGTGTACATAGAATCTATGTTAATAATTTACCTGTTGCAGTTTTATACTTCAAGAGCCCACAATGTTTCATTAAAAAATATTGCTTCATTGAGAGAACAGTATTTTTCTTGTGTTTGGTAGTAAATCAATTATATATGTATTGTACCATTCTTAACTTGATTTTTTGGAGATTAATATTTACCTTATTTATAAAAATTCACAAATGTGTCCATATTCTGACAAGTTGTGTCACACATGTAATAAACCACTCATCAGGTAATTTTTGCCAGCCCTTATTTCCACAGCAAATGTACATTGTATATCCACAATATATATACTCATATCCACAATATATATATATATATATGTATACCCATGTGTCTTGCCCTTTGACAGCTTATGCGTTTACTCCAACTGAAATAAAAAGATTAATTGAAAGGCGAAGCTATTACTCATCTCATTAACATCTAGATTACACAGAGCTAGCTTTGTGTATTGATTAGACTGTTGATTTCATCAGCTGATTTACATTTTTGTTCACGAGTATATTTTCGTTGGTTATTGCACAATGTTAGTCAGGTACTTTGAATAATTAAGTAGTGTCAGTACACTGTGTTACCAATATCATGGTTTTGGCATGAATTCATAATTGTTTACTTAATTCATTCATGTATAATTACTATGATAAATATAAAACTAGTCTTATTTGGCTTAATGCCTTTAATGGCTGTTCCGTTTTCTCTCTCTCAGAATTTTGAGCATACAAGTTCTAACTGAAGAGAGTTCACTTCACACCTATGGACACTGCAGAGTGAGCTAAAGTAGAATTCTGTTATTTAAAACTGCATGCATACAAGCAGAAGTAACTGTCTTCAAACATCATTCCACATTGATTATTTACCTTGTAGTTAAAACTTTTAAAAAGGTTTATATAAGGAGTATGTTTTCTCATCTGTGGAATTTCAGTCCCAAGGGGTTATTTGCACATGATATGTAAACTTTAGTAATTCACATGAAGCTATTTTCTTTATTTCTCCTTTTTTGATAATTCAGACCCTCTACAACGATAGACAAGGAGGTGTTAGGGTAGCCTTGTTCAAGGCTTGAGTTTCTTTTAAATTATGAAAAACTTTTTAGTTTGTAAAACGTACTCTTACCCAAACTGACTTTGACAACAATATCTATTATATCCTAATATGTAGGGTGCATTATGAATAACAAACCTTTGTGTTCATGTCAGAAAAGAGGTTTTTCTACAGACTAGCTAGATGTGGATAACCCACTCACCTGTGGGTTTCCCAATGACCATATGGTGTATACTCCAGAATGTTAACTGACTAGTATGAACAGCTAAGAAACCTGAACGTAACTTTCATGTATGACTATAATGTGATAAAAGATATTTGAACTGCTTCCCCCAGCAAAAAGAAATATGTATAAATTTAACCACTACATGAAAATGCAATCAATTATGGATATGTTAGGCACCCAGAAACAAGTTTTTGTAAACAAGTTTTTGTAAAACAATTCTCCTTGTTCTATTTCCTTATTTGTTCCAGTGACTGTTACAAGGGCTCCTTGTCAAAGTTTCTTTTAAAAGATACCATGCACATAAAAATATATTTTCTACAATTTGCTGATACATCAACCACAAATAAAAGTGATGGAAATAAGCACCTTTGCAGAGCTAGAAACACCAAGATCTGTCTAAACTGGGCCCCATAAAAAGTAAAAAAACCCACACAACTAAAGTGTTGCCATCTTAACACCAATTCAATCCAGAAAACAGGTGTTATTGTTTCTCCTACCATTGACTTATTTTGACCCGATAACTTTAAGGATTCCTTGAAGATACCACCAACAAGACATTCAAGTTGTATATTGTGGGTAGGTGAAGAGCATTACTTACTCTCAGAGAGGAAACAAGAAGATAAAGTATGAAACAACCCAGACTTAGTTTATCACAGGTAATATATGGTTATTAAGTAACAATTTCTCAGTAGCCTTTCCATTTGCTCAAAATTTAAATGTAATGTCAAACTCAGATTTGGGATTATATGTCACTTTCAACAGCCAAGGTTATACCAGGACATTCCTTCAATGATTACTACATGTTGCCTTTGCCTTGACTCATAACCAGAATCCATCAGAACAGAAATGAGAGTAAATTGATTAAATGTCAAACAAGTTAACTACTCAGCCATTGAAGTGTCAAGATAAGGAACCAAAGCACTTGGACTTAGTTATGACAGGTGATAAGCTGTAGTTAGTAGCCGTTTTGCTAGCCTTTCACTGGCTCAAAGATTTATGAATAAAGTACCAAACTACAGATAAATAGTGGCAATAGTAATATGCAAACTTTTGTTGGAGTTTCTTCATTTGCTTCAGCAATTCTCCAGTATAGTGTATCAGTTTTACTAATGCATGGGCTTCTGGGCTTGTATTCATGAAACTTGCTGAGACTAAATTTGATCTCAAGTCTTTAGTTGTGAGACCATTTTTTACTGAAACTGGTAAACTATTGATGAAGTCTCAGATTTGGTTTCAAACTTAAGATTGGCGTTGTTGTCCCAAATATCTTGGCAAAAGGGCAAAGCATTATTTTGTGTTACCTGAGGTACATATTATTACTTTTTATGGTTTAAAGTAAAATAAAAATGATTTAACACATGTAACAATATTTTTTTTCACTTATGTCACGATTTATAGCCCAAATTTTGGTAGCATAGGCACCTTAATTTGAGACACTTTTCTAATAGTGTTTTCTGACTGCATAGCATAGATTAGTGACGTTACATATTAGTTGTCAATTGTGTGTACTGTAACGAAATGCAGCCTCTTTATATTATTTAAAAAAATTCCAGTTTTTTGTTCACATAGGCCAAGATCTGTATTCTTAGAAATTTTCTTAGAATTACACTTAGTCTAAGAAAAATTCTAAGAATTGCATACATTTCCTTTTACTCTATTCTTAGAATTATTCTTAGCTAAGAATTGTTTTGTGAATAGGTTTTTATTCTAAGAATAAGAAAATTCTTAGCATAGAATTTTTCTTAGACTTAAGAGTAATTCTAAGAAAAATTCTAAGAAGCTTTGTGAATACAGGCCCTGAACTAAATTGTAGCAGAGGTAAAGAAGTTTGTCTTGATTATTTGCACTTCTCACTTGCTGTGTTGTTATGCAGTTTTGTAACCATATAAAAACTAATGTGAACCTTAAAAACTTTGAGTGTGTGTGAAAATATCAAAAATAAGATTTCTCAAAGTAATGGGAACAAGAGCACGCGGAGAGTGCATACTTCTGCCAACACATGTATGATTTTTTTTAAATGGCTCAACAGTAAGTGAATGGGAAAAATCTGTATCTTTTGTGTTGCTTTTTGCTTTTTTTCGTGTCAAGACAGTGATCAGAACTTACTTGCAAAATTTAATGGGATCTAGGTTAGTCCAAGACTCTTTTATTTTCATGAAGATATGACCAGTAGTACTGTCATCAACCTGATGACAAACAAACAGACAAATAAATGATTATGAATTTAATAGCTCCTTGGAGGAGATAATAATGTATGTGGAAACATTAAAAATAATTTAATTTGCACACAAATATAAGATAAAGCAGGTTAATGTGTCTGAAAGAATAAATTATGTTTTACAGGAATGTTATACTAAAATGTGAGCCAAACAAAGACTATTTATTGGCACAAAATTCCTGAGTAGAATATTATTACTTACGTTTGTGTTCCAAACTTGATGAAGAATGAACAGCAACAATGTGATAATGGAAAATAGAACTAACATAGCATCCTTTCCTTAGTAATATTTACTATTTTAAGAAACTCAGTGTAAGCAAAGACTTAAAGCCATCTTGTCGGAGAATACAAAGTAGTCTCAGTTTATGAAAACTAAAACAAATATCAAACTGAATACCCATCAAATAATAAGAATGTATAAATGAGCAATTATAAATAGTGTTACAATAAGATGGTACAGCTTGATATTAATGATGTGATTTCCAGATGTGGGATTGTATTCACAGTAGAGAAACCTTGGATAGCTGCCTCTTGGCTTATCCAGCCAATGTTGATAATCTTCACCTAATGTGTTTTTGGAGGAGATAGTAACAACTTAAAAAGGGATTAGTTACAAGTAAACCAAACTAATGAACTAGGATAGAATATTTCTGGAGAGTAAACATTATTGTTTCTTTGGAATAATTAACTACAATGTGATATTATGACTTTATTATGGTAAGTAGTATTATATCTATCAGTAAATTGCTATAAATTAATTTATTACATAATATAGATATTAGTATGGATAAAGTGATAGTTTCATCTGGTTTCATGTGGATGTTAACACCTGAGATCATACAATAATATCCAAGTTTAACAGTAGAGGCATGTAATGCTTGGAATCAATGCCAAACAAGAACACTTGTGGAGTGCATGCCTCTACCAAGGCATGGAATAAATAAGATTATTAAAAATACAGATTATTTTTTTTATATCCAGACAGTGATCCAGATGACTCTCAAAATGGGTTCTAAGTTGGACCAAGACCCACCTTCTTATTTTTTCCGGGATCCAACCAGTATTATTTGAATAATCCTGCTAACAAATAAACAGACAAATGGTCATGAAAATAATACCTCCCGGGCAGAGGAAATAAAGAACTGAACCAAAAGAATTACCAGACATCAGAGAAGATTCCAGTAGAAAAAGAATCCTTATCACATACCTTCTTCTGTGCATTTTGACTTGAGTAAAAATGAAGATATAAAATGTCTTTGGTACATATACATGTTTAAGTAAAGTAGATACATTAAGGACAAGAGAAGATATTATCTTCTTAAATTAACTGTGCAGCTTTTCCATTCATTATCTGTGACTGTAAAAAAATTTAGTGGGTAATTCGTGTATTTTCATTCATAAAGTTGGTTTATAATTATTGTAATATAACCATATGCCATGTAAATATTGTAATACCTAATCTTCCACCCAAACTCTAGTCAAAGTGTACAGCAGTTTCACTTTGTTGAACTGATTGGCTAGTTCATATTAACAATATCTTACATTAGTATAATGTGGCTACATAAAGTTTACAGACCCCTCAAGTCGATAGTTTGGATTTATACTGCCTTTATTGTAACAAATTTTGGACATAGAGGCACATCAGCACATTAATAATATAGTTTATGTATCAAGATACCTACAAAGACTTATCATTGCAAAATTAACCTTTTACTATGATTTGGAACTTTTATGCATTCTTCTAAAACAGACTTATGTTACACAAAGGATATATGTATTTCATTACCTCTGGCAAGGAGGTTTTGTTTTGCGATACATTTGTTTCTCTGTCTGTCTGTCTGTTTGTGTTTGGGGTAACTCCAAAAGTACTAAGCAGATCTTCATGAAATTTTATGCAGACAAGGCCTGGCCAAAGGAGGAAGTTAATACATTTTGGGAAAGATCCAGATTATATTCTGGACACAAAAAATCCTAAATTTTCAGGAATGCTTCCTGATGGAGGTCTGTACTCTATGAGTTCTGTCTAATTTTAATTATTATCACTAATCTAAACTTAAAATTCATGATCAGCAAATAGTCCCATCTCATGGGTGTACTGTGTATATCTGTGTGTTAGTATGTTGCCGAAGTTGTAAAATCGGTAATTGATAGCTAGCATTATTTAGAAAAAGTCCCACTGTCAGGTCAGATACATCATGTTCCATGGAGAATCAGGGGATTTCTGCAATATCTATTAACTTACAAAAATATAATTGCTGCAGATCATGCCGTTTAGCTTATCTCATCTGTTTCTATTAGATGTTTGGTGTAAAGTTTTACTTTTCATGTTTATTGTCAATTATTGTATTTGTAACATTTTCCATTTTTCATTCCTGAAAGTAAAATTGTATGTAAGCAATCATAAAACAAATGTAAACATAAAACTCCAAATTTGTCACAAAATTAAATTTTTGTTATATATAGAAATATTTTAGTAAATTGTAAAGCTGTATTTTTAATAAACACTTAGCTTTGCAAAAGTTTAGAACATTTGACTGTTTTATCATGATATGACACTGGAAAGAGTGAAAATATAAAAGATACTCTGAGACTTCATTATAAAGACACATAAAATATGGATGCTATATCTGTAACCATTCATTTTAAACATATGGAAATGTTAAATGTGCAGAAAAACCCTTAAAAAGAAATAAGATAAATATAAAGTTTTTACTGCAAAAATTTCAAGAATGGGTTCTAAGCAGGATCCTTTTTGACTGTGGCTCTCATGCCTTAAGAGTCTGTCATGTGATATAGAAATAAACTGTGTATGTACAACTGATTGTGTGATGAAGGCTTATATTTGAGTCTACATTTGTGATTCAATCACCAAAAAAATCCAAAAGCCAAAGTTTCCAAGTTTCCAAAAAATTCAAGTTTCTATTCTAAAATATTAAGTTATATTTTATTCAATGCTTTTTGTTGATTGTTTTCAAATTTGATTTCGAGATCATATTGTAAAATCATATTCAATGAAAGTAACAGCAGACAATGTTTCTTTATTAAGTACTCTCGCTAATTCACTAATATGTGTAGACGCATCTGTAATGGTGAAGAATTTAGATGAAAATGTTTAATTATTAATAATCTTTAAATTCCATAAAACACAGGCAAAGTGCCTCAGCAGACAATGTTTCTTTATTAAGTACTCTCGCTAATTCACTAATATGTGTAGACGCATCTTTATCAACTGCACAACCATAATTAGGTCAAACTAAAAATTAGGAAATTAAAACTTTATAGATTTTATTTACTTTGTATCCACACATGTAACATGTTATGTACTAATAGTTCTCGATAAATGTGTTTATTGTTTATATGCATATATATTTTTATGTTATATGTATATTGTACACACATGTCAAAATAATAAAATTAAATTAAAAATTATAATGGAGATTAAGCACATGTACTATAATAGTAGTCATTACATTACAGTAGCTCTTGTATTAGTAGAACCAGTGTGAGTCAAAGTTAGGTACAAGAGGAAACAGTTTTGAAGTCCTATTGTGAGAAAATACTGTATTTTTGTAGGTTTAAGTGGACATTTGGATGAAATAGAACTAACTCCCGTGGATATTAGGGATTCTAGTTATACAGAGTCTACTGTATATAAAATTAAATGCCAGTTAAAGTTGTCGCGTATGCAGAATTTGAGAAGAGTTAGGACTGTATTATTAAAATATTCATGTTCAGATAAATAGAAACCTTGGGCCATATTAACAAAGCAGATTAAGTTAAGCTAAAAATTAACTTAAATTTTATGGAAAGTGGCTTAGCTAATCTTTGGATTAAATTTCATCTGGCTCAGCTAATCTTAGGATTAAGTGAAGCAGATTAAATTCTATTCACAAAGTTATGCTAATTTTTTAACTAAGTGCAGCAGATTAAATTATATTTAATCCAAAATTTAATCCAAAAATTGGAATAATTTAAGTTAATTTTTTGCTGATGTTTCGCTGATGTTTTTGTGAATAGACTCCCTTCATAGCAGAAGTTCTGTTATCTAACATTCCAGAGTATGGCAGATGATGCTGTACCATCAACTAGTAGGGGTCCTGTCACAAACACAGGTATCCCAGAATCTTTTGTGTCAGCATCATCCCCTACCCACAACCTTGCCCAGCAGCACACTGGGATTTATGGCTGGAAAAAGAGATGCCTCTACTCCTTACTGGTGGTACTTCTACTGGTTGGTCTGATGAACCTGGCACTCATTGCATGGATTTTATGGGTTATGGATTTCTCTGTGGTAAGAAGCTGGTATTATATGCAAAAAGAAAGTAATAAGCAAGACAACTATAACATGCTTGAAGTAAAGCTATTGAAAGTGTTTTCTATTTAAATTTTGTCAATATTTAACATTCATGTATTAGATATTTTGTTGTCTCTTATGGATGGAATATGGCTGTGATTGATTGGAATATTGTCATATTTACACACATAAGCAATTCATTCAAAGTTTATAGCCAGATTATCAATGGCATGTAGTTCTAAATATATAATATTTTATTATTTTCTTTGTATTTGACCAGTAAACTAATAAAATAAAAACATGATGCATATTGTTGTGCATCTAACAATATATTGAGGTAAATAGGTTCCCTCATTTCTATTCTTTCAAACAAGCAAAACAAATAATATTTGAAGGACATCTGTCACTGTGGCCTAGTGGGTAACACACTCACCTAGGAATTTAGAGGACGTGGGTTCAAACCCAGGTTCAGGCAGATATATACTGGCTTGGATGACCACTTAATATGGCACTCCTGTGTCATTGGCTCCTCTCCTCAGTGGCTGCAGGTTGAAGAACCTCAAGGATATTGATAAATGGTCATCCATGAGCCTCTGTCTTTCAGTTAGGGAGAGTTGGGCTGTACTTGTACAGTCTGAAGGGTCAAATAGTCCTCTGAGTCCTGTGGTACATGGAAATATCGCGTTGAGTATAAATACACAATGCAGTACAGTATTTAACAAAATAATTCCCCCAACATGGCTACAAACACACATGAATGAAAGAAACAGATAACCTGAAACATATAAGGAAAATGGTAATACTATGTGCAAAAAGGGTGAAAAATTAGGCTGAAAAACAAAGGAAAAAAACATGAGGAAGATGCACATGATCATCTGTTTACATAACTACCTAAAGTAGACTTTGCATAACATGCAGAACCTCCAATATCCACTGGCTGTGGATCTTAAGTTATGGCTAACTTCAGCTTACAACTACCTGCACATATGCAGCATTTTGGGACCCCCAATTATTGGTTCCACTGATGCTCAACCTATGCTAGTTTTAGTTATACAGAGTCTACTGAGTACTGTACACAGCAGGGGTGAATTCACTTTCTGAGGCAACATCGCCCTCTGATTTTCTTCTCTTTTACATGGTTAATTTGTACAAAAATATTTGCTTTTTTGACAATGTCTGCAACTGTCAATTGAAGTTTTGTTTACTGTTAAATTGAGCAGTAATAGAACCAGAAGTAGCAAGGTTGGCATGCAGTGCTTTGAAAATTCTATGGCAATAAATTGCAACAGAACTCAGGTATTTTATTAATATATCATTGTTATGGTATATTGTATAATTGTGTTTTATTTTTGAGTACATTTACAAGCTTATCTTATAACACTAGCATGGAATGGGAAACCTTCGCATTACTGACCAGGGCATCAAATTGGATGGGGATGCTGTGTTTTTAGAAAAGCTCCAAACATCCCGTATTCAAGCTTTAAAGGTAAGCACATATTTTATCTATTCATTCATGTCATGATATGTACATAAATGTAAACATATGATTAAAAATGAAGTGAAACAGACATAATCCAAAATACAGTTAGTTTAATTATAACATAACAAAACACAAACAAAAATTAAACAGCAAACTAAAACTTGTGATTGTAATCAAGTAGTTACAGTGGACTCTGTGAGTAGAACCAGTTTAAATGGAATTTGAATATAAGTGGAACCTCTCTGATGATTAAATGTACAAAATGTTGTTGTAAGTATCAGTGCACATTTATCATAACTGAAAACAGATCTTGTGGATATACAAAGCTGTAGTTATACAGAGTCTAATTTCTTTTCTTGTATAGAAAGAAAGAAGAGAGAAAATTAAATTTCAATTTGGAAAGTTGTAATTAATTGGTTATAATATGGTGGTTTGTAATGCTATAGCACTGGATTTCTTCATCAGTGAATGCATAGGCAGTTCATTGAATATGACCTCATTTCTAAAAGCTTGAAAACATTATTATGTATTTTTAATTCAATATGTTTATACTTTTGGACACTGCCATCTATCTGCTACATTGCTCAATTGGAATGTGTGGCCCAAATAGTAAATGTGATCTGCTGTAGTAAAGTTCACATTGGTAAAGTTTGAACTTGGATGTGCCAGAATGTTTCAACTGCCATATTTGAGGCAAATGTCTCCTATCACAAAGATATAGAGACTGTTGCAACTGATTATTACATGTACTTTTACCTTATTGTGCTATCTCATTGACTTGTTAATGCTTTCAAATTGCTATTGATTTGTTTTGATACTTTGTCTTTACATATATTTTGTCTCTCGTAAGTGTTATTGCCCCTGAACCTTTGCAAAACTTACACAGACTGTAAGTTCTATGTGTAATGATGTCCAATGGTATCTCTGATGTTATTTCTTTCCAGTCAGTTGCAGAATTTGTCATGGCACTGCCATCTACCTGCCATATTGCTTATTAATTGCAATGTGTGACCAAAATTGTAAATGTGATATGTTGTTGTAAAGTTCACATTTCTCCCTCTTCACATGCACACATATTTGTTTGGTGACAAAATTGTATTAAACCAATGGCGATATTGTATGATTTACATAAATACACAGAAAAGGTCATTCAATGTTCCCTTCTGACATCTGAAGACAGGATGTCTTATGTGATGTTGGAAAGTTTATTTTTTTAATATTTGGTGTAAGATAGTGATGCCCAGTCTTACAGTGTTATATTCTTCTGTCATTTCTGTTTCTGTGATTCAGTCATTCCAACATCCTTGATGACCTAGAGGTCACAAAGTATGGCATCTAATCACAGATTGTCACCTCTGTGTGGCTTCAACAAACATCGGTGGCACTGTTGAAGGCCTATCAGAATATGACCCTGGCTGTTGAACAGGCTGTAAAACCCTAAATTTGACCTTTGACCCAATCAATCTCAGATACAATAAAATTTTATAAATAACAATAAACAATGTAGTTTATTTTGCAATCTTAATGTATTGCATAAATGTTATCACTGAATGAACTTATTAATGTCATTAAATTATGAATGTCATTAATTAGCTGAAATCATTGTTCTCTTTTGATCATTTTCAGGGCTCAGGGTTGGACATATATTCCACTGACAATTTAACAGTATCATCACTCAATTCTGACAGTAGAATGGTTAACAAGATCACTTTAGGTATTCATAGATTTTTATATTTGTTAATTCACTTGTTTAAATTGAGGGAGCTGTTCTGTTGCAAGTTTTTCATAAATTTAAAAGTTACACATAAGTATTGATTAATTGTAAAATGATTACTAAAATGTATTAATTGGATAGGTAAGTTTTTCTTCCCTAGTATGGAATTTATCATTTAATCTCATAAATTATGGGTTATTTAGGTTAACTTCAAGGAAGTACAAAGTATTATTAATGAAATCTTTGTAGTTACTAAAAATATTTGTTTTGTGCATCTTTCGTGATATTATTTGAATCCCATAACAGTAAAATTAACTTACTCCTATTCTGATATACCAGCAAGCTGTAAAATTTATATTTATTATGTTTTTTATCTGAAAATATAAATCTGATGAAATATACAACTTTATATTGTTGCACAAAGTCTGTGTGTTGCTCATATTTTCATTGTCAACAATGAGAAAGATATTAATGGAGCAAGAAGTGTGGAATTCACCAGAGTGTGTGAAATTTGTCACTAGGGTACACCCTTAACTTATAGAAAAAACATTCACAACACTTTTGTAACAGAGTAAATAAGTAGTAGTAGTCTCAAAAGTCACAAATTAAATCAGAACATTTCATAAATTACCTGTTAGTGGAGAGTTTAAGTACTAAAAATCAGTTTCACTTTCTTATTCTTCATAAATCTATTGGTGATGATTTTATTCATTACAGCCAACAACAAATGTGTTGCTAACGTGAAACGGTTTCAAATCAGAAATAAAGAAGGAAAGAAACTTTTCACTGCAACTGATAATAAGGTCATCTTAAATGCTGAGAAAGTTCATCTTGAAGGTAAAGCATGTTAATGGAAATCCTTAATTATTAAAAGGCACAGGTAAACAATAAAGTAAACCTTATGAAGATTCTAATTACAAAAGTAAATATCAGGTCATTAGAGGTTGTTTTTTGTAATTTACCCTCTTTTCTAAAATTACTTGAGAAACAGCATTCTTCCAGTTCCTTGACACTTGTCTAAACAAGGTTCAAGTGTATTTGAATAACCTTGACCCTATAAATCTTACTGTTTAAGAGACATCTGATGCACATACAAAATGTAAATTGCATTATTTTGTATCCATGCAATGGGTTTTAACAGCTCAGCATGGATCATTATAGGAAGACCTTTGAAAGAGATTTAAGTAGGTATCTTATAATATTACAGTACTTTCCCAATAATTTCAACTGATTTTATTAATCAGTGGCTATTTTCATCTTATAGGTCCTGAAAATATAAAACTCAATGGATCATTTGAGACCTATTCCATAAAAGGATTACCTCATTCCAATCTCAGGTAAGTTGGACATTCTCCAATGCCAAGAAGGTACTCTTTGTTTTCGGTGTTTGTTTTTTATTATCCGAAGCCTTTAAACGGTGTCTGGGTATTGTTTTCACCCATGGCATCAGGCTAGGCAGGCAAGTGTTCAGTCGGGTTTGACCTTCTTATAGTGACCACAACCTTTAAAATTGTGCCTTGACTCTATCTTTGAAACCATAGGGTGCAGGAAGTGGATATGTGGTAGGGTTAATGGTTTGGGTTTTAGGTATGCAATGTTAAGGTGTAACCTTGATTTAATCTTTGAGTTTGTCGTAGTGATCATCTTCTTTAAAACTTTGTCTGGGCTATATCTCAGAAACTGTAAGGTCTAGGAAGTTCTTACATGGTAGGTATATTAGTTAGAGGATGTAGGTGTGGAACATCATGGTGTGACCTTGGTGTGACCTTTGACCTTAACTCTGCCAGAAAGTTTCTACTGCCACATTTGAGACACATTTTTCTTATCATAAAGCTGTATGGATAACTGCAACTAATTATTACATTCATTATTTTTTTCCTAATTGTGCTCGATCTCCATTGACAGCTGCACTTTAATAAATAAATAAATAGATCAATTAATGAATGCAGCTTTGTATCTTTTATGTTTCAAATTAATGCTATGGTCTTGCTTTTAAATTGTATTGTGTTGATATTTTGTCTTTACCTACATTTTCTCTTTCTCAAGTGTTATTTCTTCTAAACTTTTACATGATGAAACTTACACTTTCTGTTCTGAAATTCCTTATGTTTGTACTTGGTTGTCTCTCCTATATCTCATGGCATCCAACACTGTTGCCACAGGCTGTGGGGTGCTCAGTTGACAAGAGAATTACTCTATTGGACCTAATATAAACCTAACTAGGTAAGCACCATGTAAACTGGCTAGGATTGTGACAAACTGTAATAGATACACACGGGCTTCTCTTATTCTGAAAAGACTCCATTGGTTGCCAGTTGAATACCACTGCATCTTCACACATGGTCATCCCAGATATTTTGGTTTTCTTTTGGTTATTTGTTGTGGTAGGTAAGGCAAAAGATACAACCATCCAGATGAAAGGTTCATGTCGGTTCCTCAATTCTACCCATCTGTACATAAATAAAAAACAAGAATTTGTTCACAGTTTTGCTTTTGATGCTCCACAGTTTGGAATGATTTACCTACTGATGTTCATGCTACTCCCAACTCTTGCCTGTTTCAGAAAAAAACCCCAGAAATTTTATCTCTTCAAAAGGCTTTCCTACCTTAGCACATAAACTGCTCGGCACCCCCATGGCATTGGTTTCTGGTGTTACACTCTAGAGTTTTCCATTGGACACAGAGTAAGTGCTATAAAAGTCTAGAATAGAAAAATATAACTGTAAAACATGAAATGGATAAATAGCCTGTAGGTCTTGATAACTGTAATTACAGAACTGCTCTAAAAGTACTAGAGGTCGAAATGTGAAATTCACAGTATACTGGAAATTCTATAAACATTTGTTATTTTTATGACTCCACCAGGTCTCTGATCTGCCCTCATTCAAAATTGTCAGTAATTTGATTATTTTGTGTTAATTTCAAAGGGATGCCTTCCAGTGCCCAATTTCACATACTCTGGCCAATTTGACATTTTTGCCCTAGGTTAGTTTGGATAAAATTATCTCGACATGTGAAGTAAGAGCCAATGAAGAGAGATTAAAGTATGAGGACACAAAATTATGGGAATAAGATGGTTTATGTAATTGTGTTTGGCAAATACCATCTGTTGAAGTTATTATATGTAATATACAAAGTCCCAGTAATGTCTGGATCCAACAAGTAAGAAGCCTATGTCAACAATACAGAAATTCTATTAACTCTTGGCAGAGTTTTGTGGTCCTCAAATACTCATTTCTAAATGTCACTCAAAGGTCAAAGTTTTTATTTTTACATCCTTGTAACGACCATAATCATATCAGGTCAGACTCTAAGTGCATGCCGCAGGTTGCCATAAACTTTATTTGCACCCACAACTAATTTGATTGATTTCTGTGGTCTTGTGGTTAGGGTGTCTGGCTTTAGAGCAGAAGGTCTAGAGTTCAATTCTTGGCTGGATCATGGATATAGTACCCTTAAACTAGGTACTTTACACATACACGTCTTACTTCACCTAGAGTACAAATGGGTACTGACACTATTTGTGGAGGTAAACTTGTGACAGGCTGACATCCTGTTCAGGGCAGTGGAGATACTCTGAGAAGGAAAATGCCAAGGAAACTGGAAATAAGCACTAGGCCTGAGAATAATTTTACATTTTAACATTTTACAACCATAGAGGCAAGAACTATGACATTCAGCGCTAAATTTGTTATCCTCTTGGCCGCTGTGGCTTCAGTCACACCATTCAACTGCACTGCAGCCTATCTTCACAACAATGAGTCTGCTCAGTTATTACATGAAATATCCATCACTATGTGATACTATTATTTTCCAAAATATTTTATTGTCAAGTTTCAGCTAGGGTGAATTTAGAATATAAACACATGTCACAAATCTCGGTGTTGTGGGAAACATCTGGTTACTTTGTATGAGATCTGTATCAACATACATTTGTAATCTGTTATACATTTCAAGATCAGGCAACATTTAAGTCAGTGACTGAAAGTGCTAACAGTCAGGATACATCCTAGTTGGGATTACTAAATGATATATGTTTAGTATGGTACATCTCTATCAATAATTGTTGATCCATTTTTATTGTCATTCCCTTTCATTTGCTTTTTCCATTTACTTTCTTTTTTCCATGTTAATTATTATTTGTGGAGATTAATTCTGGTTTATTGGTGGTTGTTTCTTATTCCAACTCTCAGCTTGTATAGAAATGATGCAGATAAGACAGGAAAGCTTTGTGAATGCTGGGTGAAGTGCAAAGATCTGTAATAACCTCCATCAAGGAGGTATTATTTTCATGATAGTTTGTTTGTCTGTCCATTTGTCTTTTGTTTGTTATCAGGTTTATGTAAATACTACTGGTTGAAACTTTTTGTAAAACAATCAACAGATGGAACATTGTCCAACTAAGATCCAACTAAATTTTGAGACTGATCTAGATCACTGTCTGGATACAAAAAATAATCCAGATTTTCCCATTTACCTGTTATTACGTACCTTGGTGGAGGTCTGCACTGTCTGAATACTCTTGTTTTGAATGTCTTTTCAAAGAAGGTAAGCATGTTCCTGCAATACAAAGAGACTACCATTCATCTCATCTTAGAAATGTTTATACTTGCCTAATATGTTTATATATGCAATGTAAACTGTTAGGTTAAGGTACTTTGGATCTAGATTCAGTTAGATTTACTTTATTTTGACTAATTATTCAGTACATCATGCAGATGCCAAATTCTTCAAAAGAGAAAAGGTTCGGGTATATCTGTCAAATTGAGGGCCTCTTACACTACGGATGAAGTAAAGCAGGGCAGACAATTAAAATGGTAAAAACTCTGTGCTACAAGCAAACTGATATCAGCTGCCAACTGGTTCCTTTCCAACCTAACAGCCCAGGCCACGATTTAAAACTGTGATCTTTTATAGGGGTAACCAGTGTTGAATCCATTAGTCCATGGCAAATTTCTCTTCAAGTTTCATTTGTGAACATTTGTATCAGATTTAAGACACCATCATGCAGCTATAATGGATACATATGGGAAAATAAAGGGATTGTAGCCTATTGGTGCTTAAGAGGGAGATATAAAAACTTAACTTTGAGACTCGATGAGGTTGTAACAGCTCATAGAATGTGCCAAAATATGAAAATGAAGAAAATATTAAAGTAGACCACAAGAGCATTTGGGTTGTAAGATATGCTGCAGTGTTACTGAAATAATTACTAAGCCTTTGACCCAGTTTGATGTATCTGTGTACTTCCAGGGTCCAGTCTCTTACAAGAGGAGTATACATCACTGCCAAAGGAAACCTTGAACTGAAGAGCTCACTTGGAGCTGTATCCATAGAGGGCACTACAGACCTCACTCTCAGGTCCTTGAGCAGATCTGTAAGTGTAACCTAAAACCTTGAGCAATAATGTAAGTGAAATCTTAGGCTGCTATGAAAGATTTAGGGGAAAGGGACACAGGAGAAAAGCCATCAGGAGAAAACTCTTCAAATTGCACCTGTGGAAAAATGATTTCAGCCAGTTTTTGCAGCCTTTGGAGAAAAGCCCTCAGCTAGTTTTGTAGCCTGTGGATAATAGCCCTCTACTAGTTTTGTACCTTCAGAAGAAAATCTCCAAAATGTATAAGAACGGAACAAGTAAAGTATGTAATATTTTTTCATAAGAGAAATTACAGCTTTTAAATTAGAATTTAACATACACAATTTTACATTAGGATTTACAAACACACATGTTAAAAGAAGATACATTTACATATAGTCATGATGAAGCTGTTTTCAAACAGATACAGGGAAGTTATGAACTTATGAGTAAAAGTTTAGACTCTCGGAACACAAGTTTAGATTCTCAAATGCAAACTTTTCAACTAGACTGATATCTATAACCAGGTAATTTTCTTTTATGGATGCAGTGTCCAGTGGATTCAAGAAACTCAAATTTTTCTTCCACTCACACAATTGATACAATATATTGCAAAATAATCCCTCATCCACTAAGCTGGTACCAACTTATCAATCAGCTGAGTAGTGCAATTTCAAGAAGGTTTCAATCAAATTTATGTCATTTACATTTTCTTCAGTCTTTAAATAGGTAATTTTTAATTGAGGGATTTTTTACCAAAGGGAAAACTAGATGTAAATTACCCTTAACTCTCAGGTAAAGGGCTCTATTTCATATGCTGTCCAACTAGTATAAAACTAGTCTTATAATAATTAATTTGTTGTGGAGGAGATTGAAAGCTTCTTTTTGGATACCATTTTTAAGGTACAAAACTAGTTCAAAGCTTTTCTCTCCAGCTGCAAAAACTGGCTGAAAGGTTTTCTCCAGTGATGCAATCTAAAATGTTTTCTCCTGAGGGCTTTGCTTCTGAGGACTTTGTAGTTAAGGTCTTTTCTCCATCCTCACTGTAACCCATACAAGCTTGTAGTGCAAAGCTCTGATAATGTTAGCCTGGTTCTATTGTCTATTAAACAGGTGGGCAATGCACTAATGCTCAAAAATTAAACATCATTTTCATTTTGCAATATGTATCCTGTAATATTTGGAAACACTTTCATCTGCTAAAACAGGAACATCATGACATTAAATAAAAACACTTCAGAGAATTTGGTAAATTTTTAGTTTTAATATTTGGATATATTCAGATTACACATTTGTCCATGTATATTTATGTTGCAATTTGTATTTGACAGCAACATATTTGATCAAAATTTGTATGCTAAAGTTTTTTACTTGAAAGTAATCCAGCTTAATTAAAAATGGCTTATACAAGATATATAACTCTAGAACCTAGTTTTATAAAGTGTCATATGCAAGTCAGAGTGTTACAGGCACATCCTCTAATTAAATGTAATTTCATTTTCTGTTCCATTTCATTTTTGAGCTATTGCCCTTACCATATCATCATTAATGCTTTAGACTTGTCTAATCATGCATCAACTTGTCTCAAAGTTTTTTGCATAATTCTTTTCAATGTTGCACAATTAGCGATGAAGATGTGTGAGCACCCCTGACAACCCTGCTGGCTTCATTTTTTTTCAATTTTCATTTCTATTAATTTTATTTGGGTTTAACCATGTCTTGTTATTATGAACTCAGTATGTTTCCATCTAAATGTATGCCAAAGAAACACCTTACTGTATCTTTCCCTTTTACTTTCTATTTACTGATATTTCAGATAGACCTCAATGCAAAGAACATTACCATCAGGGGGTTACAGCAGTTGCATTCTTCTGTCAGAGGAAGGACTTATAACAATGTCTACCAGTTGTGTATATGTGGAAATAATGGACTGATGTTTCTGAGCCATCCATCAAGAAATTGTGCAGCTACAGTCAAACTCTGTTCTTGATGGGTCATACACATCTCAGTGATGTAGAAGTTATAAAGTGTGGCAAATGTGATTGACTTTTAACTGTGTGGTTATGCATTCAAATCGGGCTCATGACAATGTATGGAAAATACAAATGACCTGTCCCATTTATCATGTCCTAGTTGTTAAAAGGAACCAAAAATCCAACATAATTGGTTGTGTGTCTCTCTACTCATTTTCCAAACATCTTTCAAAGAAATTGCTGAAAGTTTTTTACCTTCAAAGAATAAAGTCCCACCAAATTGACACAGAATACACTTACATTGCAGTTAAAATATGAAAACCTTTGATCAGTTGTGTAAGGATGATGGAAAATAATGACAAAGGATTGTGTAAATACATTTGAAAGATAAACACCTGTATTAGGCTTGTACAAAAATAATTGCAGCATCATATATAATATGTATACATATAGATCTATATATGAATTACTTTTAAGCTTTACATTTTGCACTGTCACTGTGCAAATGATTATTAGAATAACATTTACTTTTGGCATACCAATAGTTTGGATCTTATATGATACCCATCAAAACAGATTACAAAGTGTATTTCATGTGACTGCAATAGTTTTACATACAGGACAAACCTTTTCATGTAGTGGCTTTTGCTAGTATTTACCTTTTTCTATTGATAATGGTAAGGTTCCAGATCTTAACCAAAACTGAGCTTTCATTTTATTATATACACAGAGACATATTTTTCTGTTTCTCTATATTTAATATATGTCCTTAACTTCATTTTTGAACTGAGGGAGTCTTGTCATTCAAAATCACTTAAAATCAGAAGTTTTTCCTTTACAGCTTTAATATCTACTTCTGAGCCCAAAATCAAATTAATGCATGTTTATGTTCTAAAAATCTTTTTAAGATCCCCACTATAATAATGCCTCACTTTTACTTTCAGTGCATGGGAAAAAAGGAGTACAAGAAAAAAAGGGACATTACATGAAGGCAAAAAGAGGCACACAATTTTTTTAGAAAGGGAGAAAAGGGGCACCATATTATTAATTTTAATTCATGGACCTGTTCTATCATTTTTGAAACTCCTTTGATGAAAGTGCACAACATGCAATCTAAGCATTTATATAAAGCTACTCAGGATTGCATTTTAAATTTCAAACTTCTCTGAAGTAAAACCTTTGGTGCACAAGCACAATACAATCAAAGTAGCTTAAACTAGCTACTCAGGATTGCATTTTGAAATTGAGACCTCTTTGATGATAAGCTCAGGATATTGCATTTATCATGACTGTATGTGTAAAAAAATGTTTCTTTCTCTATTATTTTCACTACTATTTCAATTCAGTATAATGGCAAACCTTCCATCTGTGAAAGTTTTAATTCTACCTCATTAAAATGTGTAAATAGTGGTTTCTTTTACTGAAACTGTCACCTTTACACAGTTTATGTTTATTCCCTTCGAAGTTTGATTAAAGTTTTAGGTTTAACCAATTTGTGAGAGGTAAAGTGTAGGTTTTAAAACACTAAAAATATCTTTGCGCCTCTCTTCTTCCCCCTTTCCCAAAAAAATTGTGTGCCTCTTTTTTTTCTTCTGCCTCTTTTTTTCTGTGTCCATTTATTCCTGTGCTCCCTTTTTGCTGAGTTCTTATTTTCACACATATTTCATACTCAACTACAAGAAACAATGGGCAATAACTTTCACAGGACTTAAAAACCTGACTGGTTGGGAGTTACCTACAGGTCTTACAGTAATAAAATGGAAATTTCATAGCATACTGTAACTGTTAGTATAATAATAAATTATCTATGTACACATTATCAACCTATAATGTAAGAAAAGATAGTGTTTTTTGTACCTTTGTTGACATTTCTTGAAACTTTCATCATTATCTACCCACAACTATTGAGTTATTTTGTGAACAAGCAAACATATGTCGCCAATTACATAACCATTCTGGGAGAGGTAATTACAACACAATAAAGGTAATGAAGGGAAAAATATTAATGTATGAATGACTTTGGCACAGATACATTAACGATTTTTCACAGTTATATCATAGAATTAAATGTATTTAAATACAACTGTATGTTTGCATGTTTAAACTGGGATTATAAACATATTGAATATATTCCTGTGTTTATGCTTAACTTCATCTTAATTTTATATTTGTTAACCACTGTGCAAGTTTTATACTTATATATTGCAATATACATAAAATAAGGATTGGTCAATTTAGCTAAATCACTTCACTTAATTTGTACATGAATTTTATTGTTCTTTGGAATATTACATATTACACACCTACATACTATTTCCTACATTATTTCTACATATTTATTAGGTAGCATATAGAAGTCTGTATACAATAAACACATTATACCAAAAATACAGACTTTTCTTTGACTAGAACTGTTGTAATGCATTGACTTTTCAATATATCTAAAATACTGGCCTATGTTTGATTTGTACTCAGAAAATACACTGCCTACTACTCCACATGGCTAAGATCACAAATACTCTGTCTTAGATATGTTACCTGAGGAGGATAATTACCTACTCCATGTACCTATGATCAAATGATATTCTGTCTTTCATTAGTACTCAGGAAGGTAAATAACAACTCCAAATAGCTAAGATCACACACTGCCCTATCTTTGATTTGTACTTAGGAAGTTGAGTACCTACTCCACATGGACAAGATCACACACTGCCCTATCTTTGATTTGTACTCAGGAAGTTAATTACCTACTCCATACAGCAAAGATCACACACTGGCCTAACTTTGATTTGTACTCAGGAAGTTAATTACCTACTCCATACAGCAAAGATCACACACTGGCCTATCTTTGATTTGTACTCAGGAAGTTAATTACCTACTCCATACAGCAAAGATCACACACTGGCCTATCTTTGATTTGTACTCAGGAAGTTAATTACCTACTCCATACAGCAAAGATCACACACTGCCCTATCTTTGATTTGTACTCAGGAAGTTGATTACCTACTCTGGTTTCTTTATGAAAACTAGGTGCACAATTGATTCCCCTTCTTTGATTTGTACTCAGGCTACTGAAATAATACATAGAGAAACAATGACCACTAAATATTTGTCTTTTGTGTGTTTTGGTGTGTAAAGAATGAATAACAGGGATCTCAATTGTAATCACTGATTACAATGATGCATTTCTATTGTGTTGTGGAATATAAATACTGGGCAGAACAGAGCCTTCTTCAGTAATCAGTTGTGCAGATAAATTGATAGACTGATGTAAAATACAATTGCTGATCATTGGAATACTTTTTATTTGGACAATTTTTAATTTGAAGAAAACATACATTTTAAAGTTGTGATAAAAAGTTTGATAGTTTTGCTACATATGGAGGATATAAAAGGTGTGTAACTTTCAATATAATAATAATAAGTCTTTTCTTTCATAAACAATTTTTAAGCAATTGGGCAAAATTAACAAAGATTATAACCAGCATTTCTGCAAGAACTATTCACAAAAGAAAAGGAATAGATGATCAGGATAATGATGATAATGAAGGTGTAGCCTTGTGGCTAATATATAACTATGAAAACCATAATTCTTGAACTGGCACCAAAAATCACCACGTTTTTTTTTCAAATGTAAAGGTAAAATCTCCGAACTGATGTTTGCAGAACTTGCATATTGTGTGCAAGATGTTCTTTATGGGGGCTTACAGTTCATTCGCATTTTTAAGTGTATCACATTCCAATATCTATTGCCCTTGCAAAGCAACTTTTTTTGTTATGTTTAACTGTTTAATATTACCCAAATCATTTCTTTTGAGCAGACTTTGAAGGAGGATGCTGTTATGAATTACCTATTTCATTGCACAATTTTATTTCAACTAGAAACAAGGCATTTTGAAGCAAAATTTATTCTAAATGTTGGCGATTGTACATCACATTGGTTTTGTTGTATTTCCAACCCACTGAGACTTTTTTTCTGATCAACAGAGTGCAAATTGTACTGATACTTTACAATTACATTTGCAAAAGGAATTTGGGTGACCAATGGATGTCTAAAAAGTTATCATAATATCCAATCATGTTGAGTGAAAGTTAGTTCATTTAGTTACACCAATACTTTTCAAATGTAAAATTGAACTTTCAATAATTTAATATTTTCAAATTTATTCTATTTTATTTTTGTGTAGTTCAAAGTTTGTGTAGTTCAAATTATTTGTTCACACTTCACTTCAAATTTGTTGTGTAACCATTTGTGCAACTTAATATCTAGTTTTTCTTTTCTTTTAACAGCAATGGCCCTAGCAGAGAGATACAGTCACCCATCAGCAATTCAACCAATCAGTACCATACCATGCTATGATGCTACACCTCTTCTATACCCACAACAGACTGATGACCGGCCACCTTGCTATAGTCCTTACCTAACAATTACACCATCAAATTTCAGAGTGCCTGAAAGTACAGTGCCATGTTACAGTAGGATGCAAGAAGTTCAACCCCCCAAAACAGGTGACACACCTACATACTATGATACTGCAAGCCTGGACAAACCAGAAGAAACAGCAGCATCAACAGACCAAGGCAACAGAGGGATATGGTATCCCAAAGTCCCAAGTATCCAGACCTGCCAGGAACAGAGATACTCTCCTTATCACTTACCTCCACAAGAGCCACCAACTCATCATTTCAGTCACCCTGAACACACAAGCTGCCCAGCACCTGCCATGCCCCTGCCCCAACTATTCACTGATGCTTTAACAGGAAATCAACCATTAACCAGAAACCGGGCCAGTTATTATGGTTACCCAATATGTTACCCGAGGATCTTTCCCGGATTCTGCAGTGACCAGAACAATAACAGCTTCTCCACAAGAGCACCTTTGCCTTCTCCTGCAGGTTTCAACAACTGTTCCATACTGAGCCTGCCAAGTATTAGCTGGAATTCCATCCACACAGCTGATGTACTGAGAGAAGAAATTGGATACAGGGTGCCATCATCTCACCATGATGAATCAGACCCTCTGAACCTATCCTATGCATCATCTGGACATTTTAATGTCCTATGTGCTGATATAGGTGTTCATCCATTTAACTACTCCCAAAAGGTTGCAGAGAAGTCTATTCCTATGTCTGGGCTTGTAAGTCAGGTTCCCCAGTCCTCAACTTCAAACGACCTCTCATCCTGCAAACAGGCATCCTTGAAGAACTCTTGTAATGTCATACAGACTCCCAAAGGAGACATTTACCAGTGCAAGACCTGCAGCCTTATGTTCACAACCACAGCTACCTACAACAAGCACTGCAGGAAATGTGGCACCACTAAACGCATTTACAGCTGTAACATCTGCAGCAAACTCTTCAATGACAAAAAGGTGATGGTGGTTCATAGGCGCATCCATACTGGGGAAAAACCATTCCAGTGTGCATACTGCATGCAGACATTCTCAGATAACTCCTGCAAGACAAAGCATGAGAGGACACACACAAAAGAGAGGCCTTACCAATGTGAGGAATGCGGATTTAGATTCACACAGTCTGGGAATTTGAAGAGACACAAGAGAAATGTCCACAAGGTTACTATGTAAGGCTCAAATCAATAATACAATGGTCACATGTCATTATTTTATGAATGACTGATAGGGACTTGAAGAAATTATAACATTCTAAGAACCAGCATTCTTGTGTGTTGTTTATGTCAGTTAAATGTGTATAATACAAGTGCTAATGTGCCATGATGTGCTTACAGATGTAAATAATTTTGTATGTTAATTTGATCTTAACTGTCGTTACTTTTTACCAGTGTTTTGAAATGGATATTAATTTTTTCACAGTGTAGTTAATTGTTAAATTGTGTGCTGTAATGTGCTTACAGCTAATATTGTACATATGTGATCTTGTGGGTTACTGGTTGCATTTATAAATATGGTTATGTGTTTGAGTTCTTAAATGTACACAATGTGCTTTTATCAGGTTGTAGATTTTTATGAATAAACTCTGAAAAGTTGAAGGACTTTCTATCTACAACACACTAACTAGCGGATCGCTCGCAAAAAAAAAAGATAAGCGTCCCGAAAAGGATATAAAGGTGAGTGCTAAAGTATTAAGAAAATGTTCCATTTCTAGCCTTATACTGTTGTGGCAACCAAAGTCAGCGCAGTCTGCTCTATCTAGCACGGTTTTCAAGATATAAGCATTTTTGAGTTTTGCAATTTTTTTTTTGTAAAACTTTTAAGAGATAATTCGCATTTACTCCCAAAAGTAGATGAATGAGTTATTCAATAAAAATTGGGTATCCGCAATACTTTTAGAGATAATTAGCATTTACTCATTTTGAGTAGGTGAATAATTAGCTATGGGTCTGAAACTTCACCAAGTGAAAGCTCTCCCAAAAGTAGGTGAATGAGTTATTTGAGAAAAATTGGCTATCTGCAATACTTTTAGAGATAATTAGCATTTACTCATTTTGAGTAGGTGAGTAATTATCTACGGGTCTGAAACTTCACCATGTGAAAGCTCTCCCACAAGTAGATGAATGGGTTATTTGATAAAAATTGGGTATCCGCAATACTTTTACAGATAATTAGCATTTACTCATTTTGAGCAGGTGAGTAATTAGCTACAGGTCTGAAACTTCACCGAGTGAAAGCTCTCCCAAAAGTAGGTGAATGAGTTATTTGAGAAAAATTGGCTATCCGCTATACTTTTAGAGGTAATTCGCATTTACTCATTTTGAGTAGGTGAGTAATTAGCTATGGGTCTGAAACTTCACCATGTGAAAGCTTTTGCAAAAGTAGGTGAATCATTTATTTGATAAAAATTGGCTATCTGCAATACTTTTAGAGATAATTCGCATTTACTCATTTTGAGTAGGTGAGTAATTAGCTATGGGTCTGAAACTTCACCATGTGAAAGCTCTCCCAAAAGTAGATGAATGAGTTATTTGAGAGAAATTGGCTATCTGCAATACTTCTAGAGATAATTCGCATTTACTCATTTTGAGTAGGCGAGTAATTACCTACGGGTCTGGAACTTCACCATGTGAAAGCTCTCCCAAAAGTAGATGAATAAGTTATTTGATAAAAAATTGTGTATCTGCAATACTTTTAGAGGTAATTAGCATTTACTCATTTTGAGTAGGCGAATAATTAGCTACGGGTCTGAAACTTCACCAAGTGAAAGCTCTCCCAAAAGTAGATGAATGAGTTATTTGAGAAAAATTGGCTATCTGCAATACTTTTAGAGATAATTCGCATTTACTCATTTTGAGTAGGTGAGTAATTACCAACGGGTCTGAAACTTCACCAAGTGAAAGCTCTCCCAAAAGTAGATGAATCAGTTATTTGATAAAAATTGGGTATCCCCAATACTTTTACAGATAATTAGCATTTACTCATTTTGAGTAGGTGAATAATTAGCTACAGGTCTGAAACTTCACCAAGTGAAAGCTTTTCCAAAAGTAGGTGAATGAGTTATTTGACAAAAATTGGCTATGTGCAATACTTTTAAGAGATAATTAGCATTTACTCATTTTGAGTAGGTGAGTAAATATCTATGGGTCTGAAACTTCACCATGTGAAAGCTTTTGCAAAAGTAGGTGAATCATTTATTTGATAAAAATTGGCTATCTGCAATACTTTTAGAGATAATTCGCATTTACTCATTTTGAGTAGGTGAGTAATTAGCTATGGGTCTGAAACTTCACCATGTGAAAGCTCTCCCAAAAGTAGATGAATGAGTTATTTGAGAGAAATTGGCTATCTGCAATACTTCTAGAGATAATTCGCATTTACTCATTTTGAGTAGGCGAGTAATTACCTACGGGTCTGGAACTTCACCATGTGAAAGCTCTCCCAAAAGTAGATGAATAAGTTATTTGATAAAAAATTGTGTATCTGCAATACTTTTAGAGGTAATTAGCATTTACTCATTTTGAGTAGGCGAATAAATAGCTACGGGTCTGAAACTTCACCAAGTGAAAGCTCTCCCAAAAGTAGATGAATGAGTTATTTGAGAAAAATTGGCTATCTGCAATACTTTTAGAGATAATTCGCATTTACTCATTTTGAGTAGGTGAGTAATTACCAACGGGTCTGAAACTTCACCATGTGAAAGCTCTCCCAAAAGTAGATGAATCAGTTATTTGATAAAAATTGGGTATCCGCAATACTTTTACAGATAATTAGCATTTACTCATTTTGAGTAGGTGAATAATTAGCTACAGGTCTGAAACTTCACCAAGTGAAAGCTTTTCCAAAAGTAGGTGAATGAGTTATTTGAGAAAAATTGGCTATGTGCAATACTTTTAAGAGATAATTAGCATTTACTCATTTTGAGTAGGTGAGTAAATATCTATGGGTCTGAAACTTCACCATGTGAAAGCTCTTCCAAAAGTAGATGAATGAGTTATTTGATAAAAATTGGGTATCCGCAATAGTTTTAGAGATAATTAGCATTTATTCATTTTGAGTAGGTAAATAATTAGCTACGGGTCTGAAACTTCACCGAGTGAAAGCTCTCCCAAAAGTAGGTGAATGAGTTATTTGAGAAAAATTGGCTATCTGCTATACTTTTAGAGGTTATTCGCATTTATTCATTTTGAGTAGGTGAGTAATTAGCTATGGGTCTGAAACTTCACCGTGTGAAAGCTCTCCCAAAAGTAGATGAATGAGTTATTTGAGAGAAATTGGCCATCTGCAATACTTTTCTAGAGATAATTAGCATTTACTCATTTTGAGTAGGTGAATAATTACCTACGGGTCTGGAACTTCACCATGTGAAAGCTCTCCCAAAAGTAGATGAATAAGTTATTTGAGAAAAATTGGCTATCTGCAATACTTTTAGAGATAATTCGCATTTACTCATTTTGAGTAGGTGAGTAATTAGCTATGGGTCTGAAACTTCACCATGTGAAAGCTCGTGCAAAAGTAGGTGAATCATTTATTTGATAAAAATTGGCTATCTGCAATACTTTTATGAGATAATTCGCATTTACTCATTTTGAGTAGGTGAGTAATTACCTACGGGTCTGGAACTTCACCATGTGAAAGCTCTCCCAAAAGTAGATGAATAAGTTATTTGATAAAAATTGGGTATCTGCAATACTTTTAGAGGTAATTAGCATTTACTCATTTTGAGTAGGTGAATAATTAGCTACGGGTCTGAAACTTCAAGTGAAAGCTCTCCCAAAAGTAGATGAATGAGTTATTTGAGAAAAGCAGAGATACCCTGTGAGTCAAAAATTTCGTCGAAAACGCTCTATCTAGCACGGTTTTCGAGATACAAGCATTTTTATGTTTTGCAATTTTTGCGAAAAATTCGAAAATTCAAAATGGCCGCCATTTTTGGCGAGACAAAATTTTTTTCAAAATTGGGATAGCTACTCTGCAGTGATACCCTGCGGGTCAAAAATTTTGTCGAAATCGCTCTATCTAACACGGTTTTTGAGTTATAAGCATTTTTGTGTTTTCCTTATTTGGAAAATTCATAATGATTGATTAATCATTAATTACTCGGCCATTTCTTAACCAATCAATGCCAAAATCTAATGATTTCCAGATTTTAATAGAATGAATGTATTTGCCAAGTTTCAGGTGAATTGATAAAATCCCTTTCAAGTTATCATTCGGACAAGCTTCCCCATCGAAAAAAGACATTTTTGGTCATGTGACCTCTCTGATTGGTTGAAATGTCACTGTAGCATATTCAAAAAAATTCCCCAAGGCTACTGCATAAACCTGCCAAATTTGAAAAGAATCCGCCTAACGGTTACAGAGTTATAAGGAAAACAAAATGCGGAGGCGGCGGAGCCTTAAGGTCTCTCATACACAAACAAGCGTCTCTTGCGGGACGCTTAATAAACTGTTTTCATAAAGTTGTTGAATTAAACTGACTGAAGAAAACAATGAATACAATTAATAGATTTTATTCAGAATTCATTCATTTTCATGAAGATATACAACCTAAATGTGACCATTTTGTTTTTCATATATTTGGTGTAGATTTCTAGTATTTCTACAAAAAATATCTGAACAAAATACACAGCAATCTTGACATATGGACCGTTTCCTGTTGTATATCACAGAGAATAATATTAGAACTATGACGAGACACACCTGGAATAACTGAGTAAATTAACATTGGCTTATATAACAAACAATATTTTTAACACAAAAAAAACTTATCAACCATCAAACAGACATAAACCAGAAACTACATGCTTTGTTGCCTCAAATTACTGTACTGTTTTAACTGTAGAGATGAGAAACAGTAGACTTGCTCACATCAGTAAACTTGGGTATAAACCTTCAAGCATTTTAGGAGTGGATAAATTGTTGTGTGGATATTGAGGGGTAATATTGTCTACTTATTTTCAGAAAACCAGTTCCAGAATTGCAACACTATGAAATTATGGATTAATATTTGATCATTTTTATTGTGTAAAGTATGAAATCAAACTGCCGGCAATATCATAAGCTCCATCAAGACAACATCTGTTTAAAATTTATTATTCTCAATCTCATCCAATACACAGCTTAATAAACTTCACTCTGTTCAGTTTCCTGTCTAAGTAAACTGAAGATTTTAAATTTATAAGATTATAATGAATTGAACTAGAAATAGGACGCCCTGTTGATAGTAGCTGCGACATATGAATAGAAAGAGGATAGCATAGAAGAACACACATTATCATGTGTAATGTCCACCCCATGAACCTTTTGGCAAAATTGTACAGTAGTCTTACAAGACCCTGTTTCATTAGTAAAATATATCAATGATGCTTAAATATTTATTAGTTTATATGTAAATTATTTCAGCTTCATGCCTTTTTGCATTGGTTGGGTCGAAAATTTTGACGAAATCACTCTATCTTGCACGGTTAAGAAGATAGAAGCAAATTTCTGTTTTTCTATTTTTGGCAAAAATATTAAAATTCAAAATGGCCGCCATTTTTGGGAAAAGGAAAATTTTTTGAAAATTGCCAAGAGTACATTTCTTAGATACCCTATGGGTCGAAAATTTCAACGAAATAACTCTATTTTGCACGGTTAAGGCCAATTTGTGTTTTTCCATTTTGGGCAAAAATTCGAAAATTCAAAATGGCGGCATATGTGGGGAGGGGAAAATATTTTGAAAATTGCCAAGAGTACCTTTCTTAGATACCCCATCGGTCGAAAATTTCGACGAAATCGCTCTATCTCGGTTTAGGAGATGTGAGCACATTTGCCTTTTTAGTATTCAAAATAGCCAATTACTCATTTATTTAATTAATTACTCACTCATCTATGAAGCAATTCCCCCCAAAAGCAATCCCATACAAGCTATTAACCCAATGAACCTCCATACCAAATTTCAGAAAGCTAGGCTTAATAGCATTCCTTAAAATGTCTAAAAACCAAATAGATACTCAAAAGTAGCAAAGTAGCTATTACTCAGTTAGCTATAGAGCTATCATCACCAAAAGCAATTCCATACAAGCTATTAACCCAATAAACCTGCATGCCAAATTTGGTAAAGATAGGATAAGAACTGTTGCCTAAAATGTCTGGAAACCAAGTGGGACGCCGGACGGCAGACGGCGGAAAAAGCAAAAATAATATGTCCACCCCCCAGTGGGGTGGACATAATTCCCCAAGGAAATAGTATTCACACACAAAAAAAAAATATTCATATAATACTGAATATATTACAGGCAAAAGTATAAAATATTGGTTATAAAACTGTCGACAAGATTTACAACAGAGAAAACTGTGCAAATTTGGAAAGCTTGTTCCACCTTTGACTTCATTTAACTTTTATTTTTATGCTTTTATGCTACAACCCTTTCAAGCTAAAAAAAAAACATAAAAAATAAAATGTGAAAAAACAAGACCACTGCCGTGGTATGATCTCCCGCCGCACTACATCAAAAAGTAGGTGAACAACATATTTGACAAAACTCCTTGAGAAAAATTGGCTATCTGCAATACTTTTAGAGATAATTCGCATTTACTCATTTTGAGTAGGTGAGTAATTAGCTATGGGTCTGAAGCTTCACCAAGTGAAAGCTCTCCCAAAAGTAGGTGAATGAGTTATTCGAGAAAAATTGGCTATCTGCAATACTTTTAGCGATAATTCGCATTTACTCATTTTGAGTAGGTGAGTAATTAGCTATGGGTGTGAAACTTCACCAAGTGAAAGTTCTCCCAAAAGTAGGTGAATGAGTTATTTGAGAAAAATTGGCTATCTGCAATACTTTTAGCGATAATTTGCATTTACTCATTTTGAGTAGGTGAGTAATTAGCTATGGGTCTGAAACTTCACCAAGTGAAAGTTCTCCCAAAAGTAGGTGAATGAGTTATTTGAGAAAAATTGGCCATCTGCAATACTTTTAGAGATAATTTGCATTTACTCATTTTCAGTAGGTGAGTAATTAGCTATGGGTCTGAAACTTCACCATGTGAAAGCTCTTCCAAAAGTAGGTGAACGAGTTATTTGAGAAAAATTGGCTATCTGCAATACTTTTAGCGATAATTCGCATTTACTCATTTTGAGTAGGTGAGTAATTATCTATGGGTCTGAAACTTTACCATGTGAAAGCTCTCCCAAAAGTAAATGAAGGAGTTATTTGAGAAAAATTGGCTATCTGCAATACTTTTAGAGATAATTCGCATTTACTCATTTTGAGTAGGTGAGTAATTAGCTATGGGTCTGAAACTTCATCAAGTGAAAGCTCTCCCAAAAGTAGGTGAATGAGTTATTTGAGAAAAATTGGCTATCTGCAATAGTTTTAGCGATACTTCGGATTTACTCATTTTGAGTAGGTGAGTAATTAGCTATGGGTCTGAAACTTCACCAAGTGAAAGCTCTCCCAAAAGTAGGTGAATGAGTTATTTGAGAAAAATTAGCTATCTGCAATACTTTTAGCGATAATTCACATTTACCCATTTTCAGTAGGTGAGTAATTAGCTATGGGTCTGAAACTTCACGAAGTGAAAGCTCTCCCAAAAGTAGGTGAATGAGTTATTTGAGAAAAATTGGCTATCTGCAATACTTTTAGATATAATTCGCATTTACTCATTTTCAGTAGGTGAGTTATTAGCTACGAGTCTGAAACTTCACCATGTGAAAGCTCTCCCAAAAGTAGATGAATGACTTAAAAAGTAGATGAACAACTTATTTGAGAGAAATTGTGTAGCTGCAATACTTTTGAAGATATAAGGCATTTACTCATTATGGTTATCATTAAAAATTGACAAAGTAGCTATTACGGTTTGCGAGATATTTGTCATTTTTCACATTTTCACCAAAAGTAGCAATAAAGTAGCCATTACTCACTTGTACATTGAGCAACAGTTGTGAAACTTAAATATGTTACAGTTCACAAAAAAGTAGATGAACAACTTATTTGAGAGAAATTGTGTAGCTGCAATACTTTTGAAGATAAAGGCATTTACTCATTATGGTTATCATTAAAAATTGACAAAGTAGCTATTACTCACTTAGCTATGGATATACACTTCCAAACTAGTGACCATGTTGTAGCTGTGGAGATAGTAGCTGAACAACATATTGGAACAATATTGTGTAGCTGCAATACTTTTGAAGATATAAGCCATTTACTCATTATGGTTATCATCAAAGTAGCTATTACTCAGTTAGCTATGGAGTTACAGCTGTGAAAATTCACAATACAGTATATCCAAAAGATAGGTGAACAACATATTCGACAAAAATCCTCTATATTCAATAGTTTTTGAGTTATAAGTGACTTGCTCAATGGTCAAATGTTAAACTTAGTATAGCTATTACTCAGTTAGCTATGGTGCTACACCTTGGACACCTCACCATGATATAGTACATGAAGGAGTTGTTGAACAACATATTTCAGGCTAATATTGTAAGTAACAGTTACAAAGACAAAATCAATTTAATCATTTTGCTCATTGTTAATAACAGAAAATAGCTATTACTCACTTAGCTATGAAGATAGAACCCTAAAAATGGTACCATCTTGTAGGCATGGAGAAAGTAGCTGAACAACGTATTTTACAGAAACACTGTAAATGCAGTCGTTTTGGAGTTATGAGCACTTTACTCAAAGTAGCCACCATTGCTATTACTCACTTAGCTATGGTCCTAGGTGTGAAATAACAGCATCAAATGAAAGGACATAAGCAATAAGGTCATAAAAAACATTGAAAAGGCCAAGGAGAAACAACCAGTGTGATGTACAGCCCTTTATAAAAGCGTGACACACACTCAATAGCATTTACTCATTTTCAGTAGGTGAGTAATTAGCTATGAGTCTGAAACTTCACCATGTGAAAGCTCTCCCAAAAGTAGATGAATGACTTAAAAAGTAGATGAACAACTTATTTGAGAGAAATTTTGTAGCTGCAATACTTTTGAAGATATAAGGCATTTACTCATTATGGTTATCATTAAAAATTGACAAAGTAGCTATTACGGTTTGCGAGATATTTGTCATTTTTCACATTTTCACCAAAAGTAGCAATAAAGTAGCCATTACTCACTTGTACATTGAGCAACAGTTGTGAAACTTAAATATGTTACAGTTCACAAAAAAGTAGATGAACAACTTATTTGAGAGAAATTGTGTAGCTGCAATACTTTTGAAGATAAAGGCATTTACTCATTATGGTTATCATTAAAAATTGACAAAGTAGCTATTACTCACTTAGCTATGGAGATACACTTCCAAACTAGTGACCATGTTGTAGCTGTGGAGATAGTAGCTGAACAACATATTGGAACAATATTGTGTAGCTGCAATACTTTTGAAGATATAAGCCATTTACTCATTATGGTTATCATCAAAGTAGCTATTACTCAGTTAGCTATGGAGTTACAGCTGTGAAAATTCACAATACAGTATATCCAAAAGATAGGTGAACAACATATTCGACAAAAATCCTCTATATTCAATAGTTTTTGAGTTATAAGTGACTTGCTCAATGGTCAAATGTTAAACTTAGTATAGCTATTACTCAGTTAGCTATGGTGCTACACCTTGGACACCTCACCATGATATAGTACATGAAGGAGTTGTTGAACAACATATTTCAGGCTAATATTGTAAGTAACAGTTACAAAGACAAAATCAATTTAATCATTTTGCTCATTGTTAATAACAGAAAATAGCTATTACTCACTTAGCTATGAAGATAGAACCCTAAAAATGGTACCATCTTGTAGGCATGGAGAAAGTAGCTGAACAACGTATTTTACAGAAACACTGTAAATGCAGTCGTTTTGGAGTTATGAGCACTTTACTCAAAGTAGCCACCATTGCTATTACTCACTTAGCTATGGTCCTAGGTGTGAAATAACAGCATCAAATGAAAGGACATAAGCAATAAGGTCATAAAAAACATTGAAAAGGCCAAGGAGAAACAACCAGTGTGATGTACAGCCCTTTATGAAAGCGTGACACACACTCAATAGCATTTACTCATTTTCAGTAGGTGAGTAATTAGCTATGAGTCTGAAACTTCACCATGTGAAAGCTCTCCCAAAAGTAGATGAATGACTTAAAAAGTAGATGAACAACTTATTTGAGAGAAATTGTGTAGCTGCAATACTTTTGAAGATATAAGGCATTTACTCATTATGGTTATCATTAAAAATTGACAAAGTAGCTATTACGGTTTGCGAGATATTTGTCATTTTTCACATTTTCACCAAAAGTAGCAATAAAGTAGCCATTACTCACTTGTACATTGAGCAACAGTTGTGAAACTTAAATATGTTACAGTTCACAAAAAAGTAGATGAACAACTTATTGAGAGAAATTGTGTAGCTGCAATACTTTTGAAGATATAAGGCATTTACTCATTATGGTTATCATTAAAAATTGACAAAGTAGCTATTACTCACTTAGCTATGGATATACACTTCCAAACTAGTGACCATGTTGTAGCTGTGGAGATAGTAGCTGAACAACATATTGGAACAAAATTGTGTAGCTGCAATACTTTTGAAGATATAAGCCATTTACTCATTATGGTTATCATCAAAGTAGCTATTACTCAGTTAGCTATGGAGTTACAGCTGTGAAAATTCACAATACAGTATATCCAAAAGATAGGTGAACAACATATTCGACAAAAATCCTCTATATTCAATAGTTTTTGAGTTATAAGTGACTTGCTCAATGGTCAAATGTTAAACTTAGTATAGCTATTACTCAGTTAGCTATGGTGCTACACCTTGGACACCTCACCATGATATAGTACATGAAGGAGTTGTTGAACAACATATTTCAGGCTAATATTGTAAGTAACAGTTACAAAGACAAAATCAATTTAATCATTTTGCTCATTGTTAATAACAGAAAATAGCTATTACTCACTTAGCTATGAAGATAGAACCCTAAAAATGGTACCATCTTGTAGGCATGGAGAAAGTAGCTGAACAACGTATTTTACAGAAACACTGTAAATGCAGTCGTTTTGGAGTTATGAGCACTTTACTCAAAGTAGCCACCATTGCTATTACTCACTTAGCTATGGTCCTAGGTGTGAAATAACAGCATCAAATGAAAGGACATAAGCAATAAGGTCATAAAAAACATTGAAAAGGCCAAGGAGAAACAACCAGTGTGATGTACAGCCCTTTATAAAAGCGTGACACACACTCAATAGCATTTACTCATTTTCAGTAGGTGAGTAATTAGCTATGAGTCTGAAACTTCACCATGTGAAAGCTCTCCCAAAAGTAGATGAATGACTTAAAAAGTAGATGAACAACTTATTTGAGAGAAATTGTGTAGCTGCAATACTTTTGAAGATATAAGGCATTTACTCATTATGGTTATCATTAAAAATTGACAAAGTTACGGTTTGCGAGATATTTGTCATTTTTCACATTTTCACCAAAAGTAGCAATAAAGTAGCCATTACTCACTTGTACATTGAGCAACAGTTGTGAAACTTAAATATGTTACAGTTCACAAAAAAGTAGATGAACAACTTATTGAGAGAAATTGTGTAGCTGCAATACTTTTGAAGATATAAGGCATTTACTCATTATGGTTATCATTAAAAATTGACAAAGTAGCTATTAGTCACTTAGCTATGGATATACACTTCCAAACTAGTGACCATGTTGTAGCTGTGGAGATAGTAGCTGAACAACATATTGGAACAAAATTGTGTAGCTGCAATACTTTTGAAGATATAAGCCATTTACTCATTATGGTTATCATCAAAGTAGCTATTACTCAGTTAGCTATGGAGTTACAGCTGTGAAAATTCACAATACAGTATATCCAAAAGATAGGTGAACAACATATTCGACAAAAATCCTCTATATTCAATAGTTTTTGAGTTATAAGTGACTTGCTCAATGGTCAAATGTTAAACTTAGTATAGCTATTACTCAGTTAGCTATGGTGCTACACCTTGGACACCTCACCATGATATAGTACATGAAGGAGTTGTTGAACAACATATTTCAGGCCAATATTGTAAGTAACAGTTACAAAGACAAAATCAATTTAATCATTTTGCTCATTGTTAATAACAGAAAATAGCTATTACTCACTTAGCTATGAAGATAGAACCCTAAAAATGGTACCATCTTGTAGGCATGGAGAAAGTAGCTGAACAACGTATTTTACAGAAACACTGTAAATGCAGTCGTTTTGGAGTTATGAGCACTTTACTCAAAGTAGCCACCATTGCTATTACTCACTTAGCTATGGTCCTAGGTGTGAAATAACAGCATCAAATGAAAGGACATAAGCAATAAGGTCATAAAAAACATTGAAAAGGCCAAGGAGAAACAACCAGTGTGATGTACAGCGCTTTATAAAAGCGTGACACACACCCAATAACACACGCACACACGCATGGAATGCGTTTTATAATCTCCCGCCCAACCGGCGGGAGATAAAAACCCAAAAAACATAAAAAATAAAATGTGAAAAAAAACCAAGCTGCACCAGTAGAGTATTAATAACATTTAATCACAAATAGACTTCGTTCAACTTCCAATTTTTATGCTACAACCCTTTCAACATGTGGCTCAATCACATGAATCTGTTATTTCAAATGTTCAACTTAGCAAGAGTACTTTACTTTGAAATACAGGTTACACATAGATCATATGAATTCAACCTTTGTAGTCACAACTCTTGGAATTTTAATACTGAAATTTATGACACAACTATGTTACTAACTAATCATCTATTAGTAATGCTTCCAATAAAATGATTAAAACTGCCTATTTATATGATACATCACTAATCATTGTCATGACTTGGATAGGGAAATAGAAACTGATAATTAAAAGATGTGGAATACCTTACTCTTGGTATAGAAAGTGTAAATATTCCATAAAAATCACAGACTTTGATCTATTGGTAATTATCGTCCCAACACAGTAAAGATAATTTATTTTGACAAATGGACACTTCTCTAAATCATTTGTTAATCTATATACATACTTCTTACATGTAATTTTTAATACCACATAGATATTATTTGCCACTGGTAGAATTAGAGTACAATACAATGCTCCTATCCAGACATACTGACCAAGTGACATAACTGTAATATAATAGTGAATTGTTTTTTTACATTTCTTCCAAAACTATAAAATATCAGAATATTCTAACAGATAACTCATGCAGCAATAAATTATATTAAGATTAAATACTGATATGAAAGTAAAACACAAGTAATTTTTTCCAACACAACCACATACATGTATTACACTGTTATACCATGCTCGATCCCAACTAGAAAATGTTTATAAAAGTTCAGAATGTATGAAAACATCAATTCAAGACATACCAAATATAGTAAATATCACCAAAACAACAAAACCTCGAGCATCTGACAATATACATGTATTTACACACTTCTACATTTACTCACTAATGGTTTTTACATTTTCTGAACATATCTATAGAACCGAAGGGTATCGAAATATATAATACTTAAACTTATAATGCTCTTAAAATACATGTTAATTGTAATTCTAAATTCTAATTCTAATAGTAATTTTATAACACCTAATCTCCATCTAAAGACAGGCTCTAGGCGCACTAAACAGACTAAGGAGAAAACTATAATCATAAACCTGAGACATAGCAAGGGTCAGCACCACGGAGAGAAACCAGGGAAAGCAGAAGTTAGGGTGGATATGCTTGTGCAAAGAGATAGGTTTTGAGCTTCCTTCTGAATGAGTGGAGAGAAGTGGCCGAACATACATCATCACGCAAATCATTCCAACTCTTTGGAGCATCATAAGCAAAGCTGAGGCCAAAATGCTTAGAAGAATTGTATATTGAAGTGGTAAAGTGGGGGACCTCAAGGAACACACCATCAGCTTGGTTTTTCCGTGTGCTATAGACACTTTGTCTGGGTTTAAGAAAAGGTGCAAAATATTTATGTAGGAACTTGTACACCGGTAAGGCAGTCTTGAATATGTGTAACAGTGTTCAATAGGACAATGTTACAGAAGTGTATGAAGAAAAGTCCTACAACTTTTTAACATCCTTGGAGAATAGCCCAATATATACCATTTTTTTCAGACCGTGGAGACAAACCCTACATCATTTTTTTCAGACTGTGGAGAAAAGTCCTACACTATATATAAAGAAGCACTATTTTTAATTTTAAAAATACAAATAACGCATTGTATTGCAATTGTAAGCAGCTATCTTTCAGTACAGGTACATATTATCTAGAGTATTCTAGAGATATAACAAACCTTATTACTTTATTATGTTTGTATTGACAATCTTCATACACTTATTAAACAACAAGTGTAAAATACATACTCTCGAGTATTTTTAACTACCCTCATACCCTTACGCCAAAAAATCTAATGAAGTGCTTTTTCACCAGGTCTGAAAAAAAGGTGTAAGGCTTTCCTCCACAGGCATCAAAAAGTGCATAGCTTTTCTACAGTAAAGCTTTTCTCCATAGGGCTTTTCTCCTGGATTTGTTACACAACTCTAATTCAACTTTTCTTGAGCTTAATTTCTACTTAATTCTTACTCTCAGATATTTGACAACCTTTGAATCAATGTTAAGATAATAGTAGTAAATATTATAATATTAGTAATAATAATTATAATAGTTTTACTTTTTAAATGAACAGAACATTGTAAAAAAGGTTTCCCATGACACCATATTACTCATAGTAAACTTAATGGAAAAATGTCTCAGAAAATATTTCACACAATTCTTTGAACACACAAGTACTTGGTATAAGTACACATATTAGTACAGCAATCAGAACTCCAGTGTATGTAAAGTTACTTTCCATCTAAGTCACTCTACTCATCCCAGCCAACAGAAAAATCAAACCCACACAATCTGTACCTATGCTGAATCAACATATAAAATTGGATTAAATTATCTCCAAAACTTTCCCCTTGATTGACTTTGGATACCATACAAGTGGACTGTATATGCCTATGGTAAAGTAAAACAAGTTCCAATCTCATGGAGAATACGTTTTATACACATTTGTTGGTTTGGAATCACAGCAGTAAATGAACAAGTGTCTCATATTAATGCAACATATTTCAAAACTTAAACATGTGAAAATCAAATAGTTCTTTAGAAGCACATCATTGATCATTAATTTCTGTCACCCAATTGACAGTTTCACCTTCAGGTTAATGCATGGTACTGCAGCTACAGAACACCTTGACAGCAATTTTTATTACCAAATGTGTATCAAATACATATTTGTTTAAAAATGTTAGGTTTTATATATATTATAATGCTTAGTGTAAGAATTTTCTTACAAGACAGGGTGTTTTCAAAGAAAAAAAAATCTGAAAATTGGAAAAACTTTTAGGAATAAGAACTTTTCAAATTAAACTGTCATCAAAGTATATTTTCAATACCTTCACAAACAATACTTTAAAGCCTTACACTGATTAACAAGTCAAATAAGAATATTGTGTGTTTCTGCACAGCTACTGTGTTAAATGTAGTATAATTATCTAGAAGAGAAAAAAAAACAAAAAAAAAACTTCTGTTGTTCTGTGGAAACTTTAAGAACAAGAATGTGCAGTTTATGAACTGAAGAATTTAAACACACTATACATTTTTGCCATTTTTTTTTTGAGGGGGGGGGGGGGGGGAATCGTCTATTTAACTTCCAATAGTAACATTTAGAAAATAGCATGAGAGATGCCCGTACCCCACAGCCTAGGGAAATATTTTTAACAGCATAAGATATAGAAGTACTGTATCAGTACAAAGTTCAGGATACTTTCAGAGCACTGTCAGTTATATAAAGGTCCAAACAATGTTTAAATAGAGAAAATAATGTCTAAGAGAAAGATAATGCATGTAAAGATGAAGTATTAAAACAAGATAATTCAATAACAAGATGACAGCATTAACCAATCAACGAAACATTACAACACTCTTTATCTACACCTGCATGGCTAAATTATGGTTTAGATGTTTTGAATATTACCATGCATACAGAAGTAGTAATACATTCAATGAATGGTTATGTGTGGTGCTGGAGCAAAATTTGTGGCTCACTTGATGAAAGTCCATCTGTTACAATGGAAGTTATAAAAGTAAAATTCTTAATAAATTCTAATATGACTTTAACAGTGCTTAATCTGCATCAAAAGATAGACCCAACGGTGCAACAAGATTTTAAAGGTCAAGGTCACTACAAGGTCAAAGGTCAAATCAAGGTCACATCATGATGATGCACACCTACATCCCCTATCCAATGTCCCTACCACGCATCAACTTCCTACACCTTACGGTTTCTGAGATACGGCCTGGACAAGATTTTATAGGTCAAGATCACTACGGCAAAGTCAAAGGTCAAATCAAGGTCAGACCATGACGTTGCACACCTACACCCCCTAACCAATGTCCCTACAAATATCAACTTCCTACACCTTACGGTTGCTGAGATATAGCCCGGACAAGATTTTATAGGTCAAGGTCACTACGGCAAGGTCAAAGGTCAAATCAAGGTCAGACTATGACGTTGCACACCTACACCCCCTAACCAATGTCTCTACCAAGTATCAACTTCCGACACCTTACAGTTTCCAAGATATAGCCCGGACAAGATTTTCAAACTCAAGGTCACTACGGCAAGGTCAAAGGTCAAATCAAGGTCAGACCATGACGTTGCACACCTACACATCGTAACCAATGTCAAGTATCAACTTCCTACACCTTACAGTTTCTGAGATACAGCCCGGACAAACTTTTTCCCGCCGCCCGCCCGCCCATCCGGGCACCATGGGTGAAAACAATACCCCAACAACCCTTAAGGGCTGTGGGGTAAAAAGTATAGGTTTAAAGAAAAACCAGTCTTGTACAACTTTTGGTTTCAATTTACACAGTAACATTAAATCTATAAAAGATCCTATTGGTGGTAAAATTCAGACTTAAAATATCATACAAACATTCAGAATGTTGTATAAGTAGGTTCTCTATTAAGGCACAGCTAACCGGAGTACATGTCAAACTTGGTACAGCAAAGTTTTAAAGAACAAATGACATTTTCTGAAACTAAGCATTTATTAACAGAAAGCAGTTTCCTCTGTTTTGAACAAAATATGGAAGCATTCCTTTCTTGCATAAAAATGATGTAGAATCAATATAACTGATATATATAAATGGCAGCAAATTACTAAATTTATTAATCTGTTGATCATACAGATGGAAATAGAACGATGTCATTGTCTCTTTGAGACTTTGGCTCTGGGGGGATTTTTCTGTATTTCTGATCAACATTTTCCCATCACTCCAATCACACTTTTAAGTAGGGCAGGGTCGGTAACACCGGTATCTCGGTATCGACACCAATTCACTTCAACACCGTTGTAACACTTTTCAGCCGGTATTTCGAAAGTCAGCATATAATATTGTGAGAAAACGTAAAGTATTAGAAACAAACCTCAAACATGAAGAAATTACAAACTTTTATCCCTTATTTTTATATATTTCAGCACTTTTATAGTGATTTCTTTCAGAACTGCAATGTTTTCTTTTCGCAAAACTTATTTCCGGTTTGTGGGCCTATTCAATAGGGGATATGCTAAAACATAATTTCTTCTTTCGGTATCCCGGAATCGGTACGGATTTACACTGGCGGGATACCGAAATGAAAAATCTGCTACCGACCCTGCCCTACTTTTAAGCATGATTATTTATATATCTCAAAGCAATCCTTACCTTCAAGTAAAAACCAATGTCCGTTAGAATATGACAATAATCATGTTTTCGTAATATTTTCAGAGTAAAAAATGCAGTGTTTAAAAAAATTAATGACACATTTTAATATAGTGGCTTGAATACAATTACACTTTGAAGCACTTCTGTTTATATATCTCAAACTAATCCTTACTTTCAAATAAATGAATACAGATAGTTACTGTTCTTATATCTTAAACTGATTGTTGGTTCAACATACTGATGTTTCCAGCACTAATTTGGACATCAAATACTGTGTTTCAAACCTTACTGACACACTTGAATACAGTGACTTGAATACATACAGTAAATGTTCTTGTACCTTAAACTGACTGTTGCTTCAATTACTGATGTTTCCAGCACTAATTTAGTGACAAAATACTGTGTTTCAAACCTGACACACTATGCAGTGCGCTCATTCACACACAGCTACTGACTTTTGGGGAAGCCATAAACTTCTCTGTCTCACGAATGGCTCCCAACATGTCGCAGATAGGTGTGTCACAAAATGATACTCCTGCCCCCGCACGGCTTGAAGAGATCTCTCCAACAGCTGACCAGCTAAAATGAAGAAAGATTCAACGTTATCTACAATGAATTGGAACACAGCTCATAGGAACAGTCAACAGATCCCTGTCATGGGACCAGCTGAAAGTAAGAAATATTGATTTATCTACAACAGGTTACAACACAGCTCATTAAACTTTCAAGTGAACAGATTTTCCTCAAAAATCTTGCCGTAGTAACCTTTAGTTTGAAAATCCTGCTATTTGTCAGAAACTTTAAGGTGTAGGAAGTTGATAGGGACATTGGTTATGGGGTATAGGTGTGCAACATTATGATGTGACCTTGATTTGACCTATGGCCTTGCTGTAGTGACTATGAATTTAAAATTTTGTCCAGGCCATATCTCAGAAACTGTAAGGTGTAGGAAGTTTATTTTTAGACGTGTAGGTATGTTTAATCATGGTGTGACTTTTAACCTTGGCTCTGCCAAGGGTGTTCACCTGCCATATTTGGGACATATTTATCTCATGACAAAAACATATGGATTGCTGTAAGTTATTGTTAAATATACTTTTACTTAATTGTGCTATTTTGATTGACAGCTATACTTCAATTAATAAATCTTACAGCTTCTTAATTTTAGTTTTCTGATTAATGCTGCCATCTTGCTGTTGAATTGTCTTGTTTTAAAACTTCATCATTACATATAGTTTTTCTCTCTTACCATGTTATTTTCTGTATTTAAACATTATTTGGATCTTTATATAACTGACACTGTTTGCTCTGAAAGTCTCCTGATCTTTGTCTGTTTCACTTCTTCTGTATCTCATGGTGACAAAAATTGTTTCCCCGGGCTGTGGGGTATGGGCATCTCTGATGCTATTTTTTAAGACTGCAATTTAGTGCAAATACCCTATAACAAACAAATGTTCCCAAACAAGAGGTCAAAGCAAGGAGGAAACCCTGCACAGAGGAAATCAGATAACTAGAAATAGGGCACAAACTGTAATATAGCTGACGATGGTCTAGTCTACTGACATGGAGAAAGATAGAGAGAACAGCATCGCAGAACATAGCACAACCGAATACAGCAGTGTTCATTCTAGAGTTGGAGCTACTTGAGTCAAATGACTCCTTTACTAAATTTTGGTGAGACATTTACTAAATGCGAAGAGTCAAATAACCAAAATTAACCTTACAGTTGAGCAAATTGACTTAAATAGGAGAAAAAAAGTACTATTAGTCTATCTTCAAAGTGAATTTGCAATACTAAATCAAATTCAACTCTACTCACTGTGTAAAAAACTTTATTTCAATTCAAGACATATTTTTAGTCAGCATGATGTACAAGATTTCCTATGATGTACATGATTTGCAATAATTAAAGTATTTTTTACTGATTTTTTTTTTTCATTTTTTTGGTTTCAATAAATATGGTCCAACCCTGCACTATCTAAAACTAGAAAAAAAATTAACTCACCTTGACATAGGTTCACTCAGGGAGTTGTTTTTATTTCATACAAAAAAACTCAGGACATTTATTTATGTAAATGGATATAAATTTGCCACTTTTTGAAAAAAAAAAAAAAATGGTTTTAAAGCAATAACATTGCATATAAAGTTTAAGTTAAATTATTATTTAACTTTTTTCTAGTCGAAAATTTGTTATTAACATAGATGCAATTTTTTAAAAGTTTGTCCCACAGTAGTTTAAAATGTTTGTTGCTACTTGTTAACAATTGTCTTTGAAGTCACTTGAGTGCATTATGCAAAAATATACTTTAAAAAGTGAAAATATTAAAAACTGGATAATAAAATCTTGTTGTGCAATAGATATTTATTTCTATATATATTTAACAAAACTGTGAAAAAAAGTTGAAATTTACAGCCACAGGTGAGTTTACATCACTTACTATAAACGTGTTTTCTATTGATAAATACTGAAGTTTTGTTAAACGAAGTATGATTGGACAATGCCTTTTCCGCTCGACCAATCAAATTAAGGCATTTAGAAGCAAGGAAACATGGAGGAATTGGGTCAAAAAGACAATATATGTGTCCTTTTCTTTGATTTTGAAACAAAATTCGTCTAACTTTCCCAATATTTACAGCGAAAACGCGGGCGATAATGCAAGATTTATGCGTCACCGCGACTCGGAACCATAACGTGTACGCGTCTTTTCGCCCCAGTATAGCGACAAAAGACGTGGAAACGCGTAGTAAAATGAACACTGATACAGCCTGCAGTAATGATTTGTTCATGGGAGCAGGATAACTATACGACAGTAAGACAACAGCCAAACATGCAGAGGACACCTCAAAAGTCCATTTGTTAAGTGTAAAAGTTTGCTATAAATCTTAATAATGTCACATGTGCTGTTCAACTGTTACACATTACCAACCTGTCTGTCAGAGGATCGTAGGATTCCACAGAAAACAGGTAGTTTGAGCCATCGTGTCCGCCAACTGCATAAATCTTGCCACCAAGGAAAGCAACCCCTACTCCACCTCTAGGACAGGACATCTTGCAAACCATGGTCCACTCGTTTTTACTAGGGTCATAGCGCTCTACACAGTCCAGTGGGGCATTGTCATCAAACCCTCCTGTAAACAGAAACACAGCATTGTCATCAAACCCTCCTGTAAACAGAAACACAGCATTGTCATTAAACCCTCCTGTAAACAGAACAAACACAGCATTGTCATCAAAGCCTCCTGTAAACAGAACAAACACAGCATTGTCATCAAACCCTCCTGTAAACAGACACACAGCATTGTCATCAAACCCTCCTGTAAACAGAAACACAGCATTGTCATCAAACCCTCCTGTAAACAGAACAAACACAGCATTGTCATCAAACCCTCCTGTAAACAGAACAAACACAGCATTGTCATCAAACCCTCCTGTAAACAGAACAAACACAGCATTGTCATCAGACCCATTATAAACAGAACAAACACAGCATTGTCATCAGACCCCCTATAAACAGAACAAACACAGCATTGTCATCAAACCCTCCTGTAAACAGAAACACAGCACTGTCATCAAACCCTCCTGTAAACAGAACACTGCACTGTCATCAAAACCTCCTCTTAATACAATATATTCTGCATTGTTATCGAACTCTCCTAATAATGGAATCACTAGGGCAGTGTCATCAAATTCTACAATTTTTGTTTAGTTACAAATATCCCATATCTGAAACAAACATTCTGACGCATGCAATTATCTCCCGCCGTATTAATTAGATGTACTAAAGATAGTGGAATATAAATTTTCTTGTGAGATCTCAGCTATTCAAAAAGCTATAGATCTGCTTCGCCATGTGGTACATCACCCAATAGTAGGTGAATGACTTAATTATCACTGAAATTACTCTATCTTGCATATCCTAAAAATTTCCTCAAAATCCGTCCAAAAGTTTTTAAGCTATCTGTGTTAAAAAATTATATTTCATGAATCCAGATAGTGATAAGGATCACTCCAAAAATTGAACCATTTCTTCCTTTTACCTTTCCAGACATATCCTGAAAATTTCATCGAAATCCATCCATACGTTTTTGAGTTATCTGTCTTTAAAAATCACATTTCATGGATCCAGAAGATCCAGACAGTCATCTGGATCACTCCAAAAATTGAATCATTTTTTTCCTTTTAACTTTTCAGACATGTACTGAAAATGTCATCGAAACCCGTCCATAAGTTTTTGAGTTATCTGTCTTTAAAAAATACATTTCATTGATCCAGAGGATCCAGATAGTGATCCGGATCACTCCCGAAATTGAATCATTTCTTCCTTTCACCTTTCCAGACATATCCTGAAAATTTCATCGAAATCCGTCCATCAGTTTTTGAGTTACCTGTCTTTAAAAATTACATTTCATAGATCCAGAAGATCCAGATAGTGTTCCGGATCACTACAAAAATTGAATCATTTCTTCCTTTTACCTTTTCAGACATATCCTGAAAATTTCATCGAAATCCGTCCATAAGTTTTGAGTTACCTGTCTTTAAAAATTACATTTCATGGATCCAGAAGATCCAGATAGTGATCCAGATCACTCTAAAAATTGAATCATTTCTTCCTTTTACCTTCTCAGACATATCTTGAAAATTTCATCGAAATCCGTCCTTGGATCCAGAAGATCCAGATAGTGATCCGGATAACTCCCAAAATTGAATCATTTCTTCCTTTCACCTTTCCAGACATATCTTGAAAATTTCTTCAAAATCTGTCCGTAAGTTTTTGAGTTATGTCTTTAAAAATAACATTTGATGGATCCAGAAGATCCAGATAGTGATCTGGATCACTCCCAAAATTGAACCATTTCTTCCTTTTACCATTTCATACATATTCTGAAAATTTCATCAAAATTCGTCCATAAGTTTTTGAGTTATCTGTCTTTAAAAATTACATTTCATTGATCCAGAAGATCCAGATCATGATCCGGATCAATCCCAAAATTGTATAATTTCTTACTTTTACCTTTTCAGACATATTCTGTAAATTTCATTGAAATCCGTCCATAAGTTTTTGAGTTATCTGTCTTTAAATATTACATTTCATTGATCCAGAAGATCCAGATAGTGATCCGGAACACACCAAAAATTGAATTATTTCTTCCTTTTACCTTTTGAGACATATGAACAACATATTTGAAAAGATTAGCCTAACTTTAATACTTTTTAAGATATTTCACATTTACCTCTGTCATTATTTCGCTACAAATAACAAAATAGCTATTACTCACTTATGGAATACTATGAAACTCAAAACTATATGTCATCTTATAGTTAAGGACAAAGTAGCTGAACAACATATTTTAGGAAAATACTGTAACTGTAAGAGTTTTGGAGTTACAAAGGGTTTACTCAATGTAAGAATTTTAAAGTAGCTATTTCTCAGCTGTACAATGTGGGACAGCTCTGAAACTTTACCATGTGATAGCTTACCCAAAACTAGATGAACAACATATTTGAAAAGATTAGCCTAACTTTAATACTTCTTAAGATATTTCACATTTACCTCTGTCATTATTTTGCTACAAATAACAAACTAGCTATTACTCACTTATGGCATGCTATGGAACTCCAAACTCTATGTCATCTTATAGTTAAGGACAAAGTAGCTGAACAATATATTTTAGGAAAACACTCTAACTGCAATAGTTTTGGAGTTACAATGGCTTTACTCAACAGTCAGAATTTCAAAGTAGCTATTACTCAGCTATCCCAGTTGCAAAAGGTCTGAAACTTTACTATGTGATAGCTTACCAAAAGTAGATGGACAACATATTTGAAAAGATTTCCCTAAGTTTAATACTTTTGAAGATATTTGACATTTACTTCTTTTGTTATTTAGCTACAAATGAGAAAATAGCTATTACTCACTTATGGCATGCAATAGAACCCAAAACTATGTACCATCTTATAGCTAAGGACAAAGTAGCTGAACAACATATTTCAAGAAAAAACTCTATATGCAATACTTTTTGAGTTATGAGTCCTGTACTCAAAGTAGCTAAAATTGCTATTACTCACTTATCTTTAGGCCTAAGTCCACAAAACCAAAAAAATATTTTCAAGGGCATGAAAATTCATTAGGACAATTAATTTACAAAAAATCTGTAGCTGTAGCAGTTTTGGAGAAATGTGCGTGACACACTAACGCATACACGCACACACAGGATGCATTTTATAATCTCCCTCCCGGGCTTTAGCCCGGCGGGAGATAATTACCTTTCCAAAGGTGTAATATCAAAATGTAATTTTTGAAATCTTAAAATAGTAGGGGTGTCAGGTACTGATAATTATAAAAGGATAAAGAGTTACTTAGCAAAAACTAGTGAAACACTTTTACCTACCCAAGGATGATTGATTTTCACAATGGAAAAGATCTGGGGGCAGTGGACATTTACTTAAAGGGAAATACCATTGAGTGCAATTCTAATAACTGCTTGAAGTTCAACATACCCACTACATAGAGCATGCCTTCCAATTCTGCACATCCTGCACCAGCTCTACGCTTGTTCATGTTTGCAAGCATAGTCCAGGTGTCAAGATGGGGGTCATATCTCTCACATGAATCCAAAGAGGCTGCCCCGTCATTTCCACCAACAGCATATAGCTGACCCTGAGAGACACATAATAAATTCACAAGTAATCACGTGACTGATCAAAGATTTAATTTTGCATCTAAGAAGTTATTTGCGACAAATGTAGAACAAGTATTGTTAACATAAATCTTTTAATGTTTCTGGTGTATTTGTTTCGGAACATTAAAACTGGTTTCTGGAACAAAATCTGCCACAAAATCTGTTAACATGGCTGATATTCAACATGAATTTGCAGTGGCAAGAGACATTACTACTTATCACCCAGACATTTAGAAGTACATGCTAGCAATTATTGGTATCACTCCACTACTTGTTGTTTTCATGTTTTAAGAAAGAACACTTCCTTCCTGATTTCGACAACATATACAACATACAATACCACATGATAAGGAACTGAAGACAGTGAAAAATTTTCAAAGTCAACAGGAAGTGAGATTTGCTGGGACACTAACCAGATTTGTTTACTTGTTAATGTATATCTGTGTGACCAAGTAAGACACAGAAAGTAAAAAATACAGTCAGATTCTGACTAATAGACCACAACATACAGAAGTACAAATACAGGAATTGTGTATTCCACATGTGTACCCACTCTTAGAATGCTCAAATATAACGGTGACGAGATTTTCTTCTATTTTCTTCACTGATGCCCCATCTTAAGGAATGCAATGGGAACCGGGCACCCTATGTTCCATGACTCTAATGCAAATATTAAAATCACCCTGAGAATTCAAGAATAAACTGGAAATCCCTTATCATTGATTTACCATTTTTGTGATGAACTGACACATCCAAAGAAATACTCACATTTATTTGGGCTACTGCTACACCACCTCGTGGTAGGTTCATAGACTTCACAAAACTCCAGGAGTCAGACTTGGCATCGTATCTCTCCACAGTGTTATAGCAGGTGGCATCATCCAGTCCCCCCAATGCATAGATAGGTCCATTCTTCAGACTGGCCACAGCTAGACCTCGTCTTCATTGGTCAAATGTACAAAAAGTTAGAATATTGCAAATTTAATAAGTAAATTAAATTTTTATAAGTTAATACCCTATCCAATGGACAATTGCTTTACCGGTCGGCGCGACCGGTCCCGCCAAACGCCAGAAAAAGACGTCCAGGTGGCGCATCGTACTTCATTTCCTGTTTACCTATTGACGTCATAGCATCTTTTTCGTGTCTAATCCTAGTAAGACCCCTAGTAAGCTGATAGCGGGGCCGGTTGGGTGGGCCTTGCCTGTCCATTGGATAGGGTATTAACTTATAAAAATTTAATTTACTTATTAAATTTGCAATTTTATTGCGTTAATACATCCTATCCAATGGACAATTGCTGAATAACTACCGCTTGGTAGGCGGGTAAGCAGCTAGGGACTTATGTGAACTCATAACAACAATTTTTTAACAGGCCCATTTGACCTAGGGTCAGAGAACCCTGAAAGGTCAGGGTCGGTCACTAACTCACCGGTTAACCGGGAGCCTACCGACGTTGCCCCCCCCCTTTTTCTTTCCTTTCAGAGTTGGTCTGAGTTGGAAAGATAGAGAGAGAGAGGGGCTGAGTTCAGTCCCAGAAGAAATAAACTTCCCAAAGGAAGCAAGTCACAGTTTGTTTTTTTTTTTGTTTTTTTTTTTTTTTTGTTTTTTTGAACATATATGTACATTCAACATATTTACATTATGTACATATCTAGCATATTTACAATATGTACATATTTACATATATACAACATCTCCTCACTTCTGGGCCTGGTGGTGCACCTGCTGGGCAGCCACTACAGGTCCCAGGTGGAAAAGCTCTGAGTCAGCCCAGGCAACATCCTTCAAATAGAATTGGGTGAAGGTGTTGTGAGATTTCCAGTGGCAGGCTGACAAGATCTGATCTAAGGAGATCCCTGATTGGAAAGCCTTAGAAGCAGCAAAGGCCCTAACATCATGGGCTTTAACCTGATGTAAGGTGAGGGCCTCCTGGTCAGAGAGCTCATAGCACAGAACCACAGTCTGTTTGATCCATGAGGAGATGGTGGCAGGCGAGATGTCTTTATCAAAACCCTTCTTGAAGGAGACAAAGACTAACTCCTTATTCTGCCTGAGGTCTGCAGTCCTGTCCAAGTAGTAACGCAGGGCTCTAACTGGACATAGGGACCTGTCACCCTTGAGTGACCTATCCAGAGATGGTGCCAGGGCTGGGATGACCACTGGTGCCACACTATCTGGACCTTCCTTAGCCAGCTGATTCTTGGATAGGAAGCTGGGTGAGGGGTACAAAGACACCTTAGACCAGTCTGACTGGTGTCTGATGTTCTTATGTAACCAAGCATGGATCTCACTCCTGCGTTTACCAGAACCCAAAGCCAGCAGGAAAACAGTCTTGAAAGTTAAATGGTTCAAGGAGGACTCTTTCAGGGGTTCAAAAGGAGCCTTTGTGAGCTGATGTAAAACCAGTGAAAGGTTCCAGGAGGGGATGCCCCTCCTGCCCTTAGGTCTGTCTCTATGGAAACTATCCAGGAGACGAGTGAGATTCTCATCTTTGCTGACATTAATGGTGGAATTGCCCAGTTTGTCAGCTATGGCTGATCTGTAGCCATCAATAGTGCCTGGTTGTAACTTCTTGTCCTGGAACAAGTGCAGGAGGAAGTCAGCAATGGCTTTCAGAGGTGGTGCCCTGAAGTCCACCTGATTACTGAGGCACCACTTTGTAAAAATGGTCCACTTTGCCTCATAGACAGATCTGGTTGATCTTCTTTGAGGAGCCTCAATTCGTGCTGCCACTGCCTCAGAGAAGCCTTGCTCCTTGATTGCTGAGGCTCTAGGAGCCAGGCATGTAGGTTCAGATTCGACAGGTTCCTGTGAAGGACCTGGTTGAATGGCTGAGACACAAGGTTTGGTATGCTGGGCAGACAGAGTGGGATCTGGCTTGACATTGCTACCAGGTCCCAAAACCAGGGCATGTTGGGCCACCCTGGGGCAATCAGGATTATTCTGTTGCAGGGGTAGTCCTGGAGCTTCTCCACCACTTTGCCCAAGATGGCTGCCGGTGGGAAGGCGTATGGGTCCAGGTACTCCCAGGAGAGACTGAGTGCATCCACTGCCCAAGCCTGGGGGTCCGGCACCGGTGACACAAACTGAGGTAGTTTGTTGTTGAACCTGGTGGCAAACAGGTCCACTTTTGGCTGGTGCCACCTTGCGCATACAGCTTGGAATACTGCTGGATGAAGTGACCACTCTGTTTGAATGGTCTGACCAAGTCTGGATAGCTTGTCTGCTATCACGTTCAGCCGGCCGGGGATGTGACGTGCCCTGAGAGTTACCTGTTGTCTGGTGCACCAGGACAGGATTCTCCACAGTAGGGCACACAGTGACCCCGACTTCATCCCCCCTTCTTTGTTGATATAGGCAACCACTGTTGTGTTGTCTGTAGCTACCAACACTGTCTTGTTGCAGACCAGGGTTCGAAACTCCTTTAGAGCTAGAAAAACTGCTTTTAGCTCTAAGTGGTTTATGTGCAACTTGCTTTCTGGAAGGGACCAGGTTCCCCTTGCAGTATGGTCATCCAAGTGAGCGCCCCACCCTTCGTTTGATGCGTCTGTAAAGATCTGCAGAGCATGTTTTAGAGGGTGTAATGGTTGACCTAGTAGCACATTGCTTTCCTCCAGCCACCACCTTAGATGAGGGTGGAGGGACTTGGGGACCGGTATCACCTTTTCCAGTGACTCTGGGACCCTCCAATTGTTTTTCAAGTGCCACTGTATGGGTCTCATGTGGAGTCGCCCTAAGTGGACTTGTTTTTCTGTTGCTGTGAGGAGACCTATGAGGGACATGAATTTCCGGACCGGGCAAACCGGATCCGACATCATTGATCTGATCTTGTCTGTCAAAGCCTGCCAACGTTCTTCTGTTGGTCTGACCTTGCCCTCTTTCAGGTCGAACTGGTAACCTACGAAGTTGAAGACTTGTTTGGGTACCAGTTCTGACTTTTCCTTGTTCACCAGCCACCCTAGTTCCTGACAAAGTGTGACCAGGGTTTGAGTATGCTGGAGACAGGTGTGGAGGGTAGAGGCCCTCACCAGCCAGTCGTCTAGGTACTGGTGGATTCTTATACCCTGTCGTAAAGCCATGAGCTTGACCTCTTTGACCACCACTGTGAACTCCATGGGTGCTGTGGAAAGACCAAAGGGCAGGGCCTTGAACTGGTAGGATTGGCCCTGAATGTGAAAACGCATGTACTTCCTTGACTGACTGTGAATTGGTATGTGGAAGTAAGCATCTTTGAAATCTATGGATGTGACCCACTCCCCTGCCTGTAGGGAGGTTCTTATTGTCTCTGGGGTCTCCATCTTGAACGACTCTGTGTTTAAAAAGGTGTTCAAAGTGCTCAGGTCCAAGATAGGTCTCCACCGGTTGTTGGGTTTGGGAACCAAAAATAACCGGTTGTAAAACCCTAAGGAGGTCTGATTTGTTACCGGTTCTACTGCATTCTTGTGTGTTAGCTGAGTCAGTGCCTCCAAAAGGAGGGACTGTCTTTGGGGGTTTACATATTTGCTGATGACCATTGGTGACCTGGTTAAGTTGGGTCTGAACCGGAAGGGAAGGGTGTAGCCCTCTCTCAGTATTCTGATAACTTTTGGACTGGCACCCAGAGTTTCCCACTTTTCCCAAAACTGCTGAAGTCTTGCCCCTACAGGAAGATTTGTGACAACAGTTGGGACATTTGTGACAATTTTTACAAAACTCAAGTGATCTACACAGGAAACATCTTTCACATGGTTTATTTCTCTGATAGATTGACAATAAACGGGATTTACACCTTTCTTTTGCGGTGACCCGCTGGCAAAAGGAACACTTGCAACAAAAGAGTTTACATGTGGAAACACAGTCTCGCTCTTGTTTGTCACTGGTGGTGGTGGGTTCAAGCCCTCCATCTTGTCGGATACATTTACAGAGTTCACCAATCCGACCACATTTGCAAAACAGTGATTGTCATTTATGCTTTTTAAATCCCCTGGCCGGCTTCTGGATGAAGTTTGAGGCTTTACCACCACCTTTCTGAGCAGTTTGCCGGTCTCTAATCTGCTTCCATGCCGGAGTAGTGGGCTTCCGGTCCGGCTGGTGAGGGGTTCGATTGGAGGAGACGTATGGATGAAAACGTCCAGGTTTCCTTGGTGTGGTACCAGCAGAACGCCTCTCTTCACTACGTAAGATTTCCTCTTCAGCTTTGACCAGTAAGCTGTCCGGGAAAAGTGATAGTTGGTGAACTGGAGACGTACGTAAGGCAGACAAGGTGTCCGGTTTAATGCCACCCCTTATGAACTCTAAATAACTGTCCCGCCGGGCCAGGGTGAGATTAGCCATGCTGATAAAGACTCCCTCTGACAAATCCTGCATGGTACGCTGCATAGCCTGTGAAATTGACCGGTTAAACGTAACCAGATATTCCAGCTCTTCAACAGCTTGTTGTTGTTTCTCAGCACTTTTGCCCTTTGAGGAATCGAACCTGAGGGATTTTAACTGGGTGACCATGGAGTCCTGTACCTTGGTGAGGCATCTAGAGAGGCCAGCAGCGTGATTACACATCACTAATTGTTCTCTGAATGACCTCTCCCACCTTCTAAGGGTGTCCTGGCTGAAGGTCCTGGAAGCTGGAGCAGAAGGTAAACTGCGTCTTGCAACTCTAGAAAACATACTGTTAAGCTTTGCCGGTTCCGGAGACCAGTCACCAACAGCCTGGGTAGACGCATCCTTCTTAACAGCTTGCATGTCGTACCACTTTGAAGTACGGGGTGTCTTGACAAATTGGTCACGCAGCAGACCACTGGTTTCTGTATTCCTGGATGGATAACCTTCAGCAATGGTTATATTCAGTTTCTCCAGCTTTTTACAAAGCCATTCATCCACCGGCAATTTTACTGACACTTTTCCGGTAGTCTTCACTCTAGAACCGGCAAAGGGATTGTCATCCATAGATGCAGCTGAGGTGTCATAATCCGGGATTTGATGCCAGCCCATGAAACTCCTCACCCCTCTCAAGGTTTCCCGGTAATTGGCATCTTCAGATAGATCCTGGTCAGTGTTAGTTTCCGGTACATCACCCTGGTAGTGAACACTAGCCGGAGAAGCCGGTTCCGGATCCACCTCAGCCTCACTGTCAGATTCCCTAGCAACCTCAGAATTCTGACCAATGGGAGGCGACTGGTTAGACAGCGTAGTTTCATAACCGGAAGGCAGAACCTCAGGACCCGCACCGGGAGCCTGTGGAGGCTGGGTGGCAGTCCCTGCACCGGGAACCAGTAAAGGTTGGGTGGCAACAGTCTCAGAGGTACCGGGGCCCTGAACAGGGTGGGTAGCACTCTCATTCCCTTCCTTCACAGCTTGTGTACCGGGAACCCCCAGCGGAGGTTGGGTAGCCGTCAACTGCGTAGCAACGTCACTAGTGCCCTCAGAAAACATAACACTTGTAGAAGCACCCGGATCAAAGAAGGGGTGTTCTCTGGGCACCACAGAAGCAGAATTCACCGGTCTCACAGGGACAGCAAATGACTGGTTAATCAGCATTGCTTCCAGACGGGAAAATCTCTCACTCCACTTGTCATCAAGGGACTTGAGGTCGTCAGAAGTAGGCTTACTGCTGTGCTTCCGTTTAGTAGACCTTGGTGAACCATCAGAACGCTTCTTCTTGTGCTTGGGTGTAGAATCAACAGGAGACTGCGTCCCTGAATTGACCGGACCCAGCAGTGAAACCTCAGACGGATCAACAAGCTTGGGAGACACACTTGTTAATTCTTCAGATTTCTTCTGGCTAGAGCGTTCTTTCCTTTCCTTGTAGGTGGGGGTTGCTAACTGGTGGATCTGAGCAGGCGTAAACGCCTTACAGATACTACAGTCCAACTTCTTTACACACGGGTCGTCTCCCACCCCCTTGTCACGACAACGCGCGCATTTCTTATGGTTGTCGAAAAGGGCCATAACGTGCCCGCAAGAACCTTGTTTCTGTCCAGGAGACGACATAATGATCAGGAACGTTGTAGAATTACTCCGTACTAATAAAAAACAAGAAACTTGGAAGAGTTCGTTGTAAAACTTCAAAAGCGTATCTCTGAAGAAAATCTTCTGCAGACTTTTTCGCGCCAAACGAAAAAGATGCTATGACGTCAATAGGTAAACAGGAAATGAAGTACGATGCGCCACCTGGCGAATGCACACTCTGTGACCGGTCCTGCCGGTAGTATATACAGGACGTCTTTTTCTGGCGTTTGGCGGGACCGGTCGCGCCGACCGGTAAAGCAATTGTCCATTGGATAGGATGTATTAACGCAATAAAATAATTGTTATATACAACAAAAATAGTTTAAATAAAATGGTCCTTTCAATGTCAAAACTTGATGTAAGATACTTAAGGTACCTGGAAGCCTTAATTGCTATCCCTGTGACTTCATAAGATTCAATTACACTGCAGAACTTACGCTATTTATGAAATAGAAAAGTAAGTTTTTTTGGTTTGGTAATCCTTACCTTAAAGTTGTCATTGGAGCTAATGGCTTCCACTTGTTATGTCTGGGGTCAAATACTTCCCCACTGTTTAAATGATTTGTTCCATCATGTCCTCCGATTGCATATAATCTACCTAAGGAAAGAGCAATTTAAACAGTTCTGTATACATAAATGTAGACATTACACAATCTACAGAATGCATAACTATAAATACAAAATGAACAATACAAGGCTGAATCAGTGAATAGTGAATATTCAGCCTGCAGGGACGGACTTATTCTCCACAGACACCAAACCAACATGTGACATCTTTCAGAGTATTTCTATTTTGGTCATTTTAAAAGTAGGATCAATTAACAGTATGAATATATATTTTCCCCAGCCGCTTACTCATCATCCTTTTTAAATTTTTGTTCTTTCCAAGGATTGGTGTATGTCACACACACTCCTCTATTAGTCTGCTAGTCACTGGTCACTTGATCTCACAATTATTATCATCACGATACAGTGAGAAGACAGTCACCCCACCTGTGACTGCTTACCAAGTTACCAGTTAAAAAAATCAAATTCATTGGTTCTACAGATATTTACTAAGGTTACCAGGATTTGATGATCAAAACTATATCCTTTAAACATCGTCCTGGATCGGTGAAAGATGAAAATTGTGTAACACTGTTGCTTTGCTTTGGCCTTTTTGCCAAAGACAGGTTAAAAGTAAGGCTGTTACCATGACAAGATTTTCTGCCTACTCACCCTCAACAGAGACCACTCCAACATGTCGCCTCTTTGTGGACATATCAGCCACAGGAAACCACCGGTTTCGGCAAACGTCATAGCATTCTATGCTTTTAAATGGATCGCCAGATGACCCACGGCCTCCAACACAAAACACCACACCTAGAAATTGAACAAAAATATATGTTATATCATACTGTATAGGTCATACATAGAGTATAACCTTTATATATACCCCTCAAATTTTTATTAAAATTTACCCTATTTTGTGAAATTCCTGGTATGGTAGAAGTGCTTTCTGGTGGTTTGAGAATAGAAATAACAGGACTCAACAGTATCATTGTGAGATGCAATTACTGAGAAATGAAAAAATAGCAGGTGTCACAAATACGCACACATGAAACATTTGGCAAAGCCAAAGTCAAATATTACCCCAAGGTCACATGATACCATTGCACACCTACATGCCCCAATCAATGACCCTACAGAGTACTAACTATCTGCACCTTACAGTTTCCAAGATATAGCCTGGACAAGATTTTAAAGGTCAAGGTCACTACAGCAAGGTCAAAGGTCAAATCAAGGTCAAACAATGATGATACACACCTGCACCTCCCAAACAATGCCCCCATCAAGTATCAACATCCAACACCTTACAGTTTCCGAGATATATAGCCCAGACAAGATTTTCAAATGCAAGGTTACAACCTAACATTGCAAACCTACACCCCCAACCAATGACCCTACCAAGTATGAACTTTCTACACTTCAAGATTCTGAGATTATTGTTCCCGCTGCCTGCATGCCTAGCCAGCGCCATGGGTGACAACAATACCCACATGACCTATAGAGGCTGTGGGGTAAAAACTGTACAATACTTTGTTCCAGTTTCAAAGAAATGTGAGTAGCAAATGATGATAAACTCCCAACTCCCAATACAGCATCACTCGCGGAAAATGAAAGAAACATAAAAAGACTTACTAGCAGATTTACTGTTTCATGAAGTCAGGACTATAAACTGGCGCTTTATGTACAATGATAGGGACTGTACATCTAAAATGATGTTAGTACTGAAATATAGCTGGATCAGGCAATGTTCCCATGAATTTGATGTTAATTTGAATGATAAAAATCTTGTCCAATGGTACTCAAACAATCTAAAGTCTGGATAAAATGTACTGGAAAATTTCTGACTTTGGGCCAACTTCGCAGCATCAATGAATCAGATCTAATAATAAAACCGGTAAAATGACAACATGTTGTTATGGTAATGCAAAATCTCAATATTGCATTAATACATGGAGTTAATTATCCTCTGACAGAATGAAGTATGGTAAACATTAATTTCACACAAACTTGTCAAAAAGAAGATTTTTTTCCCCAAAAAAGAGATTACAGTCAAACTTGCATGAAGGACTACTCTAGCTTGTTACTTAAAATGACTCATGAAACCTCAAAATTATAACTGCTTTGAAGTGCTACTTGTTGGATAAACAACCTCAAATTGTGACCAGTGACAAATTTATTTGTTTTTGACTTTTTTGTCACATTCATCCTATTTTTCTAAATTGCTCCGACATCAAAGCATTTTTATTATTCTAATGTTCCTGTATTTCAGCTAAGAATAACCTTGCTAGTGCATATCAAGTTTTCCGAATGACAGTTTTGATCTTAAGTTCTTAACCTGTGGTCACAGGTTTGAATCCAGCTTTTTACAACACTGAACTAGAGCCACTGGAGAGCTGATTTTCTATCCACCACAAAGACAAAACACGCTGGTTAGAAAGCACTGTACTTTACATCAACTGACACATACAAATGCTGTGATCGTCTGTCCCAATATTAGACATTTTGTGCAAAAAACAGACATACAATCCAACTTTGACTTTAACATAAACAAAGATGAACATAACTTTCTTTAATATGAAAACAAATTGCATAATTCTAATGCAACTTACCCGCACAACTCTTTCTGGGCAGCAGTTTACTGGAACGGTCTAAATCAGGCACAACATGTGCAATGGACATGTGAAAAAGCTTTGCCTCATCAATCAGATCACGACACCTGAGGTCTGTCCTCAACACTTCTTCCTTACACACAGTCTGGATCAGATATTCTGGACGTAACAGGGGCAGCCGGACTCTGGACAAGAGATCTGGAAGATGCTGTCTCCTTGAGTCAAGGTCATGCTTTACCCAAGACATGACAGCCTCATAGACTTCAGTCTCACTCTTGACATTGAGATCTGCAGAGGATATGATGTTCTCTAAATACTGAGCCGGTATTGTGTAGAATTCCTCCTGGTCTTTGACTAAAGTAAACTTGGACAGTACATACTGGTCAGTCTTTTGTATGAGCTCTACTCTTCCATGCTGTTCGGCAAAGTTACGCACACCGATACAATTTGTGGGGTGCAGATGGGTCTTCATGAAGTCACAACAGGCGTTAGCTACTGGCTCAATTTGTAGAATGCTTGAAGCAAAGAGCAACAACTGTACATTTTCAACATCTATAGCAATCTTGGCTGTATAGGCAAACTCAATGAGCAGTTTCATGGCCATTTCATCAATGTCTTTTATTGTGACCTGAGGTTTACGACTCTCCACCATTTCTGATGAGAACATGGACCTTCAAATAGAATTCAGACACCACAGAATAAATACCCTTCAACTAGCTGATTTCATTATTTTAGTTATTGGTCACCTTGAAACTATGATGTAGCTCTGTGTCAGTGATATACAGAACAGATGGGCTCACTGTTTACCTGATGGCTACAGTAAAATAACATCCATGCACTAGTAACACAACAAGCAGGGATATCCTAACAAATATAATTTAATTTTCAGTGGATTGACCTAGTATCTACATGTAAATTTAAAGAGACAAAATATATAATTTTAAGTGAATATCTTTGTTACTTTGTGAAGTAGATTTAAAATATATTTTTCACTGACCAAGAGTTGTAAAATGTGTCTCCCTTAAATCCTTTTTTATCTCACCCCTGATATCAAACAGAATTTTTCACATAGGAATTTCTGTTGACACTTTAGTGAAACCTAGTGATTACTACTTTATCCTCAGCTTTGATTTTCTCCCAAAATATGAATGGAAAATTAGTATAAGCCATTTGCCTTAAAGAGAAAACATCATCACACAAAATATCACAATAACACCTAATTTTCACTGTGATATTGCATCACAACCACAAAACTTACCTAATTTTACTGCTGTACAGTATTTAAGGTAACTCGTTCATTGTCACAGGGGAATAAATAAACCACAAATGAAAAAATTTAAAAACGTTTTTCACAAGATATATACCAGCAAACATTTGGGTCCCTTTCCCCATACAGTTTCATGTGCTAAGCTAGTCATATGGTATAAAATTTTACATTAAAAATACAGATTACTTTATAGGTTTGTACCATCCATGAAATCATAATTTTGAAAAAGTAATCATGATATTATCTTAATTTGAGGTATCCTGGGAAGGATGATATCACTACTTGCCTGATAGGTTCTTGAGACTAATCTTTACAAGTTTGTATTTTGTTGTAATTTTATACCAAAACGCTTTTTGTATTTCAGGAAGCTTTTACTACCTCAAAAAAATTACTCTCCAAACACCTGGTGATAATAGAGGTTTCCATAGCAGATTCCAGGATAAAATCTTGACCACCTGGCAATTTACTTTTCCTCCACCCATAAATATTGCAGTTGAAGAGTACTGAAGTACTCATTTGAGAGTACAGTAATGGATCACTACCTCCGCAATTATGTTTCTGGGTGTTTTTGTGCATTTTTGCACCTTTATCAAAGTTTTTATATGGATAGGGTCTGACCAAAAGAACGTGATTAAGTTTTGGGATAGATCCCAATGATACTCTAGATACAAAAAAAAATCCTGAGTTTTCAAGTCCCTTTTTTCATTTGTTTGGTGTTTGTGGTTAAAATTCATCTAAAAACAATGGAAAGATCTAATTTGGTACTTTTTACCTGCATCATATTCACTTTATTCAGCATACTCTACTTCCATGGTAGCCTTGCTTAAGGCTAAAATTTGCATGATATTTTTTTCAAAAATGTACACAGTACAAGCACTCGTACATGTAAGCCTATCAGAGAGCTGTCTTAGCTGTATGCTACTGTAAAAGTTGGTACATGTATGAGTACATTATATAAACTGAAACTTCATAATCTGACCTGAAAATTTTTCCTAACTGCAAAGAAACCTGAGTCTTCAGCAAGACTACTTCTGTGGTGGAGGTCAGTGCTCTAGGAGTGTTTTCTAATTTATACGATAGAATTATGTAAAGAATACTCTTTTCTACTTACATTATACTGGCTGGGTTTTTTTTCTCTTCAATATTCACATAAAAATTGAGTATGTTATTGGTAGAGTATTCAAGCCCCCAAAAGTGACTAAATACCTTTTCTTACACTACCCAAAGATTTTACAAACATCCATGCTCTACCTGATCAAATTCAAAACAATATTTTAGTAACAGAATATGACGTAAATGGGAAGTACCTGAAATATCTACTGACACATGCCAGCACAACCCTGTGACACTTTATACATCTATTTCCCACGACAAGCTCCACATCACACAACTGTCCTGACTGGTAGAACTCGTGAAGAACCCGAAATGACTCATTGTACAAGTTTTTAGCTTCAAACACCTGTGTCCTATTAATGGGTACTGGCACCTCTGTTAATGCCGTATGATCCATGCTTGAGGAGTCGACTGAAGTCTTGTCAATCTCTGTTGAGCCAACCTCAGATCCAGCTGTGACTCGAGCTTTTCTTGGTAAAGGTGTTGAAGAGGCGAGAGGAACAATAGAATTACTTCTGAAGTGTCTGAACTGTGGTATAAGTACTGGAGTGGGCAGGGATTCTTTACGTTGAGGGACTGGTGGTGCAGCAGCAACAAACAGAGCTCTACTTCCACATAGAGAGGAAGAACGACTGGACCGGCCGGACATTGCCCTGAATATTATTCTGGAAAATGATTAACAAGATTCCACAATTTAGATTAACTCTGCATATGAGGATAATTACACAATATACAATCTTTCTTTAATAAAATCATGTGACTGTGGGTTTCAGTCTACAGAGGTTAGACTTGGAGTTTCTATCAACTTTAAGCTTCTGTCTTAATATATGGTATTACTTTTACATACAATCAGGAATATTCATGTGACAATGTAAAATCTGATCCTGGACTATCAGAGAAATTGTCCTACTGACAAGCTTTCATCACAGATTATCCCCTGACTGAAGCGTTTCATTTTCTCTTTACTAGGAGAAAATACAACTGATATTATAAAGTTATAACTTATATAGGATTCAGAAAAATAATATATTTTAATGCCAATTCTATAATTCTCTCATTTTGCAATTTTGTCTGTTTACACTTCAAAAACAAAAATGAAAAGTAGCCAAATAATAGCAAGGAAATAAACAACTTACTGGTGGTTATACAGTATTCTAATAATAACTACACAATCATTGATCTTATCCAAAATTAAATTCCATAAATATACTAAGCCAAAAATAGTGATTTCACACGTGCGCTTTCATTTATCTGTGATGTCAGAATCCAGATTTATTTCTAAAGTAAAATTCATCTGTGTTATGTATGTTTAGGTTTATGATATTTAATGCTGATAGATAAGCAGGTGCACTGTAGCTTTCAACTGCTCATCTCTTAACTTTTGTATAAGATATAAATAAGATTTGGCTAAGTACTATTGGAACACCCTTACAGGTCTAAGATGAACTCAACATTTCTATATTTTCACTGTATCTGGTAGATCTACTGTTTATATTGTATTGTTACCTTCCAACAAGACAAAGTATCAGGCAGTCTATTCACACACATTAGAAGTAACCTTAAACTACCAAGCCCAATATTGCGGCATCTTGAAGTTTCTTTGGAAAACACTGGTAATACTTTGGATATTGTTTTTCACTCAATAAAATTTCTGACAAACTCAACCTGAACATGACTGACAGCACTGAACTTCCTTGTCAAAAACTTTTTGGATGTAATTATAACACAAGTGTAACAATTTATTGTTTTAAAAACAACATATTCAAGTAATATAACAATTCTTTGATCCAATTTTTGAATTCATAAATTAAAGTATTGTGTAACATTCTCTGAACCGATCCCTAAAATTTTGATTTACATGACTCAACCTGAAGGGCTGTTATAAGAATGTTTTGGGTAAATGCTGCATTACATACACAATATAGACATACAATTACTCAATGGAAACATCATTGACTAGCACAATGGTAGGAACATCAAGGGTTTTATTGTGATAAGGTCAGCAGAGCACAAAAGCTACTGAAGGATTGCTATTGATTTTCAGGCCATCCCATGAGTGAAGATTTGCTCACATCAAACAAAATCCAGCAATTTTTATATGATATTTATATCCAATGGGACAACCCAAGGCAGCAATTACATATTTACAAAGATATTTGATTCTGCTGAGATATTTCTACTGCCTGGTACGCAGAGACTAAAGAAATAAGCTTTTGAATTTGTTTTTTTTTCCCAAGAAAGTTTTACTGACAATCACTGATTCCCATAATAGTCACTTTTGTTTCATCAACTGCACCAAACCTTTTCTATTTTTTTTAGAAAAGTCTCATTTAAACATCATTGGCCAAAAATCAGAATATTTCATTGTGTAATATTTTGTGAGTGTGATTGTTTTCCTTTTTTCACTTCCTTTATTTCCTTTTAAAATGTAAAATGACATGTTAATATACTTGAAAAAAATATATAAACTAGAGGATCGCTAGCGAAGCAAAGTGATTGTTTTTGCATGGCAAAAACAAAGCGTCCCAAAAGAAAGTTGGTGTTGGCTGCTTATAATAGAAAGAAGATCTTGCCTAGATACCCTGTCAATCTAAAATTATATCAAAAAAAAAATTGGAAAATTTAAAATGGTTTAGGAGATACAAGCAATTTTAATTTTTTTGGCAAACATTTGAAAATTTCAAATGGCTGACATTTTTGAAAAGAGGAAAAATTTTTGAAAATTGGGCAGAGTATCTTGCTTAGATACCCTGTGGATCGAAACTTTTGCCGAAATCATTTTATACCGCATGATTTAGGAGATACAAGCAATTTGAAGTTTTTCCATTTTTGTCAAAAATTCGAAAATCGAAAATGGCCGCCATTTTTGGAAAGAGGAAAATTTTTTGGAAAATTGAGCAGAGTATCTTGCATATCTATGGGCCAAAAATTTCGCTGAAATCGCTCTATCTCGCACGGTTTAGGAGTTATTAAGGAATTTGTATTTTCCTCGTTAATAAAAATTTTAATGCTTAATTAATTAGCCATTTTTTAATGGAAGTCTACCAAAATCAAATCATTTGCAGATCTTTATACCATGCATTCATATATCAAATTTCAGGCGAATAGTTTAAACGCTTCTTAAGTTATCATCCGGACAAGCAAAATCCTGTTTTTGGTCATGTGACTTCTCTGATTGGTTGAAATGTCATGGCACCAAATTCAGAAAATTTTCCCAGGGCTACTAAATATATGTGCCAAGTTTGAAGAAATTCCATCCACTAGTAAAGACGCTATAGGTAGGCAAACTTGCGGAGCCGGCGGATACGGCGGAGCCGGCGGATCCTTCCGCGAGAATTCCTCCCATATGCAAACAAAAATATTTTGTCAACTCACACACACTTTCAAAATTTTTCCATGAAAGCTTTTCTGAAATATCAAAAAGAAACAAAAACAAAAATCTAGTCTTTTAAAATGACAAAAGATTCAATTTAAATGTATGACTGTTGTGTTCAAAGAACCAGGCTTTTTCCTGAAACAGGTAAGAGATAGGGCAGAATGAACATCGGGCATTAAAAGTATAACTGTGGCTGAAGTGTTGTTATCTCCCGCCTGCGGCCAAAGGCCGTGGTCAGGAGATTATAAAACGCCTTCCGTGCGTGTGTGCGTGCGTCCATCCATTCATCACGTTTTTTGCATAAACCTTAGTATCTCATTCATCTACGAAAACCTGTCTCTGAAAAATTTTAGCCTCATTTTGAAAAATAAAATGGCTGCCATAGCTAATTGTTTGAAAATCGTAAAGGTGCTCTAAATCTTGAAATATTCCAGCTAGCTTCATCAAATTTGCACAAAAGCTATATGGCTAGAAAAGCTAGCCTGATAGTAATTTTTGCCTAGTTCAAAAAAACAAAATGGCCCCCATATCACATGTTTCATGTCAAACGGGGTTATCCTATTAAAAAGGCCTTATATGTCCTCAAATATTGCTCCTAGAGGTTCAGAATATGAAAACAACTTGTAGGAAGTCATGGCCTGGGAATCTTTTCCAGGTGTTGAATTTGTCCTTTGACCCCTGCTTCAAGGTTAAATGAGGTCGTCACATTAAAACGTCCTTATGTCTCCCTTATTATTGGTGCTATGGCTTCAGATTGTAAAGAAAGACCATAAAAAGCACAGGTTGTCATCAAGAGATTGTAAACACCTTCCATGTGTGTATGTTTGTGTATCCGTCCATGCGTCTGTTTGTCAGGTTTTAACATAAACCTTAACATCTCATTTATTTACAAAGATATCTTCATCAAATTTGCAGGGAATGTTTATGGCTACAAAAACCTGTCTCTGCAAAATTTTGGCTTTATTTTAAAAAAACACAATGGCCGTCATAGCCAATTATTTAAAAAATCATTAAAAATCATAAAGTTGTTCTAAATCTCGAAATATTCCAGCTAGCTTCATCATATTTGCACAAAAGATATATGGCTAGAAAAGCTAGCTTGATGGTAATTTTGACCTTGTTCTAAAAGGAAAATGGCCGCCATATCACATGTTTAATGTCAAACAGGGTTATTCTATTAAAAAGGCCTTATATCTCCCCCTAATATTGCTCTTACAGGTTCAAAATGTGAAAACAACTTGCAGGAAGTCATGGCCTGGGAATCTTTTCTAGGTGTTTAATTTGTCCTTTGACCCCTTCTTCAACGTTAAATGGGGTCGTCACACTAAAATGTCCTTATTTCACCCTTATTATTGGTGCTATGGCTTCAGAATATAAAGACAGACCATCAAAAGTCCTGGCCTTCAAATGTTTTGCCTGAGAAAAATTTTGGCCTTATTTTGAAAAACAAAATGGCCGCCATAGCCAATTATTTAAAAATTATTAAGATGCTCTAAAATTTGAAATTTTGCAGCTAGGTACATCAAATATGCACATAATATATATGGGTAGAAAGTTTGACCCCTTCTCCAATGTCCAGTGGGGTTATCTTACTACAAAGGCCTTATATCCCCCTTAGTTCGTCATTAATATTGATTCTAAGGCGGGAGATAACGCTGCGGCAGTGGCCTTGTTTTTTTCATTTGTGTAAAGATGGACAGAATTGAGGAATCTCCAAGAATCTTTTACCTGGTGGCCTACATCCTGTGCCATATCTACAATGATTATACAAAAGAGAACCAAAACAGCAGGGATGATTACTTCTGTTATGTCACAGGAAACTTTTGTACTACAGTATACAGAGGTTTAAGACAAACAGGAAATATCAGCAGTATTGCAGTTCATGATTTACACTAAGCTGTTTTGACATCACTTGGTCCTGGGAGCAATGATAAGGAATATATCATGGTGAGAATGCCATTTGACCTTGAAGTAGAGATCAAAGGCCATATCTTATACCAGTCCATGATATCCTTGAAACTGTTTTCACTTCTCAAAGCCCTGTAAGTAGAATTTCCAAGTGGTGCTATATCTTCAGTGTTACATATTCTCATGCATAGGCAACAGTGGCCTAGTTCTTATCAAGTCCTCAAGAGTTCAAAATTTGCAGGAATCGAGAGCAATTTCCTTGCTATTTCCAGAAATTGCATGTAAAAATTTTGGTCACAAGTAAATTTTTTTCTGGTGCTTATAATTTTGAAATTCTGCTTTTGTAGATCAGACTGTTTGGTTTACATCCTCATCAAACCTGGGAACAAAATTTTCAGGAAGCAAGAAGAAATCACTTGTGAAAATTTTGGTCATAACTTTTGGATTCCAGTCCTGCTAACAAAAAATTATTCTAATCTAATCCACTGCTTTCTTTGCAGGTGCAATATCTTCCCTGCAATGGGAAACTCAGTGCTCTAGGTTGACAAAAGTACTGTTGAAAAGTGTAATCAAGAGAGGGTCCAGAGAGGGCATAGTGATTAAATTGAGTTAAAAAAAGTTTGTGTGATTTGTGAACTTAACAGTCAAGAGAGGTGGTATGAAATAGCTTGAATTTTGGGTTACTAGACCTAGTATTGCTTGATGAGGTGTATGGGTGGATTATATCATTAAGGTATGCTGGTTGGCTGTGTTTGAGAATTTTGTATGTGATAAGGCCTATTTTAAATTGTACCCTGTATTTAAATGGAAGTCACTGAATTTTTATTTAGTTTTGGGATGACTTGGGAAGTACTTGGAAGAATGAGTGACAACCCTGTAGAGTGGGTTTTGGATGTGCTGCAATCTTCTGAACTCAAAATCAGTGAGCAATACAAACGGGGAATTGCAGTAGTCTACTGCTCATTAAAGCATTAGCTAGAAGGACAAAAAAATTTATAGGATGTATTGAGATTGTTTCTCAAATCTCAATAGGAATTCCTAGCTATTAGAGGGTGCATAAAAATCCATCTTTGTCTTCTAAAGGTATAGGCAATTGACTGAGCTAAGCAAAAATATCATCACCTAATGGATGGGGAAAAGGGACCTCTTTAGATATGATGGTTTTATAAGATCAAACCAAGGAAGACTTGCTACAGTTGAACTCCTTTAAATAGAACACTGATAAGTAGAATTGCTGTAATATTATGTTCAGAAATGGCCTTTTCAAACGTTATCTACTTTTATCTATTATCATCTGTTATCTGTATATCCTGGTTCAGTAAAAATATTTGTTCTTGTTCTGTAAGGCTAAAATTAATGCAGAAAAGGGAGATTGAAGAGTCAGTAATAGTAAGAAATCACTAGACCAGCAATAACAAAACATAAAAAGTAAGAAAGTTCAAAAAAAGATACTGTTAACCCTGAGTAAAAAGATACAGTAAAATTGGTTGGAAAAAAGACAGACATGCTAGGTGTTAAACAAACATCCATCTAAATACCCAAATGTGCTCAATGACATTTTATCACAATTATATCAAAAAGTGTTACAAGAATAATATTCAAGTTAACAATGACAATACTTGTATTACTATTCTATATTTTAGAAAATCCACTCACCTCAAAATAGTTTATAAAAAATACATAAGATATTAGCCTTTGATTTCTTCGACACACCAACAGGAATATTTAATCACATCATTTAAAGCCAACAGGCATCAGTATTTCACATGAACTAAAATACGACATGCTCAGCACCACTGATTAATGCCTCCTTAAATAGATGGTCAATAAATACCTATTCAACCAACCAAAACATATGTTTTGCCTCCTTCATTTCATCAAAGTCTCAAGAGTGATTTAGCCACTCTCAATGTACAAATAATTGTAATCATTAACACTCAATGGTGGATGCCAAATTATCGCTATTGTCAGCAGTTTCAATTCACTGCAATTACTTGCACTACCAGGGTGGAAAGAGTAAATGTAGAAACACACAGACTGTTTATCCCTCACTCACAGCACTGACTGTTTCCCACATGTATTAAGGCTACTATATTTTCTCTAACAAATATACAGCAAACTATAACTAAAATCTCTGACATTCACAAGCCAGTAGTCCGATAGCTAACCTTTAGTGTTGCCAGTGTTCAACTTGGTACTATATACCAATATTTTATTATCAATAAAACCCAGGTTTTGTGTTTTTATATACTGATTTAAAACTATTAAATTCAATGTCAATTTCAAGTAAAATATCTTCAAAATGTTCCATAATTTTTTACTATTAAACAATGGCAATAAACAATAATTCAATATTGATCACATACAAAGCCCAATTGATGTTTTTTTTAACCAAATTTGACATTTCCTGATTTGTCACTACGTATCTGGTGTCACTTAAAGTTACACCTACATTTAACTAGTATCTACTTTTTTAGAACTAATGACATTATGAAATAACTTCTGACCGAATTTTCTATTACCGGTAATTTTATTTTCAATGAACATACAGAGCCCTGCTGGACCACCACAAACTATTCATTTCAAAATGCCTAAAAATAAACTTTAACCTACTGCCGCTAAAATTTGGCAAAAATACATAAAGGCCTGTATCACCTTTACCAATGCACAATGACCAGGTAGCTATAATCAGACAAAACACAAACTTCAATCTATCTACAATAGGTTTGCAACCAAAAAAGTACATTTAAGATCAGCACACCACCCAAAAGATGGGCTTATGTCTTATGATGCATATGATAGGTTTGCGATAAGGTTTACAAATGCAAGATCACATAAGAATCATGTAAAATTTACGATAAATTCAAAATGTCTGAAATTATCAGGAAGATGGGCGATAGCTAACTGACAGCTTTATGGCCCTCTCGAATGTGCTGAAAAAGATGATGAATAAAGATAAAGTTCCTGAATGGCAAACATTTGGGATTGTACCTAGATCAGGCAGGACAACCACAATACTGGAACGGGCCTATCACAGGTAGCAACTAGAAATAGGACGCCCTGTTGATAGTAGCTGCGACATATGAATAGAAAGAGGATAGCATAGAAGAACACACATTATCATGTGTAATGTCCACCCCATGAACCTTTTGCCAAAATTGTACAGTAGTGTTACAAGACCCTGTTTCATTTGTAAAATATATCAATGATGCTTAAATATTTATTAGTGTACATGTAAATTATTTCAGCTTCATGCCTTTTTGCATTGGTTGGGTCGAAAATTTTGACGAAATCACTCTATCTTGCACGGTTAAGAAGATAGAAGCAAATTTCTGTTTTTCTATTTTGGGCAAAAATTTGAAAATTCAAAATGGCCGCCATTTTTGGGAAAAGGAAAATTTTTTGAAAATTGCCAAGAGTACATTTCTTAGATACCCTATGGGTCGAAAATTTCAACGAAATAACTCTATTTTGCATGGTTAAGGCCAATTTGTGTTTTTCCATTTTGGGCAAAAATTCGAAAATTCAAAATGGCCGCCATATGTGGGGAGGGGAAAATTTTTTGAAAATTGCCAAGAGTACATTTCTTAGATACCCCATGGGTCAAAAATTTCGACAAAATCGCTTTATCTCGCATGGTTAAGGAGATAGAAGCAATTTTGTGTTTTGCCATTTTGGGGAAAAATTCGAAAATTCAAAATGGCCGCCATATGTGGGAAGAGGAAAAGTTTTGAAAATTGCCAAGAGTACATTGCTCAGATACCCTGTGGGTCGAAAATTTCGACGAAATCCCTCTATCTCACACGGTTAAAGAGATAGAAGCAATTTTGTGTTTTGCCATTTTTGGGAAAAATTCGAAAATTCAAAATGGCCGCCATTTTTGGGCAGGGGAAAATTTTTTGAAAATTGCCAAGAGTACATTGCTCGGATACCCTGTGGGTCGAAAATTTCGACGAAATCGCTCTGTGTCACACGGTTAAGGAGATCGAAGCAAATTCGTGTTTTGCCATTTTGGGGAAAAATTCGAAAATTCAAAATGGCCGCCATTTTTGGGCAGGGGAAAATTTTTTGAAAATTGCCAAGAGTACATTGGTCAGATACCCTGTTGCTTGATAATTTCGACGAAATCGCTCTATCTCACACGGTTAAAGAGATAGAAGCAATTCGTGTTTTGCCATTTTTGGGAAAAATTCGAAAATTCAAAATGGCCGCCATTTTTGGGCAGGGGAAAATTTTTTGAAAATTGCCAAGAGTACATTGGTCAGATACCCTGTTGCTTGATAATTTCGACGAAATCGCTCTATCTCACATGGTTAAAGAGATAGAAGCAATTTTGTGTTTTGCCATTTTTGGGAAAAATTCGAAAATTCAAAATGGCCACCATTTTTGGGCAGGGGAAAATTTTTGAAAATTGCCAAGAGTACATTGGTCAGATACCCTGTTGCTTGATAATTACGACGAAATCGCTCTATCTCGCATGGTTAAGGAAGATAGAAGAAAATTCGTGTTTGCCATTTTTGGCAAAAATTCAAAATGGTCGCCATTTTGGGGGAGGGGAAATTTTTTTGAAAATTGCTAAGAGTGCATTTCTGAGATAACCTGTGGGTCGAAAATTTCGACGAAATTGCTCTATCTCACACGGTTAAGGAGATAGAAGCAATTTTGTGTTTTGCCATTTTTGGCAAAAATTCGAAAATTTAAAATGGCCGCCATTTTTGAGGAGGGGAAAATTTTTTGAAATTGCCAAGAGTATATTGCTCGGATAACCTGTGGGTCGAAAATTTCGACGAAATTGCTCTATCTCACACGGTTAGGGAGATAGAAGCAAATTTGTGTTTTGCCATTTTTGGCAAAAATTCGAAAATTCAAAATGGCCGCCATTTTTGGGGAGGGGAAAATTTTTTAAAAATTGCCAAGAGTACAATGGTCAGATCCCTGTGGATCGAAAATTTCGACGAAATCGCTCTATCTCGCACGGTTAAGGAGATAGAAGCAAATTTGTGTTTTGCCATTTTTGGCAAAAATTCGAAAATTCAAAATGGCCGCCATTTTTGAGAAGGGGAAAATTTTTTGAAAATTGCAAAGAGTACATTCCTTAGATACCCTGTGGGTCGAAAATTTTGACGAAATCACTCTATCTCGCACGGTTAAGGAGATATGAGCATATTTGCCTTTTTCAGTATTCAAAATAGCCAATTACTCATTTATTTAATTAATTACTCACTCATCTATGACGTAATTCCCCCCAAAAGCAATCCCATACAACCTATTAACCCAATGAACCTCCATACCAAATTTCAGAAAGCTAGGCTTAATAGCATTCCTTAAAATGTCTGAAAACCAAAGAGATACTCAAAAGTAGCAAAGTAGCTATTACTCAGTTAGCTATAGAGCTATCATCACCAAAAGCAATCCCATACAAGCTATTAACCCAATAAACCTGCATGCCAAATTTGGTAAAGATAGGATAAGAACTGTTGCCTAAAATGTCTGGAAACCAAGTGCGACGGCGGACGGCGGACAAAGCAAAAATAATATGTCCACCCCCCAGTGGGGTGGACATAATAAGGTTAGCGACTGCTGTAATTAAATTTAGAAACAAGGAAAGAAATGTAAGGTCACCCAGTTAAGGTGAATGTGTTAGACGTGCTAAGAAATGTAAAACTTGTAATCTAGGTTACATAATTGTATCTATGCTATAAACGGACAAACGAACAGACAGAATTACACCAATTTCGAAAGGAACCTAGCTATGATGGCGATCTATCTCTCTGTCAAGTCTGAATTCGATTGGACAGGGGTCACTTTGTTTAAAATCTTGTCAAATTATCTTGTGTGAACCAAAATTGCACAACCTCCAGTTTTAAATTCTGTTGACAGAACTGTAAATCCTGTCAGATTTTAACTTCTGTCATGACTTATCTATATACAATATACTTACCATGACCATGTTTATAAGGATTTTCTTTTCTGACAATGCTGTTCTTGAATTAAGATCTGAAAATGATAAAAGAATTGCTGTAAAGCTTGTGAAACTGATACAACTATTGTTGCAAATATATAACTTTTAAGTTTTTAACCTTACCACAATATATTCACAACAAAAGCATTCTGTTGCATAGTGTGTAGACTGAACAGGTTCAGTCATGTGACACTATACTTGAACTGGACCGAGAACCTATGAAAATTGTATCCACCAGAAAGACAACTTACTAAAGCAAGTGAAACCTTTGTTTGACCTTGAAGAAAGGGCCCCAGGTCAAATCTGACCACATCAAATGATTCCCAGCCCATGATTTCCAATATGTTGGTTTCACATTGCAAACCTCTAGGACCAATAATAAGTGAGATATAAGCACTTTTAAGTTTGGCTATCCTCGTTTGACCTTGAAGGAGGGGTCCAAGGTCCAGTCTGACCACACCAAAAGATTCCCAGCCCATGATTTCCTATAGGTTGGTTTACCATCCCAAACATCTAGGACCAATAATAAGCGAGTTATAAGCATTTTAAGTTTGGCTATCCTCATTTGACCTTGAAGGAGGGGTCCAAGGTCAAGTCTGACCACACCAAAAGATTCCCAGCCCATGATTTCCTATAGGTTGGTTTACCATCCCAAACATCTAGGACCAATAATAAGCGAGTTATAAGCATTTTAAGTTTGGCTATCCTCGTTTGACCTTGAAGGAGGGGTCCAAGGTAAAATCTGACCACACAAGAAGATTCCCAGCTCATGATTTCCTATAAGTTGGTTTACCATCCCAAACCTTTACGACCAATAATAAGTGAGTTATAAGGACTTTTAAATTTGGCTATCCTCATTTGACCTTGAAGAAGGAGCCCAAGGTCAAATCTAACCACATCAGAAAATTCCAAGCCCATGATTTCCTATAAGTTGGTTTCACAGGGCAAACCTCTAGGACCAATAATAAGTGAGTAATAAACACTTTTAAGTTTGGCTATCCTTGTTTAACCTTGATGGAGGGGTCCAAGGTCAAATCTGAACACATTATAAAATTTAATAAGTAAATTAAATTTTTATAAGCTACCTAACAGACTAATGTCATTGACCCTTGTGAACGGCAGTAAAGTAGATTTGCGGGGTCGGAGGGTGGGATTCTCCCATCTGTTCAGTAAGACATTAACTTATGAGATAGGCAAAGGGGGATTTGGGATGACCAGATCCCATAACTTCAAACATGTTGGGCCAGCCCGGAGCTATTACTATTATTATCACAAGGTTGAATTTGTTCATTTTTAAAATGTTACTAATCTCACATATGTTTGGATGTACATATCACAAAGTTGAATTTGTTCATTTTTTAAATGTTACTAAGCTCACATATGTTTGGATGTATATCTTGGGAACTTAAGTTCAGGGTCATACAATTACTTCCGATTTTGTAAATTGTGACTTGTATAGTATCACACTGGTCATGCTGTTTATTGCTTTGCAGGAGTTTCTCTATGTTAACTCTCTGTAGTTTCAAAGATGAAGCATATTAGTTAAGCCACCAAGGTGTGACACATTAGTCTAAGGCACATTTTATTATAAGATAAAACTGCCCTTGTGCTGTCTAATAAATAAATGCCCTGCAATGAGAAAGGTTCTTATCTCACAATGCATGTTCATCAAAAAGAGATATCAAAAGGTAGTAAAATGTAAATATAGGTACAGTGTAATCAACCACAGTGTGAGGGACACCTTTATTGCATAATTACTAGTGTTTAGTTATTAAGATATCTTTTAGCACTGGCTACATCAAAGGGTTATCTTATCTATTGTTTTCATTGATGTGGGTATCTTTGAACATTGATAAATTTAGCAGAGGGTAACCATGTGGCACATGTAATAAAACAAGTTAGGGACTACAGAATTATAGTCCATTTTTAAACTAGACTAAGGACGCATCTGTGGCCAGATGCTGGATGTATCCACCGACAAAGGCCAACTAACATAGTTTAGAAGATAAACAGCATTTTTCGTTAATAAGCAAGCTGAAAGCACTTTTAAGTTTGGCTACCCTTATTTGACCCTGTAGCAGGGGCCCAAGGTGAAGTTTGACCACATCAAAAGATTCGCAGCCCATGATTTCCTATAAGTCGTTTTCACATTGCAAACCTCTAGGACCAATAATAAGCAGGAGGGGCCCAAGGTCAAATCTGACCACATGAAAAGATTTGCAGCCCATGACTTCCTATAAGTTGTTTTCATATTAATGAGTTATTTGAGAAATACTGGCTATCTGCAATACTTCTAGAGATAATTCACATTTACTCATTTTGAGTAAGTGAAAGCTCTCTCAAAAGTAGGCGAATGAGTTATTTGAGAAAAATTGGCTATCTACAATACTTTTAGAGATAACTCGAATTTACTCATTTTCAGTAGGTGAGTAATTACCTACGGGTCTGGAACTTCACCATGTGAAAGCTCTCCCAAAAGTAGATGAATGAGTTATTTGATAAGAATTGGATATCTGCAATACTTTTAGAGATAATTAGCATTTACTCATTTTGAGTAGGTGAATAATTAGCTACAGGTCTGAAACTTCACCAAGTGAAAGGTCTCCCAAAAGTAGGTGAATGAGTTATTTGACAAAAATTGGCTATCGGGAATACTTTTAGAGATAATTTGCATTTACTCATTTTCAGTAGGTGAGTAATTACCTACGGGTCTGAAACTTCACCAAGTGAAAGCTCTCCCAAAAGTAAGTGAAGGAGTTATTTGACAAAAATTGGCTATCTGCAATACTTTTAGAGATAATTTGCATTTACTCATTTTGAGTAGGTGAGTAATTACCTACGGGTCTGAAACTTCACCAAGTGAAAGCTCTCCCAAAAGTAGGTGAATGAGTTATTTGAGAAAAATTGGCTATCTGCAATACTTTTAGAGATAATTCGCATTTACTCATTTTGAGTAAGTGAGTAATTACCTACAGGTCTGGAACTTCAGCATGTGAAAGCTCTCCCAAAAGTAGGTGAATGAGTTATTTAAGAAAAATTTGCTATCTGCAATACTTTTAGAGAAAATGCAGAATTACTCATTTTTAGTAGGCATGTAATTTAGCCACAGGCCTAATTTAGACATAAAGCCTACCAATAGAATACTGTGGTGCACCCTCTAATATACCTTGCAAACTTGAGAAGGCTAGCTATAATATTTTTTTTCGTTAGAGCGGTAATGGTGAAATCTCTCTACACACTGCGGCTATCCAGTGGATACAATGATTTACTCAACAGTGAGAACCTGAAAGTAGATATTGGTAAGCTATGCCATGACATAGAGGTCTGCAATTTCACTCTGTTATAGCTGACCAAAAATTATGTGAATAACATATTTAAACAAAATACTGTAAATGTAATCGTTTTCACGTTATAACTGATTTACTCAACAGTGATAACCTCAAAGTAGCTATTACTCAGCTATGCAATGAGCTACATGTCTGAATTTTTTCTATGTTATAGCTGACCCAAAATTAGGTGAACAACATATTTAAGCAAAATACTGTAAATGCAATAGTTTTCGAGTTACAACTGATTTACTCAATAGTGAGAACCTGAAAATAGCTATTACTCAGCTATGCCATGAGCTATAAGTCTGTAATTTCACGATGTTATAGCTGACCCAAAAGTAGGTGAACAACATATTTTTTAACAAAATACTCCAAATGCAATATTTTTCAAGTTACAAGTCATTTACTCAACAGTCAGTACCTGAAAATAGCTATTGCTCAGTTGTGCCATGAGCTACAGGTCTGTAATTTCACTATGTTATAGCTGACCCAAAAGTAGCTGAATAACATATTTACACAAATTTCTGTAAATGCAATAGTTTTCCAATTACAACTGATTTACTCAACAGTGTGAACTTCAAAGTAGCTATTACTCAGCTATGCAATGAGCCACAGGTCTGGAACTTCACTATGTTATAGCTGACTCCGAAATAGGTGAATAACATATTGAAACAAAATACTCTAAATGTAATACTTTTGAAGTTATAAGTAATTTACTCAACAGTGATAACCTAAAAGTAGCTATTACTCAACTATGCCATGAGCTACAGGTCTGAAATTTTACTATGTTATAGCTGACCCAAAAGTAGCTGAATAACATATTTATACAAAATTGTGTAAATGCAATAGTTTTCAAGTTACAAGTGATTTTACTCATGATGGAAGTTACTGAAAAGCCCAAAAGTAGCTATTACTCACTTAGCTATTGAGACAGACACCCAAGTTACTCACCATGTTGTAGCTATGAAAAAAGTAGCTGAATAACATATTTTAACAAAATGCTCTAAATGTAACACTTTTCAAGTTATAAGTGATTTAGTGCATGATTCCATGACTTTTAATGCATTTTAGACATTTTTGTCTACCACAGGCCTAATTTAGACATAAAGCCTACCAAAAAGATAGGGTGGCGAGTCCTCTAGCATACCAAGCCACCTGCCAAATATGAAAGAAATCTGGAAAGAAATGTGGACTGTAGGTCGCTAACAAGCAATATTCCACATTCTAGACATTTTTGTCTACCACAGGCCTAATTTAGACATAAAGCCTACCAAAAAGATAGGGTGGCGAGACCTCTACCATATCAAGCCACCTGCCAAATATGAAAGAAATCCGGAAAGAAATGTGGACTGTAGGTCGCTAACAAGAAATCTCTGCGGACGCGGACGAGGGCGCGGATGACAACGATGATGAATCCATAGTATCCCCGCTTCGCGTCGGGGATACAATAATGTTTCTGATAGGTCAATAGTGATTTCCATTCTCTGATTGGTTCATCTGTAAATAATATATTGTTTTAACTTGTATAAATTGAGCAGTAATGTGTCAAAAAAAGGAAGGATAATAAGAGAGAGAGTGAGGCAGATATGTAAAGTTCGGGAGTTTTCTAGCATTGCAGAGATTTATAAAGAGTAAAGGAATGTAACCATTTGTTATGAAGGATATACTTATAGTTAATGTGTACATGAATTTAAGTGTTTGGTTGTTATTAAATATTATACTGTGACCACATGAAACTTGGATATTTGTTAACTGTTATGAAATCACTGAATCAATAAAGTAAATCAAAGGACATAAAAGTGTGTGTTATGAAGAAGTTATCCATTGGAGCTACACCCCAACTAACAGACAAACTGGCAAAAGACATTACACTACAACCAACACAAATGTAACAAATAAACTAGAAAAATGTTTTTGCTAACAAAAACTAAGCGTCGCAAAAAGGTTCACTGCAATATAATATACAGTAGAAAAAGGTTTTGAAAATAAAAACATGCAGTGCTGAGAGAAGAAGTGAAAGTTAAGCAGACAGTGTGGAAGTTCATGCATTAACATGAAAGAAAAATTTAAGTTCTATGGTCATAAATTGCGAAAAGTTAATTGAATAAATGCTCTGGCTAAGAATGCATAAAGCATCAATACTTATAATAGGTCGAAAGTTACACCATAAAACTACTTACTTTATTAATAATCGTTTTCAAACGATCCGATTTCAAATTGCATGAATTATGCTACATATTGGTTTATAAGTTTCACTGTTGGCGTTTTTATAACATATATAGTCCCTTTCAACAAATTAGTGTCTTAATTTCCTTAATATTTCCTCAGTTTCCTTAAATATCAGTATACCCTATTATCGCCCACATTCCCCGTTATCGTGGTATTATTTTCAACCCATTTGTTGTTGTAATTCACATTCCCCCTTATCACCTGACATGTCCCAGTGATTATTTTATCGTTTTTATGTCCCAGTAATCATTTTTATTGTTTAAAGTCATTGTTGTGGTGGTTTTAACTCTGGCTTGTGAATGACTGTAATAATGGGTTCCTCTGCTTCTGTGGTTTGCTAGCTCTTGGCTTGGTTGTGGTGGTTTTAACTCTGGCTTATGAATGACTGTAATTATAGGTTCCTCTGCTTTTATGGTTTGCTAACTCTTGGCTCTTGCAATCTTTTTGCATTTGTTTTCCTGTGACAGTTTATTTTCACACAGTTCTGGTTTCCTTTATGTGGACTGGGTAACATGTTCTTAGCCATGTTATTTGTGAAAGTCATTCTAGTGATATGTTTCCTGTGTGTTGGTTTTTTGTGTAACTGGCTGAATGCTGACAGGAGTCAGAACTGCGAAAAGATTGACCGGAGTATCCCTTCTATTTTTCGGCTTTCTGTCCTGGTCCGTAAATATTGTTACACTAGCAATACAAAACAGGTTCTCCACAACTGAAATTTAAAAACCTACTACTACTCCTTTTGTTGTGTGGCGATGTTGCTTCAAACCCTGGCCCCACCAATTTTGGATTTGTCAATTGTAGATCCATTCGCAATAAAGGCCCTCTCCTGCAGGACCTGATAAAACGCGGCAACCTAGATATCCTGGGTCTAGTTGAGACGCATATTAGACCAAATGATACGGAGGGCCTCCTGAGTTCTCTTACACCGGCTGATTACAATTTCATCCAAAAACCAAGGTGCACTGGTCGGGGAGGTGGTGTTGGTTTTCTGTGTAGAAAAACCTTTTCCCCGAGTATCGTCTCTTCACCAGTTTTCAGGTCATTTGAAATTATCATACTTTCATTCAAGTCTGATTATAATAGCTTTGTTGCGGCTTGTGTGTACCGTCCTCCTGGTTCTTGTACTACTCAGTTTCTGGAAAATTTTCTGGCTCTTTCTGGCTTTCTTTCTTCGACTGGTTCCAGTTTCATCATTTGTGGCGATATAAATGTCCATCTGGATATTGAGTGTGGTGACAGGTCCAGGTTTAACGACATCCTTCAGTGTTGTGGTTTGGTTCAAAGTGTCAGTGGCCCGACTCATTTACTGGGTCACACTCTGGATGTTTTGATATCTCCTTACGACTCAGATTTTGTCCGCAATGTTAGTGTTGGGGATTTCATTTCTGATCATGCTGCCATAAGATGCCAACTGGATTTCTCCCACCCATCAACCAGCATCGACAAATGTGTCTCCTATCGACGTTACCACAGGATTGATATCGACCAGTTCAGAAATGACCTTAATAATATACCGTTTGTACGGTCCCCTGAAGGTACTACTTTATGATCAGTACATAACTGGTGTTACACAGGTACTTGACAAGCACGCTCCTATCATTTCACGCAAGGCTAAACAGCAGTCTGATGAGTGGTTGTCTGATTCGTATCGCATGGCTCGATCTCTTAGACGGCAATTTGAACGAAGGTGGAGAAAACATAAGTCAGAGTTGAATAGGTCAAGACTCCGTAGGCAAATTGCCCGGTGTAATCGACTGGCCAATAAAGACAAGGGTTCATACTATACAAATCTCATAACTGCTAATAGTCGTGACCCCAAGAAGCTATGGCAGTCATTGAGGAAGGTGTTGCATCGCACCTCCGAGACTGTCCTGCCTGCTCATAGCTCAGACAAAAGCCTCGCGGACATGTTTGCTTCTTTTTTCTCCAATAAAATAAGCAAAATCAGGGACACCTTTTCTTCTTCTGGCTCTTTCACTGATGCACCAGATTCGGTGCCTCCTGCTTTCAATGCCTTTATGCCTGTCACTGAAGAAGAGGTCTATAAGTGTATTAGTGAATCCCCCACTAAATCTTGCTCACTAGACCCTATACCAACATTCCTCCTTAAGGATTGTCTTGATATCCTCCTCTCTTCCATTACCAAGTTGGTAAATTATTCTCTCATTGAAGGATCCTTCCCAAATTCTTTCAAAAAGGCGGTTGTCACCCCCCTCATAAAAAAGGCTTCCCTTCCCAGAGACGACCTTAAGAATTATCGCCCAGTGTCTGGTCTTTGTTTCCTGTCAAAGTTGGTTGAGCGAGTTGTTGCCAGGCAGCTAACGTCACACATTAATAACAACAAACTGGACAATCCTCATCAATCAGCATATAAGCCAGGACATTCCACGGAAACTGCTTTATTGTCTATAAAAAACGAGGTTCATCTCTCTCTGGCACGCGGTGAACCCACAGCTCTAGTACTTCTTGACTTATCAGCCGCATTTGACACCATAGACCATAATATTCTCCTTGGTTACCTTAAATCCTGGTTTGGTCTTGGTGGAACAGCTCTAAGGTGGTTTGCTTCCTACTTAGGAAATCGTTGCCAGGCCATTAAGATAGGCTCCACACTATCTGAATTAAGCAATCTCATCTATGGAGTCCCACAAGGTTCTGTTCTGGGTCCGTTACTGTTTTCACTCTATACAACACCACTTAGTAAAATTATTCGCCTCCACCTGCATATTAAATTCCATTTTTATGCGGATGATACTCAGTTATACATCCATCTCTCCCACAAGAATGCTTCTTCGGCTCTCGCCAAGCTAAATGCCTGCCTTTGTGATGTTCAAGAGTGGATGTCTCTCAGTAAATTGAAGCTCAACACTGAAAAGACTGAGTTTATTGTCTTTGGTTCCAAGGCTCAACGTCAGAAGATTTCCTCTCACTTTCCGGTTAGCATTCTTGGTAGCCTTCTTCATCCGGTTGATTCTGTCAGAAATCTAGGTGTGTGGTTTGATGCAGATTTCTCATTCTCTGAGCATATCAAGAGGACTTGCAAAGCGTGCTTCCTTCAGATGCGTGACCTCCGTAGAATTAGAAAGTATCTCACTTCTGAAGTGGCAGTCCTGGCTGCAAATGCCTTGGTTAGTAGTCGTCTGGACTATTGTAACTCTCTGTTCAGAGGTTTGTCCAGTTTCAATCAGCACAAGTTGCAGAGTATTCAGAACACCCTTGCTCGTATTGTTACAAATCATAGAAAGTATGCTCATGTTACACCCATTCTACAGAAACTCCGCTGGTTGCCTGTTAAGTATCGTTGTAGTTTCAAAACCGCAACACTTGTGTATAAATTTTTGCATAGTGGTTCTCCCTCTTACTTCGAACCGTTCTTGTCTTTTAGTAGTTGTCCCTATAGTACTAGGCATAGTCACCCAGATCGTCAATACCTTACAGTTCCTCCTTTCCATTCATCAGTCTTTAAGTCAGCCAAACATTTTGGCCATAGTTTTGCCTTTGATGCTCCTAAGATCTGGAATTGACCTCCCTCAAGATGCTCGCAGTGCAACATCAGTTGCCTCCTTCAGAAAGAAGCTTAAAACATAGCTGTTTGCAAAAGCCTACCCACCATAGCCTCCCCGTCACATCTGTGTCTCCTTGGTACGACCTGGCTATGTCCCTTGATTAACGCTAACTGCCTTGCTTTATGTTTAGATGCGCCTTAGAGTCCATCAGTGATGGAGATTAAGCGCTATAAAAGTCCACATTAGATTAGATTAGATTAATTAAAGAGTAACAGTGCTTTATAAATGCCATATATCTATTTACATTTTAGAAAAAGGCATAGTACAATGTGAGCCTTTAGAAAGGCAAGAAGTTTATGACACAATGCTTTGAACACATCTATCTGGTAAATCTGACCAGCTATCTAGACTCTTCACATAAGGTTTCCCAATACCTCTGAATACATTGTAAATCTCTAAAAGCAAGAATAAAATAGATATAAGGCAAAAACACAAAATCGGCTATTTGATGAATCCAGTTTGATCCATAAAAGGGGTGGGGGGTGGGTTGGGTGTGTGTGTGTGGGGGGGGGGGGGGGGGTAAATCTGACCAGCTATCTAGACTCTTCACATAAGGTTTCCCAATACCTCTCAATACATTCTAAAACTCTAAAAGAATAAAAGAGACAAAAGGCAAAAACACAAAATCGGCTATTTTATGACCCCAGTTTGACCCATAAGGGGGGATCCGTGGGTAAATCTGACCAGCTATCTAGACTCTTCACATAAGGTTTCCCAATACATCTTAATACATTCTAAAACTCTAAAAGCCAGAATAAAGGAGATAAGAGGCAAAAACACAAAATCGGCTATTTTATGACCCCAGTTTGACTCATAAGGGGGGGTCCGGGGGTAAATCTGACCAGCTATCTAGACTCTTCACATATGGTTTCCCAATACCTCTTAATACATTCTAAAGCTCTAAAAGCAAGAATAAAGGAGATAAAAGGCAAAACCACATAATCGGCTATTTTATAACCCCAGTTTGACCCACAAGGGAGATCCGGGGGTAAATCTGACCAGCTATCTAGACTCTTCACACAAGGTTTCCCAATACCTCTTAATACATTTTTAACTCTAAAAGCAAATATAAAGGAGATATAAGGCAAAAAACACAAAATTGGCTATTTTATGACCCCAGTTTGACCCATAACGGGGCGTCCGGGGGTAAATCTGACCAGCTATCTAGACTCTTCACATATCGTTTCCCAATACCTCTTAATACATTCTAAAGCTCTAAAAGCAAGAATAAAGGAGATAAAAGGCAAAAACACAAAATCGGCTATTTTATGACCCCAGTTTGACCCATAATGACCGGCTATCTAGACTCTTCACATATGGTTTCCCAATACCTCTTAATACATTCTCAAGCTCTAGAAGCAAGAATAAAGGAGATATAAGGGAAAAAGATGAAATTGGCTATTTTATGACCCCAGTTTGACCCCTACAGGGGGGTCGGGGGGGGAATTTAACTTGCTTTCTAGACTCTCCACATATGGTTTCCTACTACCTCCCAATACATTTTATGGCTCTAAATGCAATACTTAAGAAGATAATAGGGGGGTTCACATGAATTTTAAGCTTTCTGATTGGTACCTGTGAGAAAATCACTCATAAATCGATCAATTTTCATTGGATTGCTCCCAAAATCTAATCAGCTCACGTTTTTGATAGTATAAACATGTGTATGAAGTTACAAGCCTCTGCGGTCAGTAGATTTTCCTGAACTGCGATGACGGGCGGGTGTACCCGAAAAAACTATTTTTTGATCATGTGACCTTGATAAAGATCAAAGGTCAAATTTAAGCATGTGTAAAAAATTTTCCACGCCTAAGGTATATAACTGCCAAATATGGTTAAAAAGCTTGCAATAATAAGGGAGATATTCTAGGGAGACCATAATGCGGCAGCGGTGGCGGCGAGGAAACCGAGGCGAAACCAAATAAGCGCCCTTTCAGGGACGCTTAATTAACTGTAATCATTACTTTAATTGTTAAATAAATTTGTTAAGTTAAACTTTGTCTTTTCTTGTTGCAAATTAAAAGCGGCCAGTACTTGCTACTGTGCTTGCCCTGTGACTGTAACAGTGACGCTGCCAGTTAATGCAGTAAGGTTGAAAACGTCTACCACCGCGGCCGCCCCTGATGGAACCCGAACCGGGTTGGAGGGACAGGGATCCGCCTCAGATTTGGTAATGTCTTCCTTGGCTTTAGCAGTCATTGCATCCAGGAAGAGAGCTGTGTGGTGAAGAGTGCTGTTTCTTAGGGCACACTATGTGTCCGGTTTGACACTCATGAGGTATTCCAAGAATGAATCGCGACATAATAGTCATGTTGGAAGCTTGCACAAAAATGGTATCTGCCATGTGTTGCATGGACTCGCCCAGTGCAAAGATAACGTTCTGCTGAGGGATGAAAGACATCACTGAGTTCAGTGAGAACCTTTTCAGTCCTTTGAGATGACTTGCCCTTACTTATCATATCAACTAGACCAAGGACGCATCTGTGGCCAGATGCAAGATGTATCCACCGGCAAAGGCAAAAGTAGCTGTTACTCAGCTATGCCACGAGCTAGAGGTCTGAAATTTTACTATGTTATAGCTGACCCAAAAGTAGGTGAATAACAGATTTGCACAAAATTCTCTAAACGCAATAGTTTTCAAGTTACAAGTGATTTTACTCATGATAGAAGTTAGTGAAAAGTCCAAAAATAACTATTACTCACTTAGCTATTGAGATAGACACTCAAGTTACTCACCATGTTGTAGCGATGGAAAAAGTAGCTGAATAACATATTTTAACAAAGTGCTCTAAATGCAATACTTTTCAAGTTATAATTGATTTAGTGCATGATTTCATTAATTTTAATGCATTAAAAATTATTTTAAAAATTCATAAAAAAACTTTAGCATGTGAAAGGCTCTCCAAAATGTAGGTGAATGAGTTATTTGAGAAATACTGGCTATCTGCAATACTTTCAGTGATAATAGGCATTTACTCATTTTGAGTAGGTGAGTAATTAGCTACGGATCTGTAAATTCACTAATTGAAAGCTCTCCAAAATGTAGATGAATGAGTTATTTGAGAAATACTGGCTATCTGCAATACTTCTAGAGATAATTCGCATTTACTCATTTTGAGTTGGTGAATAATTAGCTACGGGTTCGAAACTTCACCAAGTGAAAGCTCTCCCAAAAGTAGGTGAATGAGTTATTTGAGAAAAGTTGGCTATCTGCAATACTTTTAGAGATAATTCGCATGTACTCATTTTGAGTAGGTGAGTAATTACCCACGGGTCTGGAACTTCACCATGTGAAAGCTCTCCCAAAAGTAGATGAATGAGTTATTTGATAAAAATTGGATATCCGCAATACTTTTAGAGATAATTAGCATTTACTCATTTTCAGTAAGTGAGTAATTAGCTACGGGTCTGAAACTTCACCAAGTGAAAGCTCTCCCAAAAGTAGGTGAAGGAGTTATTTGAGAAAAATTGGCTATCTGCAATACTTTTAGAGATAATTCGCATTTACTCATTTTGAGTAGGTGAGTAATTAGCTATGGGTCTGAAACTTCACCATGTGAAAGCTCTTCGAAAAGTAGATGAATGAGTTATTTCATAAAAATTGGGTATCCGCAATACTTTTAGAGATAATTCGCATTTACTCATTTTGAGTAGGTGAGTAATTAGCTATGGGTCTGAAACTTCACCATGTGAAAGCTCTTCGAAAAGTAGATGAATGAGTTATTTGATAAAAATTGGCTATCTGCAATACTTTTAAGAGATAATTCGCATTTACTCATTTTGAGTAGGCGAGTAATTAGGTACGGGTCTGAAACTTCACCAAATGAAAGCTCTCCCAAAAGTAGATGAATGAGTTATTTGAGAAAAATTGGCTATCTGCAATACTTTTAAGCGATAAGCCAAATATGAAAGAAATGTGGAAAGAAATGTGGACTGTAGGTCGCTAACAAGCAATATTCCACATTCTAGACATTTTTGTCTACCACAGGCCTAATTTAGACATAAACCCTACCAAAAAGATAGGGTGGCGAGTCCTCTAGCATACCAAGCCACCTGCCAAATATGAAAGAAATCTGGAAAGAAATGTGGACTGTAGGTCGCTAACAAGCAATATTCCACATTCTAGACATTTTTGTCTACCACAGGCCTAATTTAGACATAAACCCTACCAAAAAGATAGGGTGGCGAGTCCTCTAGCATACCAAGCCACCTGCCAAATATGAAAGAAATCTGGAAAGAAATGTGGACTGTAGGTCGCTAACAAGCAATATTCCACATTTTACACATTTTTGTCTACCACAGGCCTAATTTAGACATAAAGCCTACCAAAAAGATAGGGTGGTAAGTCCTCCACCATATCAAGCCACCTGCCAAATATGAAAGAAATCTGGAAAGAAATGTGGACTGTAGGTCGCTAACAAGCAATATTCCACATTTTAGACATTTTTGTCTACCACAGGCCTAATTTAGACATAAAGCCTACCAAAAAGATAGGGTGGCGAGTCCTCCACCATATCAAGCCACCTGCCAAATATGAAAGAAATCTGGAAAGAAATGTGGACTGTAGGTCGCTAACAAGCAATATTCCACATTTTAGACATTTTTGTCTACCACAGGCCTAATTTAGACATAAAGCCTAACAAAAAGATAGGGTGGCGAGTCCTCCACCATATCAAGCCACCTGCCAAATATGAAAGAAATCTGGAAAGAAATGTGGACTGTAGGTCGCTAACAAGAAATCTCTGCGGACGCGGACACGGACGACGACGATGATGAATCCATAGTATCCCCGCTTAGCACCGGGGATACAATAAACAAGATCCTGTGGGGGCCCTGCATGTCACCATGAACCTCCTTGACGCACCTGTTGGAGATCATTGTGGCCTCCTTGAGAAACTTCTCCTATTTACGCATGTTCTCCTGCAAGATAGGCCTGGATGTGGGTAGATACCTGCGTGCGGTTTGGCATGCTCTGGGATAAATGAACACTTCATTAGGATTTGATGGCCCTAACAATCTCTCTATAACTTTGATCTTCAGTGTGCAAAGACTCAGAATCAGCTCAGTCCACTTCTGAGTCAGAGGGGACATCCTGGAAGTCATCATATAAGACCGGTGCCTGGTCAGCAAGAATGTCATAAACAAGCAATCAGTGCCTGTAAACTGGCTCTGTGTCAGCTGTGTGTTTTGAGTTTCAGAGTGGAAGTGATACATGAAAAGGACACAAAAGTCTCGGCCTAAAAATGGTATTCAGAAGTTACATACCATGCTAACTATTAATGTGTAAAATGTAGGTGGAAAACATATTTCAACAAAATACTGACAATGCAATAGTTTACTATACAGTGCAAATCTCAAAATAGCTTTTGCTCAGCTTAGCAATGAGCTAAAGGGCTGCAATTTTACTATGATATAGCTGACCCAAAAGTAGGTGAATAACATATTTTAAAAAAATACTCTAAATGCAATAGTTTTTAAGTTACAACTGATTTATTCAACAGTGACAACCTGAAAGTAGCTATTGCTCAGCTATGCTATGACATACAGGTTTGCAAATTCACTATGTTATAGCTGATCCAAAAGTAGGTGAACAACATATTTATAGAAAATACTTTAAATGCAATCAAAGCTATGAGCCATGCCATGCTATGAGCTACAGGTCTGCAATTTTACAATGTTATAGCTGACCCAAAAGTACATAAAACATATAAAACAAAATACTCTAAATGCAACAGTTTTGAAGATACAAGCAATTTACTCAACAGTGATAACCTCAAAGTAGCTGTTCCTCGGCTATGTAATGCGCTACGGGTCTGCAATTTTACTATGTTATAGCTGACACAAAAGTAGCTGAATAACATATTTATACAAAATCCTCTAAATGCAATAGTGAATTACAAGTGATTTTACTCATTATGAAAGGTTCTGAAAAATCAGAAAGTAGCTATTACTCACTTAGCTATTGGAATAGACACCCAATTTACTCACCATGTTGTAGCTATGAAAAAAGTAGCTGAATAACATATTTTAACAAAATGCTCTAAATGTAATATTTTTCAAGTTATAAGTGGTTTTGTGCATAACTTCATGATTTAGTGCATTATTTCATGCATTAAAAATTATTAATAAAAAAATTAAGACAGATCAAGGTGTGATACTCACATAAGGGAATCTATTTGTGGTCTAGTACATATATGCAAGAAATGAGAGAAATCCCTGCAATAGTCACTGGGAAAATTGTGATAAAGTGTTGACATTTTCATACTTTCGGTGGGGGTACCGCCCTTGTAATGTCTCTAGCAAACAGACGAACAGACTGATTTGCACCTTAAACAATTTTTCATCCTTGATAGATAAGGTATCTTTTAAAAAAACAGCATGTCTTTAGGCCTTGTAGTTTTGGAGGAGAAGTTGTTCACGTGAACGCCGCAGAGTGATGCCATAATGTCAGCTGACTATAAAAAGAGCTTTGAGATCTGAATCATGATCGGGGTACAGATCAATCAAAGGTGAGACATATCCTTGGTCACCTGAAGCTGATGGAGTGGTATCCCAACTGTTAATCATAGAGACTGGAGGTGCAGGAGTAGGACTTGTAGAGTGTAGACGAAACCAACATTGGGTCACTTGGGTGTTTGGCAGGTGCGACCTGTGTAAACTGCTGTGTAGGTTGCAGAGTCTTGGTCGGCAGTGCGACAGAATTGGCAACTTGAGGTTGATAACTAGTCAGTCCGGCATGAAGGTCTGTGGGAAAGGTTGGTTATGGCTCACTGAACTGTGAGACTCAAGAAGAAAAAAGAGACCTCCCTACCGGGGGGGAGGGGGAAACAGCAATTTCCTTTGATAAGAGACCATGTCTTGCTTTGGAAAAAGGAGGGTGAGCGTCCACAGCAGTGAGGAGTTTTTCCAGCCTGGTAAAGCAGGAGGATCAGCAGGTTTAGTGGGAGAAATATCCACAGATTCTAATGAATCATGAGCTCCCATGGAAGAGGAGGCCTTAACACAGACACAGAGGACTGGTATACCAGTTAGTGAGTGGAATTGCCTCAATTTTCATGGTCGATTATTCGTCCACTTTTCCGACCGATGATCGACCCATAATCGACTTTTTACTCCACTGTTGGCTAATATATCATAAACACTTTCCGGGATAAATTATATTTCATTCCGGTAAGAATAACGGTGTTTCCGACATTTAGAATCTATCAAAAGCACCCACTTCCGGTAAATATGGCGGTAGTTATAAACAAACACAAAATTCATGAGAAATCTTTTGATTTATTAAAGGAAAGTTTAGAAAACTGCTTAAAATATAAAAATTACTTGGATATTGAGACACATAAAGAAGGGTAAGATTTAATCGATTTCTAGAAGTTGTCAGTGACCAAACGCGATTGTACCATGACACCGACGATTGATCGAACATTGATCTAATCGTCCACCCACTAATACCAGTTTCTAGCTTTTATCCAGTTTGTCAGATTTTTCCGTTTTCTTATCTTTCTTTGCTTATATGAGTGTACACCAAGCTGTTTTTGTTCTGGAGTTAAGGAAGCACAGGCAGAACACATCCTCTCTAGTAAGACAAGGGTCTGACCCCACTCCTTTTTTTGCGACAACGCATGCAATTGAGGAGAGTGACCCTTTCTTCTGTCCAGAAGAAGACAAAACCATCTATGATACACTAACACTTGTTTAGAACTAAATGTTCACGCGATTTATCAGAAATGTGAGACATATATCCAATTTGAAAAGGCACACAGTTTTAAGCATCTTATTTAACTGCGCCAAAAGAAAAAAGAGGAAGTGATGTCACTGATCACCTGGCAAGTGAGGACGGCACCATGGCCAGTTCCCCTGGAGGAGATTCGGGACATCTTTTTCTGATGTTTGGCGGGGCCAGCTTGTGCTGGGCCAATTCTTCTGTCCGGTAACACGTCATAAGTGACCTACTTACATTGGTAAGGTAAAACAAAACTAATTAATTTGTTCCCAAATTTATTCCTCTATTTACAAAAATAATTCTTACAATATATTTGTCTTAATATACAGTAGGCACATAAATTAATTTTTTGTAATTTCGTGGTTTCTATGTCACAATTAAAGTTTGTTTTTACTTCCAAAGGAAAGGTCCTGTATTTGCTGGACAGAAGAATGGCATTTTTCTGTTTGTGAAGATATATTAATGCAATAATAACATGGCCTCTGATGACTGCGGTCTGCAGAATAGCTACTATTAAAACAAATGTGATTTTTATGTCAAAACTGTGACTTTACTGAGCTGTAACAATTTAGGTTATTTACTGCCTTGCTACCAATTATCGGGTATATGAGCAATTCGCCGACAAGACAACTCGCAGACATCAACTCAGCGACAAATTTTAAATAATTTATAGAACCATTAGCGCACCATTTTTTTGTCATTCTTTCACTGAAAAGACGTTACAATATTCAAATAACCAACTATGCTTGTCAGATAAAGCACGTTTTTATTGTCCAAAAGATGGATTTAACTCTCATTTTATTGTGAATGGCCCGTTAAGTTGCACACATACCTAAACTTGAGTAGTTTATTCGCATTTTCGTAAAGTAACAAGTTTTAATGAAGGGAAATGAATGATTGCAAATATTTAATATATTTTAGAGCACTTTATGGCAATATTTTAGTGTTATAAAAGCTATACTGTATGTGTCACTTCTGAAATTAAACAATCTGTAGGCGAGTTGTCGTCTGCGAGTTGACTTGTCGGCGACTTGCAGGTAATTCCAATTATCGCCAGGTACCAATTATCGCCAGACAGAATTCAAATAGATATAACTTCACCAAAGTAGCACACCAAGTCTAGCAAATAAGGTAAAACTATTGCCAAAGTGAATGGAACAAATACACAACAAAAAGCTTTCAAAATATATAACCATAACTGAAATATGAACGTTTTATTTTCTGGTGGCGATAATTGGTAGCTGGCGATAATTGGTAGCAAGGCAGTATAACGTCTACATCACTTTGAAAACATTATATTATCGCCCAAGCAAATATGGGGAAGAAACATTAAGTTTGACTAGAGGTCGACTAGAGTACTTGGAGAAACAAGGAACAATACCAAAACTCACCTCAAAGTATATTTATCTAAGTTTATGCTTGTATGTTAATGAACTAAGTGCATTAAACTTGCAAACGAAAAAACTTCCGTTTTCGCTTTTACCGGTGTGTACTAAAGCAAAATTTGGACAAAACTTGGCACATCGACACTGTACCAGACTTGTTAAAAATGGCAAAATGGAGGCCTGGAGAAATTAAGTAACTTAAAAGTAAGAGAAGCTTACATTTAAAAAGGATACAATATGAAATGAGAAGCCAGCGGAGTTTATTCCAGGGGCCGTATTCACGAAAGGTCTTAGCCAAGTCTTAGGCTTAAGTTTTGCATAAAAATATAGCCAACTTAAGCCTAAGACTTGGCTAAGACCTTTTGTGAATACGACCCCAGATATGGTGTGACACAACTTTCAGTCCAGTTCAGTCCTGTCAGTAACCCATGCATATATACGTAGACAGCAGTTTGACCTTTCTGAAGTTTTGCAACACTCACCCTGCTGACCCCACATAGCAGTAGCCTGATTGACTACTGACCACGGTGTTTACCACAAGAACTGCAACATCCACAGTTAGAAATTTACAGATGTGTTGCAAATCCCTGAGATGGTAATAGCAGGCACAGCAGATCAATGCCATATGTTTGTAAAATCAGTTATCAGAAACAGTGGTGATGCCTAGATTTTCTACTTTCACTGCCAGAGATATAGGGCTTTAAGAGAATGAGATAGGAAATTGTGGATTAAACGACTTTCTGGTATCTTTGTCAACAATGATGATGAACTTAGATTTATCTGGGTTCAGTTTCAATTTGACACCATGCATGCATCTATCCACACCTCAATTGAATTAAGCCACTCAATCAGCTCCACAATACTGGAATCAAAATCCCGAGAGTCTATCGCTAAATATACTTGGAGGTCATCATCATACAAGATTTTATTTGAAACATTGAGCCCTGAAATGACTGGACTGAGGAGACTGGGGTAGAGACTGGAAACCCAGCCGGCATCTGACGTAGTTATGACGTCTAAAATGTGTTGAAATTACGTTGCAACGTCTTATAATGTATTTGCAATGTCTTTACAACATCACAATAAGACGTCAGTTTGACGTTTTTGAAAGACGTCATATTGACGTTTGGATAACATCATGAACAGACAACAGGAAGGCATGCATCAGCCATGATGGAAATAAAGGAATTGGTGGAGAGAGATTTTAATTTAAAATCGCCAAATATCAGGTAATATATTTTTCATCTAATGTTTTACTTGTTATTATATTTATCTGTTGTATGTATAGACTTGAATGGCATATGTATTATATATCTTTACACTGACGTTGTTTATAATTTGCATTTTTTTCTTTCTCCATGTTAAATGTACTGCTCTCCATTGTAACTTGACACAACATGTCATGTTAAGTCTATCAGTACTGATTAGGTTGAGTGAATTGCTGATAGAGCTGTTTTTATTAAGATCTGATTATAAACATTGCTTACAGCACATAAATACATTAAGTTCAGTCAGTGGAATAATTATAGCGGTTTTTTTTCTCCCTGTTAAGTGTACTGCTCCCATTGTAACTTGACAACGTGACCAATAAATTCTGATTTGTATGATGAGAGAAAGTCAAAGTTTTGATACAAAATACATGTACCGGCCTTCAAAATCAAATGAAAGCCATGCATATCCCCTGTAAAAGTTTCCTCCCTAACATTTAACATTTTTTTTTTGGGGGGGGGGGGGAAATTGACAGACTAGCTCAAGACAAACTAATTGTGAAAAAAAAAACATTCCTTAGATCTAAGGCCACCTAATCTATATTGTTGTAGAATATAAAGCCCCTGACTATAAACATTGCTTACAACACATATATAAACATTCAGTTCAGGCTTTGGAGTAAGTGCCAAGAAATGTCTATATATTGTTTCCCCTCTCACAGTAGCCTGGCCTTCCAGGCTGTCTGAACCGTAATGTATACATGAAACATTTTTATTTTAATGCACACTTCAGCATTGACCACTTCCAATGTTACAGTGTTTTTGCTAGATCCCCTGTAAATATATTCAAATTTTGCAACTAGCATTTTCCTAGGAGGTTTCTGGGTTAAAATTTAAGAATTTCTGAGATTTAGAAGAATGTGTCTCCCACTGCATAAGGTGTTTGTCATCGTTCGGAGTCGTTATTTCCAATTGTGTCCTTGCAGAGATCACATTTTCTTTCTATGTATAACGTTTTGAGTAAGATTTGCTTTGGTACATTCTAACACTGGCCATTTAAGATGGATCTCGTCATCTCACATGAAATTTTAAAATATACAGCCTATCTTCAGTGATGTTTCATGTGCATATGCACTTTCAGTAAAAAATCTTGCGTCCTTTGGCAGATTTTGTTCTTGAATAACGCAAATGCTCATGCATGACATTGTAACCTCGTGAAGTGCGTGAAATGCGCAATGACAAGTAAATCAACTGGAAATTGGCCATTTTTGTTTTGAATTTGGAATAAATAAAGAATTGCTGCATAGAGGTATATACCAGTAGTCGAAATATCAATATTTCTTTTTACAAAATTTATTTAATACTTTTGCATCAGTCTGACCCTCGGGTAAATAACATGCGTAAATCGCTTGATTGCAATGTAAATTTGTGCATATTTATGCGTAAACAAAAACATTACTTTAAAAGCATTTCTTGCCTGGGAAACACTCCTCAGCTAGCTAAGCTAAATAAATGTATGAGAACGTGATGAAAAATACTTGTATTTATTTATTTATTTTGTGTTTTACATCACTTTCAACACTGTACAGGTCATATCACGACGGGTAGTTGGAAGGGCAGAGGAAACCAGTACATAGAGTTTGTTAGGGTTCTGTACTGTAACTGCCCACCAATGGCAAGCAACTACCAGCTTTCCCACTTAAGGCCGTGACAGGGATCGAACCCCGGCCTCAGAGGTGGGAGGCGAGAGTGTCACCACTCTGCCACCGTGGCCCCTAAAGAAAAAAAAATACTTATGATGCAGTCAAACATTGGTGTCTACATTATACATATGAACGCCTGTGACAAGGCTACCCTCACAGGCACAAACCAATGTTTTTAAACTTTCATCACTACCTCTGACATGCACAGCCTTGCTGTGTTTATATGTATCAAAGGTACTGCATCTGTGTACAGTGCTTTCACAAAGTTCAGTCTTGGGAAATTCTGCATCTCTCTAGCAAAAAATGTGTCATCCTGTAATTAGAGAACAGCTCATATTTGCCTCAGATATTGAGAGTTACAGTATCCAGTTTTAGAAATAAAACAATTGCAAAACCCGCTATGTAAAAATATAATTCAGTAGTAGGGGTGTGATGGGTAGAGGTAATTAAGCGTCCCACATCCTCTAGTTGAGGTTGTGGATGAAATTTTGACTCAATATCAAACCCTTGCAAAGTTTAATATGCAAAGTTTAGTATTTTGTGTCAGTAGCAATTTACTACCTGAAAGTGTAACCAGTTGGATGGTAGTTTGTATATATATACATATGCGAGCACTCAAGAAATTGCTATCAAATTTTAATGAAATTTGGCTTGTTCACCTAGTGTTGATTACCCAGTCGTACCCCTATTAAGTAGAAATGAGATAGCTTTGACTGTTTCTTTAAAAATCCGCCATAAAATAATCTTTATAAGAACACACTTAACAGGTTTTCATATAATCATAAAGTTCATCTGTTAATGCCTGTTACAGTTTAGTATCTCCTACAGAAAACTTTTATATTTCAATCTATAGGCTCAGTTGTTGACAATTCGGATACCGATGATGAAACAGATGAGAGGAGATGCAATCCTGGATGTTTGATCAGTAGGTTTTATATTTAAATGCTCACTTTTAGCCAGCAATACAGTAAAGATACTAAAACCTCAAATCAAATGTGCCTTGTACTTATTCTGCAAAGTAATACTGTGAATATGAACATTGGATTACCACATTTAAACATTTTACTTTGTGTGTCATAATTTTACATTTAATTTCCTTACTACTGCAATTATATGACTGATATAGTCTAATATCTGATAGATTAAATATATTGCAACTGAAGTGATTTTGTATCTAATTGTAAGTAAACAGCTTAATGTCTTTAACTTTGAATCTGTCTTCATGAAGTTACTGCAAATGTCATTGCCATTAATATGTCACCAGTGTGAAACCATAATAAAGAAATTTAACCACTGTATAATTTAGGGCCGTCACGACTAGCCGACTAATCAACAACGGTTAGAAGAAGGCTATTAACCGGTTCATATTTTAAAGGTGGAATAATCGCTCAATGTAGTGTAAAAGATGGCAGAAGGTCTGAATCTATGAAATATGTCCATATTGTCACATAAAATAAGCTAAATTCCAAAAAACAGCCACTTTTTTGTGCATTGTTTCACGTAACACCAGAAGTACCATATACCGTAAATGACCTATTTAGCGCACAGTGCACTAAGGAAAGTCTATTTTTTTGTCAATTTTTTGGTGAAAAAATTCCCCTTTAAGCGCACCCCATCATAAACCACTTTCCGGGATGAAGTATAGATCAATCCGGGAGAAAAACGGTGTTTCGACATTTAGAAATATCCACTTCCTGTAAATATGGCGGTATATGAAAACAAACTCGAAAGTCGTGACAAAAATGTCAATTTATTAAGTAAAAATATGTAAATTATATAAAAATTATGTGGATATTGAGGAAAATTAAGAAAGGTAAGATTTAAGCTGAATAGTCGATCATTAGAAACCTTTTGTAACCAACCGCGAGTGTGCACTGTCGCAGTCTACTCTACTGTAGTACTGTAATTTTCCACCCAGTACTGTAGAAGTTGTCAAGTATATTGCCTTGAAAAGCAATGGGGTGCGGTTACAAGGGCGGGTGCGCTAAATAGGTCATTTACGGTACCTCTTATATTGCCCACTTCCTGTCTGAAATAAATGAAGCAGAAGTTACAGGAAAATGGCAAATTTATTAAAGTTTACAGCTTATATACCTATATTTTCTTTTTATTTCACATATTTATCATTTTTAATGCTATTTACAATATCAAACTTAAGATTTTTGGTTGTTTTATAAATTTGATGATTATTTGGTGTCGACACGAATAGTACTTACCGATTAGTTGACATAAAAATTTTTGGAGTCGTGACGTCCCTAGTATAATTATGACCTTAATTACAAAGGAATTGTGAATTTGGCATTTTGTAATTTTGTAAAATAAGTTGTTGAGCTACTCTTTGGTTAGGAATTCTTTTTGTAAACTAGTACTAATATACTGTAAAATTGGCAAGAGGTCATTTATATACTATTTAGTTTTGCATTGTGTTTCATTTCAAGTCTGTCAATTGTAAAATTATTTTTATTCTGATAAAGAAATTTCCATTTTTCAGCCTGTCATTTCTCGGGTCATTCCTGTCACCAATAATTCATGTCTATCTGAACATTAACATTTTAATAGGCACTATCCTTAAATAAGAAATGAAATGCGAAAATTCTGTTTTTGATCATTTGTGAATTATTTGTTAGGTAATGCAACTATTCCAAGTGCAACAAGTGGGGAGAAGTCACTTCTTACTGGCCAAACTTCACTTCACACACTAAATTTGAAGATACAGCTGCATTAATTGAGGATGGGAACATCACTTTTCTCTGGTCATTTCCCAGGGGACCCAAGCCCAACAAAAGACAACAGTTGGGAATATATATTTATTATCTACTAAACTTTTAATATGGTGTTATTACAGACATATTGACTTTAAACAACATAATAAAGACATTATTCTAGTTAGCAAATAGTACTTTAGATAAATATAAATTTAAATTATCCATTGACAGCATATACTAGTAAGGCAAAATTACTGTCAAGGCGAATAGCATGAGAATGTACAACATGAGATATAAAAGATTAATTGAGCATTACACCACCCTGGTAAAATTTCTTATAACAAAGGAAAGAGTAGTCCTGACCTTGAATGACAAGGTAAGGTCATAAGACAGGTCATACCCGACCTCTGAGAAGAGGAATTAGAATGAATTTTAAGAGTGTGGCAGATGGAAGGAAATTCCATTACAGAACACTGTATAATAGTGGAAAGGGATTGACCTTGAATGACAAGGTAGGTGAAAATAAAATATAGAGACCTTGAATTATAAGGTAAAGGTCATATGACAGGTCATAGGCAACCTGTAAGAAGATGAATTAGGATTAGAATTTGGAAGAGTTGTACTAGATGGAAGAAAATACCAGTACAGGAGACTGTGATACAGTGAAAAAGAATGACCTTGAATGACAAGGTTAAGGTCAAAGTGAGGTCACATCCGACCTGAATTATAAATAGGGTTGTAGATGACAATATAGAAAAGGTATTGATTGGAAAAATGAGTTATATGTGAAATAATACAGAAAATGTGAGGGAAAAGGAGAACAGCCACCAAACCACCCAGTAGTAAAGTAGGGATAACTAGAGGGATAGGTGATGGTGAAAGGTGGCACTAACTGGAGATTGAACAACCGGGATGGATTGAATGTAAGCCCACACAGCATCTGACTTCCAGGTGCCGTGTAGCATAATATCTTGCATAGGGACCCCATGGTTAAAGGCCCAAGTCGCCCCAGCCCTCCTGAAGTCATGAAATTTGAGGGAAGTGGGAAGGTGCAATGTGTTAAATACAGCTTTTAGATGACGCCTGGCCACAGAATCTGTTAGTGGGACCAAGCCATGAGATCTGGGGATCCTAAACAGTGGTGCATTGGAATCACCAGGCATAGTCGATAGCATAAGCTGTAAGGCTTGAATAGGACATAAGGGAGAGTCTACCAAAAATGGAAGAGGGATAGTATGAATTTTTGATTTATCTTGCAAGGTTTTAGACCATTTAATGATGATGGTGGCAGCCTTGTGAGAAAATATGACATCACCCACAGCCAGTTGGCGAGTGGGGTCAAAAGAAGTGATAGCATGTGGAAGAATATTAGAAATTCTGAGGAAAGAAAAGAAAGCTAGCAGGTAAAGTGGTTTGAAAATAACAGGAAATTGTAGTTGATCACAAGCAGTGATAATTTTAAGTAAAAGGTTTTCATCCAGATGAAGCTTGGGTTTTGGAAAATTGAGAGTTTGAAGCTTGGCAGCTTTGTGAAAGTATTGAAGTCGTTGATGTTGGAAGGGAACCGTATCTAAACCGTATAAGACAAAGGAGGCCCTGAGGCCAGCCATATAGTTGGCAATATTAGAGGGAGTAAAAGCATTTTGCAGCAAAAACTCCATAAAATCCAATAAGGTAAGATGAGTTACCTGAGAAGTCAGCAGACCAGTGGCCACCAGGAAGCCACAGAAGTCCCTAAACATTCGTATATACGTTTTCTGAGTGGCAGGGCGAAAAGCCTGGTGTAGCCTGTGGACAGCACTGGTGGCCAACTGGGCTGCTGGCAGTGGCAGATCTGAAATATGAAAAACAAAACTAGATGAAGTAATTTAGCTTGGTTAAATCAATGTGAGTGTCTATCCATTGAAATTGAGGTAACATTTGCATAAGTTTACTTTGAGGGTTGGACGTCACAGTCCATCTGGAAAGTAAGTCAGCAACCTGGTTGTTGACCCCAGGGACATGAATTAATATAATATCAATATTAAACATGGCAGTAATGAGCCAGATATTTCTGGCACAAGTGGCCAAGAAAGGGTCCCTGGTTTTGCCAGATTTCAAAATTTCTACCACTGCCAAGTTATCGCAGCTAATCTTTATTCTTTTGTTGGCCCAGATATTGGCCCAGACTTTGAGTGCTACAACAACATTCAACATTTCAAGTTGTGTGATGTGGAGGTTCATGAAATTTACAGGCAAAGGAAGAGCATAAACTTCATTGCCAAAACAAGCGCCTAGGCCATTTAAAGAGGCATCTAAGTTAACTTCATAATGTATTAACTTATTATCATAAAAAATAACCCCATTGAAATGGTGTAGGAATACTCTGAACCATTCCAGGTCTTGGAAAAAATGATGAGATAAGACAATGAAGTCAGTGTGTACGTTGTCCCTAAGAATTTGTAACATTCTATTAAGAAAATTTCTGGCGGGTCGTACGCATCTGGTGATATACAATAAAGACCCTAAGAGGGACTGTAGTTGATTTTTGGTGCAATTTTTCTTGTGAACCCACTGTTCACATAACTGCTTAATTTCAGCTAATTTTTCGTCCGGAATAGACAAGGTACGTGCAACCGTATTAACTTGAATTCCTAGGCAAACCACAGAAGTGGAGGGAGATACAAGCTTTGATTGACTTATCTCCAAACCTAGCTCTTCGAGCAAAGATAATAGCTGATAATAAGAATGGTAAATTTTTGATGGTAGGCCGATATATATGAGGTCATCAATGTAGTTCATGAGGGCGTTATGACCAAGATTTTTCATGATATATCTGATGGCATCGGAACACCTCTCAAAAATTCCGGATCCGAGTCTGAATCCGAACGGCAAAGATCCGTCCAGGAATAGGCTTTTGTGACGAATTCCTAGCAGATCAATGTCACCCGGATCAATACGGATATGTCTGAAGGCCCTACTGATGTCGACCTTATATATAAGAGCTCCTGGACCTAATTTTCTCAATTCTTTAGTTATATCATCAAGGGATGGATATTTAAGTATGAAATGGGATCCAAGATAGACATTTTTCTGAACTGCAGCATTAACTGAAGCATTTTTTGGCCAACTAAGGTCGACAATGGTACGCCTCTTATCAGAATTTTGTTTTGCCCTGGTCATTAATGGAGAAACATGCACAGGAATGGGAGTATCATCAAAAGGGCCATACAAAGCACCATATTTAAGTTCTTCAGCAATATATTGATCGATATGTTGCTCGTGTTCCATAGCTGAAGTATGGTTAACGTATGTGGAAACAAGATTACAATTTCTATTGAAGTCCAACGGAAAACCATACTGTATGAGATCAGGAAGCTGCTGATCCCAGTACTGGGTTAAATACGAACGCCATTTATCAGGGTTCAGCTGTGTCTTCACAGGGATACGACAATTTAAGAAATTTGGCACCTTGGTTTCACGAATCAGCTTATTTGCTTGCCATATGTCAGGAAGTGATTTCCATTGGATTTGAGGGCCTTTGTATACTTGGAGATCATTTAATGGAATGTAGCCAAAGCTATCACCATTCTGATGAACACATGCTTTATAATCTTTAGAATATAAACGATTTTGCCAAACGTCTTGAGGGACATTCTTTGTTTGGCCAAAAGCCATATGAGAATGGGGTTGATCATGGAGCATATTGTCTGCAGAAGTGTCAGTTGTAACATTCATCATACCTAGAGTTGGATCACCTTTTGTATACTTTGCCTGGGCAATTTTTGGCGTGGCTGGTTTGTTAACTGCCATAGAAGTTGGAGCAGGAAGAACATTCTTGTGAGAAATAGCTTTTTCCAGAGAAATGTTACTCGACTGAGCCACTTGAGTTGCCTTAGGATATTTTTGAGGTGATTTAATGTCAAGAGTATGAGCATTGAAATGGTCAAGATCTGGTTCTTCTACAGGCAATGCCTGAAATCTGTTGGTCAAAGTAACAGATTTGACATTAAGTTTGTTTTTAGTGAAAGACTTGTGATACGCATGTGTTCGTTTCTCCCCTGCACAGGCAGGAACCGTAACACGTGAAGTGGTAGACCGTACCTGTGCAGAAAAGCCCTTTTTTGAGGCAGATACCTTAGGCCTTTGAGGAAAGTTATGCACTTTCTTCATGGCATTTGCATTCCTGTCAGGGGTTTTCCGGATGCAGGCAGCCGAAACCGGAAGTAACTTTTTCTGAGCAGTGACCTGAGCGTAAGATCTGCCATTCCAAATATTTGCAAAAGCATTACCTTTGGTAAACCATGTACAAAGTGTGGTTTTATCTACTGAAAATTCTTGAGATCTTGTTTTCCTATCAATCTTATTTGACCAAATATACCTAGAAGCAAACTGGTTAGTGGAATGGCAACCTCCGCCCAGCTTTAGTCGTTTTTTGCATGCTTGTTTTTACTTCTACATTCATTCTCTGCATGTGAAAAATTTTTTCCCCCTTTTGAAAAACAAAATGAACAAATGTGCTTGTAAAGCACCCCTTTGGTTTCATGAGTCATTGAAAAATTACAAGATCCCTGATTGTAGAAATTGCAAGGCATGGACTTGGTTGTTTTTGATTTTTTGAGATTTTGAGTAGCATTAGAAGAGGTATGTGAGATATGTCTTTGTGCATGAGCTCTTCTAACCCTATCCACCAAATCGGTTTGTGTATAATCGACAATTTCACCTTGCTCCATTCTACATAGGAGTACTGCATGGCTGGCTTTTGCCGCAGCCCAGGAAAAGTCATTACTGTCATCCAAAAGTGCTATCAAATAGTCCAACATTGCTTGTTTATTTTTTGAATTTTTTTCCTCTCTCATGGTGCGGCAAAAGCCAGCCATCCACTGACCCATGGTTAACTGGTCATAAGAAACACGCTCTTTTATATTCCCAGCCAAAACATGTTCATGGGGCCATTTAACTCGATTTTTCACGAATATGTCAACTGAACCACCTCTGAGGGATTTAATTTTTGAATCAGTACCTGTATTTGACAATTGCTGAAGTTCTCTAATTCTTTGATCAACTTTCTCCTGTATATTTGCATTCTGTCGAATGTCAGCTAGGGAAGGGACAGTGATTGAATTAAAGGGCAAATTTTCAGTAACAGGGACTGCAGAGTTAACGGTTGACTGCCAAGTACTGTCAGTACTCCTTGTATGCATATTTGGTGTGGGTTTGGAACGAGTACGGGTACTTCTGTTCTTATGCTTTGTGACATCATTTGATTTCTTACAATCAGTCTTTTCCAAATTTGTCAACCGCTGACCAATGTCAGTTAACTGTGCCAAAATTTGCTGATTGATAATAGTTTGTGTGTCAACAGCAGAAGAATCCGAAGTGCCCGACTTTTCCTGGGAAAATTTGTGAAAGGACCGGTTCCGGCTGCCCGTATCATCCGAATCAGACGCATTAATTACATCACTGCAATTTAACTCACTGTCTGACGACTGGCTATCACACCCCCGCTGGTTGGAAGTACCAGGACCTACCCCCAGCAGTTGTGCGACAAAATCCATGTCGCCATCCAGCTGAGTCTGCATCTGTGTATCACTGCTTGCAGATCGCAAGTTGTACTTCTTTGTCTTTTCCATGAGTCAACAACTAAAACTAATGTGTAAATTTTAAAAAAACTTTGATAAAATAACATAACACGTGACAAATGGAAAAAACAAATTTTTAAAATTTTTCAGTGTTGCCCCTTCCAGATCTAGAATGCAAATGGAAGAAGGGTCAGTAGGCTTTAACACAGGGAGCTGCCACAGCCAATGAGAAGACAGATTACAAACAGCATGGTGGTAACAACTAAAGAAGAAATTTAAGGTCCCCTCAGGAATGATCTTGCTGGCACCAAGGTGCCAGCCCGTACACACTCCACGTACTAACCAAGATGTAGCTACACCAAGCAGGGGAGCATCTCATTTCACTGATCACACTCCACGTGCTAACCAAGATATAGCCACACCAAGCAGGGGAGCATCTGGTTTCACTGGTTACACTCCACATGCTAACCAAGATGTAGCCACCTCAAGCAAGCTAGCATCTCGTTTCACTGGTTACACTCCACATGCTAACCAAGATGTAGCCACCTCAAGCAAGCTAGCATCTCGTTTCACTGATCACACTCAACATACTAACCAAGATGAAATAGGTCATTTGTAGTCCTGTGAGGCCTAAATACAATGATAAAAATGGACACTTGCCAATGCGGGTAAAATATCTTGTGGGCAAGATGGCTTTTAAATCTATTCAATCCCTTTGGCAAGTGAATCCTAGACAAATTTCAAATAAATGTAATTGTATCTATCCGGTGGATACTATGGATTAGGCATGAGTATGTTGCCACTGCCATAGTGTGTAGAGATTTTCTCGTTACTCCTCTAGAAGCCAGGATATAAGAGGTAGACTTCTCAAATTTGCAGGATCAGAAAATCTTGCCTGGGAATATGCCTGGGAATATTTTTGGCCTCATTTTGAAAGACAAGAGGGCCACCACAGGTTTTTTCCTCAGTTATGAAAAGTGCTTATATCTCCGGTTATTATTGGTCTTAGAGGTTTGGGATGTGAAACCAATCTGTAGGAAATCATGGGCTGGGAATCTTCTGATGTGGTCAAATTTGACCTTGGATCCTCCTTCAAGGTCAATTGAGGATGACCAAACTTAAAAGTGGTTATGACTCACTTATTATTGGTCATAGAGGTTTGCAATGTGACACCACACTATAGGAAAACATGAGCTAGGAATCTTTTGGTGTGTTCAGATTTGAACTTGGGTCCCTGTTTCAAGGTCAAATGAGGGTAGCCAAACTTAAAAGTGCTTACATCTCACTTATTATTGAAAAACGCTGTTTCTTCTAAACCATGTTAGTTGTTATTTTCCGGTAGATACATCTTGCATCTGGCCACAGATGTGTCCTTGGTCTAGTTTTCAAAATGTAGTATTTCTTGCTCTTTTAAATTCCACCATTTGTTTACATCTGATAACTTTAGCACTCACACAACTTCTGGTTCCTTTTGTTGTGGGAGAGTAGAAATGGGCCAGTTTGACTGCAGATCTATGTGCCTACCTTGGCAAGTGCCCAAAAAATTCATTTCTATAACTGAAATATGTGGAGATCATGAGAATATGTGAAACTGTAAACACACACTGCATTGACCTTCAACATCTGTCTGCATCATTACATGAGAGCCAATTTAGATTCTTAACACAGTCAAATAAATGGATATGTAGGCATCATATACACGATTGTGGATTACATTAAAACTTTTTCTTTATGGGTCACTCAAACATTGAGGGGACATTTTGTGGTGCTTGTCAAACTATGTCTTAAAACCAGCATTTATGAGTAACAGTCTGTTAGGGTCATCAAGGCTCCAAATATTTCATGCCAGCTAATTGGCAGGTACCATTTGTGTCGACACTGATAAACATGTGAAATAAATTAAAAAGATATGTCCATAATCTGTAAAATTCATTAAATTTGCCATTTTCCTGCAACTTTTGAACATTTTACTCATACAGGAAGTGGGTCATATAAGAGGTGCATATGGTACATTCAGTTTTACGTGAATGCATAAACAGTACAGAAAAGTGGCTGTTGTTGGATTTTAACTTATTTAAGTTATTTTATGTGACATTTTGGACATATTTGACAGATTCATCCCTTTCTACCATCTTGTACTACATTGAGCGATTATTCATACTTTAAAATATGAAGCTGATATATAGCACTATTCTGACTGTTGTTGATTAGTCAGCTAGTCATGACCTCCCTGCAGTCTGTGAAAAATGTTTTTATCCCACAGCATTAAAGGGCTGTGCAGGTATTTTCACCCATAGTGTCCAGATGTATAGGTGGGCGGTGGGAAAAAGCTTGTCCAGGCTGTATCTCAGAAACCGTGAGGTGTAAGATGTTGGGTAGGGACATTGGTCAGAGGGGGGGCAATGTCATATGACCTTGATTTGACCTTAGGCCTTGCCATAGTGACCTTAAGTTTGAAAATCTTATCCTTACTATATATCAGATACCACAAGGTGTAGGAAGTTGATACTTGGGGGCATTAGTTAGGGGTGTAGGTGTGCAATGTCATAGTGTGAACTTGATTTGATCTTTGACCTTGCTGTAGTGACCTTGAGTTTTACATTTTTCCGGGCTATATCTCAGAAACCATAAGGTGTAGGAAGCCGATACTTGGAAGGGACATTGGTTATGGGTGTGTATGTGCACCATCTTGGTGTGTCCTTCATTTGATCTTTCACATTGCCATAGTGACCTTGACCTTTAAAATCTTGTCAGGGCTATATTTTGAAAACCATAAGGAGTAGAAGGTGATACTTGGTACAGACTGGGATGTAGATACGTAACATCGTGGTGTGACCTTCAATCTTGGCTCTGCCAAAGTGTGTTCACCTGCCATATTTGGAATTTTTCTCTTATGGTAATATATGGATTGCTGCAACTGATTATTACTAGGGCTGCGAATGAGTACTCAAGCCTCGGTGTACGAAGCAGTCTTGGCTTACACTCGAGTCCGTTTTAAAAACTCGGTTACTCGCGAAGTATTGCATTATCGCCCACGTAATCAAACCCTTTTGTAAAATATGCCATATTTCAGCATTACAGTCACATGATATCAATTAAAATTGTTATTTTTGCTTGAAAGCGTATAATTTACTCCATATTCTATAATATCTGATCAAATACAAGATGTTTTTCTTCAAAAGTTTCGTTTCCAGAACCGACTATTTGTTTACAGAAGACTTCTAATGGTAGATACTAAATCCTGCAGTTACGCAAATTCGGGCTGGTTTTGAGAGGGCGAGTACTCGATGCCGTTTTCCAGCACCTGTCACAGCCCTAATTATTACCATTACTTAAAAGTGCAATTTCCATTGACAGCTATACTTCAATAAGTAAATTTCACATCTTCATAATTTTTACTTTACTAATTAATGATGTCATTTTGCCATTCGATTGTGTTGTTTTAATACTTTATCTTTTCATATTTTTTCCTCTTTACATTTTTACATACTTTCTCTAATTAGACATTATTTGATCCTTTACATAACTGATGCTATTTGCTCTGAAAATCTCTTGATCTTTGTACTGTTTAACTTCTAATGTATCTCATGGTGTGAAAAACTTTTGTTGCACCCGGACTGTGTGGTAGGGGCATCTCTGATGTTATTTTTTACAGATTAAATAATTTGTTCTGCTCTTTTATCAAGCAGAATCTTAGACAATCACTTTTTACTGTGAAATATAGAAAAAAGTCCTTGTATTGAAACAAATAAAGTTAATATGTCCAATAAACATGCTTTTACTTTAATTCAGTGTTTCATTTGACCCCATAATTTAAGGTATATATTTTACAAGTGTTATATATTTTACATAATATCAGTTCTCTAAAGTAGGAACCTTAATTTAATATACTACTTCATTTTATCCTTGGCCAGATAGAATATGTTGGAAATGTGTTAAAGGCATTTCATAAACTTATGTTGTGTCTGTTGTAAAGGCATATGAAAGTGGTAGTTTTAATGGCATTTTATGTTGCAACAACACTGAAATAGGACATTTCAACAATATAACACTATGACGTTGCTACAACATACAACTTTTACGTTGTCACAATGTCAGAATATGACGTTGCTGCAATGTGGGACTGTTACGTTGGAAAACCGTAATGTTCTGACATTGTAACAATGTCATTACATTACGTTGATACAACTAACACATCTGCATGAATTTACAACGTTGAAACAACATCAGTGCCTGACGTTGTTTCAATGTCTTTCCAACGTAATTTGCCTGCTGGGAAGGAGGGGCCAGAAAAAAAACAAAGGGGAAAAGGAAAAAAACTCAGAAAAACTGTCTCAGTGTAATTTGTTTTGCTTATGGTTCATAAGGTAAGAATGTTTCCCAATCAACATAATACCGTCAGCACCAAACTAGTCTTTTAGAAAATCAAATAAAATGTAGTGATCAATCATATGAAAAGTTGCACGGAGATCCAACAAAGTAAGAGCAACTCCATTCTTCGAGTCCACAGCTGTAGATATGTTACTGTGGATCTTAAGCAGTGCCATCTCAGTGGAATGGAAATTCCTGTATGCAGATTGATTACATTAGAGATAAATACTGAAACAAACACAATGACAGTTAGACAAAGAGAGTAAATATAGTCCCATCCATTAATAAGACAAGCATAAAGACAACCAATTTTATTATTTGTAAAAAAGCTACATCATTTTATTTTGAAAACACCACTAACCAATAAACTATCACAAAAACTTCTGGCATTAACTTACAGGACTAATAAAAATAAAAATATGATACACAAATAATACACCCATGTTGTGAACTTGGGACACTTTTGTAAATATAGAAACAAAGGAGAATAAAATATCTGTTTATCCTTATCTTATGTGAAGAGTCGTGGTTGCCAAGCATTCACTTAAACATATCTTGTATGAAATGCCTCTTTGTGAACTAAACAATAGCACACACTCCTGGGATTGCTTACTCAGTATTTTTTAACCAAGGACACTTTTAAAAGATATACCATTCACATTGACCCCCTGACATTCAGGTGTCTGGGGTCTCAGTTGTATTGGGACTTTAATTAATATGTTGGGGTCTTAAGTGCAGCTAGACCTTCCTTAGTCTAGTTATGTAAAGGAGGGAAAAAATGAATCACAGCCTATCAAATGCTTTACTGAAAACAGGTGACACTGTCCTTTTTCCTCCAAGGTGAATATTAGAATACTAGAAGTCTGCCATTGTGCATTGGGTTGTGGAAGGATGAACATGTTTGTTTGATTTTATGAAACTTTATAATTTTTTTTTTGTTGTCTGTTTTTATATTGTATGAATTTAAATAATCTATGTCAAAGAATTCTGGATATAAAGGACAAAGTGGTGTTATTTCTAGGACAGTTGTTGTTTTTGTGCATTGGGTGAATTCTTTGAAGAATCCATGTCAACTACTAATCCTGGAAAAAACATTGTTGCACTTGTGGGAAGGTAAGCCACCCAAAGAGTTTCACTGCTCAACTTGTGATTTTATGCGTCCACGGCCAGTAGGACGTAAATATGTCATCTATAAATTAAATACAGACTCAAGAAAAAATACCATGTCATTGGCAAAAGACTCTCCAGTGAACCCAACTAGTCTACCCCTCAGTACTTCCAGTGGTAGTTCAACTTCATCACTGCCCAGTCAAGCATATGATAATCAAAGTACTCCAGTCATTAGTGGGTCATCTACCACCACACAGATATCAGATACACAACCACAAGCTGGGGTCACACAACTACCCTCCTCATTACAGACAAGATGGACAGGTTTACAAACAGACTAGATGCATTAGAGGCAAGTAATATTATTAATGAGACAATTGTGTCTGTTTTACCCAGTTGTTCAGCAATAACTTTAACATCTGGAATGACTACTAGTGGGATGAATAGCATGGCAAACAGTATAGCTTCAGCTAACCTTGTAACTAGCAGTTCTACCATTTTCAGTGATAAAGGCAAAGCAACACCAAATATCATAACCAAAAACAATTCTGGTGATGCAATAGTAAATATTTCTTGCCATGGCATGTTGCAGAATGCAAAAAGTCAACAACCACAACTCGTCAGTAATGCAGTTGGCATGAGTGTCTGTACAGAGGGAGTCCAATCACATCTTCCAGGAGTTGGAGGAGTGCCATTAGCCACAGCAGTAGCTCAAGGACATCAGATAGCTTCTGTGGGGGAAGTAGCCTTGGCCATGCCACATGCATCACACATTCCAACACTGCCAACATTGAGTGTGTCGCAAGAGTTGAATCTTCCTAAATCTTCAATCTCACATCAGGTAAGTGACAGCTCTCAACCACACATGGTGACTCCAGTAAACTGTAGTAAAATTTGTCAAGATAGCCAGCAAACCATCCATTATGGAGCTGAAGGTACCTCTTTTAGAATACAAGGAGTTTATGAGACAGTCACAATGCCTAATCGATCTGTTATTACCAGCACTCAAAATCAACTGCTCTGTAACCATGCACAGGCGTCTCAGAAGAAAGGTGTCAGTATAATGCCGTCCTTGCCAATAGTTCCACAATTGGAAGCCTTAATAGTGATGCTTGTAATTCTAATATGTTACAGGGACATCCCCAGCAGGCAAGTTGTTCATGCGTTAGCACATCTCTCTCAAATCTACTTCCAACAGCTTCTCAACACCAGTGTTGCAGGTCCTGGGATGATGGGTGCCACCTTAGTAAGCACATGTGGCACTAAAGGGCTTCAGGGAGAAACATCCTTACAAGACTTAAGACAATCCACCAGTTTACAACAGTAAACTGATGAAAGATTAGCCATGCCAGCCAGTGAAACTACACCAGGCCCCTCAGGTAATCTCTCGAGTGTTATTGCTAGGAAGGTATGCCCGAACCCGTGTAACTTATGACCAGCTCACACAAGGACAATGGGTCCAAGGGTATGTCAGTATGATCTTAGACTCTCTAGGTGACAAAGTGGTTTACATGAATATGCTTAATCTCCTTATGCTGGACTCATCAGACTTCGGGTGGCCAGTTGCTAAGGGGGCATTCACTGTTCTCCTATGCAAGATGGAAAATGGTGAACTGACCTGGCATGATAGTGGCAACATTAACAAGATCAGGCGCACCTTTGCCCAGCGGATTGTCCTCGAGGATAAAAAATTGGCACTAGAAGAGCCTAGGCGCCCAGTCCCCTGCAAACACTATCAAATCAGTGGTCAACCAGGAGATCATGATTGGAAGCATTTAGTCTTAAAGGTCATAGGAAGCATTTTCAGATCATTCATTAATAATTACATATAAAAGTTCAATTTCTATATAAATAAGATGCGTCTAGACAAGGTTACATGGTATATTCAGTCACTTTCTGTCCGTTTTTTCAAGATTTTCACAACTGTCGCCATTATTTTTCACTCGACAACTCCCGTAAAAAGTACTAGCCTTGACATCACAGGTTCATGACAATGCAAACAAACTATCATTTTCGTAAGCCTTTTAATGCATACATATATATTTAAAAGATTGCATTTTCTGTTTTTATGAAATTTATGGGTTTATAAGACACCAGTCTTTTATATTTGTTTCAGATGAAAAATTGTTTAGAGAGGTATTAAGCAAGTTGGATAAAAATCACAAATCATGCAGTCAGCCAGGTTCAACTCTGAGATGAATTTTGATTGTTATTTTTTCAATTTTGAAAACTAATTATTGCTAGGAGATTAAATAAATATAACATAAATGTCTTTAGAACTGGGCCTCAAGCAAGGATTGTCATATGTGTTCCCCAAATTAGTTCAGAACTTTCCCACCAAAACTGTAAACAGTGCTTTCATAGTATACATAATGCATCTAGCCATCTACAGTGTATACTGTTGAGTATAGATTGCAGTACACTGATTCCCCCAAACACATTTCCTTTTTCTTGGTCTCAACAAAGTCTTAAATTGAGAAGAAAATGTTATGAACTAATTTCCAAAACTTAAAATTATCCAAACTTAAGGTCAAAAAGTATTGAATTACTATCTTAAGGAAACCCATTATATACTGAATTATTTCATGAACTGATAATATAAAAGTTAGAACTTTAAGGATTCTTTTAGAATAAAATTAATAAATTTGATTACAACAGCATGCTTTTATAAATCATTTATGCAAATGAAAACAAATTTCATATTCTGATTTCACTTTACATCATACCTTATCTTGATAGAAGTACCGGTGATTAAAGGCAAAAAACAGTATCCAGTACAATGACAACTTTTGAATTTGTTTCTTAGAACAGATTCTTAGTTTTATGTAAATATATAACTTGTGAAAGGCTACTTTACCATCACAGTTTAAAAACCTTGGCAAAAATGGGAGGAGGCAATATCTCATACAGATGTTTATGCTTTCTGCATTCCAAGACAAGTCTACTGATAGTATTTCTCCTGTGTTTGTTAGAACTGTTAGTGGTTAAAAATGAAGTAAAACTTGAAAAAAAACACCATATGGAAAAAAATAAGGGCTAGTGAAATTTTTTTCTGGCAAAGAAACATGTTGTCTTCCTTCAGTTTGTAAATAAATACATTTACTAAAAATTTACTAAAAATTCAGTTTTAGTTCTGATTGTTATCCAACCATGAAGGCAAGATCACTATCAATGAATATGACAAGAGTCTGATGTAGATTTGGAATGAGTACACGGATAAATTAATTTTTGATGCATTTTGGGCGAAATTGTAAAACTTGATGGTCTGTCACAAGAGGCTTGGGGAAAAAACTAAAACTCCTTGTTTAGTAAGTTGACCTTTTTTGCCTTCACAGTGCACAATATTCCAAGAAAGCTCAACAATTTTTCATCCTCATTAGATAAAGTGGAACGCCACAATCAACATTGTGTGGTTGTGTGTGTGAGAACAGTGCTTTTCTGAGCTCCTGGATAATCTGTTTTTTACTATGGAACTAGATGGAGTAATACTTCAGTTTTTTGGGATATACTCTGTTAACATATAAGGATCAAGAGGAGCCATTTTACAGAGTGATTTAAAGTGAATTTCAAACAAAAATTTGTGTTTTAAAAATTGAACATTCACATTTAGCTAGTGTGTCAGTCTACACTTATATTTGTTCACACTTGTGGATTGTTGTAACAACAATCACCATGGCTTAATTAAAGTCAGAAGGACAATGGGAAACTAATTGGTAAGGAACAGCAGAGAGGTCTATGCCAGGACTCTTAATTTATGTTTGCTTTGTCATTACAAGCTATAGATCTACACAATGACTGGAAAAGGTTTGCCCAAATTTAGAAAATCTAGTTCAGGGGCTCCAGCTCAAAAGACCCCGAAAAAAGAGCATGATCAGGTATCTCCTATTTCACCAGAACTCTCACTAGCCTTAACCAAGTCTACATTACAAGGGGAACTTAAGCCCCTTTATGAGGAATTTGCAAGTGTCACTAGATCACTTGACTTCCACTATGAACAGTCTGGTCAAGATCGAACAAACACAAAAGAACTGCTTGAATCAGTGAGTAAGCAATTGGCCTCAATTAAAGATACATGCTTTGAAAGGCTAAATGCACTTCAAAAGGAAAATGCAGACTTGAAATCAACCCAAATGGAACAATCTGATACTATCAATACCCTTACTGACAGGATCATCAGTTTAGAGAGTTATATGAGGAGAGATAACCTAAAATTCTTAAACATTGATTTACCAGACCACAATACAGCTGAAAACTGTGAAGAAATAATCTTAGGACTGTGCAGTGACCTAGGGGTACAAATAGAAAATAAGGATATTGCCAGGGCCCACCGTACCGGTCAAAAAAGACAAAATAAGCAGCCGATCATCGTGAAATTTAGTCATTTCAAGGTCAAACAAAGGGTGCTCAAGACCAAACACAAATTCCAGGAAATAGGAATAATTGTGGTAGAGGATTTTCCTCCTGAAATCTTAGAGAGAAGAAACACTTTCAAGCCAATATTGAATGCAGCATTTAAATCAAATGGCCAATACAAGGCCAGGCTAGTTGTGGACAAGTTGCTTTTAAATGGCAAGCTGTATAGCACCTCTGAAATCTCTAAAGTTCCACGTGAACTTCTGCCTTAGAATACCTCAACTGTAACCAAGAACAATATTACTGCCTTCTTTACAGGCGATTCCCCTTTGTCCAACCACCACAGATGTAATTTCAACATTGATAACCAAACATTCTCTTCAAATGAACAATATTTCATGTACTGTAAGGCATCATATTTTAATGACATGGACACTGCCCGTGACATCCTCCGTACACAAACCCCAAACAGGCAAAATCTCTTGGGAGGCAAGTGAAAAACTTCAAAATGAATGCTTGGAGGCTTGTGTGTGATGATTACATGAGAAAAGGCCTCAAGGAAAAATTTGTTCAAAACAAACAACTTGGAGACTTTTTACTCAAGACTGATACAACAACACTGCCAAAGGCTAATCCCAGTGATGACTATTGGGGAGTGGGACTCTCCCTTACTGATGACCGTATCTGGGCGCAAAAAAATTGGAAAGGAAGAAATGTCTTGGGCTTGCTTCTTGAAGAAATCCGCAAGTCATTAAAAACTAGCATTTAACTTTCGCTATTCTATAGTTCTATTACTTGTGAGAGACTTTAAAAGATACATTCACTACTTACTCATCTTGTCCATTAAGAATATTACACTTGAAGTAATTTACTGTTTTAGGTGATTTATTTTCCAAGAATCTAACAATTCAACATTTCCATATATATTGTGTCCTAAATATAATGTAATAATCACGATAAAAAGCATTAGCTTACATGACAAAATGTATATTGAACTAACAAGTGGGATGGATACTTCACTCACATAGCTGATACTATTGAGTAAATCGTTCACTGATTTTGTTAAAAATTATGTTCCTTGAATTTTGTTATTACAGCTATTAATATGTTAACCACACTATATTGTATATACTACATATAGCAGGTATCTGTAATGTAGGGACATTTCACAAGATGAACTGTTTACCAGACTGTTTTTCATGATCATCAATACTATCACAAATGAACGATGGAATACCATTAATTGCACTTTCTAGATTATGATCACCATGACAGCTGCCTAGATGTGCGTGTTTGAAGATAAAATAATATCGATAATGAGACTATCTACATGTTTCCTCATAACCAGAATGCAAAGACCATATTAGTCAGTCATGTATAGTTTATAGTTTCCATTGTCCTTTGTTTTAAGCAATTGTAAATATGTCAAACACTACTAGTTACCACATGTTTACTCCAGTTATTTTTTGTCTTATGTTCTACTTTACTGTACTAGCTTTCATATACATTTACTTTTCATTTCATTCATTCATCAGCTGCACTATCTCTTCATTAGCATTTTGCACGTACATGTATTTCTTGTTTACATTTTACAATGAATACTTTTAGTAGACATGCATGGGCTGCATTTATCAGTGGTAATACTGTTTTTGAAGTCAACAGAATTGACCTCCATCTCTGGCTGTTGACTACTTCTTCTATATTAACTGAGACACCTTTGGGTAATATATCAGAAGCTTTTGCATGGTCAGACATACTCATCCTTATATCTTGGGATATTGAATTGAATCCAGGTCCGCAAAATGATCTCAGTCCAATGATGGATTTAAGCATCTGTCATATAAATGTCCAAAGCATTAAAGCTACATACAATGGGGAAAGGCTGAAACTAGATCTAATCAGAAATGAAATATCAAAGTCATTTAATATAATTACACTGAGCGAAACATGGCTTACTAATAACGATAACCTAAATAATTTTGAAATTCAAGGATTTCAGCCACCTTTTGTCTTAAACAGATCAAGCCATGCAGGGGGAGTTCTCTGTTGGGTAAAAAATGGAATTGCTGCTAAACGTAGATACAACATCGAAGTAATTAATCTTGAAGCTCTCTGGCTGGAAGTAAGGTGCAACAATCAGAAATTTTTACTTTGCACAGTCTATCGGCCACCAAATGTCACATCATTTTATGATGACTTCCAAATCTCTTTGGATAATGCCCTTCAATCTCCAAATCATCTCATTATAATTGGTGACCTAAACTCAGATTTGAACACAAACATGGGTAATAAATTAAAAGCTTTTGCACATTCGAACAGGCTTACCATTCATATAAACCAACCAACTAGGATAACAGAAAGATCAAGTTCCGTTTTAGACCAATGCTTAACAAGTTGTCCCGCGCTAATTAAAAACACAGGTGTCCTCCCACCACTGGCCAACAATGACCATTGCACAATTTTTCTTAACTTGAAATTCAAATACTCAATTGGTAAATCCTATAGGAGGCAAATTTGGAAATGTTCAGATGCAGATATTGAAGGCTATAAAGGGTTTCTGAGTAGTTATAATTGGGATTCCTGCTTCAGTCCTGATAAAACTGTGGATCAATCATGTGATCTTATTACACAAATAATTTTCAGTGCTGCTAAGAAATACATTCCCAACAAGATTGTAATGATAAGACCTAATGATAAATCATTTTACAACAACCAATTACAGCAAATGAAACGTAAGCTTAACAGACTACATAACAAAGCTAAAAACTCTAATACGCCCGAGTGCTGGGAACAGTTTAGGTTTGAAAGAAACTTGTATCTTAGAGAAGTTCAAAAGGCGAAAAAAGAATTCTTAAAGCAAAGAAATGATGCTTTACAAAATGAAATTAAATCTCCTAAAAGATTTTACAGCCTTGCCAAAAATGTTTTATCAGCCTCATGTGAAAACACCATTCCTTCTCTTGCAACTGAAAATGGGGATATAATTGTTAATAATCAGGATAAAGCAAATTACTTTAATAAATTCTTTGCATCAGCATCTGTTTTGGATGATTCGTCCGCTAAATTACCACAGAATGACAACTCTGATGTTCGTTTGTCACTAGATTCTATCATAGTTGGAGAAGATGAAGTACTAGACCAATTGAAAATTTTAGATTGTAATAAATCATATGGTCCTGATAGTATATCCCCTCACTTTATTAAACTTGCAACTGATGCCTTAGTTAAACCTCTTACACAGTTATACAACCTCTCACTTTGCCAAGGAGTATTCCCATCTGCATGGAAAAGGGCAAATGTTGTACCTATCCACAAAAAATCTTCAAAACAACTTGCTGATAACTATCGGCCAGTGTCTTTACTTTGCATTCTTGGTAAAATTTTTGAACGTATAATTTATAAGCATATCTACAACTTCTTTCTTGAAAATTCATTAATAAGTAAATGGCAGTCAGGATTTTTATCGGGATTATCAACTGTAACACAGCTACTAGAACTCTATCATTATTTTAGTACATCCATAAAGGAAGGTGAACATACCAGAATTGTATATTTAGATATATCCAAAGCCTTTGATTGGGTTTGGCACAAAGGCCTATTATATAAGCTTAAGAAAAATGGAATTAATGGCACCCTTTTAAAATGGCTTTCAGATTACTTGTGCAATCGGTATCAAAGAGTAATCATCAATGGACAGTTCTCTGACTGGCTACCAATAATTGCTGGAGTCCCTCAAGGGTCTGTCCTGGGGCCTCTACTATTTCTTGTCTTTATTAATGACATTACATCTGTAGTGAAACATTCTGAAATAAGGATGTTTGCCGATGATACTTGTATCTTTACTAAGTCTTCTTCCACCTACGAATCTGCAAAAGTATTAAATGAAGACTTAAGTAACATCGAAACTTGGGCCTCACAATGGCTGGTAAAGTTTAGCCCAGCTAAAACTGAGTCAATGTTTATATCTCTCCAAACTCACAAAGCATGCAATCTTCCACGCTTAGTGTTTTACAATACTCCTATAACAAATGTTCCCCATCACAAACATGTAGGACTCTGGATATCTAACAATTTGAAATGGGATACCCATATAACTTGTTGTATAAATAAATGTTTACCTTTACTAGGAATCTTAAGAAGTCTCAAGCTTACAGTGTCAAGGGCAGTCTTAGAAAAACTTTTTCTGACTTATGTTAGACCAATTATGGAGTATGCTTGTGTTGTATGGTCAGGAGCTCCCATACAATTACTTTCTAAACTAGATAATATACTAGTGCAAGGAATGCGAATTGCAACTGGTGCCCCTGCAAGGTCAAACATATCAAGTCTATACAAAGAGACAGGATGGCAATCTCTTGAAACACGTAGGCATATTCTTACTCTCAAAATGTTATATAAAATTATAAACAATGAAAGTGCTAACTATATGAAAGACATCTTATTGCCAAGATTATCTGAAGTTCCATCTTCACTACTAAGACTCCGTCAAGACATTGATACCAGGCCATCAGTAGGTGATTTCATATTCCCTAGAAACAGGACTCAGTTGCAAGAACGTCTCTTTCCATATGTTGGGGCTAAGTTATGGAACAAAATACCCACCTATATTAGGAATCAACCAACACTAGGTTCTTTTTCCAAAGAGGTTCTCAAATTTTACAAGCTACAACCATCATCTTATCTAAAAAATTTACAAAAACTTTACAATTTGGGGGACAGGGCTACAAACATTGCCCATACTTGCCTCAGACTGGGTTACAGTAAACTAAACTCACATTTAAAGAAAAATATGTATGTAAGAGAATGTGAGTCTTGCCTCTGTGGATTTCCAAATGAAGATCCTGACCACTTTTTCATCAGTTGCCCTTTGTATGCCAACATCAGGCATGATCTCTTAGAATCCCTTCACTTTATACAAGGCCAAATAACAATAAATGCCAATTTACTCTTATACGGAAGCAGAAATTTAAAATATGATCAAAATAAAGTTATTTTTAATGCAGCCCACAGATTTATTGCTCAAAGCAAGCGGTTTTAATTGTGCAAGGTATTCATGATGTGATAGTGCAGTCTCATTTCATTTATCATTGTAAATAAATCCCATTGTGCAAGAAGGCTTGATATAATTGTTAAATCAATTGTTGCCTAATTGTGAATAAAATATGTTTAAACTAAATAAATACATTATATCTATGAATAAACAAAACTTCGTTATGAACCTGTGACGTCATCAATCATCATACTGCGAGAAAAACAATATGTCAGCTTTTTACTCTTTCACTTCGTGATATTTATTTTTTCTAATGCTATTTATGGCTCTTGTACCATATATTTCTTAAAATAAACCACAGTTTCATTCTTATAGGTCATTTGTCTACTGAATTAAGTTAACTTCACATTTTTTTGTGAAAACGCTTCCTATGACCTTTAAAGCATGTTTGTGCAATTTGTTTCTATCAGGGGAAAATGCTTACACATACAGAGAAGCAGTGTAGAAACAGACATTAAAAAAACTAGTTAGGGAAACTAATTTAGATCTTGAAATTATAACAATTTGGAAGAAAGTAGTAAGTTATGTTATTTATTTAGACATTGGGATAAAACACCTGCTATGCTTGATGTTAATCATGTTTGTGTTGATAATCAATGTGCATTGGGACAAAATCTGGTTAGTGAACAGTGTCCAATTGACTCTGCTGAAGTTAAAGTTTGTCAAACCTCTGAGTTGTGTTAATAGAGAAAAATTATTGGATTTATGTATGTCTCTGGTGTGTAGAAAACCACACAGTCCATGTCAATTATGTGTGCTTAAATCTAGTGGTTCAAAAGAAAAAGCATGTGAAAATATTCTCAATTGGCTATGTGGACAAACAAAAATTAATAGACAGGTATATGAGCACTTAGAAGCTGCAGGACAGGCTTATTTCTGTAACCCTGATTTTGTCAAATTTGTCTCACAATCTATAGATTTTTAAGGCTTCATACCTTTGATTGAGTTGCTTTATAGGGAGAGTTTACCGGTTCCTGAATGCAATAAACCCTTAACTTGGCCATGGCAAGTGCACCTGGAATGCAAAGGTTTGGAAAAATTCAATTTTGCAATTGAAATTCCCTGTCCCCACCCATTTTAATACGGACTGTTGGAAAAGATATGCACTGGAGTACTGGGATTGGCAAGTCTTGCAGTTTGCCCTTTATGGGTTTCCTTTGGGGTTCTGAAATGAAGGGCATAATCTAACAAGTGAACATATCAATCATGCCTCGGCTAAGCAATTTCCAATACACATTGACCATAATATAAAGGAGGAGATGGATTATGGTGCTATTTATGGTCCCTTTGACAATTCCCCTATACCCGACTTACATGTGTCCCCATTCATAACCAGGCACAAACCTGATTCTGAATTTTGAAGAGTCATAGTCGATTTGAGTTGGCCCAAAGGTCATAGCGTTAATTCGTACCTCAAAAAAGATTGCTACTTGGGAACTTTTTGTAAATTGGGATTTCCAACAATAGACGATGTTACCAACCAAGTCAAAAACCTAGGGGCTGGTTGCTTTCTCTTTAAAATTGACTTAAAGTGTGCTTATAGGCAGTTGCGAGTAGATCCATCAGAATACAATTTAACTGGCTTAGAGTGGAAGAATCAACTGTATATCAACAGTGCTTTGATGTTTGTCGCTCGGCCAGGGGCCCTTTGCATGACAAGAGTGAATCAATTCAAAAGATTTGTTTTGGCAAAACACAATCATAATGTCCTCATATATATTGACGATGCTATTGGGGCTGGAACTCCGGCATAAGCAAAAGAAGCTTTTCAGTTCTTACTTGTTTTATTGCAAGGGTTGGGTCTTCCCATTTCTGCATCGAAATTAGAACATCCTAGTACCCGAATTTCATGCCTGGGTTTGATTTTGGACACAATGAACATGACATTGACTATTCCTGATGGGAAATTGAAGGATATAGTTAAGATTTGTAGCCGGTGGTTAGGTAAGGACATGATAACCAGAAAAGAGTTACAATCCCTATTGGGGAAGCTGAATTTTGTATACAAGGCAGTCCCTAATTCCAGAAAGTTTGTAAACAGACTCTTAGCCCTTTTAAGAGGTAGTGGTGACAGTAGAGTCATTGTTTTGCATCAAGATGCAAAAAGAGATCTAGTTTGGCTGAATTAATTCTTATTAATATAATATAGAATATTTTAATGGAACAGCCACATTTGTCTATAAACCGTTGTTGCAATTTGAAACTTTTGAGATTGATGCCTGCCTGGAGGGAATTGGGGGGCTTTGGGGGAATGCAGTACATCACCATCCCTTTCCCTCTGGTCATGGACATCATGTAACTGACCTGAAGTGCTGGAACCTTTTAGTGGCCCTGAAGGTTTGGGGGTGCCAGCTTTATGGCAGGCGTATTATTCTAAAGTGTGATAATATGACAGTAGTACAAGTGTTTAATAGTGATAATACTAGAAGTCAGTTCTTGGCAGCAGTGCTGCAAAATGTGTGGTTAGTATATGCAATTCACAAAATTGAACTTAAAGTTGTGCATGTAGCAGGAATAACAAATGTCATAGCAGACTTGCTATCTCGTTGGAATATCACTTGTCAGCCTCAGGAGAAAGTGTTGCAACTGCTTCCATCGCCAGTGTGGTATGAAATTACAGAAGGTCATTTGTATATTGATATGCTTATATAATACTCTTTTCTCTGGCTCAGTAACAGACATTTAATGACTTATGAGCCTTGAGTCCAGCAAAGATGATCGAGGGGTTATGATGATTTACATAATTTGGTCTGTGTATTTCTTTACATTACAGGTAACCCAGCACTTGATGTATTAGCGGCCTCTGCCTGGGAAAAGTTTAGCACATAATCCCAGAACATCAAAAGCCTACACAAACAATTTTAGAGTTTTCATAGGTTTTTTGTTAAAGCACGGTATAAACTTACAATGTTTAAATGTTGTTCACATCCTGGCTTTTGTGGAGTTTTTAGCAAAAAATTCTTGTACAGCAGGTACAATATCAAATTATCTGTCAGGAATAAAAGCCAAATTCATTCAGATGGGCTGGTCAGTTACTCTTTTTGAACACCCACAGATCAGGCTATGTGTGAAGGCAATGCAAATGCTGGCGCCTTTGAAGCCAAAAGTGACGGGAATTTTTTATCATGAACTATTACTTAAGCTGGTTGCACTATGTGACAATACCCATCAACCACCTGCCTTTAAGGCTTTGTATCTACTGTCCTTCTTTTTCATGTTGAGCATGTTGAGACTTGCTTCAATTCTTCCCCACTCTAGAGCAACTTTTTCTCCCCATCTCCATCTAACTAGGGGTGATATATTTCTTTCCACTTCTGGTATTCAACTCCTGGTAAAAGTTACCAAAACTTAGAAAAAACAACTCTTTCACAGTTCTCAACATTCCACTTTTAGATAACTCTCCCATCTGTCCTGTTCAGGCAATTGTAACATTATTAAATTCAACCCCTGGGAATGCAAACACTCCATTGTTCCAGGTTTTTGATGGTTATTGGTCAGTATTAATTGACTCCAGGGCTAGGAAACATCTGACAATGTTGCTTTCCAAGTTAGGTTTAAATCCATCTATGTACACTTTTCATGGATTTCGAAGATCATCCGCATCCTTGGCTTTCTTATCTCAAGTGAGACTGGAGCACATAAAGCAACATGGCACCTGGAAGAGTTGTGTAGTTTCGAGATACATTAATAGTAATACGGCAACCACTGATGTAGTCGCAAAAACATTCAAACAGGTATTCACAACATAGGCATTTCTACTTCATACTATTTGGGATTGGTGGGAAAATATTTTAAATATTTTAAATTTTTCAAGGTACATACACGTATATGTGCAAAATGTTATGCAAAATGTTCTAGAGATGGGGCGTATCTTGGTCTAGTGTTATGGGGTCATTCAGACCCAGTGTCAGACCCAGATTGAGTGTTAACAGATAACAGTAGAGTAAACATTAATGGTGATGGTTAACTAGGTGTACAGAACTGTGATGGTAAATGCTTAACACTAACAAATGTACAGAGTGTGTATATGTGACTGTTTAACAGTAATTACAGTGAATGTTTTAATATAAATTTCTTAAGCAAGTCATCAATTCAAGCAAACAGCTTTCTTAATCTGTGTGACTGCAGCCATCTCAAAGCATTTCAAAGTCTGTTTGCTGCAGTCTGTGGTGTACTGTATTGTGTGAATTGTGTGTGTTTTTGTTGCAAAGAAAATTTTAGTATATGTACTTAGTTGTCAAATGAATCCTCATCTAGGCAACTGAATCAAAGGTAAAAGGGATTATTTCCTGTATTTAGTGATATTTTATGTGGGCTATGTTATATTAAGCAAGACATAATATAACATGAAGGGAACACATAATGTGTCAATGTTTTCTGTACTGACTGAGAACTGAAAGCTTTTGTTACGTCAAGAAGAATGCGGTAAAAATTCAACAAAAGCAGGATTTTTTTAGCATGTTTATAACATGACCATTTGTACATTATTGGTGCATCGGTGGTACAGTTAGTCTTATCATGATGCATGAATTATTATCACTTGTATATATTTCAATGAATGGCCATGGATGTCCTCAGCTAGAAGTCTGAAAAGTTCACAATAAAGGTGCATGTTATATAAAAATTTGGGTTACAAATGTGATATAATTGAACAATAATATTAACCAAATATAATTATAACGTGAAGGCAACATGAAAATTCCAATCTCTGTTAAGTGAATTTAAATCAACATAGACCAAACTGGTATTTTATCTGGGGCTGATTTCACGATAGATGTTAGCTCAGTCTCAGGCTCAAAGTTAAGACTTTTGTATCAAATTTGTGGAACATTTTAGTTCCATTCAAGGATTTCACCAACTGTCTCAGTCTCACCGTTGGCAGATAGGTTGGTAGTGGACTAAAGTTTGGGTGACAAAGGCTCATATATAGCTGTCATAATTCTTTCTCCACTTAGGCAATAACATAACAAAACTACTGTGATTATTCAACAAGATTAGTCACAGCTGCAGCCCCTTCTGTAAAACAGTTTGAGGCAAAGACTTAGCCCATAGACTTCGGTGTTATGGTCGTGAGTTTAAAGTATTTGATCTTGAAGCAGCCTTTATATATGTAAAATATTGTTAGAAAACCTCAAGGAAATCCGTGACCTCATATCTCATTATGAATATTAATAAATTGGGTGCTGTGGTCATTGTGATGTTCTGATTTAAAATGTACTCATATGTTGTATTACAATAATTTGGTTTCTACAATGTTCTCATTTAAGATTTGTCATTCATCTGAATTTGTCTAAAATGTATTATCTGTGTACTTCAAAATGAGGCTCATAAATATGTAATGAAGAGTTTGGTATAAAGATATACTACACAAGAATAAAGTCAGAGTCCTGTATGACAGCCAAGAGTTAAGAAATAAATTAGAATATATGTTAAACTAAGTTTGTTTTAATTAATACAAGCACAAACATTATAGTCGTCAGTTGAAAGTATTTTGATCTTCAAGCAGTCTTACTATCTATAAGATATTGTCAGAAAAACCCACGGAAATTCGTGACCTCACATATCTATATAGGTGCGATAAAGAGGTGCGACAAGAGGTGTGATCCGGGAAAAAAATCCGGTTCCGAGTTTTATAATCTACCAGTTTGAAATGGCAGGTGATCAAAGTAGTGAGAAGAAAAGGCGATTAGAAGTGGTAATATTGAAGTGTAGTGCTAGTCATGTTGTGACACATTGTCATACAATATACATATATTTTTTGGCTTTTGCTTAAGTCACATGAAATTTTTGCTTTACGTCAAACATTTATTATCGCCCACAACATGGCAGTATTTCACAAACATCCTTGTAATCTGTGTGATCCGGATTCAGATTTAGATTCTTTGGATAACCTAGATTTGTGAAATGCAATTTTCTCAGTTTCCCAATCCAAAATGAAAAAAAAATAAGATAAACCACTACTGGTCGGCCAGTGAATTTCGTCACCCCAGTGAAGTTCGTCACCTGCATTTTATGGCAGTATTAAAGAGTTTTTGCTGTGAACTTTCAGCACATATGTATACCTTGTTGCTGAAAGCAGCTATTCCATTTATTTAGATATGAATATTGCCTATCCTTGAGCATTTTTACGGCAGGTGACGAACTTCACTGGGGTGACGAAATTCACTGGCTGAGCAGTAGTGCATGTAGACGTGGTAACCGCAGCGATCGACCCTTACGGGATCTAACGCCGTGGTTCCTCCCCATTTAAAACTAGAGATTTCAAATATTAGCTTACCCTCAGAATTGTACCGGAAACAATAAAACAAGTAAAAGATTGTAATAATATTTAAATTATCAGTCCAATGATGCCGTTTTACGTCTACAATGTACTATTATGACTTTTAACAACAATATTTACAGTTTTCATCCTCCATGTTGAAATTCTGATTGGTTTGAATTTATTGCCGTTCATATATGATTTCTCCTAAACCTCGGAATTCCCACTTCCATGAGTTTTTGGTATTCAAAAGTGTAGTTATCTGACTTGGGCGTTTTTCACTAAATTTTTATCACAATTTATGCTACAAATGTAAAGTTTTATGTTTTTTGGTTTGTATTAGGTTTGGACTTTTGAATGACATATGAAAATACCAAGCTTTGATAATTCATTAAATAACTTCAATATTTACGCATAAGGATTATAATGTGAAATGATCTATCAATACCAAAAAATGTAATAAAAGTAATTTTAATTGTAATTTTATTAAATTATTTCAATTTTCTGGAAAATAGTGAGCAGTTCAACCTTGACCCAGACAATTTTATATTGGATTGAAGTATAACTTCATTTACTGTATGGTGATCCATGATCATGCTAATAAAAATGGCTAATTTCGTTTAGTACTCTTACAAAATTAATTTCAATTATAGAACATATTTAATGAATAGAAACTAGCATATATTTCGAAACTACAGACAAGAAATATATATTCTTATTTCTTAATTTTGAAACATATTTTGAAGGCAAAAATTTATTAGTAAAATTGATAGATAAAAACATTTGCTGTGAAGTTTTCATGTTATATGCTAATGTGTCAGTTTGCAGGTGCTCTGGATTATATCTTACAAAAATATTACTCTTAAAAATGTTGTTTATATGGATTATTACAATATCTAAATGTCATGGAGTCATATGAGAACAGAAAAAAATACAATAATATGCTTAGAGTACAAAGTCCTTAACCAAACTGTAGTGTTACTGTGGTTTTTAAGTAAAATTGTATTTAGGTAACAGTATTGCGAATTTTAAATGAAATAATATCTAGGTAACAGTATTGGCCTCTTAGCTTTTCAAAAATTTTCTCCAATTTGCAGTAAAGTTTCATATATGGGGTGACATAATGGTTTATATTAACGGCTAAAAATATTAAACAATTATTTCAGTTATGGTAAACAATGGCGGACAATAGAATATAAAAATAAGATATAAGGTATTATATGGAAATAAATGAATATTCAATGTGAGTTAAATTCGAAGTATTGTTATTTATTGATTATATTTGGATTTAAATGAATTTGACAAGCCAATGAATGCCTAGGTTGTAAATATTTGAAATCTCTAGTTTTAAATGGGGAGGAACCACGGCGTTAGATCCCGTAAGGGTCGATCGCCGCGGTTACCACGTCTATACTCTATAGTGCATGGTGGTGGACCAATTCACGCCCACCCCTACATTTATCCAAAACAATCACAGTTAAACAAATTACAAATGTATATGATCAATTTGATGATTATCTACAATATGGTAAACATCTTCTCTATGAAAAATCATAAATCTTCAAGAAAATTGAGGGTGGGCGTGAATTGGTACCCGGGCGTGAACTGGTCCACCACCACTAGTGGCTTTCTACCAGTAAACGCCCGCCAACCAGTGAACGTCCGCCTTATATTTCTTTGTTCGTAGAGGTCAAGGACAAATGCTTCTATTTATCTACAAAATGGGCGTTCACTGGTATTTCCGGTTTGCGGTAAAACAGACAATAGTAGAGATCAGTTATTAAAATATAAAGCTTTGAAACAAACATAACAAGATGGGCCTAAGTTAATACTTGTGATGTATACTGTACTGGTCAGCCAGTGAAGTTCGTCACCTGCCGTAAAAACGCTCAAGAACAGGCATTATTCACATTTAAATAAATCAAGGTTGGCAGTTTTTTCCAAAGCGGTTTTTTCCGGCTGGTTTTTTCCGGTTTTTACCGTCCCGGAAGAAATAGGTTTTATCCGCTTTTGGACAAAACCGGAAAAAAACCTTCATTAATTAAAAACAACAATTGAAAACCCAGAATCATACAAAATCATTTATTTAAATTTTTTATGTTGAAATGTTACAAGAATAGTAGCTCTTATACATTTATTACATATTTATACCTTTATTATATTCTATGTTATATGTTTTATGTTATATGTTAAGTATCCTCATGCACTTACATTTACAGAAATACATACACAATATATACATAACATATACATAACACAGATATGTATTTCAGTAACATTTTCACTTAAACACTGGGTTATTTAATGTAGATTCTAGGATTCATATTGAAATATACTATTGCATGTGTATAATCATATGAAGTACATTAACATAATCACAGTGAAAAATGTGCAGTGGTGTAAGTAGGGGAAAGGGATTATAAATACATGTATATACTATATAGTAAACACCAAATCCCACAAGCTTTTATTTGATTGCCTTAACTTTATTGTCTAGGCACACTGCACACAATTGCAATTGAGATTTATTAGCTGGGGTTCAGCTCCTCAAGTGTCAGCTACTAGAAATAACTCTGGGGTAGATAAACCCTTTGGATAAACCCCTCAGAACTAAACTGCTTCTGAAAGAATGGGTTTAATAACACAAAAGGGCATCACAGTATGTCTTTGCCTCATGAATTAAACCTAGTGTTACGATCGAATGGAAATATGGAAACCGGGTCCCGAAAACAAAAATTCGGCAGAAACCGGATTCGTTCGAATTAGTATACACCAAGCTGTAGTCACACTGTAAAATCTTCTGCATGCGTACATGAACAATTATTTCAACTAAAATGCGGTTTATTTTTTTATAAAATCTGATATTTTGGATATTATTTCACTGTATATTGGCAAAATATTATACAAGTAAATGTTTTTCAGCGTTTTTGTGCAATATTTTATACGTTTGAGGTGAAATATGTGACATTTCGGGAACAGGTTCTTGGACTTTTGTCACCGGATTTCGTTTACGTTTATATGAATCGAATAGAAACCAACTATCCGGTTTGCCGTCTTTACCACTAATTAAACCAGAAATATCACTTGTATTGTCATTTAGGCTGACATATGTCACACCTGAGTTATACCACTAATTTTATCCAATCTTGAAATGAATGAAATATGAAATTAAAATTCTACACACACTTTAATGGATAATGTTTTGTGTATTTTTTTAGTGTTATTATATATTTTAATTTTCTAGTCTCCTGTAAATATAATTAAAAAAACAGAATTAACAATCATAAATGTTGCCCTGCTCCATTGGACTTTTAGTGACTTTGATTACATAAATACAGAGGGCAAGTGAATGTGTGTTTTAATTGTAAAAAATAACTGTATAAAATAGTGACAATTTTTTCTACTACTACTAATAAATGGAATAGCTTCTTTCAACGGCAAGGTATATATATAAATGCCACAACTGGACAGTAAAACTCTTTAATATTGTCACAAAATGCAGGTGACGAACTTCACTGGGGTGACTAAATTCACTGGTTGAGCAGTATTATTGGACAATTTTGTGGTGGAAGAATAAAATATAAAGCTGTAAATATAATTTAAATTCAAAAGATTAACTTCAGAATGGGCGTTCACTGGTAGAAAGCCACTATAAATATAATAAAATTCAGTGTAGTAAATTTTTAAAATTTGCTCCCACAATTGGCCACAATTCTCTCAAAAACGTTTTTTAAACCTTCACCTTCAAACATGTCCTAACAAAGATGGCAGTGAGCAATAATAGGGGATTTTAGAGCACTTTGTCAAAATTTGCCCCACATGCAATCCCTAAAAGTAAGAATTGAATGGGGGCACAATTTTGAAGTCACTATCTTAAAATTTTTGACATAAAAATAATATTTTCATTAGTGAGCAACCTTAAAAAAATGTTGAATTTGACCTCTGACCCAATTATTAGTGAGACATCAATAAGTTCATTTGTAACGTTTTTTTAACATTTTCCATTAAACGTTTAATAAACAGTATACATAAAGCGTTTTAAAAACATTCAATAATAAATGGTTTCCGTACCAATCATTTTTTAACCTTTGCAAAAACGTTTCCTATCAAACGATTGCAAAACCCAAAAATGTTTACTGGGCGATCACAACACAAGCGAATCCGTTAATCTGACAAATCTAGATTTGATGGATTTGATTTTTCATCGACAACAAAACCTCAGAAACAGAAAAAAATTCTGGTGATGCGACTGCAGAATCTCCCTGACATAACTTGAAATATGCTAAGTAATAAGTTAAATTAGAACAGAATAGAAACATTTGTATTGCACAAAATTGATAAACAATCCTCTAATGCGCTCAAGATAAAAAAGGGAAAGTCCACCGACATATCAGGTCAAGATCCAAATTGACGCCCACTAGGGAGATGTACTATCAGGGTACGAAAGAGTATTTCTGTCAGTCACGGACTGGCGGACCAGGACAAATTTCGAACCCTGTGTACTATGGTGGAGGATATGCTAGTCTGAACAAATAAGTTTTCAGCTGACTTCAGAAACCTGTTATTGTGTGCTGTGATCGGATTGATTGTGGGAGTCTGTTCCATTCAGTGGGGGAAGCCACTGCAAAACCTTGCCTACCAATGGCCTTTCTAGGACAGACTGAGAGAAGAGATAGCCCATTTCCTTGAGTTAGGCTACTGGGTTTGATCAAGGATGACCAAGTATGTGGGTTGGGAGAATTTGATGGCCTTGAAAGTAATTAAATTATATTTAAACAAGGTGCGGTATGTAATACGGAGCCAGTGTAGTGTTTGAAGAAAAGGAGTGACATGGCTTGTTCTATGAAGTCTAAAACACATTATATTTACTTACGCCATAGAGTAGGGAGTTACAGTAGTCAAGTCGACTGCTGATCATTGAGTTTGCAAGCAAGGCTACAGTCTCCACACAGGAATTCTTAGGTCCTTGAAGTGATAGTAACAGGCATGACAAACCTTGTTTATATGACTGGTAAAGGTGTTTCCAGTGTCAAAGGTAACACCTAGGTTCTTGACTATATCAGTAGGGGAGATAGAATTTCCCAGAAATTGGGTGGGAAATGTTTGGATGAGGCAATGAGAAGTGTTACCATTTCTACTGGTAGAAACTCCAATTGGATTTTTTATTGGTAGTATTTCAAATTCTACCAGATTGGAGTTTCTACCATGATATATACATCCTATTTTATGTCGTAACTTTGTTAAATTACAAATGGCATTCAGTATAATTAATGCTCTCATTATGCTGTTTCATATTTCTTTGAAAGTGTTACATTTTGACAATATATCTCTATTATTGACTGTTAGCAAGTCGGAAATAGTAGTGAATGTCCATTGTGTTTGCATATAGAAGCACTTGTCCTTGACCGCTAATAAAGATGTGTAAGGCAGGTGTTCACTGTTTAGAATGCCACTACAGTATATATGGAAGTTGAAGTGAGAACAGAAATAACTTAAACATATTTTTGACTGTGAAAGTTTCTGCCAAGTTAAAGCACTGATTTGAAAACATATTATTACCACTTAAAAAGCACAGTAAAAGATTAATTGATGTGAATAGTTAAAGGTTAAAGTTAGTTATAGCATGCATTTGTGTCAATGTAGCTTTTTATCAATAACAGTGCCCATTGATGATATATACATCCTATTTTATGTCGTAACTTTGTTAAATTATCAAATGGCATTCAGTATAATTAATGCTCTCATTATGCTGTTTAATATTTCTTTGAAAGTGTTACATTTTGACAATATATCTCTATTATTGACTGTTTGCAAGTTGGAAATAGTAGTGAATGTCCATTGTGTTTGCATATAGAAGCACTTGTCCTTGACCGCTAATAAAGATGTGTAAGGCAGGTGTTCACTGTTTAGAATGCCACTACAGTATATATGGAAGTTGAAGTGAGAACAGAAATAACTTAAACATATTTTTGACTGTGAAAGTTTCTGCCAAGTTAAAGCACTGATTTGAAAACATATTATTACCACTTAAAAAGCACAGTAAAAGATTAATTGATGTGAATAGTTAAAGGTTAAAGTTAGTTATAGCATGCATTTGTGTCAATGTAGCTTTTTATCAATAACAGTGCCCATTGTTATACATAAAGTAAGCACATTTAAGAACAAGTTATGTTGGGGAGCAGTATCTTGTTAAATAGATCTAAGGATTTTTATTTCGAAAATACATGCAAATTAGAGTACAAAGTAAAGTGATCATATGCCCCTGTTCCACCAAAAGATTAAGCCCCGATCCTGTCGGCGACCCTTAATCGTGGACAGTCGGTTGAAAAAAAATAAATAAATCGGCGGGAATACTGGGTCAGTACTGAAGTCTGGGATTAAGAACAGATCGTCCCCAGGACGCCTCAGGCGGCCGCAGACAGTCCCCGACTGGTCTGGGACTAAGAACCGACTAAGCCAGTTTTCTGGTCGGTTTCAACCACGACCCTGTCGCACACAAACCGACTGGGTCCCAGGACGCCTCAGGCCGCCTGGGACTAAGCCCCGACTAACCCACGATTAAGTCCCAGCGTCCTCAGGCCTCCTCAGTCTTCCCCAGACCAGGATCCCTGATTATTGTTTTGCAAAGTTGCTGAATTTTCTGGGTATATATATATAAAATTCGCGATATAGTCACCATTGCTTTTCTAGGAACACAGCAGGATGCCACCTTTTAATGGAAGACAGATTCAACAACAACTTAGGGCTTTTTTTGGTTTTTATTCAGTTAAAAATAATCATGTATTTCCATTTTTTACGTCAAGCACAGCAACCACCACCAGCACCACCAGCACCCATACAGAGACCTAGAAGAAGGCACAACATGTGGGCCAGGCCATGGCTACTGCAGAGAGAGGAGAGGGGGGCCTACCACAACATTATGGCTGATCTGTATGCCACAGACATTCCAGGATTCACCAACTACATGAGGATGACCCCAGAATTCTTTGAAATGATGAAGACCAGACTGGAACCATGTCTAGCCAGGCAGGCCACCAACTACAGAGCTCCTATCAGTGTTGGGGAGAAGTTAGCCCTCACCATCAGATATCTGGCCACTGGAGAGTCATACACATCATTATCCTGTCAGTTCAGGGTTGGCAGATCCACCATCTCCAAGTTTCTACCAGAGGTCTGCAGGGCCATCCAGGATGAGTTCACCAGAGAGTACCTCAAATGTCCTACTACTCCAGATGAGTGGAAAGAACTGGAAAGGGAATTCAGGATCAGGTGGAATGTTCCACATGCCCTGGGAGCCCTGGATGGGAAGCATGTGGCCCTGAAGAAACCCAAGAACTCTGGAGCCCTCTACCACAACTACAAGGGGTTCTTTTCCATTGTGATGTTGGCCCTGGAAGATGGACAGTATAAGTTTAGATGGGTGGATGTGGGTACAGCTGGATCTTGCTCAGATGCCCAGATATTTAATGCCTCTCAGCTGAAGAGGAGGATTGAAGATGGCAGGATAGGCTTCCCTGACCCAGCTCCTATAACCCAGGGTGGTAGAGATGTCCCCTACTTCATTCTGGCAGATGATGCTTTTGCCCTGAAGACCTGGCTCATGAAACCCTATGGCAGAAGGCTGTTAACAAGAGAGGAAAGGATTGCCAACTATAGAATATCAAGGGGCAGGAGAGTTGTGGAGAACGCTTTTGGCATCCTGGTCTCAAGATTTAGAGTCATGAGGACCACCATTGAACTACCCCCAGAAACAGTTAGAGAAGTGGTCATGACCTGTGTGGTTCTGCACAACATACTCAGAAGCCAGTATCAAGGTCAACCTGCTGGTCAGCAGCCTGGGGATGATGAAGATGGTGATGTGCCTGGTGAATGTGGATTGATTGGTGGTGCTGCTGGTGGTGGCCAAGATAGAAACCCTGCTAGAAAGGCCAAAAGACAGAGGGATTACCTGAAGGACTACTTCAATAATGAGGGAGCAGTGGCCTGGCAAGATGGCAGAATATAAGTCCTGTTGCAGTAAACAGTCCTTTTCAGGACTAACTATAACAGTCCTTTTCAGGACTAACAAACAGTCCTTTTCAGGACTACCAAATATTCCAAAAACAATTAATCAGCTATGCTTGCTACAGACGGACAAACCCCATGCCAAACATAACTTGTTCAGATGGACAAACAGACAAACCCCGTGCCAAACATAACTTGTTCAGACGGACAAACGGACAAACCCTGTGCCAAACATAACTTGTTCAGACGGACAAACAGACCAACCCCATGCCAAACATAACTTGTTCAGACGGACAAACAGACAAACACAAGTTACTCACCCAACAATCATACAAACCCAGTGTTAAACAAAAGCAAAACACAAAGTCACACATAATATCCTAAATTGAATTATTTTTTTATATATTTGGAAATCCACCTCCTAATTTCAACAATTTTTTTTGTTCATGGTTTGGAATTTATTTGTAGCAGAAATGTTTTTATGGAAATCTTCAATTTTAAATCTTCACTTCTAATCACAAAAATGCAGAAAATATAACCATAAAACTAGTTTTGTTTTCAATAATGGGGGATTGTGTTTGCAAAATAGTTTGTCAGTTCGTTGGCATGAGTTCTATTTAATTTTGGGTTTTTGTGTTTCTTGGTTAGTGGTTACTGGGGTTGGGTTTATTATTGGTAGTTGGATGTTGGGTTTCTTACTGGGTTTGTTATTTGGGGGTTATGTTTGGTATTGGCATTGTCTGTTTGTGGGTTGGCAAGTATGTAATAATGCCTTTTAACTCAAGGGAAGGTGTAAGTGTTGGACTTTTCAATTACAGATTTTAAACTATCCCATGGATTTCAATCTAAAAATGGGCTGATTAATGGCCATATTGGGAGTTATTTTTAATTTTTTTTATGTGGCCTTTTTTGTTATGTGTGGTACCATGGGTTATTTGTTTCATGTTTGGGGTGGTGTAGGTGTTGGACTTGAACTTTTTTTTTCTTGTGATAAGTATTTGTACTGAACTTTTTTGTTTTGGGAGGGGAATTGGAATAACATGTAGCTGAATAATTGTTTTTGGAAGATTTGGTGGCCCTGAAAAGGGCCTGGCAGGTCAAAGACCCGCCCTGACTGGATGGCTACTGAGGAGGCTGCTGCTGCTGTTGAGGTGGTGCTGAAGTGGTGATAGTAAAGAGCTGCTGCTGTGGTTGTTGTTGTTGCTGCTGCTGCTGAGGCTGCTCGACGATCTGTGTTGATGTCAGATCTGGTAGCTGGCTTAAGATTCCACTCAGATTGTGTCTGCTCCCTTCGTCCTGTACAGTTAGGACAGATGTCGGGTTGCTGAAGCCAATGGGGCTTGGTGTATAGTACACAAAACTGCTGCTAGCTGCTGCTTGAGTGGAACTAGACGCCTGTGGAGTGGTTGTTGGCAGTAGGCCGACCCTCTGGGACTCCGTGGTAACAGTGGCTGATCTTCTGGGCAATGGCTGACGTCTACGGTTGCCCTTAATAGTTTCGATGTCTCAAAATATCTTGCCCTTTAATTCTTCAAATTCTTCTTGAGTCATCTTTTCGGCCTCTGATGCCACGTAGTCAAAGAAGGGCTGCCTGTCTGACTTCTGATGCAGAAAACTTGAGATAAGTGTCCTCATCTGCTCAAAGTGTTTGAGAATCTTGGAGTCTGTAGTTGAAACGGGTGTTGATGTAATGATGGACTGACTCCTCTCCCTCAGGACACTGGACTCGAGGTGTTCTGTGTCAGTAGTTGACCCACGTGATTCGTCCTGCCTGCTGGTATTTGGACTGGCCTCAAAACCTGAACTTCTGTTGGCCCCCTAATGGCCCCCCTTTCTTTTGATGTGGGTTTTAAGAAAACCCATCTGTTGGTAGACCCAGGACTGTCTCTTGGTCATCTCCCTCGGGGCTTGGCCAGATTGGAGCTTAGACAGCTTCCCATAACGGGTTCGCTGGGACTCGAACCAACGTCTCACAACAAATGGCTGGAGCTTGAGTTCTGCAGATATTTCTGCCCAGAGAGCCTCTCTTCTGGTCCTGTCGTGGAAACGTGAATGTTCCTTGTCATACAGTTCAGGGTGCAGCTTTACAAATTCCACAATGGAAACTTCCTCACTGTCTGTAAAAGTGGCACACACCCTGGCTCTCTTGGCTGAAGAATGGCACTCCGGATCTTCTTCACACCTCTCTTCTTCTTCTGCCACAGCTTCCCCAATAGCTGGACCTTCCTCAATCTCCTCCTCTCTCCTCTCAGTTCCTTCTTCTGTAATAACTTCACTCCTCTCCTCTACTTGACTTTCCTTCTCCCTCTTATCCATCTTTTTCCTTCCTCTCTTCCCTCCTTTCTCTTTTCTCATGATCCAGTCGATAAAATAATAAAAAAATAGTAAAATGTGTCTCCTAACTTTGAAATTTGCCTTAAGCTCAAGTATAATATATATAAAATAAAAATTGAAAACCCCTACAAATCAGTGACACACGTCTCTCAGTAGCCAAACAGTCAGTAACAATGACAAAGTGTGCGCGGTCGCTTATATAGTCCCAGACCTGCTCATTGCCTCGTTTTAATTTCCGATGCACGGAAAACAGTCGGTTCTTAATCGGTTGTTAGTCCCAGGCCGCCTGGGGCGTCCTCAGACCGTCGCAGACTGAATTTGTGCTGTCCCAGGCATCCTGGGGAGGCCGGTTTGGATCGGTTAGGGTCAGTTACCCTTAGTCGGGGCTTAGTCCCAGACCTTGATTTTTGGGTCCCAGGACACCGCAGACGGTCTGAGGCTTCCGGGGACTAATGCAACCGACCCACTTTCACATGCATGAAATTCATACGCATTACATTTGAGTCTGGGATTAAGAACCGGCCTCCTGGGACTAAGCTACGGAGGTCTGGGACTAAGGGTCGCAGGCGGCCTGGGACAACACACGACTGTGTAAATTTGGGTCTGAGGAGGCCTGAGGAAGCCTGGGACTGGACATTTTGTTGACGGCGGGAAATATGAATCGGTTGTAGTCGTGTGAAATATCAAACATGTTTGATTTTTCACACAGCCCCAACCGACAACAACCGACCCTTACAGAAGGTCTGGGACTAAGCAAATATTTCAAACCGATCCCCCAAAACCCTTAATCGGGATCCTTAGTCGTGTGGTGGAACACCCACAATAGGTTACACTGGGCCATAGACACAATATATATGGTTTCTGAAAAAGATAGTTTTTGATTAAAACAAGGCCGAAAAGTCTTTTGATCAACAGGCGCGAGCTGCAAAGCCATCAGTAGGGCACTGACGTCAGGGCTTGAAAGAAATCAGAAACATAAGTAATGCACACTGCTAGGATAGATTCCTTGCTGGAAGTGCAAATTCCATTAAAAGTCCGGTGACAAGAAAGAAAAAATGAAAAAAAAGTGATCTCTAGAAGCACAAGCTTCGCTAGAGCTTATGCTAAAAATATCTCGTGCGAGAATGCTGGATTCTATACCATATCAGAGTTTGAATGTATATGCATCAACTTGTTTGTCTCACTGTGAATTGAAAATTGGACAATGTGCCACCTAGATAATTCACTAGTGCTAAGCCAGTGCATCAAATTCATGACCTATACTTGTTAGTGAAATAAATTTACATTGCATTTTATGACATGAAACATTCGCAGTCAACTCCCAACATTTAGTGACACATTAACTAGAGTGGGGTTCAATTTAAATAAATGAATTAATTTAATGAAAACTATAGTGTTAATTATTTTTTGTGTCAAAGTGTGTGTAACATTTTAAACTATTAAATATATAGTAAGTGTCCATCACCCTGAGTTTCTTTTTTGAACCCTGAATAGGTAAAATATCGAAGCCTGATAATTAGGACATAAATCCTTGATACACCTGAAAGCCATAGTTGATATTTCTAAAATATATAATATCATCCAGCACTCTACTGGAATGACTGTATCACAATCAGAAAAAATACTTTTTGTTATGGAGTGGAATTGACATATTCCTAGGAATCATTGTGCCTCATAGGGGAGGATTTTCATGGGGGTGTGATGTAGGGGAGAGGATTTCATGGTATACTGTCTCTAACATGATCTAAAATGTTGAAACTGATATGCAACATTTGATGTTTGAAACAGGTTGCTGTGGGTACCAATGTTGGTGAAACCTGTCAAACATTTGTGATGCATGATGAAGACCACACTCTCGGAAATGCCTTGAGATACATGGTGATGAAAAAGTGAGTCTATAAAGCTATTAAATGCAGACAAGTATATTTGGTTGAGAACTATCTGGAACAACATTTAGTTGTATTGACATTTCAACTATTAGAAATTTAAGATTATGCACCTCAAACAATATCAAAAGAAAGAGCTAAAGCAGAAATGTTTTTCAGTTTGGCTTTCCTAAAAGTAATTTAATGTAGTTTTACTGTGGTGTTTGATTATGTTTATACATCTGTGCTATCCATGGTATACACATTCAACTTTAATTAAAGTCATGTGTTTTCTTTTTCATTTTTAACCCCAGCCCATAAAGGCTGGGGTTGTAGTCGTCCCCTGCGCCATCCGGGCGGTGGCGGCGGGCATAAAGCTTGTTGGTGTTCCACAACCTAAATCCCTGCACGGATTTTCACCAAATTTTCAGGGTATGTTTACCCCAAGAGGATCTAGAGCTGATTAGGTTTTGGGGGTATCTGGTAACAACTGTTGCCATGGCAAGATTTTTAAGATTTTTGGGTCTTCAAGTTTGTGGGTGTTCCACAGACTAAACCCCTGCACAGATTTTCACCAAATTTTTAGGGGATGTTTACACCAAGTGGATCTAGAGCTGGTTAGGTTTTTGGGGGGTATCCGGTAACAACTGTTGCCATGGCAACACTTAAGTTTTTCGGGTCTTAAAGTTTGTGGGTGTTTCACAGACTAAACCCCTGCACGGATTTTCACCAAATTTTTAGGGGATGTTTACACCAAGAGGATCTAGAGCTGATTAGGTTTTGGGGGGTATCCGGTAACAACTGTTGCCATGGCAACACTTAAGATTTTCGGGTCTTAAAGTTTGTGGGTGTTCCACAGCCTAAACCCCTGCACGGATTTTCACCAAATTTACAGGGAATGTTTACCCCAAGAGGATCTAGAGCTGATTAGGTTTTGGGGGGTATTCGTTTACAACTGTTGCCATGACAACACTTTTAAGATTTTCAGGTCTTAAAGTTTGTGGGTGTTTCACAGCCATAATCCCTGCATGGATTTTCACCAAAGTTTCAGGATATGTTTACCCCAGGAGAATCTAGAGCTGATTAGGTTTTTGGGGTATCTGGTAACAACTGTTGCCATGGCAAGATTTTTAAGATTTTTGGGTCTTCAAGTTTGTGGGTGTTCCACAGACTAAACCCCTGCACGGATTTTCACCAAATTTTTAGGGGATGTTTACACCAAGTGGATCTAGAGCTGATTAGGTTTTGGGGGGTATCCGGTAACAACTGTTGCCATGGCAACACTTAAGATTTTCGGGTCTTAAAGTTTGTGGGTGTTCCACAGCCTAAACCCCTGCACGGATTTTCACCAAATTTACAGGGAATGTTTACCCCAAGAGGATCTAGAGCTGATTAGGTTTTGGGGGGTATTCGGTTACAACTGTTGCTATGACAACACTTTTAAAAATTTTCGGGTCTTAAAGTTGTGGGTGTTCTACAGCCTAAACCCCTTCACGGATTTTCACCGAATTTTCAGGGGATGTTTAACCCAAGAGGATCTAGAGCTGATTAGGTTTTTGGGGGTATCCGGTAACAACTGTTGCCATGGCAACACTTTTAAGATTTTCAGGTCTTAAAGTTTGTGGGTGTTCCACAGCCATAACCCCTGCATGGATTTTCACCAAAGTTTCAGGATATGTTTACCCCAGGAGAATCTAGAGCTGATTAGGTTTTTGGGGGTATCTGGCAGCAACTGTTGCCATGGCAACACTTAAAATTTTGGGGTCTTAAAGTTTGTTCTAAAATCTTTATTATTTTCTGTAACCTAAAATATTGCAGCTAGCTTCATCAGATTTGCACAAAATGTAAATGGACAGGAAAGCTTGTGTCAGAGTAATTGTGTCCTTGTTTTGGAAACAAAGTGGTTTCCATATCACATCGTTAATGCCAAATAGGAGGGTGATCATGTTAAAAAAGCCTTATATCTCCCTTATAATTGTTTCTAGGGCTTCAAAATATGAAAACTACTTGTAAGAAATCATGGCCTGTGAATCTTTTGTAGAACATCTTGTGGGTCCTCTATACTTCTTACAACAGACGTTGTTCCTAAGATTTTTCCAAATCTCAATGTCATTGGCCATTTACCTGTACCTGCGGGCTGGGGTTCTTGCCTGCCAAGGCTGGCTATTTTTGGCTACTAAAATGTTTCAGCCTTGCTTAATTGGTACCACATTTTTAGTAAATTTCCCACTGGTGTCCATTTTTTAACATGGCCTATTCTTGTAAGTTCACCCCATTTAATTTTGTTCTCAGTGCAATAAGGATGTCTCCTTTACTAGCAATTTTTAAATTGCTTGATTTTAAAAATCACAAGTACTTGTGTAAAATTTTCTTGTCTTCTATTTTTTGCAGCCCTGAAACAGAATTTTGTGGTTATAGTGTGCCTCATCCATCGGAAAATAAAATCAATTTTCGAATTCAGACAAAGGGTAGGTTTCTGTGTAAAAATTAGGTTAAAGTATTGCCCTCATAACTGTACAATGCTGATGCCTCTTCTATAAGAATATTACCTAGATAAATGTCTCTTGAGTACACAATGTGTTTTTACAGTGCCTCATGTCATGCTAATAAGACAAGTGTACATTAAAGGCAAGCTTTAATGAGATATAAAATCAGTATATTTTATATAGTTTTGACGATTTCTACAAAATTATACTGCTACAAAACTGGTTAATTCTTTTGGCCATTTCAGGGTGCCATCCAAAAATATAAGTATATTTTTAATTGGAGTAGAATGGCCATCATAAACCACAGTTTCAGCTGATCCTCTGTAAGTGTACTTATCCATTTGCGTGGATGCAAGATGCAGGTGTGGCCTGTGGGGAAGAAATTTAAGCAGTAGTGAAATGGGACAGTTTCCTTGTGTGCGGCCTGCAGATATTGTTTACAACTTGTTTGCACTTTCAAGCATTGATTGACTTTTGTCACATCTGCAGGCTCCCACAAGCAAGATAGGATGTATATTCTGGAAGATGTTTTACATTGCTTGTATCAAAATGTTCTTTCCATTAAACTGAAGAGAATCATGAAAAGATTATTAAAATCGAGCAGCAAATCTGGCAGTAATAGCAATTTAAAAAAAAATATGTTTGCTGTGTTGATTTATCTACTGCTAAAATAGAAAAATGTAAGTGCAAGCTGTCCACCACATATGTGTACATTGTTACATACACCGATAGAAATATGTAGAATATAATTCCGTTTTAATTGGAAATCAGAGTCAGATCTTCTGAGGGGTTTTGGGGGAGTGAAATTTACCCAGATATCTGAAATTCCTGGTTGCATAGGATTGTTTTTTTGATTGTTTCTGAATAGTGGTACTGTATACTTAACTGTTTTTTACTGAATATCAATTAATAATAGTACTAGCAATTTAGACACGTGCAAAGAAGTCCCTCTTTAGCAAGTAACATTATCTTTTGAGGCATTTTTAGAGGCTAGATATGTTGATAATGTCATTTTACCCAGGACTGACCACCAACCTGTTCATGTTTTTCTTTTCTGTGCAGGATTACCTGCTGCAGATCATCTCAAAAAGGGTCTTGAGGACCTGAATAAAGTGTGCCAACATGTGCTCTCCACATTTGAGGTATTTAGTGTCATTGCATCCCCGGACGAAAGTCGGGTATACTTAGGATTCAGTACAGTCACGCCACCGCCACAGGTACCGGCGCTGCAGAGATTTCCTTTCGGACGTGATAACTTAAAAAATATTTTAGTTAGACCTTTCAAATTTGGTATGTGGGTGGGTATGGGCAATGCCACAAACGCTATTGTTTTGTAACCTTGACCTTCAATTTCAAGGTCACTGGTAGCCTCTTAAAGGTCAGGTTTTGGCCGTTTTTTCACATTTTGGCCCAGGTCTCATATACAGAAAGTTAGATCATCCTATGCGTGGTATATATAATACATATATATGTCCTCTGTAAGCATGCAGAAATTTGACCTTGAAGCTCTTCATTGAACGTCATCCACAGACCACCAAAGTACCTCAATGAGACCATTTTTGGAGCATTTTGGAGATACTTTCACACTTAATGCTGACTATATTGCATAGAAACTATTGAAAATGGCTTTGGAGGTTGAGTAAATGATGGAGTACCAGCATCCAGTTTGTTGACCTTGGCTTTTGTTTTCAAGGTCCCTTAGGCCTGTTAAAATGACTCAAAATGGTACCTTTTACTGTATATATGTGCCTGTATAAGACTATGAGGCCATATACCTCCTTTATTATTGGCTGTTACCGCTCTAACAAAAAATATTATAGCTAGCCTTTTAAAATTTGCAGGATATATTCATAACCATAAAATCTTGCGTGGGAATATTTTTGGCCTCATTTTGAAAAACAAGATGGCCACCAGGGATGTTTATTTAACTTAAAGCAAGGACTTTTGTTCGCCCTCTAGAGCAAGGGGTAGAGATCTCAAAATCTCAGATATGTTCCACCTTACAAAATCTTGACTGGGAATATTTTTGGCCTCATTTTGAAAAACAAGATGGCCACCACGGGCGTTTCTTTGTCAGTCATGAAAAGTGCTTATATCTCCCGTATTATTGGTCCTAGAGGTTTGGGATGGTAAACCAACCTATAGGAAATCATGGGCTGGGAATCTTTTGTTGTGGTCAGATTTGACCTTGGACCCCTCCTTCAAGGTCAAACGAGGATAGCCAATCTAAAAGTGCTTATAACTCACTTATTATTGGTCGTACAGGTTTGGGATGGTAAACCAACTTATAGGAAATCATAGGCTGGGAATGTTTTGATATGGTCAGATTTGACCTTGGACCACTCCTTCAATGTCAAACGAGGATAGCCAAACCTAAAAGTGCTTATTATTACTCGCTTATTATTGGTCATACAGGTTTGGGTTGGTAAACCAACTTATAGGAAATCATGGGCTTTGAATGTATTGATGTGGTAAGATTTGACCTTGGACCCCTCCTTCAAGGTCAAACGAGGATAGCCAAACTTAAAAGTGCTTATAACTCGCTTATTATTGGTCCTAGTAGTTTGGGATGGTAAACCAACCAATAGGAAATCATGGGTTGAGAATCTTTTGGTATGGTCAGATTTGACCTTGGACCTCTCCTTCAATGTCAAACGAGGATAGTAAATCCTAAAAGTGCTTATAACTCGCTTATTATTGGTCCCAGAGGTTTGGGATGGTAAACCAACTTATAGGAAATCATGGGCTGGGAATCTTTTGATATGGTCAGATTTGACCTTGGACCCCTGCTTCAAGGTCAAACGAGAATAGCCAATCTAAAAGTGCTTATAACTCACTTATTATTGGTCGTACAGGTTTGGGATGGTAAACCAACTTATAGGAAATCATGGGCTGGGAATCTTCTGGTTTGGTCAGATGTGACCTTGGACCCCTCCTTCAAGGTCAAACAAGGATAACCAAACTTAAAAGTGCTTATAACTCGCTTATTATTGGTCATACAGGTTTGGGATGGTAAACCAACGTATAGGAAATCCTGGGCTGGGAATCTTTTTATGTGGTCAGATTTGACCTTGGACCCCTCCTTCAAGGTCAAACAAGAATACCCCAACTTAAAAGTGCCTATAGCTTGCTTATTATTGGTCCTATAGATTTGCAGTGTGAAACCAACCTATTGGAAATCATGGGCTGGGAATCTTTTGATGTGGTCAGATTTGACTTTTGGCCCTTCCTATGAGGTCAAACAAGGATAGCAAAATCTAAAAGTGCTTATAAATCGTTTTTTCTTGGTCCTAGACTTTTGTAATGTGAAACCATCCTATAGGAAATCATGCGTTAGTAATCTTTTGATGTGATCAGATTTGACCTTTGGCACCTCTTTCAAGGTCATATGAGGATAGCCAAAATTAAAAGTGCTTATAACGCGCTTATTCGTATTCCTAGAGGTTTGCAATGTCATGCCAACCTATTGGAAATCATGGGCTAAGAATCTTTTGATGTGGTCAGATTTCACCTTGGGCTCCTCCTTCAAGGTTAAGTGATGCTTGATTGGCTTTGGTGAGTTTTCTTTCTGGTGGATACAATTTGCATCGGTTCTCCAATGCTCTAGGTCTAGTTACATTTGTATCTTTCATTAAGCAAACATTTTGTTTACTTAGTGTCAGTACAAGTTGCTCCCATAAACACTTAGGCCCCCTCCCCACAGGGGTATAAAATACTCTGTATATCACGCTTCAACCATGTCCTGTCCAGGGATACACTGCGTCGAGACGCAATATCTAGTTAAATACAGATAAAATAGAGATGTCAACATTTTTGGTTTAATAATACTTTCAAATTGCTTTATGTACATTAAAACATTATTTTGTATCACATGATTTTGTGTTTTTAAAAAGAACCCTCATCATGCACCTGATTGTCACTTTTGTTGCTTGATCTTATAAAATGTTTTAGCAAAAAAAAAAAAAAAAATTTCTGATACAAAAATTCAGAAGGGTAAATCTTTACCTCCGCCAAGGAGGTTATGTTTTCACCTGGGTTTGTCTGTCCGTCTGTTTATTTGTGAGTGAACAAGATAACTCAAAAACTTATGGATGGATTTTGATAAAATTTTCAGGATATGTCTAAAATGGTAAAAGGAAGAAGTGATTAGATTTTGGGAGTGATCCGGATCACTGTCTGGAGCCATGAAAAATAAATTGGGAGTGATCCGGATCACTATCAGCAAAAATATTAAATAGAGGGGGAAAAAAGCAATGTCAGTGCTAATGGTAGGTTTTGAAAGTCCAGGAATTGAGCTCCCATGGTGGAGGTCTGCACTCTCCGAGTGCTCTTGTTTGTGATGGATTATCACACACATAGTCAATGATTTTGAAATTTAATGGTGTTGTTGAGATGTGTTTATTATTCAAGAGATAGCTGTATTTAAAATTCAATGGGATAGATTGTTCATTCAGTTTCACACATGTTGTAAAGTTGGTTTTAATTTTCAGACCAGTGTAGAAAAGTATAAGAAAAATCAGAGCACAGAAGAACCAATGGATACGTGACAGGAGAATTCAAACATTTGGAACTTTATTGCTTGAGCCATTGGCAATTATTACAGTTAACCCTATAAAGTCCAATTCCGGAGAACCAGGCTCGTTTCAGTGGAAAAGGCCGTCATAAGACGTCACTATTTATTTCATTTGAAGAGGACTCCTTAACAATCATGGCATATTTCTACTAAAAGGAATTCAGTATTTATACATTGTGCTGACATGACAGTTTATGCAACTGGGAAGCCTTTATCAAAAAAGTGAGGGAAACTGAACCAATTTACAGATAGTGTTAAATTTGCAACATGTTTCAAGGTAGACATATATTTGTGTGGCAAAATGTGTTTGTTTCAGTTATAACATGTGATCTGTTATTTAGACACACAGCAGAGAATATATTTATGATTTAATTAAAATCCCAGTACTTGTATTTTGTCAAGTTTTGAAATTAACATATAAACTGCCCTAAGTTTCTTCAAATCATTGTATATTTTAAATACAGCAGGTCATAGGTTCAAACCCGTTAAAATTAACAGTTACCAGTATCACTGGGTAACACTTGAAAAAACTAGATATCATACTCTAGTAGATACTTTCTTGCCTGTCTTTTAAGCATTTAATCAGACGCGAGATATGTTAGGATTTGCTGTGATAGGTCTCCTGACTACCTGAAAATTGTCCAAATTTAGTGAGAAACAGAGTACAAATGTAGTTTAAATCAATAAACTTCTTGGATAAACCATAATATTTTTGTCAGATATTTCCACGTGATAGTTATTCATGTGATTTTCCTTATTCTTAGTTCTTACAGATGTTTAACATTTTATCTTCACACATGTTTACATCATCTGACATGTTTGCTTCACCAGTACTCCCAGTTGGTTACAGATGCGGTTTCCCAAGTTCAGATCTTTGGGATTACCGGTGTCACTTTTTTATGTCTTTCAATTTACAGTATCAGAGATATTTTTTGACTGTATCAGGCTTTTTTGTCAAGTAAGAACGTAATGACCAAGTAGTGATCACAGATATATGGATTGTTGACAGATATAGATCCAAGCAGCTGGTCATCTTTATGAGCAATGATGAGGTCTAAACAGTGTCCTTTAATATGTGTTGAATTTTTTATCAGTTGTTGGGAGATTTAAACTGGATAGGAGGACTGAGAAAGCCTGTGTCTGCCAATCACAACTATCATCAAAGTGGATATTAAAATCTCCCAAAATAAGGACAGAGTTGGCAGAACTTGATACAGAAACTAGATAGTCACTAAATTAATGCAGGAGCTGAAGGTAAAACCATTTGTAGCACTTGGTGGAGGTCCATAGAGAACAATGACACACACTGTGGAAGCCCTTAGTTTTAGTAGGAAATCTTGATGCTCAAAAGTTCTAAATTTATCATTAGTAACTTCTTTAACACTGATTGAGCATTTGTAGAGAAATCCATTTCCTCCTCCCCCTTTAGACTGAGGTTGAGCACAATGTAGAAAAGAATATCCATCAGAACAACTGTTAATTATGTCTGACTGTTCAGCACTTGGTGACAGCCATGTCTCAGTGATGGCTAAACAATCAAAATTGTTATCAATTATCAAGTCATGAACAATTTCTGTTTTATTCCTAATTGATCTTACATTTAACAATTCATATTTGAAAATGGAAATATTGCTGTTTTTGTTTTGAAACTCAGTGACTGCGTCATTTTGATTACTCTTTTTGTGGGTTTTTTGACCAGCCTGACACCCTCTGTGTGTTCTTTTGAAGCCATTTGTTATATGTCCAGTTCCTAATTTATCCACTATGTCAGAGACTGACCTATCAAGTGGGTGTGTCTTTATATTTAGTTTATTTATTGTTTCCCTTTTGTACACATTTCCCCTTGCAAATAGCATAGTATATGCTCACAAATTCCCCGCTGCATTGGACCGTGAACAAGTTCTCTTTATCACATATGAGGATCTCCTCCCTGTATGTTTGTTTTTACAACATTTCTGTGGTTTGTGTTCTCTCCCAGAGCCACCTGTTTTTCAATTTGAATCCTGTCCCAGTTGTATGAACAAAAAGTTACAATACAATTATATCCCCATTTTCTCAAAAGTACAATCCAAAAAGCAGAAATAAAACTATCCAGATGATCCTTGATAATTCCTTGAATTAATGATACATTTTTTGTAAACAGAAACAACATGTATCCAGGACCAAAATGATTTAAAACACTGGAGCTAGTTTTTTTAGCAGGCTGCCACAACCGGCACGCACACACTTGTGTAGACCTAATTAGGTTTTGGGGATTATCTGGCAACACTTCTAAGATTTTGGGGTCTTAAACTTTGTGGGTGTTTCACAGAATAAACCCTTGGGATGAATTTTCACCAAATTTTCAGGATATGTTTAATCCAAGATGATATATAGCTGAGGTTTGGGGAGTATCTGGCAAGTGCTGCCATGCTGACAGTTTCCAGACTTTTTGCTCTTAAATTTCAAAATAAAAAAGATTAAAAAATGGGCACTATTAAACTTGTTGGCATAGTTCCACTTTTGTATGTGCATCAATGCTAGAGAAACTTGCTTCATAATATTGGCTTCCATATATAGTGACTTATGCTTTCCTGTCATTAAAAGAAATCTTCACATCATGAACAAATAAAATCTTTATGTTTTCCCCCTTCTCACTATGTGAAACTCTTGCATATGACAGCATGTGGGTTCTGTATACTTCTTACTTTTGAGGTTATTCCTCGGATTTTCCCAAATTGCAGTGTTGTTTGCCCATTTAGTTATACATGCAGGGTGGGGTTCCTGACTGACAAGGCTGGCTAGTTTCTGACAAAGTCACAGCATGGCTTGTGACCTTGATTTGACCTCACTGTAGTGACTCCTGGAGTTTGAATATCTCATCCAGACTTCATATGAGAAATTGTAAGGTGTACGATGTTCATACTTGGTAGGGACCTTGGTTGGGGATGTATGTGTGCAACTTAGTGGTGTGATCATGGTTTGACCTTGCTGTAGTGTCCTTGACCTTTAAATCTTGTCCTGGCTGTATCTGAGAAACTATAAGGTGTAGGAAGTTAATACAGATTATTTCAACTCATTATAAAATGTACTTGTACCTAATTGTGTTGTCTACTTTGATAGCTGTACTTCACTTATGGAATTTTACAGCTAACTAATCAATGCTGTCATCTTGGTTTTTGAATTGCCTTACTTTTATATTTTATCTTCACATACACTATTTGCGCTACACTGTAAATTCTGAATGCCTCCTGAATTTTAATGTGTTGTAGCTTTTTCACCTCTTCTATATCTTGTGGTGCCAATGCTCTTTACCTAGGCTGAAGTGTATGGGCATCTTTTCCTCTTTTTAGTCGAATCTTTGATTCGAGTTATGTACTGGGTTGTGGCCGCGATTTTAAATTGGCCGATTAAGCCCTTAAATATCAAATTCTGCATAATATTTGTTCACATATCGGTAGATTAAGGTGTATAGTATACACTCTGCCATTTTGAAGATTTTTAGTACTTTTATTCAGTTATATTTTATAAAGTTAAAAGCTTGTCTAGCACTACGTCTGGCTTTCTGTAAGGTCCCGGATGTCCTAGAAACTATTGTTTTACCCATTGTTATGGCCTACTCGAACGAGTCTTTTTTAACGGTTTCGTCTGCTGGTTTCTAGACCTTAAACCCCAATTAATTTATTCGTCTGCAGGGTTTATCACGCAGTCACTGTTAATGTAAAATTGCTGTCTGCCCATCTACCTGTACTCAATTATTTGTCAAACAAACCGCAAAGAAATTTATGAATGAACTGACGTCACGGTAGTACTATACATTTTTTGTTTAGCCAATCAAAATCGAGGACACCTCTGGCAGAGACAATGAAAATATTCAAGCTCCGTAGTTCTACATTCAACCACTAGAAGGCGCTTTTGTATGTCCTAGAAGTTATTCACGATGGGGTTTCTAAACGTGAGGCTACAATGGGGTTTCTAACATTTTACAAATATATAATCCAGCAATATTTTACTGTCACCGCACCTCACTCTGTCTTCTCGCAATATTTAAAACAAAATATCAAATGCTGGTAGTTGTACACCCACAGAGTGATGAAAACGTGAGGCTACGATGGGGTTTCTGACATTTTACAAATATATAATCCAGCAATATTTTACTGTCACTGCACCTCACTCTGTCTTCTCGCAATATTTAAAACAAAATATCAAATGCTGGTAGTTGTACACCCACAGAGTGATGAAAACGTGAGGCTACAATGGGGTTTCTGACATTTTACAAATATATAATCCAGCAATATTTTACTGTCACCGCACCTCACTCTGTCTTCTTGCAATATTTAAAACAAATAAAATATCAAATGCTGGTAGTTGTACACCCACAGAGTGATGAAAACGTGAGGCTACGATGGGGTTTCTGACATTTTACAAATATATAATCCAGCAATATTTTACTGTCACTGCACCTCACTCTGTCTTCTCGCAATATTTAAAACAAAATATCAAATGCTGGTAGTTGTACACCCACAGAGTGATGAAAACGTGAGGCTACAATGGTGTTTCTAACAATATTTTACAAATATATAATCCAGCAATATTTTATTGTCACCGCACCTCACTCTGTCTTGCGGGCGATAATACCAAGTTTATAGATTTCAACACCCACTGCTGGCCTAAGATTCGACTCTGTGGTTGGCAGATGCCAACCACTTCACCCTAGTTTAACTTTTGCATCACTTTTTTTAAACAGATGTAAGTCCACCAGAACTATTCTCAATGTTCATCACTTGTATTTTATCCCACATATAAATTATAAAGTCAGCAGTGTTTTTGTTGCAAAACAGCCTTTTAGCACTGGTGTATAGCAACAGTTTTATTTCCAAAAATCATATCAGCTCCAGTTTGTCCTGTGAACCTTATAGCCTGAAAATTTGGTGCAAATCTTTGGGTTTTGACTGTAGATCACCCACAAATTAACAAATCAAAACAAGTCCAAAAAATTTTATCAACAGTTATTGTCAGGTTCTTGTCTAGGACCTAATCCACTCTGGTTCCTCTCGGGATAACTATATCCTGAAATGTGGTAAAAATCCATTCAGTTAGTCCTTATGTGGAGTAGATTGAAGATGGGCAAGGTGTATCTGTATCAAACTTCAAGTTTTGTTGATGGGATAATACAGATATAGTTTTAAATCAAGTGGCTTTTATACAATTCCAGATTAACTTTTCCCAACTTACACCTCTATGGGGCTGTCAGGGTATTGTTTTCACCCATGGTGTCCAGATGGGCGGGTGGGCGGCGGGAAAGGAAGTTGATACTTGGTAGGGACATTGGTTAGGGGGTGTAGGTGTGCAATGTAATGGCGGGACCATGATTTGACCTGTGACCTTGCTGTAGTGACCTTGACTTATAAAATCTTGTTTGGGCTATATCTCGGAAACCGTAAGATGTAGGAAGTTGATACTGGGTAGGGACATTGGCTAGGGTGTGTAGATGTAAAACGTCATGGCGTGACCTTGATTTGACCTTTGACCTTGCCATAGTGACCTTGTCCTATAATGCCTTGTCTGGGCTATATTTCAGAAACCATAAGGTGTAGGAAGTTGAGATTTGGTAGGGACATTAGTCGGGGGTTATAGGTGTGCAATGTCATGGTGTGACCTAGATTTGACCTTCGACCTTGCATATCTGATGCTATTTTATCTCTCTACGGGGATATCTGATACTATTTTATCCCTCTTATATCTCTCTTATATCTTTTTACTTGAATCTTGGTTGTTGCACCTTTGGGTGTCTTTTTAATGTAGCTTAAGCACTGTTAAAGTCATATTAAAATTCATTAACTGTTTTACTTTTGCAACTTCCCATTGTAACAGATGGTATTGCATCAAGTGAGCCATAGGTTTTGCCCCAACTCCACATAAAAGCATGTATTGCCACATCTGTATGTATGGGTAATATTCAAAACATTCATAATTCGACCATACAAGTGAATATCAAAATGTGAAAAGTCTTAAAGCTTCTTAATTTTTAGTTTACTGAATTGTCTTGTTTTAATACTTTATCTTTACATGCAGTTTCTTTCTCTCAAATGTTATTTTCTCTACTTAAACATTATTTGGACACTGACACTGCTCTGAAAGTATTCCAATCTGTGTACTCTTTCACTACTTCTATATCTTATGGTGTTGAAAACTATTTCCCCAGACTGTGGGGTACGGGCATCTCTGATGCTATTTTTTCCACTTTTTTTCACATGTTCAGGGAGTCACAACAATAATTTGCCACATTGTACAATAAAGGGTTTTGAGGTAATGTCTGATGTTGCAAAGTTTAACCACTGACTGCTGGTATAGTGCAGAGTCTGGACTGGTCAGTGTGAAGTGTTTTCACCTTAAAAAACTATGCATCTTGATATGTCTTGTGTAATGTGTTAAACTAAAATAATTCAAGTCCAGTTGAAAACCTCATGATTTTCTAAATGGAGAATAAATGGCCACTCAACATGGACAGTGATGCTAAAGCATTAAAACAACTTGGTTATAAGCATATATATTCTATATTCTAGTTTGAGAAGAAAAATCAATAATGAAATATGTTTAAAGTGCCATAAAAATAGCCACATATATCAAAGAAGTTTTAACCTCTTTTTACTAAAGTTGTAAGAGCCAGACACAATATTAAGTTCTGTACTATAACTACATGTTGTCAGTGTTAAGTAATATATTTTCTTTTACACTGTAATAGGTACTTGGTACCGCATAGTCAATCATAAAACACAATTTTTCTATTTAAAAACAGTAACACTATGTAAAATATTATATTTTAAAATATGAAAAGCATAACTGGTAAAATGTATACTTATAAAATAAATCCACGTAAAAAAGACTTATAGAAAGGTAAAAGAAATGATCATTTTATAAAATAAGACATGTGGGTATCTCCCACCGGGTATTAAACCTGAAATAGGGGTCACTTAATCATACTAAACTGTAACATTTACAGCAACTTCCCATTCCAATGAAATTTTGGGGAGTCCAATTTTCCAACCTCATAAATTAGTTGGAGGCCAGTCTTCCAGAAAACCAATTTTCTATTAGGCCACTTTTCAAATGATGCCACAAATAGGACCAATAATAACTGAGATATAAGGTAATTTTAGTTTGATTACAATTCAGCTTGAAGCAGGAATCTGTGTTCAAATTCGACACTTAGAAAAGATTTACAGGCTATTTCCTGCAAGTTGTTTCCATATTTTGAAGCCCTGTAACCAATAATAAGGTAGATATCAGACCTGTTTAGTGTTACACAGTAATGATCCCAACTGACCTTGAAGCAGGGTCAGAGGTCAAATTTGACACCTGCAAAAGATAAGCAGACCATGACTTCTTGTAAGTTGTTTCACATTTGAAAGCCCTAGGACCAATGATAAAGGAGATATGTAAGGCCTTTTTAATATGGTTACCCCCTTTTGAACTTAGAGATGTGAATATAGTGGCCATTTTTTTTTTAAAACAAGGTAAAACAGGGTCAAAATTACTCCCATGCAAGCTTTCCTAGCAACATATATTTTGTGCAGATCTGATGAAGCTAGATGCAACATGTTAAGTTTTAGAACATCTTAATGATAATTAAAGAATCAGCTATGACAACCATTTTCAGAATAAGACCAAAAGTTTACCAGACATGTTTTCATGGCCATAAACATTCTCTGCAAAATTTTTGAGATATCTGTATAAATAATGAGATATAAAGGTTTATGTAAAAACATGGCGTGTGCACATGTAAGCAAGGAAGGTGTTTTATAATCTCCTGACCAAGGCCTTTAGCCAGCAGAAGATAATTTCAGTAGAAAAATTGCAAAAATGTTCAAAAGTTACAGGTAAAACTCATTCTGAAATTTAAAGATACAAAGTCAACAGTTTACCAGTTATCACACAATATGAGCCTTTATGACAGTGTGAAATACAGAACTAGACCGATAATGACCAACAGCAGAACAATAACAATGATCAATCCTGCCACAAAGACTGGAGGACTCGGCAAATATTTCTGCGCAGCGGAAGCTGGAAGATATGGCACTTCATGGGAAAGCTCTGACTCATCATAATCTAACTTGATTCCCAATGAATGGCTTATCTGTAAGTAGAGAATAATATCCATACTAGCAACAGGATTATCATGAAAAGTATAAAAAAACACTTCCTCCATTGCTAAGTAGCATTTGAAGGTATTCAATCCATTGCTACATATTCCTGCAACTTTAACACTCAAATGTACACACTTGCACTAAAAATTTTCGGTTGACTTAAAGATTGACTGGCTTTAGGGCCCCCTGACCCACTTCATGCTGATCCTGTGATGTATTGGAGTGTACAAATGTGTTTTTTCTTGAAATATTCTTAAAAAGAAAGGCTTGTTCTTAAATATACTTAAGAAACATTTTTGAAGAATAAAAATTTCTCAAAGATGTTCTCACTATTTATTTCAAGTCAAAGTGGCCTCAAAATAGTAATAGCGTGAAGTAACATAATTTTATATAACAATGATATTGCCTGTTGCCCAAAAATTGATTTTTACCCCACAGCCCTTAAGGGCTATCGGGGTATTGTTTTCACCCAGTGTTTGGATGGGCGTGCCGGTGGGTGGGGGGAAAAAGTCCTGGCTATATCTCAGAAACCGTAAGGTGTAGGAAGTTGATACTTGGTAGGGACATTGGTTAGGGGGTGTATGTGTGCAATATCATTGTCTGACCTTGATTTGACCTTTCCGAAGTGACCTTGAGTTTGAAAATCTTGTCCGGGCTATATCTCGGAAACCGTAAGGTGTAGGAAGTTGATACTTGGTAGAGACATTGGTGGTGTAGGTGTGCAATGTCATGGTGTGACCTTGATTTTATCTTTGACCTTGCCATAGTGACCTTGACCTATAAAATCTTGTCTGGGCTATTTCTTGGAAACCATAAGGTAGAGACTTGGTAGAGACATTGGTTGGGAGGTGCAGGTGTGCAACGTTATGGTCTGACCCTGATTTGACCTGTCTAACCCTCAATTATTCCACCATATTTTATACTGCCACATTTAATACATATTTGTACGCAACAAAGCTATATTATTTGCTGCAACTGATATATCCCGGGAATGCAGTGTGTTGAATTGATGTAATTCTAGATAGTTATAGAACTTGAAATGTGAAAACAAGCTATAGTTTTCATGTCTTGCAAATCTTTGCAAGTGTCAGATTTGATCTTTGACCTCTGCTTCAAGGTTCAGTTGTGTCATAGTATTGAATAGGTCTTTCATCTCCTTTATGTATTGCTCCTTGGGTTTGAACCCTTTTTTGTAGTCAGACTACCTCCATTCTGCCTAATATCCGGCGGGAGATAAACACTGTGGTAGTGGTCTTGTTATATTGGTTCTGCTATCTCTATTGACAGTTCTACTTCTGTTAATAAATAGATCAATTAATAAATTTTACAGCTTCATACCTTTTACTTTTTTTGGCAGATTGCATGTAACTAGCCTATTAGGTTGATATGTCTGACGTCAATTCTTCTATAAACTTTTTGGTTTCAGGTTCCTAACACAATGACACTTATGCCAATTGATTTGAAATATGACAGGGTGGCAGAACACCACCTGGGCTAGATTGCTCTTGAAATTAGTGCCAGTCAGTGTATGCATCTGTCCATGTGTCTATCCATCAATATTTTTGTTTCAAGACTCTTACTCGAAGACACTTCCAAGTCTGTCCATCAACATATAGTTTTCTGGACTCTAACTTGTTCATTTGCTTTGAATTCAACCACACAATACAGAAACATTCATTAATAATAATTGCATCCACCTTATGTATCCAGTGGATACATTGGTTTAGCATTTGCCATGCCGACGCTGTGCGCATAGAGATTTTCAATGTTAACGCTCTCAGTGGAAGACTGCAACAGCTTCTCTGGGACTGAAATTATCCTCATTCTGAAAAACAAGATGGTCACTGCAGGCATTTCTTTGAAAATTATCTACTTTTTTCTACTGGCTGGTTCTCATAAGTAGAAGGTTGAATCTCTTCATAGGTTATATGTATAACAGATGTACATGTCCTCTATAACCTTGCAGACATTTGACCTTGAAGCTCTTCATTCAAGGTCTTCCACAGAGTGCCAAAGTACCCCACATAGCAGATTTTAAAAGTGCATATATCTCCGTTATTATTGGTCCTAGAGGTTTGGCATGTGAAACCAACCTGTAGGAAATCATGGGCTGGGAATCTTTTGATGTGGTCAGATTTGACCTTGGGCCACTCCTTCAAGGTTAAACGAGGATAGGGAAACTTAAAAGTGCTTTTAACTTGCTTATTATTGGTCCTATAGGTTTGGAATGTGAAACCAACTTATCGGAATTTATTGGCTGAGAATCTTCTGATGTAGTCAGATTTGACCTTGGGCCACGATGGTTCACTGGCTTTGGTGAGTTGTCTTTCCGGTGGATACAAATTTGCATCAGTTCTCTGATGTGCTTGGTCTATTTTGGTATTTGCTACTATCAAATGAAACGTGTAATAGTAATACTACCCCTTATTTATATACTGGTATATAATTTGTCCATCTACACCACAGAGAAACACCTTTTGGGTGTTTTAAACCCAACTTTTCTTATTAAATTAATGCTGCAATGTTGCTACTGTCCTGTTTTGACACTTTTCTTTACAACTTTACATACATTTTCTTATTTTTTTTCTTGCTCCTTTAAATAACTTGCATGGTCTAATTAAGCGTCCCGCAAGGGACGCTTGTTTGTGTATGGGAGAGCTTCTGGCTCCGCCGGCTCCGCATTTTGTTTTCCTTATAACTCTGTAACCGTTAGGCGGATTCTTTTCAAATTTGGCAGGTTTAGGCAGTAGCCTTGGGGAATTTTTTTGAATATGCTGCAGTGACATTTCAACCAATCAGAGAGGTCACATGACCAAAAATGTCTTTTTTCGATGGGGAAGCTTGTCCGGATGATAACTTGAAAGGAATTTTATCAATTCACCTGAAACTTGGCAAATACATTCATTCTATTAAAATCTGGAAATCATTAGATTTTGGCATTGATTGGTCAAGAAATGGCCGAGTAATTAATGATTAATTAATCATTACGAATTTTCCAAATAAGGAAAACACAAAAATGCTTATATCTCGAAAACCGTGCTAGATAGAGCGATTTCGACGAAATTTTTGACCCGCAGGGTATCTCTGCGGAGTAGTTTTCCCAATTTTCAAAAAAATTTTGTCTCGCCCAAAATGGCGGCCATTTTGAATTTTCGAAATTTTCGCAAAAATTGCAAAACACAAAAATGCTTATATCTCAAAAACCGTGCTAGATAGAGCAATTTCGACAAAATTTTTGACCTGCAGGATATCCCTGCGGAGTACTTTTCCCAATTTTCAAAAAATTTTTGTCTTGCCAAAAATGGCGGCCATTTTGAATTTTCGAATTTTTCGCAAAAATTGCAAAACACAAAAATGCTTATATCTCGAAAACCGTGCTAGATAGAGCGATTTCGACGAAATTTTTGACCCTCAGGGTATCTCTGCAGAGTAGTTTTCCCAATTTTGAAAAAATTTTTGTCTCGCCAAAAATGGCGGCCATTTTGAATTTTCGAATTTTTCGCAAAAATTGCAAAACATAAAAATGCTTATATCTCGAAAACCCTGCTAGATAGAGCGATTTCGACGAAATTTTTGACCCACAGGGTATATCTGCAGAGTAGCCATGCCAATTTTCAAAAAATTTTGTCTCGCCAAAAATGGTGGCCATTTTGAATTTTCGAATTTTTCGCAAAAATTGCAAAACATAAAAATGCTTATATCTCAAAAACCCTGCTAGATAGAGCGATTTCGACGAAATTTTTGACCCGCAGGTATCTCTGCAGAGTAGCCATGCCAATTTTCAAACAAAAAATTTCTCGCAAAAAATGGCGGCCATTTTGAATTTTCGAATTTTTCGCAAAATTGCAAAACACAAAAATGCTTATATCTCGAAAACCGTGCTAGATAGAGCGATTTCGACGAAATTTTTGACCCACAGGGTATCTCTGCAGAGTAGCCATGCCAATTTTCAAAAAAATTTTATCTTGCCAAAAATGGCGGCCATTTTGAATTTTCGAATTTTTGCGCAAAAATTGCAAAACACAAAAATGCTAATATTTCGAAAACCGTGCTACATAGAGCGATTTCGACGAAATTTTTTATCTTCAGGGTATCTCTGCACAGCAGCTATCCCAAAGAGCTTTCACTTGGTGAAGTTTCAGACCCATAGCTAATTGCTCACCTACTCAAAAAGAGTAAATGCGAATTACCTCTAAAAGTATTGCAGATGGCCAATTTTTCTCAAATAACTCATTCACCTACTTTTGGAAGAGCTTTCACATGGTGAAGTTTCAGACCCATAGCCAATTACTCACCTACTCAAAATGAGTAAATGCGAATTATCTCTAAAAGTATTGCAGATAGCCAATTTTTCTCAAATAACTCATTCACCTACTTTTGGGAGAGCTTTCACATGGTGAAGTTTCAGACCCATAGCTAATTATTTACCTACTCAAAATGAGTAAATGCTAATTATCTGTAAAAGTATTGCGGATACCCAATTTTTATCAAATAACTCATTCATCTACTTGTGGGAGAGCTTTCACATGGTGAAGTTTCAGACCCATAGCTAATTACTCACCTACTCAAAATGAGTAAATGCGAATTATCTCTAAAAGTATTGCAGATAGCCAATTTTTCTCAAATAACTCATTTACCTACTTTTGGGAGAGCTTTCACTTGGTGAAGTTTCAGACCCATAGCTAATTACTCACCTACTCAAAATGAGTAAATGCGAATTATCTCTAAAAGTATTGCAGATAGCCAATTTTTCTCAAATAACTCATTCATCTACTTTTGGGAGAGCTTTCACTCCGTGAAGTTTCAGACCCATAGCTAATTACTCACCTACTCAAAATGAGTAAATGCGAATTATCTCTAAAAGTATTGCAGATAGCCAATTTTTGTCAAATTAATCATTCACCTACTTTTGGGAGAGCTTTCACTTGGTGAAGTTTCAGACCCATAGCTAATTACTCACCTACTCAAAATGAGTAAATGCGAATTATCTCTAAAAGTATTGCAGATAGCCAATTTTTCTCAAATAACTCATTCACCTACTTTTGGGAGAGCTTTCACTCTGTGAAGTTTCAGACCCACAGCTAATTACTCACCTACTCAAAATGAGTAAATGCGAATTATCTCTAAAAGTATTGCAGATAGCCAATTTTTCTCAAATAACTCATTCACCTACTTTTGGCAGAGCTTTCACTTGGTGAAGTTTCAGACCCATAGCTAATTACTCACCTACTGAAAATGAGTAAATGTGAATTATCTCTAAAAGTATTGCAGATAGCCAATTTTTCTCAAATATCTCATTCACCTACTTTTGGGAGAGCTTTCACTTGGTGAAGTTTCAGACCCATAGCTAATTACTCACCTACTCAAAATGAGTAAATGCGAATTATCTCTAAAAGTATTGCAGATAGCCAATTTTTCTCAAATAACTCATTCACCTACTTTTGGGAGAGCTTTCACTTGGTGAAGTTTCAGACCCATAGCTAATTACTCACCTACTCAAAATGAGTAAATGCGAATTATCTCTAAAAGTATTGCAGATAGCCAATTTTTCTCAAATAACTCATTCACCTACTTTTGGCAGAGCTTTCACTTGGTGAAGTTTCAGACCCATAGCTAATTATTCACCTACTCAAAATGAGTAAATGTGAATTATCTCTAAAAGTATTGCAGATAGCCAATTTTTCTCAAATAACTCATTCACCTACTTTTGGGAGAGCTTTCACTCTGTGAAGTTTCAGACCCATAGCTATTTATTCACCTACTCAAAATGAGTAAATGCTAATTGTCTGTAAAAGTATTGCGGATACCCAATTTTTATCAAATACTCATTCGTCTACTTGTGGGAGAGCTTTCACATGGTGAAGTTTCAGACCCATAGCTAATTACTCACCTACTCAAAATGAGTAAATGCGAATTATCTCTAAAAGTATTGCAGATAGCCAATTTTTCTCAAATAACTCATTCACCTACTTTGGGAGAGCTTTCACTTGGTGAAGTTTCAGACCCATAGATAATTATTCACGTACTCAAAATGAGTAAATGTGAATTATCTCTTAATAGTATTGCAGATAGCCAATTTTTCTCAAATAACTCATTCACCTACTTTTGGAAGACCTTTCACACACGAAAATGAAAAATTGTGAATATCTCGGAAAAGCTATTTCTTCTGCTTTAATGCTCGGCGGGAGGTACACACCACGGCAGTGGTCTTGACAAAAATTTTTGTCTCCCCAAAAATGGTGGCCATTTTGAATTTTCAAAGTTTTTGCAAAACACAAAAATGCTTATATCTCGAAAACCGTGCTATATGGAGCGAACTCAACAAAATTTTGGACTTGCTGGGTATCTCTGCAGAGTAGCCATGCCAATTTTCAAAATATTTTTGTCTCGCCAAATATAGCGGACATTTTTTATTTTTTTATTTTTTGCAAAACACAAAAATGCTTATATCTTCAAAACCGTGCTAGATAGAGCAGACTGCGCTGACTTTGGTTGCCACAACAGTATAAGGCTAGAAACGAAGCATTTTCTTAATACTTTAGCACTCACCTTTATATCCTTTTCGGGACGCTTTGTTTTTGCTATGCAAAAATATTATCTTTTTTTTTGCGAGCGATCCTCTAGTTATTCACCTTTTTTGTATCTCGAGGTGTCCAATACTATTTCCCCAGAGTGGGGAGTAAGGGCATCTCTGATACTATTTTTATTTATTATAATAAAAGCAATTGGTTTCAAGAGAAATGGTAGAACTGGATCCCTACCATAAAGGATACTTGGTCACACTAATGTAAAGTACGACATCTTTTTTTATTTCAAAATATGCAACTGAGAAACGGATTTCTGTGACCTCATATTATTTATTTGCAAATGATAAGTTAGTCAGAATTCCGTGGGATTTCCTAGCAATATTTTAAAGTAAAGGTAAAATAAAATATGCTAAGTTTCAAAAGAAATATATAGTGAGATATACATCCCATCAATGCAGGGGTTTGGAGACACTAGTGGCTTTCTACCAGTAGATGCCCATGCTTTGATTAATATTTTGAATTTAAATTATATATTAACAGCTTTACATTATATTCCTCTGACCAAATTGTCAAGTGACATGCACTACAATTAAAAATTCAAGTATACTGTGTAGCATTTCTTAGAAAGTGTTATATTTTAACAATTTACCTCTATTATCAACAGTTTTACAGCAAACTGGAAATACCGGTGAACCCCCATTTTGTAGACATATAGAAACATTTGACCTTGGCCTCCAACAAAAAAGTAAAATAGCCAGCCTAGACAGGCAAGAACCCCACCCCAAAGGTACAACTAAATGGGTAACAACATTGATATTTGGGAAAATCTTTAGAAAAATTTCAGTTGTAAGAAGTATACAGAATCCACAAAATGTTGTCAGATGCAAGACTCACAGGCCATGATTTCTTACAAGTTGTTTTCATATTTTGAAGCCCTAGAACCAGTTATAAGGGAGATATAAGGCCCTTTTAATATGATGACCCTACATGGCCTTGAAACAGGGATCAAAGGTCAAATTTAATACTTGCAAAAGATTTGCAGACCACAATTTCCAATAAGTTGTTTGTCATTCCAAACCCCTAGGACCAATGATAAGGGAGATATTAGGACTTTGATATCCCCCCGTTTGACATTAAACATGTGATATGGTGGTCATCTTGTTTTAAAATCAAGGCCAAAATTATTCTCAGGCAAGCTTTCCTAGCCATTTACATTTTGTGCTAATCTGACAGAGCTAACAATATTTTAAATTTTAGAACATATCAATGATTTTCGAACAATTGGCTATGGTGGCCATCTTATTTTTTAAAATGAGTATAAATTTTTTTACAGACATGTTTCACAGCCATAAACATTCTGTGCAAATCTGGTGAAGATATCTTCATAAATGAATGACATATAAAGGTTGAGGTGAAAATGTGACAAACATGCACACACGCACAGAAGGCATTTCATAATCTCTCAACCCCGGCCTTTGGCCGGCCAGAAATAAAAATGCCACTGTAGTAACATTGGTTTAGTAGTGCCCTTTTCAATTAAGAAGTTTAGGACCAAAAAATAATTAAAGTGTGGCCATGGCAACAGGTTTAGTCAGATACCGTCCCAAACCTAATCAGCTGTAGATTCTCTTGCGGTTAACATATCCTGAAAAATTTGGTGAAAATCTGTGCATGTGTTTAAGCTGTGGGACACCAACAAACTTTAAGACCCAAAAATATTAAGTGTTGCCATGACAACAGTTGTTGCCAGATTCCCCCTAAAAACCTCTAGATCCGCTTGGGGTAAACATACCCTGAAAATTTGGTGAAAATCTGTGCATAGGTTTAGGCTGTGGAACACCCACAAGCTTTATGCCCGCCGTGACCTGGACAGCACAGGGGATGACTATAACCCCAGCCTTTATGGACTGGGATTAATAAGGTGGGTGTTTACTGGTAGGAAGTCACAAGGGTTTTTGAAAAAAGACAGTCGAGTGAGGGAAAACAGGGGTGAAACCAAGAACTTAAAAAGTTATGAATGAATTTTGATGAAATTTTTAGTAAATGTAGACAGTTGCACAAGGAACTATTGTATGTGATATGGATGTGATATGGATCACCATCTGGATCAAGGAATTTTTTTATGGATTTTTATCATTGCAATATTGGAGCTGCTGGACTTTGGTGGAGATCCGCACTCTTCGAGTGCTCCTGTTAGCAAGGCAGGAAGGAAAAAATTCTGAAGCCAAAAAAGGTATTCAAGAGATACCACAATCCAGCGGTGGCAGCGAACAGTCAACCTGACATGAAAACAAACAAGTGCATCTATTATTAGGATTTTTTAACAATATTTGTCCTGTACAGTACTGGATGTTGAAATTCAGTGACTTGATACTTGATATTAATGAACTGGGTGTACAAGTACTTGATTATAAAGCAGCCTTTCTGTTTTCATAGTTGGGAGACACTCAGGTTTTGTAAAAATTGCCTGTATCCTTCATGAACTAGAATCCGGTCTATGCCATATTCCGGTCTAAATGATTTAATGTCAGTATGTTTTGTGTGGAAAAATATAAATAGAAACTATATATTCAGAAAATAGAAGCATTGTTTGTTACACACATGATTTTGTGGGACATGAAAAGTGCACTAAAATTTTCCAAATGTTACATGTAAAAAAAGACTACACTTTTTCAACAGACTGGAAATAGGTTAACAATCATATAAAGACATCTAGTTGGCGAAAATAGGGGCTGAACCATCTTTGAAAGGGACATTCGAAACATTCTGAAGGTCAAAATGTCTGGTAATCTGCTAAAAACCCACAAAATCCATGTGACCTATGAATATTTGCTGTTCCTGTGAGTACCAGCAAGGGAACCATGTTAATAGCCTTCAAGAAATCATGCAGAATTTTATTTTTTCCCTAATATTTCTTGTTGGATATCATTAAATGGCATATTTTATATCTATTGATCTACTTGTTTAATAATATACCCTTTCCTGACGACACCTGGTGGGATTTGAAATTTATAAAGTTCTATTTCATCCCTTTCAAAGAAAATTTTTATGGCTCATGTACACCTCCAGTTAATTTAAGCAATCAATGATACATTTCTATTTAAGTTCCAATGCTAACTGCTATATTAGGGTCAAAGCAAGCCAGAGTGCTGGTTATATTAGTCAAGTCATTCTTTTGTAAAATAAGGGTTTATAACACAACATATTTAACCTTTATGGTGACCAAATTGTGACCACTCGAAAGGCCCGAAATCCTCACAGAAAGACTCATTAACATGGATGACAGTAAAGAGTTGCCCGCCACCAACTCTAAAAAAAAAATCACCATTTGCTAACTTGTTTGAAACCTGAGAGCTTCTACTCAATACAAATGGTTTCTCTGGCTATCAAATTTGGTAAATTACTGTGATTGTGGATGTGGCAGTGTTCTTTAAATCAGTTTACGCCCATTCGTCCTTGGCCATGACCCCTTTTCTGTCCATTTTCTTGAGTTTTCTTCAGAATTTCTATAAGTTGATTTAACAAAGTCAAATTCTTAATACACCTTTTAACAGCTAAGATGACAGGCCCTCACTAGTTCCCATGCATCCTGAGGTGAAATAGATTCCACAGTGAGGGATAGGTGATACTTTTGCAACTTCATAACCACAGGACTTAACTGTGGCACCTGATTTGTACTTAGAATCTCTAAAGATTTGGTCACACAGTTCTGTGCAGTCATAACTCGTATATGAATTTCGGTCCATGCACTTGTTCTAAAGACTCTGTAAATATGCCTCGTATCTAGGTAGAAAACTTTTAAAATGACCAGCTGTGAATAGCCATTCCACCTGCTCCTCTTTCAGGCAGGTTCTAAAGACATTTTTTAAAAACTCTGCTACGAAATGCTGTTGGTGTTGTTCCAAATGCATGCTACCTCAATACGAATCCCAAGTCCTGTACATTTATGAAACCTAATGTTTACTACCAAAATACGAAATACATTGAAGCACAAATGAACCCAAAAGAGTTAAATATTTTTTCCTTGTATGTAGCTCATGAGGCCAGCAAGAAACTGTGTAACTGTGTTTCTCTGAGGAAAATGTACAACAAATGAGGAATAAGTACAAATTATAATGGGCAAGGTTACTGTGTATTACCTGTGCTGCTGCAGAGTGTGCAGAACGTAGTGCTCCATCCATGTAACCATTGAATGTGAGAGCAGCCTCTGTACCAGTGAAGAAAATATTCCCAAATGGCTGCTTAGGGCTGATAAGTCTGTTAAGTAAAATGTAATAAGGAAACCTAGTTAATCGTCTTCAGATTTCAAGTACAGTTAAACCCCATTCAGTTGCACTCTCATTAATTTTTTGAGTAGAAATAAACACAACATTTTCAGTGGTTTTTTTTATTGAAATTTAACCATTAGCCTGAGTTTTTGGTCATTTGAAAAAACATTTTAATGGAACTTTTATAAAAGCTATACAAATGGAATATGTTTCATTAAAATCTTGCTTGATGTAATGTAATAGTCTACAAATTATTTTCTGGTTCCTCGAGATGTAGCCTTACAGAATGAATTATTATAATATTTTACGGAAATCTGAAATGTCCATACTTCCTGTTTTTAGTGAGAATTCCGGGTGGCAAGTTCCACATACAACTTCCCCGGCCAAACTTTTGTTCATCCTCCTTTTGCCAATACATCTCCACATAGTTGATTGGATGCAGGAACTCCTCCAACCCCAACTCAGAGGCATACTGTTTACAAATCATTGTTTTCCTGAAAATTAATAATGAACAAGCAAATTTTGAAAAAAGTTTGACACCATGTACCATTGAAAATTTCCTTTCTTGACTAATGATAATTACAAAACTAGATAAAGGATGCATTTGTGGTCCAAAATTTGTACAAAATTGCTGTGTCTCTTACAGTTTTTGTTAAAAATCGACATTTTTTATATACGCAAAATTAAGATGGTGGCCAAAATTCGGAAAATTAAATATTTAACTTGTACCTTTCATCGGATGATAATGTGGAATATTTCTTTGCTTTGTCACCAGCTATAAATCTGCCAAAAAGAAACCATTTTTACGAAAGATATTGTATGGGTAAAAATAATTTAAAATTCTAAAACAGAAAACGTATTTGTTATAGAGCCTTTCACAATACCTCAAATATAAAATTCATTTTAAAAAGTTTGAAATTTTCTGTTTAAAATTCTTATCAGAAATCAGTCCCAATAAAACCTCTATTTTCCATAGATTTTGTGAGAGGAAACTTTTGCTTAGATAAGGGATGTTTTATATAACAGGTAATTCAGAACTCAGTAGAAAATTGTGGTTCTGAGAAAGTGAGAATATATTCATCAATTGAATTATGAACAATATTGGTGCTATGGTGTGTAGCAATCAGTAGCCAATACCAACATCAAAATATTGATGCAAATGAAATGCTTTTATATTTTCTTCTGTTGTATCACCATTTAATAATTTATTCTTCTTGCTGACAAAGTTTTATTTTGGATAGTAGGAGTTTTATAATACACTCCACATTTAGAGGCATATACTTTTCATTCATATTATTTTAGAGAGATTAGTTTTTGTACCCTAAAATCACTGGATGTGATCCATCTGGCTTGCTGTCATCTATAGCAGATGTGACTATTCCAGTTTCAGATAATAATTGTCCATTTAATCCTGAAAAATTGAAATAAGAGGACCAGAATGTTGTATGTTCAATGCAATCAAAAGAATTATGATGTAACAAATTCCCTAAATATTTATACAGGCTTACCCATAAGAACTCAATGCTATTTAAGGTCACCTCTTGGGTGGCCAGATGTCTAGAAAAAATGTGGTTTAGGATTCTCTATATGGTGTTGCTAGATTTACATCCAGCATACATGGGGTCGCTCCTGATTCATTCTTTTCTACTTTTAAGTTAGAGCCCCATCGTGCAGCTGGAATAAAGCAGGGAGGTTGTGTATGGTTCCTGTGTATAAGCTCTTCACTTACAAACACTACATTTAACATAAAATTATCAATCACAATAAAATAGATACCAATTGGAACTCAAACTAAAGTCCAAGCACTTGGTTCAAGCACCAGCTGGAAAATGATACAAGTGGCCTCAAGACATGCTGACTATAATTTGACCATCCTAAATACATACTATATCAGTGTATGAAATTAACACCTACCCTCCTGTCTGAGACTGGACCTGGACCTGTATCTTTTTAAAGTTACAGTTCAGGAGGTCCTGTAATCTCAGAAAACTCTTCATTTATTTTCTTAATGGCCAAAATTGATGTCCTTATTTTTTACGTTATTGCTGTTATTGAAAATAAAATGAAGTCATTCTTATTATTCATTATTCTTCAGCATTTGCCATAAAATATGGACTGAAAACTTTTGCTATGGACCTGTAACATTTTTGAGCTGCAGTCCAATAGAATGAAAAGCTTTGTACACTTTTACACTTTGTACAGGTTTACCCATTGATACAAGTTTTAATGTGTGCTTCACCTTTATTTCAAGATCCTGTCCCCTTTGACCAGCCAGTCATCAAGAACATGCCAGTCCCCTCAGACACAGCTACCTGCTTGGAGGCATTGCATTCCCTCTTACAAAAATGGGCGACATAACAGGTCAAAATTCAGTTTTTACTGGCCTTTAACAACAGGTTTTTATGTCAGCTGACTTGTCAGTCAGCTGACATTATGTCGTCACTCTGCGGCGTGGGCGTACGCATCCGCATCCGCGTCCGCGTGAACAACTTCTCCGAAACTACAAGGCCTAGAGACGTGCTGTTTTATTTAAAAGATACCTTATCTATCGAGGATGAAAAATTGTTCAAGGCATGCAAATCTGTCTGTTCGTCTGTTTGCTAGAGACATTACAAGGGGGGTACCCCCACCAAAAGTGTGAAAATTTCAACACTTAATCACAATTTTCTCAGTGACTATTGCAGGGATTTCTCTCATATCTTGCATATATGTACTAGGCCAGAGGTAGATTCTCTTGTGCGAGTATGAGACCTGGATCTGTCTTACTTTTTTTTAAATAAATTTTTTTAATAATTTTTAATGCATTAAAATTCATGAAATCATGCACAAAATCATTTATAACTTGAAAACTGTTGCATCTAGAGCATTTTGTTAAAATATGTTATTCAGCTACTTTTTTCATAGCTACAATATGGTGAGTAAGTTGGGTGCCTGTCTCAATAGCTAAGTGAGTAATAGCTACTTTTGGGCTTTTCAGTAACTTCCATCATGAGTAGAATCACTTGTAACTTAAAAACTATTGCATTTAGAGAATTTCGTATAAATATGTTATTCAGCTACTTTTGGGTCAGCTATAACATAGTAAAATTTCAGACCTGTAGCTCATGGCATAGCTGAGTAATAGCTACTTTTAGGTTATCACTGTTGAGTAAATCGCTTATAACTTCAAAACTATTGCATTTAGAGAATTTCGTATAAATATGTTATTCAGCTACTTTTGGGTCAGCTATAACATAGTAAAATTTCAGACCTGTAGCTCATGGCATAGCTGAGTAATAGCTACTTTTAGGTTATCACTGTTGAGTAAATCGCTTATAACTTGGAAACTATTGCATTTAGAATATTTTGTTTCAATATTTTATTCACCTATTTTGGGATCAGCTATAACATAGTGAAGTTTCAGATCTGTGGCTCATTGCATAGCTGAGTAATAGCTACTTTGAAGTTCTCACTATTGAGTAAATCAGTTGTAATTGGAAAACTATTGCATTTAGAGAATTTAGTATAAATATGTTATTCAGCTACTTTTGGGTCAGCTATAACATAGTAAAATTTCAGACCTGTAGCTCATGGCATAGCTGAGTAATAGCTACTTTTAGGTCATCACTATTGAGTAAATCAGTTGTAACTTGAAAACTATTGCATTTACAGTATTTTGCTTAAATATGTTGTTCACCTACTTTTGGGTCAGCTATAACATAGTAAAATTTCAGACCTGTAGCTCATTGCATAGCTGAGTAATAACTACTTTGAAGTTCTCACTATTGAGTAAATCAGTTGTAATTGCAAAACTATTGCATTTAGAGAATTTAGTATAAATATGTTATTCAGCTACTTTTGGGTCAGCTATAACATAGTAAAATTTCAGACCTGTAGCTCATGGCATAGCTGAGTAATAGCTACTTTTAGGTCATCACTATTGAGTAAATCAGTTGTAACTTGAAAACTATTGCATGTACAGTATTTTGCTTAAATATGTTGTTCACCTACTTTTGGGTCAGCTATAACATAGTAAAATTTCAGACCTGTAGCTCATTGCATAGCTGAGTAATAACTACTTTGAAGTTCTCACTATTGAGTAAATCAGTTGTAATTGCAAAACTATTGCATTTAGAGAATTTAGTATAAATATGTTATTCAGCTACTTTTGGGTCAGCTATAACATAGTAAAATTTCAGACCTGTAGCTCATGGCATAGCTGAGTAATAGCTACTTTTAGGTCATCACTATTGAGTAAATCAGTTGTAACTTGAAAACTATTGCATTTACAGTATTTTGCTTAAATATGTTGTTCACCTACTTTTGGGTCAGCTATAACATAGTAAAATTTCAGACCTGTAGCTCATGGCATAGCTGAGTAATAGCTACTTTTAGGTTATCACTGTTGAGTAAATCGCTTATAACTTGGAAATTATTGCATTTAGAGTATTTTGTTTCAATATGTTATTCACCTATTTTGGGGTCAGCTATAACATAGTGAAGTTCCACACCTGTGTGACTCATTGCATAGCTGAGTAATAGCTACTTTGAAGTTCTCAATGTTGAGTAAATCACTTGTAATTTGAAAACTATTGCATTTAGAGAATTTAGTATAAATATGTTGTTCAGCTACTTTTGGGTCAGCTATAACATAGTAAAATTTCAGACCTGTAGCTCATGGTATAGCTGAGTAATAGCTACTTTTAGGTTATCACTGTTGAGTAAATCACTTATAACTTGAAAACTATTGCATTTAGAGTATTTTGTTGCAATATGTTATTCACCTATTTTGGGGTCAGCTATAACATAGTGAAGTTCCAGACCTGTGGCTCATTGCATAGCTGAGTAATAGCTACTTTGAAGTTCTCACTGTTGAGTAAAATCAGTTGTAATTGGAAAACTATTGCCTTTACAGAAATTTGTGCAAATATGTTATTCAGCTACTTTTGGGTCAGCTATAACATAGTGAAATTACAGACCTGTAGCTCATGGCATAGCGGAGCAATACCTATTTTCAGGTTCTCACTATTGAGTAAATCAGTTGTAACTTGAAAACTATTACATTTACAGTATTTTGCTTAAAGATGTTGTTCACCTACTTTTAGGTCAGCTATAACAGAGCAAAAATTCAGACATGTAGCTCATTGCATAGCTGAGTAATAGTTACTTTGAGGTTCTCACTCTTGAGTAAATCAGTTGTAACTTGAAAATTATTACATTTAGAGTATTTTGTTAAATATGTTATTCACAGACGTTTTGGTCAGCTATAACATAGTGAAATTGCAGACCTCTATGTCATGGCACAGCTGAGCAATAGCTTCTTTCAGGTTCTCACTGTTGAGTAAATCATTGTATCCAACCTGTAGGAAATCATGGGCTGGGAATCTGTTAATATGGTCCGATTTCACCTTGGAACCCTCCTTCAAGGTCAAATGAGGATAGCCAAACATAAAAGTGCTTATAACTCGCTTATTATTGGTCCTAGAGGTTGGAATGAAAACCAACCTATAGAAAATCATGAGCTGGGAATCTTCTGGTGTGGTCGGATTTCACCTTGGACCCCTCCTTCAAGGTCAAATGAGGATAGCCAAACTTAAAAGTGCTTATAACTCACTTATTATTGGTCCTAGAGGTTTCGAATGGAAAACCAACCTATAGAAAATCATGGGCTGGGAATCTTTTGGTGTGGTCGGATTTGACCTTAGACCCCTCCTTCCAGGTCAAACGAAGATAGCCAAACTTAAAGTTCTTATAACTCGCGTATTATTGGTCTTGGAGGTTTGGGATGGTAAACCAACATATAGGAAATCATGGGCTGGGATTCTTTTGGTGTGGTCAGATTTGACCTGGGACCCCTCCTTCAAGGTCAATTGAGGATAGCCAAACTTACAATTGCTTAGAACTCGCTTATTATTGGTCCTACAAATTTGGGATGGTAAACAAGCTACAGGAAATCATGGGCTGGGAATTTTTTTGTGTGGTCGGATTTGACCTTGGACCCCCTCCTTCAAGGTCAAACAAGGATAGCCAAACTTAAAAAGTGCCTATGACTCACTTATTATTGGTCCGAGAGGTTTGAGATGGTAAATTCTTTGGCTGGGAATCTTTTGGTATGGTCAGATTTGACCTTTGGACCCCTTCTTCATGGTCAAACGAGGATATTGCATTTATAGTATTTCTTTAAATATTTTAACCTACTTTTTACACTTAAACAATTACCTTGTTACTTTATTTCATAATACCATTTGCAGGGCACAACCTTTTTGTCCTTTTCTTCTGTCAGCTTCGGAATATCTTTCGAACATGCTGTTCAGTTACCATTTACTGTATTTCTGTACAGCCCTTTCCCTGATAATTATGCTTTCCTCTCATTATCACCATCACAAATCAAAAACATTCAGTCAGCTGACACAGTGCCTGTTCACGGGCACTCTCCTCTTGTTCTGATCTCAAAACTGAACCACAAATGGAGGCCAATCTTAGATCTAAGCACTATGAACCTGTATCTTTAGGTTAAGATTTGTGTAACAGTCAATGGGGCAACCATGGTGGTCATTACCGGTTGCTTTCAAGTTGCAACAGGAAAAGCCAAAAAGCTTTACTTAACCAATTTATTTACCAATTATATAATAATTACAGTCCACTGAGATACTCTTAAAGTCCTGTCAACATAAACAATAGTTTAAATGGTTTTTTCACATAATCCAACAATCTGTCCAGTGATTTGTTCAGTGTCAACAAGCAAAATGTCTGTATCCAGATGTTTAGAGTGTCTGCACTGAAATATTTGCCCCAACATGTGAACAACATGCAATATAAAGTAATCCAATATCTGTATCCAGCTGTATAGTATATTTCCGAACTATATTTGATCCAAGATGTGAACAATATCCAGTATCCATTATATCCACTCTCTGGTAGATCCACACACTATATTTAGTTCACTTCAGTAGGAGTTCACCACAAAGCATATGTTATAAGCAGTTTGTTTCCACTTAACACACGGGAGGCCACAGTGGCAGAGTGGTAACACTCTCGCCTCCCACCTCTGAGGCCGGGGTCGATCCCCATGACAGCCTTAAGTGGGAAAGCTGGTAGTTGCTTGCCGTTGGTCGGCAGTTTACAGTACACAACCCTAGCGAACTGTATGTACTGGTTTCCTCTGCCCTTCCAACTACCAGTCGTGATATGACCTGTACAGTGTTGAAAGCAACGTAAAACCCCAAATAAATAAATCCACTTAACACAAATAAATTAATCCAGAAAAAAGCAATTTCAAAGACTTCTGTCCATATAGCACACCAAATCAACACTGACTCACTGTGGTCAGGTTTTCCGACCTTGAAATACTGATCTGGCTTCTAGAATATTCTAGAGAGAAATACATTTCCAGGAATGGATAATACATAAAAGGTTCTAGAAACTTAGTAGTGTTTTCCCCAAATCTAAAAGCACTCCTGTATGGTACAAAAAATCAGTACTGACAAAACCAGTTCTGTAGAAGACAGAGGAAATCAATAATTCAATGTCCTTATATGGTAAAAGAAGTCTGCACTCACAAACAATGCCGCACTGGCACAGCACCGTTATCTGTAACACATCTGGACCAGACCATTCTGATTGCTATGATAAACACCATGGTTATTTCTTATAAAATATGACAGTATGAGGGCACTATGAGATCAGACGCCTCCCCTAGTGGAATCTTAGATTGTCTCAAAAGCTTGTCACATTTTGGATCACCTGAAATTGATTGTACACAAAATCTCTTGACGGGGGCAAGTTATTCAGAAAAATGGTCGCCCTTCAGGAGGTCTGTGACCAAACCTGCAACCAGTGGCACCATCCCCAAGTGAACTTGTTTGCCACCAGATATAACTAGACCTAGCGCATCGGAGAACCGATGCAAATTGTATCCACCGTAAAGACAATGCACCAAAGCCGAGCAAGTATTGCCTACTTGGAAGGAGGGGTACAAGGCCAAATTAGACCACACGAGAAGATCCCAGGCCATGATATCCTTTTGGCTGGTTTCACACTCGAAAAATGTATGAGCAATAAGGGAGTTATAAGCACCTTTAAGTTTGGCTGCTCTCATTTGATCTTGAAGGACAATCCCAAAAGTCTAGGATCGATAATAAGCGAGTTATAAGCACTTTCATGTTTGGCTATCCTCGTTTGACCTTGAAGGAGGGGCCCAAAGTCAAATCCGACCACGCCAGAAGATTCCCAGCCCATGATTTCCTACATGTTGGTTTACCATGCCAAACCTCTAGGACCAATAATAAGCGAGTTATAAGCACTTTTAACTTTGGCTATCCTTGTTTGACCTTGATGGAGGGGCCCAAGGTCAAATCTGACCACACCAGAAGATTCCCAGCCCATAATTTCCTATATGTTGGTTTACCATCCCAAACCTCTAAGACCAATAATAAGCGAGTTATAAGCAGTTTTAAGTTTGACTGTCCTCATTTAACCTTGAAGGAGGGGCCCAAGGTCAAATCCAACCACGCCAGAAGATTCCCAGCCCATGATTTCCTATATGTTGGTTTACCATCCCAAACCTCTAGAATCGATTATAAGCAAGTTATAAACACTTTTAAGTTTGGCTATCCTCCTTTGACCTTGAAGGAGGGGTCCAAGGTTAAATCTGACAACATCAGAAGATTCGCAGCACATGATTTCCTATAGGTTGGTTTCACATTGCAAACCTCTAGGACCAATAATAAGGGAGATATAGGCACTTTTAAAGTCCGCTATATGGGTTACTCTGGCACTCCGTGGATGACCTTGAATTAATAGCTTCAAGGTTAAATGTGTGCAAGGTTGTAGAGGACATCTATATCTGTTATACATATCACCTATGAAGAGATTCAACGTTCTACCTATGAGAAACAGCCAATAGAAAAATGTATATTATTTTCAAAGAAATGCCCGTGGCGGCCATCTTGTTTTTCAGAATGAGGCTATTTTCCTTCCCAGAGAAGCTTCCCCCCCAATGAAGATATCCTGCAAATTTGGTGAACCTAGCTGCTGTCGTTTTCCTCTTAGAGCGTTAACACTGAAAATCTCTCTACGCGGCGGCGTAGCGAACGCTAAACCAAAGTATCCACCGGATGCTTCCAGTGGATACAATAACAAACTGCCACAGTTTAGTTCCCCAGTCCCAGATCAGGAAACCTGGGCAGTGGATGGTCTAAGCTTGTCTTTTGAGGGTCTGAACCTCAAATAAAAAAAAAATTGCCAAGGGGTAATCCTGATAACCTGGGTTGGCCCAGCATACTGTGGTTTTGAGACTTGGTGATGCTGTTGTAGATGTACTTTTATGCCATCTTGTTCAGAAAAATTTGTTAACACACCTTTTAACAATAGTGTACAAAGGGATTTCCTAAATCTTAATTGGAGCTACTCAAATAAGCTCAACCAGAGCCATCTATGAGCCAAAGTGGGCTATTTTGTCGGATGGTGAGAGTCAAATCAGGTCAAATTACCATCTTTAATACAAATGGCAGATTCCTTGTTGCAATTTTTCCAGTAGAAGAACATGGAGCCCAGTGCAATAGATGGGTACAGATCAGCAAAGGAAAAGGGGGCCCTCCAGTCTGGAAATGAGTTAACCGCTTATCTGTTGGGAACTTGAATAATATATTTTCTTTGTTTTCTTTGTTCTTCCACTGGTAGGCTATGAAAAAGATGAAGTCACATGATGTGAGCACCTAGTGCCAGATACCAGTAAAATCTGGCTAATACCAGTGATCTGGACAATCTTTTTCCAACTAGAGTAGAACCCAGATGTTTTGGTGAGACTGGCTTGCACCGGACCAATGGCATTTGAGCGTTTGAAAACATATTAACTTACAAAAATTTAATTTACAATAATTATCAAAATTTCCTGTTCTGTGTTTCCATAGTATATACAGAAAATGGATTGACAAATTTCATTCAAAATTTGCATGTATATATAACTGTACTCAGAGAAGTCTCCTACACTAAGGTGACCTTAAACTCCACATAAAAAATTATTTTCACTTGAAGTTTGCAAACTAAGATTAAATTTAAGGTTAGGACAATTTTTGTTTTGTTTTTTTATGATGATATTTGATGTAAGAACATCACAAAATCTGGGTCTGCTCAATCTGCTAGTGTCACCTAGCAGTCCGACTGGCCATTAGAACACCTTTTCTTGGGTTGGAAATAGCATTCTGTGATCAGCAATTAGTCCCAGATGGTAAGATATTATACCACAATGAAATGGAATTGTTGTAAGACTGCAATGGATGGAAATAATTTTTTCTAAGAGGTACCCTACTGTGTGGAGATGTTGCCTGAGTCCTTAGATAACCCTGGGCTTGGGTGAATCTTGGGTCCTGATTCCTGGGGTCATACATGAGAACTGAGGTACTGAGTCCTCTCTCCATGAAATGAGCTGCGATCAGGTTTATGTGATGTCCAATATCTACCTTCTGAGACCAGGACATGGGTTTTGCCCAAGCAAAATGAAGAATAATTTTTTGGAGCAGAATCCCATGAGGAAGTGCTGTCTCAGACCTCCATGTGACTTTTGAGTCTTGATTACTTTGACCAGTCATTTCTTTTGGGGCTGATCCACCTTCATTGTCTATTCTGAAGAAGGGCCAGGTATTTGCTGTAATCTGGGTGGCAGGGAAAATCTTACTCCGCCTGGTTTGTCTTGATAATGTTGGCACTTTGGAGTTCCAGGAAAGGAGACCTACATTTCCATTGGATCCTTATTAGGTAGCCTGGAAACTGTGGCAGAAAGGGCAGGTCTTAGTGAGGAAATTTACACCAGAGATTCCTTACTGAAAAGAATGTTGGAACATTTGCACAAGTCCTTCAGAGTGCTACCAACTGCAATTTTGTTGGGAGCAGGATCAGCAAAGAGTGACTGTGCTAATGTATCCAACTGAACTTGGGATGTATGATCATCATCCAGGCTTTAAATTACAGAATTTCTAGGTAGTAATCGGTTAGAACGGAACCTATCAGACAGGTAAGACCCAACCCACCAGGGTCATCATCTGGGAGATCATCTCTACAAGTTGGCCTATATCTATCATTGTCCTAACTCCCCACAAATAGCTGCAAATGCCTCATTTTGAATCTGGTTTAATGGGGCTCAACATGCAGTTTTGGACAAGAAGCCTCACAAAATGTCCTTTATTCTATATAATAAATGTTTTGAAACTAAATCTGGGTTTAAAATAGAAGGGTGTGTACTTCCCAATTTATTGAATTTCTGTGAAAACTAGAGTTTGTGTGCGCAAAGATAGCAGCCCAACTAAAAAACAGAGGACAAGAACTGATCAAAAGTAAGCATGTGTATGCTAGAGGCAATATTTGGCAACCACAGGTGCAGAACTCTAAAATATATTTCTAGACATTTGTCCACCAGGAGGTGGCCTCCAAATTTAGCATTGAGTTCAAATGGGTAAGCTATTGTAGTGCAATGAAAGTGATATTTTAATACAAAAACATGTGAGAAATATAGACATTCAGACCATGCAGGAAACAACATGCACAAAAAAAAATTTAAGTTACATTGTAGTTCTGTTCCCGATCAATATTTATAGAAAGCTAAGGCATGACATGTGTTTACTAAATACAAGTGCTTCATGATACACTTACCATGATCCCTCCAGAACTGCCTCTCATAAAACATGAAGGTCTTGAAAATTTGGCACGTAGGTTCAATCTCTGTGAGCTGAAACACAGTCATCAAATCTAAAATATGGTTTATTGTGGCTTATGTCACTGTTTTTAACATCATATATGGATTAGATGCTTAAGTTAGTTCCAAGTTGAAGGCAGTGTTTGCATCAGTTATCCTTAAAGCAATTGCTGATCTATTTTAGCATTCAATTGTGCATAAAATGGAGCTGTGACAGCACTGGGGAACTAAAAAAATGGGCCGTGTATATTGACAAACTGGGTGCAAACTTGTGAACTGGTATAGCATAGAAAAATTTCTCCTATGAAATTAATATCTCAAAATTGATACTAAATTGTGGATAGATATTATTATTGTTTTGTTGTTGTTGTTGTTGTTAACTGAATGGTTAAGAATCATAATGCACAAATATTAATGGCGAACCAAAATTTTAAATATTATGTAAAATGTAAGGTTAACTTTCAGAAAAAATATAGCCATGTATTGCTTTTCTCTGTAAAAAGGGTCCGTTACCAGCCACGTTTTGATATTTTGTCCTATTTTTCCTGTATTATATTACCGCAAAATAATTTATTAAAATTCTGACACCATAAACATTTTGTGAAAGTAAGCTGTATTTCTATCATTATGCTGTTCAAACCTTGTAAATATTTTAAGTATCATTTTATAATTCAAACATCAGGATACAGTTGAACAGATGTTGAATGTACATACCTGACTTATATACTTTGGTAAAGCTGGAGTGAACTCAATATCAGACAATCCAGGGACTGGCACTGAGAGCAGCACATTTTTGGCCTGAAAAAATACATTCAACAGAGACTGTTAATGATTTTTGTTCAATGAGAACCTCTTAGAAGAATGAAATATCAAATTAAAAAAATATAGAGAGAGAGAATAGGGAGACGGAATATTTGTCACAGGGGAAGCAAAAAATTGAGCTTTGTATCATGAGGTGTTCGTTTTATTTCTCTGATAATTTTTGGTTATTATCTCCCGCCTGCGGCCAAAGGTCGTGGTCGGGAGATTATAAAATGCCTTCTGTCAGTTCATCCGTCCGTTCGTCATGTTTTTACATAAACCTTAATATCTCAGTCATTTATAAAGATATCTTCACCAAATTTGCAGGGAATGTTTATGGCTATGAAAACCTGTTTGTGCAAAATTTTGTGCCTCATTTTGAAAAACAAAAAAAAAACAAAAATGGCCACCATAGCTAATGTTTGACAATCATAAAGGTGCTCTAAATCTTGAAATATTCCAGCTAGCTTTATCAAATTTGCACAAAAGCTATATGGCCAGAAAAGCTAGCTTGACAGTAATTTTGGTCTAGTTCAAAAACAAAAGGGCCGCCATATCACATATTTAATGGCAAACAAGGTTATCCTATTAAAAAGACCTTATATCTCCCCTAATATTGTTCCTAGAGGTTCGGAATGTGAAAACAACTTGTAGGAAGTCATGGCCTGGGAATCTTTTCCAGGTGTTGAATTTGACCTTTGACCCCTGCTTCAGTGTTAAAAGGAGTCGTCACACTAAAACATCCTTATTTTTCCTTTATTATTGGTACTATGGCTTCAGAAAGTAAAGCCATACCATGAAAAGTGAAGGCCGTAGTTGGGAGATTATAAAACACCTTCCGTCAGTTCACCCGTCCGTCCGTCCGTTCATCAGGTTTTGACATAAACCTAAATATTTCATTCATTTATGAAGATATCTTCACCAAATTTGCAGGGAATGTTTATGGCTATGCAAACATGTCTGTGCAAAATTTTGGCCTCATTTTGAAAAATGGCCACCATAGAAAATTGTTTGAAAATCTAAAGGTGCTCTAAATCTTGAAATATTCCAGCATAATTTGCACATAAGATATATGGCTAAAAAAGCTAGCCTGATAGTAATTTTGGCTTTGTTCTAAGAGCAAAATGGCCGCCATATCACATGTTTAATGTCAAATGGGGTATCCTATTAAAAAGGCCTATATCTCCCCTAATATTACTCCTAGAGGTTCGGAATTGTGAAAACAACTTGAAGGAAGTCATGGCCTGGGAATCTTTTCCAGGTGTTGAATTTGACCTTTGAGCCCTGCTTCCAGGTTAAATGTCATCATCACACTAAAACACCCTTATTTCTCCCTTATTATTAGTGCTCAAAAGTGAATTAAAAGTCCTGGCCTGCAAATGTTTTGCCTGAGAAAAATTGTGGCCTTATAATGAAAAATAAAATAGCCCCACAGCCAATTATTTCAAAATCAGTAAGATGCTCTAAAACTTGAAATATTGCAGCTAGGTTTATCAAGTTTGCACAAAAGATATATGGCTAGGAAAGTTAGCCAGATAGTAATTTGGCCTAGTTTCAAAAACAAAATGGCCGTCATATCGCATGTTTAATGTTAAATGGGATTATCCTATTAAAAAGGCCTTATACCTCCCTTATCATTGCTACTAGGGGTTCCAAATGTGAAAAGAACTTAAAGGAAGTCATGGCCTGAGACTCTTTTCTAATTGCTGACTATTACCTTTGACCCCTTCTTCAATGTCAAGTGGGGTTATCTTACTACAAAGGCCTTATATCTCCTTTAGTTCTCAATTATTACTGATTCTTAGGCGGGAGATAACCGCTGCAGCAGTGGCCTTGTTCATCTAATCAAATGCAGAATTTTAATATATATTGCACTTTTTCACGAAATGTTAGGGTTGGTCCCAATGATAAATGTGACATTTCTTCCTCTACTAGATGTGATAGTGACTGAAGTTTCAATAGCCAGTGATTTATAGAATATGTATCGTAATATAAGCCTTCATGGGTAGCTTAAGTGAAATTATGGAAATATACTGTACTATTACACCAGCCTGACTCATTGTGTGTAAGTCAAATATTAACTAATGATATGGGTTGAAGTACAAAATCATGTATAACAGAGTGAAATATATTGTATTAACAGTAATCATCACAATTATTCCCTAGATATGCTGTATTATACTTTTATTACAAAAATTGCCAAGTAACTGTATTGTATTTTTAGGTTAATTTATGTCCTTTCAATGTTAATAAATTTGTAAAAACTTATTTTATCTTTAGAATTAGAGTAAGAAATCTAAAATTCGCCAGGAATCTAAAATTCGCCACCTCTAAAACCTTAGTTAATTTTATGAAGAAAATGATGTTTTTGTCTAAAAATTGGTATTTTTCAGTTCAAAAAGCCTTAATTTACTATACAGTCAACAAATCTCACCACAATTCATTTATTTTATTAGTATTTTCACCTGTGGCGAATTTCAGATATGTGGCGAATTTTAGATTTCTTACTCTACATTTTAATCAACAAAAATTTGCCTGAAATAGAAAGAGGAAATAACAAATCAGGATTGTAATATTGTGTTGAGATATTTGTTGTTTTAACATCATAAGTTCAAAGAGGCTCTATTGTTTCAGTGTACCCAACTGTAAATGACTGCCCATTTTCTGTGGTAACTCTCACGCCTGCTTCAATCTCAGTCACTTTTTTCACCAAATGGTTCAACTTTACCAGTCCTAAACAACAAAATATGCAATAGTATGTCAATCAGAATCTCAATCAGTATCAGATACTTAATACAAATCATTAACATACAAGTAACAAAAGACAAGTGAGCTGAATGTTCATATTATCTAACTGAAGCTATTTTATTCATTGACTTGTATTTTAAAGCAAGATTCAGTGAGCAAGAGTAATCAATTGGATACAGAAGAGGCGAAAAAGTACAAAGATTGGGAGTCTTTCAGAACAGTATAATATATATAAAGGTGCAGGAAAAATGCCGTTGCACATCTACACCCCCAACTAATGTCTCTACAAAATCCCAACTTCCTACACCTTACAGTTTCTGAGATATAGACTAGACAAGATATTAAAGGTCAAGGTCGATAGCAAGGTCAAAGGTCAAATCAAGGTCACGCCGTGACAGTGCACTTTCACAAACCCCTCTAATAACCCTGCCAAGTATTAACTTCCTACACCCTACAGTTTTAAAGATATCGCTAGGTCACTAGGGGAAGGTCATAGATTACATATATCAAGGTTGCACCATGATATTGCACCCTCACACCACCCAGCAAATAACCCTTTGAAGTATTAACGTCCTACACCTTAATTACAGTAACTGTTTTTGAGATAGAGCCCTGACAAGATTTTAAAGGTCATGCTCACTACTACAAGGTCAAAGGTCAAATTAAGGTCATACCATGATGTTGCACACCTACATCCCCAATCGATGTCTCCCACCATCTATGAACTTTCTACACCGTCCCATTTCTAAGATACAATCCATACAAGATTTTACCTGCAGCTTGCCTTACCGACCGACAAAGATAAACTGGGTTTATAAAGTCTTCAATTGTTGTTTACTGTGCATATAAAAATGTTTGCCAATTTAGTCACTTCATGTGTTATTTCTTTGTAACTGTACCATTTGTATATAAAAGTCATGCCATCTCTGTGAAAAACTATGCACAGAATGTTCCCACAGGATTTTGTGTGCAGTAGCAACATTTTAGAGAGCAAATGAAACTATAACAAGCTTAATTAGTTTTTATAATAGATATATAACAATTTGGATTTTATAAAGTTTTGTGTTTTGGATTTCATTCACAAACAAAAAAGTGAAGTAGTTTCTTTGAAATGTCTAACAATTGGGAGAATGAGATATCTTGATGAGATATCTGAGTAGTTAATTTATACATTATAGCCAATCTGTATGATGTTTAAATTACCAGGTGCATTTCGCAAAAGGACTTAAGCCCAGATTTAAACTTAAATTTAAGACTTTGGTCTTAAATTTGTCAACAGAATGGTAAGTCTGTGGTCTTAGACTTAGCGGATTTCACAAAGCAGCTAAATCCATGAAATTGCTAAGTCAGTGGACTTAACTTTAAGTCTGGTAGATAGTGGGTTTAAATTTTGTAAAGAGGACTTAAATATAGCCCCCATAATCTTTTCTCCACTTCAAAATTTAAAATGACTGTAAATAAAGTATAATTATACAGAACACCTCACTAAAGTAGTCTTTGGGAACTTTATATGTGGTAACAAGGTTTTCCATTTCAAAACAGCACTTATCCTTACATAAAATGCACCAAATGAAGGATATATGTCACCAATAGTATATTTTGAATATATATAAAAGGTCACATGACACAGAAAACCACTGTGGTTATTTCATAAGCTTGAACTTAGCTAAGTCAACCTTTGTGAAATTGGCCCCAGTAGTGCATTGCAATATTTGAAAGAAAAAAAATATGCATAGGTTAAAATAAGATTATCTTAGTAATATATATGAGGTATAATATAGTGATTTAAAGACAATGTAGGCGGTATATGTGTTTGAATATATTTTAAAGACAATGAAGTTCCAATGAATCGGAAAAGTATACCACACAGGGCTTTCTAATCAGGTTGTAATCGGCAAAGAAATAGTTGTCAGACATGCCAAAAAATCACATTTACTATAAAGCTGCAAATCATGTTGACATGAAAGTAGGCAGCCCAAGATGAGGGGTTGGATTTGAACAACATGCAAGTAACTATTTAATATCACAGTGTGTAAAAATGTGGATAATTGTTGTGGAGAAAACATCTAGTTTCCCAGGTCAAGAAATGGTCTTATATGTGATCAAATTTTGCTTCCAAAACTGGTAAAAATCAGGGGCCCCTCATCATTTAAAATCCTTAAAAATGAACAATTTTCAAGTTATTAATTTTTCAATAAAATACACCTGAAACCTATCAATTAAACCAAATCTTAAAATACAAAAACATTAACTTACTTAACCAGTTCTCCATCTAAACAGTATATTTCAACAGAAAGCCCCATCCAAGGACTTTATATTGATTTCAGTCTGATATATTCTAGTAACAAAGGCCACTTGTTTTTAAGAGGTTTGACTGTATTAAGATCAAATGAATCCATTACCTGTTAATGAGCTGGCAAGCCTCTCACTTATCTGACCTGAGCCACCAACTACTTTCATTTCCTTAAATAAAACATAATTAAAAATAAACAATACATAAGTTTTTCCTCGATATAATTTCTTTGATAGAAAGTACTTTCATTCCTGTAAAAATAATTTCCAGGAAATATTACTCTTCCACTGCAAGTTTCCATAGGGATTTTAAGCAAATATAACAACCTGTGGAGTGGTATTTTTTTTTTCTAATTATAAAGGCAAATAAGATAAAAATATCTGCATGTGATTTGGACTAAACTATCTATCACTTTAACTTCTTAAAGTGTATGTTACTCTGAAAGATTAAAGTGTCTTGCATCAGTTAGTGGCACCCAAAATCCACATCATACAGATAATCTATAGCATCAACATACAATCATTGAACCTTCTGATTTGTATACGGTATATGCCATGTACAATTTGAGATGTTGTAAAAGTAGCAATTCATACGAAAAGCCTGTACAAGTTGCAACTTGTACAATCAGTTTGTACAGATTGCAACTTGTCAAAGGTCAAATCCAGTTCACACCATGACATTGCACACCTGCACCCCTAACAAATGTCCCAACCAAGAACAAGATTTTAAAGGTCAAAGTAACTACAGCAAGATCAATGGTAAAATCAGGATCACAGCATGATGTTGTACACCTACACTCCCATCCAATGCCCATACAAAGTGTCAAACAGGCCTGGGGTAATGGTAATGTGTAATGTCCTGTAATGCATTACATTTTCCAAAGTAATGTAATGTGTAATGCACATTAAAAAGGGCAAAGTAGTGTGTAATGTAATGCATTACTTTTGAAACTTGTTCAGTATATTTTTTTTGTATGAAGCCAGAGTTGTCATTTACTCTCACTTACAGTTTCTATTTGTTCTGCTGCATGAGGAGAAACTTAAAAAAAGAAAATATTTTTAGATTAGATTGCATTCAGATGTCACTTGTCATTCTAATATTCTCAGTTCTGAGTAATATTAAGTATCACTTGTCAGTCTTTTGAAGTGGCAAATGTTAAAACAAAGCAAAGTGTATTTGATCATTTTCACTTGCAAGCAGAAACCGGTGGTAAATTTAAGACTCAGTGCAAGCACTGCTGTTCCTTTTCCTTCTGGTTCAAAGAAAATAAATTCAAACTTTCTTTCACACTTAACGGTAAGACCTACCATTTTATTAACATTTCTAGTGAGTCTCTGAAGATTGTAAAATTTATGGATGTAAAAAAGCAGTTATTGTGTACATATAGAGAATATTTATGGATATGAAAAAACCAGGTATTGTGTACATATTGAGATTATTTAGTAAAAACATCTTAACATCTTGGTTCAAGATTATTGAATCCTTTATGTAGGTATTAAATATTGTTAAAAAATCACATTGGACTTCTTGTACACATAGGAATTTTTGTACTCACAACTATTCCAAAACATGAAATTAAAAATAAGGAACGTAAACTATGTTCCTTATAGGATGATATCTGCTTTATAATGTGTTGTAATAAATGCATCAATATGGACTAATTTTGTTTGTTTGAAAAATTTGTGAAAAGTAATGTGTAATGTAATGCATTACATTTAAAAAGTAATATAATGTAATGCATTACTTTCCAAAATATAAAGTAATGGTAATGTAATGTAATGCATGCAAACACAAATGTAATGTAATGGTAATGCATTACATTTGAATGTAATTGACCCCAGGCCTGGTGTCAACATCCTACACCTCACAGTTTCTGAGATACAGCCTGGACAAGGTATTTCCTAGCCCACCTGTTCACCCAGCCAGCTGGACAGCTTGGGTGATAATATCCACACAGCCTTTAAAAGCTGTGGGATTAAGAGGTCAACAGTTTGTTTTTCTTTCATCTAAGGTATATAATTAACATTTAACTGCCATTATGGAGATTGTACATTGTGATTTCATCAATTTTGAAACTTAAGGTAAATTCATTAAAATACATTGTTCAACTGATAAAATATTAAGATCAAAATTTGTACATCTTGCAACTTGTATAAGTCAACCTGTACAAGTGGCAACTTGTACAAGCTGTACTAATTGCAGCTTGTATAGATTTCTTGTACAAGTTGCAACTTACACAAGATCTCAACTTGCACTTAAAATATATACACAGCAGTGGACCCCTTATTATCCCTATGTGTTGGAGACCTTTTGTTCAGATAAAAACAAGGTTCATAGAACAGAGAGGTATATTTGTCTGAAATAGTGGGAGAAACATTAATGTAGTAGCCTAGAATTGTGTTCAGTCTTTATTGTCAAATATTCAGGAAATAGAGGAGTGACACCCCCTTCATTCTAGTTTACACACATATACAGAGGCAAATAAATACAAGTAGTTTGCTTTAGCAGGTTGAGTTAAAGATGTATTTCTGGAAGTTCCAATCTCAGTAGTTCCAATATACACAAAACTATTACAGCTAGAATATGCCTTCGTGATTACCTGACAACCATTTTCAATACTTGACATAGACTGCATTCCTCCAGCACATCTAACTCCATGCAAGAAATATAGTAATGATATTTTGGAGGCTTCTGTACCACCAAGGGTCATCATCAATTCTCCAAGAGTCTTAGCCTCCCTGTAAGAAAATTTACAGTTCTAATGCATAGAAGTTCATTTCACAGTTGACTTGTCACTATGTCAAAGATAGTGTGTAAGCTTCAAGGGGGCAGAAAAATTCTACTGGCAATACTAGATGAAGGTGTAAAGTTTTTTTCATTACAAGGCTCCAGAATGGCTTGGCATATGTTAGCAACTGTTCGATTCTGGCTGTTGACAGATTTTTCATAATTCAAAACTTTTTTTATGTCTTGTATGCAACTTAGATGTTACGTAAAAGAGCCTATTTACATGTAATTAACAACACTGCAAAAATAAACTTGAATAAGACAAATTCATGCATAGTCTGGCTTTCTATTTGAAAGTACAGGATTTGTTGCATGTAAATAGATCTACTATATACTGGTGTGATTTAAAATGAGATCAATATAAACACAGTCATGATCATTCTGACTTTTTACTTCTGTATTGACTGTTTGACCAAGATCTACAGGTATAAGGATCTGATATTTTTTTCCACTAAAAGGCAATTCTAAGAACACTAAATAAGTTCAAATATACTAGGAAAATTTTATTGTATTATACTTGGTCCACTGGTTTTTGTCCAGAAATTGTTTAACACTGAGAGAATCCCATTCCTCAGCCTTTTCTGCTTCCCAGGGGGCATCAATAGGTACCTGTCAGATAATAGATGTTAAATTAGTAAGTAATTGGACAACACAATCTAGCTTTGCCAAGCAGTAGGTGACTGCTGATTAAGGAATCTCTAACAAAACCACAAATTGATTTTCCCCTCTTTTAATTCTATTAAATGATGAAACACTCTGTACTGCCTTGCCTATAAACAGTCATTCCCTATATTAAGTATTTTATTTGAATATTTGGGTTTTTATTTTAAAGAATCGCAACTCTTCTTTTCTATGACTAATCTACTTAACATTTGAAAATTCCACAACAATCAGTCTAGCACTGTTTTATATATCACACTCACAGACATAAAAATGAACATAACTTTACTCCCTTGGTAAAGGTGTTTATGGATCCGAAATAAAAAAATGTGTGGATCCCAATGCCATGACTATATGTGGAATCTGTGAAAAGTTACAACCAGGACAAAATTTTAATAAATAAATTTCCCTCAGAAAAATCTCCCATCAGCTAAAATAAAGGACAGGAAAACCTTTTCAAAAATTTTTGATAACTTATCTGTTTTATCTTCACATGTAAGTTATTATAATATCTGTTGTGATAGACTGTGATAGATATTTCTAATGGAAGCTAAACACCAACACACTTCCTTCAACCCAGTAAACATAGCAAACATTTATAAACGTTTAGTAAACGTATAAACATTTTTCAAACCAAATATAAACCTAAATATTGACAATTATTCAATATTATGGGTTTATAAACATTTCAGCAACATTAGTTTGGTTTATAAATGTTTAATAAACGTTTTTAAATGTTTACAAAGAGTGAAGAATATCTTAACCTCGCTTTCATTTTGGATGATGATATCAGCACAGCCATTTTGAGAGAAACTGGAGAAATATTTCTGTTATTATATCTTGCTGTATCACTGTTGTTTGAAGCCATCATTAAATTATAAGTGGAGATATAAAAGTACATTATATCATAGAATGCACTGTACAAGGTTAAGTTAATGTAAACAGGGAAATTATTCATAAAAGTTTGTATACATTCTCCCTTGAATCATGCTGGATACTTGAACGTTTTTAAACATTTATGCTTAAATATTGATAAACGTCTATAGGCGAACATTTAGGAGCCCATCAGTTTAAACCTTAAATAAACCATTCATAATTAGGTTTATAAACATTTGTAATGTTTACTGGGAAGGTGTTGGACACAGTATCAGAATTTAGTGACACAGATTCATTGCAATGTCTCTGGTTAATGATGTAATATAGTGTAATATGATGTTGTTTCCTCAATGAATTTATGCTGTAAAAATGTATTGTGATGACTTTTTCACTGTATAAAGATGAGTGATTACTTTAATATAATAATCAACAAGTGATTAAGCATTACTTTTAATGTAACAGTATGCATCACAATGTACTGTCACATTTAATTTAATAATAAAAATACTGAAATAGAAAAATTTCTGCTTATGCAAAAACTAAGCATCCCACATCAAATTAAATGTTTTATGGTAACTATTAAAACAAAACAACTATTAAAACAATTCAATAATAAAATGACAGCACTTATCAGTAAACTAAAAATGGCCAAATTATGGTTTGAATGTTTTGAATATTACCCATGCATACAGAAGTGGCAATACATTCAATGAATGCTTATGTGTGGTGTTGGAGAAAAGCCTGTGGCTCACTTGATGAAATTCCATCTGTTACAATGAGAACTTGCAAAAAGAAATTCTTAATGAATTCTAATATGACTTTAACAGTGCTTAATCTGCATCAACAGACAGACCCAAAGGTGCAACAAGATTTTAAAGGTCAATACAGCAAGGTCAAAGGTCACTCAGTGTCACACCATGACGTGGCACACCTAAAACCCTCGACCAATGTCCCTACCAAGTATAAACTTCCTACACCTTACAGTCTCTGAGATATAGCCTGGACAAGATTTTATAGGTCAAGGTCACTACAGCAAGGTCAAAGGTCACATCAAGGTCACACTATGATGTAGCACGTACACCTACACCCCCTAACCAATATCCCTACCAAATATCAACGTCCTACACCTTATGGTTTCCAAGATATAGCCCAGACCAGGTTTTATAGGTCAAGTTCACTACGGCAAGGTCAAAGGTCAAATCAAGGTCACACCATGATGTTGCACACCTACTACCCCCAACCAATGTCCTCACCAAGTATCAGCTTCCTACACCTTACAGTTTTGGAGATATAGCCCGGACAAGATTTTATAGGTCAAGGTCACTACAGCAAAGGTCAAAGGTCAAATCACGGTCACACTATGACGTTGCACATCTACACCCCCTAACCAATGTCCCTACCAAGTATCAACTTCCTACACTTTACAGTTGCTGAGATATAGCCTGGACAAGGTTTTATAGGTCAAGGTCACTACGGCAAGGTCAAAGGTCAAATCAAGGTCAGACCATGATGTTGCACACTTACAACTCCTAACCAATGTTCCTACCAAGCATCAACTTCCTACACCTCACGGTTTCCGAGATATAGCCCGGACAAGATTTTATAGGTCAAGGTCACTACGGCAAGGTCACAGGTCAAATCAAGGTCAGACCATGACGTTGCACACCTACACCCCCTAACCAATGTCCCTACCAAGTATCAACTTCCTACACCTTACGGTTTCTGAGATATAGTCCGGACAAGATTTTATAGGTCAAGGTCACTACGGCAAGGTCAAAGGTCAAATCAAGGTCAGACCATGACGTTGCACACCTACAACCCCTAACTAATGTCCCTGCCAAGTATCAACTTCCTACACGTTATGGTTGCCGAGATATAGCCCGGACAAGATTTTCAAACTCAATGTCACTATGGCAAGGTAAAGGTCAAATCAAGGTCAGACCATGACGTTGCACACCTACACCCCCCAACCAATGTACCTGCCAAGTATGAACTTCCTACACCTTACGGTTTCTGAGATACAGCCCGGACAAACTATTTCCCGCCCGCCCGCCTGCCCATCCGGACACCATGGGTGAAAACAATACCCCGACAGCCCTTAAGGGCTGTGGGGTAAAAAACTAAGGTGGGTAAGCTTTTGCAAAGAGATAGGTTTTCACCTTCTTCCTGAATGAAAAGAAAGATTTGTCTGAGTGTACATCAGCCAGATCATTCCAAATCCCTAAGTATTATTATTATAAAAAATCATTTATAAAGTGTTTTATCTTGCCAGCTCAAAGGACTTAAAGTGTAATAAATATTGTAAATTATATACATCTATGAAATAAATGTTTTCAACAGATTCAATCAATAGATACGTGAACAGAAGTCTAAAGCTTTTCCTACAAGTTTCAATTTTGTTTTCTCTATCACAGTTTATTACCTGTGTTGGATCTAAGGTGACTATTTATTGTGTGTTACATGCAGGGGTTTAGTGAGGTAACATAACATATTTATATTCTATTTAAGAATAAACAATCATTGCACTTTTTCTCTACAAGATGCTATTTTAAAATAATGAGTTTTTAGTTTTTTTTGAAGATGTCCAATGGAAATTCAATGTTCCTGATATCATCTGGCAGTTCATTCCAATACTTTGGTGCCACAACACTGAAGGCACGGTCACCCATAGAGACAAGTTTTGACCTTTTTTCTTGTAGCATGTATGATTTTCTTGCCAATCTTGTGGTGCATTGATGTTGCTGGTAGTTAAGCATTGATGTCAAATATGATGGTGCCTGTCGATTCAAACTCTTATATACTAGTAGATTTATTTTAAATTTGATCCGAAACCTAACAGGCAACCAGTGGAGCTGATGCAGTTGAACCGATATAGAATCATGTTTCTTGACATTCAAAACTATCCTGGCAGCGCAATTTTGTACTTTCTGCAACTTATGGATAAGATATTGTTGGGGTTCAGCTAGGAGAGAGTTACAATAGTCCAATCTGGAAGATATGAGTGACTGTACTATTGTGTGTGCAGCAGACTTAGTCAGGTAAGGTCTTACTTGAATGATGGACCTTAGGTGACCATAACAGGATGTACATATGGCATTTACTTATTCCTTAAGTGATAGGTCTTGGTCAGTGATTACCGCATTGTAGATTAGGTAGATTGGATATAATTTGTCTATTTATATTCATGGGTCCATGAGACCTATTTCATACATAAGATTAATACCAAATTTTCAACCTAAATTCTCCATATCTTTCTGGTATGTCTATGGTTAATGATCCACTGTAGCCCAATGGCTCTATCATTTAGGCCCAAAAATATTTATTTTATGTCCCTCAAAATCTCCTATCACAGAGATTAAGTGATATAAAGTCTGGTTACATTAAATGGTATTAAATTAGATTACTAGAGAGAACAGAAGCACATACCTGTAAGCTCAGTTTATCAACCAATCTCATGCAGTGGTTCAAGTCCAACATCACCAGAATACTCTTGAAAGAAGGACCAGACTCGGAGGAAAGATGTCTAGACTGTTCAAAAGAAAACAGTGTTAAGAATAATAAATGCTCTTAGATTAAGAAATTTAAAAGTTTGCAACTAAAGAAAACATTATAAATTAAGCGACAACAAGCAAAATTCATGGACAGATTTGAAAAATTCTTCAAAAGATTCGGAAAATCATCAATATGAAGCCAGGGGTTTAAATTCTGATAAATTAAATGAAGGTACTCCTGTCACATTATCATTGGTCTATGTTAGTTATTTAAAGTCATGGTATAGCAATAAATGGTCTGATAACTATTAAAACCAACATCATCTCAGTTAAATTTCATTTAAATAAACCCCTCTTCCCCTCTTACTTGATTTGTAAGACCTAGCAGATTGTACCACTGGGGGCTGCTATGACTGATCTCGTCACCAAGGCAGGAAAATGATGAAAACATGTTATTTGTCCTAAACTTCAAATTGAAAGATTGGTTGCTCAGGAGACTCACTCCAAATATTGGAATGAGAATAAAGACAAATTTGGAAACTTTATATTTAAATGTAGCTTTTATAAGCTACAATCTTACCCTTTAAGAGTCAATGCTATTTGGGAGGCTCATCAGGTGGCACATGGTGGAAAGGCCACTGAGATAGTTTGTTCTTCTGCCTCTTTTTTGGTTTGGGCCCACCACCTCAGCTGTTAAATGAACAGGAAATGGATGGGAGAGGCTTTTCTGCGACCTAAGGCATAAGATTGTAGCAAATAGAAGTAACATTTCTAGTTGGTTTGGTGAAGTCCACCATATTTTCTTTGCACCATCTTTCAAATCGACACCCTGTGATGGGAAGGTGAATGCCCTCTGCCACTTGAGTAGAGAAAGTTTGACTTTGCAGTTGCTCACACAGACACCACATGTGTAGGTTGAGAAACTGGATTGTTTTGAAACACTTGGTTGCTAGACTGCTGAGTACTGTTGGAAGCATTAGTAATTTAAGTGGAATCTCTGTTGATAGTAGTATTAGACCCCAAAACCAGAGCATCCCTGTCCAGCCTGGAGCCATCAAGATTACTACACAGTTGCACAGATTAATCTTGTGGATTACTTTGGGCATTAGAACAACTGGAGGGGAGTGATAAGCTGCGAGATCTGACTAATATATGTTGAAAACATCTATTCCCTGTTCATTCTGGACTTGAACTGGTGGATACATATACAGATAGTCTATGGTTTGTTCTTGTGGCAAACAGGTTCACCTGCAGAAAGAACCACTTGAGACAAAGTCGTTTGAACACTTGTGGATGCAGAAAGCATTCTGTTTTGAGTTTCAGTCTGGATGGAGAATCTGCTATTACATTCACCCACCCTGAGATGTTTTTGATATGAAATGAAACTGTGTATTGGTGGCCCCAGTTCATTATTCTCCATGAGAGAGTGCACATCTCCACTGAGTGGGTTTCTCCTTGCTTGTTTATATAAGCTACTACTGTTGAATTGTCCCTGGTAATCAAAAGTGTCTGTTCTTGGTCTTAATGTTTGTTTTGCTTGAGAGTTAGGGGCACAGCTTTCTACTCCAACACATTTATGTGGAGTCTTGACTCTAGTTGAGGACCACAGTCCGTTTACTGGATTTTGATCTGAGTGTCCAATCCTATGTTTTTCATGTCTGGAAAATTTGAATAAAGGTCTGCACTTTTTTACACATTATGTTGGTCCTTCCTCATATAAACCTGACCTGATATGGTGTCTGTTTGGGAAGAAACTTGTCCAGTGACTTAGGAAAGCTCCAATGCTTTATCAGATGTCACTAAAATGGCTTCATGTGTAGGTGACCTTCTGACACTAACTTTTTGGTCACAGCTAATAATCTAATAACAGACATCAAGCGTCTAGCATTCAACACAGACCTGACTTCAGTCCTGCAGATCAAGTCCTGTATTTTCTGCCATCTCTCCTGGACCAGTCTCACAATGGCTGTCTAAGTGGTACTTCAATAGGACCACAAATGAAAATACCTAAGTCAGGACTAAGTCCAATTTCTTTTGATTTATTATTGTCCCAGCTTTTGAGAAAAAATCACTTTCAGTTTGTTTTGTGGCAAGCCTCCATTCTGTCTGTGCAATGATTAATGAGTCATCTAAGTACTTGTGAATCTGATTCCCTTTGATAAGACCCAAAGGTCTTACTTCTTTACAAACATGAGGAAGAGTTATGGGGTACTGGAACTGGTACAATACTGTACTGAGAGCAAATCTCAAGTATTTTTTTATCTGGGGTGAATTAGGATGTGAGGGTAGGCATTTGACAGGTAGATTGATGATACCCATTCACCTTACTTTGAGGTGCTCTGATTGATTCTGTTGTTTCCATTTTGGAATTTTTGTACAACCAGAAATGAGTTTAGGTTGTTTAAATATATTACGAGGTTCGACTGATTCTCAGGACTTTGGAACAAAAATAGGCAACTGTAGTATTAAACTTACTGCACTTTTTCTATTGCCTGCTTTTGATGGAGAGACTGTATTTAACTAAGGTGTGGACCTTTTCCATGTTTTGATAACTGTTTGTTGCCACTGGATGCCTTGAGAGGTATGGCTTCTTGAAAAGGAGAATGTTGCCAGTCACTGTCTGAATAAATTTTGTGTTTCTAATCTCTCTTGAAGATTACTGGTAGATGACCTGCAACCCATTCCCTTATGATGTGGTCTGAATTATGCTTGAGCCTTGATGAACCGCCCCTGGAGGTTTGTGACTGACCACTTGAAGTGCTGTGTGAACCTCTGTGTCTAAAAAGGCCATGGCCCTTGGCTGAGCCACAAAAGGGCTTAATATTTGAGGAGAAACTTTGCTTTGAAGGGGCCTTCTTCAGCAAAATCTTTGCATCTTGAACAAGAATTATGACTGAAAGAGGGAAGAATGCATTAAATGAGAGTTCCTTGGCTCCTGACACCTGTTGTCACCTAGATCAGGATGCGATTGAAATTTCTACGATCAACCCTGAATTGTCCATGCCCATATAGATGTCTTTGAAGCATGAGCTCAAGGGCTTTGTTCTGTCATGCTAAAGCCCTTTACTGAATGCTAATACATGTATCCAATAAGTCAAAATATTCTGGAGCAATCATAAGTGTCTCTTCATTTTCCATGTGGGGATCTGCAACCTTTTACATATTGGGTTTAGGTTTTGAGAAGGGTTTTGGGGTAGACCTGTAGGCATCTATTAGGCCTCGAGTTGCACTCTGATATTGCTTCACTGAAGGTTGCAGAGAAATTCAAGGTGGAAATATTTACCCTTGCCTGGTACTCTAACTCTTTTAATTCATGCAAAAGGGCATTACCCCAAGGTAGGTTTGGTATGAATGAGATTTGTTTAAAACTCATGGTTCAAATCTTGCATCTTTTCCTATAATACAGGGTTGTGTGACTTGTATCAGTACCCTGTGGCTGCAAGAGGTTTAATTAATTTTCCCTCAGGCAGATTGGAGGTTTTGAAATCTGCTCCTCACTTTTATGAGGCACTTAGGATTGGTGGGGAGGAAGTTGGAATAATCCTTTTTTGTGCTTCCCAAATTTGGTTAGACCCATGTCTTTCATAGATGAAATAGGTACACTGACCCTCAGGTCAGGGATATTTAAGAGATATCTGAATATATCAATGTCTTGTGTAAATTATGAAAGAATGTCAGACAAGTTTACATCCTTGAAAAGAACTGAATCAGGGCTTAACCATTTTCTTTGCAGTTCTCTTGCACTTTTCATTATCTGTCAGGTTCTGGTATATCCCTGTACACAATAGAAGAGTGAGGTACACTCTTGGGACTTCTCTCAGGACCTTTGGTTCTTTGGAAGAGTCTCGGTGCCTCTTGGTGGTTCTTTTGTTTGGGCTACAGGGCTTTATATAATTAGTGTTTATCCTGGGTAACATGGGCTTTCTTACTGGAAGAATTCTCATGAGTGGCCCTACATTTTCTGCTGCTTTTGATTTCTTATGGGACTCAGAGTCAGGCTCTGGGGCCGAGGATACGTCCAAGTAGATATACCCAGGAGTAACACTATAATACAGTAGCACTATTGATGCATCTGATTAGCCTCTCCGGCGAAACTGTATTCAATTACTAACACTTGACAACAAACACCTACTGATGTCATCAGTCACTGGTCATAATAAGATCACAGTCATAATGACATCACATCACAGTCACATCACAAATCCTTGACAACAGTTTGTTCAGCCAAGAAATTAATTTCATTGTACCAGGCTATTTTCTCTATGGTTATTATCAATGATGACCCAATACAGGGCATTTAAACACGGTCACGCTACTGACTAGATGTGTTTGGAAGTATTAGGTCAGATTCTTGCCTCGTTTTTCCAAATATACCCAGGAGAAAGAAGGGGTCCTGTAGTGTGATTGCTTTCCATCTCCACAGCTATACTATATTCACCTTAAGTTCATACTCAGGAACATTAGTTTAATTGGGACCTGGCATTTCTTCAGTAGTTGGAGGGGCCAAGCCTTTGTTTTTTCCACCTTAGTCTCTTGGAGGTAATGAGACAGTGGTAGTGGGTGGGGGTAGAACCCTGGATGAGCCACCTCTTGCTTTAAAACAAACTGCAGGAACACATCCCTCATTTACTGTTGAAACAAGCCCATTTCTTGCCACTTCAGGGTTCCTATATTATTTTTAATCTGCACCCAGGAGTAGTTTGAATCTGGATGTTTCTGGGATTGTTTGGGGAACAGAACTTCTGAATACACCTATTAGGGTGTGTAAACGCAATTGTTGGACAACTGTTAGCAGAACCCAAAAGTAACTTATTTCCTGGTGGGGGGATGTGTAGATAGAGATCTACTAGCAGTTTCCAACACTTGTTGGGATTCTGAGAACTCATCTTCCTGGGGTCGCTAAGTAGTTCATCTTATATCTGTAAAGATGATTTAGATTTAGGGTTTTTATATCGCTTCCCCGATGAAGAAAGCCCATTATTGTCATTTTTTTTCATTTTAATCATTAGTTATAAGGCCTCACATTGGGGGCAAACCCCAGATATCTGTCTATCCCAAATCATGCAGAAATGGCATTTTCCAACTTTTTTTTTGAGGTTTCAACATAATTATCAAAACATAATACATATCTTCTACACACAAACTGGTTTAATATTCAAGATAAATATTTGTTAAAAACCACACCAAAAAACTTTGAAAAATTTTAAAGCATGTACAAGATGGTGGCAAAAGCTATCCCCTTTTTGCCATGCAACACCTGGCGGTACTCCTAGATGACCTCCCATGTAGTACTGAGTCCCAAAGAGGTATGATATTATAGCATAATAAAATATTACAGTTTTTGTCATATTTTATCAAATTTAAAGGAGATCAACACTTAGAATTTTTTTTAAAATAAGGCAATCAAAATGGGGAAACATGTGTTTTGGCACACTCAAGACAGTGAAACAGGAGTATAAAGACAAACTGTTACAGTTTCTGTCATTTTTTATTCAAAGAAAATCATCAGTTGGGGATCTTTCCAAAAAAGTGGGAAAAATGGAGATGACAAGTGACTCATTTGGATCCACAGATTGGTCACATGACCAAAAACACTAAATGGGCTTCTCTTCAATACAGGACCACTCAGCTCTATTTTTAGGAAAACTTTGGTCATATGAAGTAAAAGTTGACAAAAACAGCTGCAATTAACAACCAATAAAGTTCAGTCGACACATCAAAACATCGGTTGTGAGTCAATAACAACCAAAAAGATCAGACATGATTAGTTGGGGCCAAAATCTTAACTTACGCAAGTTTTCAAATGGACAGTCACAACTACCTCAAATTGGTTGCTGACCTTTAATAGTGGAACGTTTAGTGGCATGCCATCCACATCTAGATTGCTAACTAAAAAACAAACAAGATGGTTGGAATTAGGCTCAGTTTCAACACTGGAATAGGGCTATAAAAAGGAAATTGTTGCATTTTTTGTCATTTTTATTGACAGCTTGGGTTAATAACATCTCAAGGTTATGTTTCTGTGATTAGCACCTGAGTTTAGCAAATGACATATACAATCAATAAGATTATGCTTTGAACAACATTGTTGGGGTGGTCAGGAGTTATGACTGTGAAGCAGGTGTTTAAGTTAGGGTTTTACAAAATACTGGTTGGTCCACGTGTCCAGATAAAACAAGATATGTTGTAAATTCAGTAGCAATATTTAAGTTTTACCTCAAAGGACATTTTGCTCTTCAGATCATTTCTTACTGTGTATGTCTCGAGACCAAGTTCTTTCAGAACTGCAAGAATCTTAGTTTGCTGTTTGCCTATGTAGGCACCTCCCATGTCTACGAAGCCAATGTCATCGGTCTGAAAACACAGTGAAAAAATCAAAAGATAAACTCATTGCTGCTGTCTTCAGACTAGGAAATTAACATTCTCCACAGCATGTTAAAATGTCACAGTTACTGTGATTCACCTTTTTAAAATAAAGCAAGAGGAAACAAAATCTACTTAAATTTTTATGAAAAATAAGTCTGTTAAAATCGTATTTAAAAAAAATTGAATGTAAGGTTTCATCCATCCAAACAGATGACTTTGGTAAGTTAAACTTGATTTCTGTGTTATACAAGACATGTGACTTTAATGAAATAAAATAAATACTTATGCAACAAACACTGACTCATCAGAACTGTATGAATACATTAAACGTAAAATACATTAACATAAATAAGTCTGACTAAGCATATTGTAGAATCTGTTGTGATTTTAAAATTGTATTAGACCCATTGAAAGGTGGTCACAATGACAACAAGCAGAGCCTGAAACATGCAAACCCTCGCCTATGGGTAGTGATGAAAAAGAAAACCAAACAATATTCTGAGTTTTGAGGAGGACCGAGCCATGGGTTGACCCCATCTTCTGTAAAAACAAGACTACTGCCACAGTAATAATGAAAAACTAAGGGAGAATTATAAGTCCTTTGTAGTAAGATGACCCCACTTGACATTGAAGAAGGGGTCAAAGTCGGAAATTGGAAAAAAGTCTCAGGCCATGACTTCCTATAAGTTGTTTTTACATTCGGAGTTTTTTCAAAACTAGGCCAAATTACTATCAAGCTTACTTTCCTAGCCATATATATTTTGTGCAATTTGATGACCCTTGCTGTAATATTCAAGTTTTAGAGCATCTTATTGATTTTGGCTATGATTGATTGATTGGCTATGACAGCCATTTTATTTTTCAAAATGAGGCTAATATTTTGTACAGGCAAAATATTTGCAGGCCAGGACTTCCCATGGGCTGTTTTTACATTCTAAAGCCCTAGGACCAATAATAAAGGAGATATAAGGATGTTTTAGTGTGATGACACCATTTAACCTTGAAGCAGGGATCAAATATCAAATTCAACACCTGAAAAAGATTCCCAGGACATAACTTTCTGTAAGTTGTTTTCACATTCTGAACTCCTAGGAGCAATGGTAAGGAAGATAAGGCCTTTTTAATAGGATATCCTCATTTGACATTAAACATGTGATATGGCAGCCTTTTTAAAAAAAAACTAGGCCAAAATTACCATCGGGCTACCTTTAGGAGCCATATATCTTTTGTGCAAATTTGATGAAGCTAGCTGCAATATTTCTAGATTTAGACCCAGTAAACATTAGCAACATTTTAATATGGTTTTAATGTTTACCAAACATTTTTAAAACCTATTTAAACCCTATGTTATGTTTTTCTAAATGTTTTCAAGTTGACATTTATGCTGTAATGTTTAAAAAAAGTTTTATAAACATTCTCTTTACAAATGTTTTTACTGAAAACATTTATTAAACATTTCATTTCAAACGTTTGCATAACCCCCAAATGTTTACTGGGGAGCATCTTTATGATTTTCAAACAATTGGCTATGGCAGCCATTTTGTTTTAAAAATGAAATGAAAATTTTGCACAGACACGTTTTCATAGTCACAAACATTCCCTGCAAATATGGTGAAGATATCTTTATAAATGAATGGGAAATTAAGGTTTATATGAAAAAGGGATGAACAGACACACAGATGCAAACACAGATGCACGATGGAAGGCGTTTTATAGTCTCTCAACCATGGCTTCTGGCCGTATATAGTTTTTGAGTTATGTGGAAGGACAAACAAACAGACAGAACCAATAACAATATCCTTTCTCATCCCCTTACGGGGCAAGGGTAAACATATGCATACTCTCAAAGTAAGAAAGGAATGAAACCAGTCTGAAGGTGTGTTTCACTTCCTCAATGAAGAGCTGCATAGTGTGTGTGTGCATGTGTGATGCATAGTGGGCAAAAACCCTACAGGATAAGTTAGATTAGAATATTTGTTTTGTGTCAGACCCACTCATGATTTGATTAAGTAAATATAGCATAAAACCAGTTTATGAATCAGTCATTCATTTGTACACCTTTATCTCACAATCTGTGATTTTCAGAGAGGGGTTGGAGAAATTTAAGTGTTCACTTGCAACAGACAGGGAATTCTTAACATGAATAAAATAATCTGACAGAGAAAATATTATTCATGCATTTATGGTTTAAAAAATTTCAAACATTGTTTCAGTAACAGATAACAAATTTTCCATTTCAGATAGCCATTTTCTAAAAGTTTTGTTAGTTAAAATGAAAGGTGAATCTATTATTCTTCAGTTTTTAGAGAAAAGATATTCAGCTTTTTGAGGCTGAGAAAGTAACAAAATAATTTATTCCTTGGAGAAAGACTAGTATTATACTGACAAAATTATTTTAAAAATTGTAAGTGATCATGCTAGAATTTTCATGGATCAAAAAGAAATCTTAGCTGAATTAAAAGTTGTTGTGAAATATTCTTTGTAGGTAGGGATACTGTTTACTGGATTCTGGAAGCAAATTTGAACTCTTTAACTAGCCTGAGTACAAGTTTGAGAATGAGTCTACCTTACAGGAAGGCTGTCTCTCAACAGCACAAATAAGCCTTAATTTGCCCTTAAAAACAAGAGTCCAAATATAGATGGTTTTCCATTAAAGTTGAAGTCTTCTAGGATATTTAAGGAGACAAATGACCGTAACATTCAGACAATACATAATTTTGCTTCTTCCACAGGAGGGTCACATACATGACAGGAGTTGCTGATAAATTGGAGACCCATATCCATATTATCAGTTATGTATAAAATTGCCTCTGCTGGTTTAGCTGGTATACTATGGTTGGTTTTAGATATAATTATACATACTTGAACCACACAAAGAAGTGGTTCATACAACTCAGTTACTGCATTAATGGATATGTTTTACCCTGTATGTCCACTGCCTACCAGCTACTCTGTCTCTTCCTTCCAACACCAGAATATTGACCCCATGTTCCTTGAGTAATTTTGCTGCATATAAGCCTGGAAAATATATTTCGTTATTAGTTTGCATCCACACAGTATGCAACACAATGACTGTTAGGAAATAAAGATATTTCTAATATAAAGTAATAGTCACTAATAAAAATTTGTCATATCATGTTATGAAAGATGCAGGCATTATTTGTCCTGATATTGAAATATTATCCAACAGACAGTGTGACAACTGATCAGGATTTTTTAAACATTTGTTTCCTGTTTAAAATATACATTCTGCAAAAAGACAATTATGGTGAAAAAATTTATTTTAAATAAAATTTAATACTTGAAATTTCAAAAAAAAATTTGCATAAATTATACAACATATGTAATACGAGAGATATGTGAATATGACAACATTACCACTTATTCCAGCTCCAACTACTATGACATCATGATCCATTTTAGCGATCTGTAAACAGAATTAATTCAACAAAATATGTGTATCAGATATGACAGATTTTGTATAAAATTGACCCAGTGTCACACAAAAGGATACACTTATAGTTTGTGCGACTGGCCATCTACTAGTTAATGCCCTCTCTGTGGTCAGTATTTTGCTTTTTAACTCTATTAACAGATTTAGATCATATATTTTATTTAACCAAACTAAAATATTATATTTTTTAAGTTTCATATTATCTCATACTGGCCTGCAGAGCAGGAAGGTATACATGACCATCATATATGAGTTATGTCCCCAAAACACGACATGATTGTATTATTCCTAGTGATTGCAGGTGGCAGAATGCTACACCTCCTGTAAAACTCAGCTACACTACTCTAACTACAGTTCTGCTACAAAGAATATTAGAGTTGGGGAAGAAAATGACCACAGTTACCCTACAGATCTGGATACCATCTATGGTGGGCAAACATTTAGAACACTTTTCCATGTGTGGCCACAGAAAGCTACGGAAGCCTATAAGGGTCATGTTGAAAAAAAAATTAAGTCGTAATTACGACTTACACAAGTCGTAATTACGAGATAGTAAGTCGTAATTACGACTTATGGAATTTTTTTAAAACAAAAAACAAGAACTCCTAAGTCGTAATTACGACTTACTATCTCGTAATTACGACTTACATAAGTCGTAATTACGAGATACTAAGTCGTAATTACGACTTATGAATTTTTAAAAAAATAAAAAACAACAAAATTGTCTCGCAATTATAACTTAAGACTGGGTCACATTGGGATGAATTTAAAAGTGCGATGGAGGTAGCTAATGCAGAATAAAGTTGACCAATAATTTTTCCTTTATAACACCAATCTATGCTAATAGAGGGTGTGGTGTTTGTTCAGAGCTAAAGCTCTAAGTTGGGCATTATCTTCCTTAGTGGTCAAGTGGGTAACACATTTGCCTGGCACACTGTTAATTAGGGGTCAAGCCTGGGTCAGGGAGATACATAGTGACTCAGATGATCACTATAATGGAGGTCCGTGTTATTGGGCCCTTTCCCCAGTGACACCTAAAAGAACTTTGGAGACGTTGATAATTAGTCATCTCCAAGCCTCTGTCTCTCTCTATTGTAAATGTGATAGTCCCAGTGTGACCCTGAGTGGTTGATGTGGATGTTAAACAACTAAATAACTTTAACTAAGTTGGGTATGACTGACAGGACAAGGCAACTGTCTAGCTGACCATAAAATCTTTTGCTACATATACTCAAGGTAGGAAAGTGACACTAACTGACTTCAACCTAAGTAGCCAGTACTACCAGCCTACAGAACACTCACTAATAACATTCAGTTAGAGCCAATTACATTAAACAACTAGCTTACACTCTCAAACTTGTGCACTGACTGTAGCCAGTTGTTAACTGGTCATAGAGCCCCATAGACATCCATATTGCCTGACCTAATTTTGCTTGCTTAGGCTAAAGTGGGTGTTCCATTGTACTATCTTTTACAATGGTATGCCCACAACCCTAGAATGTGGTTTATTTTTGGGTGAGGGTCGTGGGTAACTTGGGGAGTGTAGGCAGTTGTCTATGTATCTCCCTGACCCAGGCTTGAACCCAAATTAACAGCGTGCCAGGCAAGTGTGTTACCCACTTGACCACTGAGGGAGATCATGCCCAACTTACAGCTGTAGCACTAAGCAAACACCACACCCTCTACTAGCATAGATTGGTGCTAAAATGGAATAATGTTTGGTTAACTTAATTCTGCATTAGCTACCTCCATCGTTGTTTTAAAATCGTCCCAATGTGACCCAGTCTTAAGTTATAATTGCCAGACAATTTTGTTTTTTGTTTTAAAAAAATTCACAAGTCGTAATTACGAGATAATATTTTTGTTTTTAAAAAATTCATAAGTCATAATTATGACATAGTAAGTCGTAATTACGACTTGCGAATTTTTTTTCTGACCCAGGCTTGACCCCTAATTAACAGTGTGCCAGGCAAATGTGTTACCCACTTGACCACTAAGGGAGATCATGCCCAACACTCAATTTTGTTGTTTTTTGTTTTAAAAAAAATTTACAAGTCGTAATTACGACTTAGGATCTCGTAATTACAACTTGTGTAAGTCATAATTACGAGATAGCAAGTCGTAATTACGAGATAGTAAGTCGTAATTACGACTTAGGAGTTCTTGTTTTTGGTTTTAAAAAAAATTCATAAGTCGTAATTACGACATAGTAAGTCGTAATTACGACTTAATTTTTTTTTCAACATGACCCTTATAGGCTTCCGTAGAAAGCAGAAAATGCAACAGTACACAAACTTTCCAGAAAGAAGTGTGGTAGTATTTGTAGGGAAGAGAAATTAAATTAAATAACATCAGAGATGTCTGTACCCCACAGCCTAGGGAAATAGTATTGCATCCTGTGCAATATAGAAATGATGAGAAAGTACAAAGATAAGGAGTCATTCAGAACAGACATTGTAACTTCTGTAAATATGTTGGAGAAATAACATTAAGAAAGGGGAATATATGTGAGGACAAAATATCAAATACAACAATTTAATAGCAAGATGATGGCATTATATGTGAACTAAAAGTTATTTATCTGTAAAATTATTGATCAATCTATTTATTAATTGAAGTACACTGTCAATAGAGATCACAACTAGGTAAAAGTACATATAATAAACAATTACAGCAGTAAATATAGCTTTTGATTTGAAAAAATTATGTTGCAGTAGAAAAGATTCTGGCAGAGCCAAATTCAAAGGTTCACAAAGTTCACACCATGACATTGCACACATGCACCTTCCAAACAATATTTCTGTCAAATATCAACTTTCTACACCCTACAGTTTTCAAGATATAGTATAGACAAGCAATTTCAAAGGTCAGAGGAACTACAACAAGGTCAAAGGTCAAACCAAGGTGACACCATGACGTTGTACACCTACACCCCCTCCCAACCAAGCATTAAGTTCCTACACCTTACTCTTTCCTGGATATAGGCTAGATAGGATCTAAAGGTGTCACTCTGACAAAGTCGAAGGTCAAGTCAAGTTGATATACAATGACATTCCTTACCTCCCAATCTTTGACCCTACCAAGGAACATATGGTTTCCAGGATATGGCCCAGAAAAGATTTTAAAGGTTGGGAGAACTACAGCAAGGTCAAACATCAAACCATGGGACATCATGACATGGTACACCTACAGCCCCAAATCAATATCTCTACCAAGCATCAACTTTCTACACCTTCCTAGCTGTGTCTAAGATATAGGCTAGACAATATTTTAAATGCCAGGGAAGGTACAGCCAGTCACACCATGGCATTGCACATGAATATCTCAGACCAATCCCTCTGCCAAGTAGTAACTTCTTACACCTTACAATTTCCAAGATAAAGCCTGAATAGGACTTTAAAGGTCACTACAGCAAGGTAAAATGTTACATCAAGGTGACACTATGCCATTGCACACCAACATCACCCAGCTAATGTCCTCATTAAGTATGAAATTCCTATCCATCATGGTTTCTTGAACACAGCCTGGCCAATATTTTCCTGCTGCCCACCTACCCAATTCGATGCCATGGGGGGGGGGGGGGGGGGAACAATACTGGACAGCCTTTAAAGGTTGTGGGGTACAAGCATCTAAAAATGTTGGCAATAACACCGGCTGTGTGGCTGGAGCATATTTTCTAAGTGTTTTCCCTGAAGTAAAGGGCTATAGGATCTTGTGCTTACCTAAAATCCCCTTACATTCTTGTGTACTCCATTATTTTTATGCTTTTCATGAACTATATCATGGAGAAGTTTCCAATCTGGCAACAGAGCTTATTGATCAATACCTACTTTTACAATTTACCACAGAGTAAATCACTTCTTACATCAAAACTATTGAATTTAGAAGATTTTGAATATTTAACTGTCTTATGCTATATAATGCAAACCTTCCAAGTAATCTGAAAAAAAATACTGGCAATCTAGAGGTTTTTGCAGAAGTGATCAATTCAGTTTCTGCTGTGTTGGCTGATATAGAAACTGACTGTGGTATTTGTAGGTCACCTAAATCCTGACTTCTGTCGTGTTGATACCAAAAGTGTGCAAATATTTAATCTCATAATTAGGAGAGAGTCATTGCAGTAGATTGATTCCTGTTTGATTGGCTTTACTTTTAAAACAAAATAAACTTTTCAGAATAACTATTGGACTATATCTTTGTTAGTGACAATTAACTGTGTGGACAACTATTCAGTAAGCCATTCTGGTGATTATCTGTCTGACCATTCTAGATGGTTTGCAAGCCAAAATGTACCAGGTATATGTGAGGATAGTAACAGCTCCAGTTCTTAGACAGAAAACAAACTGCAGTAGGATAAAGCTAGTTCGCAAGATTTACAAACCTTTCACTATGTAGTCGAGTAAAAACTTAAAGAATTACATCGTAAGGAGCCCTAAACAGTTGTAATTTCAATTGTAATGTAGCTTCACACAAGACTAAATTAAATAAATTGTAAAATAAAGTAACTGATATAATATTCAGTTCTGGTAATGAATGTATTCCTTCATATTGGCAAGAGACATGAAAAAAGTAAACCAGGTTGGAATATGTTTTGTGAAGAATCTAGGCAAAAGTTCATATTTTGGAATAAAATTTGGTGTGATAGAGGCAGACCTAGAAGTGGTATTCTTGCTGAATTCATACAAGGGGGTCAAAAGCCAGGTGTCATTTCTCTGTAAAATATATTAGAAAAGATAAAAAGCAAATATCTGCTGAATAAATGGCTATGGGTCTATTAAGCAAAAATGGTGTTGATTTCTGGAAAGAAGTTGAAAACCATAGATCCTCCAATTATCAAACCCTGAGCAATATTGACCATGTGGTTGGTGGAAATGCAATTTGTGATTTGTTTTGTGAAAAAAATACCAAATGTTGTATAACAGTGTATCATACAGATAGGATGATTTGGATGAAATCAAGAGTATGGTAGATTGATTAATCAACAAAATGTGTCTTAAACATCAGTGAGTGTTGCACAAGTCATTTTATAAATGTTTTTATGGTTACCTCAACTGTTAAGTTGCTTAAATAAAAAAGAGTAATGGCAAAGTTATTAGCATGTCAAATTTCATCATAAATTCACCTCACATGTTGAGCATCTATTTATCTTTCTTATTTAATAGTCTTGTGATTCATGTTTTTTCTCCTAATGAAATGCTTACTCATGTGGTATTATTCCACTTCCTAAGAATAAACATATTAAGTAAATACATGACTCTGGAAGTTATATAGGCATAGCCCTAAGTAGCTTATTTGGAGAAGTAGTTGATAACATCATACTGAAAAATACTCCAGAATCTGAAGTTTTAAAGTGTTGAAATCTACAGTTTGGATTCAGAAGTACTGGTAATCATTCCATTTCACAGTGTAGATTTTGTTCTTAAACAGGTGGTTCAGTATTACACAAATAAAGAAAGTAATGCATTTTGTATACTTCCAGAGGTCTAAAAGGCATTTGATCATGTTCATTACATCAGTTATTATTAAAGAAGGGAATATTACGGAAACTCTGAGCTGCCAAATGAATCTTTTATCAAGTTGAATACACGACTTAGTATCTCGTATATACGACTTAGTATCTCGTCTTACTATCATGTATATACGACTTACTATCTCATATATACAACTTGGTTCTCATATGTACAAACTTACTACCTCATAAATATAACTTACTATCTCATATATATATGACTTAATAAGGCATATATTGGACTTACTCTCTTGATCTATATTCGACTTACTATCTCGTATATACAACTTATTATCCCCTATATACAACTTATTATTCTGTATATATGACTTAGTATCTCGAATATACAACTTACTTTGTAACATTTCCACAGTGTTGTATGAATAATTAAATGCTATACACAGAACATACCATCCATGTCAAACAAGTTATTTGAATTCATGGACTATTCTCTTTCTTCACTGTTGTAACAACTGGTATATACAAGACAGGAAGTCGAAGGTTTGACTAAATAAGTGGGATGTATTAGCTCCTTAGTCATATGTATGACAGGCTATGTTATATAAATGAGTTATCAAGTGAAATGCTCAAGTTACTAAGTCGTATATACAAGATAGTAAGTCCTAAATATGAGATACTAAGTTATATATACAAGTTATTAAGTTGAATATATGAGTTATGATGTGGTATATATGAGATATTATGTCGAATATACAAGATAATAATTTAATATACCAGTTATTAAGTCACATATATGAGATAATAAGTCATATATACGTGAAACTAAGTTGTATAGACAACATAATAAGTCAAATATACGAGTTATTAAGTCGAATATATGAGTTATTAAGTCGTATATATAAGATAGTAAGTTAGTAAGTCGTATATACAAGATACTAAATTGTATATACAAGACAGTAAGAGGTATATTCCACTTATAATAATAAATTTTGGCAACTCAGAGCTTCCATAGAATAGGCCCTGTAACAGTTATATTTATATTAACGCCCTTTAGTTAAATATTTATACAAACCAAAAATTAAGTATAAAGTGAGGTGCTGCAATCTGCTACATTTGGTGAAAACTAATGGTGTAAAAAAGGGGATGTGCTTTCAACCACGTTATTCTGTCTTGATACGGATGAATTTAACTGTATAGATTAAAATCATGTGGATTTGGATGTCATGTGGGTAATGTGTCTCTTCCTGCTATTAGCTATACTTATGTGTTGTTTTACTTGCTCCTAAAATTTCTAAGTATGAAATCACAGCTCAATATCGAAAATCCTTTGGTAATGAGTAATGTTAAACTCAACCCTGATTAAAGTAAGTTGTTTGTCTTTGGTAAATCTTACAATAACAACATTAACATAACAACGATTGTAATGTATCCTCTACATTACATACAGACCATCTTGGACATGTTGTTGGGCTTGAACTGGCAATGAAGAGATTTGTGATGAGGGTAAACTTTCTTTTACATAATTTTAACAGAGGCAGCTATGATGTAAAGTACTGACTGGTTAGGAGCTTTTGTATGGCATTTTATGATTATGTATTGCTTGATTTAACCAGTAATAATATCAATAAACTGTATGTTACATGGAGAAAATGTTGGTATTTATCATCAAACTCATTCAAAGTATGTGTCATTAATATTCGATGATGTGCATATCGAGGCACAGCTACGTAAGATATGTTCAATTCTTGAGCAATATAATGCAAAAGTGATGGACATGTAGTGCAGTTGTGTGGGAAACTCATGGTTAATGGAAGCCAGTTTGCTGTGTCTAAGCCTTTTTATTATTTGTTACATGACTATAATTCATTGAAGAGATGGATCTGTGATTATGAAAATGTTGCAAGGAAAATTAAACCAGTTGGTAACACATCTAAAGAACATGACATTGTAAACATTAAACATATTAAATTATTACCTAGTATGAGGGATAGGAGAAATTTTGAGTAGCCTTCAACAGATTGGTTTGCATGCAATAAAAGATTTAAATGATGTGCTTTATTATGTTATGTTCAAAATTAATTTAATTTAAGTGCAGTTAAAATGTAATTACTTGCAATTGTTAAAACTGATATCTGTATATATGTTATTTACTTTTACTACACCTGTGTTCCTAACTCGGGACGTTTGAACTCAGGACACCAATACACAAAAGTGATAAAAACTTCATAAAAATATCCCACCACCATGTATCAATAACACACAAGTGTATTTGTCAAAACCCTACCAAAATAATATATATTTTGAGTAATCTTTCCCATAGTATTCCTGAGATGATAGAGTAACACTTTTAAGATGTTAGCCAGTTCAGATATACAGTGACGTTGCTGAAATCAATGTCCCTTGGGCACAGCGTATATCCTTGTTAATTTGTGTGAGGTTTTGTTTTATATAAAATAGTATATGTAAAAAACTACATCAATAAACACAGGATAAAATAAAAATTACTTTTAATTTTGAATTAAGGAAATAGCGTATCTTTTAAAAGTGTCCTGAGTTACAAATCCCAGGAATATATATTTGTTGTTTAGTTGTCAAGGAGACATTTTATACAGCGTGATTTTCTGTGACTGCTAGACTGTCACTGCTCTTCTCATATGATAAGGATAAGCAGATAAATTATTCGATTATTCTTTGTTGTGTATTTACACTATTTGTTCAAAAAAAGTGTCCCGAGTTTGCAACACAGGTGTACTTGTACTGTTTTTTTTCCTTTCTTTCTTTTTCTTTATTTCTCGTATCTTGAACACAAGAGTAAACTATAAAATAATATTTTACCACTATAAGTCTGTGGGATCTATATATGGATCAATCTTTTTATCAAATTTTGGACAGAGAAAGCCAAAATTTTAGTAAACTGGGAAGGTTTTTATTATAATTTTAAAATTCTGAAAGTAATAGGAAAGATAGATGAAATGATGGATCATAGCACCACTGAATAATGAAGATACTTTGGTAAACCCGATGAAATACCACTCTGTACACCCAATAAGGCAAGGAGATTGTATACCTATCTGATCGAGGAAATTAATTGTTACCTGGTAGTTTAATGTAACCATAATCTATCACTGACTTATATTTAAAGATTTTTACAGGGTAAAAGGTTTTATAAGCTGTCAGACCAGGGCCTGTATTCACAAAGATTCTTAAGAAAAATTCTTTGCTAAGAATTTTCTTATTCTTAGAATAAAAACCTATGCACAAAACAATTCTTAGCTAAGAATAATTCTAAGAATAGAAGTAAAAATAATTCTGTGCACAGGCTAGACTAAGTGTAATTCAAAGAAAAATTCTAAGAATCTTTGTGAATACAGGCCCAGAAGTGACTTTCTGTATTTGGATGCAATTCTGGTGTCAAGAATAAGCGATTTGTGCATATAGCAATTTCATATTCTTAGAATAAAGCGATTCTTAGAAAAATTCTAAGAATAAGTATGATTCTAAGAATAAGAATCTTTGTGTATAGGAAAATTCTTATTTTTCTAAGAAAAATGACAATTCTAAGAAAAATTCTAAGAATAAGACTTATTCTAAGAATAGGAATCTTTGTGAATATGGGCCCAGGTGTCTGAAAACTTATTAACTGATAAATACAAAGTCATACACAATACTGTGAGGATTGATCACAATATATGCGTATTACAATAGGAGGCATAATAGTAAAAACCTTAATTTGGGTTAACAGTATAATACTAGTGTATAATCTGAATCTAAACCAAATAATAATTGACCTATTTTAAAGTATACAGCAGTGCATATGATTATAATATAAAAACTCTGTAAATCATTTAATTTCTGAAAAATAGATAAAAAGCAATGAATTACAGTTCAAAGTGACAAACATTGTTACCTTGGCTATATTTTACTTGCGTGTAAAGCTATTGCTTGACACCACTTAAATCTCAAAATTTTCACAAAACACAAATTCCCTACAATTGTGTATACCTAACAATTCCACAACAATTGTAAAAATTGTGTGCAACATAACTTGTAATGATAAATTTAAGCTTCAAGCACTGCTCTATTTAAAGTCACCCCAGGCTAAGAATTTATCATAGCTCAACATCTGAAATTAAGTGTGCTGGTTTGAAAGCATCTAAAATCTCTGTGATTACCAGCAATATAATTGGGGATACTTATTTATAATAATAAGAGTCAATGATGAAGCCAGATCACAATGTAAAAGAACCAGGCTTGAGTCCTAAACTTCAACATGATGACCAGATGATCGTACTAGCCATGCACATTTAAAATTCATGTCAGATACCCAAAGGCATACATGGGCTCATATACTTTCAAAAGTATTTAAAATACAAATACTTTTCAATTTTCTTTAAATGTGAATACTTTTCAAAAGTATTTCAAATACTTTTACAAGTACTTTTAAATACTTTAATTTATATTTGAGGTACATCAGCAAATTAAATGAGAAAATTATTACACATATGAGATGGAGATTGCAGATTATAAAAGACATAAAGCAAACTTTAAACTTTCTCTGGAAATGAAATAACAAAACAATAGAAATCAGCTAAAAGTAATGTTATCGTATAAAAACAAGTGAAAATGGGAAAAATAAACCATAACTTAATTTAATACAGCGGAAAAAGAATAAATTTAAAATGTTCAAAAAGACTGTGCTTTACACTTATTTCATGAACTTACAAGATGGGTTGTTTTGAACCTCTTGATATAAATTGCAATAATTAACAAATCAAACACTCTTTCACTGTTTCGTTATCACATAAATATCTCCAAAGAGGCATATTTATAATGTTAGTAACAACCAATAAATCAGTAATAATTAAATATTTTCAACTTATTACTTTTTGTAAAAAAAAACATGAATTAAGCTACGTTCAGCAATAAACAACAATAATAGTTACAAAAAGAATAAACTTAATTATTTGCTGTGCAAAAAGAAAGAAAAATTAGTTAATTGTAATTTATTTGTAGAATATACCGATTTGAAAATATTTAAAATTTAAAGTATTTAATTTTTTTTTTTTTTTGAAATGCAAATACTTTTAAAAACCCCTTGTCTTCTCAAAGGTATGGTCCAGGAGAAAAGCCCTCACTTGAAAGCCATCAAAAGGAAAGCTTTCAGGAGTAAACCCCTAAAATATCTCCTGTGGAGAAAATTCCTCAGCCAATTTTGCAGCCTTTGGAGCAAAGCCCTTAATTCTGTCATATTGACCCTAGAATAAGTTTAATTTTCAGTTTTAGTTATTTATTTATTTCATATCACAAATTGTAGCATTTATAACATTTCATTGACTCATAACATAAGATATTATATAAAACAAGTAAGCATTATGTTTTTGTCAATACAAATTTACTATTCCCTTTGATATTATGACATTTATAACAAAATGGTACTTTATCATAGTGTTAACATGCTAGAAGCACCAATGGGAAAATTGTGAAAAAAAATTATCACCAAACACTATTTTGCTTTATATGTAATATTCTGCCATTAGGAAGCATATTTACTTTGATATTATTATATTGTTACAGAATCAAGTCTTTAAACACTACATCCATGTAGTGTAAAATATTCCCTTGTATATGTTTCCCAAGTTACATACATAACCCCCATATTATTATTTATAATTTCCATTTTTTGTGTATTGCATGTCTGATCAACTGTAAGATACTAATGACTGGTAAAATGAATTATCCCATATTTAAATGACTGAGGGCTCATCTATTGCAACTACGGATTTCTTGATATAGTTAAAAGGATCTCATATCAATAACTTACCTTGACAGGTTTTAATCAATCAACTGTGCAGTGCAATCCTGAGCATGTTTCAATAAAGATGGTCCCTTTTTAATCTCTTTATGGCTTCTTTGGAGTTTTAAAACAATACATCTGCCACTGTGGCCTAGCGGGTAACACACTTGTCTAGGAATTCAGAGGACGTGGGTTCAATCCCAGGTACAGGCAGATACATAGTGGCTCGGATGACCACTTAAAATGGTGGCCCTCTGTCATTGGGTCCTATCCCCAGTGGCAGGTTAAAGAACCCCAAGGACGTTGATAAATGGTCATCTTTGAGCCTCTATCTTCCAGTTAGGGGAATGTCAGTTACTTGTGACTTGGGGCTGTACCTGTACAGTCGGATTGGTTAAATAGCGCTTTGAGTCCTGTAGTATATGGAGATATTGCACTGAGTATAAATACATAATAATAATAATAATAATACATCACAACGTAACCCTTCATTCTCAATTAAAAGTGGTATCAATCTGATCTATCACCTGAGCCCTGCAATCCTAAGCAGTTTTTAAACTTCTTTAAACTTTAAAAATAGTTAATCACCAATAATATATATCATTCACAGAGAAAGCTAGTATGTGAATGAAGTATATTATATGACTTAGTGCATTCTATATATTTTAAATACTATAATATTTACTATATTATATTTTGCATTCTGTAAATAAACCCTAGAACAATGCTCCAAAACAGGCCAAGGATTTTACAAATAAAAAAGAAATAGCCAAAATTAGAGTCTACCTATTCTGGGGTAAAGTTGAAAGCTTTTTAGACAATTGAGGGTTTTCTTCACACAGGCTACAAAATAGGTTGAAGGCTTTCCTCCGCAGGCTGCAAAACTGGCTGAGGGTTTTTCTCCACAGGAGAAATGTGAGGGCTTCTCCTAAGGGCTCTTCTCCTGAGGGCTATCCAAGTGAGGGCTTTTCTCCATCTCCCTATGTTTGTAGTCATGAAGATTTTAATTTTTCTTTTGACCAACATAATCAGGTGCAATGTGAACCAACTTCAGCATGAATAATAAAATATTAAATAAATTTTGGGCCATTTATTTCTTATAATTCTTTTTTATTTAATCATTTTTGTTTACAAAACATCACATACAAGTCTGATACAAGTAAATAAAACTAATACATGTGTATAGTAATGAACAAAACATGTGGTAAAACATGTTTATATTTCAGCATTTTGTTTGTGTACACATTTATGTGAAATACTTTTTTTCCACTATGAGTTGTATACTTGTAGTTTGGTTTAAAATCTGCTACTCTTTGAAAGATTTTAAGTAATCCCATTTATGTATAAGTTTACTCTTATTTCCAGAAAGGTTTAAAATGGCACATTCTTTATTTTGGTATATTTTTAACCATTGTTATAAAGACGTCAGTGCTCAGTATTGATCTGCATGTCTTTACTTTGAAGATGCATGTTTTTGCTCTTCTAAATAAGAAGTTTACGCTGTCTTCATCTTTCCCCGAGGTTGTACGCAAAAGAATTTCATTCATTCCAACAATTTGATTTGCACTGCCTGAATTATCTAATCTTATTATTACTTTAAACCATACTTTTTAACTATTGGACATAGGTCAAATACATGCTCAATACTTTCTGTATTCTCAAAGTGACACTTATAACTTGCTAATAACTTACATTGAAATAAGTATTTGTCAGTATAAACCTGTACGTAGCAAGATAATGTACTGAAAAGCCTTCATGGTGCTCTCAACACAGCATCTAAAATTTTCAGATAAATTTCATTCCACATAATTGAATTCAAATTTGTATTTAGAACCTCTGCCCTTTTTTCCTTGTGACGTCTGTTGAATATTTTTTTATTTCTCATATTTTTAGAAACAAAATAAGCCCGTTTTTTAACTTTTAATATTCAATCATACATTATTAATTTACTTATTAATTATTTAGTAATCTTGATCAGATTTTATTTACTACAAAAGAAGGTCCTATTATTGGATAAGTTTGTGGACCAACTTCCTGGATATACCCTGCTTTATAGTATTTCCATGATATTATAACATCTGTCTAAAATTGGTTTGCTGTAATTTTTTTCTAAAAGTGCCAGGGGGTCAAGGTCAAATTCCCATATTAGCTTTTTATAGGGGTAGATTGTTTGTTCAAAAATATTTTGCCAGTTTCATAAACTTTGCACTAAATGCTTAGTCCAACTGATTTTTATAGAATATAATATTTAATAGCCTTAACCACCTTCTCCTATGTCTTTTCTAGCTGATCATTTGTAATTTTTACAGTAGAGCAGTTCCATAGGAATTCCATGACAAGTTTTCCAGTTCAAACAAATATATGGGGGCCAGGATTTGGCAAATCTGTTAAGGAAAAACTTACTTTGGTATGGCTAAATACATTTACCTTTCCAATTAAACTTAATTTAAATTTTCTACAAAAATTTAGAACATTTTCAACTTCATTTATATTTTTATTAAATTTTATGTCCATCATCTTTCAAGCTATAGATCAAAGGTGATTCCCAGCAAGTCGAATTTAGTGACCCATTCAACGTTATATATTTTGTCCAATCTTCTCAAGGTTTTATTATCCTATAGGTTTTATTTTATCCTTAGGCCAGAATATTCATACAAATATTGTAAAATTCACACACTTTCTCTTAAGGAAGAAAATAAATTATTATTAATAACACAAATATTACAACCTAAATAGAGAACATGATCTCATAACTAATTAAACCTTAAATTTATAAATGCTGGGAATTCTAAGAGGCCCGGTAAATCTTTGCTTCCAATTATCCATGATGACCAAATTTTCCAACTTCAGCATGTAAACACCCAGGAAACTAAAACTACAGTTTAATAAACTTCTCATTGACAAAAAAAAACAGTCAATAACTAACAAGACACCAAATATAACCACCATCACAAACAATTATCGGTATCAATCACCCAGACCTGACTTCATGTATCTTCATGCCTTACCATCTACATATTAAACACATTTCCATTAACACATCCTTTCTGTCATGGGAAACCTAAATGAAACAACTAGGTTGCGCTAACCCAACACCAACAACACCGAGACAGGTCATCTGTTGTGCCATAGGTGTTTAGTATATTTATAGGACCCGTTTTGTGAACCACAATTATTATGAATCATTTTTCACTAATTTATGTTTAATCTTCTTGCAATGATAAAATTGATCCTAGCTTTTTCAAAGTTTTTAAGTTATTCCCAAATAGCCCAAAACAGTTTCATCTATTTTGTTGGGACCCATTTTGTATTACTTTAATATATTAGTTGTGAGATAAAAAGCTATAAAATACTGTGCTAAGATCTTAGAAGACTGACTTTCATTTCAAGACATTTTAAGTTCTTTTCTCATACATAGAAAAAAGAAACAAACACATCAGATGCGTCCCTGATAAACATGACACTGCATAACATAGGGTGGGGTGTGGTGTTGTAAGTAGGGGGAAACAAAAGAAAGAAAAAAGGCTTGAATGATTCTGGGGCCGATTTCACTAAAGGACTTAAACTAAGTCCCTTTATTGGCTAAGTCTTGGACTTAAATCTAAGACTTTGGTTGTAGCTAGGTCTGGGACCTAAATGGATTTCACAAAGGGTGACTTAGCTAAGTCCAAGCTTATCAAATAACCACAGTGGTTTTCTGTGTCATATGACCTTTTATATCCTTCATTTGATGCATCTTATCTAAGGATAAGTGATGTTTTGAAATAGAAAACCTTGTTACATCATATAAACTTCCCAAAGAATACTTCAGTAAGGTGTTCTGTATAATTATACTTTATTTACAGCCATTTTAAATTCTGAAGTGGAGAAAAGTTTATGGCAGCCACATTTAAGTCCTTTTTACAAAATTTAAGCCCACTACCTCCCAGACTTAAAGTTAAGTCCACTGACTTAGCAAATTCATGAACTTAGCTGCTTTGTGAAATCCACTCAGTCTAAGGCCACAGACTTAACATAAATTTAAGACCAAAGTCTTAAATTTAAGTCTAAATCTGGACTAAAGTCCCTTTGTGAAATCAGCCCCTGGTATTTATTTTGCCTGCCAGAATTCAGTTGTCTACCATTGATACTACAGGAAATATTGAAGGATAAAGAATGCAAAAAAGCTGATATATCTCACAGTACACATGACAAGTACTGGTATAAATACACTAATACTCAATAAATATTACAGCTACATAACTTAGATTTACACAACATGATTTATATAAAAAGTAAATGAGTTTAACAAACAAATGACTGGGGGGAAATGGCTTAGTTTCTGTCACTTTGGAAGTGATGAGCAAGATAAGATAAAAATAGGACACATTTTCTATAAGCAGATAAGCAATAATATTATTACTCTTTTGTCAATAATTTATCCGTTGATTAATCTGAAAATCAACTGGATTGAGGGTATTAATGCAGTAGTTAAGTAATGAACAAAATATGGCAGAGCCATGTTACATAGATTCTGAGAACGAGTGGTCCAAAAGTATAAAAAGAGTTACTATTGCCATTTTAGAGACTTTAACTTTACCTTTAAATTAAAGCCAAACAGCTCCCCAAAAGATCATATATAGCAGTTGAGTTTGAAGCTACTCAAACTATTTCCAAAATGACAAGGCAAAATATATGGAAAAATGTAGTGAAAAACATCACCAGATTGGGTTTATGTCCCTCAGATAAAGTTAAGTTGTCAAGTTACAGCCTTGAATTTATCCATGCATAAAAACAAAATAGTTTTATGTCTCAAGGTGAGTTTTTAGCTGGATAAGACACATTAAAAATGGCAAAATGTGCATAAAATAAGTCCCTGTTGGTTTTTAAGGGATTTTAAGTTCACCTTAAAATTAAAATTACAAACCTGAAATTTTTCACAAAGATTATATATCTAGATGTTATATCTAGTACAGTTTACAAATTTAAGCCAAAAATATGTGCAAAATGAAGGAAAAAAATCCATCCAGGGATGATAATGGGCCTCATACACTGGTTAAACATCAACTGAAAGCTTTTATTTTGTCACATATATAAATAGAAAATATCAAGATTGTGCCAGGATGAGACTTTAACTAGATATGAAACTGTTTTTGAATTATACTGAACTCAAAGTCAAAATGTGTGGCAGAGGTGCGACATGGTAAATCCACCATATCCCCAACTTTCTTCTGGGGATATAATTATGTAATGCATGACAAAATAGCTTGTATATCATATTCTCTGTGTCCTTGGATTAATACCAAAACAAAGTCATTTATCAATTTAACTTCTTCAAGAAAGTCTTTATGTAGAGAAGCCTAGAAGGGTTTACATGAGCAAGTGAAGTAAAAATAATTTGATAAGTCGTAATTATGACTTATGCAATATTGTAATAATGAGACACTATATTGTAATTACAACATAGCATAAATCGTAATTACGAGATAATATGTCATAGTTATGAAATAATAAGTCATAAGACTTAGGGGCCTACTTTCTTGTAATTATGACAGTGCAGATGTTGTAATTATGAGATAATAAGTCTCAATTACAACATAGCATAAGTTAATTACAAGATAGTAAGTTGTAATTATGAGATAATAAATTGGTAAATAGAAAATAATAAGTCATAATTACGAGATAGCATATGTCATAATTATGACTTACAAAATTACTTTTACTTTGCTTATGTGACCATTATTGGTTGCAAATCCCTAGTTTTATGTGGTGTTTAATTATGTTATTTTGAAGGAATCCACTGCTGTTTAGTAATATTTTCATACCCAGAGGCCAGATGACACAGGATGACCTTTTGTTAAGGGATTTTGGCTGACCTTGCACAAACTGGCTCATTTCACAAAATAAAAGGCCAGTTATGGAAAACCTCAAGTTTTAACAGGTAGAATTAAGTACTCACGTTTGTTATATTCCCTTTCAGAATATGTGTACTGTATCCAAAATCAACAACTGACAAGTATAATTATAATCCCCCTTACTCCCTCAGATAAAAACATGGACAACCAGTGTGTTGAAATTTAATTCTAAAAATGCTACATTAACTTTATTACTATGCATATCATATGATTAAACACTTGTGGGCGGGGAATGGGGGGGGGGGAATACACAAGTAGTTACAAGGCATTTCTTCAATACTTTTGGTATGTACACAAGCTTCATATAATCAATGCATGATTCACATAAACAAGTATTTTACTTTGCTTTTACTGTACCCCATGACATTGCAAAAATATTTTTTCAAAGATTTTGGTGTTGCACAGAGATTTAAATGCTAATTTCTCAAAATAAGCAAGGCTGGTTTTTCGCATTTTCCCCACAAATCATTTTCTTTTTCATTTTATAACCTCCACTAGGAGATTATGTTTCTGTGTGTATTTATTTGTCTGTCTGCAAGTCTGTTTATTTGTGTTCATGATAATTCCAAATGTAATCGAGAGATCTTTCTGAATTTTAATGCGGGTATAGAGCCTCACCAAAGGAAGAGGTGATTAAATTTTTGGAAAGATCTGGATCATATTCTGGTGCAGTTTCTCGATTGTTTTTTTTAGTTAGACCAGACTTAGGTACAGTCTGAGTCTTTTGTCTTAATGAAGCCTTGCATGAATTAAATGGTGGTACAGGTACGCAATGTCATCGTGTGACCTTGATTTGACCTTGATCTTGCTGTAGTAATTTTTAACCTTTCAAATATTGTGCAGGCTATATCTGAGAAACCTTAAGGTATAGGAAGTTGATACTTGGTAGGGGCATATTGGTTGGGGAATGTGGGTGTGCAACGTCATGGTGTAACATTGATTTGACCTTTCTGTCGCGTTAAATCTTTAATATCTTGTCAGGACTATATCTGGGAAACTGTAAAATGTATATAGGATGTTGATACTTGGTTGGGGGCCATGGTGGCAGAGTAGTAGCACTCTTGCCTCCCAAATCTGAGGCCGGGGTTCATTCCACAGCATGGCCTCAAGTGGGAAAGCTGGTAGTTGCTTGCCGTTGGTTGGCAGTTTACAGTACAGAACCCTAACAAACTGTATGTACTGGTTTCCTCTGCCCTTCCAACTACCCGTCGTGATATAACCTGTACAGTGTTGAAAGCGATGTATTTAGCCCCCCCCCAAAAAAAAAAAAAAAAAAAAAAAAGATACTTGGTTGGGAACAACAATAATAGTATTTAAAGTGAAATTTTCCTGTTTTGCTTGCAGTTATTCACAGCCCCAACATACATAGCAGAACAGCAGTTTTTATTTCTTAAAATGAGAAAAAAAACATCTGCCAAGACAAAATGAGACAGAAGCTGGATTCTGAGAACTTCATAACACCAAAGCAAAATAAGCAAGTAATTTCTGCTAAGAATAAGTTGTGGGAATCAAGTGACTTGTCCATTATAGGTGAATATGCCAAGAGGAAGACTACAAGTCTGAGGTCTGAATGTGAAGCACATGTACAAGATATACTCACTGCTCTAACACAGCTTGACCTGAAGGACAAGATGCCTTTACTTACTATTGATTACTTAAGTTTAAGTTGTATACCCCGTTCTCACCCAGAGGAGCTTACAAACATATCCTTTGTTGACCGTCTCAACAGACTGGAGAAATCACTCATTCATCTGCAGCAGGTGGTTGATGGAAATATGGCGGGTAACATGAATTGAGCGATAAAATATATAAAATATCAGAATCATCCTATGCTTGTGCATTAATGAAGCCAAATTTTGTCTCAGAAAAAACTCAATGCAATCCCCATACTGTTACAGACTTAAACCAAAGTTGTTCTCCAAACAAAGTTCCATTGCCACTGTTTTTTCAGAACTGCCACTTCTTGGTGGCACAAATCTCCTAACACTAATTCCTTCTGGAAACATTGCACAATCCAGCAAGTTTTTAAAATCAGATATCAACATTATTTCATCACAACAAGTATCCAAAGCTATGTCCAAATACAAATCCTTCAGACTGACAGTGTCAATATCTGAGTTTAACAGATGCCCAGGTATTTAATACTTGTCACCTGAAGAGGAAGATTGATGATGGCAGCATAGGCTTCCCTGACCCAGCACCTATAACCCAGGGTGGTCGAGATGTCCCCTACTTCATCCTGGCAGATGATGCATTTGCCCTGAAGACCTGGCTGATGAAACCCTATGGCAGAAGGATGTTAACCAGAGAGGAAAGGATTGCCAACTACAGAATATCAAGGGGCAGGAGAGTTGTTGAGAACACTTTTGGCATCCTGGTTAGAGTCATGATGACCACTATTGAACTACCCCCAGAAACAGTCAGGGATGTGGTCATGACCTGTGTGGTTCTGCACAACATACTGTGAAGCCAGTATCAAGGTCAACATGGTGCTCAACAGCCTGGTGGTGATGATGATGATGATGTGCTGCTGATGGTGGTCGTGACAGAAACCCTGCCAGAGAAGCCAAAAGACTGAGGGATTACCTCAAGGACTACTTCAATAATGAGGGAGCAGTGGCCTGGCAAGATGGCAGAATATAACTGCTACTGCAGTAACCAGTCCTTTTCAGGACTAATAACCAGTCCTTTTCAGGACTACCAAATATTCGAAAAACAATTAATCAGCTGTGCTTGTTCCAAATAACCCAACCATTTCCAAACATAAGTCACCCAACCAGCAAACAGACAAACCCAATTCCCAACATAATTCCCACAAATAACAGACAAATGCAATGCCAAACATAAATCACCCAACCAACCAACAAACAAACAGACAAACCCAATGCCCAACATAATTCCCACAAATAACAGACACACCCAATGTCCAACATAATTCCCACAGAAAAAAACAGACAGACAAACCCCATGCCAAACATAACTTGGTAAATGGAATAAATATTGCATATATTTGGAAATCGACACCCTAGTTTCACATTTGGTTTTTATTCTGGAGAAATAACTGAAACTGAAAGTTTTTCCTTTATTGCAATTCTCAAAATTAAATTTTTTTATTCCACTTCAGGGAAATTTACAAAATATAACCACCCAAGTGGTTCTCTTTACAGTATGGTTTATCTGTCTGTTTGTTGTGGGGAGTTATGTTTCCTATTGGGTTTGTCTGTTTGTTGGTTTGTGGCCATGTCATAACATAATTTTTTTTATCTCTAGGGATGGTGTCAGTGTTGGACTGTTTCATTGTAGATTTAAAGCAATCCCATGGATTTTAAACTACAAATGGGCAGATTATTGGCCATATTGGGAGTTTATTTATCTATTTTTTTTCTATGTGGCCTTCTGTTATTATGTATATTACCATGGGTAATTTGTTTCATGTTTGGGGTGGTGTGGGTGTTGGGCTTCTTTTTTGTTGTTGTTTTGTGATAAGTATTTGTACTGAACTGTTATGTTTTGGGAGGGGAATTTGAACAACTTGCAGCTAAATAATTGTTTTTGGAAGATTTGGGCGGCCCTGAAAAGGGCCTATGGGGGTACGAGACCCACACGGACTGGCTGGCTACTGAGGAGGCTGCTGCTGTTGAGGCGGTGCTGTGGTGGTGATGGTGTAGAGCTGCTGCTGCTGATGTTGCTGCTGCTGAGGCTGCTCAGTGATCTGTGTTGTTGTTAGATCTGGTAGCTGGCTTAGTATTCCACTTAGGTTGTGTCTGCTGCCCACGTCCTGTAATGTGAGCACTGATGGAGGGTTTCCAAAGCCAATGGGGCTGGGTGTATAGTAGACATAACTGCTGGAACTGCTGCCTGCTGCAGCCTGGGTGGAACTAGATGCCTGTTGAGTGGTTGTTGGCAGTATCCCGACCCTCTGTGACTCTTTGGTAATAGTGGCTGATCTCTTGGGTAGAACTTGACGTCTATGAATGTTCTTTACTTCTTCAATGTCTCTAAAAATCCTACCCTTGAGGTCCTCAAACTCCTCTTGGGTCATTGTTTCAGCCTCTGATGCCACGTAGTCAAACAAGGGTTGCCTGTCTGACTTCTGCTGCAGGAAACCTGAGATCAGTGTCCTCATCTGGTCGAAGTGCTCGAGTATCTTTGAATCTGTAGAAACTGGTGTAGATGTAATAATTGGTTGACTTGCACTCTCCCTCAGGACACTGGACTCAAGATGTTCTGTATCACTAGTAGATCCACACGATTCTTTATGCCTGCTGGTGTTGGGACTGGCCTCGAACCCAGAACTTCTGTTGGCCCCCTTGCGTCTGATGTGGGTCTTAAGGAAACCCATCTTCTGGTAGACCCAGGACTCTCTCTTGGTCATCTCCCTTGGGGCTTGGCCAGACTGTAACTTGGAGAGCTTTCCATAATGAGTTCTCTGTGAGTCAAACCACCTTCTGACATCAAAGGGCTGGAGCTTCAGTTCTGCAGAGATTTCTGCCCAGAGAGCCTCCTTCCTATGTCGGTCGTGGAAACGTCCATGCTGCTTGTCGTACATCTCTGGGTGCTCCTTGGCTGTCAGTGAATGTAGCACAAACCCTGGCTCTCTTGGCTGCTGAGTGGCACTCTGATTCTTCCTCACACCTCTCATCTTCTTCGCAAGCTTCCTCAGTAACTTCTAAACCTTCCTCTCTATCCTCTATCCTCTCTTCTGTACCGTCCTCTGTCCTTTCCTCTGTCCTCTCCTCAAACCCTCCACCTTCCTTCTCCCTCTCCTCTTGCCTCTCCTCCATCTTCTTCTTTCCTCTCTTTCCTCCTTTCTCTTTCCTCATAGCTCCAGTGAATATCACAAAAAAGTAAAAAAACTGAAATGTGTCTCCTAACTATTAAATTTGCCCTAACTCAAGTAAAATGTGAAAGACTAAATTTCTAAATTTGTGTGGTCCCAGGTGGCCTGAGGAGGCTGGTTTGGATCGGTTTGGATTGGCTTCTCTTAGTCGGGGCTTAGTCCCAGATTTCTTAGTCCCAGAACACCTGAGACGGTCTGAGGCTTCCCGGGACTAATGAAACCAATTCCTTTTCACATACATGAAACTTCAAAGGTCTGTTATGAGTCGGGGACTGACAAACGGGCTTCCTGAGACTAAGCTACGGACGCCTGGGACTAAGGGTCGCAGGAAGCCTGAGACAACATAGGACTGTGTAAATTTAGGTCTGAGGAGGCCTGAGGAAGCCTGGGACTGGACATTTTGTTGCCCCAACCGACAACTACCGATCCATACCGAATGCCTGGGACTAAGCAAATATTTGAAACTGACTACAAAAAACCCTTAATCGGGAAGCTTAGTCGTCTGGTGGAACACCCACATTAGATGCTAGTATCCTAGTAATAAGGCAATCCACAAGTGTAAAAAAAACTGGAAAAAAAGTCTGATTGGTTGGAATGAGTTTGTATCTTACAATAGACAAGATGCTATCTACTGGCATAAAGTATGGAAAGATCTACTGACATAAAGTATGGAAAGACAATAGTAAACCAAATACAGCTTTCCTTAAAGACATGAGAAATAGTAGTAGATATGCTTATCATTATGCACTGAAATATGTTAGAAACAATGAAGAGGTGATTCAATCTGAAAAACTTGCTTAGTACCTCAAATCAAACGCTCACAAAATTTTTGGAATAGCAGCAACATCACCTTAACCTTCCTAATAATATAGATGGAGTCACAGGTAGTGCAGAAATAAGTGATGTATTTGCAGGTAAGTATTATAAATTGTACAATTCAGTGTCTTATGATAATAATGAAATGTATAGTTGTGGTGTTGTACTGCTTGTTGTCTGTTGTTAAATGAAGACTAACATTAATTAAGCTCCAAAGAAACCCACCAAACAACACAATAGTGTACTGCATGACATTAATGATAGACTATCTAGCAATTGCTGTACTGATATATGCTATAGTACACACAATATTGATGTGTGTGATGTAGAGGCTGCAGTAAACTCACTAAAGTCTGGTAAATTGCACAAATTGCAAAGTATTCAGAACACCCTTGCTCGTATTGTTACAAATCATAGAAAGTATGCTCATGTCACACCCATTCTACAGAAACTCCACTGGTTGCCTGTTAAGTATCGTTGTATTTTCAAAACCGCAACACTTGTGTATAAATTTTTGCATAGTGGTTCTCCTTCATACTTCGAACCGTTCTTGTCTTTTAGTAGTTGTCCCTATAGCACTAGGCATAGTCACCCAGATCGTCAATACCTTACAGTTCCTCCTTTCCATTCATCAGTCTTTAAGTCATCCAAACATTTTGGCCATAGTTTTGCCTTTGATGCTCCTAAGATCTGGAATGACCTCCATCAAGATGTTCGCAGTGCAACATCAGTTGCCTCCTTCAGAAAGAAGCTTAAAACTTACCTGTTTGCAAAAGCCTACCCACCATAGCCTCTCCTGTCACATCTGTGTCTCTTTGGTACGACCTGGCTATGTCCCTTGATTAATGCTAACTGCCTTGCTTTATGTTTAGATGCGCCTTAGAGTCCATCAGTGATGGAGATTAAGCACTATAAAAGTCCACATTAGATTAGATTAGATTAAATCCAATGGGATCTATGATCAAAAATCAAATCATAAAATGAATGGCCCCAAAATTCTATTTGTATGGCTGTCATTCTTGCTCAATGTAATGTTAAAACATGGAATAGTCCCATCAAGTTTCTACAGTAATACCTATTCCTAAATATAAAAAACAAATCACTTAATAGTAGTGATAACTATCATGGTATTGCATTAAGCAGTCTTATTGGCAAATTATTTGACACAGTTGTATTCAAAGCAAACAGTAACATTCTTATAACATTACCAATTTGATTCAAAAATGGCCATATCACTCAGATGTGTAGTTTTGCTGTAAATTAGGTTGTTCAATATTACAGGAATAAACAATCAAACAGTTGGAGTATGTTGAGTATGTCAAACTTTTTAAAATTACTTCTCAAAAAGGGTTTATGCAGTGTTGTTGCTAGAGTTCTTGCATCTCTGTATATGAAACAATCAGTTAAAGTCAAATGGGGTTCATCTATTTCTAGACAAATAAGTGTATCAAATGGTGTAAAATAAGGGGTAATTTTATCTCCTATTTTGTTTGTGTCATACATTGATGAATTACTTGTAAGTTGAAAGAATTCAGAATATGGCTGTTACATTGGTGATGTTTTTATTTGTTGTTTCAGCTATGCTGATGATGTTGCATTACTTGCCCCAAGCATGACAGCATTAAGACATATGTTAGAAGTGACAGAAGTGTTTGCAGAAGAGTACTCATTAATATTTAATGTTGACAAGTACCAATTCTTGCCTTTTGTATCTGACACTAAGAGTGAAGTTACTGGTATATTACATAAAAGTCTATTTATAAAAACAGGATTAAAACCCTACCATCTGGGCAACTTGATTTGTCAAGGAACAGAACCATTTAATGTCATAGATGTTATATCAAAATTAAACACACCATTTAATGGCATAATGAGCAATTTCAAATGATGTACACCAGAAATTAAATATAAGTTATTTAAAAGTTTTTGTATGCCATTGTATAGATCTGTCTTGTGGGATTAGCCAGTGGCATAAATGTATCCGAGTATTGTAGGGATTACCCTGCAGAACCTATAGTTCTCTGTTGCCAATCACTTGTAATGATTTTCCAGTCGAGGTACAGTTTCATGAGAGAGTTTTAAAGTTTGCAACCTTCAAAATAGTGAAAATAAATGTATTCAACTGTGTTCTGATTTGATGATGAATAGTAGCAGCTCATCAGTATCCAAGTCACTAAACTATATTGTGTCATTACATAACATAACAAAATATCACATGTATCATTTTAATTAATGTGACAAAAACAATGCAGGTAATGTACGTGATTTGTGTTATATTAGAGATAATAAATCCACTTTTTTCTCAGTACATGAGATTAACGTTCTTTTAGAGTATATCTGTACTCAGTAATCTGACATGAAGACAAATGAAGACAGGATTTGATCTTCTTTGTCATCACCTTGTAAATAATAATTTTTTTTTTTGTTTTTTTGTGAACATATATTATTTCATGTTTGCCACATTTACAATTTTTTGTACTTGTGCATCTTGAGTGCGATAATTAAATAAATAAATAAATAGGTAAATAAGTAAATATTTAACCTCCCCCTATTGTTCAGTCAAATACTGACTGCCCAGAGGCCAGTAAAGGTTAATCATAATTAACTTATAGCTTCATAATTTCTGGAAAATTGCTGCAAAATTATTGCACATTCAGCAAATTGTGCTATCTGCATTGACAGCTATACTTCAATTTATAAATTTCACATCTTTATAGCTTTTAGTTTACTGATTAATGCTGTCATCCTGCTGTTGAATTGTCTTGTTTTGATACTCTATCTTTGCATGCATGTTCTCTCTCTTAAGTGTTATTTCTGCTGCACCTTTATGTTGATGTAAATATCTGTGCTATGTTTGTCTTAGAAAACACCCACAAAAAGCAAGCAAAAAAAACAGAAACAGGACAAACAATGTAAAACTCTATGGGTTTGTACTTTGCAGCACTGACAAGTTTATGTTAACCAGGTTTTATGCTACATCTGGAAAGTGTTGCATTGCTACAGATTTACCAGATATTGCCTCAAACCTACAGTTCCCCCTCCTTGAATACATATATGCTGAAAATTGGGCAGAAATCTTTACATAGTATAAACTAGGCTTTGGGATCAAGTCTCACAAGAGTCCGATGTGCCATAGTTTCCAGTTAACTGATGGTACAGTGCAGAATCTTCACTGGCCAGTTTGTAACATTTTCCACCAACCAAAAGCTATGCAGTTTGACAAGAACATTGTGATGTTAAGCTAAATTCAACTTTATCATCTTGTTGCTTTAGGATAAAGGGCCATGTAAAGTCAACAGTAGTGCCAACACATTAAAACAACTAGCACTTTTATACATTCTGTTTTGAGAAATGAAAACTTTCTGTATGTTTATAGTGTCATGAAAATAGCCACATATATCAAAGCAGTTTTATTCTTTTTCACAAAAATTACAAGACTGTAATTACCATTACTGTGACCATTCATAAAATATAAACTACATTTGACAAGAAAACAGTAACTATATTAAGTAGTATACGTTAAAGTATCAAAAATATACATGGTAAAAGGTACGTTTAATCAGTGTAAAATTGTTCAAAGATTATACAAAAAAGTATCATGCTAAAAATTATAGTTAAAACATTGTAAAAATATTCACAAAATTTACAAGAAATAATCATTTGGCAAATAATAGAAACAGTCCACCAGTTATCACATGATATTCCTCTTTATGACAATGTGAAATACAGAACCAGAACAACAATGAGCAACAGCAAGGATATAACAATGGTCACTCCTACTACAAAGACTGGGGGACTTGGCAAATATTTCTCCACAGTGGAAACTGGAAGATATGGTACTTCACAGCAAAACTCTGACTCATCGTAATCTAACTCGATTCCCAATGACTGGCTTATCTGTAAACAGAGAACAGGATCCATATGTATAACAGGGTCATCATGACAGAAGTTTGAAACTGAAGTCCTCAGTTTTTTTAAAGAGAGATATTTAATCGGTCAGTTATATTTTTCCATGACTTTGACACACAAAAGTATGGACCTAATCTCTTCTATAAGTGTTTTTTCTAGAAAGTAACTGGCTTTAGAGCCACTTACCCACAGCATACTGACCAAATAATATTTAAGCTATAAGTATATTTGTTTTTCCAGAATTTTCTCTAAAAATTGGCATTTCATACAGATTTTGTGAATGAAAAGTGTTGAAGTGGTGGATTCTGTGCTATAGAGAAACAGGTCTTTGAGATTGCTATACATATTTGTGTTAAGGGGATATAAACTGCTTGTTGTATACATTTTGTTGTGAATGCTTTTTGGAGTGAATGGGATACAGTGTGTGGATCTACCAGAGAGGGGATTTGGTGTATTTTGGATATTGTTCACATCTTGGAGCGGATAGCATAGTTATGCAGACACCCTAAACACCTGGATATAGATATTTTGTGTTAGTGGTTGCTGACTGGATCACAGGATATATTCCTGAATACAGTGGATAAACTTGTTTTAATTGTTAGTTAGGCTGATAGGACTGTGGTCAGGTCAGACTGGTTTCATTATTGTACAAACTATTGAGAGTATCTTAGTTGACTGTAATTGTTATTTTGATTGTTATATAAATTTGGAAGCAACTTGGAGGCAACCGGTAATTAGTACTGTGCTTTCAAGTGAAACTTGTCCCAAAACAAAACTTCAGTGTTCCTCAAAAAATAATTTGGAATATTGATGTTATCTGTTTTGTTTGCCATTCTTCAATTTAGTTTTTATTAACTTTATGAAAGCCAGAGCCCCTTCATATCTTGTACAATAACAAAATTTAAAGCAACAACAATCGTATTTCAAAGTTAATCTGTATTTGTTTTATTTATTAAAATAAAAGGCTGCCAAGACAAATGGTAGAAATTGGAATCTGACTAGTTTGTAACACCAAATTAAAGTTACATAAGTACATGATCCCATCTGTCTGTCATTTAAAATAAATTTTAAAAATCCTTAAAGATGGCTAGCTAAATTGATAGTGATTATATTGCCTTAGTACAGAAGACTTCACTGGTTGTCAAATTGTGGTAAACCGTTATACAATTCTCACCCTTGTAGCAGCGTTCTTGAAATTAGTTCATGACCATGTAGTTTTAGCTATTACTCCTACAGTGATGATCATTTTTAGCTTTATAGTCAACTTAGCCCTTATACAAATGTTGCCCCAGCAAACTCAACCCAAGAAACTTCAGCCCCTTCATGCTAAGTGGTTTATCACAACTTAAAAGGTTAAAATTAGTTAATTAAGATTATCTGAAGAAAATATTATTTAAATAAGTGAAAGATCTATGTTTTAAATAAATATGTAAATAAAATAATAAATTTATTTTGAAAGGGCCAAGTTTATGGCAGAAAAGTGGCCAATTTTGTTGTGTAAGGGGGCTACGTTTTTGGTGTGAGAAGAACTAAATGTATCAGACATAAAGGGGCTAAGGTTGTAATTGGACTGAGTTGTCCAGATTCCCTCTTTTTTACACCCATTAGCTATTAATTGATTGTGCCTTGTACACAGTTGTTTTTTTAATTTTAACAGTTCAGGTTATATTGGGAAAGGCCTTCAGTGTTTCCCACACATCTGACAATGAGGTTTCACTGGTTTCTACAATTACAGGGGTGAGGGTTAAGTGATTGTTTCCCATGCTTTAGAACCATGGGGCTTAGCTATGGCACCTCATTTGTCCCTTAAAATCTCTAAGCCTGAGGAATAATTACAACTTATAATGGATAAGATTACTGTGTATTACCTGTGCTGCTGCAGAGTGTGCAGAACGTAGTGCTCCATCCATGTAACCTTTGAATGTGAGAGCAGCTTCCGTACCAGTGAAGAAAATATTCCCAAATGGCTGCGTGGGGCTGACAAACCTGTTAAATAAAATGTAATAAGGAAACCTAGTTAATTAGAGTTAAACCCCATTAAGTTGAACTCTGTAGGATTCTCTAAGGAGAAATAAATACATTGTGAGATGGTTTTTACCTTTGATCTGTTTCACACATTTATTCACTTATTTTCACAAAATCACTGGTGACACCCTATATGGGTGAAATTTACCCTGTACCCCATAGTTTTTGGTCAAATAGATATATTCTTCTATTCACCTTCAGATTTTACTCAACAGGCTTTTAGTACAACATCTTCGTGAAAGCTAGAAAAATGCAATACTTTTCATTGCAGTACACCCTGAATGTTTTAGATACTCTGGTAAAGTGGACTTATTTTTGGTCACTTGAGGTTTAACATAACAGGATGTCAGTGTAATATATTCCATGGAAATCTGAAATATCCATACTTTCTGACTTTGGTGAGAATTCCGGGTGGCAAGGTCCATACACAACTTCCCCGGCCAAACTTTTGTTCATCTTCCTTTTGCCAATACATTTCTACATACTTAACTGGATGCAGGAATGCCTCTACCCCAAAGGCAGAAGCATATTGTTCACAAATCATGGTTTTCCTGAAAATTAATAATAAACAAGCTAAACTGAAAATAGTTTAATACTGCTGAAAGTTTATTTACTCTACCGGCAACAATTATAAAGAAGCAATGGAATAAATTATGAATTTTTAAATTTCCCAGAAACTTTATATCAATTAAATGTAACAAAATCATTTGGAATTAGAAACACAGTATCCGTGAAGGAAATTTGATTTTGAAAGATAAATGGTGACAGTAAGATGATTTTTCAATATGTCAGGTTCAAATGAGAGGTAGTATGAAATGGTGGACAATTTCTATTCCACTAAACAGAATGCCAGTAAGTTGCAGGTCTACCTCCATCATTGATGTTGGTGCCAGTTTATATTCCTGCTAAGAGAGGGCATGTGTGTAAATTGGATCATAAACAAGATTTTATAGGTCAAGGTTACTATGGCAAGGTCAGAGGTCAAATCAATGTCACACCATGATGTTGCACACATACAACCCCCAACCAATGCCCCCTGCTATTCAAGTATCAACTTCCTACACCATACGGTTTCCGAGATATAGCCCAAACAAGATTTTATAGGTCAAGGTCACTACAGCAAGGTCAAAGGTCAAATCAAGGTTAGACTATGACATTGCACACCTACACCTGCCCATCTGGACACCATGGGTGAAAACAATACCCCGACAGCCCTTAAGGGCTGTGCGGTAAAAAGTGTGATGTCATTTAGCTAATAAGAGCAAAAGTATTATTAACTTTATATTTAATATGAATAATGTAAACAAAAAACTCCAAAAAACTTTAGGAATTAGATAAGATTAACTTTGAAGGAGGAGCGCTGTTATGGCCCTATGCTACCAAGGGAGTGAAGAGGAATAAGTAAGTAAGTAACCTTTTGAAGTGTTTGACTTGCATGCTATGATCTATCAAGAAAAAACATAAACATTTGAAATTTTACATTACAGTGTATTGACTTGATTATTTGTGTACACCACATGTGCATGAACATGTGTATTGTATAAAACCAAAAGAATAAAGAGTGTCATAGAAAATGTGCCAAATCAGCTCCTAGTTCTTTATTTACATAAATATTGCTTATTTATTTTATTCCAGGACATACTGGAGTAAAATGTATGATACTACTTATGTGTATCTATTTATATATCTGCCACTGCCACCTGATGGGTAATACACATGCTTACGAAAATGGAGGACCTTGGTTCAGTCCCAGGTACAAGTAAATATACAGTAGCTAGGATGGTCATTTAATATGACAGTCTTCTGTCATTGGATCTTATCACAAGCTATAAAACTCCAAATGATAAATTGGAATTGATTAAAGAATTGATAATGGTCATCCTTGAGACTCTGTCTTTTAATTAGTGGAATGTCTGTCAGTGGAGAGCTTAGGCTCTACCTTTGCAGTTAGGATGGGTTAAATGGTACTAATCGGTCCTGAAGAAAAGGGGATAATTTGCATTGATCATAAATATACACTACAATACAATATTTTAAAATAGAATATGAGAAATATCAGTCTGAATAACTCCATAATGTTTGAGGCTGATCAGTTAATTTAAAAAGAAATACAGAACAAATTGGTGTAATAAGTCTATTGTATAATTTACAACAGTGACATAATTTAACATACACCGAGTCATTTGAAGGATTCTTCATTTTGTTTTAGCAGACATGCTTTGAATATGTAATACTTAAGTAGTTCTTGTTAAAGTTAAAATTGTTTTATAAAAATGCTAGTAAAGTATCAAACTGCTACCTTTCATCTGATGAAAATGTGGAATATTTCTTGGCTTTGTCACCATCTATAAACCTGCCAAGGGGAAAACATTATCAGTGGATATTGTGTGTGTAAACAAAACTTAAAATTCTAAAAGGGAGAATGTATTTGTCGTAAAACGACATTAATTAATGTACATCACAAAACTATTAATACCTAATTCATTTAAAAAATGTTGAAACCTTATTTTGAAACTTTATTTCATCAGAAATCACCACCGCAGTAAAAATTCTATTATTAAAACAGTTTGGGAGAGGAAACTTGTGTTTGGAAAGTAGAAGGTTCATATACCAGAGGAAATTTGGTATAAAAAAGTTTAAAAAAATAGTACATGTTATTTGGAGAATGTGAAAAAAATGTCCATCAGATAGTAATACTTGACACAAGTGCTGTGTTAGAGTAAGAAATCGAAAATTCGCCAGGAATCTAATATTCGCCACCTCTAAAACCTTAGTTAATTTTACGAAGAAAATGATGTTTTGTCTTACAATTGGTATTTTTCAGTTCAAAAAGCCTAAATTTACTGTACATTTAACAAATCTCACCTCAATTAGTTTATTTCATTAGTATTTCAACATGTGGCGAATTTCAGATATGTGGCGAATTTTAGATTTCTTACTATATATGTATGGTAAAAGGCAAAGGCTATTAATGATTACTACCAACAACAAAATATCAAAACAAATTAAATTCTGATATTTTTCTCTGACAATTTTTCATTAGATCAAATGCTAACAAAGACTTTATTTTTCTTTAGATAGAGTTTTATAACACATTCTTCATGGAGCCACAAGTAGTTTTCATTCTTATTCTCATTTTAGAAGATGGCAGACAAGAGAAGCTTTTGTACCCTAAAATCACCGGATGCGAACCATCTGGTTTGGTGTCATCTAAAGCATATGTAACTATTCCAGTTTCAGATACTAATTCTCCATTTAATCCTGAAAAATTGAAATAGTAAGCAATTAGTAGACCAGTGTATTGTAGATTCAATACATTCAGAAGAAATGAATACCCTGGTAATAATCTAACAGGATGCTGTAAATAGCAATCCAATATTTTTCCTAAAAGTGTACTATGCAAAAGCTTACATTAACTGATATGTAAATACGAAAGCTCAATATTTAGGAAAGAAGACAGTATTGCATACTCTATTTTTGTTCCATGCTATTTATATGGCAAAGTAGTATAGCAAAGCATGCATCACAAAAGCTACAGTAGATAAATAATTTTGAAATGATCAAAAGCTATTTTTATGGTAGCAGGGTTAATAATGCTTGTAAAATGTTTTTCGACTTTTGAAAGTATCCATTCTATGATCAAAAAATGATTGAAACTACTGTTGACTGTTAAAATTCACAATATTAAACAGTTGTATAGAGTCTGAAATACACTTGCAATACCAAACTCTAGTTTAAAACCTTGCATATCAACTGACTTTAAAATATACCTTTATGACATAGTGATAAATGATCCATTCCCTGCCATACAGTCTGTCATTGTTTTAAACACCTACAAGCCAGTATTTTGTTTTAATAGAAAAATGGGATTATTTAATGCAAGAGTTTGCTTGATAAGACCTGATAAGTTTGTCAGTGCAAAATGTATTCTTCATAATATTTATAGAAAGCTAAGGCATGACTTGCATTTACGAAATACATGTGCTTTATGATACACTACCATGATCCCTCCAGAACTGCCTCTCATAAAACATGAAGGTCTTGAACATGTGGCATGTAGGTTTGACTTCACTGAGCTGTAACACATCAAATCTAAATTTTGTTTATCCACTTTATTGAAGTTTATGTCACTGTTTTAACTTCATTTTAACATCAGAACAGTTATATCACTTTTTTCATGTAAGTATTTTTTTTGGTAATATGTCACTTCTAAACCTGTTAGCTAAGATAACTTAGCTTACATAGCCATATTAATTGTAATCTGTGCAAAATACTTCGTAAAAATAGCATCAGAGATGCCTGTACCCCACAGCCTGGGGAAATAGTTTTCAATACCATGAGATACAGAAGTTGCGAAAGGGATTCTTTCAGAGCAGTGTCAGTTAAAAAAGGTCCAAATAATGTTTAAGTAGAGAAAATAATGTCTAAGAGAAAGAAAATGTATGTAAAGATAAAGCATTAAAACAAGATAATTCAATAGCAAGATGACAGCATTAATCAGTAACGAAAAACTTATGAAACTGTAAAAGTTATTAATTGGAGGATAGTTGTTAATAGAAATAGCACAATTATGTAAACGTACACATAATAATCAGTTGCAGCTATCCATATATCTTTGTCATAAGATAAACATGTCTCAAATATGGCAGGTGAGCAAACTTCAGCAGGGTCAAAGTTAAAGGTCACACCACGATACACACCTACACCGCCTAACCAATGTCCCTACAAAGTGTCTGTTTCAAGTATCAATTTCCTACACCTTACATTTTCTGAGATATAGAATGGACAAGATTTGATACTTAGGTCAAGGTTACTACTGCAAGGTCAAAATCAAATCAATGTCACACCATGATGTTGCACACCTACAACCCCCAACCAATGCCCCTACCATGTAAGTATTAACTTCTTACACCTTACGGTTTCAGAGATATAGCCTGGACAAGATTTTATAGGTCAAGGTCGCTAGACTCACTCTGTCAAAGTGTTAAGTCTGCAATATAAAACCCCCAAACCAAAAAGGTATGAATAATACCATAGCTATTATAGATTTCTCCAGGTTGTACCTTTCTCATCAAATTTGGTAAAAATTAGTCAATAGATTGGAAAGTTATACGTCAGGTTAATAATTTTTTGACAGAAGCTAAAGCTAAATCGGAGGACAACATAGGTTGCTGCCTGTATGAATTCAGTAAACAGTAAGGTGCTTTTAGGCTCATACCTTAAATACAATACTTAGCAATGCAAATGGAGGCTATCATGGAACTTCATACAAAAATTCAAAACAGATCCAAGGGATAGGGGGAATATGGTCACTATCATGCACTTATGCCAGAGTTGGATAGGTAGGATGCCAGGTCCTACAGGAACTTCCTTAAGATCACCACAGAAATCTTTGTGGAACTAGTGAATAGGGGTTATCCAAGATAGAGAAGAACAGCAAATAGTTTGGAAGACAGCTGGTGCATGTTGACCTGAAGTTGGTGGTCATACACACACACACATCTGGCCACTAGGGAAAATCACACCTCACTCCAGGACAGCTTCAGGGTAGGGAGATCAAGTCTGAGTAAGTTTATCCCAGAAGACTTTGAGATAATCGTAGAAGAATACCAGTAAAAGATTGACGGTACTCAGTACAAATTCATTTGGGCTGACGATTAAGCTCTAAAGGAGGCATTGAATATGGATTCATTTAATTCCTACCCCATCAATCCCTGATGCCCCTTCCCCCTGGTATGGTGCAGAGGTTTTGAGTCCTGTTGTCAACCATGCAGCATAAGTCACCAATAGTGGCCAATATAGCCATGGCCTGTGTCATTCTGCACAAAATAATAAGAGAAAGTCATGGAAACCCAGCAGCAGAGCATCCAGACCCATAAGAAGACCAAAACAGATATCCTAATGGACTACTCCAGAAATGAAGGGGTATTATCTTTACAGATAGCCATAGTTTAGAATCGTGCCTGAGCCAGATCCTAATAGAATGAACCAAAAGGTCCCCCAAATGTATTAAGAAATTTAATTCAGCATGTGTAAACTCCCTTGGCCAGGCTATTCTCAGATGGGGTTGGGATCTTGACAAATGTTGCTTTGCTACTGGGATGTACTTCTTGAGAAAGTCAATGGTGGTGACCTACTTCTGGTATTCTGCGAGCCTGCCAGACTTCCTCTGTATCGGCTAGCCATACATAGTCTTGAATTACTTCTGGGTCCAGGTTGTAGGTCCATCAAAAGTTAATTCACAGGATGTCTTGACTGTCCTTGTGCAGGTGGTACACCTTGTTGTACAAGCACTCAAGCTCCTTGAGAAGGCTGGCAATGGCCTCCTTATCTTTGTCAGTGAAAAGAAAGATCTTCATCTTGCCTTTCTTCTGCTTCCTACAAAAGCCAGCCAGTTTTGTATCTTCTGCAGTTTTTCTAGTTTCCTAGGTCTCTGTGTCATGGTTTCAACGTTTGGTACCCAAATCTGTATGGCTTCCTGGTCATCAGTCGCCTGTGTCTGCTGAGTCTCTGAAATGTTTGCAAGTGGATCCCTTCTCCCATCCTAGTGACTTTTCCTAAGTAGCCAACTTTCTCTTAGCTCCTTTCTTTGTTGGCATTTTTGAAGTGTTCTTAAGTCTCTGACTAGTTCCTTCTTATTTAGCCACTGCAGTCAAAAGACACACCAGAATACTAATGTATTTCAAATATGTGTGTTGTAGGTCATATTGAATCAGAAATGTTTCAAATAAAATTTTGACAATTTTTTAGATGTAGTGTACTTGTATGTGTACTCAGATGCTTATACTTGAGTACATTTAAGAAAAAATGTGTCTGTAACTGTTCTCAGATATTTTAAATATACCTATACTCCAATACTCTTACTTGTTCTTGGCCCCAACCCAGTGAGTATGTGCTCAACTTAAATCTAACAATGAAACCACAATGCTCAATCATGTGTAGCATTTAAATTATTTGTCAAATGTAGGTCACTAATGTTTTTACTTGAAAATACAGAAGAAATGAAACCTGGTCACAGTTGTTGAACTAAAACAATCACAAATATGTTGCCACAAATTTACAACATTGATCATCTTCCTTAATTTATTTTTTTTTCAAACTGTAACTATGCTAAACTAAGATACTGTATGGTATGCTTATTTTTAATAAAGTACACTCAATTTGTATTCATGACCATTAAAAGAAATATAAATTAAATACTAGTATATTCTGATGCAACAACTTAATTTGCAAATAGTGTTTGGAGAGGTAGCAAATTGTCTTTTTGTTATTATGCTATTCAAATGAGGTACATTTTAAGCATGGTTCAAACATCAGGATGGAGTCAAATAGAAGTCTACAATGCATTTTCCAGATAGGATTACATACCTGATTTATATAGTTTGGTAAAGCTGGAGAGAAGTCAATGTCAAACAATCCAGGGACTGGTACCGAGAGTAGCACATTTTTGGCCTGAAATAAGACAATAAAATTATACTTATCTATGACTTCAGTACAGTCAGAATGTTTTTATGCAAATTAAAGTCAAATACAATCCACATAAAGTACAAGACATGAAATTTGCCACCAAGGAACACACCATGTTATTTTTTTTTAATTTCTGAGAAATTTTTCATTATTTATCATATTTATCTGTTGCAGAATTTTAGATAAGTTTACAGCCTTACTCATTATGTCAAAGTCAAATATTACAATGTCTTGAAAATATAAACTTTTAATGTGTACTTTCAAAGAAATTATGCAAATATATTTACAGCCTGACTCATTTGTCAAATTCAAATATTACTTCTCATTTTGTCAAATTCAAATATTACTTAAGTGAAACAAGAAATTTGAATTAAATGGGTTTAAATCAACATTAGACATAACAGAGTGTAATATATATCATAAAATCGTAATCATTATTTTACTTTTGTTGCCTTATGTTTCACAAAATGTTGCCAATTAATGTTGTATCATATTTTGGCTAATTTATGTCTTTTCAATCTTACTGCATTAATTTTGTAGAACTTCTCTTATCTTTAAAATTATACGTTAATCAACAAAAATGTGATTGAACTAGAAAGAGCAGTGAAATGTAAATTGAGACAGTAACATTGTGTTGAGGTAATATGTTATTTTGACAAGAATATTTCAGATATCTAATCTGTCAGTGTACCCAACTGTAAATGACTGCCCATTTTCTGTGGTAACTCTCACACCTGCTTCAATCTCAGTCACTTTTTTCACCAAATGGTTCAACTTTACCAGTCCTAAACAACAAAATATGCAATAGTATGTCAATCAGCATCTCAACCAGTATAAGATACTTAATACAAATCATTAACATACAAGTAACAAAAGACAAGTGAGCTGAATGTTCAAAGTATCCACCTGAAGATATCTTATTTGATGACTTATATGTTAAAATGAACAACTTTCAAGTTATAAATTCTTTTGAACTATGGCTGAAAACTATTAATAAAGTAAAATCTTAAAAGACCAAAAAAATTAACTTACTCAACTAGTTGTCCATTTCACAGTATATTTCAACAGAAGGCCCCATCCAAGGACTTTATATTGATTTCAGTCTGATATATTCTAGTAACAAAGGCCACTTGTTTTTAAGAGGTTTGACTGTATTAAGATCAAATGAATACATTACCTGTTAATGAGCTGGCAAGCCTCTCACTTATCTGACCTGAGCCACCAACTATTTTCATTTCCTTAAAACATAATGAAGAATTTCAAATGTTTTAATTTCTCCAATCACCTTGACTGGCTTCATGAACAGAGTTCACACATGCAAACTAGACTAAGGACCAATCTGTGGCCAGATAAAAGATGTATCCACCGGAAATGGATGATGAACAATATATTTCAAGATGAACAACATTTTTCAAGATTGTGGCCAAAATTTTTCAGAGGACCTAACAGAGTGGACCTTAGTAACGGGTGGAGGTCCAAAATTTGTCCAAAATCACTCTATTTTTAACAGTTTTCGAGATAAATAACATTTTCCATTTCTCCCAGAATTCAAGATGCCAAAATTTGGAAAATTCTAATTTTTGACAGACCTTAATAAAGGAGTAGTCCTTACTAACTAGGGGGTGCAAAAATTGCCCGAAATCACTCTGTCTCTTATAATTTTCAAAATAAATGACATTTTTTGTTTCTGACAAAATTCGGAAAATTTTAAGTTTCTCTGGGGACTTAAAGAAGTAGACCTTAGTAGCCAGGGGGTCCAAAATTTTCCCAAATCACTCTATCTCTAACAATTTTGAGATAAACGACATTTCCCATTTCCACCAAAATTCAAGGTGGTCGAAATTGGGAAATTGTAACCTTTTCACAGACCTTAAAGGAGTAGTCCTTAGTACCCAAGGGGTACAAAATTTGCCAGAAATAACTCTGCCTGTTACAAAAAGTTTTCGAGGTAAACAACAAAAGTCAGACATCATGGTAACCAATGAAAAATAAGACAAAGTAGCTATAAGTCACTCAGCTATTGTGATACTCACACATTGAAGAGACAATCTAAACTTTTGTTATGATATAGTGCAAACAGTGGTTTAAGAACCTATTTAAAAAGTTTAACTGTACTTCTTTTTAAGATATAAGTCATTTACTCATTATGTTAACTGCTGAAGTGTTATAGCTATAGCTGTAACTCACTTAGCTATTGCAATTGGCATCTTAAAAATAATACAAGTTGCAGCTAAAGATACAATATCTGAAAAACATATACCAGGTATTGTGAAAATGCTAAAACTGCATTCATTTTCAAGATATAAACACTTTCCTCAACTGTGAGATTATAAAGTTGCCATTACTCACCTATAAAATTAGCTGTTACTCTTACACTGAGCAACCAGTCTGGAACTTAACTATATTACAGTTCATAAATAAATACCTGAATAATAACTTTGAGAAAAATTGTGTACCATTACTTCTTAAGATATAAGCCATTTACTCATTATGGTAAGCACTGAAAAGTAAAAAAGTAGCTATAAATGACTTAGCTATTGTGATACACCTTCTTTAACCTTCGGGGCAAATAGGAATAACTTCCTTGGAAAACTAAGACATGTATAATCAAGAAAATCCTGAAAAGCAACAAAAATGGCCTCAATGAAACATTTTAGGGGTCAAGGGCTGACCTTGAAGGAAAAGCTTCAAGGTTAAATGTGTGTCGCCCATAGAGGACATATGAATCTATTAAAAATACAAACCATAAAGAGCTTCAACTCTCTATAGATAAGAAAAAGCTCCGGAATGTGTAAAGCTCATGATAATAATGAACATATCCAAAAAAAATGAGAACTCTACCTATAAAACTTTTTGCTGTATAGGGATAATGGGAAAAGCTCTCCACACTGCAGCTGTGGTGGCATACCCATGTATAAACCATAGTATCCACCAGATACAAATATGGTTACACACAGATAATCAAATATAAGTCTTTTAAGCAGGTTGAGCAAAATGTATATTCCTGAAAGTTCATGTGTTATTATTTCCCAAATCAAAGATGAGTTTGAACATCCCATTCAATAGCCAGGGTCATTTTGGAACAGGTGCTGAGAATTGTCACTTTTAGGAGTCGAACCTACACAGGTGACAGCCTTCCTAACCGCCAGGCCATTGAATACCTCCCTAGTAATACCAATATACTCAATATATTATACAGTTAGAATACATTTTCATGATTACCTGGCAACCATTAACAATGCTAGTCAAGGACACAAATCCACCAGTGCATCTTACTTCGTGCAAGAAAAAGAGTAATGATATCTGGGAGGCTTGTGCACCAAAAAGGGTCAACACAGCTAATTCTGCAAGAGCCTTAGCCTCTCTGTAAAAATATTTTTAAAGAGTATAATGCACAGAAACTTATTAACTTTCACAGTCTGACTTGCCACCAAGTCAGCAAGTGGGGTACAAGCCACAAGCAAGCAGAAAAGCAACACTGGCAATAGTAGACGACAGTGATTATTTTAATTAATTTTAATCTGTCACTGTGATCTATTGGGTAACACTCTCGCTTGGAACACAGAGAATGTGGGTTTCATCACAGGTACATGGCTTGGGTGACCACTTTAAAAGGGCGGTTTTCTGTCATTGGGTCCTATCCCCAGTGGCAAACTAAAGAACCTCACAATGCTGATAAATGGTCATTCCTGAGACTCTGTCTTTTATTTAGGGGAATGTTTGGTCACCAGAAGAGCTTTGGCTGTATTTGGTCAGTTGGGATGGATCAAATAACACTTTGAGGTGGTGTAACAAAGGAGATATTGCACTGAGTATAAATATACAATACAGTATAATTAGAAAGGTCATAGAATTCTTTGGTCTCATTTAGAAACAGTTTTTTCCTGATTATAACTGAGATTTTCATAATTGGACACAAACAGACCCATTCATTGCTAAAATTATTGTGCCCTGTACACAATATAGATGACATGTACCTGTTGTAACATTGACAAAATTTCAATTAGTACAAGACAAAAACACGAATGATCTGATAGTGCTATTGTTTCGAAATATTTCTTTCTTTATTTGATGTATGTTTCTATATCTACAATACACATGTCTAAACATAAAATAAGATCAAAGCAAACACAAATATGATCATCCTTGCTTTTTTATTGCTATATGGATTGGATGACAGAGACCTATACACATAAGGATTTAATATTTATTTCTGCTTAAAGGCAATTCTAAAATAAAAAACAGATTTCTTGTTGTTTTGTTCAAATGTACCAGGAAATTATATTGTATTATACTTGGTCCACAGGTGTCTCTCTAGAAATTGTTTCACAGTGAGGGAATCCCATTCCTCAGCCTTTTCTGCTTCCCAGGGAGCATCAAGGGGTACCTGGCAATAATAAACATTAAATTAATGAGCAATGGGACAACACATGCTACCTTACCAAGGTATAGCCGACTGCCAGTTAAGGCACCTGCACCAGAATCACAAATTGAGTTTCTGCATTTTGATTGTATGAAATGATAGAAGATGCTGCATTACAGTTTCTGTAAAACATTTTACCTCACATAAAGTCTATCTTTACTTTTTTAATTTTCAGGAACCGTTACAGTAACTCTCTTTTCTTTAATTAAACAACAGCACTTGTGACAATTCAAATACATTGAGTTCAGGACTATTTTACATATTACTGACAGAAATAAAGACACTAATTGTGGAAAAAAATATAGAAGAAATGGTATATAAAACTAACGTTAATCAGGGGCAATATTTACAAGCATTTTGCATACTTAAACTTTAAAATTTAAAATAGCCAATTTACCTTACAAGGACTCAATTTTTCAGTTCAATGTACTGCCTGACTTTTGCATGTTTGGTATGATATAATAATTGTCCATTGAATGTCTTTTATATGCTTTTTGTTTTTGCGATTTTTTAAACATTTATAATTTAAGTATTCCGTTCAGTTTTTCCAGTTCATCATGTATAATTATATTATTAATTAACTTTGGTTCCATCAGACCTAGGTCATATATAAGATTAATACCCACTTATTCGACACTGACTTTTAACCTAAATGCTTCATTGCTGTCTAGCATGTCCATGGTTAAGGGTCCATACTTATCCAATGATTATATTATTTTGGACCAATAATTTTGATTAATGTTATTACCGAGATTAAGTGAATAAAAAAGTCTGGTTACATTCAATCATAGTAAAACAGATTTATAGACAGAACAGAAGCACATACCTCTAAGCTCAGTTTATCAATTAATCTAATGCAGTTGTTTATGTCCATGAGCACTAGAATATTCTTGAATGAAGGAATACCTGCTTCATAGAGAAGATGAGTGGACTGTTTGAAACAAAATATTTAAGAATAACATAACTTACAGTAACAAATTTGTCATTGGATGAAACATTTAAAATAAAGCAACAACATTCAAAAGTCACAGAATTTTACAACAGAATGGTTAAATGACATAAAATTATATAAAAAGCAACATAGATTTGGTAAAACATGTCCCATATGTTACAGCAAAATAATGAGGGGTTTTATGTACTGTAATATTTCTTATATTAGATTTTGATTTGGGGATCCTGCTCAAACAGTTCTTTCATACTGTCCGTGGCATAAAAATATCAAAAGGGATTTTTGCATCTGTATAGAAATTGTAAAATAACTACGTTAAAATTCTACCAATGAGAGATCTAAACCTGTTTAACTGCTACACTGTTAAGACCATGCAAACTGTCATTTTACTCAGTATTACTAAATTACACAGAAATTGGGTAACTTTCCAATATAATCTGAAAATTGATAAATGAGATTTAGGGGTATCTCTTGACACGATATTTATGTATTTTAATGAAGTTTATGTTGTAACATCATATTAAACTAAAATAACACTTAAAGGTCTACTTGTTTGCATCCTTTAAAACAACTGGAATATCCATCTTGTAAAACTTAACTGTGCTAGTCCTCATCTACTATAATTTTGTAGAAGATATATATGTTTATTTTATACATTTTGCAAAAGTATCTATTTAGATGAACTCAATTCTACTCTCCCCAAGTTGGACTTACTTTCTGCTTTACACTGAATTACAAGTATTTCTAATTTACAAATCTTCTGTAATATGAACAAAATATTGATATTTCCATATCTTCAGCTAATAAAAGTTATGTTGTATATTTGTTTTCATTATTTCTGCTGTAGAAGCAAATTTAAATTTATACCTTCAAAGACAATGTGCTCCTCATATCACATCTGACTGCGTATGTCTCAAGACCAAGTTCTTTAAGAACTTCAAGAACCTTGGTTTGCTGTTTGCCAATAAAGGCAGCCCCCATGTCTGTGAATCCAATGTCAGCAGACTGAAATAACGGTGTGAAATTAAAAATTTAAACTTATTGCTGTTTGGATTTGTCAGTGAGAAATATGAAATTCTCCTGACATATAAAAACTGCCACTGGGGTTGATCTTTTAAAATAAATCCAGAGGAAACAAATTCGACTTAGATTTGGACATATGAGAACAAGGGCGTAGAACTGTTTATAAGAAAAATAACACATAACGTTACTGTGGCAAGTTTTACATAATTCACGCATTGCACAATTTTACATTGCACAATGTTATAAAATTAATCCATAAATTTTGACTGATTGCCCTTATCATGAAATGGCCAATTTATTCACTAACAGCTTGCCCTTTTCATGAAATGGGCAGTTTATGCATGCTTAATAATGGTGAAATAAAAAGTTTGACAACTTCATAAACCTTATCAATGTATATAACGTATATTAACACAGTCTACAACTATGCAAGAAATATTAAAACTGCACTAGTTCATCAGATAAAAACAAAGAAAGGTAAATGGTATTTTCAGTCTCATTTGTTTGAAATATGTTATCTTTTTGCCAATCAATGGAATTAAAAAAAAATTACCATTCATTGGGTTATGAATATATCTACTTTTTAATTTGGTGTTGGGTCAAAGCATAACTGTGGGATGCAAACTTGCAACTGGGAACTTCTCAAGTTGTTCCTAGTACCTGCTCATGAAATGATGTGGTGGGAAACATCTTGCGATATTTGCATCACCTTAAGTATTAACTATTCCAACATAATCCCTGATTGTTTAATATTGGCCAATCAAAACATCCATTGTAACTAATTAATTGTTCACCTCAGTGAGAGCTTGCGAAAATATCACTACATCAACTGAATCTTCCATTGCATTAGGCTTATTATTTACTCCATTTTTTGTAATTAATCTAATCCTCTACTTTGCAGGTGCAATATGTTTGACTGTATCCTGTCCACAATAAAAATATCAACCAGCCAAGTGCCACATCACTAATACGAATGTATATAAATAACCTATCCAAGAAAATGGAGTGGTGGACAGTATTGAAAGCAGCAGAGAGGTCAAGGAGAGTAAGAGCTCTAACAGACTCTTTAGCCATGTTGAGGAAAAGATCATTTTGTATGTTAAGGACAGCATTTTTCTGTGGAGTGGTGTTTTTTTATCTAAGCAAATTGTAAGCCAGTCAAAAGCAACTATCTAGAGAAATTTTAAAATGAAGCTCAGGTTGGAATCGGGCCTGTAATTTTTAAAAACTACTTTGTCTGAGGATGATTTTTTGAGGTTTGGAGTAGTGTGGGCCTGTTTAAAAAACTTTAAGTCAGGTTGGAAATGTACCTATAACTTTTGAAAACGTCTTTGTCTTAGGATGATTTTCAGAGGACTGGAGTAACATGGGCTTGTTTAAAAGACTTTGGGCACTTACCTTGTTCAAGCAGATGCATTTAAGATTTGGGATAATAAAGTTATCCAGAAAATGGAGGACAAAGGAAAGTGGGCCAAGGGTGAAGAGAGGATGATTTGTTGGAGAATGAGTAATGATTTTGGTAACATGATCCTCAATACTAGGGAAAGTGTAAAAGTAGGGCAGAAGATGATCAAGACTCATGTGCTATGGAGTATGGGATACAGGGAAAGCTGGATGATTTTTTAACCCCAGCCCATAAAGGCTGGGGTTATAGTCGTCACGTGCGCCGTCGGCGGCGGGCATAAAGCTTGTGGGTGTTCCACAGCCTAAACCCATGCACGGATTTTCACCAAATTTTCAGGGTATGTTTACCCCAAGAGTATCTAGAGCTGATAAGGATTTGGTGGTATCCAGTAACAACTGTGTCCATGGCAACACTTTTAAAATTTTTTAGTCTTAAACTTTGTGAGTGTTCCACAGCCCAAACTGCATGGATTTTCACCAAATTTTCAGGGTATGTTTACCCCAAGAGGATCTACAGTTGATTAGGTTTTGGGGGGTATCTGATAACAACTGTTGCCATGAGCTGATTAGTTTTTTTGGGTATCTAGCAACAACTGTTGCCATGGCAATGCTTTGAATATTATATTGGGTTTTAATGTTTGTGGGTGCTCCACAGCCTCAACCGATGCATGGATTTTCACCAAATTTTCAGGATATGTTAACCTAAACAGGATCTACAGATGAGTAGGTTTGGAAGGGTATCTAACAATACCTGTTGCCATGGCAATGCTTTTAATACTTTCGGTCTTAAAATTCTTAATTTAGAAAGGGGCGCTATTAAACTGATGTTACCACAGTTCCATATCTTCACCAAATTTGCAGAGCATGTTTATGACTATGAACACATGTCTGTGAAAAATTATGGTACTCATTTTTAAAAACAACATTTCCGCTATAGCCGATTTGCTCAAAAATCATTGATATGGTCTAAAATTTTAACTATTGCAGTTAACTGTGTCACATTTGCAAAAAATGTAAATGGCTAGGAAAGCTTGCCCGAGAGTAATTTTGGCCTTGTTTTGAAAACAAATGGCTGCCTTATCTCCCTTATTGGAATGAGAAAACAACTTCTTGGAAATCGTGGTCTGCAGATCTTTTGCAAGTGTCAAATTTGACCTTTGATCCCTGCTTCAATGTTATGTAGTGTCATCATGCTAAAGGGGCTTTTATCTCCCTTACAATTGGTTCTAGGGCATCAAAATATGAAAATAACTTGTAAGAAATCATGGCCTGTGAATTTTATATCTGACAACATTTCGTGGATTTTGTATACTTCTTACAACTGAAGTTGTTCCTAAGATTTTCCCAAATATCAATGTTGTTGCCCATTTGGTTATACCTGCGGGCTGGGGTTCCTGCCTGCTGAGACTGGCTATTTTTTATCTTGCACTGGATCGAGCATGACATGGACATGTGAACCCCCGCCTTATTTAAAGCTGGATCAAACCCGGTTATGGACAGCATATGCAGAAAATAACAATGTATCAGTATGAGACAAATGTAAATCAGCATCAAATAACTCTAAGTATTTTTTTACAGTATCCCAACTTTTATGCAACATATGAATAGTTTTTCTGTATCTGCAGTTCACTTCATTTACATAGACAAGGTGCATATTATGGGAATAGTTAAATTAACTTTAAGGTGAACTTTAATGTACACATTTAAAACAGTGATATGTTTTACCCTGTATGTCCACTGTCTACCAGCTATTCTGTCCCTCCCTTCCAACACCAGGATATTGACACCACATTCCTTGAGCAATTTTGCTGCATATAAACCTGGATATTGATATATCTGGGTATTAGTTTACATCTACATAATATTCAACTCAATGAATGTAATGAAAGAGCATTTAATAATAACTGCAGATATTCACATATATAACTGCATCTATACATTGAAATGGAAGATGATTTGCATGTATTAGCTCAATATTATACACACAGATACTAAGAAAGACAATTGAAACATTAATTTATTTTCATATTATTTTATCATTGAAAATATATGCTGAAAATTATTATTTATTAGGTAAAAATATTTATTTTAACAACTGAAAATATGGAACAAAATTTGCATAAATTATACAAAAAGCAAAAAAGAGGTATATAAATATGACAATTGAATGGATACTTACCACTTATCCCAGCTCCAACAATTATGACATCATAATCCATTTTATCAATCTGAAAACGGAATTTATCTAACAGAACATATGACAAGATGAAAAGGGGTTTTAATATAAACTATGTGACCATAGGGCAGCAATACTACAGTACATAAAGATTGTTTAAGTCCCAGTTAAGATACAACAAAATACTGGAAAAAAGAACACTTCAGCTTTATCAGTTGATGATGAGAATTGTCCATATCTGATTTTTAAATTAGCTGTTATCTAAGTATTGCAGTACTCAGAACTTATAACAGTGTTTGGATTTGTTTGTTAATACACAGGGAAGGCTAATCAATACATATCTGGTGTTTTTATTTGAGGATTACACCGGATGAGGCTGTGTACTTGAATGCTGTATAAGTGTACATTTCCATACGCACTGATCCGCGATCGATCGTATCCGCGATGCAGATCCGCAATGCGTATGCAGATTGCATAAAATGTGTTTCCATACGCCCTTAAAAATAAGTGCATAAGCAATGCAGATTTGTGAATAAATATAGCAAGCAGCATAGATTTCAATTTGAATTGGTGGAAAAGTGTTGGTTAATGGTTAAATCCAGACAGAATATATTTTTATGAATTATTAAAACTTATAAATATTTCTTAAAGGCAGATTTTTCAATTTATCCATTTATATTTTATTGTTGTTTCTTATATTTACTTAAAATATTATGAAATCAATCACATAACCAATGTAGATGTATTCTGCACATTACAAGCTCAAAACGCTACCTTATTTTTAAAAATTGAGCCAAAAATGACGATTTTATGCTTGTTTGAAGAGAAAAGATAACAAAATCATGTTGAAATCAACAGGTGAAATCAGGTTGAATACAATGGTGAAATCTGGTTGGAATATATGTGGATTTTCCAAACTGCTTTTAGTTGGATCCAATGGGTGAAATCATGTTGAAATCAATGGGTGAAATGTGGTTAAAATACACGTCATGTAGATTTTGCACACTATTTTTAGTTGGATTCAACCTCTGAAATTGATTCCAATGGGTGAAATAATGTTGAAGTATATTTTGAATTTGAAAAAATTATTCTTAGTTAGATCCAATTTTTTAATCTACGTTAATCCAACACCGATTAATTTTTTTATGGAATCATGGCATTTATATTTTTTATTTCTCCTTCAGTAGCTCAAACCACTGGGTCTCATGTGGCTGGTTGAATTCTCATAACAATATACGAAATGGTAATTTTCCAGTTAATTAATGCACATAGGATTAATTGCTCATTGAGGATGGTTGTTTCATTGTATCTGTTCATCATATTGCATGCAGTCAAAGTTTATCGTTCAGTATATGGTTATCTATTACAATCTCTTGTATTTTCCACTTAGATATCCTTTGTTTTATGTTCTTATAATAGGATAATCCGCGTTCAATAATCTGATGAATTCTTAGCAATACATTTAACTACATTAATTATTTGTTGAGTGACATTCTCTGTGTCAAAATTATTTTATCCAGTCAAATTTATTAAACAGCATATTAAAAATAGATATTGCAATTAGAAAGAAACTCTCAAGTAACATCACAATGTTTTTTGCTGCCTCTCTTTCAAAATATTCATCTTTTGAATGTAGTTTGAAAAAAACACAACCAAGCAAGGTCAAAAGTCAGGTCAAGGTCACACCATGGGATTGCACACCTACACTCTGTAACCAATGTCCCTAACAATTGTCAACTTCCTACACCTAATGGTTTCCGAGATATAGCCCAAACAAGATTTTATATGTCAAGGTCACTACGGCAAGGTCAAAGGTCAAATCAAGGTCACATCAAGACATTGCACACCTAAACCCCCTAACAAATATCCCTACCAAGTATCAACTTCCTACACCTTACAGTTTCCGAGATATAGCCCGGACAAGATTTATAGGTCAAGGTCACTACAGCAAGGTCAAAGGTCAAATCAAGGTCACACTATGACGTTGCACACCAACACCCTCTATCCAATGTCCCTACCAAGTATCAACTTCCTTCATATTACAGTTTCTAAAATATAGCCTGGGCAAGTTTTTCAAACTCAAGATCACAAAAGGTCAAGTCAAGGTCATAGCATGACGTTGCACACCTGTAACCCCTAACTAATGCCCCTGCCAAGTATCAACTTCCTACAAATTATATTTTCTGAGATACAGCCCAGACAAACTTTTTCCCAATGTGCACGAGCCCACCCACGCATCCAGAAACCATGGGTGAAAACAATACCCCGCAGGGGTAAAAACAACCAGAACTGTTCCACTACACTTCTGGTGATACATGATATGTATGCGCAGTCAAATTTGCAAATTTAATAAGTAAATTAAATTTTTATAAGTTAATACCCTATCCATTGGACAATTGCTTTACCGGTCGACGTGACCGGTCCTGCCAACCACCAGAAAAAGACGTCCTGTTTTTAATACCAGCAGGACCGGTCAGGAGAGTGTATTCGCCATGTGGCGCATCATACTTCCTACCTGTCTAGACAGCGTGACGTCATAGCATCTTTTTCATGTCTAATCATAGTAAGACCCCTAGTAAGCTGGTAGCGGGGCCAGTTGGGTGGGCCTTGCCTGTCCATTGGATAGGGTATTAACTTATAAAAATTTAATTTACTTATTAAATTTGCAATTTTATTGCGTTAATACATCCTATCCAATGGACAATTGCTGAATAACTACCGCTTGGTAGGCGGGTAAGGTGCTAGGGACTCCAGTGAACTCATAACAAAACAAAACTGAAAGGGCCCATTTGACCTAGGGTCATAGAACCCTGTGAGGTCAAGGTGGGCTACCAACTAACCGGTTAACCGGAAGTCTACCGACATTGCCCCCCCCTTTTTCTTTCCTCAGGAGGGTTCTGAGAGAAGGAAAGTAAGAGAGAGGGGGGCTGAGTTCAGTCCCGTGAAATAAACTTCCCTAGGGAAGCAAGTCACAGTTTTTTTGGGTTTTTTTTGTGTACATTGTGTACATATTTACATTATGTACATCTTAACATATTTACAGTATGTACATATTTACACACATATATATATATATATATATATATATATATATATATACACATCTCCTCATTTCTAGGCATGGTAGTGCATCTGTTGGGCAGCCACAACAGGCCCCAGATGGAAAAGTTCTGAGTCAGTCCAGGCAACATCCTTCAAATAAAACTGAGTGAAGGTGTTATGAGATTTCCAGTGGCAGGCTGACAAAATCTGCTCTAAGGAGACTCCTAATTGGAAGGCCTTAGAGGCAGCAAAGGCCCTGACATCGTGGGCTTTAACCTGATGCAAGGTGAGGGCCTCCTGGTCAGAGAGCTCATAGCATAGGCTCACAGTCTGTTTGATCCATAAGGAGATGGTGGCAGGAGAGATGTCTTTGTCAAAACCTTTCTTGAAGGAGACAAAGACCAGCTCCTTATTCTGCCTAAGGTCTGAGGTCCTGTCTAAGTAGTAGCGCAGGGCTCTAACTGGACATAGGGACCTGTCACCTTTGAGTGACTTATCCAGAGAAGGGGCCAGGGCTGGTAAGACCACTGGGGCCACACTATCTGGACCCTCCTTAGCCAGCTGATTCTTGGATAGAAAGCTGGGTGAAGGGTACAAGGACACCTTAGACCAGTCTGACTGGTGTCTGATGTTCTTATGTAACCAAGCATGGATCTCACTCCTGCGTTTACCAGAACCCAAGGCCATCAGAAAAACAGTCTTGAAGGTCAAATGTTTCAAGGCGGCCTCCTTCAGGGGTTCAAATGGAGCCTTTGTCAACTGGTGCAGCACCAGAGAGACGTTCCAGGAGGGGATGCCCCTCCTGCCCTTTGGTCTGTCTCTATGGAAACTATCCAGGAGACGAGTGAGATTCTCATCTTTGCTGAGATTAATGGTGACATTGCCCAATTTGTCAGCAATAGCTGATCTGTAGCCATCAATAGTGCCTGATTGCAACTCTTGTCCTGAAACAAGTGCAGGAGTCAGCAATGGCCTTCAGAGGTGGTGCCCTGAAGTCCACCTGATTACAGAGGCACCACTTTGTAAAAATGGTCCACTTTGCCTCATAGACAGATCTGGTTGATCCTCTTTGAGGAGCCTCAATTCGTGCTGCCACTGCCTCAGAGGAACCTTGCTCCTTGATAGCTGAGGCTCTAGCAACCAGGCATGTAGGTTCAGATTTGACAGGTTCCTGTGAAGGACCTGGTTGAATGGTTGAGACACTAAGTTGGGTATGTTGGGCAGACACAGTGGGATCTGACTGGACATTGCCACTAGATCCCAGAACCAGGGCATGTTGGGCCATCCCGGTGCAATCAGGATTATCCTGTTGTAAGGGTAGTCCTGTAACTTTTCCACCACTTTTCCCAAGATGGCTGCTGGTGGAAGGTATATGGATCCAGGCCCTCCCAGGAAAGGCTGAGAGCATCGACTGCCCATGCCTGGGGGTCTGGGACCGGTGACACAAACTGTGGCAGTTTGTTGTTGAACCTGGTGGCAAACAGGTCCACCTGGGGCTGGTGCCACCGGGAGCATATAGCTTTGAAGACTTCTGGATGAAGTGACCACTTTGTTTGAATGGTCTGGCCCAGTCTGGATAGCTTGTCTGCTATCATGTTCAGCCGGCCGGGATGTGACGTGCCCTGAGGGTCACCTGTTTCCTGGTGCACCAGGACAGGATTCTCCACAGTAGGGCACACAGGGAGCCCGATTTCATCCCCCCCTCTTTGTTGATATAGGCAACCACTATTGTGTTGTCTGTAGCTATCAATACTGTCTTGTTGCAACAGAGGTTTTGAAACTCTTTTAGAGCTAGAAAGATTGCCTTTAGCTCTAGGTGGTTTATGTGTAACTTGCTTTCTGGAAGGGACCAAGTTCCCCTTGCAGTGAGCTCGTCTAAGTGAGCGCCCCACCCTTCTTTTGATGCATCTGTAAATATTTGCAGAGCATGGTTTAGAGGGTGTAAAGGTTGACCTGGTATCACACTGCTTTCCTCCAGCCACCACTTTAGGTGGGGGTGGAGCGACCTGGGGACTGGGATCACCTTGTCTAGTGATTCTGGGACCCTCCAGTTGTTTTTCAAGTGCCACTGTATGGGCCTCATGTGAAGTCGCCCTAGGTGGACTTGCTTTTCTGTTGCTGTGAAAAGACCTATGAGGGACATGAACTGTTGGACCGGGCATACCGGACCGGACAGTATAGACTGGATCTTGTCTGTCAAGGCCTGCCAACGCTCTGGTGTGGGTCTGACCTTTGCCTCTTTCAGATCGAACTGGTAACCTACGAAGAAAACCTGTTTTGGAATCAGTTCTGATCCTTGTTCACTAGCCAACCTAGATCTTGGCAAAGAACTACCAAGGTCTGTGTATGTTGGAGACAGGTTTCGTGGGACGAGGCTCTCACCAACCAGTCGTCTAGGTACTGGTGGATCCTTATACCCCTCTGCAGTGCCATGAGTTTGACCTCTTTGGCTACCACTGTGAACTCCATGGGAGCTGTGGAGAGGCCAAAGGGTAGGGCTTTGAATTGGTAGGACCGACCCTGGAGGTGAAAACGCATGTACTTCCTGGACTGACTGTGAATAGGTATGTGTCAAAGTGTTGAAGGGCCAGGATCACTGCTTTTAGTTCTGGGACGTTTATGTGTAGCTGTTTTTCTATGTCTGGCCACAGGCCTCCAGTGGAGTTGTGATCTAAGTGTGTCAAAGCCTGTGTTTGAGGCGCAAGACGTTTGTGGGTTCAACCACCATTCCCTGTGTTGTTTCATCTTCTGAGTCCAGGGAACAGGTGAATTCAGAGACATTGGGAATCTTCAATGAATCTTGAGATGCCACTGAAAAGGTCTTATGTGGATCCTGCCTAGTTTCACTGTTTTCTCTGTGGACGCTAGTAATCCAATGGTGGACATAAGAGTCCTTGCACTGATGACAGATTTCTGGGAGATTCTGTTGAAAGCCTTCTGAATTTTGTACCATCTGTCTTCTGTGGGCCTGACAAGATCCTGATCTAGCACAAAATGGTAACCTATGAAATCGAACCTCTGCTGGGGAGTGAGTTTGGATTTTTGCCGGTTTACTATGAAACCCAGTGTTTGAACTAGGGTGAGTAGTTTTGCCATGTGTCTCTTTGATTCGGAATGTAAAGGTGCTCTGATGAGCCAGTCGTCCAGGTACGGATGTAACCTGATGTCTTGTTTTAAGGCTAGCAGCTTTGCTTCCTTTACTAGTGAGGTGAAGACCAGTGGGGCTGTGGACAAACCGAAGGGTAGGCTGCTGAACTGGTAGGAGATGCCTCTGTGATGGAACCTGAGAAACTTTCTTGATTGAGGGTGGATGGGGAGATGTAAATATGCGTCTGAGAGGTCTATCGAGGTTACCCATTCTCCTTGTCTCAGGAATGTGCGAATAGACTCTGGGGTCTCCATCTTGAACTTGGAGATCGTGAAGTACTGGTTTAGGGGGCTGAGGTCTATCACAGGTCTCCACCAGTTCCCTGGTTTTGGAACTAAGAGTAGTAGCTGTAGAATCCGAGACTGTCTTTTCTCTGTTTACTACCTGGCGTTTTTGGCAAGGAGGTTGAGAATAGAAGTTGATAAGACATTGTCTTTGTCGACATCGCTGTATCGGCTGACTATGCAGGGGGTCCTGGACAACTTGGGGTGTTCTCTGAAGGGCAGCCAATAACCCTGTCGAATGAGATCCACTTGAAAGGGATGCGCACCCTTTTCTTCCCACTGTTTGACAAACCACTTTTTATATTTTCTTGGATAAATACAGGAACCTTGACTAACTGTACACACGGAGTCTTTACCCCCTCCAGTGGGGTAGAAGCACTCAGTCTTTAACCTCTCTGGTGGGTTTGTAGAGTTTGTTGCTCAGAGTCTGCCCCTCTGGTGGACTGTGTGGATTGTTGGTGTCCCAGGTATGGCCGGAATGGGTTAAAAGAAGTTTTTCAGGATTGAGGGGGGGATTGAAGAGTGTCATTGCCCCGGTGGTTGTTGTTGACTTTGGTTGCCACTGGTATTCTTACCTTTGCCCCTACAGGCTCCCCTGCCCCTATGGCCGCCGCAAAATCCACCTCTCTGTTGTTGGGGGTAGAATTGTTGAGGCATCATATATTGTGGGGGAGATACCAGAAAAAAGCCCCCTTGTTGGTATGCTCTCCTGCCTCAGCCCCTTGGCTTTTTCTTATGTTTACCATAATCTGGAGCTTTGTTGATTTCCTGTCTTGACTTCAAGATCTATCAGGTGCTGTTCCTATTCCTGCATCAGGGAACGTTCGAACAGATCTGGGCCTGAGATGGGAGCTGCCTGGAGGTTTTTGAGACGGTAAGCGTTGAGGTTGTTGTGTGCATTCTTGAGGTATGTGCCTGGACGTATGAGGACCAAATTGGTCAACAGATGTAGGAACTTTTCCAGTAGATGTTGGTATGCAACGACTGTGCTCCTGCTGATATCGAGCATGAATTGTATCTGTAGAGTATCCTTTACCGTGGAGTTCAGTAGCACTAGGGATCAATATCTCCAATAACTACTGAACTCCACAGTAGAGGATACTCTACAGATGTAGTTCATGGTTGATTCGCTGGCTGTAGATAGGGTAGAGAGGAAGATAGAGGCTGTGGGTAGGCCTTTGTACCCAGGTCTAGCAATATTTGAGAAGGCTTGAGGTACATCTTGACATCTCTGTTCAAATTTCTCCCCAGCCACCAGATACCAGTTACCTCTGTTTGGTGGGTTGGGGACAAATTGGCCGATATCCAGTGAAGTAGAAGATGAAGGTCCTGGTTTGACCACTGTATCCTGGTTCTGAAGTAATTTGGCAATATCGTCCATTAGTCGGAGTTTTAGAGGACTGCTCCATGTGAAACATGATAGGATCACGCCTGAGTCCCGATCCTAATTTGTAATTCTCTGTCTTTGCCAGGTTGCCAAGATATTGTCTGCCACAGACTATGAAGGTGTGGAAGTCTGCTTTTGGCAGAGTTGCTAAGTTCTCCAGTTCAGATTCATCTGTTTGTGAGGTTGACGAGTATGAAGCTCCTGCCTCCAGGCCATAGTCTCCCTTCTCAAGTCTTTGGAGGGGGGACTCAGTTTGAGGTTGTGTCCGAGTTGATGGAGGAGGAGGAGGAGGGGATACTATCGCTTGGATGGTAGACGGGGTGATAGAAGCTGAGCCTTTTATCCCTTTGAGCCCTTTCTTGATGGCAGACACTGCCTGTGGGATAGAAGTATCCATTGGTTTTGCATGAGTTTTAACCAGTTGATTTGGTTGCTGATGGGCCTCAATGACCTGTCTGGGTTTGGCCTGTACAGATGGATGTGTTGCTGGATTATCAGAAGGAGCAGATGAGAACTTCCTAAACATTTGCTCCATGGAGGAGGCCAGAAACTGTTGAAGACCGGACTGAAGTTGTGAAGATAAGTCCTGAATTTGTTTCTGGTTTTGTTGAGACAGCTTCTCCATCATTTGCATATTTTGTTGTTCAGGAGTTGCTAAGTTCTCCAGTTCAGATTCATCTGTTTGTGAGGTTGACGAGTATGAAGCTCCTGCCTCCAGGCCATAGTCTCCCTTCTCGAGTCTTTGGAGGGGGGACTCAGTTTGAGGTTGTGTCCGAGTTGATGGAGGAGGAGGAGGAGGAGGAGGAGGGGATACTATCGCTTGGATGGTAGACGGGGCGATAGAAGCTGAGCCTTTTATCCCTTTGAGCCCTTTCTTGATGGCAGACACTGCCTGTGGGATAGAAGTATCCATTGGTTTTGCATGAGTTTTAACCGGTTGATTTGGTTGCTGATGGGCCTCAATGACCTGTCTGGGTTTGGCCTGTACAGATGGATGTGTTGCTGGATTATCAGAAGGAGCAGATGAGAACTTCCTAAACATTTGCTCCATGGAGGAGGCCAGAAACTGTTGAAGACCGGACTGAAGTTGTGAAGATAAGTCCTGAATTTGTTTCTGGTTTTGTTGAGACAGCTTCTCCATCATTTGCATATTTTGTTGTTCAAAATGTGCTTTGAGCATCTGCGTGCGTGGAGTAGGAGGAGGGACAAGCCTCTGTGGGTCCATAGATGTAGCAAACAAGGTCCTGTTTAGCAGAAGGTTTGACTGGTGCCGGCGTCTTGAAAAAGACTGCAGAAGATCTTGAAACCGGAACAGTCTGAAAGGCTGCGGACCTTGGCGGTGGGATACTAGGTTGAAGAAGTCCACCAAAAGATGAAGCCGGCTGTAATGGAGACATACTGGTCGGTACATACTTCGGTTGGGAAGGTATATTCTGTAGTGCCAGTCGGTTGTTAATCTGAGTTGAGATCCAAGATAGAATCGTCAATTTCACTGGCCCCCCGGCTCTCCCTCACTATCCGGCACCGGGTCGGCTGGTAGACTCTTGGAGGCACGCTTTGCATCTCTCTCTTGAAAGGCAGTTTTGAGGTGATGCCATTCAACCTCCGTAAGGGCGGAACATGCCGAGGAGGCCTCCAGAGGGGCACTCGAGGCACAGGGGTCTTCCCCCTTGCAGTGCATCCTGCAACTATAGCACCTCAAGTGTTTGTCAAATGCTGGCATCCAGTGCCCACATTTCCCCTCTCTTTTGATAAGGAGGAGTGCCTACCATAATGAAAATTAAGTGTTACTGTGTAGAAACAGGTACACAAGTTATCCCACTAAAAAAGATGTCAAAGTTGTCTATAAACAACGGTGAGATAAATGTTTAAGTTTTAAAGTAAATATCCTCTTAGAACTGAATGAAAAACTATTATAAAGTGAGAGCTAAAATAAGCCAAATATCAAGATGGCTACAAACGGAAAGAAGGAAGAATCACGTGACCTGGTGCGCAGTCATCATAAAACCAGTCATTCCCTACACCGGTTACCGGTTTCTCCGGTGAAATGAGCCGGCTCCGGGGAGACATTCTCCCCGCATTCAGCCGGGAAAGTTTCCAACTTTTAACCTGTTGGTAGCTTTTCCGGTCATCAATGTAATAGTACTCTGTTTCAATAGGTAAGTACATTGTAGCGTAATAAAATGCATCCTGTGTGTGCATGGGTGCATATGGGGGTGTGTGCATTAGTGTGTCATGCAGATTTCTCCAAAACTACTACAGCTAGAGATTTTTTTGTCAATTAACTGTCCCAATGAATTTTCATGCCCTTGAAACTTTTGTTGGATTTGTGGACTTAACCCTAAAGAGAAGTGAGTAATAGCAATTTTAACTATGACTCATAACTCAAAAACTATTGAGGTTTTTCTTCAAATGTGTCGTTCAGCTACTTTGTCCTTAGCTATAAGATGGTACATAGTTTGGGGTTCCATTGCATGCCACAAGTGAGTAATAGCTTTTTTTCTTATTTGTAGCAAAATAATAATGGAAGTAAATGTCAAATATCTTCAAAAGTATTCAGTTAAGCAAATCTTTTCAATATGTTATTCATCTAGTTTTTCATAAGCTGTCACATAGTAAAGTTTCAGACCTATTACACATTGGATAGCTGAGTAATAGCTACTTTGAAATTCTTAGCGTTGAGTAAATCCATTGTAACTCTAAAACTATTGCAGTTACAGTGTTTTCCTAAAATATGTTGTTCAGCTACTTTGTCCTATATGGTACATTATAATATGGTATAATATGGTACATAGTTTGGGGTTCCATTGCATGTCATAAGTGAGTAATAGGTATTTTCTTATTTGTAGCAAAATAATAACAGAAGTAAATGTCAAATATCTTCAAAATAGAGATATTTATCTAGTTTTTCGTAAGCTATCACATAGTACAGTTTCAGACCTGTTGCAAATTGGATAGCTGAGTAATAGAAACTTTGAAATTATTACTGTTGAGTAAATCCATTGTAACTACAAAATTATTGCAGTTAGAGTATTTTCTTAAGATATGTTGTTCAGCTACTTTGTTGTGAACTACCACATGGTACATAGTTTGGAGCTCCATTGCATATAATAAATAGCTATTTTCTCATTTGTAGCTAAATCACAGAACAAGTAAATGTCAAATATCTTCAAAAGTTTTACAGTTAGGCCAATCTTTTCAACTATTATTATTCATTGAGTTTTTGATAACGTATCTTATACTACTTTTACATTGTTGTATCCACCTGAGCTATAGTACTCATTTTGTTCATGAGTAACTCACTTCAAGCTTTAAAAATATTCAATTTATACATTTTTTATCAAATATGTTATTCAGATAGAGTGATTTCAGGCAAATTTTGGACCCTGAGGGTACAAAGTGGTACTCCAAAAAATTTAGACTTTTCCGATTTTACCAAGTACTACTCCACTAGCACCTCTGAAAAATTTTGACTTTTCAGATTTTCGGCTGCCATCTTGAATTTTGGCGGAAATGGAAAATGTTGTTTGTCTCAAAAACCGTAAGAGATCGAGTGATTTTGGGTAAATTTCAGACCCTGAGGACACCAAGTACTACTCCACTAGCACCTCTGAAAAATTTAGACTTTTTTTATTTCCATCCGCCATCTTGAATTTTGGTGGAAATGGAAAATGTTGTTTATCTCGAAAACCATAAGAGACAGAGCAATTTCAGTCGAACTTTGAACCCAGAGGGCAAGTACTACTCCACTAACACCTTTGAAAAATTTTGAATATTCCTATTTTTTGGACGCCCAGGGTACCAAGGACTACTCCTCTAGGACATCTGAAGAATTCAGACTTTTCTGAATTTCAGCCACCATCTTTAATTTTCCGATTTCCGGCCGCCATTTTGAATTTTGGCGGAAATGGAAAATGTTGTTTAACTTGAAAACTGAAAGAGATAGAGTGACTTCGGGCAAATTTTTCAACCTGAGGGTACTAAATACTACAGGGGGGGACAGCGATTCGCCCATAAAAACAGCAAAATGAAGTTTCTTGAGAACAAATATGCAGTGTAGTTTTATAAAAGTTATCCGAATGAAAAGAGGTTCCTCAAACTGTAAAATGATAGTAGCATCTTAAAATATATTTTGTGATAAGTACAAATACAACCATATAGAACTTGTACCATGGCAATAAGATTAGAGCTGTTGGAAAGTGGACAGCATTTCGCCAATTATTTTATACTGTTCCCCAAAAAGTTACAAAGACTGTTAAACATTTTGCAAACAATAGTTAAAGCTAAAGATCAATTCTTCTCATTGTATTCTAGCACTTAATGAAGTTATAAATAGTATTTATATTGACCCCAGACACAGTTTAGAGAACATACAGCTCTTTGCATCAGTCAGATACAGTTTGTTAGGCATATTTCTCACTGACATATAAACTTTTTTATTCATCCTTATAATCCTGCATGCTGTCAGTTCTAAAATCTTAGAAAAGTATCAAGACATGTTGCACACTTTTCTATGCTATAAGGCTCCTTCAATATCAAAACAGATATTAGTTTTAAATGAGGTACAATAGAAACTGGCGAATCGCTGTCCCCCGCGAATCGCTGTCCCCCCCTGTACTCCACTAGCTCCTCTGAAAAATTTAGACTTTTCCGATTTCTGGCCGCCATCTTGAATTTTGGTGGAAATGGAAAATGTTGTTTATCTTGAAAACTGTAAGAGATAGAGTGATTTCGGGCAAATTTCAGACCCTGAGGATATCAAGTACTACGCCACTAGCACCTCTGAAAAATTTAGGCTTTTCCAATTTTCGGCCGCCATCTTGAAATGTTGTTTTTCTTGAAAACCGTAAGGGACAGAGCAATTTCAGGTGAATTTTGAACCCAGAGGGTATTAAGTACTACTCCACTAGCACCTCTGAAAAATTTAGAATATTCCTATTTTGTCCACCATCTTGAATTAAATTTTTATAAGTTAATACGCTATCCAATGGATAACTGCTAATCCGGTTGGCTTAGACCGGCCCGCCAAACGTCAGAAAAAGACGTCCTGAGTTTCCACCGGCTGGCCGGCCCCTAGTACTAGTGCAATCGCCAGATGTCTTGTCATACTTCCTTCCTGTCTAGGCAGCGTGTCCTCATAGCATCTTTTTCATTATCTAAACCTATTAGACCCCTAGTAAGCTGATAGCGGGGTTGGTGGGAGGGCCTTGTGTGTCCATTGGATAGGGTATTAACTTATAAAAATTTAATTTACTTATTAAATTTGCAATTTTATTGTGTTAATACATCCTATCCAATGGACAATTGTTCAATAACTACCACTTGGTTGGCGGGTAAGTTACTAGAAACTTAGGAGAACACAAAAACAGAACTAACCAAATTTTTCTTCCAAGCCTGGGTCAACCTTGAGGTCAGGAAACCCTTAAGGCCATAGTCAGTTATCAGAGACCGGTTATTTAGTCCAAACCGACTTCCCCCCCTTTTTTAGACCTGCTCTTAGGTAGGGAAAAAAGAGGAATGAGTTCAGTCCTATAAGAAGTAGAAATAAACGAAGGAAGCACGTCACAGTTTTTCTTTTTTTTGAACAACTATTTACATATGTACAAATCTCATTTAAACCCAGGATTAATGGTGGATATACTGAGCAGCCAGTACAGGTCCCAGGTGATAGAGCTCTGAATCAGCCCATGCCACATCCTTCAGGTAGAATTGAGTGAAGGTATTGACTGCCAGTGGCAAGTTGACAGGATAAGTTCTAAGGAGACTCCTGACTGGAAGGCCTTAGAAGCTGCAAAGGCCCTGACAGGCCTCCTGGACAGAGAGCTCATAACATAGGATCACAGTCTGTGTGACCCATGAGGAGATAGTGGCAGGTGAGATGTCTTTGCCAAAGCCTTTCTTAAGGGAGACAAAGACCAACTCTTTATTCTCCCTGAGGTCTGAGGTCCTGTCCAAATAATAGTGCAATGCTCTTACAAGACAGAGGGGCCTGTCAGACTTGTGGGATCTATCCAGAGTTGGGACCAGGGCCGGTATAACCACTGGGGCCACATTGTCTGGGCCCTCCTTTGCCAGCTGGTTGTTAGAAAGAAAGCTGGGTGATGGGTACAGGGATACTTTGGACGAATCAGATTGGTGTTTAATATTCTTGTTTTGCCACGCATGGGTCTCACTTCTACGTTTGCCTGACCCAAGGGCTAAGAGGAAAACAGTCTTGAAGGTCAAATGGTTCAAAGAAGCCTCTTTGATTGGTTCGAATGGAGCCTTTGTCAGCTGGTGCAGGACCAGTGAGACGTTCCAGGAGGGGATTCCCTTCTGGCCTTTGGGTCTGTCTCTATGGAAACTATCCAGGAGACGAGTGAGATTTTCATCCTTGCTGATATTGATGGGCGAGTTCCCCAGTTTATCAGCAATGGCTGACCTGTAACCATCAATGGTGCTGGGCATCAATGAGCATGTTATATTGGGTGTAATGGTTGGCCTGTGAGTACATTGTCTTCTTCTATCCACCGTTGTAAATGGGGGTGCAGGGACCTGGGGATAGGGATCACCTTCTCTAGAGATTCCGGTACTCTCCAACTGTCTTTCAAATGCCACTGTATGGGTCTCATATTAAGTTGGTCCAGATGAATTTGCTTTTCTGTGGCTGTTAACAAACCTACTCCTGGACCGAAGAGGTCGGTAGGGATAACAGTTTCAGTATTTTGTCTTGAAGGCTCTGCCACCGGTCCGGTGTAGGTCGGACCCGACCGGACTCGAGGTTGAACTGGTAACCTACAAAGTTGAAAACCAGCTTGGGTTCCAGTTCTGATTTTTCCAAGTTCACCAGCCTACCTAATTCTTAACAAATTTTCACTAGATCCTGTGTATGCTGGAGAGAAACCTGGTGGGATGTGGCTCTCACCAACCAGTCATCTAGGTACTGGTGGATTCTTATACCCTTGTGTATGGCCATCAGTTTTACCTCCTTTGCGACTACAGTGAACTCTAAGCGTGCTGTGGACAGACCGAAAGGCAGTGCTTTGAACTGGTATATCTGACCCTGGACATGAAATCTCAGATATTTCCTGGATTGTTCCTGTATGGGAATATGGAAGTAGGCGGCCTTGAAATCTATTGAGGTAACCCACTCCCCTTGTTGGAGGGACATCCTGATGGTCTCTGGTGTCTCCATTTTGAATTTTTCCACCTTGAGGAAAAGATTTAGTTTGCTCAGATCTGGTATAGGTCTCCATTTGTTGTTGGACTTTGGGACTAAATGATGTAATGCCTCCAACAGGTACAGGTTCCTGTGGGGATTGACATAACAGCGTATGACTGGGAGACTTTGTGAGATTTGGCCAAATCCGAAAGGGGAGGGTGCAACCCTCTTTCAGGATTTGAACTACTTTTGGACCGGCACCCAGATCCAGCCAAGTTTGCCAATAGTTTTGAAGTCTCGGCCCTACAGGCAGATTTGAGGCAGCATTTCTGACATTTGTTACAGGTTTTACACAAGATAATTGAGTGACACAAGAAACACTTTTCACATATTTTAATTAGTGATTTCTGTAATAACAACCTGCTGACCCGGAACTTAAATCTCTCTTCTGGGAATGCCCGGGCACAGAATGAACAGCTTGAACATGAAAGTTTACATTTAAACCTTGATAAGTGTCTAATGTCTGTCTTGTTGAAGTCTGGCTCCCAGCCAGCAGTCCCCACTGTAACTTGTCTATACAGTAATTGTCATTTATAGGACTGCTGGCCCTTGGTTGGTCACGATGAATAGCTGGAAGACTTCCCTTGGGTTTCTTGTAGCTACCTTTCCCAATGTTCTTCCAAGCGGGTCTTTCACTCTTGGAATCCGACCTTTTATCCAACCTTTTCTCTGTATGCTCATGGGTGGTACCGACCCTTACCCCTAGAGCTGGACTGTCCGTTGGCTTCAAAGTGAGCAATTTCCTCTTCTGCCTGTTTGATGATATTGTCAGGGATATGCAATGGAGCAGTCCTGAGTGCGGCAACTGTATCTGGTTTGACACCTCCTTTGATGTGGTTCAAATAATTGTCTCTGCGGGCAATTGTCAGATTTCCCATAGAAATGAAAACAAACTCAGAGAGGTGTTCCATTGTCTTGGCAGCTGCTTGAGTTATACTCGCATTGAAGTCCATAAGAAATTGATGTTCTTCCATTGCAGAGGACACTTTGGCTGAACCCTTACCTTTACTCTCAGTCCGGATAGTTTTCATCTGTTCCTGCATGTTTTGCTGCACTTTAAAGAGGCATCTATTAAAGCTTGCTGCCTGATTGCAGATCACCATGGCCTCCCTAGATGACTTCTCCCATCTTCGCAGAGTTTCCTGTGACAGGCGACGCGATGCAGGTGGGGTAGAAGTAAGGCCCGACTGTCTGGTGATTCTGCTGTAGCAACTATTCAGCTCAGAGGCGTCTGTACACCAGGTTGAGACAGTTAATGAATCCACTTTGTGGTCAGAAAAGAGTCCATACCACTTTGACTGTGATTTGGCTGGTCTCAAAAATTGGTCCTTTATCAAACCACCGGCCTCAGAGGTTCTGGTCGGATAACCTTCCACTAAAATCAAGTTCAACTTGCTGAGCTTTTTACAAAGTCAGTCCTCAGTTGGCATGTTGATAGAAACCTTGCCGGGCACAGGAACCTTAGGTCCAGAAAAGGGGTTATCATCTGAAGCTGTGTTGGAACTGTCTACATCTGGGATGTTAGACCAACCCATGTAAGACCTGATGCCCCTCATGGTTACCCGGTACATTTGCTGTGCAGAAGGTATCTGGTCCAGTTCAGTGACAGTCTTATCTTCTTCATCTGACAGTTCACCTTCCTCCATGTGCAGATCCACTGGTGGTCGGACGGAGCCTTCACTACCGGCCTCAGAACTGCAACTGGAAGCACTCTCCTTCCTTTGTCTGTGTAACTGAGGACAGCCGGTGTCAGTCGGAACTGAGGATCTACGTCGGTGAGTAAGAGGTCATGAGACATTAAGCTTGATAGTGGACTGATGCCTGGAGGCAGAGGAGTCGGTACCAGTGTGCTCAGTAGTCCTAGGTTGGTGTCGGTCAGATGAAAGCTGGGTGGAAGACTGTTCTTAATAGCAGAGGAGTGAGATCCAGTGCACTTGAGAGATGAATCCGGTCGGGGTCGGTCAGAGACAAGCTGGCTGGGTGACTGATGCTTCACAACAGCACAGTAGTCAGAACCAGTGTGCTTAGGTTAAGATTCCGGTCGGTGAAGGTCGGATCTGAGCTGGCTGGAAAGCTGATGCAACAAAGCAGAGGAGCCCTGTCCAGTGCGCTCTGAATTGACAGTCTCTTGAGTGAGCCGGCTGGGAGACTGATGAGGTCGGTTGGAAGAAGGGTTCAGTGTCTCTGTGAACATAAGCTGGAGGAGAACGAGATGGTATAACTTTAACAGCAGATGAGAAGGTCGATTGGAAGATCTTTGACATAAGAAGGGGCTCTAAACGATTGAATCTGTCCGACCACTTCTGATCTAACTCCTCCATTTTCTTATCTGTAGCTGATTTCTCAACATCTTTCTTGGATTTTGAGATAGATGGTTGTTCCTTCTTAAGTTTCTTTTCAGGAACACAGTCAGGCGGGGAAGAAATGGAAGCTGTGTCACTAACAGCAGCTATAACTGCCACAGTAGATGGATCAACCAAAGTACCGTCTTTACAAGGTGAATAAAGTTCTGCTTTTCTGGCATCCCGCTTTTCCTTCTTTAACTTGTACGAAGGGGTAGCTAGTTGTGCTTTTTGCTCAGGGGTTAATAAAAGGCAGAACTTACAATCTGTAGTTGGAGATTCAACACACATGTCCTTCCCCTTCCCTTTTTCTCTACACAACGCACAGAAGAAATGACCATCAAAGCTGGCCATCAATAGGCATAAATCTGGCTTCAATAGATTTATTCAAGTTGATAAAATTGTTAAACAATGTCTCCATATTTTAAACTAGAAATAGGACGCCCTGTTGATAGTAGCTGCGACATATGAATAGAAACAGGATAGCATAGAAGAACACACATTATCATGTGTAATGTTCACCCCATGAACCTATTGCGAAAATTGTACAGTAGTCTTACAAGACCCTGTTTCATTTGTAAAATATATCAATGATGCTTAAATATTTATTAGTGTACATGTAAATTATTTCAGCTTCATGCCTTTTTGCATCGGTTGGGTCGAAAATTTTGACGAAATCACTCTATCTTGCACGGTTAAGAAGATAGAAGCAATTTTGTGTTTTGCCATTTTGGGGAAAAATTCGAAAATTCAAAATGGCCGCCATTTTTGGGGAGGGGAAAATGTTTGAAATTTGCAAAGATTACATTCCTTAGATACCCTGTGGGTCGAAAATTTTTTTGAAATTGCCAAGAGTACATTGCTCGGATACCCTGTGGGTCGAAAATTTCGATGAAATCGCTCTGTGTCACATGGTTAAGGAGATAGAAGCAAATTCGTGTTTTGCCATTTTTGGGAAAAATTCGAAAATTCAAAATGGCCGCCATTTTTGGGGAGGGGAAAATTTTTTGAAAATTGCAAAGATTACATTCCTTAGATACCCTTTGGTTCGAAAATTTCGACGAAATCGCTCTATCTCGCACGGTTAAGGAGATAGAAGCAAATTTGTATTTTGGCATTTTTGGCAAAAATTCGAAAATTCAAAATAGCCGCCATTTTTGGGGAGGGGAAAAGTTTTAGAAAATTGCAAAGATTACATTCCTTGGATACCCTGTGGGTCGAAAATTTCGACGAAATCGCTCTATCTTGCACGGTTAAGGAGATTTTTGTGGCAAAATTCAAAATGGCCGCCATTTTTGGGGAGGGGAAAAATTTTTGAAAATTGCAAAGAGTACATTCCTTCGTTACCCTGTGGGTCGAAAATTTCGACGAAATTGCTCTATCTCGCACGGTTTAGGAGATATGTCCACATTTGCCTTTTCCAGTATTCAAAATAGCCAATTACTCATTATTTAATTAATTACTCACTCATCTATGAAACAATTCCCCCAAAAGCAATCCCATACAAGCTATTAACTCAATGAACCTCCATACCAAATTTCAGAAAGCTAGACTTAATAGCATTCCTTAAAATGTCTGGAAACCAAAGAGATACACAAAAGTAGCTATTACTCAGTTAGCTATAGAGCTAGCATCACCAAAAGCAATTCCATACAAGCTATTAACCCAATAAACCTGCATGCCAAATTTGGTAAAGATAGGATAAGAACTATCTCGCACGGTTAAGGAGATAGAAGCAAATTTGTGTTTTGGCATTTTTGGCAAAAATTCGAAAATTCAAAATAGCCGCCATTTTTGGGGAGGGGAAAACTTTTTGAAAATTGCAAAGATTACATTCCTTGGATACCCTGTGGGTCGAAAATTTCGACGAAATCGCTCTATCTTGCACGGTTAAGGAGATTATTTTGGCAAAAATTCAAGATGGCCGGCATTTTTGGGGAGGGGAAAAATTTTGGACAATTGCAAAGAGTACATTTTTTGGATACCCTGTGGGTCGAAAATTTCGACGAAATCGCTTTATCTCGCACGGTTTAGGAGATATGACCACATTTGCCTTTTCCAGTATTCAAAATAGCCAATTACTAATTATTTAATTAATTACTCACTCATCTATGAAGCAATTCCCCCAAAAGCAATCCCATACAAGCTATTAACTCAATGAACCTCCATACCAAATTTCAGAAAGCTAGACTTAATAGCATTCCTTAAAATGTCTGGAAACCAAAGAGATACTCAAAAGTAGCAAAGTAGCTATTACTCAGCTATAGAGCTATCATCACCAAAAGCAATCCCAAACAAGCTATTAACCCAATAAACCTGCATGCCAAATTTGGTAAAGATAGGATAAGAACTGTTGCCGAAAATGTCTGGAAACCAAGTGGGACGCCGGACGCCGGAAAAAGCAAAAATAATACGTCCAACCCCCAGTGGGTGGACATAATAAAGGCCAACTTGCTGCTTACTGTATTCATCAAACAGTAACTAGATCTACGCATCGGAGAACCGATGCAAATTTGTATCCACCGGAAAGACAACTCACCAAAGCCAGTGAACCATTGTTTTACCTTGAAGGAGGGGCCAAAGGTCAAATATAACATCAGAAGATTCCTAGCCCAAGATTTGGTGTGAGTTAGTTTCGCATTGTAAACCTCTAGGATCAATAATAAGCGAGTTATAAGGAGTTTAAGTTTGGCTATCCTCGTTTGACCTTTGAAGGAGGGGCCCAAGGTCAAATCCGACCACACCAAAAGATTTCCAGCTCATGATTTCCTATATGTTGGTTTACCGTCCCAAACCTCTAGGACCAATAATAAGTGAGTCATAAGCAATTTTAAGTTTGGCTATCCTCATTTGACCTTGAATGAGGGGCCCAAGGTCAAATCTGACCACACAAAAAGATTCGGAGCCCATGATTTTCTATAGATTGGTTTACCATGCCAAACCTCTACGACCAATAATAAGGGAGTTATAAGCAGTTTTAAATTTGGCTATCATCGTTTGACCTTGAAGGAGGGGCCCAAGGTCAAATCTGACCACATCAGAAGATTCCCAACCCATGATTTCCTATATGTTGCTTGACCACCCCAAACCTCTAGGACAAATAATAAGCAGGTTATAAGCAGTTTTAAGTTTGGCTATCCTCGTTTCAAAAGCAATTTAGCTATGATGGTGATCTATCCTCCTGTAAAGTTTGAATTCGATGGGAAAAAGCGTTGGAGTCCGGAAACGGAAATGTTGACGACAAACAGACAAAAAACGGACGAACGAATGGACAAAATTATACCAATTTCGGAAGCAACTTAGCTATGATGGTGATCTATCTTCCTGTCAAGTTTGAATTTGATTTCGAGTTAGAGAGTCCGGAAAGGAAAATGTTGCTGGACAGACGGACGGACATCAGACACATCAATCTAATAGGCGGGTTGGTTACACGCAACCCGCCTAAAAATCACCAAAAAAAAAAAAATAAATAAATAAATTGTAACAAATTTTATTGTAATTTAACTTTTTACAAGTTAAATACTTACCTTATCCTCACAAGTGCTTGTTTGGTTTTGTGGAGCAAAAACGTATCGACCGACAAGAATTTTTTAAGGAATATTCTTGTCACAAGAGGTGACCCCTTTGTCTGCGCATGTCCGCGCTTGCGCAGTAGTTGTTGTCGACAAACGAATGTCGAGAGTTCTTCATTGTATTTTTGGTCCCCAGAAAACAAATTATGCGGGGAGGTAGGGTGGGTTTATCCTTGTGAGGATAAGGTAAGTATTTAACTTGTAAAAAGTTAAATTACAATAAAATTTGTTACATTTTATTGCGTAAAATAGCCTTACCTTATCCTCACAAGTGCTTGAATACAACCATAACAGGTGGAGGGTATTTGTTTTGGCCACACTGTTAGATGATTGTCAGACAAGGGGTCACCAAATAAAGCACTTGATAAGAGGATAAGATAAGCTTCCATTCGCCACATCTTAGGTTATATATATTACTTCTTCATCACAGATAAGTAATTTGCTAACCTCAACAAGAGATCCATGATGTGGTCGTCATTGTTGCTGCTGTTGCTGTTGTAGACAATTTTACAACAAATCATATAGCAGTATTAACCATCACCCGGTATTGGCCGGAGATGTCTGCATGACTCCCGAAACAAGATGTCATCATCTGACAATGAGAATATCTCCAAGCAGGCAAACTGAACTGCATGAACTGCAGATATGGGGCCATATGTAAGTCAGGAAAGACATATGTCAGTGACACAACACTTGTGTAACTGGAGAGAACATAACTAAGTGAGTCATATCAATAACATGTAAAGATACACAAAAATTGACTACATGCCGAGGTGAATCCACAAGGCCCAATTTGTTCATGGACTGGTCATGGGATTGCCAAGCTACTTCTTCAAGTAGAATGTAGTAAAGAATTGTGGGTCTTCCAATAACAAGAGTTTCATATCTGCTCAGGTAATACCCCACTCTTGAAAACTAAAGAGGCAGCCATGGATGTAATATGTGCCTCAATGTATGGATTCTGAGAATCAGAATTAAAGGACTGGCAATCTAATCATGCAGCCAGATTGATCCAGGAAGAGATAGCAGAATTCAAGATATCTCCATCAAGCCTTCCTTAAAAGATATGAGCAAGATTCTTCCCCTCCTTGAAGTACTTGTACTGTCCTGATAGTAACTAAGTACTGTAAGAGAGCAGAGTGTCACAACATCAGCTCAAGAAAGGTTTGTGAGCTGGAATGACCACTGGTTTGAGCCATCTGGGACATTGTAAGCCAACTGATTCTTGCTAAAAGGCAGGAGAAGGAGACTTTCCCTTTTGTCCAAGCAGTAGACCTGTCCAAGAAGGATGTAAGTGCTGTAGAAGGACAACGAAGCATGTGTCCAGGCAAGTTGAGTTCAGGAATGATCTAGAGCTGAAGTGACCACTGGAGGCAATCTAGACCAACTGAGGCTAATAGTTCCTTGTTGAAAAGGTAGGTAGGAGTGAGAACTGTAAACTCCTTCCTATGAGGCTTGTGTCTGAAGGAGCCAAAGTCCCAGAATACACTTCCAATGTCATTGCAATTTGCAACAGTCTTGCAAGTCAAACTTTTTTAGACTGACCTCCTTTTAAAGGTTAACAAGAAGCCTTTTGTGAAAACCAACAGAAGCAAAGGCAAATCCCTTGATGCTGTACCTCTGTTAGCAGTGGGCTTCTCTCTATAACACTTGCAATAGGCCTATAAAGATGCAGGCTTTGGTTCAACTCCTGCACAAAAAATGTAAATGATCAGCTATGGCTGCTGCAAAGCCAACAATAGTGACAGGTTTCAGATTTTTTGCAAGTAAATGGATCAAAAAATCTGGTATATTTGAGACCGTAGGCTCTGAGATGGCCACCTTATTCTGTGGGTACCAGAGCTCAAAATGGCCCATCATGACTCATACATTCCAAGATGAGGGTCCTTGAGATGCCCTAAATCTCTCTATCCCTTGCCCAGAGAATGATATAAGAGATTCTGAGTGGTGTTAAGGTGCCAAGCATGAAGGTGCCAAACTGCCAATGCAACTGATTCAGATGGTATTTCTGACTGAATGGCTGTTTCTGAGACCAGTGAAGTAGCTGTAATGGAGGTTTGGTTGAATGACTCACCAGACCCCAAAGCCAATGCATCATGGGCCACCAAGGGGCCACTACAATCATTTTGCACCTGGTGTTCACTTGTTCAATGACTTTTTGGAATAAGTGGTATAGGACAAAAGGCCTAGCAGTCCAGGACCTCCAACAAGATGTTTAATGCATCTATGTTCAGAGCATTTGCATCCGGGACTAGCAACATAGAATGGAAGTTTTTGACTCATTGGTGGCAAACATCTCTACCATTGGTATTTGACAAACTATGTAAATCAAATAGAATATTAAAGATGAAGCCTCTCCTGTCTGTATTATTTCGTTCTTTGTGGAGAGGCTGTCATGACATCTAGGCAACCCTGAATATATCTGGCTCATATGAGAATATTTCAAGGATTGCAGTAGGCCAAGATGCAGCATACCTGCATAAAACACCTATTGTTGATTTGTGCCAAACTTGCACGTTGTCTAGAACCATAACGGGAGTAAGAACCATTCTGTACATATTACTTTTGTCCCTTCTGTAGAGATCATTGAGTATGACATTTAAGTAACCCCAGAATATTTCTGTCTCTTAAGAGTATATTTCAAGGATTGTAGTAGGCCAGGATGCGCCAAACCTTTATCCCTTCTGGAGATATGTTGAGTATGACCCTTAAGCAACCAAGACTATGTCTGTTATGAGTATATTTTCAAGGATTGCAGTAGGCCAAGCTGCGCCAAACTAGGAGGTATACGCTCCCCCCCCCCCCCCCCCCCCCCCCCGTTTGTTCAGATAACCGAACAAAGTGGTGTTGTCTGATGCTATCAGAATTCTTTGTGTGGAATTTGTCTTGAAGGCTTTTAAGGGCTGAACACACTGCCTTCAGCTGTATGACATTGAAATGTAATATATACATTTTTAACTGTCCAAAGCCACTAACTGTGATGCTTATAGATGGGATCATCAACCCTGATTTAATGCATCTACGAAAATAAGGGAATTGTGCACCTGTGTATAGAAAAGGCATCCTATTTCCCATTTTTTGGCATTTTCCACCACTGAATATGCCTTTTCAGAAGGATTTGAAACAGGAATTCTCACAACTAGTGACTGGAGAAATTTCCAGTTTTTTTTTTCTAGATACCACTGAAAAGCACACATACATAACTGACCCATTGGTATAGTCTTTTCCAAAGATGCTGGTATCCCTACCTGGGATATAAGCAACCTTGGGGTTGATTGTGATGAGATCGCCATGTGTTGAATAGATTCTCAGGTATTTAATTTATTCGAGGTAGAAAGAAATTTCCTGGTACCAAAATGCAGTGGTAACTTAGGAAATCGATATCACGAAGCCCAGTTGATGAATAATTGGATGAGTTCTGTGGTTTGAACCCAATACTGGTGTCTTTTACGTACACTAAACAACCAGTAGTCTAGGTATAAGGTGAAAGAAATTTCCTGGTACCAAAATGCAGTGGTAACCTAGGAAATCGATATCACGAAGCCCAGTTGATGCATAATTGGATGAGTTCTTTGGTTTGAACCCAATACTGGTGTCTTTAAGTACACTAAACAACCAGTGGTCTAGGTACATGGTGAACTCCTATTCTGTGAAACTGAAGAATGAGATTTGCCTCTTTACTACTCGCATGATACTGTAGAGGTGTCGCTAACCCGAATTTTATAATGCTTTGAACTGATAGGTTTGCCAGTGTACATTAAACTGAAGTAGATGTTGAAAATCTTGGTGAGTCGGTACATAAAAGAATGCATCTTTTGTAACCGAATTTCTAATAATTTCTGCTGTCTCCAGTTTAAATGATGGGACAAGCAGGTATTTATTGTTATAGTAAACGCACTTCACTCGTGGGCCGTGACCGTTGAAGTCGTAGTTAGAAATCAATTCAGGACACTGAGATCTATCACAGGTCGTCATTAGCCGAGTTTCTATACAAGAACTAAACTGCCATAGAAACCTGAAGTTCTGCAATTGTTGAGTGGATAAATCGCTTTCTTTTGAAGCATTTAAGCGGTATATTTATATTTAGTACTGTAGCCATGTTTTCCTGTCTGACGTCATCGCTTTGCATTGTGGGTAGTACAGGCATTGGTGAATTCGATTGGGGAGTAATTCGACAACTCCGTCTCAAGATTCGCACAACTCTGGGATGGCAATGAAAATCTCCCATCACTGCCAGTAACTCTGCAAGAAGAGCCTCCAAGGTGACTTGCATTAATGTAGCCACGTTCTTCTGTATCCCTCTGACCTGGTAAACTAGGCAGAGTGGTACGACGATCTTTTGTGGTTGGTAGGGGAAAATTACTGGACATAGCTCCTGTCCTGAATATACTGTGCAAAATACACTGTAAAAGTTGGAAGCAAGGACTTCAACATATAATATAATATAATATAACATAAAAACTCATCTAGCCAGTTTGATCTTCGTTGAGTTTGCAGAAGAATTAACTCAAAAGTCACAGTATTCTTTCCAATGGAGACATGGCCATAGGAAGGTTTTATTATCTAGTAAATAGTTATTGCAATTCTTCAACAGGGCTGAACAGACAAGCAGTGCACATACTGCCCCAAAAATGTCTGTTGGATCTTCATCCAAATTTACAGCAAATGAAGGTAACCTGTCCTTATTTTCATGTCTGAGAAGCAGGAAGTAAAATAATAACTGCAAGGATCAGTGGATACGCTTCTGTAGTCGTACTTTTGGAGGGGGACCTGTTACTGTAACAGAGTGGCGCTCCACCCACAGTAAAGAATCTACGACCTCCGTTGCAAAGCCAACTGCATTTCTTCTTTGTTTTCCACTGAAAACTTTACAGCAAAATCTTCTTTGCATCCCCTTCATCGACAAGGAGGTAATTCCAGTCGAATAATGGGCGAGTACAGCGGAAGATATACACGTCTTCCACTGAAGACTTTACAGCAACATCTTCTTGCACATCTTATTCTGACCCTTTTCAGGACAAGGGAAGCAGAATTAGTGGTAGTACCAGTCGAATAATGGATAAATACAGGTAGGTGCACGCTTGCACGCTTCAAAACTTCATAGATCTTCGTCTGTAAATGGACGATAATAAAAGAAAATACGTGTTGCTCCCATATCGACCAAAAATATAATGAAGAACTCTCGACATTCGTTTGTCGACAACAACTACTGCGCAAGCGCGGACATGCGCAGACAAAGGGGTCACCTCTTGTGACAAGAATATTCCTTAAAAAATTCTTGTCGGTCGATACGTTTTTGCTCCACAAAACCAAACAAGCACTTGTGAGGATAAGGTAAGGCTATTTTACGCAATAAAAAAAAAGTTATAATGGCTATCAAAATAATCCACTTTTTAATCCAATATCCCTGTTTCCTTGGATAATCTCATTAGGTCGCAAATCACATATAAGCCTTTACTGGGTAAAACATGCCATTACACAGTGACCTGGGGGTAAAAAAGCATGATATCATTCGTAAAATGTTTATTGACTAATTTTCACACAAACACTGATCCTCTAACAAATGTTTTGATGAATCATTCAAATAACAATTCAAACATAACACTGGAAAATTCAGAACAGTCATCCACTTGACAAAATTATACTTTAGAAACCAGTTATTTTTATACAGTTATCACAGAACAAATGTTCTTTAAAAAAAAATATTTAGGTGAATCTTAACATTTTCACATTTTCCTGTTTCAATAATATTTAAAAGTAAATTATTTTGTGTATTTAGTCAGTTTAAAGACAAAGTCAAAATTGGGGTTTTACATCCTGTTCAACAACCAAGGTCATATTGGGACAGGTCCTCAGCATTGTCACTTATGGGAGTTGAACCTACACAGAGGTGACAGCCTGTGATCAGATGCCAAACCTGATAACCTACTAGGCCACTGAGGGCCCTCTCTACAGTCACTTTAATGTTTAACACAAGTAACACTTCCAAACATAAGCAAAACAAACAAAAGTTTCAGCTTTTGAATATAAGTTACATTCCCAAAACAGTGCAATGGCTTTTCACCAAAACATCACTCAGATTCACATTAACACTGTTTTCATATAACTGCATGCATTGGGTACAAATACCTTCAACATAATTTCTAGCTGTAATTTCATGTTTAAAATGAAATTATCCTTCAAAGTAATGTATAACCTACTGTACATTAAACATAATCAATGGGTGGGTCCTTTTTTGGAAAGAGAAATATGGTATAGACATATACAGAATGATTTAATTTGGCAGTTAAAATGTTACTCACTTTCACGACACAGTTAAGCATATGGAACAACAAATACTTCAATATATACAAAAATTGTTTTAATTGATACAAACTCTGAAATAAATTCATATTCAAGAGATGTAATAAATATCATTAGAAAACTAAAGTTTACTTGAAATATGCATATTTAAAGAGACATTTTTATCTAAATGCACGTGCTACAAGTGCTAACAAAGTGACACAATGACACAGGGGTATGCAGTCTTCTAATTTATGCATACAAAACCAAAAAGATTTTAGTCAAAAAAACAAAAAACATTATTGCTACCAATCTCCATACTAGTATTGCTACCTTCATACAGGTTTACACTATAATCTACAAACTAAATAAACCAGACAAATCTAATTTTTATAAATTATGTTGGTAGCGAGCTTAAGAGGTAGGTCAAATATCACGCATAATTTACGGTGTTTCAAAAGTGCAATGACTTATCAGAAAGCGCACTTTATTATAGCAGTCTCTGAGGTTTTAAAGTTTCACAAAGCTAATTTTCACAAGAACCAGTAACTTGGCATTAAAAAGCTATTTAAATCTGCATTACTTGTTTCAAGTTATTTAGCAGTATGACCTACTTCATATCTGTGTCTTTGAGTACATATTTCTATTGTTTTAAGTCATAAATATAATACTGAAAGATAATCCCTTACATAAAAGGAGTATTATGCATGGGTTACATCTGGTACATAGTATGTTGAGAGGTAGAGCCCCTATTTTCTGAACAAGTTGGGAGAGTATTTTTGTATAATAAATAAATTTAGGGTGGTAAATAATACATTCAAAAGAAAGGAATTGAGTCTATAAAGCTGATTATTTAGATAATAAAAGTTTGTATAGTAGATATTCTTCTGTAGACTTGACAATAATGTTAACAGGATGTGAAAGATTGCTTCACTTTTTCAAGGTTTAATAAATATAGTTAAATAACAGTCATTTCTATCAAGCACTTTATATAACAATACATTGTAATTAGACAACTAAATGACAAATATTTTGAAAACAGACATTTTTATAATTTACAAATTAGACAAATACAATAATTTTAAATACTTTGATGTACTCATGATTAAATTTGATATTGAGACTTCATTCCTAAAAACAAGAGCACTCATACAGCACACACCACTGCAAAGGCCCAATATTTCCAACATTTCCAGAAAATTTCATCAAAATCTGGCCATAACTTTCAAGTTATTTTGCATGAAGATGCGATTTGTCATGGTATAACCTGAACTGTCATACTTCAATAACATATTGAACTTGTGTGTAGTCCTTAATGGGAGTAGATATACACCATATAAGCACAAAAGGGCCAATTACAGGATATATTTTACCATATGTTAATCAATTCTCCCTTTATCGGTCCATTATTGCTCCATTGATCTGAAATTTAACTTGTGCATAGATTTTGAAGTAAAGAAAGAACGTGCCAGATTCTGTAGATTGATAAGTTGTACTTTCTGAGAAAATTTGGTGAAAAGGAAGTAAAAGAAAAAAATGCTTTAGATAATGCATCAAATGAATGTTGAAAAATATTTTGAAAATAAGGACTAAACAAGGTAAGCCCTTTTACTTTCTAATTTTCAAAAATATCCATTGTACAGAAAGCACACAAAAGTATTAATACTGCAATAAAGCTAATACACTTTATATAACTTCACCGGTAAAACAAAATCATTTAAAAAAAAAAACAATAAACCCAGGTACATCAAGACTGCTGGTCCATGTAACTCAGTAGCCTTTGAGGAATAAGCCTGAATATAAAGGTGATCTTTATAATTTTCAGGGTATTGTAAACATTAATACTGCAAGGTCATATTCTTCAATATATAAGCTTGGTGTGACATATTTGACACGTGGTTATACAGTAACTACATGTGGTTATATTAATAACAATACTGGATTAGGGTTTTGTACACCGGGTGTGAGAGAAATGCAAGTGAAATGCAGTTAAAAAACCTGATAAGTGAAATCTCAAAAGGCCCACAAATACACTTCAATTTAAACCAGGAATTTCAGACCACAAAGACTAATTTCCATGGAAAAGGGTCTATAAAAACCTTATAACTGTTTTTAATGAAAAGGGAAGGCTTCTGAATAAAATTCCACTAAAAAAGGGCTTCAACTGAACATAAGCTGAAAAAGAATTGCCATTACATTACCCTGTTTATATTCACAACAAATGGAAATGTATGTAAGAGTTCACAACACCCCTAAGTATTCTGCTACACTATCAACAAAAGTCTGCACTCTACATTGCACATAACACTGCTGTGATATGTTTTATTTCTTGGTAAACAGGGTGCTCCATTATACACAGTGTGTATAGATTAATAAGTGTGAAATTTTCCACGGCATGAGAAATTCTCCACTGGGAGGTAGGCTGATATTGTGAGACAAAACTTATGTCAATTTTGCATCAGGGTAGATCAGAGGCCTAATTACAAATCTACAAATGTGTAGAGAATTACTCACAAGTCAAGGAAGTAGAAACTGGGTTCCTTACTGGCCACTTTCACATGTTACTACTGTAAACAGACACTTTTACACATCAAGCAATAGTTCATATTTCTCTAAGGTACATCAAAAAGGGTAAAAAATAACACCAACTAAAATATCATACTGTAGTATTATGAGGAAAGCCTATATAGCCATACCAACTCACTCATTACTAAAGCTTTTGATTAAAACCCATCATCAATTAGCCATTCCTGGCCAGGGATAGGTGATGGGGACGAAGCTGTCATAATCGGTGGAATACTGGTGCTTTTTGATGAATTCTATCTTATTTTCTGGCTCTGGGTAGTATGCTGCCATGTTGTTTCTGTAGGAGTATTCCACAATATGTGCTGCAATCTGGGTGGATACCTGGCGAATGTCATGCAATGGAGGATAAACACGCCCTTCAGCCAGATTCTCCTCAGTCACCATCTCAGCCAGCGTCTTACAGAATTACAGCAAGAAAAGAAAACATTTATATATCCAGTAATTAGTGACCAATTATACGGATGAACACATATTTACAGAAACCAGTGAAGAAAAATACACGGTATACACAAGTATTATTATTATTATTATGTATTTATACTCAGCGCAATATCTCCATATACTACAGGACTCAAAGCGCTATTTAACCAATCCGACTGTACAGGTACAGCCCCAACTCACAAGTAACTGACATTCCCCTAACTGGAAGATAGAGGCTCAAGGATGACCATTTATCAACGTCCTTGAGGTTCTTTAACCTGCCACTGGGGATAGGACCCAATGACAGAGGACCGCCATTTTAAGTGGTCATCCGAGCCACTATGTATCTGCCTGTACCTGGGATTGAACCCACGTCCTCTGAGTTCCTAGACAAGTGTGTTACCTGCTAGGCCACAGTGGCAGAAGTAGAAGATTATGGGTTAATTTTTTTTAATTATTCAGTGTTTTACGTCTCACCTATTACCTTACTGGTTATACTGTGACAGGTAGTTTAAAGGGCAGAGAAAATCAGTACATACAGTTTGTCAAGGTTTTGTACTGTAAACTGAAGACCAACAGAAAACAACTACCAGCTTTCCCACATGAGGTCAGGCCGGGATTCAAACTCTGATCTCAGATGTGGGAGGCGAGTATGTAACTACAGCTTAAGTAGGCAGAAACAACAATTTGAGTGCAATGTTTCTTGTGCCTAAGAAAAGTGATAATTCTAAGAAATATTCTGAGAATAAGACTACACGGGTTGTCATAATTCTGTGCATGTCATAATACCGTGTGTTTTAGTTTAAAAAGCTATCCAGCAATATACACTCTATCAGCATGTGACATTTTATTGAATTTTCATTTAATTGATCATTATTTATGGTCCAGTTCTTTATTTTCTGTCATATGAATGTATAGGTTTCACAATTAGTTTGCTCAATACTGACGCACGGAATTATGACATGCACGGAATTGTGACAACCCATGTACTTCTAAGAATAATAATCTTTGTGAATACAGGCCCAGAACTCAAATCCCTCTGATGTCAGTGTTTCTAGTTATACAGAAGCCACTGTATTTACCTGAGAAGCAGCAAGAAACATTCCCTCTGTAATATGATGAGCACCGGCAACTATAGCCCCGAGGGCCACCCCTGGGAATATGTAGGCATTGTTACCCTGTCCCGTATGGAGCGTTCTACCCTGATACTCAACTGGTTGGAATGGGCTTCCTGAGGCAAAGATGCAACGACCCTCTGTGAAACTGGAACAAAAGAATACTATTGCAGTGAAAAAAATTGAATTTTTCCACAATATGTGAAATTGGCCTTTTAGGGCCCACCCTTTAAAATTAAGATAAATACTCCAAATTTGTGCCAATTTTACACTGGTGGTGGAGAGGTGGCAGGTATCATTGGTCTAACATACTTGCATATAAATCACCAATTAGTAAAGACTTATCCACAAATCAAGGAAACAAAGGGGGCTTTTTGACTGGCAAATTTCACATTCTGTGGTGAATTTTATATTTTTATTCCACACACAGAGCAGGTAGAGACTGTTACACTGATTCTTCAGAGGTTGCAGAGATATTTCTACCTTACTGGGATTAGAAAAAAAAAACAATAAAAAATTTATTCCATCATACAGAGAAAGGCACTCTGAGGAACCTATATTAACTGCTACTCGTTAAGAGTTCAATTGTGGAAGGTTTGACTTTATTTGTAAATTTAAGCTTATAGGATATGCTGAAAACAGATTACATACAAACTAAGAAGTATATCAAGTATTTTAATATGTTGGACAATTTTTGCAAGAATTAGGGTTTCCAAGCGCTTCTTATTATCTTTAATTTCAAGTATTGCATTAATATTGTGTGTGATTAGAAGTTATACTGGTGCCGAGTTGGAACCAATTTTGGGAGATACTAAGAGTAACTGATATGTTATATTTTGTCAATTACATTACTTGGCTGAAAGTAAACCATGCTGTTGAACTCTTTCACAGCATCTTTAGGGACAACTAAACAAATGTTAATGACAATGACGTTTACTTATGATACAATTCTATGTACCAGAGTTCTAATTAAGTAAGAATTAACTGTAAAAACTAGTTCTTACTTGTATGCTTGTTCTGCTGTGCATTCTGCCTTGCTTGTGGGGTTACTGAGTGCAAATATGATGGGTTTCTCACAGAAAGAAGCCATATCTCGAATGAAGGTTTCAGTGAAAGCTCCTGCTACTGCTGCGGCACCTACAAATTTCCCCATGAAATTGTAGAAATCAATTCATAAAATATTCTGAAATTATTGGCCTTATATGTGTAATGATATAACATTAGAAATAAAAATAGAATTTCATTTACAGTATTTTTGTAATTATAATTAATATGGGTGCTTATGTGATGAAATCTTAATGGTACGTATTAGTGTTAGAAAAAAATTAATGTCAAGCAGAATATAAACAATTTTATACATAAATAATTACACTACATCACTGTCTTTTTCCTCAATAACAAAATGTTCAATGTGAATAAAACACAAAATCTGCATAAATAATTTGTAAAAGAATAGTCTGGCAATGGCTCTCATCAAACATTTTAAACAAGTAAACTTGGGTGATTTGGGTCAAATCTTATTTATGTACTGTCTTCTGAAAAGTATTTTCTTTGTTGAGTACTGTTGAGTATACAACAATGTTAGTTAGAAATTATGCATTTGAAAACATTGGGAGATTCAACCCACTCAAATGGAAACTTACCTATTGCCACAGTTGGTTTCAGTTCCCTGTTGATTTCTTCCAGTCCAGTCATGTGTTTGTAATGTTTGGCATACACCATTTTCTCTTCATTAAGGCCACCACTTGGTCGGTCCTAAATACAAGGTAATATAATGTTCCTCATTCTTGTCCTAGGAAATATTCTCCTCAAGCTTTTATGCCTCAATTTAAAATAGAGTAATTTTTGCCATGGTTTTTTGCCCACAAAACTAAAATTGGATATTTTGTAATTCTGTTCCCCAAAAAATGTTGAAGAGAGAAAGGATATGTTACAAAGCCAGATTAGATGCATGAATAACATCAAGACTGTTGTTATACAAAGGCCAATGGGCCTTTCACTGGCTGTTATACGGCTGTTATTTTTTATTGAACATTGTTTTGGACCTCATGAAATAATCACATGAAAAAGGCCACAAAGTGGTTAGGCAAGATATCCATTTTAGTAATTTAATATAAGAATAACTAAAACTGAAAACTTTACTGATAATGACTTAGGGAATTCAATTTGGCAAAATATGTAAAATATACTTCAGAAGTTTAACCATGGGTTTTCATTGTGTTAAGTAACCCATGATTTAAATAAAAGCCCACTATAAAATGGGTTAAAAGGAATTTAGAAAACTACTAACATGTGCTTCATTTTCATGCCCTGTTTAAAATGGTGGCCTGGTATTTTCAAATCTTTAACATTCAGGCCATATTACTAAACTATATCATTAGTGCTGAGGGTTTGTTCATATTCTTTACAAATACAACATATGTTACCTTGCGAGTAATATTCTTCTTCTTAGTATTAACTTACAATACAAATTTTTACAAATTACATTGTTTCTAGTCAAATAATATAATACTGTTGTTAACAAGTTATTTTGGTTTTGTAAAAAATTACAACACAATACTATGAACAGCTATTTAACAATCATTAAAGTTAAATCCAACATCTAAAATTTTAGATCATTTTATGGAAACACACTACAATTATCTTATACAACTTTGAAAAGTTTCTACAACCTTTTAGAGTTCAAAGTCGATAAATAATACTAAATAAATAAAACTAAATCAGAACATATCTTTAGACTCTGAAACTGATAGCACAGCAGAACACTAAAAAGCTACAACCAATGGAAGAGCAGGAAGAAACTGATCTTGGGAAAAAATAAGACAGAATAAGCATTTTTTGTTAATGCAAACTGACATTATGAGCCAACTGGGCATCTATTAAGCTTTTCACAGCCACAGTGGAAAACTGACATTCTCACAACACTACATAGGAATAAAGGTTTTGATAGTAGGCATGAGATGCCATGAAATCTCGTACATATAAAAGCTTTGACATGCTACTGAAACACAAAAGCTATCAAATAATAAAATATCATCATATTAGAAATTCAAATAGTTTCCAGGAAATTATATATTAATACAAATTGGGATCTAAGTGAACTAACATAACCATTTCTTTATTTAATTTACTTTATTTAACTTTAGACTAACTTACCACACAAATCTTCACTTACAAGTTGGGGTGTACTAATTGCAACAAATCTAAATTTCAAAAAGCTGTCATTCTCTCACACTATTTCTGGAACATCAAATCAAATGCAACACTAGTATGTGTATTGCCATGTTGTTTGCTGACTTACGTGTGTCACCAAACCTCTTGAATCAACCAAGAAAATTTTGGCAATAGCATCTTGTTCACTGACACCTTCTTCCTTCATGGCCATCACCAAAAGGTTTGCAATACCAATAGATGCCTAGAAAACAGAAAGCAAATCTCATGCAGGGGTGATAAACGCAGAACTGTAAAAATAAATAAATAGAAAGCTGTAACCCCTGGAAAGGAAACAGGACCAACTAACCAAAGAGTAACAGCAAACATTCTCATTACTGATTTAGTGTACTATGGTCTTCACAATGCATCTCCTAAGCACATATGCACGGATGACGTAACAATGTAAACCAATATGATCAGGTGTTGGAAATTTTATTTTGAACAATTCTCCAAGTTTTATTTGATTTGTCTGTATCATCAGCATATACTACAAGTGCTTCAGTTAAAATGGACAGAGATTTCTTTTTTTTTAATATTTTCATAAAGACTAAAGAGGACTCTTATCAGAGTGTGTTGTATCATATCTACTGAGGTCAGGTGTCACATGCCTGTAATTTTTATCAATATTTTGATAAAAAATCCACATTATTCTTTGGGCTTACCACTAAATATATTCAGTTGGGTTCAAAATAACAACCATAGGGATTTAATGAGAATGTTCACTGTGTTACATCAATACAAGACATAAAACGATCATTGAACAAAGTTTGATCAAAATGAAGCAAGTTTCTGCAAAGCACCTGCCAGAATTGCCTGGGTGGATACCATAACCAAAACAAATAAATCAACAAAAAAAAAACAAAAGAAAAAACACAATATAAAGCTTAGCAGCCAAAAGAGGAAGAGGGGTATCACATGCACCAATAAAGCTAAAGCTATGATTTCCTTCAACAAAAGTTATAAGACATACCAGAAGCCTTTTACTACTTGGTAGAATGCAAACAGTGATGGTCTGGCAATATCGCAAGCTTTGACAACCTGTGGCAACATATAGCATTTACCAACAAAGTACAAATGACACATCAATGTACTTAATAACTTCCAATTTAGTATCACGAGATATCAATACTCCATCCACACACCAATAAGTTGACTCCTTCATATTCTTAAAATTAAGGTTATGGTTCAGGGAGATAGATGGGTCAGGTATTCATTTCACAAGCACTGACCCATATATGGGTGACCAGGGTTTAGTAGTAACTAACCGAAAGTAGCAGTGAAGCATGTATGACAGTTGATGTAAACAAATTTATTGAATCTAAAATTTCACATATCTGTAATAAAAATAAGGAAACTGACTGAATACTAAGGTTTACCCAAGTAATTTATGGATTTAATCTGCATATTTTACTACAATCTGTATATTTACAATACAATCCAGACAACTGCTAAACTATAAACAAGGAGAGACCATGAATGAAGGGAGTTATCTGACTCAGACAAGGCAATCAATGTATTAATTGTTAACATTATATATCTAAGAATCAAGTAGTTAGCACCATCTGGCATTCATAGACTGTAAGGAAAATAACATTCTCACTTCAGATCTCTCTGAAAATTTAACTGAATCTAAGATGAGCCAAAACCAACCTTCTCTGTCTTTTTTATCAGGCAGATCCAACCAGTAGTATTTGTGTAATCTTATTAATAAACAAACAAATGGACAATAGACAGAGTGGCTGAAAAAGGGTCATGAAAATAATACCTCCTTGGCAGAGGTAGCTAGAGATCAGACAAGCCTACAAATATATGGACCCAGAGCTCAAAACATTTTTAATAGTTTTACAAGAACCTCATTTTGCTAGTTTTCACTCATTTTCTGTTCAATGTCTGTTCTTTTAAATGGTACCCACTTACTATGTCACAGCCTTTTCCAAAAATATGAAAGAATACATGATAAAATTAATTACCTCACCCGCTCCCTGAAACAAGTACAAATGGTCAGAAAGTTTGGTCTTAGTGATTCTCATGGAGGCAATAATTCCACCTAAGGCCACTGAGGCAGTTCCTGAAAATATAAAAATTATGATGTCATCCCAAGGTTTTTGGATTTGTATACAATAAACTCAAGTCTGGTACTTCAACAGATTAAATTAAAGGGGAAGTTTGTGAAGTCCAAGTTATTATTTTTACCAATATACATTGGCATTACTGTATTTACAAAAGTACCAATGGACCTCACATACCACTCTGTTTACTGGTTTAGTTACAACCAATGAAATGATGACATTTCTCAGAAGGTCATTTTGTATCAGAGATATGTGACCATTTGGGATAAACTAAATAATGTTGCCTTCTTATAGGAGAAAAAATTTCAATATTATTAGCAAAAAATTTTGAATCATCAGCTTCATCAGGAGGTCACCAATGCAAACCACTCCAATTCCAAGAGTTTGCAAGGCTGAAAGGGGTTTCGATCTACTAGCGAGAGCGCAAAGCCTTCAGAGATGCAAGTAGTGCATCGAAGCGGTCACCCATCCCAGTACTGACATAGCCCATTGCTACTTAACTTCACTGAACAGACAGACACTCATCACACTAGGCCACAATTCATGATAATCCAGAGACCAAAAAAAAAAAAAAAAAATAGCTAGTCTTGTGGGCAAGAACCCCAGTCCACAGGTACAACTAAACAGGCAACAACAATGAGACTTGAGCAAATCTTATGTGAGTGTTCCACCACACGACTAAGCTTCCCGATTAAGGGTTTTTTGTAGTCGGTTCAATTTTGCATTTCTTAATAATTTATGGTAATTACGTAAACTTGAAAATTTTAATTACTTAAATGTAGCTTTTATAAGCTACAAGCTTACCATGTGGGACTTAATGCTGTTCTCGGGTTGCCACACCCGGGGCCAACGTCTTAGAAAAAAAGATCGTTCTTGTTAGCCACCGGATATACTGGTAGTTGTCGTCACGTGATAACTTCTGACCAATCGCCCTACTTTCTCGTTGAAATTTTTTATTAAACCTACCCCTCAGCTGTAAACAGCGGGGAGGCAGGGTGGGACTCTCCTAAGTCCCACATGGTAAGCTTGTAGCTTATAAAAGCTACATTTAAGTAATTAAAATTTTCAATTTTATTACGCTACAATAGCTTACCATGTGGGACTTAATGCTGAATTCAACCGCCCGGTGGCGGGATTACAGCTGAGACTGGAAGATATGTAATTTTTTTCTAAGATTTGAATTAATATATACAGAATAGTGCCAGAAATGCCAGTCTGAGTCCCTTTTACAGAGCCCCGATCCCGAAGATCGGGCCTGTAACGAGCCAAAAACCTAAGTAAAAAAGGGACAGTGCTAAAACTGTCCAGATGTTTGGTAGTAGGACGGAAGTGCAGCGGTGCTCACTTCGAGGTCTAAGGGTCCCTATTAGACCTTCACGTGTGACTGACCAACCCAGTGGTTGGGCATCTCATGAAATTTTAACCTGAAATATGACAACTGACTAAGTCCTTAATAGAATTACCTGATAATTAAAAAATAAAATGACCTTACCCGTAACATCTTGAAGGTAAAGGAATACCTAGATCCTGGGAGAGACTCCTGAAGACTTGGTTGTAGCGGATGTGCCCCCCCCCCCCTTTTTTTTTTCTTTCCGAGGACAACTGGTCTGAGGGGAAGGATCTAGGACTTGTTGTGCCGCCACCACGGGTCCCAGATACATATTGTTGTCGGTGTTCGACCAAGTAAGGTCTTTTAGGTAAAAATTTGTGAATGTGTTGCGAGCTTTCCAGTGACAGGCTTGCATGATTTGGTCCACCAATACTCCACCGTAAAAGGCCTTAGAGGCCGCGAAGGCCCGGATGTCATGCGCTTTGACTTGGACCAAGTCCAAGGCTTGTTGATCTGCTTGTTTGTAACAAAGTAGAATGGTTTGTTTCAACCATGAGGAGAGTGTAGCGGGTCTGATGTCTGAGGTATGTCCTTTCTTAAAGGAGATGAAAAGGAGAGAACGAGACCCTCTCAGGTCTTTAGTTCGGTCCAAATAGAACCTCAGGGCCCGCACGGGACACAGGGTCCTGTCTTCCTTAAACTGTCTATCTACAATGGTAGTCAAGCAGGGATAGTCACTGGTGACACACTTTGAGAACCTTCTCTTGCTAGTTGGTTTTTGGCTATGAAATCAGAAGAAGGGAACAAGGCTACCTTTTCCCATTGGCCTAAATTAGCTACTTTGTTAGCGACCCAGGCATGGATTTCGCTGCGGCGCTTGCCGGAGGCCAAAGCTAGCAAGAAAGCAGTTTTGAGAGTAAGATGTTTAAGGTCTGAGTCTTTCATGGGCTCAAATGGTGCTTTGGTGAGCTCGTTAAGGACAACAGAAAGGTTCCACTTGGGTAAATTTCTGGAACTTTTAGGACGATCCCTGTGAAAACTGGAGAGTAACCTATGAAGGTCTGCATTGTGTGCAATGTGTTGGGCCGTTGGGCCCAAAGTGTCAACGATTGCAGTCCTGTAACCATCAATGGTCGAGGGGCGCCTGTTTAAGTCTTGGTACAGGTACATGAAAAAATCTGAGATTTGTTTCACAGATGGAGTGGAGAAATCCACCGAATTTTCTCTGCACCATTTTTCAAATAGGGCCCACTTTGACCTGTAGATGGTCCTTGTTGATGACCGCTGAGGGGCAGCAATTCTCTCTGCCACCTCCACAGAGAAGCCTTGTTCTTGGAGTTGTCCGCTCCTAGACACCAGGCGTGGAGGTTCAGCTGTTGTGGATTGTTGTGGAACACATAGTTGTGGGACTGTTTGAGTAGGGTCGTTGACACTGGGAGTTGTAGTGGGATCTCTGTTGAGAGCTGCACTAGGTCCCAAAACCAGGGCATCACGATGATCAGGCAATGACATTGCTTGATCTTTTGGATCACCTTGTGAAGGAGAGCCGTAGGAGGGTAGGCGTAGGCCGTGAGGTTGGTCCAGTTTATGTTCAGAGCATCTATGTTCCAGGCCCTTGGGTCTGGGATAGGAGACACATATAGAGGGAGTTTGTGATTCAGGTGAGTGGCGAATAAGTCTACATGAGGGGTGAACCACTTTCGGCAGATTTACTTGAAGACCTGAGGGTGCAGAGACCATTCTGTTGACTGCACTTGGTTGGACCTGGATAGGAGGTCGGCCATCACATTCAGACATCCTGGAATGTGCCTGGCTTTCAATGTTATATGGTAGTGATGGCACCAGGTCATGATTTTCCACAGGAGAGCGCACATCTCTGCTGATTGAGTTCCCCCCTGCTTGTTGATGTAGGCTACCACTGTTGAGTTGTCCGTCGCAACTAACACTGTTTGATTCTGGCACTGGTCCTTGAAGTCTCGAAGGGCCAGGGAGACCGCCTTCAATTCCAGGACATTTATGTGTAGCCTTTTTTCCCGCTCTGACCACAGCCCTTTTGTAGAATTTTGATCTAAGTGAGCGCCCCAACCTTCGTTTGAGGCGTCGGTAAAGAGTTGGATACTGTGGTCCTTGGGATGAAGGTCTGCGCCTTTCATCACATTTGAGGGGTTTTGCCACCAATTTAGGTGGGCTACAATGGCTTCTGTCCAAGGAAGGAGGTTGTCCAGCGACTGAGGATATCTCCAGTGCTCCTTGAGATGAAACTGAAAGGGCCTCATGTGAAGGCGTCCCTCCGGGACCATTTTCTCCGTTGAGGCTAGCAACCCAATTAGAGACATCAAACATCTTGCAGTCAAAACACGTTTTGACTTGAGTCGTAGGATCAAATCCTGAAGTTTGAGCCATCTCTCGTGAGTGGGTCTTATAAGGGCTGAATCTAGGTGGTATTCGTAGCCCACGAACGAAAACACCTGAGTAGGTTTCAGTTCTGATTTTTCCTGGTTGATTATCCAACCCAAGGATTGGGTTAGGTCTACCACTGCCTGTGTGTCCCTTTGAGATTCCTCCTGGGACTGGGACCTGATCAGCCAGTTGTCCAGGTATTGGTGAATTCTGAGTCCTCTTGAGAGGGCCATTAGTTTCACTTCCTTTACGATCATCGTAAAGACCTGGGGGGCTGTGGCCAGTCCGAAAGGAAGGGAGGTGAACTGGAACACCTGGGCCTTGTAGCAAAACCTTAGGTACTTCCTTGAGTTTGGATGGATGGGGATGTGAAGGTATGCGTCCGACAGGTCTATCGACGATACCCACTCCCCTGGGACCAGGGAAGTCCGGATGGACTCCGTGTTTTCCATTTTGAACTTTTCTACATGTAGAAAAGTGTTGAGCCTGCTTAAGTCTATGACTGGCCTCCACCTTTGGTGAGGCTTGGGTACTAGGAACAGGCGACTGTAAAACCCGAGAGATTTTACGTTTTCCACCCTTTCGATGGCGTTCTTTGACAAGAGAGACTGGATACAAGTGGCCAAGGCTTGGTCTTTTTGTTGGGCCTTGTACTCTGATAGAATCAGAGGAAATCTGATCAAGTTTGGCTTTGAACGGAATGGCAGAACGTAGCCATTGGTGATAATGTTTAACACGTTTTGAGAACATTTGTTTGTTAGCCAGTCTCTCTTGAAAGAACGGAGGCGACTTCCTACTGGTGGACTGAGCGAGGCTTTGGAGGAGTCATTGAGAAGGGGGGTTTCCACGTCCCCTTCCCCTATTGTGGGGTCGAAAACGACCCCTAGAGCCTCTGAAGTTGGATTTTCCTCTTCCCGAGGGAAAGGATTGGTTACTGCTTTGAGAGGTATTGCCCCCATAGGGGCGTTTCCTGTAGGAGCCTCTTTTCTTGTGGGGGCCACGAAAGGGCTTATTCTGGTAGGGTGCAAAACCCTGAGAATCTTTTGAGGTGCCTTTTTTGAGAAGGAAGTCCTCACCTTCCTTTACAAGTTCAGACTCGAACAAGGAGGAGTCCCAGAAGGACGAGTTCCTAAGTTCTTGGCGTCTCATTTCCCCTAGCTGGGGATGTAATAGAGTCATTTCGGCTTCGCGCCTGAGCAAGCCGGTATTAGCCATGGAATATAATTCCCTCTGGAGAATATGGGCTAGCGATTTGCTGAGACAGGTAAGAGCTCTATGTTGAACAAGGACTGTCTTGTTCCAAAAATCCAAGTACTCAGCAACTTCCTCATATCCGCGCTTTGCTGCTTTCTCAGGATTGGCACCTTTCTGGATCTGAGACTTTATCTTCTTGACAGTCGACTTGATGCTATATTGGCACTTTTCCAAGGAAGCATTGCAAGAAGAAGAGGTTTTGGCAAAGACAGCGGTGAAATTGAGGGTTGAAATATTTTGTCTAGCCTGATGTTCCAGCTCCTTAAGGACTGGCAGAGGGACTTTGGCTACTGGTGCCCTAGGAGGTCTAGGAGTAATACAGATCTTGGCAAAGTCCGTATTCAGCTCCTGGATTTTGTCTTGAAAAGTGGGCTGTCCAACCTTATACCACTTAGAAGTGGATGGAGGAGGCTTGACATATTTTCCCTCAGATAAATTGGCAGCTTTGAAATAATGTTGAAATTTATCAAAGGCGTCCTTGATAACTGAGCTAAGTGGTAGGATAGAGGAAGGACCTCTAGGTCTGAGCTCTTGACGGCCTTTTTCGTCATCCAGACCCAACACTGAAGTTGAAGACCTAGGCATAGAGTCCCTGGGGTCAGGGAGAGAAAGAATGCGCCTGAAGGTGTCTACCTCTTCAGAGTATTGGGAGGGAATGTCAGACAGGGCTACTTCCCTATAATAAGGGGGGTCTGGATCATGTTGTGGGAGGTCTTGATCAGAAGCTGCGCCTGAGGGCTGAGCCCTAGAGGGCTTGGAAGACCTGTGTCTGGCCACAGGGGAGTGATCTTCCTCTGAAGATGACACATATCTGGACCTAGATTTATGCTTGCTCTTGTCAGAGTGTTTCTTAGGTCTAGGATGGATCCGAGGTTCGTCGGAATCCTCATCCAGTTGATCCGAGGCAGAGCTCGGTGCTACTGTTTGCCTGTGGCTTTGTTTTTTGTGTGAGTACGAGGAATCCTTCGGTATAGCCTCAGAAGGGGCAACGTACTGATCCGAGGAAGTTTGGTTAAGTACTAGTCGAGGAGGGAGTGCTGGACCAACGTCCACATCCATTGCCTCGGACTGTGCATTAGTACTTGACCTCGGAGGGGGTAGGTCCAGATGAGCAGCAGAGTTGCTGGATGGACCAGCTTTTGAAGCATGAGGCGAGGGATCAACCTCGGCAGGCTTTTTAACTGCCAACTCCTCTCGGAGTGATTGAAATGCTTCTAACATGGATGCCTGGAAGGAACCCATTTGCTGCTGGATATGTATATTTAAGGAATCACCCAGGGATTTCTCTAGATTTCTTTGAATTTTGTTTTGTAAAACAGTACCTGGGGTGGGTGGAACAGCTTTGGCTGGGGTCTTTAGTGATAAAGAACTGAAGGCGAGAGGTTGAGGACGGGGGGGTGAGGTAAAGAGGTTATCGGCAGCACTCTCAAGGTCTGCATTAGAACCAGTAAAAGAGTCCCCATCGCCTTCACCCAAGAGATCTAGTTCATCTTTGGAACTAGTTTCCGCTTTTTGCTTTTTTAAGTACCGCTTCCTGTTTTGAATTTTTTGCAATTGTTCATCAGTGAGAGACGTGCAAATATGGCAGGGTGCTTCAAAAGTGACACAGGGGTCATCTCCCTTGCCAGCCTCCCTACAGGTAGGGCAGTAATTATGATTATCAAAACTGAAGCAAAAATGGCGGCATTTCTGAGCTCTTGGTTTGTCTTTGTTTGCTTGATGGAGAGACATTTTAACGCAATAAAAAGACGTACAATTGAAATTGCCTAAACCGAGAAAACTCAAAACACGCGGATTGTAAGGAAAATACTTAAGTTGTGAAATTAAAGATTTTACAGTATAATCTATGAAATCTATTTAAAGAAATATCCAAATATTAGCCTCCAACAATACGTGAATACTGAGAAATAAATGAAAATGTCTGTATATTTACAAACTGCTACCAGTCATCGTGGCCAACGAGAAAGTAGGACGATTGGTCAGAAGTTATCACGTGACGACAACTACCAGTATATCCGGTGGCTAACAAGAACGATCTTTTTTTCTAAGACGTTGGCCCGGGTGTGGCAACCCGAGAACAGCATTAAGTCCCACATGGTAAGCTATTGTAGCGTAATAAAATCAGACAATATAATTACAGCTTGTCTAACATTAATGATGTCTAACATTAATGACACCTGTGTACCGGGACAGAACTTTTTTGATGACCTGGAACTGGAAGAGCCATGTATTTGCAGTAGGCTGATTTGAAAAAACTTGCTGCAGCATGTAACAGCAATATCTTTAAAATAGTTTATTTTTAAGTGTCAGCTCTAGCAAGGCTCACGCTTCTACAGATCACTTTTTTTACCGAAATTTTTTTTTTTTGTCTCCGGACTTTCATGAATAGTGAGGTAGCGTGATGAGTGCCCGTCTCTTCACAGAAGTTAAGTGGCAATGGGCTACGTTAGTACTGGGATGGGTGACCTCTTCAGTGCACTACTCATGTCTCTGATGGCTTTGCTGCTTGCGTTAGTAGGCCGAAACCCCTTTCAGCCTTGTTTCTTCTGAGATTATCATATATGTTTAATGTCTAAAATAATATATCGCTCCATAAAATGTATAAGCACGCTTGAATTAGTTATAAACAATTACCCTGAATGTCATCATTAAAAGTGAGGTACTCATATCTGTACTTTTCCAGCAATCTGAATGCATTGTGATTTGCAAAATCTTCAAACTGAATCAAGGTACCAGGTCCATATCTAAGAACAAAAAAGTAAACAACAAAACACTTAACATCACAGGATTATATGCAATTACAGACTTTGTATTTTGTTAAAACATGGCTTAAAATATTGCAATATGCAATTTTACTCAACTTTTGTCAAGTAATACCCCATTTTACCAGAAACAGGCAAACACTCAACTTAACAATCATGGTTACAATCATATTCAAAATGTTTGTGATGTTTGTTCCCTGTCCCACTGTCAACATTTACCTGAAAATTTCATCACAATCTATGCATAACTTTTCCAGTTGCTTTGCAAACAAACAGAAAAACACATATGCCACAAAAAACATAACCTCCTTAATGGATGTAAAAATAGTATTATAGTTTCCCATACATCACTGCCTGAGGAAATAAGTGCTGGACACCATGAGATATAAACAGAGGTATAAAAAACGAAGATAAGGAGACAGTGTGGTAAGGTTAAAGGTTAAATGAAGGCCACACCATGACCATGATTTTACCTCATGGTTTCTGGTATACAGCCTGGAGAAGATTTTTCCTACCAAGTTCATGACAACCCACCCAGCCAGATACCATGGGTGAAAACCATACACACACAGTCTTTAAAGACTAAAACCCACCTTTGATTCATGATAGGGTCAATGTTACAGGAATTATTATTATTTGTTATGCAATAGTTAGCTTCAACAGCAACTTCCAGCCAAGGTTGTAAAGGATTTAGTTCCACTGACAAACAGAGAATCACAAATACAACTACACCTTTTATGAACTGCCTGCATAAATTCATCAATAAGTTCATCATATCTGGCCCCTCTCACACGTTTATGTCTCAGACCAATATATGTAGGATCTTGAAGCAACTTGTCTGTATCTGTACCCACATCTAACACCACTGGTAGACACTGCCAAAAATAAGAGAACAGTCTGGCTAGTAAAACAATATATTCAGATTTTCACTTTTACGTACCTGGAAAGTGGAAACAGAGGAATAGGAAAAGCACAAATTTTGTTTAAAATGCTGGTTACAGTTTGCTGGAGAATATTGAAACCATAATCCTGAACTATTTTTCAAACATTTTTTGAATTTGGACTTGTTCTCAACATTAGACTACCCAAGGTCAAATGTGACATCAGAAAAAAATTCCGCAGACTAGGGGCGAGTCAGTAGTGGTGGTATACTGGTATTGAGACAAAAATACTGAAATATCCTGACTACTTTCGCAACCGGAATCTTGAATGTCAGCTAGTATAATCATTGTGAAATGTAAAATATTAAATACCTATCCTGAATCTGAAGAAATTGTAAACTATTCCCTCCTTTTTCACTAGAGTTCAATGCATTTATAGTAATTTCTTTGAGAAAAACTGCCATGTTTTAGATTACGAAAAATCACTTCCTGTTTGTACTTCGTAGGTCTATTCAATTGGGGAAATGCTAAAAACTAAAACTTTTTCTGTATCCTGGAATCGGAACGGTTTTACATTGGCGGAATCCCAAACTAGAAAATCTGGGACCATTGCACCCCTACTGCAGACCATGGTTTCCTTAAGTTGTTTTCATATTCACCTCTGGGGCAAAAATAAGGAAATTATAAGGCATTTTGGGTTAGTTGAACTTCGCCTGACTTTAGAGAAGGGGTCAAATGTTAAATTGACCTTAGGGAAAGGATTCACAGCCAATGATTTACTCTAAATTGTTTTCATATATGAAACCCCCAAGATCAATAATAATGGAGATACGAGAACTTTTTGGCAAGATAACCTTTGTTGACTTTAACGCTGCAGCCAAAACGATTTACAGCATATGGTGTCCCATATAACTCCCAGGACCAATAAAATTAGTGCCTTTAACTTTGAAACAATGGTCAAAGATTGGATGAACAAAGGAGAAATGACTTACTTTGAGTATTTCAATAACTACACGCTAAAATATGCAAAAACATGGCTAAAAGAGTCTTGGATTGGGATTTTATACACTGTGGATGACCTTAAATGAAGAGATCAAGGTTAAATATTTGCAGGTCATGCAGGAGATATTATGTCTATTATACACATTAACCCAAACACGATCCAAACTACAGTAAACAATAACCAGGCCAAAATGTGCAAAAATGGCTAAAATTAACTTTCTCAAATCTGCCATTAACCCTGAAATTGAAGGTCAAGGTTACAAAGAAATAGGCTTCTTAACCTTGCCTTTATATACCCACACACAACAAATTTGAAAGCTCTAGATCAAATACTTTTTTGTGATATCTCATCTGAAAGCAAATCTTTGGGGCATTACTATTGGTATTCTGACACAATTTTTATCTCTCGCTTGTTGCTGCACAGTTTAACCTTTTAATATCTCATAGTTTGACTTTACATGAAGTAAACATAGAATTTATGAATCTAAAAATATCCCCAGAACACATTCTTTGTATTAAATTAGGGCTCAAAAACACTCATGGATAAGTTTGTACCATGAGTGACGAGTGTACAAAATACTGGAATACATTTGTTTCAAAGCCCTGGAATCTGGTTTTGACCTTTGAATACAGTACTGTCCTGATATGAACTTAGCTATGGAAAAAATACTTAAAATGCTCAACTTTGACTTTTGAATGTTTACCTGTTGAGGAGGCACACCTCCCATTGCTGTGTACAAAGACAGCTTGCCAACAGGTATGCCCATTCCGAAGGCACCCAGGTCACCAAGGCCAAGGATGCGTTCTCCATCTGTCACCACTATTGCCTGAAATAGGAAACAGATAAACAATGACTGAGCCACATTTGAGTATTTCCTAGTGTTGGTAATCAGGCTAAAATGAAAGGACATTCTGGAAGATTTTCTGAAAAAAATGGAGGACTCAAGACAGATCTGAGTCCCTTCCAATAAATTTTGTTCACCTATCTGAAGTAAATGCTTTCTGTTTAAGCAAAGGACATGCTATTTTTGATTCCAATGACAAAACATGGATTATTTAAAATATCTGAAGCCTTTAATTTCCATCCCTATTTTACCTTAATTCATGCTTTGGTTCTCAATTGTTTCCAAATCTTTAACATTCAGTTTTACCTAAAATAGCCATTCTTGTATATATGGTGGTAAAAATATCGAAACAAAAGGCGGTAAGAGGTTGATTTATGCTAAATAATCCATCATTTAAAACTATACCTGAATGTCTGTGACATATATCTATATCCTACAATTTCTAAGACATCAGTAATTTCGGCTTGTTTAAGAAAACTGAGATGGTTACCAAAAATGGAAAATTGACAAGATAGGAGTCTGTCAATATTTGACTCCTTTGAGACACCAACAGGACCACTATATGGTGGTTTATCACTATAGATGGTACATGTGCCCAATATATGTAATGATACAGTTACTGATCCTTTATATGTTAAAGCCTTTAAAGCAATACAAAACAATATTATCAAGATATAAGTATCAAAAAGTATTTAAAATGCAAGTATCTCTTACAGCATTTGCACTTGACCACAAGTTTGGTTAAAGGGATGTTTAATAAGAGGTTTATATCACAAAATCCATCTAGCAGTTATATGTAATGCACAACTCAGAGTATAAAACATTTGTGTGTACAAAATAAGCTTCATCTAAGTCTAAATAAGTTATAAATCTGACAAAAGTTCACACTAAAATGAAAAGAATGGATTTTAATAACTATATCTCTATTTTGAGCATTAATTTTTTTCTTATGTTTTAGTTTGTTTTCCTGGTTTACTTGACGGATGGGAGTTATAAATGGTATATTGGATCAATAATAATGTATTACTTGGTACTTAAATAAGCTCTGCCAATGATACATGGTATCAAAAATAACTTGTTATTTTGACATTAACACAATTTCAGTTTATAGTATTTACTTAGTAGTATCATCCTGTTTTGATCAAGTGCCTGGTTTAAATTATTTTCCTCCTACTTACTGTCTTTGTAGTATTCACGAATGAGTGTCAGTGGAGGTATTAAGGAATTACTGCTGTGTCAGGAGTTTTGTTTATCCAGGGACACGGTATTGCATGCAAGAAATCAATAGGTTTACTTAGGCCATGGGTTTTTTACTACCACTTCTGCATCAGTTAACATGAAAAATTTTCTTATTACTCTAACAGACTAACATGTACTTGATCATTTGAAATTTTCACATAATTAAGACAGAGTTAGAAGTTTTTATGAAATATTATCAATATTTAAGCAGTACTTCTGGAAAGCTTTTGTTTTCAAATGTTATTAACCAATTTAAAGAAACTCTTGCTAAATTTATGATTTTTAATTCATTCAAAAGCTTGTATTTCACATATTCTAACAGAAGGTATCATGTGAATATTTCCAGGTACTATTCTCTTTATACACCAATTGAGGGAACAATAACTATTAAAACAATGAGACCAGACAGATACCTGGGCCGGGATTCACAAAAGGTCTTAAGTCTTAGACAATTTTTTTGCTTGGACCAGTCAAGTTATGACTTTTGTCTTAGCTAAGATTTCTCTTAAATTGGGATTCACAAAAAGTGCTTAGAAAAATCTTAGCTGAGACAAAATTTGTGCAAAAAGTCTTAACTACTTTGAATTCAAATTAACAAGTTTTAGTAAAACAAAAACATTTTTCATCGATAAATACACCAAACATGCTCTTCAAAATTATAAAACAGATTTGGTTACTTTTTTTGTAAATTTATGTAAAAATAGTAGTCTTTGTGTTTTATTGTGAGTCAGCCATTTTTATGACAATATTTTTACCACAAGAAGGTAAAATGTGGAAATTTATAGGTAATTAAATGATTTAAATTTCTATTACAATCCACAGAAATTACTTTTATAGAAAGTATAGATCCCATAGTATATTTCTTGTTGGCATAACAAAGGGTAAAATGTAAATACATGCAATGGAATATTTTAAAAGTGACTTAAGTCTGCCCTGCAGTGGTCTTAAAGTTATGACAAAATCTAAGACAATATTTTGTCTAAGACCTTTTGTAAATCCCATTTTGTCTAAGCATAAAAAGTCTTAACTTTATGACAAAATTCTTGCACAGTTAAGACTTTTCCCTTAAAGTTAAGACAGTTTTTTGTCTAATACCTTTTGTGAATCCCGGCCCTGGTATTTCATTGTTAGCCTGAGCAAATGTAATATCCAAACAGATTTAACTCACATTTTGTTACTTAAGCAAATGATGTTTTATGCATTGAAACACCCTTTAACTATTCCAATAATTTATGATTCTGGCTTGAACTTTGTGGGATTTATTTCAAGTAAGTGAAGCTATGCTTTTGAAGAAGATATTATCCACAAAAAGCACAATGACGAATTCTGTGTTTTAAACAAGAACATAGCTCTATAGGGATACTTTAATAACTTACTTTTACTTGCTTTTCTGGCCAATTACACAGGATATCATAAACATGACCAATATCATTGATGGTAATGTACAATCCTCTAAAAATAGAAAAATACAGTAATAAGGAATATTGTAATCACTATAAACTTTACAATACCTAAATTTTGAAACAAGTTTTGACAAACTGGAATAGGAACTGGAAGTATCGCTGCACCATTTCTCAGGATATATCCTAAGGATGGGAGTCATATAAAGCTTTAATTTACAGACATACCTTACTGGTCCAAAGAAATATCATTTTGTCATAACCTGTGCATTGTGGTTGTTTGCAAATCCCAAATCAAGAAATATAAGAGCTGCATGAATTCAAAAAGAAATACAGATATGTAAAGAATCAAATCAATTTCTCTTTATTATTTACCCACAATTTTACTGGTGAACAAATATTTAAAAAAACACCTACTTTGGTTTCCTGAAAATAAATCCAAAGTTTTGACATGCCTGGCCAACTGTTGGTGTGTATATAATTGGTGCCATTTCTTCAATATTGTCTGAAACAACCTAAAATAACAGAAAATCCAATTTTAAAAGACCATCCTTACATCCTAGAAGTTTCTTTAAAATGGAGTATAACACTCTAACATTTACAATAGATAATCAATGAGAAAATGTAACTTTGACCTTTGCTGAGAAAAACAATTAACCTATCACACTTTCTCACATTTATTAAATATGGCCAACATACCTTATAGAAAAGCTTTTCATTTCTATCTTGAAGTGCTGTCAAATAGATATACTTGTCTAAATCATGTTGCCAGTGTCGAAAATTATTTACTATTCTAACAGCTTGTTCCTCCTGTGTGAAAACTGTTGGAGGTAATAAACCATGGATACCCATAATTTGACGTTCTTTCAGGGTGAAAGCCATACCCTATAAAAATAACAAATTATCCATGACATTATTACATGCATACACAAACTCTGCATAGGTTTGGCTCTTGGGATATTAACCCCAAAACTGATAGTTATCGAAAAAATTTAACAAAATTAACTTTTCCTTGTAACTGGATAATTTTTCAAAAATATATTTTAACTAGCGCATCGGAAAACTGATGCAAATTGTATCCACCGTAAAGACAATGCACCAAAACCTCTAGGACCAATAATAAGCAAGTTATAAGCACTTTTAAGTTTGGCTGTCCTCATTTGACCTTCAAGGAGGGGCCCAAGGTCAAATCCGACCACGCCAGAAGATTCCCAGCCCATGATTTCCTATATGTTGGTTTATCATCCCAAACATCTAGGACCAATAATAAGCGAGTTATAAGCACTTTTAAGTTTGGCTGTCCACATTTGACCTTGAAGGAGGGGCCCAAGGTCAAATCCGACCACACCAAAATATTCCCAGCCCATGATTTTCTATATGTTAGTTTACCATCCCAAACCTCTAGGACCAATAATAAGCGAGTTATAGGCACTTTTACCTTTGGCTATCCTCGTTTGACCTTGAAGGAGGGGCCCAAGGGCAAATCCGACCACGCCAGAAGATTCCCAGCCCATGATTTTCTATATGTTGGTTTACCATCCCAAACCTCTAGGACCAATAATAAGTGAGTTATAGGCACTTTTACCTTTGGCTATCCTCGTTTGACCTTGAAGGAGGGGCCCAAGGTCAAATCCGACCACACCAGAAGATTCCCAGCCCATGATTTCCTATATGCTGGTTTACCATCCCAAACCTCTAGGACCAATAATAAGCGAGTTATAAGCACTTTTAAGTTTGGCTGTCCTCATTTGACCTTGAAGGAGGGGCCCAAGGTCAAATCTGACCACACCAGAAGATTCCCAGCCCATGATTTCCTATATGTTGGTTTACCATCCCAAACCTCTAGGATCGATAATAAGCGAGTTATAAGCACTTTTAAGTTTGGCTATCCTCGTTTGACCTTGAAGGAGGGGTCCAAGGTCAAATCTGACCACATCAGAAGATTCGCAGCACATGATTTCCTATAGGTTGGCTTCACATTGCAAACCTCTAGGACCAATAATAAGGGAGATATAGGCACTTTTAAAGTCCTCTATGTGGGTTGCTTCGGCACTCTGTGGATGACCTTCAGTTAGGAGCTTCAAGGTCAAATGTGTGCAAGGTTGTAGAGGACATGTATATGTGTCATACATATCACCTATGAAGAGATTTAACCTTCTACCTATGAGGAACAGCCAGTAGAAAAATGTAGATTATTTACAAAGAAATGCCCGTGGCGGCCATCTTGTTTTTCAGAATGAGGCTATTTTCCTTCCCAGAGAAGCTTACCCCCCAATAAAGATATCCTGCAAATTTGGTGAACCTAGCTGCTGTTGTTTTCCTCTTAGAGCGTTAACGCCGAAAATCTCTCTACACGCGGCGGCGGCGTAGCGAACGCTAAACCAATGTATCCACCGGATGCTTCCGGTGGATACAATAAAATTGATAATCAAGTGACTGTGAAAATATTATCAGGGGTCTCAAAAGAAATGAAAACCAGTGTTTCATTAACCTATCACTAATATGGTAAAAATGGAGCAAACTCTATACAACAACAAGCAATCAGTGCCGATACACAGGCTCTGTGTCAGCTGTGTGTTTTGAGTTTCGGAGTGGAAGTGAAAGAAGAAAAGGACACACAAGTTGTGCACTGCAAATGGTATCCAGAAGTAAAGTTCAAAGTTAGCTGTTAACGTGTAAAAAGTAGGTGTAAAACATAATTATTTAAATGAAATACTGTAAATGCAATAGTTTTCAAGTTATAACTGATTTACTCTCAAATTAGCTTTTGTTCAGCATTGCACTGAGCTAAGTGCACTTAGAATTCTCCAAGTACAATAGTTTTCAAGTTACAACTGATTTACTCAACAGTGAGAACCTGAAAGTAGCTATGGCTGAGCTATGCAATGAGCTACAGGTTAACAATTAAAATGTGGCAATAAGTGTGCAAAATTTAACTGAGGTGAGTCAAACAATACAATAGCTGGAGGTTAAAAACTCAATAATTTCACTGCCAGGTGGCCATAACTTCATTCATATTGGGACTTTAAGGTGCCAATAAAAGAAGAATGTCCCTTTTGTCGTCCTTTATAAGTGGACAAAGTGTAGCTGAGGTCAGTTGAACAATAAGATACCGAAGGCTGAAAACTTCCTTTTTTCACTGTAAGTTGACCATAACTTCATTGATATTTGGACTTTAAGGTGACTATAACATCAGAATATCCCTTCTGGCAACCTTTATAACTGTGCCAAGTTTTATTCTAAAAATTTAAACATTAACCGAACTTAGGGCTGAAAAACCCTACATTTTAAGTTTAAGATGGCCATAACATTATTAATATTTAAATCATAAGGTAGAGTCTTCCTTAGTTCAGCCTCAATATCAATATAAGATAGATTCTTTAAAAATAGAACTAGAAAACGGTTTTCGCTGACAAAAACGAAGTGGCCCTGATGAAAAAGTACGAAGTAATCCATAAAAGATGTTAACATATGCAATGTGTTGGTAATGCTTATAATTGTATGAATGGTAAATTAATTCTATAGAAACCTTCCTGTGAGTAAGCCTAATCAATGTGTCAAGTTTAACTGATGTTAGTTGAAAAGTCAGTCAGTTGGGGGCCGAAAACCCATTTTTTATTGTAAGATGACCATAGGTGGACTTCAAGGTGGACAGAAAATAAGAATGTCCCTTTTGCCATCCTTTATAGGTGTGCAAAGTTTAACCGAGGTCAGTTGAACAATAAGATAGTTGGAGGCTGAAAACCCCCTTATTTCACTTTAAGGTGGCTACCACTCCATTCATATTGAGAGTTTAAGGTGACCATAAGTATTATTTTTATCTATTTTAATACCAGTGATAATTTAGATATAAAAAAATGGAAAAAGAAAGGAGGCAGAGGATTTTATTCCAATTTGATGATTTTAAGCAGGCCATAGGTCCATTAACATTTTGGGTTTAAGGTCACCATACAGTCAGGATATTCCTTTGGCAAATCTTAATATATGTGCCAAGTTTGGTTGAAAAAAGTGAAAAACTAAGTGAACTGGAGGGCTAAAAGCCCCTTTTTTGACATTAAGGTGACCTTAAGATTGCAGATACAGGGCTAAAACTTTGGAATGTAAAGATTACCAAAACGTAGCTTAATAAGTTATTCCAACAAAACGCCGAAATCCTGAATGTTTGAGATACAGACAAAGTATCCATTTTTAAAAAATTTACGAAAATAAAACGCCTCCCATTCAGGCATCTATGGTCCGACTGATCAGAAAATCCTTTCCGACCTTCAAAATTTGGTCTAGAATGTACCTGATAAATTTTATACCACTGGTGTGTGTGTTTTTTTCCGAAACGCGATGACAGGGTGTTTATGAAAAATGCTTACGGTTACCTTAAGTAAAGCTTAAGGTCTGCGCAAAGTATCCCACAAATTTTTCCCGCCCCTATAGTTTTACAGAAAGATAAGAAGGAAAAAAAATTGAAAGCCCAAGAAGTTATTCAACGGAGACCATAATCCTGTGGCGGCGGCTGCAGCAGCGGTGATCAGTCGAACTTACTTGAAAACAAATAAGCGTCCCTGACAGGCCGCTTAATTAGAAGAACATATTAATATATTCCTGGATGAGATTTTAGCTCTATAAGCCACATAGTTTGACAGCTACAGGGCTTAAAAGAGCCAAAAGTCTATAAACTGGGTCAGTGTACACATTTTAAAGATCTCAAGGTGACCTTAAATCAAAGCTACAGATTTTAAATTTTCACAAACAAATACTGCATATAGAAAATATATTTAATACAATATACTTATCAGACTTACCAATTCCAAGTTACGGGGCAAAATATGTGAAAAATGTCAAAAAAGGGTCACTCAGGTTGGGGTTTAGAACCCTCATATGCAGGTTAAATGTCTATTTAAAGCCTTGATTTTTGGCACATGTAAAAAGAACATATTTATATATTCCCATATGAGATTTCAGCTCTATCAGTCACATAGTATGACAGCTATAAGGCTTAAAAGTGGCAAAAAGTCTATAAATTGGTTCTCTGTTGGCATTTTAGAGACCTTAAACTTAAAGTGACATTAAACTTAAAGCTACAGACTTAATTTTTTTACAGAGGGAGATTACATATAGGAGTTATATCTCACACAGTTTGAGACTTTTCAGACTTACCATTTCTAAGTTACAAGGCAAAATATGTGAAAAATGTGGAAAAACGTCACTTGATTGGGGTGTTTAAAAGTCCTTATACACAGATTAAATGTCTATTAAAGACCTAGATGTTTGGCAAATGTAAGAAAAACACACCAATATAGTCCCAGATGATATTTCATCAAGATGAGAGACACAGTTTGAAAGCTAATGGGCTTGAAAATAGCAAAAAGTCCATAAATTGGGTCTCTGTGGGCAATTTTGAGACCGTAAGGTAGATATTATTAACTGAGGTCAGGCAAGTTCAAAGTAGGCAGTTATAACTTATAAGGGGATTAAAGAGGGGGAGTAATTAGCAGTCTTGGAACAATTGTCCCTCATTTTTTGGCTCATTGAATAGAAACTTAAATAATTTGATTTGTTATTATTATCAATTGTACTAAACTTTTTAAAAGAAACACTATTATCAAATTGAATCAGATATATCAATGAAACTTTTATGAAAATTTAATCTACATTGAATGTTTATCAATAAAGATACAGAAAAAGTTTAATTCAGTTGTAATGATTATATAACACACAAACTTTTGAAAAATTAGTAAATATTTACTTAAAACTAAAAGTACTTAAAAAGTACTTAAAAGTACTTGTAAGTACATCAAATTTAAATTGTACTTAAGTACAATTCAAGTACATGTACTTGAAATTTGAAAATGTACGTAAGTACATTTTAGTACTTTGAAAAATGTACTTAAGTACAATGTACTTAAGTACAAAGTACTTTGACCCCAACCCTGATACGGTGACCTTATAGTTAAACCTACAGCCCTTAAATTTTTACACTGGCAAGGATTACATATGAAAGTTATACATAGTACAGTATGAGACTCATAATTACCACTTTCAAATTACAGGGCAAAATATGTGAAAAATGTAGCAAAAAATCCCTAAGTGGGGTCTTTATGGACCTCAAACAAAATTTTACCCACAACAAGTCTTGGTTTTCGGCACATGTAATAAGAATACATTAATATGTTCTCGGGTAAAATTTTAGCCAGGTTAGCCTCACAGTTTGTGACCTAGAGGGCTTTAAGTGGCCATAGCTCCATTTCAGACTTAAGGTGGCCTAAGTTCTTTATTACTGAGATTTTAAGGTCACCTTAAAATATGGATCTTCCTTTGGCCACCCTTTACATGTTTACCAAGTTTGAAAAAAAAATACTGATCTGTTTTTGAGTTATCACATACACAACAAAATTTCTACGACGACAGCGCGACGGACCTGGATCCAGTATATCCCCGACTTTTGTCTGGCGATATAACAACATGTTTAAACAAAATTCTGTTAATGCAATAGCTTTAAAGTTACAACTGATTTACTCAACAGTGAACTTCAAACTAGCAATTACTCAGCTATGCAATGAGCTACATGTCTGCAATTTTACTATGTTACAGCTAACTCAAAAGTAGATGATTATCATATTTAAAGATAATTCTCTAAATGCAATAGTTTTCAAGTGATTTACACAACAGTGAGAACCTCAAAGTGGCTGACATAAAAATGTGGGTTTCAGACTGAGTGTATTTTATTGTAGAAGACCTAGCTACTCACTTATGGCTATTAGTAAAGTAATTCCCGAAAGAAAAAATAAACTAGAACACAATGACATGGATACAATTGCACAGTATGAAATATTTATTAAATTTTTAATGCAGTATTTTCTAAGTACAAACACAGCGTCAATCGATTCATACAAGCACACATAAAATTACAATATTTATCAAGTATAGCATGTACAGCATATACCCATGTTTTGGATTTTGACCTGACATGTCAACGGAGTTTCCTTTTTGACCTCAAACGCATCTGGGAATGTTGTATTAGGTTTGCGCTATATAAATTTTTCTATTCTCTTCTATTCTATACACTAAAAACAACAATATATCCAAATGCATATATATATAATATACATACATTAAAAAACAACAATATATCCTAATGGGAAAAGAATGTAGATAATCAATTTACAAGATATTGCTGGGTTATATGTTCCATAATGTTCATGTAAGCTTAAGTGGTACTGGTCCCAAATCTGTCCCTCCATCAAGATAGGATGGCAGCTCCTCTGAAGATACTACCTTCATTTTTTTTAAACTTTAATTTCGACTTTGCCCAGTAGATTAAAATTGTCTGGGTATGAACACTGGTGTCTGGATCTACAATTATTTCAGAATGGTTAACCGCATCGTAAGTATAATCAGGATCCTGATGCAGTTGTTTCTGGGCTTCCCACTGGTCATGTAGTTGATCCTTATTTTACCACCTTTTTAATAACTAGTATACGGGTAGAAGCCTTCCTGTCTGGTAATAATTCCTTGTATACAGTACATGGGGTAGATGTAGTGTCTGCGAGTCCAAACACCCATTGGTCAGATGATGGGCCTCTGTAATATCTGGGCCTTGTGGTGAAACAAGGTGTCATCAATCTGGATCAGCACCCCTGGGCTACCCAATCTGTGTGGATTATTAAAGAGCTCAGTGGAACAGACTTCCCTTATAAACTGGAAGTTCTGCTGGATGTATGCTCTATCCACAAATGACCAAGGTCTCAGCTACATCCATCCATTAAATGTCTTGGCTCCACATGCAGAGCACATGTATATACTTCTCCAGGGGCAACTGTTTTTTTGTGAAATAACATCCTTCATGTATAATATAGAATAGTAAGACCTGGTTCCACACTTTGTCTTCTTGCAATGCCAAGCATAACCATCATTGAGCTGTTTCCTGTCTACAAGGACCATGTCCAAGGCACAGGTGGAACAAGCCCTTCTTCTAGCAAGAAGCCCTTTGTCCATACGTAGATTATAATATTCATCGTGCTGTCTGTGGAGATGACATCTTTCACTTCATCTTGGAAAGGATTCATTTAACACACCTTAGCAGTTTTCAAATTAATTGTGCCTCCTTACAATAACAAGGGCTATTTATACACAAACCCAGTAGATATTAATTGCAATAACAGCTATTATCAGCATTCATTAGATATTAATTGGTTTAACATGCCATAAAAAGATGAATAAGCTAGTTTCTCTTGGGAGGGCAGGGGAAGCCACAGCAGATTAATTACATCAATCTGTTACTTCAAAATGAAGGGGACTTAACATCAAAGGTGATAGAAATTTACTAGAAAATATATACCGGTATATATAAAAAAATAATCACTTAAGTTTCAGTACACATTAACCTTTACTTGCATGCCGATTTCTCACAAACTACACACGTTACAGCAGTGTGTAATACATCATGGTAAAGCTACTCTTGTAGCACTTTAATTGGAGTTTGTTTGATAAATGTTGCATTTTCTGTTAGGTGCATGGTAACATGTGGTTCGAGAATTTATTTTACCCAATTATGGGGACAAGGAACATTGAGGCACTGTTCAGAACTGACAGACGATCACCACCTAGACCCATGTTTTAACTGCGTTTTGACTGAATAGCACTACGCCTTTTTCTTCACTTGATCTCAATTATGTTTCCATGTTTAAGTTAACATGAAAAAAGTTTTGGGAATTTATTTGGGAATTGGTATCACCATGACAGTTGTTCACGTTTGCCTGTAAGGTAAATGACTATCCTCTGTGCAGTACCTTATTGAATTTGGGATCTCTGAGCACACTTATTCCCTTTTCCCTGCAGTCGGATCTGTCTTCTTCTATACGGAGTACCGCTGTGGTATGTATCCATCTCTGTAGAACAGAAATATTACCCTGTTTATGAAAAAGTGTGCGATGGAAACTATTGACTAGCTTAGATGTCAATGAAGCCATGGTTGGTCAGTAGGGAAAGACTTGACTTTCCAGTCAACCTCAAAATTCTAAACAGTCACACAAACGTAAACATCATAAGATGACGATGAAACCATGGTGTGAATGAATCCCGGCAGTGTTGGACATACTGCAATAATAATAATAATAAAATTAACATTGGTTGAAAGAAACTTTCACTTATTGGTTAGAGGAAGTACAAACAAGTTCACTAAGACAAAACATTCAGAAGTGCTACTGCTATGCCTAGTCGTTTTGCACGTGTATTTTATTTAATTTAAAGGACACAATGGAGTAGTTGTTAATCTATTTACCTTGCAACTGTTAATTCGTTTGTTCAAATCCCAGGCCAACTTTAATAAGGAAAGGTGGTAATCACTTTCTGATGTCCAATGGTAAGATGCTCAGAATCTTAATCAACTGGAATTGTTGCTCTCTATCCCCTCAACTACCTGTTATCATCTGATATTTACAATATGATGAGAAAATTGTGAAACCTAAATCAGTCAACCAGACTTTGTTCATTCAAGGTTTGGCTATTTTAAATGTTTTCAATACTAATTAGCTTATATTTGAAGTTTTAGAAACTTGTAAAAATATAAATAATACATCCATCAAAGTGGTTCTGGTTTCAATATCATGTTAGAAAGGAAATTGTTAATATTTGCATGTTGTTGACTCCTCTCAGAATCTGATAATATTCATTTTATTAGTTTCCTCTCTGAGAGAGTAATTTTCTCTCTTACTCTGTAAAAGTGTCTACATCTTTCAGCAGTTCTACATATACAAATGGAAGACATGTTGCTGTATTCACAAAAACTCTTGTGTTAATATCAAATATAAGACTTTTAGCACAACTTTGGACAAAAATCATTTGTCTCAGTCTAGCATAATTCACAGAATGTCCTAAACTTATCTTTGGTCATAACTCTAAGACTGGCTAGATGCGGTATTATATACTTATATGATAAGATTAGTCTTAAATATTGCTACCATGTATATTTTTCCCATTTCAAAACTTTAAATGGCTAAAATTAAATCAAAACCAATTACTACACCTTGTAGTTTATTTAATTTGATTTATTTCAGTTTAACATTGATTTCAACATAATATACATGTCATATCATGACAGATAGTTTTGTGGTTAAAAAAAACCCTGTATATACTAGTTAATGTTGGTCAAGATTCTGCTTTGCAAACGGCATCTGTAAGCAACTATACCAATGTCCCAACATAGGGTTAGGCCCTAGGTTTGAACTTCCGAACTCAGAGGTGAGAGGTGAGTGTGTTGCTTATTACACCAGAATTCCCTCTCTAAGTAGTGTTTCATACAAATGACACTCTACCAGTGTGTTTTTAACAAGGACAATGTTGTTTGTGTGGCAGTACACTGAGTGCAAAGTTCTTGTGTGTGGATCTACCAGGGAGTGGATTTGCTGTATTTTGGATATTGACCTTCTTTTGGAGTGAACAGAATAGTTCTGCACACACCCTGAATATCTGGATCCCAGATAGCATTCCGACATTAGGCCAACATTGGCCCAACATCGGCACATCTATCCGTCCGACATTGGCTTGCCAACGTTGGCCCAACGGCTTTTTACGGCGGAGACGATGTTGGCCCAACGTTGGCAAGCCACCGGTAAAAAAATTTTACTCAATGTATAGCATCGGCCAGTCAGATTGCAGCATGATGTTATATGGCCATTGTTTCACAGAAGGCAAGTGATAGACAAATTGTGGGAGGATCTTAGTTAAAGGAATCCCTGATAAGTCACATGACCAAACATTAACAATGGTGGAATATTGTCATAAGGTGATAGTCCATAATCCAGTGATAAAATTATCATATTCACAAACAACTTTTTCAGTGTGAATTTATAATGAGAATATTATTTTTATGTCTAAAATTGTTAAATAGTTAGTTAAAATTTGTGGGCTCACTGAAATATGATTTTTAGACATACCATAATACATATTTTTTTACTAAGTTTCCCAAATACCCTATTATTGCTCACCGCCATCTTGAATAAAAATCCACCGTTGGCCCAACGTTGGCAAATATAGAGATATCTAACCTGAGTAGTGGTCGGCAAGCCACCGTTGGGCCAACATTGGCAAAATCTGCTGACGATATGACCGATAGCTAACATTGGGCCAACGTTGGCCAAATTTGCTGACCATGCCACCAACAGCCAACTTCGGTCTGACGGCAGAATGCTATCTGAGATATAGATATTTCATGTTGCTGGACACTGGACAGATCACGGGGTACAGACATTTGTGTGTTAGTGGATTCCAAACAGATCAGAGGAAAGATCATTGGACACAGTGGACAAACATAACTGTTAATTATATGGATAGGACGATGGTCAGGTCAAATTGCTTTCATTATTGTATTATTGTATAAACTATTAAGAGTATCTCAGTTGACTGTAACCATTATTTCAATTGTTAAGTAAATTTGTTTAGGAAATTTGTTTGTCTTTTTCTGTTGTAACATAAAAGACACTGGTAATTGCTACCGGCTTACCCTGTGAACGTAAAAGTAGTTTGTTATTTATGTGCTATAAAGTTAGAAAGTTATATGCCAAGTTTTCAAGTTTTTAAAGTTTTTTTTAATATTATACTTGATGCAAATATTTTAATAATGCAGTAACTCTACATATACAACAATATTTACAAATATGTATTCTGCCCAAAAATAAAGCAACTGCACTATACAATAGATCATGTAAGTGACATCAAATGTATATATATTTTTAAAAAATTGGGGTGGTGAGGGGGGTAAATATGTTGTTTTTTTTTCCCCCAAAATTATTTTATTTACCCTTTTTAACAATTGTGCACAGAATCTGGGAGTTCAAGGGTAGCCAACCCACCATCAGATTCTTGTCGATGTGCGTTTCATACACAGTATGAGTGTAAACTTGACAGGTATATTTCATTAACAGACCACCACTAATAATAGTACAATGAAGAAATACTTAAACTCAAAGTTAATAGTAATCAAAAATTAATTTTGTTTAAGTACTCATCAATTAGGAGCTTTACTCTTGAAATATTACAAAATGTGTAAAATTTTATCTACACAAAATTGTAAATAGTTATAACCTTTTTTGTCAAGCAAATACACAAAGACAGCTTTGTAAAACTGTAAGTTTTTTTTTATCTTCACATTTATACTTGCATCTTTATAACTTTGTTTTTTAAACTTACATATATTCCAACAGCTATATATTGAGTATGCTATGATTGTGATAACTAGGTTTCTAACTTCACTTTTTTGTGTTCTGTCCAGAAATCCTAGCACAATATGTTTCAGTCTTAAAGTTATTTTTAATTCATCACCAATTAAAAACCAAATATTTCTTACTCTATCACAGGAAAACAGCATGTGTGAAACATTTTCTATATCTTTACAATATTCACAAAATTTTGAAATATCTTTATCCTATCTATTGACCCTCTCTCCACAGCTTAAAAAATTGAGAAGTATTTTATACTTAAATTCAGCAAATTAAACAATATGCCAATCATTCCTTGAGATAATTGTCTCAGTTTCATTTTGCCACATATTTTCAGTACAGGCTTTAATAATTTTTTTTGTGATCAAAACATCATAAAGAATTTTAGAATTTATTGAGGAAAGGTCAAAAACAGAGTTCCCTAAAGTTACTTTTCTACTATAAGCTTTCGCTACATTAATATACTTACAGCATTTAGGATCAAATTTTTTAGCAATATTAGAAATAACCTTTCTTAAAAAAGTGTATTCACTCATCCAGTTTTGTTTATGTGTTAGTCTATTAAAGACATAATTTTCACTAACCCACTTACCATCACCATCAAATAAATCTTTAATTAAAATAAAGCCACAATCTATCCAGTTTTTGAAAACACAGAGGAAGTTCCTTGAATCTGAAAAGTTCATTCCCCATATAACTTGTGAGAAAAAGTCATAATTATTTTGTTTCACAATTGGCTGTATATATTTACATGAGTGATATGCACTAATTACATCTTTGTAAAAAAGGGGAGTTTTTGTAAGCAATCAATTTATTTATATTTCTGAAGTTCATTTTTAACAATATATGCAATGGTATCTCGCATTTTTGGCGGTGCATTTGAAAGATTTTTGCTGTTTTTGGTTCATCAATTAACCTTGGGATCCAAGAAGCTTTCAATGCTCTTTCTTTGGAGAAGATATCTGTGACACCAAGGCCACAGCACCTTGTGCTTCCAATAACTGCTCTCATTTTAACCTTATGAATTTTTCCCCATAGAAAACAAAATATCATGTTTTCAAATTGCTTCAGTATACTTTCAGGTACAGTTAGGACAGATAGGTGGAAATTTATCAGGGGTATGGCTCGTGAATTTATTATTACTGCCTTTCCCAGAACTGTGATTTTTCTTTATTTCCACTTAAGCAATAAGTTTTGAAATAGTTTGAGTTTTGGATCCCAATTTTTTATATGCCCTTTTGACTGTCCATTCCTACATAAACCCCAAGAATTTTAATTGTTTCAGTGTTGAATTTGATTTGATAAAAATTTTTTGGATTGTTTCTCAATGTTCCTAGCCATAGTCCTTCACATTTTTCCATATTTAATTTTAGTCCAAAAAACAAAAAAAAAACAGTGAAATCATGTATTATTTGAAGTGCATGGACTATGGAAGAATTATTTGACTCGGTCAATGGTGTGTCATCTGCATATTGAAGGACTTGGATTTCTGTATCTCCAATTTTAATACCATCAATGTTTTTTGACATATGTAGTTTTGTTGACAGCATTCGACAGATAGGATAAATAAAAGTGCTGACAAAGGGCATCCATGTCTAATTCCCTTTTCCCTAGCTATCTTATTATTTAACCATCCGGTATTTTTTTATGATAAGAAATGGATCCATATATATTATATTAATGCATTTGCAAAAAAAAAATCCCCAAAGCCAAATTTCTCAACTGTTTTTTGCATAAATTCCCAACTGAGGCTATCAAAAGCTTTTTTAAAAGCAAGCCCAATTACCGAACCAGGTTTTCAAATTCACATTTTTCAATTACATCAGAAATCAATCTTATATTTGTTGCTATATTTCTATTCTTAATATAAGCAGTTTGATCCATGCTTATTAAATGGTGAATTACTTTTTGAAGTCTTGTGGCCAAAACAAATGATAATAATTTGTAGTCATAATTATTTAAGCAAATTGGTCTATAGTTTTTAACAACTATCTGTCATCCTTTTTGTAGATCAAAGTTACTACAGATTTTCTTGTGGATTCTGGTAAGATACCTTGGGAGAAAGACTCGGCTATCATATCTAAGTAAGATGACTTTATGTAATCCCAGAAAGCTTTGTAAAATTCTGGTGTCAGATCATCTAAACCAGGGGATTTATTTAGTTTTAATTCAAAAACTACATCCTTAAACTCTTGTTCACTAAAAGGATTGTCACAAATTTTTTTATCTTTTGCTGATAGTTCTGGTAGGAGAATGCCTGCTAAGTAACTATTGATATTTGGAGAAAGTGACTCATGCTTTGAATAGAGTTTTGTAAAACTTAATTAATTCAGTAAGAATATCAGTTTCATTAGACACAGTTTTATCCCCTACTTTTAATTATTTTATGATATTATTACTTTGTTGCTCAAGACCAAGGAAATACTTTGAATTTTTTTCAACTTCACTTATCCACTTCGCCCTAGATCATACACCAATACCTCCACTCTTCAGTTTATAATGTTTCACTAACTTGGATTGTAAAAAATCCCTCTGACATTCAAGGTTGTCGGTAGTTTCTCCTCTAATATGATATTCAGTTATCATATTATTAAGAGAGTCTAACTCATTCTGAAGATCTTTTAATTCGGTGTTTAATAATTTTGCCCTTTTAACGCTGAAATTCACTGAGTATTCTTTCATATTTATTTTTAATAGTTCCCAGATAGGTCGATTACTCAATTTGTTTTTGCATAACCCAATTGTTTCTTTTATAATATTTTGAATATTAAAAGTGTACTCATGATCCCCCAGAATACTGTTATTGAATTTCCAGTAACCAGGACCCTGTTTTATGGTATTTAATTTCAAAGAAATAATAAGGGCTTTATGATCAATAACATTTCATTCCCTTGGTGGTTGTTTAATAAAAATTTCAGATAAATCATTACTTAAATTTTATGACAATAAACAATAGTCCAATCCACTGTAGCTTTTGTGTTTTTTATCATAATAATTTGCACTGGTCAAGAAGAACATCAAAATATTTTTACTTTTATCTATCAAAGACCTTTGAGAAAATCTATCCATAGGGTGGACACACATATTAAAGTCACCAGCAATGATAACATTATTACTGTTAATTGTATGTTGTTGAACCCAGTTTTTTAAAGAATTCTATCCTGCTGTATTCACAGTTTGGAGCATATACAGACACCACTGTGAATATTTCGTTGTTATACTCTAAATTAACCAATAAAGTTCTACCATTTTCACCGATTTCAGTATTTATGATTTTACATTTAAAATTTTCAGAAAGCAAGATGCTTACACCTCTTGAGTGACTGGAATCAGAACATGCATTTCAAACCTCACCTTTACAGGCAGTATTTATATTTTGTTCAAAGTTTGGAGTGCAAAAGGTTTTCTGCAGGAAAGCAATATCAACGTTTTGATCTTTTATCCATGAAAATATGTTCCTACACTTATTAAGGTCATTCAGACCTCTAACATTGCATGTTAACAGACTGAATTTTTTGGCATTTTTTACAATATATACTGTAACTTCATGTATCAAATAAACATAATAAAGCTTACTGTACTACAATATTCAAAGTACAGATTTCACAATATTCACACCCACAAAATACAACCTTAGCTACAAATTTACTAGTCAGAAAATAATAATCTGATTCTGAGTCACTTCTGTCATTGGTTTGGCTGGATGTTGTCTTTCCCTGATTTTTTTTTTGGCTTGATTTCTGTGGCTTTTCTTTTGCAACTTTTGCTCTTATATCCATGAGAAGTTTCCCCATTCAATTTTGCCCAGGCCAACTGTTCTTTTTCACTTTTAAAATGTCACATTTGTTGAGACCTGCCGACCAAAAGAAGTCGCCAGGTACAGCTTTGGCTAAGATCTTTGTTCCGCTTTCTTTCAGCATGTCACAAAATTCTTGGCATTGTTTTGCCTTTGCTTCCAGGACTTGTGCCATTTGACCCTCCTTAACACTTTCCCAGTTTGGATTAAAAGGGAGTGATGAGGCAATGCACCTTGCATGCAATGCAGTTTTTGCAGAGAGAACCTGGTTAGCAATGTCCTCATGTCCACACTGTACAGCCTTGGAGAACTGATAACCATGTTCAGCTGACTTAACACCAAAGACTTTAAAGTCACAGGGGTAATAGTTACTCAATCGGCTTTCGTAACCTTGGAAAGGCTCAACATTCTTAGGTAGCTGTTTTGCTGATCCCAGACATATTGGCTCACCTGGGCTGTGACCTGGCTTTTTACACACCATGCAGCAAGGCTCATTCTGACATTGATTTCGAAAGTGACCCTCTTGAAAACAGTTGTTGCACAGAGGTTTTTAACATTTCTTTTGGCCTCTGTGGAAGATAACGACACTTCCCCTCCAATATGAACCCTTCTTGGCAGTGGATTTCAGAAAGGTTCAACATATGTTATCCTATCACCATTCAGAAAGTTTGTAAGTTCATTGTAATCATTTCTCACTTTACCAAACTCTGTAGGTCTCTTCAATTTTATATCCTTCAAGGTTAAATAGTTTTCAATGTCCCTGTTGCCCTTTGATAAGGGGACTTCCTTGATCACTATTCTAATCACATCATCATCAGTTTGGTCTGTATCAATACCTGTCCTGAATGGATTGTTGGAGAACACTTGCACGGTTTGTCCTCTGATGTTAAGATGTGATGTGCACAAGTTAATCCTTGCTTCATTGTCTTTCACATATATCCTCCAAAGCATGCGGATCCATTGGGTTGCAATCAGTTTGTCCCTAGATATGACTTTTGTAACTGATTCACAAATTTCATACTTCTGCACTGTTTTAAAGTTGATAATATCTTTGGCATTTATAAAGACAGGTTGAACCTGTGGTAAATCCATATTTGCTATAATAAGAGTTGTAGTCCAATTAGGTAATGAAATGTCACAATTGTTGCAAGGCTAATATTTCTTTCCCCTTAAGTTACACTGTCCAACTGAAGGCTGCAAAGAGTTTTTTTCATGAAAGGCTACCAGATTTCAAGCTCTGTGAAAGGCTAACACACTCCTAAAAGATTTAGTTGACACACCTTGTTCACTATCCATCAGCCAAAAAGCAAGGTGTGAAGTGGTTATTTATTCTTTTGTTGATAAATTAATTTCCCCACTAAACAATTTAATTAGTAAACCAATTCTTTGTGTGTTATATAAGTTTATCCAAAGACTGCAAAAACATAAAACTGTTTATAATATCACTGACTTTATTAAGATCTGACTATCAGTCAGGTCAGCTGATTCTATGCTACTTTATCTTTCGTGTGGTACCAAAATTATTGCATAAGATAGAACATATCCATTTGAAATGTCCAAAAAAGCACACAGGAAAAAAACACTTTCCTCTCCTGTGGCATGAAGGACAAAAAAAGAGAAAAAAATGTTTTATTTATTGATTTTGACTCAGCTAGGCATTATTATGGTATGATAGTTATGAGAAAACAATGATTGTGAAGTAATCACTGACACTTGTAAAAAGTACTTGTAGAGTACTGACCTCTCTATTTCATTTCTGAAAATTTGGGATTGTTTTTGTATTTATAATATGACTTGAATCTTTCAAATATGTTGTCATTTCTTCCTGTGGCCAGGCTACTCACATAAGAACTTTTATAAAGATCTGCTCATTCTTTTTGGAGTAATGTCAGCTAGAAAGGCAAAGTCACTGACAATGTGACCTTTAAAACTTTAGGATTTTTGGGTATTCAGAACATGATACAGATATTTCCTAAAAATTAATTATTCCTTCCTTCCATGCTCGATACCAACATAAAGAAATTTAATGGAATCTGTTCATTATTAAGGGTCACATCCAAAATGTACCCTCTTGATCTAGCTAAATATAAATAAATTTTACTAAAAAATATAAAATATCTATTATTAAACAATGTTGTATATTTAGATAATAGTTGAATGCATATTTAAATAATACTTGAATGTCCATTCTATATTACAAACTTTCTGTTATCTGAACAAAGTCATATTATCTCAACATTGGATAAAATATGTTCTATAGTAACGTTCAGATGTCATTTTAACCGTTAACACGTTTTTCTAAAATTCTATTATCTGTGGATGACATTTTATCTGGGTTAAACCAGCAGAACACATCTTATAATATAAACATACAGAAGTCTTCCTGTGCAGGTGGTAAAACACTCACATGATTTCAGCTAGCTTGAGTGTTGAAAAACCTTCCCATAGAAGGTCTGCAGTAAACCTGTCACTCATATGGTTGTCATAACAATTTCGGGTTGCAACTGGGAACCATTATTATAGCAATATAGCACTCAAAAACTATCTAAACGCAGAATTTTAAATGGGTTGGTGTGGTCTAAGCATGAAGACAAAGCCTGAGTGCTTAGACCACGCCAACCCATCTAAAATTCTGCGTTTAGACAGTTTTTGAGTGCTATATTCCTATTCTAACATGACTGTTTCAAATAAAATACCTCAAACTCTTGTGAGATTAAAAAAAATATCCAAGTGAACACAATAGGGCTCTGCCATGTTGGCTGTTCCATCAATTGAACTGGGATGATTTTTTTTCTCCAAAGATATACCGTAAATTACATTTGAAAGAATTGTTTGTTTTAAAAGAAATTTTCCCTTTTTACAAAATTTTGCACTGTAACTAATGTAAATAACAAAACAAGAAACATTTTCTTCTGTTTATTCGAAATGCATGGGGAAATTGATGGAACAGCCTTAATGTTGATGCAGAATTTTAGACGGTTTAGAATTCGCTCTCAGGCAATTAGATTGATGGAGACATCCCTGTCATGTTAGAATACAAAGTTTACAATGCTTTCTGTCTGTTGACCTTATATCTCCTAACATGTATCAGTGCTTTATCAATAACAAATATTTGTGTACATGTTTGGGTGATATAAAATAATTGGTTTTCATCACATTTATCCTAGGTAAGACCTTTATGACTTCTTAACCATTTATGAATATTCTTAGCTGAATCCAAAATCTTATATTTAAGACTGGTCTTAGACTAACATATGACTAAGGTTAACACTATTTGTAAACAACACCCCTAGCCTTTGGTAATTGTCTTGAATCCAGAGCCTGACCAAAATGCAAAAAAAAGCTGTCTTATTTGAAAGTTTAAAGTGTGACCCATCTTAGCGATTCAATTCTTACTTCAAATGACACAAAATAGATGATTTATTTATCTCTCTATTTTCTAAAGTGTTTTCTTCCCACATATAACAAAATTACAATGCCAAAAAAACACACAACATATATAACACAACAAGCAGATGTACAATACATGCAAACAAGTATGAGAGTGGACTCCCTATAGATCTAAATAAAGTATCAGCTGGTTGTGTACTTATTGCATTCATTGTAGAAATAATCCAAGAGTGATCATGGTTTGTGTTTGGCATTTAACCATGGCACTTCCGGTAATAATTTTACAAAGCTGAAGGCTGAGTCAAATTTTCCGTAAGTGCCATGGTTAAATGCTGAACACAATCCATGAGCATGAGTGGATTATTTCTATTCTAACATGACATCTAGGCTTATTTAAGAGACTTTTTTATTTATTTTTTTTTTTCATTTTTACAAGGAATAAATCGTTCCATGTAAGTTTGTTAACATTGTGGTGACCTTAGCAATCAGCAGATAACTGCAGATTTGGGTCTATTTTATAATAGCAAAATCTATATAGAACTAAATATTCAATATTCATACAGCGTGGTGTACCTTGCCTTTCTCTTTTTCATTGATAAAAGAAAACAAAAAATGACAACTAAAACCCAACAACAAAATATGTACACAGGATGGAACAGCAGTGCGATTGTTGACGGATAAGTGTGTGGGCATAGAGCTAAAACTCGTTTCTGCACAGCTCGTCGTGTTAGAATGATATTTTTTGGATATGTTATCAAATATTAAAGCAAATGTTTGGACTATCATGTGTAATCTAATATCCACTATTTTTAAGGCGTAAAATTTCCCTTGGAATGTTGTAGTGTCATTAGCCCTTTCGAGTCAAATACACATCCGGTAGTTTGTTTACATTAAGAAATGTCATCCTTCATGCATAGGAAAAAGTGTGATAAAACATATGGCACAGTGTGGCATAATTTATAAGACAGTTCTTTAACACTGTGTCATTTGTACGAGGGACAAAAGGATATTTATTCAGTTAAATTATATTAAATAAAAAGCCATTCCGAGGTAACTTTAAATGAAGTTCTCATTTCCTGATTTTTAATTGTGTTCAGTCAGTGGGCTGTCTGTGTGCTGTATGATACTTGTGAATTAAAATATTCATCTTGCATATACAGGGGGGGACAGCGATTCGCGGGGGACAGCGATTCGCCAATTTCTATTGCACCTCATTTAAAACTAACATATATGTTGATACTGAATGAGCCTTATAGCATAGAAAAGTGTGCAACATGTCTTGATACTTTTCTAAAATTTTAGAACTGACAGTATGCAGGATTAGAAAGATAAATAAAAAAGTTTATACATTGGTAAAAAATATGTCTAACAAACTGCATCTGACTGAGGCAAAAAGATGTATGTTCTCTAAACTGTGTATGGGGTCAATATAAATACTATTTATAATGTCATCATATGCTAGAATGCAATGAGAAGAATTGTTCTTTTGCTTTTATTAGTCCATACAAATTGTTTAACAGTCTTTGTAACTTTTTAGGATCAGTATAAAAATAATTGGCGAAATGCTGTCCACTTTTGGACAGCCCTAATTTTATTGCCATAGGACAAGTTCTATAGGTGTATTTGTACTTATCACAAAATATATTTTATGATGCTACTATCATTTTACAGTTTGGTGAACCTCTTTTCATTCTGATAACTTTTACAAAACCAAACTGCATATTTGTTCTCAAGAAACTGCATTTTGGTGTTTTTATGGGCGAATCGCTGTCCCCCCCTGTATCAAAAATCAAGATCTTGTGTTGAGATTAAAAATGTGTTTGAGTCCCATAAAGACCGTACTTATTTTTGCCCTGTAATTTGGAAATGGTAATAGTGATGAGTACTGTACTAGATACTGCTTCCCTGCATAAGTTGGCCGCAGTCATAAGTTTAACATGAGTGGCCTACTACACTCTGAAACCATGTATTATTGTTAAACTTATTATATGCAACAGTTTTCATTGGTGTACAATAACCTATTTGTCTTTCTGGAGCCTGTAGATGAGCCGCGGCCAACTTATACAGGGTAGCAGTATAACTTTTATATGGAATCCTTGTTTGTGGAAAATTTTAATTTCTGTGGCTTTAATTTAAGGTTGCATTAAGGTCTCTAAAATGCCCATAGAGACCTAATTTATGGACTTTTTGCCACTTTTAAGCCGTATAGCTCAAATTTATGTGGTACATTTGCATAAAATCCCATCTAGGAGTATAATAATATGTTTTTTAAATGTTCCAAAATTCAAGGCTTTAATTTGACATTTAACCTGTGTATGTGACCCATAACCACCTCACTAGTATAATTTTTTTTCTGCATTATTCATATATTTGGCCTTGTAACTTAAAAATGGCAAGTCTAAACCAGATTCAGAGTGTAGTAGATATAACTTCTATGTGTGATCTGTGTAAAAAAATTGAGGTCTGTAGTTTTAAGTATAAGGTCAGGTGAAAAAATTACCACAGTGACCAATTTCTGACTTTTTCCCACTTTGAGCATATAGCTTTCACACTATGTCCCTCGTCCAGCTAATATCTTATCTGATAATATATTAATATGTTCTTTATATATGCCAATAATCAAGGCTTTGAGTTGACATTTAACCTGTGTATGATGCTCATAAAGACCCCACTCTCAACACATTTTTCTGTTGTTGTTTTTTTGTCACAAATTCTGCTGTGTAGCATGGGTATGGAAAGTTTAAACAGCCTCACACTGTATTAGACATAACTTATTTGTGTATATAATATTTGTGTAAAATTTTAGGTCTGTAGTTTGAATTTTAAGGTCACCTTTTTGGTCTAAAAGAATGTTCACAAGGGCCAATTGTTTGCACTTTTTGTCACTTTAAGCCTTGTAGCTTGCAGACTATATTGGGTCACCCACCTAATATCTTACCTGAGAAGATATTTATATGCTATTTTTACATGTGCTAAAAGTAAAGGCTTTCAGTAGATATTTAAACTGTGTATGAGGTACATAAAGACCCACCCAGGGACTTTTTACATGTTTCACACATATTTTGCAATGTAGATTCAAAATGGTAAGTCTAACTAACATCAGACTGTGCTAGATATAACTTCTGCTCTGATCTCCTAAGATCTAATCACAGTATTTAACAATATTTCATCTCTACATTAATATATTAAAGGCACACAATTCCTACAAAACTTGTGTGCCACTATTTTAGAATGTACAGTAAATCATTTAAATACTTTGTGGGGAGATTGACCAAGAAAAATGAAACTATTTATAATAATTGCAAATCTCACAAAAGGGGTGCTATAAGAGATACCTAATGAATGCTGGTGCCATGAAAGATGGCCAGTCTGGGGATATATTAGTGTCAAGTCGGAATAATCTAGAGAATGTTGACATTTAATTAATGACTTTATGTGTGAGCCCTGCGGTATTTTAGCTATGACTTTATGCACGAGTCGTGCAGTGAAAATAATACTCTCACTGCACATATTACATTGGTTGAGACATAACAGAACACAATATTGATGAGTTATTTAGGCATATTAGAAGCCTTTTGTTATTTGATATTCAAGGACCCTTTCTACTTCATTGTCAGAAAGCTTCATGGTATTCCATGTCCTCATATTTCTATATAATAATGAGTTGGTGTACAAGTATTTGATGTTAAAGCAGAATTAATTTTGTTATAAGAAACCTCAAGGAATTCTGTGACCTCAGATTTTCTGTGCTGGCATTTATGAGTTGTACAAGTCCACAAATTTGAAAAGTTTGATCTTCAGGACTCAACTCTAGCGGGGACCCGACATATATCCAAAATGTTAAGTATCCGGAACCTGATTCATATCCACTTCGAACAAAGAATACTGCTTAGTTTCACTGTGTTTTGTGTTCAAACAGTTGTTAATAACAAGAAATATTTCAATTATATCCTAGAATTAAAAAACAAAAAAAAAACAAAAAAAACATTTGGAATATGGTAAAATTTCAGCGTATGTGTTTTTCCTGTCCTGATTGTTATTTATCTTACATCAATTCTGGATAGACAATTATGTGATGATTATTATTAGAAAAAAATCATTCCATACATACCTTCTTATTGCACCAAGTTGTTTAAGATCTGAAACAAATAATAGAGAATCCTTAATGTTCTATGGGCTGCAGTTGTTTCAGTGAGGTAGTGTTTGACTTGCAAGTTCTTTTTACCTAAAAATCATGATATTTCCCATATTATTGCGAAGAAAGGTTTGGGAATAGAAAGCAACTTGAAGAAAATCATAGGTTTGACTTTTTAAAAGCAGAAAAAGATATGGCGGCATTTTTTTGTATATTTAACTTCATAAGCATTATAATCTCTCCTTCTGGGGATGCTTTATCATTGCAGATCCAAAATAATCAATAGTTTTTCATTCTGTTCAAGTTGTTTGCAGAGATAGGGAAATAGCATTCCAATTTGCAGGAAAATGCTATACAGCTGCATGTATAATTTATTATATTGAGACTATCAGCTATAATTTACTTATTATATTGAGACTATCAGCTGGAAATGTTAGGATACACACATACAGCCCGAGATTATTTGTGCATAGTCTCATCAATTTAAAATATAAATACATGTATTGATTTTCTCTTCTGTTATTGCTTGTATGTGCAGACTGATGATGTAGGTTCCAGATGATGCTTTGGCTACTGGTGGTTCTTCTCAGCTTGGCACTTGGTGCCTTACTTTGTCTTGCCATCCAGTATGTTTTGATGCGTAGGTGGTACCTAGCTTTACCCACCGTACCACTGCCAGTTAGGCCACAATATGAAGACTTCACACTTCCTCAGGTAGGTGGTTTATAATAATAATTATTATAATAATACAAACATTTATATAGCACAGAATTGATCACAATAAAGATTATATGTTATATAACATACCATGTTTTGTATATTAGAAATTTTAATTTAAGTTATTAACAATAAAACTTTTTAAATGTTATAGCCTTAATTATACCTAGAAATTGTATTTGGTTATTGTGTCTATTTCAGTATTCCATTTTACTTTGCTCTATCCTCATTATTTCTGTGAAGTTTTTGTTGGCTTTTTATGCTGCCAATATTATGTAAATAAACCGGCATCCTTTGCCTTGCATGTTTTATTTTTTATGGTATGTAGCACATAATGTAGTCATCATATCAAACTAATGCTTAATTTCATTTTATTTTTGGAGAAAGTTCTTTCCTGTTTAGATAAATGGTTTGTGATGAAAACAATATGTTGTTGCGTTATTATATCCTACCTAATGGACAATATACTATACCTTTTGGTGCAGACCGGTCCCACCAAACATCAGAAAAAGACGTCCTGTGTTTCCACCAGCAGGACCGGTCACATTTATTTGGCACATTCAGTCACTTTTCGAAAGTTGAAGGAAACCATGAAAAATTATCTTAGTTTGTAAAATATTTTATAGCAAGTGATTGTATATATGATGGCTTCTCCAAGACAAAAACGCAGGAGTTGTGGACATGTGATGGCTGCATTAAACCCAGAAAAAAAGCTCGAATTTATCATCATAGGTCAAAAAGCCATCAGAGAGTTGCTTGCACCAAATTTCCCTGTCCCACTCCTCCAAAACAATATCTCTCTGTCGGTGGAAGTAAAGAATATGGGTGTTATCTTCGACTCAGACAACTCCTTTGACAATCATGTTGCCAATGTTTTCCGAGCATGTTACTATCATCTTCGTGATTTGCAACAAATTCGCAAATTCCTTAGTGTCGAGACTGCAATACTTCTGGCAAATGCTATGGTCAGTAGTCGTCTGGACTACTGTAACTATTTACTTTAGGGGGTAAGCAAGTCCAACATAGCTAAACTACAGAGAGTCCAGAATACTCTTTGCCGCATCATCTTTAGACTTGACAAAATGAGTCATGTTACACCCTTTTTGAAAAAACTCCACTGGCTTCCAATTCAACATCGTATCCTCTTTAAGTATAATCTTCTGGTATTCAAGGCTATCAATCTTTCACAGCCCCCATATCTTTCAGCTTTAATAAGATCGAGCAGTCTCACTCGCAGCAACAGGCTATCTGTCTCCCCAACCCGCCCTAAGATGCACATAGGCAGGTGTGGCTTTGCAGTAGCTGCACTAGCTGAATGGAACAACCTGCCACAAACTGTCAGATCTCAGCAAACAATAGATGGTTTCAGAAGCCAGCTAAAGACTCACTTGTACAGGCTGGCATACCCCCCACTGTAGTTATACCCTGGTGGGCGCTTTTTAGATGACAACCCATGTTCTGTCCCTGGACTGTCCTTTCTTGGACTTAAGTGCATTAGAGGATTTGTATCAATTTTGCGCTCTATAAATCCTACTATTATGATGTGTACTCGGATAAGAAAGACTTTTCTAGATCAAAAGTAAGATACTGGTCCAATGAACCAGGAAAACTCAACAGTGCTTTCTCCAGAATTTCTAGGCCATCCCTGTTGACAAGATCACCTGCTTCCTGGCTTATAGCACCTGAAACCATGAGAAAACGGGAGAGGTCAGTCAGAGACTCAACCTTTATTTGCAACCAGCCAGATGACTTTAGTCACTGTTTATCTAAGATCCAGGACAACATGGCCACTCAACCGTGAAGGTCATTCAAGATGAGAAAGGCAAGGGGAAGTTGGCCACTAAAGTACATGAAGCAGCTGATGAACTAGCCTACTTAATGACTTTAATGGGGGTGATCCACTCGAACCGAATCGGGGCCAAAAATCAGAAAAAAAGCACATGACAATGTTGGGTTGGTTACATCTTCCTGGCAGGACATAGTACATCCCGGCTTGTCTGGATCAAGATCCCGACCTGACTTGGGTTTGGGATGATTTTCTCTACAACAAGACGGGAAACTACCAGGACAAGCTGTAACGCCTAACAGACAAGCCACAGCAATGCCGGACAAGCCATACTGACAAAGAGACAGGACTGAAGCATTTTCTCAACTCACCACAACTGGACTGATTAAATCCTGGAGTCGGGATCCAGAGTCGGGATCGAATCAATACTATATAAAACCCCTCTGGCTGTCATAAACCATCGTTTGTTAGTGCAATGATGCCAGCTACACATCAGAGAGACTTTCTGCAGAAGCTTAGGGTACTTCTGACTTTTATTGAGCTTAATATTTTGATTTTCATCATGATTTGCAGACAGAGAAGGACACATCTGAACCCAGGACCAATACCTGCCCTATAGCCCAGCCAGGCCCCAGGAGAAGAGGAAATCCACCAAACCCTTGGGTTATGCGCTGGATCCTTCAAGAAAAAGGATGCTACAGCAACCTCTTGGCCGACCTTATACACACTGACATTCCAGGATACCAGAATTTTGTCAGGATGCCACCTGCCATTTTTTTCCTCATCGAAGAACACATACATCACCCCATCAGGAAGTCAGTCACCACTTTCAGGAAGCCTTTACAAGTTGGATTAAAACTGGCCATAACTCTGAGACACCTGGCCACTGGAGAGACCTACACCTCCTTACAGTATCACTGGCTGGTTGGCCGAACCACCATCTTCAAATTTGTCTCCTAAGTCTGCCGAGCCATACTTACTGAATTCCAGGATGAATACTTGCACTGCCTACTAGCCCTCAGGAGTGGAAAAGGGTAGAGGAGAAGTTCAGATCCAGGTTGAATGTCCCCCACAATCTTGGAGCCCTAGACGGGAATCATATCGCCATGAAAAAAATCAAAGAAATCAAGCAGTGACTTACAACTACTTCCCCGGTGCTGCTAGCCCTGTTCGACGCAGAATACACATTCCTATAGATTGACTGTGGGTCAAGTGGTTCTTCATCAGATGCACAGATTTTTAACAGAGGCAGTTTGAGGGAGAAGATCGAGGATGGCAGCTTGGGAATTCCCACTGAACCACTGGGGGAGAGAGGTCCAGATTTGCACTATTTCTTCCTGGGTGACGACTCCTTTGCCTTGATTCTATGGATGGTGAATCCCTACAGCAGAAGACAACTCACAAGGGAAGAAAGAGTTGCCAACTATAGGATCTCCTTGCAGCTGGTGCTGGTTGCTTTGACTGTTGAAATGTCTGTGGCACAAATGTTGAAGTTGCACTTGAGATTTATGAAAGTGTCTGTTGCTGTGGTTGCTGGAGTTGACAGTCTCATTCCTCTGCCTTGCTTTGGATGCTGCTACGAAGCTTCATAGCCTCATTTCTGAATGTCTGAAAGTCTTTTTCTTCTAGTCCCTCTTCTATTCGACTCCAAGAAATTACAGAAGGCTGTGCATGTTGTCTCCTGCTTTTGTCCGAGGAATGATGACAGCGTGGTTCTCATCTGTGTGAACTGATCCATGACCTGCTGGTTGACCAAAGAATGCCTGGAAGCTGTGATTGGGCTTGTGACTTATGGAGGCTGTAATGTGGTATCTGTTGCCCACATGCTGATCTCCGTACTATTCATGTCAAGCTCTAGAGATGTTGTGTGCTGAAGCAGCAGATGCACTGGCTCTCTGGCCTGGGACTTGTAGCCTGACGATTCTCTGAGTCATCTATTTTGGGGGCCTGTCCAGACTTTGTGTGGACTTGCCATAATATGTCCTTTGTGAGTCAAACCAGGTGTTGCACACCTTGACAAACTGTTAGCAAACCTCTCCCAGAGAGACTCCTTCCTTGGTTTGTCCTGAAAATGGTCATTAGTCTTGTCGTACAACTCCTTGTGGTCCTTCACAAAGTCCGCAATAGCCTCCTGATCCAAGTCCATCAGGTAGATGTGGTCATGCGGCCCTTCTTGTGTCTTGAGTATGACTGAGATATTTATAAAACATACACGTACATTTGTTGTATGTATCATTATTTCAAATTGACTTGTGATGTCTCCATCAAGGTCAAACAAAGCCAAACTTAAAAGTGCTTATAACTCACTTATTGTCGGTCTTAGAGGTTTGGAATGTGAAACCAAGCTATAGGAAATCATGGGTTGGGAATCTTCTGATGTGGTCAGATTTGAGCCTCCTGATCCAAGTCCATCAGGTAGATGGGGTCATGCGGCCCTTCTTGTGTCTTGAGTATGACTGAGATATTTATAAAACATACACGTACATTTGTTGTATGTATCATTATTTCAAATTGACTTGTGATGTCTCCATCAAGGTCAAACAAAGCCAAACTTAAAAGTGCTTATAACTCACTTATTGTCGGTCTTAGAGGTTTGGAATGTGAAACCAAGCTATAGGAAATCATGGGTTGGGAATCTTCTGATGTGGTCAGATTTGACCTTGGGCCCCTCCTTCAAGGTCAGATAAGGATAGCCAAACTTAAAAGTGCTTATAACTTGGTTATTATTGGACCTAGAGGTTGGCAATGTGAAACCAACTTATAGGAAATCATGGGCTGGGAATCTTCTGGTGTGTTCAGATTTGAGCTTGGGCCCCTCCTTCAAGGTCAAACAAGGATAACCAAACTTAAAAGTTCTTATAACTCACTTATTCTGTCCCAGAGGTTTGCAATGTGAAACCAAGCTATAGGGAATCATGGTTGGGAATCTTCTGATGTGGTCAGATTTGACCTTGAGCCCCTCCTTCAAGGTCAAACAAGGATAACCAAACTTAAAAATACATATAACTCACTTATTATTGGTCCTAGGAGTTTGGAGTGTGACACCAACCCACAGGAACCCATGGACAAGGAATCTTTTGATGTGGTCAGATCTGAATTTGGGCTCCTCCTTCAAGGTTTAGCGATGGTTGATTGGCTTTGGTGAGTTGTCTTTCTGGTGGATACAATTTGCATTGGTTCTCCGGTGTGTTAGGTCTAGTTAATATGGCCAATATCGCTCAGATATGATAGCTACTTTGGAGTTCTTAAGGCAAAGGTTCAAGTATGACACAGTGGCAGCTTTGAGAAACTCACCCCTTCATATGACCTCTGTGTTCCCAGAAAAGGTTATCTCCAAGGCGGAGGAGAAAATTGGACATGATGACACTTGCTACTCTATTGGCTCTCATAAAATGTCTGACCCGAACCATCCATATCCTCAGTCTGCCAAACAAGCACAGGAAACTAGTAAGAAAGTCAGACCACCAGCCTGAAAACAACTCGATTCTCATGGTCAGTTCAGACAAGGTCAAGGCAAGGCCCCCAACTATTCACAGTGACTTGCCAAAAGTCAAAGTTTTTATAAATGACTGTGTACCCCAGAGGGGTTTTGTGCACACTTGTCAGACTTAAAATATAAATTGTTTTGCTGTGAATCATGTACCTTCTGTTGCCGGCCAGCCACAAAAGAAAGGCATTAGTCCCATTGTAAAACAAGATGCACTCGGAGAGAGCAAAACGCTCGACTCGATGTGACCAGCCTCACAAGTGTTATAAAGTATTGTATTACACACCATCTATTGTTTGTATTTGAAGCTATATGTAGGAATAATTTTCAGTAGATTTCTCCCCACTGAGGAACACATGCATACACGCACATCCATGCACTGAATAAATATTTTGTGGGTATTTAGTCAGTTCACAATAGTGTGGCCTACCCTCTAGCTGACATAATTATAAGTGTTAACTGATAAAATGGTCATAAAGTGTACTAGAAACCACTGAGCACACACATATACCATGGTGGCATTTCAAAAGTTTTGAAAGTTTTTTGGTACACAGAATATTACCTCGATCTTTCCTAAAATATAATCACTCCTTCCCACGGCTAGCTCCTTTGTACTAAAAAATTATCATCAAAATTTGTTCATTTCTTTTGAAGAAATATCAAGTAGAAAGCTAAAGTCATTAAAAATACATTGAAAATAGGACCTCTGAAAATTCATGATTTTTTGTATCTAAAATATGATCCAGATCTTTCCCCAAATTAATAACTTTTTTCTTTGGATAGGTGCTACCCACAAAAAATATAAAGATGTGTTCATTAGTTTTGGAGTAATCTGAACACCAAACACAGATAGATAGACAAATGAACAAATGAACACATAAAATACAAACTTCTGGTGAAGGTAAAAATATTGGTTAAAACCACTTGGTGAAAATCACTCAGGGTAAACTTTTTGTAATGGACTGTCAAGAAATTGAAAGAAAAAGAGAAAAAAAAAAGGAAAATGGAAAAAAGAAATCAATAAAAATAATGAATACACCACCACTCTCTTGATTATCTTTATTTCAATAAAATGAGACATAAAATGAGAAGAAATATCTTTAACAAAGGACAGGAATCAATGACAGTGTTTGTGACCTCACAATGACAATTGTATTGTGACATCATTACGTAATGACATAATCAGACAGCAAAATATTGATTTACGTAAGTGATGAGTAGAATCAGATTTCTCTGTATATGCCCAATTGAAAATAAGAAAAACTCTTTCCTGACTTTACTTTTCAAACAAATTACACCAAATTTCGGAGAATTCGTCTGTACCCCAGGAAGTATCTGCCCACCAAATTTGAGCTTGATTGATGTTATAGTTTTTGAGTTATAAGGGCAAAACGGTGCACAGACAGACAGACAAAAACAAACTGATCACAATAACCCTCTCTTATCATCGAGCGTTAACAAATAAAATATGTGAAAGGTGTTTCATGTGTAGATCAGTTATGTTCTGTCCAGTCTGTCACCATTATTCACACTGTTTTGTCTATCCACTGCTCCAATGGAATTCACAGCAGTAGTCAAGGAAGTCAGACGGATTGCTCAAAATAAGGGTATAAGAATCCACCATTATAATTTAGATGGTTGGTTGGTCAGAGCCACGACCAACCAAGCTTGTCTCCAGTATACCCAGACCTTAGTAACTCTGTGTCAGGTTGGGTAGTAAATGTGGAGAAGTCAGAATTGGAACCCAAGCAGATCTTTGATTTCATAGGTTACCAGTATGACCTCAGAGAGGGCAAGGTCAGACCCACCTTTGAACATTGGCAGACCTTAAACTTAAAAATTTAGGAGCTCTTCCCCAAGCCTTACTGTCGGGTCAGGCAGCTCATGTCACTCTTAGGCCTGTTAACAGCTTAAGAGAAGCAAGTTCACCCAGGTCAGCTCCACATGAGACTAATCCAGTGACACCTCAAAAATCATTGGAAGATCCCAGAATCACCAGTTAAAGTGATCCCAATCCCAAGATCTCTCCACCCACACTTAAAATGGTGGCTCCAAGAGGCAAATGTCCTTCAAGGTCAGCCACTATACCCACTCAGCAATGCTCTTCAGATTTTTACAGATGCCTCAAAAGAAGGCTGGGGCGCTCACTTAGGTGATCTCACGGCTAGCGAGACCTGGTCACTGCCAGAAAACAATTTGCATCTAAACTACCTGGAACTAAAAGTGGTATTCTTGGTCCTAAAAGAATTCCAATATCTCTGTTCAGACAGAATTGCACTCATAGCAATGGACAACACCACAGTTGTTGCCTACATAAACAAGGAAGGAGGCGTGAGGTCGGGCCCACTGTATGCCCTACTGTGGAGAATCCTGACCTGGTACTCCAGGAAGCAGGTGACTCTCAAAGCCCGAAAAAATTCAGGCTGCCCGAATGTGGTAGCAGAAAAGCTAGCCAGGCTAGGCCAGACCATCCAAACACAGTTGTGTCTCCTTCCAGAAGTCTTCCAGATGATATGCACCATGTGGCACAATCCTCAAATAGACCTGTTTTCAGTACTTACCTAATGAGTAAATTGCTTATATCTTCAAAAGTATTGCAGCCAAGCAATTTCTTTTTAAGGTGTTGTTCATCTGCTTTTTATGAACAATAGCATATTGAAGTTTCAAACTTGTTATTCAGTATACAAGTGTTTAACGGCTACTTTTATTATTTTATATATGGTTGAGTAAATTGCATATATCTTGAACAACCAGTCCTCAGTAGCTTCTTGGGAACCACCTTAACAGTTAACTTTGTACTTTACTTCTGAATACTATTTGTAGCACGTAACTTTTGTTTCCTTTTGTACTTTCACTTATAATCTGAAGCTCAAAACACAAAGTCAGCTGACACAGACCCCATTCACGGGCACTGATGGCTTGTTTGAATATTCTTAAATGTTTGAAAAGTTTAATAAAAATGACAGATAATGTATTTGTTGATTTATAAAATATATATGTGAAAAACTATAGCAGTTAAAGTCCCTGGCATTTTATCTGTTTTTCAAATACCCTTAAGCTTGTAACTTGATAATATCAAATGATGTCATTCTAAATATCTTGAACTTTATTGCAGTTCATTTACAATTATAGCATTTGTTTATGCCACAAGCTGTATACGAGTTGTTAAAATGATAGAGTGAAACAGCTTACTTATTATTTATTATGTTTGTAGATACTGCTAGATAGCATACATGATGCCGGGTTACAAGAAAAGAAAGAAACTTGTATTTGTCTCAACCTTCTGTTGCAATTTCTCTTCTCAGAACTTAGAGACACTGCTCGTATCAGAAAGTGAGTTATCTGTAATATTTATTACTGTTTTTCTGGTTTTTATTACTGGCTTCCCACTTCAGCACAATCTGCCCTTTATTGTCAACCTTTGGCACTTATTGTCTTGCTGTATACTTTTGTTTTCTCTTTAAAAAGGACAATTTTCTTATGTTACATTTCTCTATCATTGAAAGTAATATGTCCACCCCGTCCGGATGCTTGGTTTCTGCTCATTTGAAGGAAAAGTATTTATCCTATCTTTACCAAATTTGGTATGGGTGTTTATTGGGTTCATCACAGGTGATATCTAATCTTTAATCATGCCTTTTTGATTCTTTGCCTGACCTGAATTGGAAAATTCTTGCTGGTTCCTGATGGTGTTAAATGCAGAATAGTGTAAATAGTATATACTGATATCCTTCCTCTAAACTGCCCATCATGACGTAATAAAATGTGTTGAAATGAATGTTAAACTGAAAACGATCAATCTATTGTATCATCATAGACATAATGAGACATGTTACCATATAAATGGGAAAAAAGCTGTGATATCAATCAAATATTATAACAGTTTTTGAATTTAGTGCTATTTGTTCAAAGGTTTTTTTAGAAGTACCGCAGTGTTTTTGGAGAATGGGACTAATAGATTTGAAGATTTTTTACTTCCCAGAATTTTATCTGTCTTGGTCTGACAGACAGTGGTGAACTTTGAACTGAGTTTATTACACTAAAATTAAGCGAAACGTGTATTGTGCATTGAGTAGTGATCATTATAGAGTAAGAAATCTAAAATTCGCCAGGAATTCAAAATTCGCCACCTCTAAAACCTTAGTTAATTTTATGAAGAAAATGATGTTTTGCCTTAAAATTGGTCTTTTTCAGTTCAAAAACCTTACTTTACTGTACGTTCAACAAATCTCACCTGAATTCATTTATTTTATTAGTATTTCCACATGTGGCAAATTTCAGATATGTGGCGAATTTTAGATTTCTTACTCTACTAGTCAGAAAATTGTGGATTAGTCAACCCTCAATATTGGGGGTGGCTGTCGCCATATTGTTTTAGTCCATTTCAAGCACTTGGACTTATGCACCTATACAAATTGAATGCCAGGGATTAGGCTTAAACATATGGGTGCCAAGAACTTCAGTGTGGAAGCATCAAACACAAAGTACAAATTACTGAGTCCCTGCCTTTTGAATTTTGAGGAACGATTAAAGTAAACTTGCTTCCAGTGTATGTAATGGGAGTGTTATTTCTGCTTCTTGTGTCATAACATGGAGTCTTTAAGAAATTTTGCAACCCTTGATTGCTATTGCTGATATAATTATCTATTAAGTTTCTGTATTTTCCAGGTGGGTTATGAAGAGAATGGACATTGAATTTGATGAACTCCTGCAGAATACAACAACTGGAAAGTTACTGGATAAAATATCTGTGAGGGAATTTATTATATTGGTCTTTTAGCCAATAAGCCAGCTCTTAATACTTTATGTCAGCTCTTATGCCATGTTAATGGCTGTTTGTTAGTGCATAATATAAGGATAACTAGAAGTTTGACTTACAGAAAGTGGCCATAACTAGAACCTAGTTTGATGCACAAATTGTTACTTTTCAATGGGAATAACAGGGTATAAGTAGAACCTATAAATCTTGTGTGTACAGAAATGTAAATATCCAAGAAAGAGGTGACAAAATAGTACCATTGGGACACTCTTTACCTGATTCCTCACTTTTGTGTTATTAAGTCTGAATACCAAGCAAATAAACTTGACAGTTGATAACACAAGTGTTAATTATTGCAAGAGTATCTTTAGTACTTCATATATTTCTGAAAGTGGGTATAACTAGAAGTTGCCGTATGTAAAAGTAAATGGATGACATTTTGCAACTTTAACATAGACCAAATCCACTGTATACCTAAAAGAGGCTTTGAGTGTGTCACAAAAGGGAGAGGTAGGGGGGTGCAGATTTCTTAAAGTATGGACCTGCTTTAAGTAGCACATTAAGTAGGTTAGAAATGTATGCCATATGCAATCCATCGTAATGCACCTCTTTCAGCCAAAAGTTTTTATGGGTTTTTATGTCCCTTTGAACAGCCAAGGTCATATTGGGACAGGTTTAATCTATCTAATCACACTGTGCCAGGCACAATATCTTCCACACAATGGGGAATTCATTGCACAAAGTTAATAAAAGTAATGTTCAAAGGGGTTGTCAAGGGACAATATAGGTCAGTAATCTCAGTTTGTGGGATATGTGAGGGAAGGGTACTAAATAGGGAAGCTTAAGTTAGAAAGGTGTCCTAAAGGATGTTACAAAAAGGCTATTTATTATGTGGAAAGGAAGAGAGTTCCAGGGGGCTGGGGTAAAATGACTGAAGGAGTTGGAAAAATGTTTTTTGATTTGTGAATGGTTAAAAATTGTCATTATTTCCCACATGTTGTCATGAGTTGGATTCAAACCTGCTTATGGCTACAGGGTGAGAGCCAAATTATTATGGTTTACCAAATTTGACAACCACTTGTTCAAAGAGGACCCTCTTTCAAAAAAGTAGAACTTGATCTGGGCAAGTATAGGTGGACCCACACAATTTTCAAACTAACTCAGCAAACTTTGATAATGTCGCAGAAAATAAATTCTGATTGTGAAGCAGCTATTCTCTTGGAGATTTAAAATAATTATTTGTTTATTGGTCACACTTTACAAGGGTTCATTTTGTCATGAATTTACAGTCTCAGACATCTATATGGGACAGAATTCTACCTTTTGTGGGTTTTAGCATAACAATACCAACAGTATTTCCTGATCAATCTTTTCATGCTCAGAAACTGAGTTGTCCTATTTATGACAAAAGCTACTTGTTTATTATTTAGTGAGTCTCACTGCTTCTCTAAGTATTATGTCCACCCCCCTGGGGGGTGGATATATTATTTTTGCTTTTTTCGCCGTCCGATGTCCGATGTCCGGCGTCCGGCGTCCGATGTCCGGCGTCACGCATGGTTTCCGCTCATTTAAAGGAAAAGTATTAGAGCTATTGTCACCAAATTTGGTATGCAGGCTTATTGGGTCAGTAGCTTGCTTGGGATTGCTTTTGGCTGTTGTACCTCTTTTGCTTACTGAGTAATACTTAAGTACAGCTATTTTCAGTACCCATTGGTTTCCGTGCATTTAAGCCAAAATAATTAAAGATATTTTACTACAATTTTGAATACAAGATTGTTATGTCCATAGCTCGCTTGGTATTGCATTTGGGACTGATAGCTTTGTCAGTACATGAGTAATAGCCATTTAGGTACTTCATTGTGTATTTTCAGTACTACTTTTGAGTAATTTGCTAATATCTCAGAAACCGTAAGAGATAGAGCGATTTCGTCGAAATTTTCGACCCACAGGGTATCTAAGGAATGTAATATTTGCAATTTTCAAAAAATTTTCCCCTCCCCAAAAATGGCGGCCATTTTGAATTTTCGAATTTTTGCCAAAAATGGCAAAACACAAATTTGCTTCTATCTCCTTAACCGTGTGAGATAGAGCGATTTCGTCGAAATTTTCGACCCACAGGGTATTTAAGGAATGCAATCTACAATTTTCCAAAAATTTTCCCCTCCCCAAAAATGGCGGCCATTTTGAATTTTCGAATTTTTGCCAAAAATGGCAAAACACTAATTTGCTTCTATCTCCTTAACCGTGCGAGATAGAGTGATTTCGTCGAAATTTTCGACCCACAGGGTATCTAAGGAATGCAATCTTTGCAATTTTCCAAAAATTTTCCCCTCCCCAAAAATGGCGGCCATTTTGAATTTTCGCCAAAAATGGCAAAACACAAATTTGCTTCTATCTCCTTAACCGTGCCAGATAGAGCGATTTCGTCAAAATTTTCGACCCACTGGGTATCTGAGCATTGTACTCTTGGTAATTTTTAAAAAATTTTCCCCTCCCCAAAAATGGCGGCCATTTTGAATTTTCGAATTTTTGCCAAAAATGGCAAAACACTAATTTGCTTCTATCTCCTTAACCGTGCGAGATAGAGCGATTTCGTCGAAATTTTCGACCCACAGGGTATCTAAGGAATGTAATATTTGCAATTTTCAAAAAATTTTCCCCTCCCCAAAAATGGCAGCCATTTTGAATTTTCGAATTTTTGCCAAAAATGGCAAAACACAAATTTGCTTCTATCTCCTTAACCGTGCGAGATAGAGCGATTTCGTCGAAATTTTCGACCCACAGGGTATCTAAGGAATGCAATCTTTGCAATTTTCAAAAAATTTTCCCCTCCCCAAAAATGGCGGCCATTTTGAATTTTCGAATTTTTGCCAAAAATGGCAAAACACCAATTTGCTTCTATCTCCTTAACCGTGCCAGATAGAGCGATTTCGTCAAAATTTTCGACCCACAGGGTATCTGAGCATTGTGCTCTTGGTAATTTTTCCAAAAATTTTCCCCTCCCCAAAAATGGCGGCCATTTTGAATTTTCGAATTTTTGCCAAAAATGGCAAAACACTAATTTGCTTCTATCTCCTTAACCGTGCGAGATAGAGCGATTTCGTCGAAATTTTCGACCCACAGGGTATCTAAGGAATGTAATCTTTGCAATTTTCCAAAAATTTTCCCCTCCCCAAAAATGGCGGCCATTTTGAATTTTCGAATTTTTGCCAAAAATGGCAAAACACAAATTTCCTTCTATCTCCTTAACCGTGCGAGATAGAGCGATTTCGTCGAAATTTTCGACCCACAGGGTATCTAAGGAATGCAATCTTTGCAATTTTCCAAAAATTTTCCCCTCCCCCAAAATGGCGGCCATTTTGAATTTTCGAATTTTTGCCAAAAATGGCAAAACACAAATTTCCTTCTATCTCCTTAACCGTGCCAGATAGAGTGATTTCGTCAAAATTTTCGACCCACAGGGTATCTGAGCATTGTACTCTTGGTAATTTTTAAAAAATTTTCCCCTCCCCAAAAATGGCGGCCATTTTGAATTTTCGAATTTTTGCCAAAAATGGCAAAACACTAATTTGCTTCTATCTCCTTAACCGTGCGAGATAGAGTGATTTCGTCGAAATTTTCGACCCACAGGGTATCTAAGGAATGCAATCTTTGCAATTTTCAAAAAATTTTCCCCTCCCCAAAAATGGCGGCCATTTTGAATTTTCGAATTTTTGCCAAAAATGGCAAAACACAAATTTGCTTCTATCTCCTTAACCGTGCCAGATAGAGCGATTTCGTCAAAATTTTCGACCCACAGGGTATCTGAGCACTGTGCTCTTGGTAATTTTAACAAAATTTTCCCCTCCCCAAAAATGGCGGCCATTTTGAATTTTCGAATTTTTGCCAAAAATGGCAAAACACTAATTTGCTTCTATCTCCTTAACCGTGCGAGATAGAGCGATTTCGTCGAAATTTTCGACCCACAGGGTATCTAAGGAATGTAATATTTGCAATTTTCAAAAAATTTTCCCCTCCCCAAAAATGGCGGCCATTTTGAATTTTCGAATTTTTGCCAAAAATGGCAAAACACAAATTTGCTTCTATCTCCTTAACCGTGCGAGATAGAGCGATTTCGTCGAAATTTTCGACCCACAGGGTATCTAAGGAATGCAATCTTTGCAATTTTCCAAAAATTTTCCCCTCCCCAAAAATGGCGGCCATTTTGAATTTTCGAATTTTTGCCAAAAATGGCAAAACACCAATTTGCTTCTATCTCCTTAACCGTGCCAGATAGAGCGATTTCGTCAAAATTTTCGACCCACTGGGTATCTGAGCATTGTACTCTTGGTAATTTTTAAAAAATTTTCCCCTCCCCAAAAATGGCGGCCATTTTGAATTTTCGAATTTTTGCCAAAAATGGCAAAACACTAATTTGCTTCTATCTCCTTAACCGTGCGAGATAGAGCGATTTCGTCGAAATTTTCGACCCACAGGGTATCTAAGGAATGCAATCTTTGCAATTTTCAAAAAATTTTCCCCTCCCCAAAAATGGCGGCCATTTTGAATTTTCGAATTTTTGCCAAAAATGGCAAAACACCAATTTGCTTCTATCTCCTTAACCGTGCCAGATAGAGCGATTTCGTCAAAATTTTCGACCCACAGGGTATCTGAGCATTGTGCTCTTGGTAATTTTTCCAAAAATTTTCCCCTCCCCAAAAATGGCGGCCATTTTGAATTTTCGAATTTTTGCCAAAAATGGCAAAACACTAATTTGCTTCTATCTCCTTAACCGTGCGAGATAGAGCGATTTCGTCGAAATTTTCGACCCACAGGGTATCTAAGGAATGTAATCTTTGCAATTTTCCAAAAATTTTCCCCTCCCCAAAAATGGCGGCCATTTTGAATTTTCGAATTTTTGCCAAAAATGGCAAAACACAAATTTCCTTCTATCTCCTTAACCGTGCGAGATAGAGCGATTTCGTCGAAATTTTCGACCCACAGGGTATCTAAGGAATGCAATCTTTGCAATTTTCCAAAAATTTTCCCCTCCCCCAAAATGGCGGCCATTTTGAATTTTCGAATTTTTGCCAAAAATGGCAAAACACAAATTTCCTTCTATCTCCTTAACCGTGCCAGATAGAGTGATTTCGTCAAAATTTTCGACCCACAGGGTATCTGAGCATTGTGCTCTTGGTAATTTTTCCAAAAATTTTCCCCTCCCCAAAAATGGCGGCCATTTTGAATTTTCGAATTTTTCCCAAAAATGGCAAAACACAAATTTGCTTCTATCTCCTTAACCGTGCGAGATAGAGCGATTTCGTCGAAATTTTCGACCCACAGGGTATCTAAGGAATGCAATCTTTGCAATTTTCCAAAAAATTTTCCCCTCCCCAAAAATGGCGGCCATTTTGAATTTTCGAATTTTTGCCAAAAATGGCAAAACACAAATTTGCTTCTATCTCCTTAACCGTGCGAGATAGAGCGATTTCGTCAAAATTTTCGACCCACAGGTATTTCAGCATTGTATTCTTGGCAATTTAAAAAAAAATTTCCCGTCCCCTAAAATGGCGGCCATTTTGAATTTTCAAATTTTTGTCAAAAATGGCAAAACACAAATTTGCTTCTATCTCCTTAACCATGCGAGATAGAGCGATTTCGTCGAAATTTTCAACCCACGGGGTATCTAAGGAATGTAATCTTTGCAATTTTCAAAAAATTTTCCCCTCCCCAAAAATGGCAGCCATTTTGAATTTTCGAATTTTTGCCCAAAATGGAAAAACACAAACTGGCCTTAACCGTGCCAAATAGAGTTATTTCGTTGAAATTTTCGACCCATAGGGTATCTAGAAAATGTACTCTTGGCAATTTTCAAAAAAATTTCCTTTTCCCAAAAATGGCGGCCATTTTGAATTTTCAAATTTTTGCCAAAAATAGAAAAACAGGAATTTGCTTCTATCTTCTTAACCATGCCAGATAGAGTGATTTCGTCAAAATTTTCAACCCAACCAATGCAAAAAGGCATGAAGCTGAAATAATTTACATCTACACTAACAAATATTTAAGCATCATTGATATATTTTACAAATGAAACAGGGTCTTGTAAGACTACTGTACAATTTGGGCAAAAGGTTCATGGGTGGACATTACACATGATAATGTGTGTTCTTCTATGCTATCCTGTTTCTATTCGCATCTACTATCAACAGGGCGGCCGATTTCTAGTTACTGATTGAATAGGAAACCTGTGCTAATTTCACAAGTCTGTATTGATTTTGTGCACAGATATTCTTACTATCTGTCAAAATATTGATTAGATCTATGAGTAATTTTGAAGAAAAAAATACTGAGATCTCGTGATTAAGATTCCTTTTAAATATAGAATTATTTGCTGGCATTAGAGACTGACTGAGACATAAAGTATGTGATGTAAACTTGGCCCCATTTAAAAACATATGATGTTGTTTTTGTAGTACTTGCTAAGTGTTCTAAATAATTGGGAATTAAACCTTCTTCCATCTGATATAATATTCATAATTATATCAGTTTAATTTATTAGTTGTATTTTGATTTTTAAATGTTTCTATGGTGTAGTAAATTTCAGAATGCATCAGAATTTATATAGTTTACTTCATTATTGATTCTCATCAGACAGAAGTGTTTTTATGTCCATTGATCTGAGAGACTAGTCCCTATACCCACTGACTTAACACAAAGAGGAAAGCCCAACTCTCCCCATGTTCCATGTATTTAGCTAATGTGTTTTTTGCAAAATGGTTTAAGAGACACGCAAACTGTGAATATTACCACAAATAACTCTTCAGATAGTGTGCTTATTTTTTGCTACCTCACAGATTTTTGATAAATGTATATGGAAAGAAAAACAATGCAATGTTATTATTAGAGAGAGAGAAAAAAAATAATTTTTGAAATTTTGCTGAACTAGTTAATTCAATTATTCCTTTTTATGCTAAAAACCTTGAGATTTGTAAATTTTCATCTGAACTGTATGTTACTAAGTCCTCCCCTTAAAAAAAAAAAAAAAAAAAAAAACTTTTCATAGTTTGCTAAAGTATATCTGAGTGTTTTAAATTAATTTCTAAGTTCTGTTGAATGGGCATTTCTGTGAACTGTCCATAAATTTGGTATGCATCTCACTATAAAGACCGGAAGTGTACAGACTACACATTTTGTGTACAATTATCTGAGGCAATAACTGGACGATCGCCGATAATACAGAATCAAACGACACAGACAAAATATAGTGCGACAACTAGGTGTGTATAGAAACATATTTACAATAATATTTAGGGATTTATAAATGAAATCGGTCTTTATAACAGAAATAAAGTCCTCACAAAAATCACAAAACTGGGGACTTTATTTTTACAATAAAAGCGGAAGTCAGCACCTGATTAACTATAGCTGTTTTACTCTCATTTTGAGACTCAGATCAAAGTTTTCCTATTGAAAGCTATGATTACAACCCTTAAATAGTTATTCTCCTGTCAGGATCTCCACTAGTGGAGTCACATATTCCCGTGAATCCAAGTCTCCACTGTTACATGTACATTATACATAACATGTATTGTATATAGATTTAAAGCCCATACAAATGTATTCATTTTTTATTAATATTAGAAATAGCTTAACACAAGGACCAGACTATAAATTTGATTTGACAGCACATACATGAAGTTAACTATTGCATTGTCTATTTCATTAAAATCCCACACATGACTTGACATAATAAAATTCACAAGGAAATTATTAAGGGTTTGACATTATTTTATCCTAGGTGGAGTTGTTCAAATGATAGAAGGGATAAACTATTCTGTAACTTTTTAATGAAAGTGTAATATGATAAGCAAGCTGTGCTCAGTTTAAAATCAGTGTAAATATAGTTCCTTTTCCTGGCATTGTGTGTAGAAGTTGCTAAATGAACTTTGATAATTGCTTTATTCAAGCGAGGACAATCAGTCTGTGATTTATGTGCGATAAAGGTTAGTACTAGGTAAAGCACTGTACATGTATGCAAATAGCTTCACATTCATTGTTAAGTGGGACTTTTTTCACAATCAGGTCTGTGATTATTCTCCAGTAAAAATAAAGCAGAAATCTATCAATGAAATTTTTACCACATCCTACCGGAAAGTTATCTTCTGGTATGGAAATCCTATTACATTTCACTTGTCATCTTAAGAGGTGTTTATCTACAAAACTGAAAAAAATGTAACATTTTTGTATGCTGTCCATTTGCCAAAAAAAATTCTCTGTAAACCATTATATTCAAAGCTGTGTTACTGCTTTGACATGTACTTAATTAAGTGGCATTTGCCATGCATTTGTTTACTTCAGCAATATATTTGACAAATGCCCCATTCAAGGCAGTATACCCCGCAGTTAAAAGTGTTACTTGGTGGCAGAACTGACTTCCAGGAAGCCTCTTATCTTCCGAGGTTTAGTGTAACCATAAGGTGTGGCATGCATGCCCACTGATTGGACACGGTGTGTAACCATAAACACGAGTAGGGTGGCAGTAGAATGAGAGTAATATAAACATGTGTCACTGAGAGACAACCTCCATTTACCTACACCTTATGTTGCCACATACGCAAGGAATTGGACGTTTCGCCACTGTTTCACAAGTTTGCATACAGATGTCAGACAGTAGTTGAAGGAGGGGGGCGTTTTACCCAAAGCCTACTACCACAGGGGGTGCTGCCTGTAGTGCGATAAATTGTGAATCCATCTGATTGGTGGGAATCCAACTCTCTCATGAAATGCACCAAATTCTGGAAAAAAGTCATTAAGTGCTCATATAATATGTAAGACAAAAGGACTTGAGGAAAGTCTATATCCCAGTGGCAGGCTAGTAGGCTACAGAACCCTACAAGCATTGATAAATTGTCACCCCTGAGACTCTGTCTTTCCATAAGGAAAATATCAGTCACTAGATAGCATGGGCTGTATTTGTACAGTCAAGATTGATCAAATAACACTTTTGAGTCATGTAGTAAACACGATTTTGTACTCAATATAAATATTAGGTTTAATACATAGGGCAAGAATTTTTATGATAATTTTAAGAGTCATGATACACTAATAAAATAATCTAATAATAAATAATCTAACTTATAATAAATTAATTTTTAAAATAAATTTGAAGGCATGTCTTTGTTTTTGTGTCCCTTTGGTTGTGCTGCGGATTTGACTCAGCAGATTATCTAATTTGAAGGTCTTCATCTACTATTATAATATTGTACTTGAGCATCTAGTACTATTCCACTTCACATTACCAACCTAAAGGATATTAAATTTGAAATAGTATTTTTTTTAAATTTGTGATTCTTGCCATTCATGTTAAAGTAAAGCAACCAGAAGAAAAATACATAACATATTTCCAACAGAATACATAGATGGTCACAAATATCTACATTTAATGAGAATTTATCAGACACTTCAACCTGTTTCAGTGCAATCTCAAAGGAAAAGAATAATACTTCTGTAAAGTATATTTAGGGTATTTATCAACAAATTTTACACTGCTATAGCATGATTGCTTTATTGTCTATCAATGTTTCCATGTGTTGTGTTTAGGTGCGTGACTTTAACCTTGGTGGAGTGTTTCCTGTCATCCAGCATGTCAGTGTTCAAGATGTCAAACTCAGGGACACTCAGTCTATTGAGGTAAAAATTATAAATGAGAACTTTGTGTGTGAAAAAACTTGGGTCAGCCTGAAGAAGTGAAATTTTGATGTCCCACAAACATTATGGCACCCAACTTAAAATGATAATAATTATTCAATTTAAATGATGTAAATCAGCTTAAATTTCTGAAATATCACCCCCAAAGCAGTAATTGTGATATTCACAAATTACTACAACACAATTTAATCATGTGTAAGCACTATACCAATATATATTAAGGCACATACAGTGTATTATCTTTGTCTTGGAACCGTATTGTCTTTTTTGACAAAAAAGCATACCTGGTTTATCACAGAGACATCATGTCCATTAAATAGGTTAATAGGTTGAACTGTTTGGTTAATGTAGGCTGGCTGTGTAATTAGAATAGTGCCAATTTTTAGTCGCACAGACAGGGAAAGTTATCAGTAAACACATGCATAATTGCATGCACATTGCATTGACATGTAGTTTCTATTTTGGGGTTAAATTTACTAGGTTTGGTCACCTTCACTGAGCTGGACAGCAGGGGCTGGAAGCTAAAGTCACCACCCAGAAATGTAGGGGATGGGGGGGGGGGACCTTCAAGGAATCTTTAAAAGGGATGGGGGGCAGGCAGGGGCTAAAAAGGTACATTTATTTAGGATTAAGAAATGTTAAAAATTCGAAAAATGTAAGGCAATCAGGTAATATCTTGTCACAGGATCTTATGTTATTTCAGCTCTCCAGTACCATATTGGGCATACAAAACAGATGCAACAATGCTGGGTTTATTATTTTGGAATGTACAATTAACCATTTATATGCTTTCAAAAAATAAAAAACTAATCATTTCTTATAAAATAATGAAAAATGTTTTATAATAATTATGGCATATAGAGAATGAGTCCCACAGTAAATATATCCAACTAATGGCTTTGGCTTTTGAAAGATGGCTCGTCTGGGGATGTGTTGGCATCAAGTTGGTGCTATTTAGGTTTTATCAGCCATTTTCTTAAAACAAGTCAGGGATTTTATCAAGAGAAATTTATATCTCAAGGGTTGCCTGAATGAAAATCTTCACAGAGCATTAATTGGAATTTTTATAAACTTGAATAGGGATAATTAATTCCAAATCGCCATATTAATCTGTCAAGTGAAAATTGACTATCAGTGAAGATTTACTCCAATGAATTTCATTAAATGTAAAAAATTAGTCACATTTTGTATCAGCTAAAATGTCCTGTGTTTTGTAAACAGGAAGTGAGTGTTCTTGCTGCCCTGGACTACCCTGGAGGTTTCCAACTGGCTGTGGATGTGGACATGGTGTTTGGAAAGTCTGCATATCTCTCTGTGAAGATCACAAAACTACAGGGCATGGCAAGGCTACAGTTAACCAGAGAACCCTACACTCACTGGACATTTTCCTTTGTTGAGGTATAAAGGGGCGTGATATTGTTTTCTATATCATAGTGTAATTATACTGTCACGTTATTGATGTATTTAATTAGGAATCAGTAGTGGAGATATTATACACGAGACCCAATCTTTAATATCAAGTGTTTGTTTCATTTCCAAAGGAACCACTGGTGGAGATGTTATTTGTTAGACCAAATCTTTATGATAAAGTGTTTCTTGTGTTTATTTAGGAACCAGTGGTTGAGTTTGAAGTGGAATCTCAGTTTGAAGGAAGACCGGTGGCTCAACTCACTTCAATAATCACAAATCAGGTTGGAGAAAAAACTTTTCAAAGCAAACTGTCAAACTTGATTACATTTTATCTGAATCGTTATTCTTATACAACTTGTTTTGTTTAGTTAACATATAAACATGTTTTAAAATATTCTTTTTATTGCTTAAAATACCCTTACCTTATCTTCACTAATGCTTACATGTTGCGGGAGCAAACATGGATGACCAAACAAGAATATTTTTAAAATAAATATTCTTGATCGTACCATTATGTACTCATGACTGCGCATGCGCCTGCACCGGAAGAACCCCATTAAGCCTCACTTTTATTTTGGTCTCGAGGGAGTAAACATCGTTTGACACAATTTTCATTTGTGAAGAATTTCAACATGGCTTGCAAGGAAGGAGACGTTTTTGAAAAGAATTAACGCTTTCATAAGAATTGAAAGGTTTTATTCTTGCTTTTGATGATTCCCAGCCTTCTTCAACAGGAAGTCTGCATTTAAAGACAAGATTTCATCTTCCTGCCTTCCACTACTTCCATTTCATCTTCTGACCCTCTGCAGCTTATAGCACGTCTAGAACCTATGCAAGGTTGATTGACTGTTTGATAACTGGACAGAAGAACCTCATAGACAGGTCTTTTGCTTCAGTGTTTTGAAACTACATAGGTAAAGACGGCAGAGGCAGCACTTCTTTAAGACCTACCTCATCAGTGTTCAACCACAGATCTCTTCCTTGAGGCAGAAGAGTTGCCAGATTAAGATTCTCATCTTACGGAAGGGAAGTACCTCTATCTCTTCTAGTGAGGTAAATATAGCAGAGGCAACCCCTGTAACATGAGAATGATCTAGGAACAGAAGTTCTCATCAGATAGTTTCAGAGCTACAGGTTATCATGGTCTGCCGTCTAATGGTTCTTTGTAAGCCCACAACAATTTTTTGATGGCTCACCACATTTAGGGCTGTCAAAATGGCACATTAATATCTTTTCATACAGGGATAAGTCATGCAAACAGAATGTCATTCATCCCAAGTTTCACATGACTTGCCAAATTTGCCAAACTCCAATGGTAGATATGTTTGTAACAAAGATGAACAACAAACTATCTGTGTACATTTCACCAGTTTAATACCCTAATGCAAGGGCAATAGATGTATTGAATATCCTGTGGGAGGCACTATTTGGTTATGCCTACTATTGAATATTTCTCATTTCAAAAATGGCACAAAAAATGAGAAATGAATAGCAGGAGCCCCAGGATGACTAGGGATGAGTTGGTTTTGGGACCTAATGGACTTATTTACAAAACCACTATTACCCTACTTCATGGAGAAATCTCTTTAAACAGCTATTCAGTCAGAGATTTACCAAAGCCTGTCATATTCCATGGTATAGTATATATAAAAAAAAACTAAGGCACTTCAGAGTTCTTCTTCAAAAAGACTACAGAGCATGGTAGATCTTTTTGAATTACAGTAGAACCTCGATTATCCAGCCTTCTATTATCTGAATCTCCGGATTAACCGAATCATAATCGTGTCTCCCTACATATATTAATTACTTGTCTAGCGTGAGTGATAACACAGGATTTTTCACAGTCTCGGAAACTATTAATTCTAGTGCTTTATAAAATGTACCATTCACAGAAATGCCTAACCTCTTTGATCTTCATTACCATTTTTACAATAGGGGAGGGATTAATTCAATTACACAACCCCACTACACAACTTCTTTCATAATGCGCCAATCAAAGAAGGCGTATTTGATTTGCTTTCGCAATATATAATCTCCTGGAGTAGGTTCACAGACTAACAATGTGTATAAAAGAAAAGACGTCAACAATGCATTCTGGGAAGAAAGTTTCAGGACAACCATTTCATATTCAGATTGGAATAAAATATTTAAAACTTGTTTCAAAACTGTTAAAGATAACTTCCTCATATGGTCACAGTATCGTATTTTGTACCGAATCTTAGGAACAAAGGACTATTTATTTACAATGAAGATAACCACTGACAGAACCTGTGCTTTTTGTGGGAGTGGTGTAGAAACAGTTAAGCATCTATTTGTAGACTGTGAAAAAGTAAAGAAATTCTGGGGTGAAATTCAAACCTTTATCAAGCTGAACCTAGCAGTCGATTTTCCAATAAATGGGATAAACATTATTTTTGGACTTTTTGCAGAAAATTCACATAGTGCTTTAAATACGATATGTATGGCTGCAAAAACATACATCTTTCAAAACTCTAAAAGTAACGGCCAAATAAACCTCCAAAATTTTATTAGATATTTAAACAAAATATACTTAGAACAGGAATATGTTGCCAGACTTGAACAAAATTATGATGTTTTTCTGAAACAATGGAATAAATTTAATAAAATGTTTGTAGGACTTAAATAAAATCTCTAGAATTGAACAACAGGCAAAGAAAAAAAAATTGAGTTTGTAATGTACTTTTTTTTAATGGTTAAATTGTTTACCAATATAACTTGAAATTGTATAGGTGTATTGAATAGCTGTATTTGTGTTATATATTCTAAAACATGTTGTGCTAATGTCATGATAATGTGCATGTCTTGTTTTTGTTCTTGTTTGTAATTGTGAATTGTCAACTTTGTAACTATAGAAAAAAATAAATAAAAAAACAAACAATGCATTACCAACCAAAATCTCCCGGAGTTTTGCAATTGACAAAATGTGTGACGATATTTATCTAAAATGAAAACGTCAGCAATGCATGTACCAACTGAACTCACCCAGTTAAAATCCCTGTAATGTTTTAAATAAAAATGATAATATTCATAGATATGGAGCAAATAAGCGACAATTAGAGGGTCAGTTATATTATATTACACAAATATATTCAATATGTCATCAGTGAATACCGACGTCTATATTAAGTGCTTAAAAGCGATTTTCTTCTATTATCGCCCACTCGATAACCCATAGACAGTGAATTTTGGTTTACTTCATCTATCCGAACCCCTTGATTTTCCAACCAGATTGTATGTCTCCCATTGGCTTGGATAATCGAGGTTCTACTGTATTATGTAAGGAGAGTCAAGTGCACTTCCAACAGCCTTCTCTCTCCTCAATAGCAGTTTGACTCATTGATTCAGTGATAAAATCAGGTTCCTACCACAATTGCTGGATATAGGGTTCCTATTGCAATTCATTTGGGTTCACTTGGTATTGAAATCATTCATAGTTATGAACTCAATAGACTGATAGATGGTTTTCATAGATTAGATCAATGAAGATGTGCTATGGCCTCTTGGGACTTGTATTAATTACTCTTAGTCTTGACAAGATCATCATTTGAACCATTTGAATGAGAATTTGAACGTTATGACATGCAAATCAGTTTCCTCTTACCCTTGGCCTCTGATAGAGGCAGAGGTGAGGTTCATGTTTGGATTTTCAAACTTTTGAAACAAAAAAACTGGATGGAAGGAGGTCACAGTTTCTCCTTTATCAGCACTCCTAGCAAAGAACAGATAGCCTCAGATGGGCCGGATATTGTTCAGCTGGGGTCATTCCTGATTTTAGGCCATTTTTTAGATCAGTCTTTGACTGAAGATATGACTCTTTGCCCCATTAGAGCTAGAAGATACTATCTTGACAAATTAGAGATCTTACATAGGAGAAATATGTGCTTTTCGTCTCTTTCAAAAATGACTTTTCAGGAGGTATACAAGGAGTACCATGGCTTGAAAGTCAACAGATGGGTCAGACTACTATTTGGAACTCTGGTATCGCCACGCCATGTGGTTCCTTTATAGCTTGTGTATTGTATTATACATTACAGTAATTATATGTGCATACAGTTCCAATGAACAGATCACACATTTTAGTGGTATCTGTCCATTGGAAATACCCCAGTTATTGGACATTTAATTTCCCTGTTCAGAGATTTTGGAAAAAGCATCTGATATGGTGGAAGACTTAAAAATGTTTTAATAGGTTGTCCTCTCCATGCATAGGAGCACAATCTCCTGTCATATACCACTACATTTGTCAATGGTTGGGAACACATTGGTCTTTACTGTTATAAAATCCCAAATTTGTTGGATTTTTTTTTCAATACATATTCTGGACAGTTCCAGGTTACTTAATAACAAAATATAACTACATATGTTATTTTGTTAAGTTTATAAGTGTGCTTGTCATAGTCTTGTACTTTATTATCACATGTGGGTTTGATATTAGTACATTGAAACTAAAACTGCATACAGGGCCAAGGCACCTTTGGGAAGGTTGCCAGGTTAGTGCTTACAAACATAACTATTAATGTTATTTTGTTAAGTTACTTTTATTATGTCAGCTGACTTGTCAGTCAGCTGACATTATGTCGTCACTCTGCGACGTGGGCGTACGCATACGCGTCCGCGTGAACATCTTCTTCTCCAAAACTACAAGGCCTAGAGACATGCTGTTTTTTTTAAAAGATACCTTATCTATCGAGGATGAAAAATTGTTCAAGGCATGCAAATCTGTCTGTTCGTCTGTTTGCTAGAGACGTTACAAGGGAAAAAGTGTGAAAATTTCAACACTTTATCACAATTTTCTCAGTGACTATTGCAGGGATTTCTCTCATATCTTGCATATATGTACTAGGCCAGAGGTAGATTCTCTTGTGTGAGTATGAGACCTGGATCTGTCTTAGTTTTTTTTAATAAATTTTTTTAATAATTTTTAATGCATTAAAATTCATGAAATCATGCACTAAATCACTTATAACTTGAAAAGTGTTGCATTTAGAGCATTTTGTTAAAATATGTTATTCAGCTACTTTTTTCATAGCTACAACATGGTGAGTAACTTGGGTGTCTGTCTCAATAGCTAAGTGAGTAATAGCTACTTTTGGGCTTTTCAGTAACTACCATCTTGAGTAAAATCACTTGTAACATGAAAAGTATTGCATTTAGAGAATTTCTTATAAATATGTTATTCAGCTACTTTTGAGTCAGGTATAACATAGTAAAATTTCAGACCTGTAGCTCATGGCATAGCTGAGTAATAGCTACTTTTAGGTTATCACTGTTGAGTAAATAACTTATAACTTGAAAACTATTGCATTTAGAGTATTTTGTTTCAATAAGTTTTTCACCTATTTTGGGGTCAGCTATAACATAGTAAAATTTCAGACCTGTAGCTCATGGCATAGCTGAGTAATAGCTACTTTGAGGTTATCACTGTTGAGTAAATCACTTATAACTTGAAAACTATTGCATTTGGAGTATTTTGTTTCAATATGTTATTCACATATTTGGGGGTCAGCTATAACATAGTAAAATTTCAGATCTGTAGCTCATGGCATAGCTGAGTAATAGCTACTTTGAGGTTATCACTGTTGAGTAAATCACTTATAACTTGAAAACTATTGCATTTGGAGTATTTTGTTTCAATATGTTATTCACATATTTGGGGGTCAGCTATAACATAGTAAAATTTCAGATCTGTAGCTCATGGCATAGCTGAGTAATAGCTACTTTGAGGTTATCACTGTTGAGTAAATCAGTTATAACTTGAAAACTATTACATTTACAGAAATTTGTGTAAATATGTTATTCAGCTACTTTTGGATCAGCTATAACATAGTGAAATTACAGACCTGTAGCTCATGGCACAACTGAGCAATAGCTATTTTCAGGTACTGTATGTTGAGTAAATCAGTTGTAACTTGAAAAATATTGCATTTGGAGTCTTTTGTTAAAATATGTTGTTCACCCACTTTTGGGTCAGCTATAACATAGTGAAATTACAGACCTATAGCTCATGGCATAGCTGAGCAATAGCTATTTTCAGGTTCTCAGTACTGAGTAAATCAGTTGTAACTTGAAAACTATTGCATTTACAGTATTTTGCTTAAATATGTTGTTCACCTACTTTTGGGTCAGCCATAACATAGTGAAATTACAGACCTATAGCTCATGGCATAGCTGAGTAATAGCTACTTTTAGGTTATCACTGTTGAGTAAATCACTTATAACTTGAAAAGTATTGCATTTAGAGTATTTTGTTTCATACGTTATTCAGCTACTTTTGGGTCAGCTATAACATAGTGAAATTACAGACCTGTAGCTCATGGCACAACTGAGCAATAGCTATTTTCAGGTACTGACTGTTGAGTAAATCAATTGTAACTTGAAAAATATTGCATTTACAGTATTTTGCTTAAATATGTTGTTCACCTACTTTTGGGTCAGCTATAACATAGTAAAATTTCAGACATGTAGCTCATGGCATAGCTGAGTAATAGCTACTTTGAGGTTATCACTGTTGAGTAAATCACTTATAACTTGAAAACTATTGCATTTGGAGTATTTTGTTTCAATATGTTATTCACATATTTGGGGGTCAGCTATAACATAGTAAAATTTCAGATCTGTAGCTCATGGCATAGCTGAGTAATAGCTACTTTGAGGTTATCACTGTTGAGTAAATCACTTATAACTTGAAAACTATTGCATTTGGAGTATTTTGTTTCAATATGTTATTCACATATTTGGGGGTCAGCTATAACATAGTAAAATTTCAGATCTGTAGCTCATGGCATAGCTGAGTAATAGCTACTTTGAGGTTATCACTGTTGAGTAAATCAGTTATAACTTGAAAACTATTACATTTACAGAAATTTGTGTAAATATGTTATTCAGCTACTTTTGGATCAGCTATAACATAGTGAAATTACAGACCTGTAGCTCATGGCACAACTGAGCAATAGCTATTTTCAGGTACTGTATGTTGAGTAAATCAGTTGTAACTTGAAAAATAATGCATTTGGAGTCTTTTGTTAAAATATGTTGTTCACCCACTTTTGGGTCAGCTATAACATAGTGAAATTACAGACCTATAGCTCATGGCATAGCTGAGCAATAGCTATTTTCAGGTTCTCACTACTGAGTAAATCAGTTGTAACTTGAAAACTATTGCATTTACAGTATTTTGCTTAAATATGTTGTTCACCTACTTTTGGGTCAGCCATAACATAGTGAAATTACAGACCTATAGCTCATGGCATAGCTGAGTAATAGCTACTTTTAGGTTATCACTGTTGAGTAAATCACTTATAACTTGAAAAGTATTGCATTTAGAGTATTTTGTTTCATACGTTATTCAGCTACTTTTGGGTCAGCTATAACATAGTGAAATTACAGACCTGTAGCTCATGGCACAACTGAGCAATAGCTATTTTCAGGTACTGACTGTTGAGTAAATCAATTGTAACTTGAAAAATATTGCATTTACAGTATTTTGCTTAAATATGTTGTTCACCTACTTTTGGGTCAGCTATAACATAGTAAAATTTCAGACATGTAGCTCATGGCATAGCTGAGTAATAGCTACTTTTAGGTTATCACTGTTGAGTAAATCACTTATAACTTGAAAATTATTGCATTTGGAGTATTTTGTTTCAATATGTTATTCACCTATTTTGGGGTCAGCTATAACATAGTAAAATTTCAGACCTGAAGCTCATGGCATAGCTGAGTAATAGCTACTTTGAGGTACTGACTGTTGAGTAAATCAATTGTAACTTGAAAAATATTGCATTTACAGTATTTTGCTTAAATATGTTGTTCACCTACTTTTGGGTCAGCTATAACATAGTAAAATTTCAGACATGTAGCTCATGGCATAGCTGAGTAATAGCTACTTTTAGGTTATCACTGTTGAGTAAATCACTTATAACTTGAAAATTATTGCATTTGGAGTATTTTGTTTCAATATGTTATTCACCTATTTTGGGGTCAGCTATAACATAGTAAAATTTCAGACCTGAAGCTCATGGCATAGCTGAGTAATAGCTACTTTGAGGTTATCACTGTTGAGTAAATCACTTATAACTTGAAAACTATTGCACTTACAGTATTTTGTTTCATATGTTATTCACCTGTTTTGGGGTCAGCTATAACATAGTAAAATTTCAGACCTGTAGCTCATGGCATAGCTGAGTAATAGCTACTTTTAGGTTATCACTGTTGAGTAAATCATTTATAACTTGAAAACTATTGCATTTACAGAAATTTGTGTAAATATGTTATTCAGCTACTTTTGGGTCAGCTATAACATAGTGAAATTACAGACCTGTAGCTCATGGCACAACTGAGCAATAGCTATTTTCAGGTACTGAGTGTTAGTAAATCAATTGTAACTTGAAAAATATTGCATTTGGAGTAATTTGTTAAAATCAGTTGTAACTTGAAAACTATTACATTTAGAGTATTTTGTTTAAATATGTTATTCACATAATTTTTGGTCAGTTATATCATAGTGAAATTGCAGACCTCTATGTCATGCTATAGCTGAGCAATAGCTACTTTCAGGTTCTCACTATTGAGTAAATCATTGTATCCACTGGATAGCCGCAGTGTGTAGAGAGATTTCACCATTACCGCTCTAATGAAAAAAATATTATAGCTAGCCTTCTCAAGTTTGCAGAATATATTAATAACCATAAAATGTTGCCTGGGAATATTTTTGAAAAACAAGATGGCCGCCAGGGACGTTTATTCGACTTTAAACAAGGACTTTTGTTGGCCCTCTAGAGGAAAGGGTATTATAGGTAGAGATTTCAAATTCGCAGGATATGTTCGTCATTATAAAATCTTGACTGGGAATATTTTTGGCCTCATTTTGAAAAACAAGATGGCCGCCACAGGTGCTTATTTGTCAGTCATGAAAAGTGCTTATATCTCCCTTATTATTGGTCCTAGAGGTTTGGGATGGTAAACCAACCTGTAGGAAATCATGGGCTGGGAATCTTTTGGTGTGGTCAGATTTGACCTTTGACCCCTCCTTCAAGGTCAAATGAGGATAGCCAAACTTAAAAGTGCTTATAACTCACTTATTATTGGTCCTAGAGGTTTGGGATGGTAAACAGACATATAGGAAATCATGGGCTGGGAATCTGTTGATGTGGTCCGATTTCACCTTGGGCCTCTTCTTCAAGGTCAAACGAGGATAGCCAAACTTAAAAGTGCTTATAACTCGCTTATTATTGGTCTTAGAGGTTTGGGATGGTAAAACAACGTATAGGAAATCATGGACTGGGATTCTTTTGGTGTGGTCAGATTTGACCTTGGACCCCTCCTTCAAGGTCAGTTGAGGATAGCCAACCTTAAAATTGCTTATAACTCGCTTGTTATTGGTCCTACAGGTTTGGGATGGTAAATCAACCTACAGGAAATCATGGGCTGGGAATCATTTGGTGTGGTCAGATTTGACCTTGGACCCCTCCTTCAAGGTCAAACAAAGATAGCCAAACTTAAAAGTCCCTATAAATCGCTTATCATTGGTTCTAGAGGTTTGGGATGGTAAACCATCCTATAGGAAATCATGGGCTGGGAATCTTTTGGTGTGGTCAGATTTGACCTTTGGACCCCTCCTTCAAGGTCAAATAAGGACAGCCAAACTTAAAAGTGCTTATAACTCGCTTATTATTGGTCCTAGAGGTTTGGGATGGTAAACCAACCTATAGGAAATCATGGGCTGGGAAGGTTTTTGTGTGGTTGGATTTGACCGTGGACCCATTCTTCAAGGACGTACGAGGATACTGCATTTGCAGTATTTCTTTAAATATGTTTTAACCTACTCTTTACACTTAAACAGTTACCTTGTTACTTTCCTTCATAATACCATTTGCAGGGCAAAACTTTTTTGTCCTTTTCTTCTGTCAGTTTCAGAATTTCTTTTGAACATGCTGTTCAATTACCATTTACTGTACCTCTGTACAGCACTTTCCCTGATAATTATGCTTTCCTATCATTATTACCTTCAGAAATCAAAAACACTCAGTCAGCTGACACAGTGCCCGTCACGGGCACTCTCCTCTTGTTGCATAACATAGTCTGGTACTTTAACCTCACAAGATTGCTTGAGATTTGTACTTTGACTTTTCATTTGATTATACCTGCTTTTGGTGAAAAGAATATTAAAACTCCCACCACCAGTATGGTTGTAATCAAGCATCAGTGAGGATAAGGTAATGGTATTTTACGCAATAAAATGTAAAAATTTTATTGTAATTTAACTTTTTGTAAGTTAAATACTTACCTTACACTCACTAGAATCAGATTCCCGCCCTGCCAACCCCACATTTTCAAGATTTTTGGGTTTACAATATATTATGGTATATTGGCTCCCAAAATTAAAGTGAAGCTTAACGGGGGTCTTCTGGTGCAGGCCCAGTCATGTGTACATAATGGCACGAACAAAAATATTTATTTTAAAAGTGTTACAATAAAATTTTTACATTTTATTGCATAAAATAGCCTTACCTTATCCTCACAAATGCTTACTTGGTTTTGTGGAGGCAAAACGCGGCGACCAACAAGAATATTAAAAATTATTCTTGTTCGAGAGGTGAACCCCGTAGTTAGTGATAGGTGCGCATGCGCACAACACATTGTCGGTTGGACTTTGTCGAGAGATCCTCATTCAATTTTTGGTCGTCGAGGAGGCAACACGTGAAGCTTTTTCAACTCTGCCCATTTCCAAGATGGCAGATGCGTTCTTTTAGAATTCATAGAGTTCGTGCTAAGAAGAAAGAAGTTTAAGACTTCCTATTCTACAGATCTGAAGTACAATATTTCATGCTGAGGGTTGAGTAATCCATGACAGCATTCTTAGATCCCCCTTGGCTGTATAACAGTCTTTGGTAGAGGATCTACTACAGAAGATTCTTCAATTTGTTAGTTCAAGCTACCTACCTCTTCATTTATGGGGGATCTCCAACAGAAGTCTTTGAACTGGCCACATTTTCCTGAAAATGGCAGCATTAAGAGGCCTGCTGCGATTGAAAAACAGCTGGCAGTAGAAGATCTACTAGAGTTTGCTTTTCCAACACCAGATAACATTTAGATTTGATAGCTGGTCAGATTAGAATTCGTTTTCTGGGGTTAGTAATTAAACCTCCAGAAAGCTAGTAGCCTCTCCACTTGGTAGACACACAGAGGGTGACCCTTCATCTTGGAGAAAAAGATATACTTCAGATCGTCCAATGGCAAATCCCTTTCATGAAGTCCTGGTGGATTTTTATGAAAGAATGCAGCAGTAACCTTTCATTGTCTACAGGTCCTTTCCTCTCTGAGAAGCACAGATTGCTTGCTTAGTGTCAACTTCAATAGTACTCTATCATACCAGCAGTTAGCAGATTTCCTGTAGCCTGAAAAACAGTCAGTCCTACAAGATCTACTTCAGAAGTTTATCAACGTTTGCTTTCAACCTACAAACCAGGCATCAAGATGGTTTATTTCCTCCTTTGCCTTGTCTTTATTCTACAACTGGCTGGTGGACCATTTATTTCTTCATCATAGAGAAGATAATACATAAGCTTTCCCACCAATATTCTCAATGAAATAGGGGATTCTGGTGTAGTAGAAGAAATACCTGTAAATAGCTGGTTTAAGTGAAAATATTATTGCCATCTCAGAGTTGTGCAGTTTTTGAATGGGTACTATGTAGCCCTCCAATCAAAACTCCCCTTTCATGTGGCTCTACTGCAGGTGCTACAGACAGGAAAACAATCCGCCATGTTGCTGAAAATATTGTGTGGCATTTCATATGTTTATTTTCACACACTTTCTTCTGAAAAAGACTATAAGTCACAGGATTTTCTCAGTAAAATAGTTTCCTCTATCATATCTGACACAATGCTGCTTGTTTTAGATGGAAACATTTGCTTTCTTCAAGACATGGATCGTTGGTGTGTTGTGTGCTGTATAAATATAAAGTATGGATAGCCTATACAAGAAGTTTAGTCTATTCAAGGAAGTTAATCAGCATTGGGCAAGGTTAGTGTGTGGATAGATTGCCATTCCTGTCATTTTCTTTGCATCTTACAATATCATTGGCCAGTGAGGATCTCTTGCATACGTCTCCAAGCTGTGAAATGGAATTTTATAAAGAAACACGGTCACAAAAGGTTAATGACCAGTTTCAACAGATCTCCGTACCAAATGCAAGGGTTGTGCAAATCTTGAGAAGGTTTATCGAATAATATTCCAGTCGAATCCACCCATGTCTGTACAGCCCATAATTTAAAGCGGTTACAGACAGGGAAAACATGGCTACCTAAGAGTGTCGCAAATGCTTCAAAAAGGCACAGTTTACTACCTCAAGGATTGCACAACTCCAGGTTTTACAGCAGATTATTTCTTGTACCAGAACCCGGCAATAAATGGCACCCTGTGATAGATCTCAGTGTCCTGGACAAATGCCTGCTAGTTCCAAATTTTAAAATGGGACAGCAGAGATATTCGGAAACTCGGTCATAAAAGGAAAATGGCTAGTTTCGATAGACCTGAAAGACGCGTTCTTTCACGTGCCCATACACCCAGATTCTCAACATTGGCTATGTTTCCATGTAGACAAACAAATGTATCAGTTCAAAGCACTGCCATTGCGGTTGGTGACTGCACCCCTATAGTTCATGCGGATTGTAAAAGAGGCTCGTTCTTCAGTCTCGCGGAATTCGAGTTCACCAATACCTGGACGACTGGTTGTTAAGAGCAAATACCAGACACCAGTGTCAGCTCCACACAAAAGAACTTCTCCATGTGGTGCAAGAACTTGGCTTTGTGATAAAATTCGAAAATCAGAGCTCGAACCTACACAAAAAATTGACTTTCTGGGTTACCATTTCGACTTGATACAGGGAAAAGTCTTTCCAACCGAAAATAAGTTGAAAATTCTAGAAAAATCTGTTCAGGACATGGAGATCGCATCACAAACAACCCCAAGGTTGCTTATGTCCCTGATATGTGTACTAGCATCCCTAGAAAAGACGATACCAATGGGTCAGTTACATATGCGCCCTTTCCAGTGGTACCTAAAAACAAACTGGCAGTATCCCCAGTCACTAGACCTGAAGATTCCTGTTTCAAACTTTCTGAAAAGTCATCTTCAGTGGTGGGAAGATCCAAAAAATCTTAAAAATGGGTTATCCTTTTCATCCACAGGAACACAATACCCTTATTTTCACAAATGCATCAAATCAAGGTTGGGGAGCTCATTTTGAAAACATGACAGTCAGTGGCAATTGGACAGATCAAGAAATTTGCTTCATATCAATGTCCTAGAGTTAATGGCAGTGTTTCTGGCCTTAAAAGAGCTTTCAAAACAAAATTCTAGACAAAAGGGTTCTGATAGCAACAGACAATGCCACTGTAGTCAGTTATCTGAGCAAACAAGAGGGAACACACTCTTGGGACAGGTGTCTCCTGGTTTGGCACATCTTGGCCTACTGCAATCCTCGAAACATACTCATAAGAGCCAGACACATTCAGGGTTGCCTCAATGTCATAGCCGACAGTCTCTCCAGGAAGGACAAAATAATTCAAACAGAATGGTCACTTCATCCTCAAATATTCAGCCTAATTTGAGTAGTTTGGCACAAACCAATAGTGGACATGTTTGCTACCAAAGTGAATCACAAACTACCAATCTATGTCTCACCAGTCCCAGATGCAAATGCTGTGAACATAGATGCTTTGAACATCTTCTGGGAGGGTCTGGACGGCTATGCCTTTTGTCCTGTAACTCTCATACCAAAGGTCATACAGAAAATGAACACCTACAGGTGCAGAATGATAGTAGTAGCACCAGGGTGGCCCAGAATGCTTTGGTTTTGGGATCTAGTGAATCTGTCAACCAAGCCCCATTACAACTACCTCACTGGCCTCATCTGCTAAAACAACCGTTCAGTCAGAAGTTCCATCAGAATCTCATGTATCTGAATATGCATGTCTGGCACCTAGACACCACTCAGAATCACTTGAATCATTCTCTGAGCAGGTGGCAGATAGAATTTAGGCACCTCAAAGACCCCCATCTAGAAGATTCTAGGAGTCAAGGTGGTCCATTTTTGAACTCTGGTGCCAACAGAACACGGTGGTCAGCACAGAGCCTTCTATCTCAGACATAGCAGAATTTTTGAACCATTTGTTCACTGTCAAAAATTTGAAGCCTGCCACAATTGCTGGCTACAGAATTGCAATAGCTGACCATTTGGGACCTTTTGGCCAGGAAGTAGCCAGGAGTTTGCACTTAAATAGACTCCTTGCAAGCTTTTACAAGGACAAACCCATTCTAAATAGGGATTTTCCCTCTTGGGACCTATCTTTGGTTCTTATGTCTTTGACTAAGGCTCCTTTTGAACCTTTGAAGGATGCAAGTCTTAAGATTTTGACTTTCAAGACTTTTTTTCCTGATGGCTTTGGCAGCTGGCAAAAGAAGGGGGGAGGTGCACGCTTGGACATTCTCTTCCCTCAGGCATAAAACCCACTGGAAGGAGATCACTATTTCTCCTTCTCCTGCCTTCTTAGCAAAGAATCAGTTGGCTTCTGATTGCCCAGATTCGCTAAAACCGGTGGTCATTCCAGCTCTTAAACCTTTTTGGAGCTCAGACTTGACTGAGGATATGACTTTATACCCTGTCAGAGCACTTAGATACTATCTAGACAGAACTAGTGCTTTAAGGAAGGGAAAGTATCTCTTGTTTATGTCCTTTAAGGAAGGCTTTGACAGAGGTCTCATGGGATCTACTATCTCTTCTTGGATCAGACAGACTGTCTTATTGGCTTATCAGTCATCCAATTTTGATACACAGGACCTACAGGTTAAGGCCCATGATGTTAGGTCCATGTCTGCTTCTTTAGTATTCAAGGATGGGTGTCCCTAGAGCAGATTTTAGGCTCCTGCCATTGGAAGAGCCACAACACGTTTTCTACCTTTTAAGCTATGTGTCTTGGCAGTCCACAGACCAAACAGATTACAATTAGGCCCAGTGGTTTCTGCTCAGCATATGATTGGCTTTGAGTATGTTCTTGAGCATTTCATATGGCTTACATACTTTACTCTTCCTTCCATACCAGTATCTTGTATGAACATATGTCTTCTGCTGTGGCAGATGGCCTCATGACTGTATTTTGTAAAACACAGAAGCCAGCTTGGGGTGCCTTCTTGCTGGATGACAGCTCCCAGCTCGAGGGACCCAGGAAGCCATTTCCCACCACACAGTTATGGGTGATGGTTTAGATTTAGGACAACTTTATGCTACATGGGACAAGTGTCAACTACAACAGTACATCATGAATATTCATGAGATTAGCTATCATTACTTATCTTTACAGATATTTTACAGTAATGGAAAATTCTGTTGTAGCATACTTAACCTTATCTTATCCTCTCCTTCAAATGCTTTCATGGTGAACCCCATATTCTATTAACAGGGAGGTTGCAAAACAAACCCCTCCTCCTGTTATGGTTGGAATCAAGCATTTGTGAGGATAAGGTAAGGCTATTTTACGCAATAAAATGTAACAAATTCTATTGTAATTTAACTTTTTGTAAGTTAAATACTTACCTTATCCTCACAAGGACAGACCCACCCTTCCTCCCCTCACAAGTTTGTTTTCATAGGGGACCAAAAATTAAATGAGGATCTCTCGACAAAGTCCAACCGACAATGTGTTGTGTGCATGCGCACCTATCACTAACTACGGGGTTCACCTCTTGAACAAGAATAATTTTTAATATTCTTGTTGGTCGCCGCGTTTTGCCTCCACAAAACCAAGTAAGCATTTGTGAGGATAAGGTAAGTATTTAACTTACAAAAAGTTAAATTACAATAAAATTTGTTACAATTTGTCTGTCATCAAATTTGATTGAGTTTTATGTGTTGTTTGAAATTATCTCAAATTCATTTAACTTTAGAAATAAAAATATTTTTATAAATTTAATTATTTACAGATTTTAGTAAGGTAGAAATTATTTAGCATCCCTTGAAAAGGCGGCGTTTATTTGGTTTTGCTCCCTTTCTTCTTACAGCCTACACTCCCGCCACAGTCTCCCATAATATAAGGCTTACCAAATGCTAGTTATTATCTATAAGCATAGAAAAAATCATTCATAGGTATGAATTTAACCTTTGACCTTTATTAAGGTCACAATATCAAAATCCTTTTTTTTTCTTGAATATCCTTTTTACCAAATATTCTCAGAAAGTGTAATATATAGACAAACACAATTTTGCATAATTATAATTATGATTTTCTGACATATAAATCCAGGGACCAGTTGAATTTCTGATCAATTGGGCCATAATTGACTGAGTGAGTGCTGTTTGGTTAAAGTTTGGTAAAAACATGTTGAAATTGATCCTTTCGGGACACATATTGAACAGTATATATTATCTACTCACATTTAATTTAAGGAATTTACACAGCTTTAATATGTTATGGTGGTTGAGAAATTGGGTCTATAGCTTCAAAAGTCATGTCCCCTTGTTGGTTACCTTAAAATCAGCCAAATCAGGTGTCTTTGGCATGCTGGTATGCTGTATACATGCAGAAGACCTATCAAATCTCTTTTTTATTGATGGATTTAAAGATTTGGATTGTATTGAGTGGTAACATGAAACATTGCCTGTGATTCCGAAAATCCAAACAAATGCAAACACTGAGCTCCCAGTATCAAGGCCTGTTAAATGGTGTTTCTATGAAATCCCATAAAACTTAATTGAATTATTCTTGAAAACTATTTAAACCCCAAAATTTGCTTTTTGCACCCTTCTTGCATTTCCATTTCAGTTCTGTAACCACAAATGGTTTAGATTTTTAGTTACTGTTTAATATCTCGTTTAGTATTGTGATTAGAACTTTGGAATGTTTTGGGGGTTACAGCAAATCATGGCCTGGGAATTAAAAAAAAAATTTTTTTTAAATATTGAATTCCCCTCTACCTCCTCTCAAGATTAAAATAAGGTTTTTGAACATTTAAAACACCTGAGTGAAAGATAGTTTACAATATGTATGCATTTTACTGACCTTTATCTTTACGATTTCTCTTTACCAGTATACATGTTTTATTTGATGGGGAATGCTTTGTTTTTGTACTGGCACAAACAGCTTTCTTGTTGTAACACTAATGGTTCTGTTGAAAGGTTTTCATTCCATTCCAATCATTTCAAGTACATTTTTATGAAATGTGAAACACTTCCATTCTTCTGTGTTGTAGATTCGAAAGTCGATTCGCAAGAAGCATACTCTTCCAAACTACAAGATCCGTTACAAGCCTTTCTTTGTGAAACCAGAGCAACCCAAACCCAGTCATGATATATATTGCCATGGCAATAAGGTATCACAAGGTGAACTCACTGTTACCGTCATCAAGTGCAGTCGACTTGTTGGGTTACCTGGTGAAGGTGAAATGTCCCTCTACTGTTCCTTGGCACTCGGTAAGAGACTGCAACACAATTGTTTTAACACTTTACTTCTGCTCATTGGCACTTTGTAAGACACCACAAGGCAATTGTATTTTAACTTTGGTGTTCCCTGACATTGGGTATGACACCATAATACAATTATAGTTAACCGTGGCGGCTTCCTGGTACTTGTAACAGATCTCATTTATATTTAAACTTTATCATTTATTGGCACTTGATAACAGATCATAACACAATCATATTTAAAGCACTAGTATATTTTAACTTTATTGCTCATTCACACTGTGTAAGAGACTCCGACACAAGGATGTTTTTACTTTACTATTCCCTGACATTGTGTTGGACATTGGCAACATAAGTATGTTTAAAGTTTACTGCTCACTAGTACCGGGTAAGAGATCACAGTATACACTCAAACAGCAAACATTATTTGTCCCTGGTTATAATAAAAGACCATATTACAAGTATATTTTAACTTTATTCTTCCTTAGTTATTTAACCCAGACATTTATTTGAAACCAGGTTCCTTTAATGTTGTAGATAAGCTACCCTGGACAGAGCTGATGAGCCGAAGAAAGAAGCAATGGACTGCCCTGGATCTCACTGTAGAAAAACCCACAGGAGTTAGCATTGGCCTCACATTTAAAGATGTAAGTCAATCATCTGTGATATATCGCACATTTATTTGTCCATTAATTTAATTAGTAGGTAATGGGAAGCAATTGTTGGCTTTAGATTAAAGTATGAACAGGCTGCCAGTAGTTTTCTGACCATGTTTGGATAATAAGATTTAGGCCAGAAGGGTCATAGAAAGAAGAGATATTTTAGTATATTATAAAAGGCTGCATATGAATTTGGAAGAGCAGATGAGTTTTTTTAGATAAATTTGAAAAGTTGGATAAGAGTAGGGCCAATAATAGGAGTCATACTGTGTTTCTTGAACTATAGCTTAAGTAAAGTGATATTTGCAACAGTATGTAAAAATTGCCATCTGAGGCTCATCCTGAAAACTAGCAGAAAAGAGAAAAATGTCATAAACATTATACCACAGATCAGTCAAGCAGCGGATGAAACTGAACAAAACCCTCACCTGCAAAAAAAAAAAAAAAAAAAAGGATTACCCATCCAGATCTGCATCAAAATTGAGGAAAATTGCAGCAAAGTGAATGGATCTATGATCCTGAACCAGATTATCTTTGACGACAGAGTCACAAGTAGATCCTATATTGGGTTAAAATTTGATCCCGCTCCGATTTGCAGTGTACAGGTTATACAAACAGAAAAACAGACAGACACAGTTACGATACCCTGATCCCTTCCCTTCTGGAGGTGAGGATAGTAAATACTCTAAAATTGTTAAGTCAGTTGTTAAAACAAATGTCGTGCTTTAATTTTTAGCTGTTTGGCAATTCATTATTATAAAAGTTAATTTAAAAGTTAATATTTATATGTTCATTACTGTAGTTTTTAAATTTTTTTTATATTTTAGGAGTTTATTATTGACCGCTATGAAGTGATGGTGGTTGTAGAAATTGTTACAAACAACTCTCCTGCCAGTGTTGCTGGGATAGCAAAAGTAAGTTTTTGTAATACAGTATTTTTCCAAAATATTGCCTATGTTCTAACTATTTTAGACACTTAAGAGTGTTCTGCCCTTTACATATTTTCATCCAGGCCCTTGTTATTTTGAACCCATGCACAAATATTTATATCTTTAAAATAAACAATTTTTCTGTGATCCAAGAATTTTTTTGTACTTAAAGAATTTGTCTTTGTAAAGAATTTTCTTTGTATTGCATTGTAGGAAAGACAGTTTATGAAGATTTATTAGTATTTAAAATGACAAGTGCTAACAGAAACATAGGGACTCATGCTTATTTAATATGCATTCTAAAGATTGTAAATACCTCTTTGCTTCAACACTAAACAATTCTGTAGTTGGGGCAATATTGTGGTAAATTATATAAATTTATGGTACTTCTTTGAGTCACAATACCAGTTATAGTAAGTCAATGAGGATATTTCATATATTTGAAAGTTTTATATGTTCTGTTTTTCAAGTTTTCAACCTCTGATTCATTTGATGTCTCAATGTCTAATGTATATTTTTCAGACCTAGCATATTCTCAAACTTAAATTAGAAAAATGAATGTAGTTTCAGTTTCTACACATTTCCTTGTTAGTGTCAGAAATAAAAACACTTTCCTTTTGTGTATACATCTTTGTGGGTATCATATGATCTAACAATAGCCCAAAACTTTAAATATGTGCATATGTGTTTGTTTGGAATTCATACTAATAAACAATGTCTTTTTTCATTGCGTAGAATAGTCTTACATTATTGTCATTAAAGCTGTATTTTGGCAAGATCAACGACCAACCAGAATATTTTAAATAACGTTTTTGCAACCAAAATAAAATGTGAAGAATAAGAGTGAGCTAGGGATACAGTGCATTGTACTAAGAGTGTGCACATTTTTACCCATAAAATATTTTTTTTAAAAGTAGTTGGGTTGGTCATGGAAGGATAGCTCTCACCAATATATATCAGTAATGACAATGAGGTAAGCATTAAACTTGCATTACATCTGACTCTTGTTATATTGCAGTAAAATGTTTACAATTTGTACCTTTTCACCCAGGGTGATATTATGATCTCTGTGAACAGCATCAAGGTGATAAGTAGTAAACAAGCAGCCAGACTCATCAAACAGTCTACAGAAAGGTAACTTATCCTCAAAATATTGTATGCATTTAATGGAATATATTTGTGTCGTATGTTACTTCCATACTGTGTGTAGGTGATATCACAATGCTCAGTTGAAGAGGTAGAGAAAAGGAATGCAGGATTATGCATTGAAAACCATCAAAGATTAGAAAGCATGTACCAACTTACCCCTTAGATAAGCTGATTTGCTGTACCAGTTCAACTGCCAGGCTTATTATGACCTATACACGGGTGGTCACTAAGATAAACGGTCACGGAGATAAACGGTCCTCAGAAATGCTCACATAAAAACAGTTAAAAGGTTTAAACAACAATATAACACAAACCAAAATCATGAAAAGCATTGTTTAAGTCTATTTTGTCGCTTAGTTTCTGCGATTTTGCTATTTACACTATTTAAATTTGAAAACTTTGAAGACCGTTTATCTTCGTGACCGTTTATCTTCGTGACCACCCGTGTACAAGTTATTGAAAGCTATGTATAACCAAAGTAAATAGCACATTTTAATATGCCCACCAGATTGTTAAAAGCCATGTTGAATTTTGTATACTTAAAATATGTATATCATGCATTGCATCTTCATTTTGTTTTATTACAAATATCATCATCTTATTATGAATGTAAATGTATTTATCAGTTGCCTTCTTGAAAAATTTTTACTTTGTAAAATTTTTGCAAAGTATATTACTCTGTTTATTTGTTTGTTTTGTTTTGTTTTCTTTGTTTGATTTTGTTTGTTTGTTTACAGTATAACTGTAAAAGTACTGCACGGATCATAATGAAATTTTTAGGGAGTATCATTTAGGCATGATCGGGTCAATATCCTTGATTCTGGAGCAATGCCATGCTCCAATCATATGCAAAAATTGTGTAAAGTCTGCACTCTTTTTTGTTGATATTCAAAAAAAAAACTGCCTTACTAGAAATAATTTCAGCTCATTTAAAGAAATGCCCTTTTAAAACCATCTCCGCATTTGTTTAACCTTCTTAAATTGAATCTCAAAAGCTAAAACTAGATACACTTCAACTTTATCAGGAGTTTCTAATATTAAATTTCAATGGAAACTAGTTCCTTAGCCCATGACATTCATTCTGCATGAAAGGTTATTTTACTTAGGTTTCTACTTCAATTCTAATCCTAATAGTACTTTTATAGTGTTGATTCTCCATCTGAAGACAGCCTCCAGGTACATAATACAGAAAAGCAGAATTCTATAATCATATAACCAGACACATAGCAAGGGTCAGCAGCATGGAAAAAGACTAGGACAAAGCCAGAAAATTCTGCAACAGGTTTAGCTGTATATAGGTGCAGTGTGTCCATTGTCATTGTGTTTTTTGCTGATCCAGTTTTTACCTGTATATTAATGCACCTGTATTTGACATTGTGTAGCTTCATTCTGAGAGTGGAAAGGTCATCCACAAAGACCAATGTAGCCCCTTCTGCTCCTGCCTCAGCTGCTGCCACAGGAATAAAGACAGCAGCACCTCATTACAAGGAGGACTCCATCTCAATTAAGGTAGCTACATAAACTACTAGTCTAAGAGTAAAAATTTACTGCAGTATGTAAAATCACCACTAGGAATGACCCTTATAAATAACACAAATTAAGTACAGGTCATGCGTTAAAGATATCAAGGGACTAAAATTCAAGGAGTATAAGGTGGCTTCCTCTGGTGAATTTAACGTACTTTGGTGATTAAACATTTATTGGCATTTTTCTGTGTTTATACCCCCAGACAGATGTAGGTGATATACTGGGTTAATCCAATCTATGTTGTCACCTGGGACATTGTCCTACATACTTTGCCTTGTAATTAAGCTTCCCTTGAAAAGGGCACTTATTTGTTTTCATGTGAAGTTTCCCTGCCACCGTATAATATTTCCCCACCATTTTCTGACTTTTCAGTATCTTCCATAATTAGTAAAATCACTTATAACTTGAAAACTATTACATATAAGAGAATTTCGTAAAAGTATTTTATTAGCTACTTTGGGGTCAACTATAGCATAGTAAAATTGTAGACCTGTAGCTCGTTGCATAGCTGCGTAATAGCTACTTTGATGTTTTCACTGTTGAGTAAATTGGTTGCAACTTGAAAATTGTTACATTTTAGAGAATTTTATTTTAATATTTTATTCATATACTTATTAATTAGCTATAACGTAGTAAAATTGCAGACCTGTAACTCATGGCATAGCTGAGCAATAGTTATTTTCAGGTTCTCACTGTTGAGTAAATCAGTTGTAACTTCAAAACTATTGCATTTAGATTATTTTCTTTAAACATGTTATTCACCTACTTTTCAGTCACCTATAACATAGTGAAAGTGTAGACCTGTAGCTCATTGCATAGCAGAGCAACAGTTTCTCACTGTTGAGTTAATCAGTTGTAACTTGATAACTATTGCATTTACAGTATTTTCTTTAAATATGTTAATCAACTTCTTTTAAGTCAGCTATACCATAGTAAAATTGAAGCCCTTAAACTCATTTCATAGCTGAGCAAAAGCTACTTTGAAATTCTCACTGTTGAGTAAATCAGTTGTAACTCGAAAACTATTGCATTTACAGTATTTTGTTTAAATATGTTTTCCACCTACATTTTACTCCTTAACAGTTAACTTGGTACTTTACTTCGGAATACCATTTGCAGGGCACAACTTTTGTGTCCTTTTTAACCCCAGCCCATAAAGGCTGGGGTTATAGTCGTCCCCTGTGCCGTCTGGGCGGCGGGCATAAAGCTTGTGGGTGTTCCACAGCCTAAACCCCTGCACGGATTTTCACTAAATTTTCAGGATATGATTACCCCAAAAGGATCTAGAGCTAATTAGGTTTTGGTGAGTATCTGGCTACTACTGTTGCCATGGCAACACTCTTAAAATTTCCAAGTCTTAAAAGTTTGTGGGTGTTCCACAGACTAAACCCCTGCACAGATTTTCACCAAATTTTTAGGGTATGTTTATCTTAAGAGGATCTAGAGCTGATTAGGTTTTGTGGGGTATCCAGTAACAACTGTTGTCATGGAAGCACTTTTAAGATTTTCGGGTCTTAAAGTTTGTGGGTGTTTCACAGCCTAAACACCTGCATGGATTTTCACCAAATTTTCAGGATATGTTTACCTAGTGGGTCTAGAGCTGATTAGGTTTTGGGGGGTATCCAGTAATATCTGTTGCCATAGCAACACTTTTAAAATTTTCAGGTCTTAAAGTTTGTGGGTGTTTCACTGCCAAAACCCATGCATGGATTTCACCAAATTTTCAGGATATGTTTACCCCAAGAGGATCTAGAGCTGATAAGGTTTTGGGAGGTATCCAGCGGCAACTGTTGCCATGGCAACTCTTTTAAAATTTTCGGGTCTTAAAGTTTGTCTTTAATGTTTTCTGTAACCTAAAATATTGCAGCTAGCTTCATCAGATTAGCACAAAATGCAAATGGATAGGAAAGCTTGCCTGAGAGTAATTAATCGTCCTGCGAGGGACGCTTGTTTGCATATGGGAGGAATTCTCGCGGAAGGGTCCGCCGGCTCCGCAAGTTTGCCTACCTATAGCGTCTTTACTAGTGGATGGAATTTCTTCAAATTTGGCATATAAATTTAGTAGCCCTGGAAAAATTTTCTGAATTTGGTGCCATGACATTTCAACCAATCAGAGAAGTCACATGACCCAAAACAGGATTTTGCTTGTCCGGATGATAACTTAAGAAGTATTTAAAATATTCGCCTGAAATTTAATATATGGATGCATGGTAGAGTAAGAAATCTAAAATTCGCCACATATCTGAAATTCGGCACATGTGAAAATACTAATAAAATAAATGAATTGTGGTGAGATTTGTTGAATGTATAGTAAATTATGGCATTTTGAACTGAAAAATACCAATTTTTATACAAAAACATCATTTTCTTCATAAAATTAACTAAGGTTTTAGAGGTGGCGAATTTTAGATTCCTGGCGAATTTTAGATTTCTTTCTCTATAAAGATGTGCAAATGTACTCTGCTCAATTCCAAAAAAAATTCCTCTCTCCAAAAATGGCGGCCATTTTGAATTTTTTAATTTTTGACAAAAATGGTAAAACTTACAATTGCTTGTATCTCCTAAACCGTGAGTGATAGAGCGATTTCGGTGAAATTTTTGGCCCACAGGGTATATATGCAAGATACTCTTCTCAATTTTCAAAAATTTTTCCTCTGTCCAAAAATGACGGCCATTTTGAATTTTCGAATTTTTCACAAAAATGGTAAAACTTAAAATTGCTTGTATCTCCTAAACCGTGCGAGATAGAGCGATTATGGTAAAATTTTTGGCCCACAGGGTATATATGCAAGGTACTCTGCTCAATTCTCAAAAATTTTACCTCCGTCCAAAAATGGCGGCCATTTTGAATTTTTGAATTTTTGACAGAAATGGTAAAACTTAAAATTGCTTGTATCTCCTAAACTGTGTGAGATAGAGCGATTTCGGCGAAATTTTTGGCCCACAGGGTATATATGCAAGATACTCTGCTCAATTCTCACAAATTTTTCCTCTTTCCAAAAATGGCAGCCATTTTGAATTTTCGAATTTATGACAAAAATGGCAAAACTTACAATTGCTTGTATCTCCTAAACCGTGAGTGATAGAGCAATTACAGCGAAATTTTTGGCCCACAGGGTATATATGCAAGATACTCTTCTCAATTTTAAAAAATTTTTCCTCTGTCCAAAAATGACGGCCATTTTGAATTTTCGAATTTTTCACAAAAATGGTAAAACTTAAAATTGCTTGTATCTCCTAAACCATTTTAAATTTTCCAATTTTTTTTTTCGATGTAATTTTAGATTGACAGGGTATCTAGGCAAGATCTTCTTTCTATTATAAGCAGCCAACACCATCTTTCTTTTGGGACGCTTTGTTTTTGCCATGCAAAAACAATCGCTTTGCTTTACTAGCGATCCTCTAGTTGTGTCCTTGTTTTTGAAACAAAATGGCCGCCGTATCATATCTTTAATGGCAAATAGGAGGGTCATCATATCAAAAAGGCCATATATCTCCCTTATAATTGTTTCTTTGGCTTTTTCTTGAATCTTTTGTAGAACATCTTGTGGGTTCTCTATACTTCTTACAACAGAAGTTGTTCCTAAGATTTTCCCAAATCTCAATGTTGTTGGCCATTTAGCTGAACCTGCAGGCTGGGGTTCTTGCCTACCGAGGCTGGCTATGTTCTTCTTTCTCTTCTACTCTGAAACTCAAAACACACAGTCAGCTGACACAGAGCCTGTTCACGGGCACTGATTGCTTGTTACATGTTTTTCATCAAAAATGTTTGTTTTCATATGGACCATTTACATATTATCCAGGAATCAGTAGAGAGTGAAAAAACTCCAGAAGAGTATGTAAACATCAGTCTCAACCAGGAAAAAGGAGATGGTCCTGAAAATCCATCTGGGGAGAGATTAGAGGGTGTAGTGACAGGAGGGGGTGATCTCAATAACAGTCTTGCTCAGAAGTAAGTTTATTTATAGTCTTGGTGTATTTGTGAGGGGTAAATTCAATAAAAGCCCTACTGACAAGTTAGTTAATTTAATGTCTCAGTTTATTTGTGAGGAGTGATCTTATTAACAGCAACACTTGCAAGTAAGTTTATTATTTATAGTCTTGGTGTATTTGTTATAGCTTATCTCAAGAAAAGCCACATTAATAAGTAAGTTTATTTATAGTCTTGATGTTTTTGTAATGTGGTGATCTAATTCATATCGCCATTCAGAAGGACGTTTCATTAATAATATATGTAGTCTTGCTGTACATGTTATTGTAGGTTAAGATCTCAATAACAGTCTCATTGAGATACATGTTTAATCACATGTAGTTGTGTATATGTCAGGGAAAATATGACTAAGCCACGTTCACCTGTAAGCTTAATACAGACAGTGAAAGTAATGACTAATATTATGTAGTCATAAACGTTTTATTACCCCACAGCCGGAAGAAGTTTGTCCGGCCTGTATCTCAGAATCCATAAGGTGTAGGAAGTTGATACTTGGTAGGGACATTGGTTAGGGGGTGTAGGTCTGACCTTGATTTGACCTTTGACCTTGCCGTAGTGACCTTGAGTTTGAAAATCTTGTCCGGGCTATATCTCGGAAACCGTAAGGTGCAGGAAGTTGATACTTGGTAGGGACATTGGTTAGGGGGTGTAGGTGTGCAACGTCATGGTCTGACCTTGATTTGACCGTTGACCTTTCTGTAGTGACCTTGACCTATAAAATCTTGTCCGGGCTATATCTCGGAAACCGTAAGGTGTAGAAAGTTGATACTTGGTAGGGACATTGGTTAGGGGGTGTAGGTGTGCAACGTCATGGTGTGACCTTGATTTGACCTTTGACCTTGCTGTAGTGACCTTGACCTATAAAATCTTGTTTGGGTATATCTTGGAAAGTTGATAATTGGTAGGGACATTGGCTAGGGTGTGTAGATGTAAAATGTCATGGTGTGACCTTGATTTGACATTGCTGTAGTGACCTTGACCTATAATGCCTTGTCTGGGCTATATTTCGGAAACCATAAGGTGGTTGGAAGTTGATATTTGGTAGGGACATTGGTCGGGTGTTATATGTGTGCAACGTCATGGTGTGACTTGGATTTGACCTTTGATCTTGCATATCTGAAGCTATTTTATCTCTCTACAGGGATATCTAATACTATTTTATCTCTCTTATATCTCTCTTATATATTTTAGAATTAGAATTCATTAATGTTTTACTTTTGCAACTTCCCATTGTAACAGATGTTATTTAATGATGTCAGGTTTGTCTCACGCACACATATGAAAACAAAAATACATATGTTATTGTGTTGCCTTTTTTCAGAAGGAAGAGCAGTGTTGACAGTAAGAACACAACCAGTACAGTATCTGTCAGCACTGATGAGGGCTACAAGTCTGCTCAATCCAAGGTATTCATGACTACTGTAGAAGTTATTTCACAATAGCTTTGAACAAGAAAGAATTGATTGCCAGTGTGACTTCAGACACAAAGAATGAATTTTTAGTTTTAACTCAGAACATAGTTGTAATTTATTTCATAGATTCATAAAAACCATTGAAGAATAAGTGGTTGTAAATGTTACTCACACAAAAAGTTACAGAATGGCAGTGGTAGTTATAAGATGCATGGTATTTTAGATAATTCAATATATATTAACTTGTTTTTTTATAGCGAAATACCCTTACCATGTCCTAACAGTAGCTATTTGTTGGAGCCATCCAACCCAATGGCCAACGCAGAGATGCGATTTTAAGGTTATGTAACAACCTTAACCAAGCCATTGGGTTACAGTAGTCCGTCCTACCGCCAATTAGGTCACATGACCACATTGTTTACTTCATTATTTTTGTTGGCCATCAACAGTATGGACGTCTTTAGCAATTAGTAGAAGTTTTGTCAGGGTTTTATTTATTTTTTGAGATTTTACAGTGAATCTCACTTCATATTTTACATCTTCGAAGGTATGCATTATATTATGCAAATAAAGGACTTTTGGATGGTGACATCGAAAGTTCGATCGTCTTCAAATTCTAGGAAAGAAATCTGCGTACAGAAGTCCATAATAATATATTTATATAGCTTGCCAGTCATTTGGTTCAGTTTGCTGGATGTTGGAAGCTATAATTTTGCGGCATAAAGACCTACAAGTTATGTAGTCTTTCAACAACAGAAATGGTCATGGATGACGCCATTTGTGGACGAGAAATGACAATTCGATTGTAACTAATGCTGTTCACACGTCAGGTTCTAATAGCCAGGCATTGGAAGCAACTTTATCACAGTGTGCATCCCAGTTGAATAGATTGCTGACTATACAGTAGAAGGAATCTCCCTTGGGGGCAGCCATTAAGTTGCCGTGGACACTACACCATGGAGGAGTTTTGAATGCAGGAAAGACTGCCTCTTCGGAAAACTCTTCCGTCGAGGTCCAATCAAAACATTCAGTGGAGGAAAATACCTGCATGACGTCATTCAAGGACAATCGAGTTTTCTATACCTCCCAAAATGTTTAGATTCAGGTTGTCAGATGACGGGGAGTATCATTCATAACTACAAGGAAAGGCTTTTGATTCAATATTTTTTGAACAAGAAATTAAGAAGTACAATCGGGTTTCTATACCGCTTAAAAGGTTTAGAATCGGGTTGTCAGGTGATGGGGTTTGTGATTCATCTCAACAATACAAGGAACGTAGTCCTTATTTTTCAGAGATTTGGCTGACTATTATTAAGTGGCTAGGGATTGATATAACAGACACAGACTCTGTGAATGCTCCCTCTGTTTTGTCACATTTACCTATATCAAGGAATCGCCACTTTCTTTGGGTGTACAACCAGCACTGAATGTGGCTAATATTTGGGGTTTCAGGGCTTTTGAAGTTTCTGGTGCTTCTAAAGAACAGTTATGCAGGAAGATCTTTGCTTGGAGTTCTTTACTTCAATCACTTTCCTTGACAGCTCCTTAGTTGCAGGAGGTCTGCTGTAGGAGACTGTAGGTGAGAGCAAACCTGTTTTGACTCACTTTTTCAGTTCAGGTCTAATTTAAAGGATCTAAGGGATCAGCATGATATGTTATAGACTTCAATAATGCCTTGGACTGTGTGCAATGTGTTTGCATTTCCAGTCCACAACTTTTGTGTTCAAATCCTCTTGTTGGAGTTTGACCATGTCAAAAAACATGCGAATCAACAGGAGAGATGAATCTTAAAATGCCTTTAGAAACCTTATGCATTTTTTCGCTCCTAATGAGGTTTTTCCTGCTGGACATATTGTCAGATGTTCAGAGGAACTTCATCCAGTGATTTCTTGTCAATTGGTATGATTATAAGTATGGAATGAGCATACTCCTAGACATGTCTTTAATATGTGGCTCAGCATATGAAATGCTTTTCTAAGGAGGATTTCTGTTGGACATATTGTCAGATGTTCATAGTTCCTTTATCCAGTTTTTCATGGTTATAGGAATGATTATAAGTCTAGAATTGAGTCTAGACATGATTAGGAAAGGGACAACAGGCCTCAGAGTAGATTTGTTGTCCCTTAGCATTTTCCCCCTGTAATACAGCTAGGTAGTTAAAAAAACAAGAGAAATAGCAGTTTTTGATAGAAGCTGTTAATGAAATGATCGACAAAAGTGCGATAACACCAGTCCAAGTGTCACATCGCTGGAAGTTTACAGTTTATTTCTTGTGATAGGCAAGGAAGAAGTGACAGTCAATGATAGTTAAGGTCAGGTAAACAAGTTTTGCATGTACCTTACTTAATATGAAAACTGTTGCAATATTCGGCATTCATTTGTAGAAGGCGAGTGGATGACGTCACTCGGAATTATGGATGTACACATTTTTCACCGATACACCCCGCTAACTAAAGTATCTTCGCTTTATTGGAGGTGACAGATTCTACCAGTTCACTGCCTTACCTTCAGTATTGCTACAGTTTTTTCTCGAGTTCACCATATAGCAAAAGGGGTGAAGCTGACGGCTCTTGCAGAAGGCATCAGTATTCGCCAGTATATAGACGGTTGGCTAATGACAACAAACTCAAAACAGCAATGCCAAGAGAATACCCACTGGTTGTTTCATCTTGTCAGAAGCCTAGGTTGGATCACAAATTTCTAAGATCAGATTTATTTCCAACTCATGTAATTGAATTTTTGGTACAATTTGACCTTAGGGTAGGGCTAGTCTTCCCAACTCGAAGGAGAGCAATTGTCTTCTTGGAAAGACAGTTATCATGTTGAAACTTCTCGCTCATCTCCAGGGAAGCTTATGAGACTTTGAAAGCATGGCTTCAAGGCAGAAGACTACACCATCAGGATGTCTGCACATGAAGTCACTCCAATGGTATCTGGAAACACTGCAGATAGCTTTAGTCTCTGGATATCCCACTTCTTGTTTTTCTGGTTCACAGGGATCATCTTCAGTGGTCGACCAATCGTTCAATTTTGAAGGACTCCCCACTCCTTCAGAAGGAGCTCAGTCTCTCTCCTTTCACAGAAGCTTCCCTAAAGGGTTGGGGTGCTCTCTTGAAGCATCCAAAGCCATTGGTCTGTGGAATCAGGAAGAGTCAAGCCTCCACATAACATAACATTCTACAGCTAGAAGCAATGTTGTTAGCTTAAAATGATTCAGAAATCAGCTTCTGAATCAAAATCAGTTGATTTTCACAGACAATTCATTAGTGGTTGCCTATATGAACAGCCAGGGAGGCATCCACTCTCAGGTAATATGTACCTTAATCTGTAGAATCATGGTTTAGTCGAATGCCAGAATGATTCAGATTCAGGAAAGTACATCCCAGGGAATCTAAATGTTCTGGCAGATGCCTTGTCTAGAGAGATAAGTTATTTCAAACCAAAGGGGCTATGGATCATCAGGTTTTCAATCAAATTAGACATTGCTGCCATCAATCAGTGGTTGATGTGTTTGCAACAAAGATGAATCACAGGCTTCCTATGTAGGGCTCCTGTCAGACTTGGGAAAACAGATGCTTGAACATCTCTTGTGAAGGTCTGCACGGACATGTGTTTTGCCCAGAGCCTTGGTCCTGCAGGTGATGCAAGATGTATATCTCTCATGTCCCTGACAGTCAAGCTTGGGAAACAGAGAGGGTCTGGTCAGTTATGTGTTTTGTCCAGTGGCCCTCATCCCTCAGGTGATTCAACAGATGACCACCTACAGGTGCAGAATCATCATGATTGGGTGGCCAGGGATGTCTTGGTTTTGGGATCTGGTGAATCTGTCCACAGAACTTCTTCTAAGACTTCCCTTGTGGGTGAATCTGACTCAACCATTCAGCAACAGACTTCACAACAAGATAGTTTACTTGAATTTTCATGTTTGGCATCTGGAGTCAGATATGAATATTAAGGAAGATTCCCAGAGGAAGTGGTGAAACAATTAAGGAGCACTCCTCAAGGAGAATCTGTGAATCAATTGGTCTATTTGGGGAAGTGGTGTGAATAGAGCCAGGTATATATCTCAGACCCCACTATTCCAGATGGAGCAAATTTCCTTAACTACTAGTTTAAGGAAACATCCTAATACCATCCACTATTGCGGGCTATAGAACAGCATTTGCAGATGGTTCTGGGGCTTAAAGGGTCAAGAAGTGTCTAAAAGTTGAGATGAATAAGAAATTAGCAACTTTCAGTAAGAGACAAACCAATAGTTTTGGATTTTGTCATTGGTCCTACATGCTCTTATCAAACAACCTTTGAGCTTGTGAGGAAGGCTTTCTTGAAGTTATTACCTTTCAAGACAGTCTTTGTTTTTTGGCTTCAGGTAATTAGTGACATTCATGTTTGGACCCTTCCCTCAGTTATAGGGAGAATTGGTCACAAGGTCACAAGTAACTCTGGCCCATTGACTGCCTTTTGACCAAGAACCAGTTGGCTTCAGATGGACCTACTGCAATTACTGTAATTCAGCCAGTGGTCTTAGTCTTTGTGGACTACAGATTCATGGTAAAGGAGTGAAATTCAAGCTTGGACATATTCTTCCTTTAGTTATAAGTAGAATTGGTCACAAGTAACTCTGGCCCTATCAATTGCCAGAACCAGTTGGCTTTGGATGGGCCTACTGCAATTAAGCCTGTGGTCATGCCAGCTCTTACCTTCTTTGGACAACAGTTTGACTCAATATGGGTCTGTTGGTCCAGTTAGGGGTTTGATATACAGTTGGATGATCAAAAGGTTTGGGATAGAACAAAATCTTTTGTTTTACTGCCATTGAAAGTTTCTTAAAGATTTATCTCTTGGCAACTATTTCATCTTGAATGAGTCAAGATTGAGTCACAGAAGCTATTGATGTATGTTTTGATTGCATCTTTAGTTTTATAGGTGATTTCCTTACATGAGTTTCTTGATGCATGTTATTGGAAATTCCATTGTATGTATACCAATTTCTGTCTTAAAAACCTCTGTTGTCATAGGGTCAGATTTGAAATTGGGTCCTACAGTGTATGCTCAGCATTTTGTTACTTTATAAGTATGTGTTTGATACTTATATTTGTACATTTGCATGTTGTGGCTGGTATGTCTGCAATGCTGGATGTATTTGTAGTAGACATCAATGTTGCCTAAATCTGCCTTGGAAAGGATTAGGCATTACGCTGATGACACTTTCAGATTGGTTTGACCTTGTCTTGGGGTCGGACGTTACAATGTAGATGGGTTATCTATTTATGACATCCAATTGCAGCACCAATAGTGTCAGCATTTGTGAGAACTACAGCTACATACTGCCATTTTTTGGGGAGTTGTATGTTGTGAATGTTTGGAAGTTTATATGTTCATTAATGCATGTAATTCCATTGAGAAGTTCTCATTATGTTGTAGGTTAGGTAGTGGTTTTCTTAAAAGAATTCCCTCCTTCCTACAAGGCTGGATTCAGCTACTGTTAGGAAATGGTAAGGTTATTTCGCTATAAAATAGAAAAATTTTATAGTAATTTGAATTTTTATTAGAAATACTTACCATTTCCTAACACTCAAATTTCCCTCCCGCCTCCCCGCAAGTCATTCTTTTACTTGCAACAAAAATAATGAAGTAAACAATGTGGTCATGTGACCTAATTGGTGGGAGGACGGACTACTGTAACCCAATGGCTTGGTTAAGGTTGTTACATAACCTTAAAATCGCATCTCTGCGTTGGCCATTGGGTTGGATGGCTCCAACAAATAGCTACTGTTAGGAAATGGTAAGTATTTCTAATAAAAATTCAGATTACTATAAAATTTTCCTAGTTTGCACATCTGGTTAATATTTTCTTGTTAAATAACACAGTCCTATGTTACAGGAATCACTGGTGATGACAAAGTCTGATCCCACACCTGTTAAGGCTCCAAAAACAGAGGAAAAGGAAGTAGATCTAAGAAAGACAAAGAAAATCAAGTTTGGACAAGTATGTACATTGTGTCTAATAGTTCTATAAGGGAAATGAGTTTTTGTGTGGATAAGAGCAAGTTTATGAAATAGCAGACCTATTGTTGTGTACTATATGAAATAATAAATTTGAGAGAGTAGACCTATATTGAGCAAAATAAAGTATGTGGAAAATAGAAAATTAGTACAACACTGTATAAAGTGTAGCAAAAAATTTCATTCAGTGTATCTTTCAACAGAAATTTATATGAACCAGACAATTAATATTAAATTAATACAAATTAAAAATTTGGCTATATGCAACCACATAAGCTAAAATTCCCTCATGCAAGTTTTTAACATGGTGTAAGGATGGGCGGGTGGCTGAGTGGGGGTAGTTTATCCAGGTTGTATCTGTAGAAAGGTGATGCTTGGTAGGGACATTAGTTAGGGGGTGTAGGTGTGCAACGTCTTGTTTTGATCTTTCATCTTTCTGTATTGACCATGACCTTAAAAATCTTTTCAGTGCTCTATGGTGGAAACCATAAAGTGTAATAAGTTGATACTTGGTAGTGACATTGGTTGGGGCTGTAGGTGTGCAACATCATGATTTTACCATGAATTGAGGTTTGACCTTGCCATAGTGACCTTGATCTTTAAAACCTTGTCTGGGCCATATCTCAGACGCCACAAGGTGTAGGAAGTTGATACTTGGTAAGGACAGCAATTAGGTGGTGTAGGTTAGAATTATCATGGTGTGACGTTCAACCCCTTGGCTTTGCCAAAGTGTGTTCACCTGCCAAATTTCAGGCATATTTCTCTTATGACAAAGATGTATGAATTGCTGCAACTGATTATCATACGCAGTTTTACTTAAGTGTGCTATTTCCATTGGCAGCTATACTTCATGAATAAAGTTTACAGCTTCATAATTTTAGTTTACTAATTAATACTGTCTTCTTGGTGTTGAATTATGTTGTTTTAATACTTTATTGTCACATTTATTTCATTTCTCTTAGACATTATTTTCTCTACTTAAACATTATTTGGACCTGTATATAAGTGACACTGCCCCTAAAGTCTCACGTTCTTTATACTGTTTCACTATTCTACATCTCATGGTGTTGAAAACTATTCCCTGGGTTTTGCGTACGGGCATCTCTGATGCTAATTTTCTGTTTCACTTCTTATATCTCATGGTGTCACAAATTAATTCCCCTGGCTATATATGGTACAGGCATCCCTTATGCTCTTTTCTACAAGTGCAACATTTGTGTAACAGAAGTTAGGATAGTAAAGGTTCTGTTGATATGCATTTGAACTAGGCATTAATTATGCCCAGGTGATAATTGTAAACTTATGGAAACGCTTTATGACTTATTTCCATTGTTCTTCAGAATCCTGTCTTCAGACAAGATTTCACCCTGAAGGTGTTAGACAGACATAACTACCTGAACATCTGTGTGTGGAGCTGTGTGCCTGAGAAACTAGACAAACAGAATAGAGTGCTCAAAGCAGAGAGGGACATGCTACTAGGTCATGTAAGTTGTAGAGTTATAGAGTGCTCAAAGCAGAGAAGGACATGCTACTGGGTCAGTTAGTTATGTAAGTTATGTGTGTTTGATGAATTCGATTCATTACCGAGATATACTACTAGGCGATATAAGTTATATGTATATTTAATTCATTCAGTGCATCAGAGACACAAAGTCGTGAAGATTGTCCATCATGAAGAATGCCCATAAGGTACGCTCCCCATTAGAGCAATACTTATCAGGAATTTTGCCCATCACCAATGGGCCTTCTTCCTGATGGGCATTCTTAACACCCAGAGCAACATGCTACTATTTATTGTCAGTTATGTGTATTTAGTAAATTCAGTGCATAACAGAGACATACTACTAGTTTTGAATTTAATGCATTACAGTGACATTATACTAGGTGATGTAAGTTTTGTATATTTAATTAATTAAAAGTGTAACACAGACCTGCTACTAGATCATATAAGTTAATTGTGGTAAATGACTTCAAAGCATTAATGAGACATGCTTGTAGATCATAAAAGTGTAAAAAATGTACTGAATGAATTCAAAGCAGCAACAATGATATCCTACAAGATCTTGTAAGTTAAGTGTATTTATAGAATTTCAAAGCATTACAGTGACATGCTACTTGATCACATAACTGTATTTAATGAACTCAAAGCATTACAGAGGTATACTACTTGGCCTGTATTTACAAAGATTCTTAAACTCATGTTAAAACTTACTCATAAACTCATTTTACTCATGTAAGTCTCATGTATGTAGTGAATTCAAAGCATTACAGAGACAAGCCCACAAGGCCATACAAGTTATGTGCTACCAGGCTATATAAGTCTAGTGTATTGAACCTATTGAACCTGAATCATTACATAAACATGCCAAGAGGTCATGTTAGTAAAGGGTATAATCGTCCAAAAGCTTTTACTCTTGAGTTTCATATTCTTTAATTTGATTTATGATGAAACTGTAAAAGTTTATTAGTAAGTGGTTTCTTTATTTTATTATAATCAAGGCTTAATATTTTGCCATTTTCTGGTTCATTTATGACTTTAATGTAGGTACTCGCTACTTGATCAAAGAATTGTTGTTAGAAACAATGAAAAGGCCAGCTAACCCCTAATTGGAATTCATCATATTCTTTCAGAGGGACTTAATCTCTTTTAAGGCATCTATGGTTATGGTGTGGCTTCCTCAATTAAAGGGACAACATTAGAGGGAATTTTTATTCATCCCTAATTATAGATCTAAATTTTGTTGGTGACTTTTGGAAAATAAATACATTGTTAAAATACAAACTACAGTGAAATTCAGTTCTTGGACAAAAAATATATCATAATGTTATTACCTTGCTTATTGTTCCTTATAATTTAAGTATCATGCTTTGATAAATATTTGGATATTTAAATTTATACACTTGCCTATTTACATTACAATTTATTTTAAATGAAAAAAATACAAGTTTTTCATTACATATCAAATACAACTGCTTTTGAAATCATAAAGTGATGTAAAATAGTTACCCCAGTGCTGGATTGTAAACAAGTATCAAACTTTAAATATGATAAAGCCATTTAAAGTTTTAAATAACTGTTAATATGAAGACATATCAAATGACACCAAACTATTAAAGATATAATATGAAAACATAGCAGATAACCCCCAACTATTAAAGATATGAAGTCTTCATTATGATTTTAGTAAATACGCGTATTTACTGAAAATTTCAGTAAATACGCGTATTTACTGATTTCGCATATTTACTGTAACATATATATTTTTCTCAATGAAATGTCGTTGTATCTATAATTTCACAATTTTGAATTTGCAATCACAATGTCCTAGTTTAAAATCCTTCATGATAATACCATATCATTGGAACGGACAATACTACCACTGATTTCAAGTGTATTGTTTTGTAGGTGAGCATTCCTGTGATGGATGTATCATTAGAGTGTATGAGTACCTTACAAGGGAGCTATAAACAGACATTCCAACTCACCCCTGCTGAAGCCAGGGCTGGAGCAAGGTATCCAATTGTTCTGTATCTGTTCTACGTTCTCGTAGTTACCCTCACACCTAAAGGGGAGGGGTGAGGATGTTATAATCAGGTTTGTTTGTCTGTGTGTCTGCACACATAACATAAAAATTATACATCGGATCTCAGTCATATTTTATACAAGGGGAGGGTCTTATCCTGGCTCAGTTCTCTCCAAAGATGGTCGGGATTTGGATTTTTGTGCTTTTAGGAAATTATCACATGCATCTTTCTTTTTTTGACACTGTTTATTTTCTGTGTTTTTTTTTACACAGATGCAACAGTTTCCGGAGGGATGAGGGAAGCACACTCTCAGTCAGAAACCTCACAGTGTTTATCATACACAGTATGATGTAGACCAATTGTTAATTATTTACAAAATTATCAACATTGGAATAAAACTGAGCAGTTGAACTTTATAACTGGGAAATGGAGTGTTTTACATACACTTAACACAGGCATACTCAGACAGGATAAAAGGACTAAACACTAATAATTTCGACTTACATAACTCATACAGTATTTTTTGAACCATGGCTGGTCCACCTCAAAGTTAGTCTAGATACAGATTGATGATCCTGACCTGAATTAATACATGTAATCCAATATTTTTTGTAATTTCTCAGCACTACTTGTTAGGCTTTGTACATTCTCAGGTACTACTTGTTGTTTTTTATTGTTATTCCTATCGTATATGTACTTTATGGTATAGAACTCTGATAAGTTGAATTACTGGTATCATTGTTACCAAACAAAAAAATGGCTTCATAAAATAAAATATTTGGATAATACAAGGTTGGATAAAAGAGGTTCTGCTGGTCTAAATTCAATCATACCACAGACCTTTTTAGCTAAAGTTCCCCACAGTTGAAAAGTAATGTGACAATGCCTAAAACGTTGGACATACTTTCCAATGGGTCATGTCAATGTTTTAGAATTTTTCCATATTGGGAACAATTGTTTCAATTATTGCTAGTGTTATATGTTTTAGCCGCACCAAGTTCAACCACCTGGCATCTCACAGAGGTTTTGATGAATCTTTGTGTCATGGAGACATCACTCTAGGGTTCCTCCACTCCACTCAGCCCATGTCTAAAACAGAGCGTCGTAAGATCCTCAAACTCAGACGCAGCAGTGAGGACATGTTACAGCAGCAGCAGCAACAACAAGATACGCCAGCCAGCAAAGAATCTAAGAGGTTAGTTTTAACCCCATCACAGCCTAGGTAAAGAGTCCAGTATGTGATTTATTAACTGCTTTATAACCAAGATAACAGGTCTAATAGATTAGTTTAATCCCTTTACAACAAATGTAAGGATTTTGAGAGTAGTCAAGAGGATGAATTTTATCCTTTCCACAGAAGAAGCAAGAACTCCAGGAGATGAGTTTTAACCCCCTTCACATTTCAGGGAAGGATCCTTTGATGTAAATTTAATATCTTTATAGCCCAAGAATTGTAAGAGGTAAGTTTTAATCCCCTCAATAGGCAAATTAAACAATGGCAGAAGTGAGTTTCTTAACATCCAGAGGAAGTAAGACCTGAGTTTAACCCTTTCCTGTAACAGACCACTAGCCTTAACAGGGCAGTTGAACCTCTTTAGTTCCCAGGATATACGCATCAGTATATTAAGATGGTTGTTATTAGCTTTCTGGATTTCAGTATTGATATTTAAAGTGTCAATTTCAACACTGTTTCAAATATATCATTCTGCAGTATTATGCATTCATTGTGAAACAGTGTATTATTTTTTCCCATCATGAATGAAATTTGTGATAATTTAGCAATATATATTTTTCTATTGTTAAACATATTTTGTTGTAGTATATTTTAATAACCAGTAAATTATATAATGTAAGATTCCTGAATAAAAGGTTGTGATAGAGTTGATCAATTGTTCAACGGTAAACATTTTGTGTTTATATTCAATTAGGATCCTGATGGAAGGGGAACATGACTTTGTGACCATCAAGTTTGCCACCTCCACATTCTGCCAGCTGTGTCATAAGAAAATCTGGTTTAAAAGTGGGTTTCAGTGTCAAGTTTGTAGCTTCATCTCTCACAAGAAGTGCATGAACAGCTGCCAACTGCTCACTAGGTGTTCGAAGTAAGACTAGTGTTTCTGTTTTACTTCACTAAATACTTAAAAGCCCAAAGTCAACAGGTCAAAAATCATTTAAAATGATTTATGCTTTATATTAAGCTCAAACTTCAGTCAAATATAAAGCTAAAATAAACACTAAAACATATGCATTACAAGTGACTTAAAATGTACATCCATCTCAAGCAAGCACAATTTCTGTGATCAGAAGGATATATATCTCGGAAATAGTAAGGTATGGGCAGTGAATCCCCAGGATATTGGTTGAGGGTTTTTTTGTGAACAGTGTCATGGTGAGACCTTGACTTGATTCTGACCCTTGACCTTTAAGTCTTGATGGAGCTGTATATCGGAAAACCTGTAAGATGTAGGAAGTTGATTCATGGCAGAGTTTTTTGTTGGAGAGTGTAGGTGTGCAATGTCATGGTGTGACCTTAATTTGACGTTTCACCATACCAAAGTGACCGTGAGCTTTAAAAGTTTGTCTGGGCTATATCTTGGAGACCATTAGGTTTAGGATGTTGATACACAGCAGAGTTATTTGTTGGATGGTAGGATATTCAAAAGCATGATGTGACATTGTTTTGATCTTTCACCATGGTGTGTTGATGTTTGATCTTGCTGTAGTGACTTTGACCTTTAAAATCTTTACTGGGTAATATATACAAAAGTTTAGGGTGTAGGAAGGTGATACTTTGTAGAGATATTGATTAGAAAATGTAGGTGTGCCAGATCATGGTGCAATCGTGGTTTGATCTTTGATTTTACAACTTCATAACTTTTAGTGACATGTAATGCTGTCATCTTGCTGTAAAATTGTCTTGTTTTGATATTTTGTCTTTACATACATTTTCCATTGTGCTATGTCTCTTGAACCTTTACATAACAAAACACTGTCTCTTCTGAAAGCATCTTATCCCTGTACTTTTTCACATCTTCTATATCTTGTGGCGTCCAACACTATATCCCCAGACTTTGGGGTAGCAGCATCTCTGATGCTATTTTTTTTTCGATTTTCTAATATGCATAGAACTTTTGAGGCTGCAATAGTCTAATGTAGAAATATAGTATGCCTGCACAAATTTCATTGGTCATTCAAGCACAAAATAACCTCAAAAAATAGAGAAAGGAATAAGATTCTTCAATTTGTATTTGAATTTTATCACTCAAAATGCATAACCCCATTTTCCACTTTTTAATAAATAAATATGATTAGATTCTTGTTTGTTAAAAGTCAACAAGTTATACTATTCTGGTGATCACCAGTTAGTCAAAACAACTACATATCTTTATATAAATGTCTTATATGGTAGTGCTAATATACCTTGGACTTTCAAGGAATTTCTTTTATCCCATGTCTGTAGGAATAAGTGAAAGTTTTATTCATTTCCGCTTGTGACTGAATGACTCATTACACATATTGACTTAAAATTTTTAGTTATTTTGTGTAATGATTGAATCTGTGGTTCATTTTAAAAAGATTGAGTGTCATGACTGAAAAAAACTTTTAACTTTCTAGGAGACATTCTGAAGGGCGACAATATAATTTCTACATAATTATTTTCTTCACCCTAAATAAATAGATTAGGACATAATCATTCAACATACAGCATGGATGGGTCTTTTTGTGTCATTGATTTCGATTGGTTTAGGTTTGTATTTATTGTGCACTTCCTCTTGGAGCTAATTTAAGGTATGTGCTGAATCACCTAGTGAATTAGTCAAATTATAAGATTTTCCTTTTTACACAGAGATGGGTGGAAGTTTCGAGATAGTAGCGTTGCCATCGAAAATGCCAAAAAGGCTGCCAAACTTGTCAAGTCTCCAAAATCCAGTCAATCTAGTCAACCACCAGTATCTAGTCAAGCCAACACAAAGACATCATTCCTGGAGAGATTCCGCAGAGACAAAGGTGGGTCAACCAAACGATATAGATTGCTATATGCTTGGACTGAGGTCACAAATTTACCAAAATGTGACATACTAGTAGTTGAATGGCATATAAGATTCTAAGCAAGATTTGACGTAGGAGAACAAAATTAATGCTGATTTGTTCCTTGTGATATAAATTCCTGCATAGCATTTGTTTGGCCGAATATGAGGAAAATTATTTTGAATTACAATTTATAGTACCTCTGCAGCCATATAAAACATACACAAAGTAACACTGATAGCCAAGCACATAGACAATTACTCTTTTAAAATGGTTGTACAATGGTTTGAAAAGGGTATATACATGTACATTTATTACATTTATTATGTTATGTATTTAACTATCACAACAGCTTGCCATCAAATTGTTTGCACAAACTCTTTATTTCTATACCAAAAAAAAATGACATTGCATGAATGTGGGGTCTTACCAATAATTCTGGACATGATAATCAGTTTTTTTAAGTACAGCAAACTGTATACAACTAGAACCTCACATATCCACCAAATGTTTTGTACTTATGGCTTATGTCATTTATTACCTGTAAAAATACTGGATTTTCTAATTATATTGGAACATCAAAATTGGTTTCATTTATACCTAATTCTACTTGCATGGGTTCTAGTTATTAAAAGTCTACTGTATTTGCCTCTATCACTTGAATGCAGTTAAAATTATACAAAAAATAGTGTAAAATTAAAATGCTGCTCAATCATTTGTAAGAGAACGTGCCAAATTACTATTTTCAACCTATTTTCATATTTTAACACATTTATACAAACAAATATTTTTATAAAGCAAGAGTAATGCAACATTAACCCAGATACTGTAAAGTATTACTGTGTAGTAGTAATTTTCTGGCCTGAGTATTGTAATATAATTTAATTTGCCATTGTGGTGATAAAGGAACAAAGGCAAAATACTGATGGTGGTAGCAAACTCAAGTATCTGTCATGGTTTGATTTATGTAAATCTTAGTTATTATAATCTATATATTATTCTGACAGGCTTATCCAAAACAGTTACTGTTTGCATTAAACCATAATGGGTACTCAGTCTATTGTCGTTTTGAGTTTTGAGTATATTTATGCAGAATTATTAAGCGTCCCGCAAGGGACGCTTGTTTGTGTATGGGAGAGCTTCAGGCTCCGCCGGCTCCGCATTTTGTTTTCCTTATAACTCTGTAACCGTTAGGCGGATTCTTTTCAAATTTGGCAGGTTTAGGCAGTAGCCTTGGGGAATTTTTTTGAATATGCTGCAGTGACATTTCAACCAATCAGAGAGGTCACATGACCAAAAATGTCTTTTTTCGATGGGGAAGCTTGTCCGGATGATAACTTGAAAGGAATTTTATCAATTCACCTGAAACTTGGCAAATACATTCATTCTATTAAAATCTGGAAATCATTAGATTTTGGCATTGATTGGTCAAGAAATGGCCGAGTAATTAATGATTAATTAATCATTACGAATTTTCCAAATAAGGAAAACACAAAAATGCTTATATCTCGAAAACCGTGCTAGATAGAGCGATTTCGACGAAATTTTTGACCCACAGGGTATCTCTGCGGAGTAGTTTTCCCAATTTTCAAAAAATTTTTGTCTCGCCCAAAATGGCGGCCATTTTGAATTTTCGAAATTTTCGCAAAAATTGCAAAACACAAAAATGCTTATATCTCAAAAACCGTGCTAGATAGAGCAATTTCGACAAAATTTTTGACCCGCAGGATATTTCTGCGGAGTACTTTTCCCAATTTTCAAAAAATTTTTGTCTCGCCAAAAATGGCGGCCATTTTGAATTTTCGAAATTTTCGCAAAAATTGCAAAACACAAAAATGCTTATATCTCGAAAACCGTGCTAGATAGAGCGATTTCGACAAAATTTTTGACCCACAGGGTATCTCTGCAGAGTAATTATCCCAGTTTTGAAAAAAAAATTTTCTCGCCAAAAATGGCGGCCATTTTGAATTTTTGAATTTTTCGCAAAAATTGCAAAACATAGAAATGCTTATATCTCGAAAACCCTGCAAGATAGAGCGATTTCGACGAAATTTTTGACCCACAGGGTATATCTGCAGAGTAGCCATGCCAATTTTCAAAAAAATTTTGTCTCGCCAAAAATGGCGGCCATTTTGAATTTTCGAATTTTTCGCAAAAATTGCAAAACATAAAAATGCTTATATCTCGAAAACCCTGCTAGATAGAGCGATTTCGACGAAATTTTTGACCCGCAGGGTATCTCTGCAGAGTAGCCATGCCAATTTTCAAACAAAAAATTTCTCGCAAAAAATGGCGGCCATTTTGAATTTTTGAATTTTTTGCAAAATTGCAAAACACAAAAATGCTTATATCTCGAAAACCGTGCTAGATAGAGCGATTTCGACGAAATTTTTGACCCACAGGGTATCTCTGCAGAGTAGCCATGCCAATTTTCAAAAAAATTTTATCTTGCCAAAAATGGCGGCCATTTTGAATTTTCGAATTTTTGCGCAAAAATTGCAAAACACAAAAATGCTAATATTTCGAAAACTGTGCTACATAGAGCGATTTCGACGAAATTTTTTATCTTCAGGGTATCTCTGCAGAGCAGCTATCCCAAAGAGCTTTCACTTGGTGAAGTTTCAGACCCATAGCTAATTGCTCACCTACTCAAAAAGAGTAAATGCGGATTACCTCTAAAAGTATTGCAGATAGCCAATTTTTCTCAAATAACTCATTCACCTACTTTTGGAAGAGCTTTCACTTGGTAAAGTTTCAGACCCGTAGCTAATTACTCACCTACTCAAAATGAGTAAATGCTAATTATCTCAAAAACTATTGCGGATACCCAATTTTTATCAAATAACTCATTCATGTACTTTTGGGAGAGCTTTCATATGGTGAAGTTTCAGACCCGTAGATGATTACTCACCTACTCAAAATGAGTAAATGCGAATTATCTCTTAAAAGTATTGCAGATAGCCAATTTTTCTCAAATAACTCATTCACCTACTTTTGGAAGAGCTTTCACATGGTGAAGTTTCAGACCCATAGCTAATTACTCACCTACTCAAAATGAGTAAATGCGAATTATCTCTAAAAGTATTGCAGATAGCCAATTTTTCTCAAATAACTCATTCACCTACTTTTGGGAGAGCTTTCACTTGGTGAAGTTTCAGACCCATAGCTAATTATTTACCTACTCAAAATGAGTAAATGCTAATTATCTGTAAAAGTATTGCGGATACCCAATTTTTATCAAATAACTCATTCATCTACTTGTGGGAGAGCTTTCACATGGTGAAGTTTCAGACCCATAGCTAATTACTCACCTACTCAAAATGAGTAAATGCGAATTATCTGTAAAAGTATTGCGGATACCCAATTTTTATCAAATACTCATTCATCTACTTGTGGGAGAGCTTTCACATGGTGAAGTTTCAGACCCATAGCTAATTACTCACCTACTCAAAATGAGTAAATGCGAATTATCTGTAAAAGTATTGCGGATACCCAATTTTTATCAAATACTCATTCATCTACTTGTGGGAGAGCTTTCACATGGTGAAGTTTCAGACCCATAGCTAATTACTCACCTACTCAAAATGAGTAAATGCAAATTATCTCTAAAAGTATTGCAGATAGCCAATTTTTCTCAAATAACTCATTCACCTACTTTTGGGAGATCTTTCACTCTGTGAAGTTTCAGACCCATAGCTAATTACTCACCTACTCAAAATGAGTAAATGCGAATTATCTCTAAAAGTATTGCAGATAGCCAATTTTTCTCAAATAACTCATTCACCTACTTTTGGCAGAGCTTTCACTTGGTGAAGTTTCAGACCCATAGCTAATTACTCACCTACTCAAAATGAGTAAATGCGAATTATCTCTAAAAGTATTGCAGATAGCCAATTTTTCTCAAATAACTCATTCACCTACTTTTGGGAGAGCTTTCACTTGGTGAAGTTTCAGACCCATAGCTAATTATTTACCTACTCAAAATGAGTAAATGCTAATTATCTGTAAAAGTATTGCGGATACCCAATTTTTATCAAATAACTCATTCATCTACTTGTGGGAGAGCTTTCACATGGTGAAGTTTCAGACCCATAGCTAATTACTCACCTACTCAAAATGAGTAAATGCGAATTATCTGTAAAAGTATTGCGGATACCCAATTTTTATCAAATACTCATTCATCTACTTGTGGGAGAGCTTTCACATGGTGAAGTTTCAGACCCATAGCTAATTACTCACCTACTCAAAATGAGTAAATGCGAATTATCTGTAAAAGTATTGCGGATACCCAATTTTTATCAAATACTCATTCATCTACTTGTGGGAGAGCTTTCACATGGTGAAGTTTCAGACCCATAGCTAATTACTCACCTACTCAAAATGAGTAAATGCAAATTATCTCTAAAAGTATTGCAGATAGCCAATTTTTCTCAAATAACTCATTCACCTACTTTTGGGAGATCTTTCACTCTGTGAAGTTTCAGACCCATAGCTAATTACTCACCTACTCAAAATGAGTAAATGCGAATTATCTCTAAAAGTATTGCAGATAGCCAATTTTTCTCAAATAACTCATTCACCTACTTTTGGCAGAGCTTTCACTTGGTGAAGTTTCAGACCCATAGCTAATTACTCACCTACTGAAAATGAGTAAATGTGAATTATCTCTAAAAGTATTGCAGATAGCCAATTTTTCTCAAATAACTCATTCACCTACTTTTGGGAGAGCTTTCACTTGGTGAAGTTTCAGACCCATAGCTAATTACTCACCTACTCAAAATGAGTAAATGCGAATTATCTCTAAAAGTATTGCAGATAGCCAATTTTTCTCAAATAACTCATTCACCTACTTTTGGGAGAGCTTTCACTTGGTGAAGTTTCAGACCCATAGCTAATTACTCACCTACTGAAAATGAGTAAATGTGAATTATCTCTAAAAGTATTGCAGATAGCCAATTTTTCTCAAATAACTCATTCACCTACTTTTGGGAGAGCTTTCACTTGGTGAAGTTTCAGACCCATAGCTAATTACTCACCTACTCAAAATGAGTAAATGCGAATTATCTCTAAAAGTATTGCAGATAGCCAATTTTTCTCAAATAACTCATTCACCTACTTTTGGGAGAGCTTTCACTTGGTGAAGTTTCAGACCCATAGCTAATTACTCACCTACTCAAAATGAGTAAATGCGAATTATCTCTAAAAGTATTGCAGATAGCCAATTTTTCTCAAATAACTCATTCACCTACTTTTGGGAGAGCTTTCACTTGGTGAAGTTTCAGACCCATAGCTAATTACTCACCTACTCAAAATGAGTAAATGCGAATTCTCTCTAAAAGTATTGCAGATAGCCAATTTTTCTCAAATAACTCATTCACCTACTTTTGGGAGAGCTTTCACTTGGTGAAGTTTCAGACCCATAGCTAATTACTCACCTACTCAAAATGAGTAAATGCGAAGTATCTCTAAAAGTATTGCAGATAGCCAATTTTTCTCAAATAACTCATTCACCTACTTTTGGGAGAGCTTTCACTTGGTGAAGTTTCAGACCCATAGCTAATTACTCACCTACTCAAAATGAGTAAATGCGAATTATCTCTAAAAGTATTGCAGATAGCCAATTTTTCTCAAATAACTCATTCACCTACTTTTGGGAGAGCTTTCACTTGGTGAAGTTTCAGACCCATAGCTAATTACTCACCTACTCAAAATGAGTAAATGCGAATTATCTCTAAAAGTATTGCAGATAGCCAATTTTTCTCAAATAACTCATTCACCTACTTTTGGGAGATCTTTCACTCTGTGAAGTTTCAGACCCATAGCTAATTACTCACCTACTCAAAATGAGTAAATGCGAATTATCTCTAAAAGTATTGCAGATAGCCAATTTTTCTCAAATAACTCATTCACCTACTTTTGGGAGAGCTTTCACTTGGTGAAGTTTCAGACCCATAGCTAATTACTCACCTACTCAAAATGAGTAAATGCGAATTATCTCTAAAAGTATTGCAGATAGCCAATTTTTCTCAAATAACTCATTCACCTACTTTTGGGAGAGCTTTCACTTGGTGAAGTTTCAGACCCATAGCTAATTACTCACCTACTCAAAATGAGTAAATGCGAAGTATCTCTAAAAGTATTGCAGATAGCCAATTTTTCTCAAATAACTCATTCACCTACTTTTGGGAGAGCTTTCACTTGGTGAAGTTTCAGACCCATAGCTAATTACTCACCTACTCAAAATGAGTAAATGCGAATTATCTCTAAAAGTATTGCAGATAGCCAATTTTTCTCAAATAACTCATTCACCTACTTTTGGGAGAGCTTTCACTTGGTGAAGTTTCAGACCCATAGCTAATTACTCACCTACTCAAAATGAGTAAATGCGAATTATCTCTAAAAGTATTGCAGATAGCCAATTTTTCTCAAATAACTCATTCACCTACTTTTGGGAGACCTTTCACTTGGTGAAGTTTCAGACCCATAGCTAATTACTCACCTACTCAAAATGAGTAAATGCGAATTATCTCTAAAAGTATTGCAGATAGCCAATTTTTCTCAAATAACTCATTCACCTACTTTTGGGAGAGCTTTCACTTGGTGAAGTTTCAGACCCATAGCTAATTATTCACCTACTCAAAATGAGTAAATGTGAATTATCTCTAAAAGTATTGCAGATAGCCAATTTTTCTCAAATAACTCATTCACCTACATTTTGGGAGAGCTTTCACTCTCTGAAGTTTCAGACCCATAGCTATTTATTCACCTACTGAAAATGAGTAAATGCTAATTATCTCTAAAAGTATTGCGGATACCCAATTTTTATCAAATACTCATTCATCTACTTGTGGGAGAGCTTTCACATGGTGAAGTTTCAGACCCGTAGCTAATTACTCACCTACTCAAAATGAGTAAATGCGAATTATCTCTAAAAGTATTGCAGATAGCCAATTTTTCTCAAATAACTCATTCACCTACTTTTGGGAGAGCTTTCACTTGGTGAAGTTTCAGACCCATAGATAATTATTCACCTACTCAAAATGAGTAAATGTGAATTATCTCTTAATAGTATTGCAGATAGCCAATTTTTCTCAAATAACTCATTCACCTACTTTTGGCAGAGCTTTCACACATGAAAATGAAAAATTGTGAATATCTCGGAAAAGCTATTTCTTTTGCTTTAATGCTTGGCGGGAGATACACACCGCGGCAGTGGTCTTGACAAAAATTTTTGTCTCCCCAAAAATGGTAGCCATTTTGAATTTTCAAAGTTTTTGCAAAACACAAAAATACTTATATCTCGAAAACCGTGCTACATGGAGCGAACTCAACAAAATTTTGGACCTGCTGGGTATCTCTGCAGAGTAGCCATGCCAATTTTCAAAATATTTTTGTCTCGCCAAATATAGCGGACATTTTTAATTTTTTTATTTTTTGCAAAACACAAAAATGCTTATATCTTGAAAACCGTGCTAGATAGAGCAGACTGCGCTGACTTTGGTTGCCACAACAGTATAAGGCTAGAAACGAAGCATTTTCTTAATACTTTAGCACTCACCTTTATATCCTTTTCGGGACGCTTTGTTTTTGCTATGCAAAAACATTATCTTTTTTTTTGCGAGCGATCCTCTAGTTCATCTTGAAACTGTGATGACCTAATTTCATTTGTGTATGGATGGTTTTACTGGTTTATATTAACATCTTTTTGCATTCTATGCTATTTATAATAAAGCTGTAGTGCATGGGTTAATGTAGGGTCTTTTGTTAATATAAAATTATTGTGTTTCCTTACCTCCGCCAAAGAGGCATTATTTTCTTGATTGTTTGTTTGTTATCAGGATTATGCAAAGCTACTGCTTGTTGGATCTTCTAAAAAATCAGAAGATCTTAGTGGTCAAACTTAGATTCAATTAAATGTTGAGAGTGATCTGATTAGGAATGAGACGGTAGCAGATTTTTTTTTTCGGTATCCTGCCAGTGCATCACCATTCTGATTCCGAGATGCCCAAATAAATTGTGTTTTAGTATTTCCCCAATCGAACTGGCTTTCGACAGAAAATGGAGTTGATCAAAAGAAAACAAGTTCATAGAAAATTGCTACAAAACCTTATAATTTGCAAAAAAATACTGGATATACTGTGAGCATTTCTTGAGATTTATTTATGTTTGTCATATTTTATGTTTTCCAACCATGTTATTAACTGGCAATCGACGTGTCAGTAATAATATTTTTTTTCAGTATTTCAGTAAAATGTTCACGATACCGTAACATGGTAACAGCGGTCTCATCCCTAATCTGGATCACCATCTGGATACAAAAAATAATCCAGATGTTCCCATTTACTTATTCTTACATACCTTGGCAGAGGTATGCACTCTCTGAGTGCTCATGTTTGTATTTGTTGTGTTCTATTAACACTTTTACTACCAAGAGATTGATACACTGCTGTGCCAGTGCTAAAGATTTCCTTGTATTGACCTAATTGAATAATTAAGATATATCATAAATGCCATGAAATATATTAATGGTCTGAAGTGATAACCATAGATACATGCCCCTGCCTAACATGAATGTAATGCAGTAGAATCTGTATGCCTGGAGTAGATCCTGCAATACCCACACCATTTGGTTCTACCAATGGCTAACTTCAAGTTAAAAAAATGAAAACACAGTATTTTCTAATCATGGGAGCACTACTTATACTTTATACCTAAGTTTGACTAAAGGTGCAAAAGCACCAACAATGGTATGAGGTCATATCATCGGATCCAATAAAGAAAGTTCATTCGTACCTTGTTTATATGCACCAGAAATGATAATATCCTATACAAATATTATCCAACTTTAATCAGAATTGGAAGGTATCATCAAATTATAAGACAGAATCCTTAAACTGATATAGCCATAACCTCCTTATTTATGGTTTAATTTTGAAAATTTTTCACCGTATTGTTCGGTTTAAAATTGGAGGATAAACTTGTAACCAAATCAGATTCGATCAGTTTTGTTTGTACATCTTTATAGCTTACACTGATGGTACATAAAAGGAATGTATACCAAGCTGTAACTTCACTGTAAAATTCTTGTAAGTGCATAAAAATGGTGTCAACCATCATGGTACACCATACTATAAATGGCCATTTCTTCTGGTCAGGAAAGAGATAATATGTATGGATGCTACCCACTTATAAATTTACTTAGATCTTGACAATATAATTAACAGTCAAATCCCCTTTGAATAGATCTCTGAAAAGTAGAGTTCTGTTTTAAGTTGATGTCAATATCAAGCCCTTAGAGCATATTGACATTCAAATTGACCAATTTGTGGAAGTTCAGTTTTAATAGAAGTATAATTGTGGTCCCTTGAGTTTTGACTTGATAGGGCTCAACTGTAGCTTCTCATATTCATCTCATTTTGTGATTATTTCTGACTTTTTCCACTTTTTAACTTAATATGTAGTGCATTTTATGCAAATAAGATACATATATCCATGTTCAGCATCTGTGCTGAACACAAAAATACAAATATATTTCAGTATTTTATTGATCTGTATTTCTAGGCAGGCCAGACATATTCACCAGCATTGCTTCTAAGAATAAAAAATATAACAATAACAATTTTCTTTATTCCTGATGCCAATTTGGTTAAGTATATATTAAGTATAAAGTGACACAACAACCATAACCTGTGGTTGACCTGACCATGAGACTGTTGTGCTGTTTGATGTTTCAGGTTCTTTTTCCTCTGGTCAAGCAAACTAACTGGCCCTTGAAATTAATACATATTGACAAAGTATTTACAGGATACACATATTTGCCATTTGTCTAAGCACGTATAATCAATTATAGCCTCAATCACTGGTGATAAATTGCCATAAAATTATGGTTTATAATATCACAACTGAGTATCACTTTCACTAATTTTATTCTAAAATATTGTTAGGGGCCAAGGTGGCAGAGTGGTAACACTTTCGCCTCCCACCTCTGAGATCAGGGTTCACTTCCTGGCCCGACCTCAAATGGCAAAGCTGGTAGTTGCTTGCCGTTGGGGGGGCAGTTTACAGTATAGAACCTTGACCAACTGTATGTACTGGTTTCCTCTGCCCTCCCAACTACCAATCGTGATATGACCTGTACAGTGTTGAAAGCTTCGTAAAACCCCAAATAAATAAAATAAAATATTGTTGAGTAGCTACTGATTATGTTTCCAGATATATTATGGAATCAGGTAGTATGGATCATTAGTCTGTTGGTCTCAAGAAATGAAATTTATGTTCATGAGCTTCCACATATCAAATAATATTGAAGTTATTTTCGAGCATAGAGTTAGTTTCATACACCTTTGTAATATTTATTAGAAAAGCTTATTTGAGTTGAATTTTTCTCCTATAATGCCAATTTTATTGCGTTAATACATCCTATCCAATGGACAATTGCTAATCTGGTTGGCACAGACCGGCCCGCCAAACGACAGAAAAAGTCATCCTGTATGCATGCATACTGGCCGGCCGGCCCTGGTGTGCACTCGCCAGGTGGCGCATCATACTTGCTTCCTGTCTAGACAGCGTGACGTCATAGCATCTTTTTCGTTTGGCGCGTGGTTGTGCACACGGAATATTTCTGTTCTTATTTTTTTTTGTGAAATATTGCCAGGATATTTGATTTTTAGCATTTCCTTTTGCTTCTATACTTTGTGGAGAGTGTATAGACTATTATGTCATCTCCTGGACAAAAAAGGGGGAGTTGTGACCATGCAATGGCCTCTTTTGATGGGCATGCCTTTTGCGCCCGCTGCAGGGACAAAAAGAAAGGGGAAGATCCTTGTGTGAAATCGCCAGAGAGTGAGTGTAAGTTTTGTGTTGTCCTTACACCTGAGCAGCTAACTGAACTTTCTACACCATCTTATAGACTTAAAAAAGAGAAAAGAGAGGCTAAGAAATTGGAATCAACTCCTTCTAAGGACAGTCCTCTTGTTGACCCATCCTCAGTGGCCATCATAGGCCCTGTTTCTGACACTGCTACAGCCTCATCTCCACCCCCTGTAGTCCCTGAAAAGAAGGTCAAGAAGGATAAGCCGTCTTCTTCAAAGTCTAAAAATCTGATAAATCGGTCGAAGATTCCAAGTATGATGAACTTGACAAAAAATGGACCAACCGCTTCAATAGACTGGAAGCACTACTTATGGCTAAATCTCTACAACCTACTGATCAACCGACCTTCTCTGATTCAGTGAGAGTTCCCCCATCTCACTCTCCACCAGTAGCTGTCTCCAAAGATTCGGAACCATTCTTCCAACCTATTACTACAGGGCGCACTGGCACCAACTCCTCTGTACTTGTACATCAGTCAGCCAGCCAGCCCGGGTCGGATGTTTCACCACCTGCTAAGCGCACTGGAAAAGACATCTCTGCTTCTCAGCATCTGTCATCCAGCCAGCTTGTATCCGACCGACAGACCGTCAGATCTTCTTCACCTAAGCGCACTGGCACCGACTCCTCTGCCAAGCATCAGTCATCCAGCCAGCTTAACTCAGACCGACACTGGCCAAGATCACGTTCACCTAGGCGCACTGGCAAGGACTCCTCTGTTTCAATACAACAGTCAGCCAGCCAGCCTCGTACTGACTGGAACCGACCTACTGCACAGGCTGGTACTGACCCTTCTGCCCCCAGACATTCTTCTGCTAGCTAGGTCCAGTCCGACCGACCTAAGTCTTCTCTGGCCACCAACACCGGCTCGCCTACCTTGTATAGACAGAGACAGGACAGTTCTTCTAGTGCAAGCTCTGCTTCTGGTAGTGATTACTCGGACCGGCCACCTGTTGATTTGTACGCAGAGGAGGGAGAACTTTCAGAGGACCAGGACTGTACTACTACCGAACCCGACCAAGCTATTAGTAAGGAACAGACATATAGAGAGATCATGAGTGGCATTAGATCCTATATGGGCTGGTCGAACATTCCGGAAATGGATAGTACTACAACTGGCTCTGATGACAACCCCTTCTCTGGCCCGAAGTTGTCTACTCCAGGCAAAGTTTCTGTCCAGATGCCCACGGAAGAATGGCTTTGTAAAAAGCTCAGTAAACTGAACGTTACTCTGGTTGAGGGTTATCCCTCCCGAAGTTCGGAAGCCGGTGGCTTGATGATGGACCAGTTCTTGAGACCTGCAAAGTCACAGTCCAAGTGGTACGGGCTGTCATCCGACCACAAAGCTGACCCTGCCGCAGTCTCGACCTGGTGTATGGATGCGTGCAAACTAAACAGTTCCTACAGCAGGATAGCCCGGCAGTCTGGCCTTGCTTCTACCCATCCTACTACAAGGCGTATTTCCCAAGAAACGCTCAGACGATGGGAGAAATCTGCAAGAGAGGCTACAGTCATCTGTAACCAGGCTGCCAGCTTCAACAGATGTTTGTTCAAGGTGCAGCAGAATATGCAGGAACAACTTAAGTTTGTGCGCTCCGACAGCAAGGGTAAAAGCTCAGCCAAGGTCTCTACTGCCATGGATGAAATGTAGTACCTCATGAACTTCAACTCTAGTATTTGTCAGGCTGCTCCAAAGACCATGGAGCACCTCACAGAGTTTGTGTTTATTTCCATGGGTAACTTGACATTGGCATGTCGGGACTCTCACCTCACTCACATTAACTCAGGAGTCAAACCAGATACTTTGGCCAGTCTGCGTACAGCACCCATACACATTGCAACTCTCTGTCCGGACAGTGTTATAAAGAGAGCGGAGGAAGAAATAGCTCATTTCGAGAGCAAGGGTCAGTCGTCAGGTACAAGGGGCAAGGGTCGGTACCACCCATATGAAAGGCCAGAAAGGAAAACAGACAGGAAGTCGTCTTTCCAGAGTGATAAGCCAGCTTGGAAGAACATCGGCAAGACTCAATGCAAGAGGAGTCGTGGAAAAGCAACACACTACTCGCAACCAGCCAAGGGCCAGCAGTCCTATAAATGACAATTACTGTGTACACAGATCTCCAGGAGGACTGCTGGCTGGGAGCCAGACATCAACACAAGAACTCTTTTCAGACAGTCATGTAAACTTTCATGTTGTAATTCCTGTTCCTACTGCGCTCGAGCATTCCGAAAAGAGAGAATTAAGTCGTAGGTCGCCAGTCTGTCATGTTCCAACAGATTGCAAATTAAAATATGTGAAAGGTGTTTCTTGTTTCACTCAATTGTCTTGTGTAAAGCCTGTAACAAATGTCAAAAATGTTGTCTCAAATCTGCCTGTAGGCGCCAGACTTCAAAACTTTTGGCAAACTTGGCTGGATTTGGGTGCCGGTCTGAAGGTGGTTCAAATCCTGAGAGAGGGTTACATCCTCCCCTTTCAGATCCGGCCCAAACTCACAAGGTCTCCCACAGTCATAAGCTGCTATGGCAATCCTCACAGGAACCTCTCCCAGTTAGAGGCATTACATCAGCTTATAGACAAAAACGCGGTAGAGTTGGTAGTAAATAAAAAATCTCTGGGTTTTTTCAACCGACTTTTCTTGGTGCCCAAACCCAACAACTGGAGACCCATCCTAGACCTGAGCAAACTAAATCTTTTCCTAAAGGTGCAAAAATTCAAAATGGAGACACCGGAAACCATCAGAACCTCTCTCCAACAGAGAGAATGGGTCACCTCCATAGATTTCAAGGACGCCTATTTCCACATACCGATACAGGAACAGTCTAGGAAATATCTAAGATTTCACGTAGAGGGTCGGACATACCAGTTCAAGGCTCTGCCCTTTGATCTGTCCACAGCACCCTTGAAGTTCACTGTGGTTATAAAGGAGGTGAAACTGATGGCCATGCACAAGGGTATAAGGATCCACCAATACCTAGACGACTGGTTGGTGAGGGCTTCATCCCACCAAATTTGTCTCCGACACACTCAGGATCTAGTAAAAATATGCCAAAAACTGGGTTGGCTGGTGAACGCCGAGAAGTCGGAGCTGGAGCCCGACACGCTCAGGATCTAGTGAAAATATGCCAAAAACTGGGTTGGCTGGTGAACGTCGAGAAGTCGGAGCTGGAGCCCAAACAGGTTTTCAATTTCGTAGGCTACCAGTTCGACCTAAGTGCCGGTTGGGTCAGACCGACATCGGACCATTGGCAGAACCTGCAGGACAAGATACTAGAAATACTGTCTCTGCCTGCTTGTCCGGTCCGGCAGTTCATGTCTCTGATAGGGTTATTAACAGCCACGGAGAAGCAAGTTCACCTAGGCCGACTGCATATGAGACCCATACAGTGGCATCTCAAAAACAACTGGAGGGTACCAGAATCACTGGAAAAGGTGATCCCAATTCCCAGTTCCCTGCACCCCCATTTACAATGGTGGCTAGAAGAGGGCAATGTCCTAACAGGCCAACCGTTACACCCAATAAAGCATGCTCTGCAAATCTTTACAGACGCATCAAAAGAATGGTGGGGCGCTCATTTAAACGAGCATATGGCAAGAGGAACCTGGTCCCTTCCAGAAAGCAAGCTGCATATCAATCACCTAGAACTCAAGGCAGTGTACTTAGCCTTAAAAGAGTTCCAAGACCTTTGCATAGACAAGACAGTTCTTGTAGCAACAGACAATACCACAGTGGTATCGTAATATAAACAAGGAAGGAGGTATGAGGTCGGGTCCGCTTTGCGCCCTTCTGTGGAGAATCTTGACCTGGTGTACCAGGAATCAAGTGACTCTCAAAGCCCGACATATCCCAGGCCGCCTAAACGTGGTAGCGGACAAGCTATCCAGGCTAGGCCACACCATCCAAACAGAGTGGTCTCTCCTTCCAGAGGTCTTCCAGGCTATATGCAGCCGGTGGCACCGGCCTCAAATAGACTTATTTGCCACAAGGTTCAACAACAAGTTGCCTCTATTTGTGTCACCAGTACCGGACTCCCTGGCCACAGCAGTGGATGCACTCAGTCTGCCATGGGAGGATCTGGATGCTTATGCCTTCCCACCAACGGCCATCTTGGGCAAAGTGGTGGAGAAGTTGCAAGACAACCCTTGCAGGAGAATCATTCTGATTGCTCCGGGGTGGCCCAACATGCCCTGGTTCTGGGATCTGGTAGCTATGTCCAGTCAAATCCCATTGAGCCTACCCATCCTGCCAAACCTATTGACTCAGCCTTTCAATCAGATCCCTCACAGAAATCTGACAAACCTGAATCCCCATGCATGGCTCCTAGAGCCTCAGCAATCAAGGAGCAGGGTTTCTCTGACGCAGTATCAACAAGAATTGAAGCTCCTCAAAGGGGATCCACCAGGTCAGTCTATGAGGCAAAGTGGGCCGTTTTTACAAAGTGGTGCGTCACTAATCAGGTGGACTTCAGGGCACCCCCTGTAAATTCAGTCGCTGACTTGAAGTGACTTCCTTATGTACCTTTTTCAGGATAGGAAGTTACAGCCCAGCACCATTGATGGTTACAGGTCAGCCATTCCTGATAAACTGGGAAACGCACCCTTTAATATCAGCAAGGATGAAAATCTCACACATCTCCTGGATAGTTTCCATAGAGACAGACCTAAAGGCAGGAGGGGCATACCCACCTGGAACCTGTCCCTGGTATTGCACCAGCTGACAAAGGCTCCATTTGAACCCCTAAAAGGGGCCTCCTTAAAGCATTTGACCTTCAAAACAGTCTTCCTCTTAGCCCTTGGGTCGGGCAAACGTAGAATTGAGATCCATGCTTGGCAAAATAGAAACATTAGGCACCAATCTGATTGGTCGAAAGTTTCCCTGTATCCATCGCCCAGCTTTCTCTCCAAGAATCAGCTGGCAAAAGTGGGTCCAGATAGTGTGGCCCCAGTGGTTATACTAGCCCTGGCCCCAACTCTGGATAGGTCCCTCAAGTCTGCGCTATTATCTGGACAGGACATCAGACCTCAGGCAGAACAAAGAGTTGGTCTTCGTCTCCTTCAAGAAAGGTTTCGACAAGGACATCTCTCCTGCCACCATCTCCTCTTGGATCAAGCAGACAGTGATCCTATGCTATGAGCTCTCAGATCAAGATGCCCATTCCCTGCATCAGGTTAAGGCCCATGATGTCAGGTCTTTTGCGGCTTCCAAAGCCTTCCAATCAGGGGTGTCTTTAGAACAGATCTTGTCAGCCTGCAACTGGAAGTCTCATAATACCGTCATGCAGTTCTATCTAAAGGATGTGGCATGGGCTGATTCAGAGCTTTATCACTTGGGCCCAGTAGTGGCTGCTCAGCAGATCCACAAGTAGCCCTAATATTAGAGGAGATTGTACATATGTAAATAGCTATACATATATTTAAGTTTCAAAAAAGATCATCAACAAAAAAAAAAAAAAAAAAAAAAAAAATATGTGCTTTGCTTCCTTTGGGAGGTTTATTTCTCTATTGGGACTGAACTCATCCCTCTCTTCCCTGACCTCAGAGCAGGCCTGTCTGTGTAAAAGGGAGGGGGGGAACAAGTCGGTATCTCCCGGGCGACCGGCTTCTGATAACCGACTCAGGTCTCTTGGGTCCACTAGCCTCAGTTGACCCCAACCTGGAAAAATTGTTAGTTTGCATCGTGAGTTCTTTAAGTCCCTAGTAACTTACCCGCTGACCAAGCGGTAGTTATTCAGCAATTGTCCATTGGATAGGATGTATTAACGCAATAAAATTGCAAATTTAATAAGTTAATACCCTATCCAATGGACACACAAGGCCCTCCCATCCAGTACCGCTATCAGCTTACTAGGGGTCTAATAGGTTTAGACAACAAAAAAGATGCTATGACGTCACGCTGACTAGACAGGAAGCAAGTAAGATGCGCCACCTGGCGAGTGCACACCAGGGCCGGCCGGCCAGTATGCATGCATACAGGATGACTTTTCTGTCGTTTGGCGGGCCGGTCTGTGTCGACCGGATTAGCAATTGTCCATTGGATAGGGTATTAACTTATAAAAATTTAATTTACTTATTAAATTTGCAATTTTCTAAAGTAAAGCCTAGAATAATTGAATTGAAAAGAATATTATAAATATGGGTCCTGATACAATATTATTTACATGCATCAATTTTAAACCTTGTATTAGTCACTTGATGTAAATCTGTTGTTATTATTGTCATTACGAAACCTGCTGTTTTGCCATTCCAGGGAAAAGTAAGCTTTTTTGTCATATTTTAGAAATGTTAGTACTAATTATTAGAAGTTCTAATCATTGTGTACTAAAAAAAGTTTAGTATAGAATGATACACTTTCTCTTTTCAAGCTATTTTTCATTATGCTTCTAATATTAAAGTATCATAAATTTTCAGGAGATTTAAGTTTGATTACAAGGAAACGGTGGATGTGACCTTACCTTAGTTCTCACTGTGTCATTCACACCTTAACTAAGCTTGGTTAACATTAATGCAAGAACAGCTGACACTAAATGTATTGAATTTAGTTAAAAGTAGTGAAGATTACATTATTGTGATGGATATGACTATGACTTTTGCTATAGTCCTCTCAGTCTTTTTCTGACAACTGAATATATCATAGTCACAATTATTTGCATCATATGAATTTAGCTCAAGGTCAGGCAAGTCTTTACCCAGTGCTGGAAGCAGTAACCATCAACAAATGTACTATCTGTACTACAAGAATATCATGCTTTTGGTATTGTTTTATTAATTGATAATTTGGACCAAAAAAAAATTTTTTTTTAAATTTTTTTGAAGAATTTTTCATTGTCAAAAAGACATTTTAGTGGTAAGAGTATAATAGGATTAAAAGGACCATTTGGAATACAAGATTTCCTAGCAATTTCAGAATCAGTTTTATGCTAGCAACAAATCTTGTTCAACTCAGAGATATATCATAACATGTAATAAAAATAATAATCCTGTTAAGTTTACCTTGTCATCAAGAAACAAAATCTATGAAGAAAGTGCATCATTGTGGAGTAAATGTTTTTTAAGAGTCTATTGAAAATGGCCAAACATTCATTTGTTTTCTTGGGAAGGTGCTATGAGATAATCTAACATAAAATAAGGCTAACAGCTTTTATGTTCTAACCTCTTAATGAAAATTTTACTTTTTTCTAAATCCTATTAAAAGACAGACAGACATGCTTTCAAGTCAGTATGGGCCTAAATACCATATTGTGAGATGCATTGTATCTTACAGATTTTGTTCACAGCAGTGTAGGGATTAAAATACAATTAAATCAATATTTAAATATCAAAATTTTATTTGATTTTGCATATCAATTAATGTTTGATTATGTATAAAACTGACTGCTAAAATTTCATTTAGCAAGACATATTTATCACAAGTGTTGGAAATAATATTGAAATTGACACATTTAATGTCAATAGTGAAATCCAGAAACCTCTATCAATCGATATTGAAATGCTTTTATGTGATCTCTTGTTCATACTTATAGCTACTGTGGTATATTAAGTTATCCTCCAATTGCATATACTCAAGACATGTGTTATTAGACCTTTATTTTCCAAAGAATCAACTGATTCTTCCCAATACTTTATTCATCAATGGCCCCTTCACCCATGCATTTTAAATTTATGTGCAGAAAACTTTGTATAACTAGAACTTCCAATATCTGCAATATTTAGTTCTAGTTATGAGGAACTTCCACTTACGGCTGAGAAAATGCAGCATTTTTGAACGTGGGGAGCATATCACGAGTTTCAGCAGTGTTTTTGGTGGTTTTGACCTGGATATTGACAGGATTCAAATAGATTTGTAGTTGAAATAATATCTTACACAGGTTACAATGACTGTGACAACTATTATTGTTTGCTTTATTTTTAACCAGAAAGAGCTTACATTAAATGTCTGATTAAATTTTTAAATGTATAGTGCACAAAACTAAATTATAAGTGTAATCATTATGAAATATTTTAATGGCTCAATTGATTAGTGTACATATGAACCCCGTTGCAGTTTTGTTTCATCTGATATTATTTCCAATTTCACAAATTTTATTTGCATCACATAAGTTCAAAATTTTAATTTTGCCTGTGGCAAATATATAGAAGTAAATCCCTTTCAATGTAAATCTTTTGAGTAGACTTTTCTTTTGACTGGGAGTAGTTACCTGGTATTTCCACTGAAATATACCATTACCTGGAATTCCAGGTTAAGTATTTATTGATCTGTTCCCTTGAGATTCTGTTCAACAGGGTTCATGTGTATAGTGCATTTATTACACAGGGTGTTGTTGGACTGACTTGCCGGTATTTCTTTTCATATTCTACCAGTAGGAGGTGATTGGGTTTTTCTTTTCCACTTGAGAATGTTTATTTAATTTCTTTAATCTACTGAGTGAGCTCTTGCTTCATTTTGGTGCTTGTTAATATATTTTCTTAACTCTCATCTTATACTTTGTTTCTGGTGTTTTTGCATTTTTACTGGTATCAGGGGCTCAACTTTCTCACAAAAATGAAGTCTCCAATTCTAGCCAGAAAAAGCCAAAATTTTTACAGCTGTTGGACAGAGAACGAAGCAATTCTCTGTCAAATCGAGGCCACAGTGGATCTGATAGTGATCAGAGATCAACAAAAGGTAGGTACAGTGGCTACACTTATGCCAAATTAAGTCCTGTAGGCACCTGGGGCCGTATTCACAAAAGGGATCAAGTTCAAGTTGAGTCAAAAATCAGCTGAAGTTTAGTATAAACAGCTGTGAACGTGAGCTGATTTTTGGCTCAACTGGAGCTTGATCCCTTTGGTGAATACAAACCCTTAGTATCAAGTGGCACAGAGGTACAGACATGACTAGATTAGGTAATTGTACTGTGTCATGGAATGACCTCAAGTAGACATGTTGATATTTGTTTCTCAATGGCTAATTATTAACAGGTATGGCTGCCAAGAACAGCATCTTTTCATGTGCTGAGTATTTTTTTGACAAATATTGCATTGCTCGATCTATTCATCAATAGATACTCAGTTTTAGCAGAAGTGTAATAAAATTTGTAATTTTTCATTCATAAATAATAGAATTTTTTTATGATGTTTTTTTGGACATTTTAAAAATAGATCAAAAAGACCACTCTTTTCACATATACCGTAAATTTCCAAAATAACGCCCAGGTTCAAATAAACGCCTGGTTCAAATTAACGCCTGGGTACCAAGCACACTGTTTACAATTTATGACACTGTTTTTATACTTCAAAAGAACGTCTGGTTCAATTTAACGCCTGGTCTGATAACCATTTGAAAATAATTAACGCCCGGGCCATATTTTGGAAAAATACGGTATGTACTCCAGATTAATTTGTTGCTCTACTCTTTTAACAGCCCTATTTCAGGGCAGACTCTTGCCTAGATAGTATTAGAGTAAGAAATCTAAAATTCGCCACATATCTGAAATTCGCCACGTGTAAAAATACTAATAAAATAAATGAATTGTGGTGAGATTTGTTGAATGTATAGTAAATTAAGGCTTTTTGAACTGAAAAATACCAATTTTTAGACAAAAACATCATTTTCTTCATAAAATTAACGAAGGTTTTAGAAGTGGCGAATTTTAGATTCCTGGCGAATTTTAGATTTCTTACTCTATCCTGATTCCCTCTCTAACCCTGTAACTATCTCCATGACCAGTTAATAGCATAACCCCAAGCATTCAGTTCATCCATCTACAGAGTTGCAGAACATTATGTCTCAGTGCCATAAGCTTCCAACTGAACACCCTGATTCAACCTGTTGGCATATAAGTCCTGTGCTTTCTGACCCTCTAAAATAAGCTTTAGAACAGATGTTTATGCCATAGTAGAAATTTTGATCAAGGATAATCTCGAATTTTCCCAGGACATACCCAGATTGTAGATTGTTATAGAACAAATTCCAGTTAGAGTATTTTCTTGTAGAATCTCTCGTTGTCCTGTGACAAACTCCAAAAAATTAATATAGATTGTCCTAGGACAATCTGGGATCAGAGTTTGTACTAGAAGAGTTGGCTATTTCCTGAATCAGAGTTTGTGTGTGACATTTATATTACATTCAGACTCTTCTGCACTAATGCAAATAAGTTTTGGACAAATGACACATTTCTTGGATTTCCTGTGCCAAATTTTTTAATCTTCTCCAGAACACTGACAGTGGTAATTCTTGTGAACAGTACCAAGTAAAACTTTGAAGTTTTCAAAAAGTTTTTGAAGTTTTGGCAAATCAGTTTTGTAAATATGAACAACAAAATATGCTTTTGGTGAGAGACTGTCACAGTTGTATTACTCTTGGTTTTGCATGTCAAATTCTGTGATATCATCTAATTTTATTAAAATTTATATAAAGATTTTTTAATTTAGAACATTCTACAGTATTTAATCTATTAACAGTATTTTATAAAGCATTGATTGCATGTCACTTGCATTGTGTACATACTAGTATATATTACTTTATAAAAGGTATTGGTTTAGAGGTGTTTTGATTGTTTTATTTATTGTAACAGATTCTCTATTGATATATGTCACTGTAAAACTAATGCACCTTGTTTCCTCTTGATCTTTGAAACTTTTTAAGAGGAGTCTGATAGCAAGATGTTTACCAATTTAAGCATTAAGTCACTTGGCTCTATGGTCAAGGAAAGGTAATTGTTGAGGTTAATGCAGTCTTTGTGGCACTGAACCAAAAATAAATGAATAAATCATGTGAGAATATTGTTCAGTGGATGTTATTGCATGTCTGGTATTTAAAAAGCAGTGGGAAACTACCAGGTAATTCTGGAATAGAATACCTTATAATCCTGCAATTCATTAGTCTAAGAGTCGAGAGATTTGATTTGACAAAGAGATTTGATTACCCAACTCAGCCTTTAATGTGTAGTATAAATTAGGCAAGGGTTTAGGAAAAATATAAGTAAATTATCAAAGAATTAAAAACTATTAAAGATAAAGTTGTGTATTGTATTATTCTGGCCTCATTTTAACCTTGAATGTCATATCCAGGTCATACACAACAGATTGTACATATCACCATATGTTATAGTTGTAACATGTTTGTTGAGGGGTTGAAGGTGTGCTTCTCTATTCCCCTTCTGAAATCTTCAATGGCCAAATGGTTCATGAGTTTGGAAGTTAATTACTTTGCTCTCGGCTCTGTCATCATGGGTTTGAATTGAGCTCATGATAACATGTAGGATTGATGGATGATCTGTCTTATTGTGACTTTAACTATTAAAAGGGATCCAAAGTCGCAATGTCTGTCCATCCATCTGAAACCCCTAGGCTATTAAATCATTGCGTTTAGATGTGGCCCTCTACAGGGGCTAGCTTAAAATACCACATAGAGTGCAGGCTTGTAAACTAGTTTCGTGAAAGTGGAATACTTACTGTATTGATTCTCTTAAATCTGTATTTATCGAGTCCTTTATGATATCCATCCAAGCAAATTTGAAAGAAATTCATCACACTGTTAATTGTGAAGTGTAAAATTTTCTTATTTATCTTTTCTCCACCTTTTACTGATTACACATTAAAAATTTTTTATGCATAAAAAATATAACAACATAGTCTAAGAGGTACTGCAACAGTATTTTGTAAAAGATTCAAGAAGTGTAGGAAAGGTGAATTATTCCACAATTTGTGAAAGTTATTAATGATGTAACCCCCTTATTTACTTACACTTATTCTGCATTGCTGGCTGTTCCTGAAATCAGTATAAGAATATCTGTCAATTTTGTTTATACTTAATTTTAATGGGAGGATCCACTTGTAGATTTGACTCGCGGTGACACATTTTACATATCATGGTCTGTGTTCATCACAGAACATGGAATACTCTAGGTTCTAGTGGACACTGGTATTGTTGTTATTTCAGAAGAAGCAACTGCAGCAGGTGTGAAGAAAACCAAATCCTCCACCTCACTGGATGATATGATAAAGAGAGGCAGTGTAAGTCTACATATATAAAGCTTAACCTCTTTTTCATAAAATCTTTGGATAAGATTTTGTTTGGATAATGAAAGGTTTATTACATAAAAGAAGGATTTTAGTGACAAACAGTAGGGAAGTACAACTTTGGGAGAGTTTCTCTGTGTGTATAAAGTTGAATATTACCCAGTAGAAGGTTGGATTATAGAGGTTCTGCTGTACAGTGTGGTCTGGCTGATGTATATGTTTATATGTACCACTGACCAAATTTAACATTTGTCCAGGCAAATTCAAACTTTTATTCTTGCCTTGGTAGAATCAAAGTTCTAATCTCACCTAGGCAAATTTGAAATTCATTTTTTTTTAAATCAGGGTATTACTACTAAGTATAGAGACAAAGAATACCTTTAAATCAGATTATGTGCCAAATTACCACTAGATGGGTCAATTATATTTTAAAAGCTATTAAATTTCATCTCAGAATATTAATTTCTTCAAACTTTGTACACTAATATTTTGTTGCTTTTTAACTTTTCATAGAGTGATGAGTTACTGAAGGTGTTCAGGCAGAACTCTGTTTATTCCAATTCCCATTTAACATTGAAAATTATGCCATTATGTAGACCTCAAGTTTAATGGAATTTTTTTTGTCTTGTCTCTTGATATTCAGCTTAACAGTTCAACAGTATTGTATACAATCCCACAGGGTCTCCCTGGAGAGCTGAGTGACACAGATTCTGAGAGTGAGATGAATCTGTTGCGTTACTATGAGCAACAGAAGAGCACGGCCAGGTCAGACGAGATGGTAGTCACAGCAGCCAAGGAGATGGGTCGGGAACTGTACAGCTATCTGCCCCCAGTAGAACGCAGGCAAAAACTGGATGCTATGGTAAAAAAGGCTTACGCCTGTATAGCTTTGATTGAATCACTGCCCAATATTAAAAGATAATGAGAATTAAAATCAATTTACAAATTAAAATTAAATTAAGTTATGATGAAAGAGTAAAATCAGTGTACTAAATTATTTAAATAAGGGTGACAAAATAAAGTTGATGTACTAAATTAAGTTTTGATGAGAAGGAAAAAATCAAGGGGGTAATCTGCAAGTCATCCTTTTATGAACCTGCCATAGAATAAAGCTGTAGACAAAAGCTAGATTTTTTAATCATAAAAGTGAACACCTTTCATATGATTACCTCAGGTAAAATCCATTTTCAAATAAAGCTGATGAACCCTAGCTACTGTGAGTTTTTTCTACCCTGGGTTAAAGTTAAATGAAACATTAATATTTAATTTATTTCTTCTCTGTTATGTGCTGTTATTAAAGCTCCTAAACCCTAATTGCAATGAATCTTCTCTACCCTTGGTTAAAGTTAAATGAATATTTTATTAATGTTTATATTATGTCTTCTCTGTTGTGTTATGTTATTATCATTAACTCAAGTCATATCTTTTAATTAATGTTTTTCCACCACATTTTGTGCCATTCAAGTGTCTACATGAATTAACCTATTTTTGGGTTGAAAGACTAAAACTAGGACACACGGAAGAGTTAGCTTCCTTTTCATTACTCTGTATTTTACAGCTCACAGCTAAACAATCTGAACTCATTGAAGATGTATTTCTATTTAATTGACCACACTTGAATTGCAGATAAATAAGTTGCAGAAGGAGATAGATCAAGAATCAGAACACAGAGCTGGGTTATCACAGTTACAAAAAGAAAGCAATGATATACAACAGAGAGCAAATGCCCAAGCAAAGGTAAGACTTGTGGTGTTACCCACTAACAGATCTTGGTTTCATTTGTAATTATTAAAATGATATCATTCTCTTGTTTTGTCTTGAAATCTACAGTCACAAGAACAGGGTGCTTTTGAAACTTTTATTTGGTGCAATGCATTGAGTAACAAATTGATGATGATTATTTCTGTAGACAAAAGTTTGGAATATATTGATTTTAATACCATTACATTGCCATCACATCTGTCAGGAACACAGAGGACATGGGTTCAAACCCAGGTACAAGCAGATACATAGTGGATCGAATGACCACTTAAAATCATGGTCCTCTGTCATTGGGTCCTATCCCCAGGTGCAGGCTAAAGAACCTCAAGGCCATTGATAAATGATTATCCTTGAGCCTCTGTCTTTTAGTTAGGGGAATGCCAGTAATTTGAGACTTATGCTGTACTTGTGCAGTTGCATGGGCCATATAGATCTTTGAGTCCTACAGTATTAATATATATGGAGATATTGTGCTTAGTAAAATAACAATACAATCACCACAGTGATTTGCTTAGGAATGACAGAACTCCGAAAAAGTCTTGAACTTTGAAATCTAGTATGTCCAAAAATATCGGGAATATAAAGATTGCTTTTCATTGCGGAATAGACTTTTAATTTCACAGTGACTGGTGACCCTGAGAAGATCGATTTCTGACCATTTTTCTTTAAAATTTTCCCTGGATTCTTAACTGGTAATTGGTATGTGTATGTTACAGTAAATATGTGAAATCAGTAAGTACGTGTATTTACTGAAATTTTCAGTGAATATGTGTATTTACTGATTTGGTCAGTAAACATGCATTTTCCCTGAAAATTTCAGAAAATACGCATATTTACTGGGTTTTTTGGTCCAGTAAATATGCGTATTTACTAAAATCATAATGAAGACTTTATATCTTTAATAGTTGGGCATTATTTGCTATATCTTCATATTAACAGTTATTTAAAACTATGCTTAAAAGGTATCACCGGTAAAAAAATTTGTACATTGTATAATAATGACAAGTTTTACATTTCTTATATATTTTCTGCAGATTGAAAAGTCAGAAGAGAAGATCCAGTCACTGGCTGTGTTAATGCTGCACTACTGTGCTGGACTACAGCACTGCATGGAAGAGATGGAAAGTGATAGGAGTAAACCAACAGCACCTGCAGAAAATGCTGAAGTACCAGTGGGAGAGCCTGCAGAAAAGATGGAGGAAGGAGATAAACTAGGGGTAGACCTACCTGGACAAGGCTTGAAGGATTCAGGTGAGAAACTTGATGGTTTGTGATATGCAGGACTTATTTAGGGCATTTCTAGTTACCATTAATCCTATAAAACTTCACAACAGAAAAACAAAATGTTGCCTATCAACAAATGTCATTCCAATCTGTGTACCAGTGAAAAATGCAGCAATTTGTTTGCACGTAAGTTCGACTGATCACCGCCGCCACCGGATTATGGTCTCCCTTGAATAACTTCTTGGGCTTTCAAATTTTTCTTTCCTTCTTATCTTTCTTTAAAACTATAGGGGCGGGAAAAATTTTTGGGATACTTTGCGGAGACCTAAGCTTTATTTAAGGTAACCTTAAGCATTTTTCAAAAACACCCTGTCATCGCGTTTCGGAAAAAAAGCACACACACATGTACTATAAAATTTATCAGGTACATTCTAGACTTAAATCCACAGGTCAGAAATGATTTTCTGATCAATCGGACCATAGATGCCTGAATGGGAGGCATTTTATTTTCGTAAATTTTTTAAAAATGGGTACTTGGTCTGTATCTCAAAAACGGTCAGGATTTCGGTGTTTTGTTGGAATAATTTATTCAGCCACTTTTTGATTATCTTTCACATGCCGAAGTTGTAGCCCTGTATCTGCAATCTTAAGGTCACCTTAATGTAAAAAGGGGGGGTTTAGCCCTCCAGTTCACTTAGTTTTTGACTTTTTTCAACCAAACTTGGCCTATATATTAAGATTTACCAAAGGATTATCCCGACTTTATGGTGACCGTGAACTGTTAATATAATTGGAGCTATGGCCCCCCCTAAAGTAATAAAATTGAAATAAAGCCGTCTGGCCCCTTTCATTTTCCATATCTAACGTATATTGACATTGAAGGGACATTTTCATGTTATGATCACCTTAAAGTTGCAATATCAATGAAGTTATAGTCACCTTACAGTGAAAAAAGGAAGTTTTCAGCCTCTTGCTATCTTATTGTTCAACTGACCTGAGCTAAACTTTATGCACTTATAAAGGATGACCAAAGGGATATTCTTATTTTATGGTCACCTTAAAGTCCCAATATGATTGAAATAATGGCTACCTTGAAGTGAAATTATAAAGTAATTACTCTCCAGCTATCGTATTGTTCAGCTGACCTCAGCTAAATTTTGGAAACTTGTTAAAGATGAAAATAGCGACATTCTTATTTCCTTTCCCCCTTGGAGTTCCAATACAAGCACAGTCATGGCCATCTTGAAGTAAAAATGAGGGTTTTCAGCTCCCAACTGGTTTATTGTTCAATGACTTCAGTTCAACTTGACACATTGATAAGTTTAAGGAAGACTTCTAATGACCTTTTTATTTAAAATTCCTGTATTTAAGAGACTTTGGCCAACTTAACATAATAAATATATAGTTTTTCCTCCCACCTCATTTATTTTAAGACTTTTTAAAACCACACCTGCCACATGTATACTTAAAACAAAATTTCTGTTATCTGGAAAAGTTAACCTCCTAGTGTTTTTGAAGTTATGACATCTTCAAAGAAAAAAATGAGGTATTTAGCATGCAGTGATGTGGTTATTAATATATTGCAGCTGATCAGTGTTCATATAATATAAATTCCTAATTTTATTGCGTAAAATACCCTTACCTTATCCTCACTAGTGCTTACGTGTTAGCGGGAGCATACATGGACGACCAGACGAGAATATTGTTTTAAAAACGAATATCCTTGTCGGTACCAGTATGTATGCGCATGACCGCGCATGCGCCTACACTGGAATAACCCCTATTAGCCTCACTTTTAATTTGGTCGTCAGGGAGTGTACATCGTAAACAAAGATTGTTTTCAACTATGGCAGAGGGTCAAATAAAAAGTAAAGGACAGAAGTTAGCGGCTGGTTGTCGCCATACTTCTTTTGAATGGGATCACCATCGGTTCTGCCTCTCTTGTAGAGAGAAGAACAAAGGGGATGACGTCTGTGTCACTTCTAAAGAGGAGGATTGCTTTGTATGCCTCCAATTCACGGCTGATCAAAAGAAGAAACTCAAAGCAAGGAAAGCTTATGAGAAGAAAAAATCCACTAAAGAGACGATCTCTAAAGAGGTCGAAGATTCCCTTCTAGGGTCTGAAGATATTCAGCCCTCTCAAGCTACCAGTAAAGAAAAGTCTTCCCATTTACCTTCCACTTCTTCTTCCTCTACTGTGTCTAATGATCCCTTACAGCTTATACTAGCACGTCTAGAAGCTATGCAGGGTCGTATTCAGGTTTTAGAAACTAAAACCACAGAGACAGCTACACAAGAGGTTTTTGGAGAGACTACAAGTCGTGAAGATGCCAGGTCCATTTTTGCTACGACTGAAGAAGAAGATCATAGTGTGGCCCAAGAAGAAATAGAGCAGAGAACGCATCACAAACGAGCGCGTTCTCTCTCTCCTCACTCTGAACAAAAATTTTCTTCGAAAGAAGAAGAGATAGACGAAGATCCTTCCTACAGACAGTTGTTAGCCTCTATTAGGGGTTTGTTAGAACTTTCAACTCCAGAGGAATATAAGGAGGTTCCATCGAAGATCTTTGGGTCGAAGGACCAAAAGAAGAAATTATCTGTCTTACCTATGTGTTTACCTCCAGTGGTGGAAATTAATGCTAGATGGTCAGAATTGGAAAAGAAAGTTGCAGGGAATCCATCTGAGAATGGGGAGAGACTTCACTCAGCACCTTTCAATTCAGATACATTTCTACCTTATACCAGACCCAACATGAAGTTCTACAGGTCTACTACTTCTGAATTTGCCATCTCTGCACCTAAATGTCAAGATTCCTTCAAATCTATTTGCTCAAAATCTACCTCTGCTCCATCTTACATTTCTGTTCCAACTCGTCAGTTTACTACTATGGAATCAGTAAAACGCGAGCATGTTCAGGTGTTGGGGTTTGTCAGTCACTTTATTAGGGCTCTTGAGAAATGTGCATCTAATATGGAGGAGATTGTACAGTCTGGTGCTTCCAACATGGAAGACAGTCTCAGTAAGGATATGGAAGAACTGATGTCTTACATTCAGCTACAGTATTCAACTATAGCTTCCATTGAAAGAGCTCTGGAAACTGTTGTGGAAGCTTCAATGACAATGTCCTGCAATATGCAGCTTGCTAGGAGGGACACTATCTTAAAGTACTCAGCCCCTCACTTACACGAGCACGACAGGAACAGATTGAGGAGATCTGGTTTCACTTCAACAGATTTGTTTTCGCCCTCAGTTCTCAACAATGTGGAGAATAAATACGAACGCAGCCGTTCTCCCAAAAGACAGAAGATGGATTCGAAACCCATTTTCAATTCTAGGAAAGGAAGAGCTGACTACAATAATTCTTCATTTCCAAACACATCCTCAAAGAATTCTTTTCGTGGCCAGCAAGATAACAAGCCACAATTCAAACCCACACAGGCCACCAGAGGAGGTCGTGGGGGGAGAAGGAAATGACTATACTCAAGAAGCATTGCTACCTGGAGGCCGTTTACAGTTATTCTACAAGGTATGGAAAGAAAACGGTTGTCATCCCAGAGTTGTGCACATTCTACAACACGGTTACGAGATCATTTTGAAAGATCCAATCGAATTGGCTCGACATCCCACAATTCACAGTGGTTATGCCAATCAACAAAAACAAAACTTCCTGTTGGAATGTGTACAGCAAATGTTACAGAAAAAAGCAGTGATTCCGGTAAGAATGTCTGCAACTCTGGGATTTCACAGCAGGTTATTTCTAGTACCAAAGCCGGGGAAAAAATGGCGCCCAGTAATAGATCTCAGTGTTCTCAACAGTCATTTAACAGTTCCAACATTCAAAATAGAAACCGCCGAGGTGATAAGAAACTCCATTTGCAAAGGGGAGTGGGTAGTTTCTGTAGATCTTACAGACGCGTATTTTCACATTCCTATTCACCAAAGATCTCAAAGTCTACTTCGGTTTCATGTAGGGGGGCGTTCGTTCCAGTTCAAAGCACTACCCTTCGGCATTGCGACGGCTCCACTCGAATTCACTCGTGTAGTCAAGGAGGTAAAGCTAATGCTTCAAAACAGGGGTATTCGCATCCACCAGTATTTAGACGACTGGCTTTTGCGAGCTCCAACACAGCAGATTTGCATGGAGCAGTCAAAACAACTGGTAGAATTCGTGCAGGAACTAGGTTGGGTGATCAACTTCAAAAAATCAGAGTTAACACCAACTCAAAAATTCGATTTCCTGGGCTACAGGTTCGACCTGGTCAAGGGCGAGGTTTTGCCTACAGAAAAAAAGTGGCAAATTTTGAAAAATGCCATAGAAGATCTGGACAACAGTGTCACAACAACTCCCAGGATCCTAATGTCTTTCATAGGGATCCTGGCAGCTCTAGAGAAGACAGTCCCAATGGGCAGGTTGCATATGAGACCCTTCCAATGGTACTTGAAAACCCATTGGAAGTATCCCCAATCATTGGACAAGATCATCCCATGCTCTCAAATTTTGAAAAAACATCTCATATGGTGGAAAGATCCAAAAAATGTTTTGACAGGGTCTCCCCTACATGCAGAGGAGCACAATCTCCTGTTGTTTACAGATGCTTCGGTCAAGGGTTGGGGAGCACATTTGGGAGACCTGACAGTCAGTGGACTGTGGTCGGACATAGAGACAAATTTGCATATAAACATTCTGGAACTAAAAGCAGTGTTTCTAGCAATAAGGTCTTTTCAAACCCATCTTTTGAACAAGAGAGTCTTGGTGGCCTCAGACAATTCAACAGTGGTGGCCTACCTCAACAAACAGGGGGGGAACTCATTCACTAGAAATGTGTCTCATGTTATGGCGTCTCATGGCTTTTTGTCATCCCAGAGCAATTTTGCTGAGGGCTCGACACATTCAGGGCTGTCTCAATGTGATAGCAGACAGCCTCTCACGCAGGGACAAGGTCATACAGACAGAATGGTCTCTTCATCCCAAAATTTTTCTAAGGATTTGCCAAATTTGGCACAAACCAATGATAGACTTGTTTGCCACCAGAATGAACAACAAGCTACCCCTATATGTGTCTCCAGTCCCAGATCCAAATGCAATGGCGGTAGATGCATTGAACATCTCTTGGGAGGCAATGGACGGTTATGTTTATTGTCCAATAGCTCTAATTCCCAAAGTAGTCCAAAAGATGAGGTCTTATGCATGTCAAATGATTGTAGTGGCCCCAGGGTGGCCAGGGATGAGTTGGTTTTGGGATCTCATAGACCTGTCCACAAAACCTCCACTGTTTCTTCCACATTGGGAGTGGCTTCTGAAGCAACCATTCAGTCAAAAATTCCATCAAAACCTTCCTTATCTCAATCTTCATGTTTGGCATCTGGACTCGAGACCAAATCACCTCAAAAATTCTCAAGCACAGTGGCAGAGAGAATTAAGGCACCTCAGAGATTTTCATCCAGAAGGGTCTATGAATCAAGGTGGTCCATTTTTGAATCATGGGGTAAAGAGAAGCAGGTGGAATTCGAACAACCATCTATTTCCACAATAGCAGATTTTTTGATTCATTTATTCAATGAGAAAAATTTGAAACCCACTACCATTGCAGGTTATAGAACAGCTATAGCAGATCATTTGGGACCAGCAGGCAATGATATCAGTCACAGTTTTGAGCTTAATAGACTGATTGCGAGTTTTCATAGAGATAGGCCAGTAAAAGATAGAGGCGTACCTTCTTGGGATTTATCTTTGGTCCTTCTGGCATTAACTAAGTCACCTTTTGAACCTCTGAAGGATGCTCCTTTGAAATTACTAACCTTCAAAACAGTGTTCCTTATGACCTTGGCATCAGGCAGAAGGAGAGGTGAAGTACATGCTTGGACCTTCAAATCCCTAAAACATAAGGCTGGTTGGAAGGAGGTCACAGTGGCTCCTTCATCAGTGTTTCTGTCCAAGAACCAGTTGGCTTCGGATGGACCTAATGTGGTTCAACCAGTGGTCATTCCAGCTCTTAAACCAATTTTGGACTCATCTTTATCTCAGGACATGACTTTATGCCCAGTCAGGTCTTTAAGATACTATGTTGATAAGACAAAGGACATTAGGGATGGAAAACACCTTTTGTTTGTTTCTTTCAAGAATGGTTTTTCAGGAGATATTCAAAGACCGACTATATCATCCTGGATAAAGCAAACGGTCATTTTGGCTTATCAGGAATCTGACCTTGAAACTCAAAATTTATCTAGAGTCAAGGCACATGATGTCCGCTCTATGGCGGCTTCATTGGCTTTCAAGGGTGGAGTCTCTCTTGATCAGATTTTAGGTGCATGTTTTTGGAAATCTCATACGACATTCACTAACTTCTATCTGAAGGATGTATCTTGGAAGTCAAAAGAGGGGGCAGAATATTCATTGGGTTCTGTGGTTTCTGCTCAACATATAGTTCATTTATAGTACGTATTTTAAATGAATTTACCTATATATGAATCATAAGTATTTTCAACTTGTCTTGTGTTGTGTTATCCAGTTTTATGCTTATTTTGATATATTTACAGGCCATCCAGGGAGGTGTTTGTAAATATTTCCTGTTGGTTCGTTGGAAGTTTAGAAGTTGATGTTATGTGTTGATTATTGTTGCAACCACCTTTTCAAGCAAGTTGATAACAGCCTTTGATATACAGAAAACTCAAACTGCACATAGGGCCAAGGATCCAAGGGCTATAGGTTAGTCTTACAAATATAACAGATTTACAAGTGTTATTTTGTCAAGTTAACTTTTTGTGTAACATAGCCTAATACTTTATCCTCATAAAGGTACTTGATAGTGATTCTTTGGCTTATTGTTTGGTTATTCCTACATTTGGTGTCAAAAATATTGAAAATCCCACCACCTGTATGGTTGTAATCAAGCACTAGTGAGGATAAGGTAAGGGTATTTTACGCAATAAAATGTAAAAATTTTATTGTAATTTAACTTTTTATAAGTTAAATACTTACCTTATCCTCACTAGATTCGAATTCCCACCCATCCAACCCCACATTTTCAAGATTTTTGGTTTACAATACAACGTATTGACTCCCAAAATTAAAAGTGAGGCTAATAGGGGTTATTCCAGTGTAGGCGCATGCGCGGTCATGCGCATACATACTGGTACCGACAAGGATATTCGTTTTTAAAACAATATTCTCGTCTGGTCGTCCATGTATGCTCCCGCTAACACGTAAGCACTAGTGAGGATAAGGTAAGTATTTAACTTATAAAAAGTTAAATTACAATAAAATTTTTACATTTTAGGCACATTAAAAAAATCCCAAATTCTTCTGATTCCATTCTTGTGGAATTGTGTGCATATGACTTTTCCTTTTTGGGGAAAAAAGCTTTAATTAATTCAGCTTTTTTGTTTAGCAGCAGATGTTGATCTAGCTACTTATTCACATACACTATGTAAATTGGTCAAATGTATAGACTTGACTTTTTTCAGAAGATAAGATGACTGAAAAAAAAAACACTTTCTCATAAACAGTTGTTTTATCTGAAGCATATTTATCTTATAAAAATATTAAATAGCTATGAATTTTCAGAGGCATAAAATGCCTCAAAGATTTACAACATATGAATGTCCCTATCTATAGCCAATTATAGTTTACTACAGTGTATCTTTATCATTATCTGTTTTTTCTCCTCCAACTCTGTATTTGCTTTTGTGTGATATCTCTCTGGAGGCAGATTCACTCACTGATGCCCCACTGTGGATTGTGTTTTAACATCTGGGTGGGTGTGGGTGTGTCTGCACACTGAAAGTTGATAAGGGGTATCAAGATGTATTAATTTCTTTTCATTAAGGAATATGCCAACAGTAAATCTTTTGGGGGATAAACAATTCAAACAAGGATATTTATATTTAGGTTCATGAAATAAGAGCCTTGTGGAAAGAATGCCTTGTCTGTTTTGAGAGAATGGAAAAAGCCTTAATAATATGTAAAAACCTTGGGCTTTCATGATATTCAGATATAGAGTCATTTGCGAATTAAAAATGTTAACAATAACATCTGACAACATGAAGTGTTTTTTTTTTCAATGGAACAATAAAGGATTTCACAAATATGATTATCTTAAGCATATTTATCTTATAAAAATATTAAATAGCAACAAATATTCAGAGGCATAAAATGCCTCGATATACAACATATGAATGTCCCTATCTATAGCCAATTATAGTTTACTACAGTATATCTTTATCATTATAAATCTAGGATTAAATATCTCCTGGAAAAAATTTACGATCCCAAATTTACAGCAAAAATGATATTTTCTTTTCATAAAATATACCACTCTATGAAACACAATAAAGCTCACATTCTCCTTACAGTCTAATACTGCAACTGATAAAGTTTTTAGATAATCCACTTTTCCATCAGATACAAAACACAGTAAAGCTTACCTTCTCCTTACAGTCTCATACCACAACTACTACAGCTTTATTAACTGAAGTCTCCATCCGGGCCGCTTGTTTTTGTTATCAAAAACCTTTTCTTGTTTATTTTAGAAATTACTACACATTTAAATTTCACCATTAGTTAATTTTCACTATCCAAACTCATCCGTTTAAATAGTTAATTTAATGCCAAGTCGAAATTTTTACTTGTACAGTATTTTGACACAGTCAGACATACAGTTTAAATGCGCAGCTAAGAAATATTTGTTCCCATGTTAATTACAGAGCCATGTATTGATACATGTGTAACAGCAGGTATCTTTACACTCATAAAGATAAATACATGTAATATAGTAGTCATGCTACACACTCATATATTACTGTAATCTTCATTCATGATATATTTTGTTTGTATTTGACATATCGGAAATATTCCTATTATATAATAAATGGCCTTCACTGTTATAGGAGGCATGTCAGGCAGTGTGTATCTGGATGCCATAGAGAAAGCTGAGGACGAACCAAGCTCTGAAGAAGATGATGAACAAGAAGGTGAAGACAGTATATTTGGTCGTCAGAGGTATGAAACTCCTCAAGTAGAATTTGAGAGACAGTTGTCTACAGCAATACAGGCAGTGGGACAGTCTGACGATGAAAGTCCTGATGAATTCCTCACTGACATGAAATCAGATCACTTTGGTATGGGAAGCGAAGAACCTGTTCTGTCACTGAATGATCTTCATCAGGACAACGAGGAGAGGCAAGAAGTAAAGAGAAGTTCAGACAAGTCTGAATTCAATGGTAGTGAAGAAGAACAGCATCTTGTGGATGATCAGATAAGACGTGGGGTTTTGGTGGAGGAAGCAAATGCTGTAACAAAGAGCATAGACCGTAAAGCTGAAGATGAAGAAGTGGAAAATGATGATGTTGCAGATAAAGATACTGAAGAGACGTCTCATGAAGAAATACTCACTTTAGATATGAACTCAAAGTTACATGAAGAAGCAAAATGCTTGGAGGATGAGGAATCTCAGAGCATCTCACAGTCGCTAACAACAGTATTAAATACACCAGAAGTTCAAATTGAGATAAGTGGTCCAGATGATGAAATAAAGATGCCTGTCCAATCAGATAGTCATAGAAATGAACCTGCTTCAGAGTCTAAAAAAGATAATGACAATGATGACAGTGACATTTGTAGATGTTCAGAAGAGAAAAGCGGACCGGTTTTACAGAAACAGCACAGTGTTGAGGAAGATTTGGAAAGTGGCGAAGATCAGGTTTCCGTTTGAAACTTATACTGGAGTAATAGTTTTGTGTTGCTGTATTATGTATATGGGACATTTATTGCTGGTTATGGATGTTTCTTTTGAATTTTAAAGCTGCAATATATACTACTATCTTCTTTGTGTGGTTGGTTTATCCGATGGCAACCCACTGGAGGAACCAAGCAAACTTGCCTGTTGATGTAACAGAAATTTATGGAAAATAAAAATGTGATATACCTGTGAAAATAAGGAAAGTTGTTTGAAAAAAATATATATTAATTTGTAAATTTAAAAAATATTTTAATAGTCTTTCGAATACCTGGGTCACTACAAATATGAGGCAACAAGGTGACCTGTCATAGCCTTAGGATATTGCAGCATTCTTTTGGTTATTCATGACTAATATATAAGTTCACTAGCTATAAATATGCAAAGAACATTGTCATAGGTCCTATTAATTGTTCGTGAGTAGCTTTCTAATTTGTGACCTTCATGTACGATAATAAAGATGCAAAATATGTGTGATTTGGTCATAAAAACCTGTGAGACCTTTTTAATACTTGAAATTTTGTGCATAACCTCAGAAAACATATAACAAATGAAAAATATTTATATCAAGTTATTGTGATTGCTTTTATTTCTTTATATTTGTTCTTTCTGTTTGTTTGGAAATGAATAAACATACAGGTGGTGAATAACCAAAGAATGCACAAAGCTTCCCATTGGCAGATACAAACTCGTGAGTGATAAACACCAGTTCACAGTGTGCCAAAGAATGAAGCATTAATCTGTTCTCTACTGAGGCAATAGTATTCAAATATATAGTGTGGAAATTCCTGGTAAAAAAATAATTCAGCTGGAATTATTTAAATATATTCACATACTTCAAACAGCTGCCCTCTGTTCATAATTTGCACAAATATGAAATGTCCTCCTTAAATGGGATATGTCTATACTCGCACACTTTAGGAATCGATAGTGCAAATAGAAGCTGTTTACCAGTGTTGCCAGACATGGGGATAAATGAAGACAAAATATGACAAATATGTCCCAGGTTGCATAACTATTATCTAAAAGATGTATGTGTCATAGCCTTTATTGAATTAGCTAATTTGAAATGTAGAGTCAAAGGTAATACTTATTTTTATATTATTCTCGAGGTGTATGTTTCATTTGTTTATAAATCAATGTTCTGAGTATATATATATATTTTTGTAGAGGTGGTCATTGGTCACATTGTATGTCAACTGCTATTAGTGTATACTCTTAAAAGTTTATTTACAGTACTTTTAGTTTGTATAAATCTTTGTAACTTAAAATATATATTCATGAGAAATCTTGCATATTGACACAATATATTTTGGCTAGAACAGTCAACATAACCCACCAACAATTACAAAATACCTAACAAACTATAATAGCTGCGCCAAATTGGCCTGGGGGCACCGGTCAATAAATTGGAGTTTGTTGGAAGCTAAAAAAGGTACTTTAGGGGGTCATAGAATTAGGTCAAAGTATAGTCACTCATATTGAGCTGTATATCAGGCAGTTACCTTCAAGTGGCTACAAACTCATAATTTTTTATGATAAATTTTGTGTTTTAGTTCTAACCTGATGTAGAATATTAATCGTATGTGATACGATACCAAAAGTATCTAATCCTGGATTTAACAGCCATTGAACAGGCAATGTTACAGCAGCATATAAATGGCCGTTGACTGCAGTCAACAGACATTGGGAGGAAGGGTTTAGATGACACTTGTCAGACTCTCCCCATTCTTATGTCATTAAAATTAATATGAATTTATTGACAAATTCTCTGGCAAATTAAAATTTGACATATTTCATGGTACTTTGTGCCAACCATTTGTTTTGAAGATGATTTCAGTATCAAGAATTGCTTGGTTCAGTAAATTTGGTATAGACAGTGTAAGACAAAAATAGGTGTAACTACATCCAGTTTTGAGGCTGAAATCTCAGAAAATGATGTAAGTTTTAAGTATAATTTAGCCAGGAGTAGAACCAAACCTGCTGGATACTGTACATCATATTTTAGACAACAAAATCAAGAAAAGAAAGGTTACTTACATAAGGAAGCCATGTTTTAATAACATCATTTTCACCCCACAGCCCTTAAGGCCTGTCGGGGTATTGTTTTCACCCATGGTGACCGGATGGGCGGGCTGGCGGCGGGAAAAGTTTGCCCAGCCTGTATCTCAGAAACTGTAAGGTGTAGGAAGTTGATACTTTGTAGGGACATTGGTTAGGGGGTGTAGGTGTGCAACGACATGGTGTAACCTTGATTTGACCTTTGACCTTGCCGTAGTGACCTTGACCTATAAAATCTTGTCCGGGCTATATCTCGGATACTGTAAGGTGTAGGAAGTTGAGACTGAGTAGGGACATTGGCTAGGGTGTGTAGATGTAAAATGTCATGGTGTGACCTTGATTTGACCTTGCCGTAGTGACCTTGACCTATAAAATCTTGTCTGGGCTATATCTCGGATACTGTCAGGTGTAGGAAGTTGAGACTGAGTAGGGACATTGGCTAGGGTGTGTAGATGTAAAATGTCATGGTGTGACCTTGATTTGACCTTGCCGTAGTGACCTTGACCTATAATGCCTTGTCTGGGCTATATTTTGGAAACCATAAGGTGTAGGAAGTTGATATTTGGTAGGGACGTTGGTCAAGGGTTATATGTGTGTAACGTCATGATGTGACCTGGATTTGACCTTTGATCTTGGATATCTGATGCTATTTTATGTCTCTACGAGGATATCTGATGCTTTATCTCTCTTATATCTCTCTTATATCTTTTTACTTGAATCTTGGTTGTTGCACCTTTGGGTGTCTTTTGGTGTAGATTAAGCACTGTTAAAGTCATATTAGAAGTCATTAACTGTTTTACTTTTGCAACTTCCCATTGTAACAGATAGTATTGCATCAAGTGAGCCACAGGTTTTGCCCCAATTTCACATAAAAGCATGTATTGCTACATCTGTATGTATGGGTAATATTCAAAACATCCAAACCATAATTTGACCATACAAATGAAAATCAAAATGGTAAAGTCTTAAAGCTCCATAAGTTTTAGTTCACTGAATTGTCTTGTTTTAATACTTATTCTTTACATGCAATTTCTTTCTCTTAGATATTATTTTCTCTACTTAAACATTATTTGGACACTGACACTGCTCTGAAAATATCCCAATCTGTGTACTGTTTCACTTCTATATCTCATGGTGTTGAAAACTATTTTCCCAGGCTGTGGGGTACGGGCATCTCTGATGCTATTTTTAGTTTACTGATTAATGCTGTCATCTTGCTGTTGAATTGTCTTGTTTTAATATTTTATCTTTGCATAAATTTTGTTTCTCTTAGATGTTATTTTCTCTACTTAAACATCATTTAGACCTTAATATAACGGACACTGCTCTGAAAGTATCCCAATCTTTGTACCGTTTCACTACTTCTATATCTCATGGTGTTTAAAACTATTTCCCCAGGCTGGGGGTACGGGCATCTCTGATGCTATTTTTTACCTTTGAGTTATTGTTTTTTGAGGTCAGAATATTAACATAATTTACTTTGAAGGAAAATTTGGGAAACTTTGAGAAAACCAAGATGGTTTAAAAGAAAAGTTACCAGAATATAAACTTCATATCTTTTATAATACTTGTATATTTATACAATATAATTTTAACTAAACAAATGATATTGCTCTAATTAGATGTATTGTTTCCAATCAGATACCTTTTGTCTTACTTTTAAACATCAACGGTCAAGAAGACTAACCAAATAAATCTAACGTACAGGAGTTTGCAGTTACAAAAATTATATTTTAACATTCCAATCTTAAGCAGTGAAACTGGTTTTTGAATGCAAATGTATATTTAGTAGTAGCTGTAATTTTGTTATTGTTTCATATGGAATATTAATTTTCAAAAACAACAATGTTTTTATTTGTTACTTATTGAATATTCATTAAAATGTGCTATAACGAAGGAAAATTTGTTATGATTAAGAATTAGGTATATAGATTATATTTTTATGTTGTTGTATTACATATTTTTGTGTGGTATAACCTGTAAATATAGTTAAGGTACAAAATTGTTTGCCATGATGTAATTTCAAACTAAAAGCCACTCCTTCCACCAAGGCAGCCGAGTATCCCGATAGTGTAATGTCAACCAAATACTGCTTTGTTATTTGAGCCATCATAATTGGATAGTATGACCATGAAACTTTGGAATTTTTTCTTATCCAGAATATAACCCAGATCTTTCCCAAAATCAAGTCACTTCTTCCTTTGGTCTGGCCCTGCCTACATAAAAAATTCATGAAGGTTGATTGATTATTTTTGTAATAGTATTGCATACAACAGCAAGATCATGGAAAACTAGAAATAGGACGCCCTGTTGATAGTAGCTGCGACATATGAATAGAAACAGGATAGCATAGAAGAACACACATTATCATGTGTAATGTCCACCCCATGAACCTTTTGCCAAAATTGTACAGTAGTGTTACAAGACCCTGTTTCATTTGTGAAATATATCAATGATGGTTAAATATTTATTAGTGTACATGTAAATTATTTCAGCTTCATGCCTTTTTGCATTGGTTGGGTCGAAAATTTTGATGAAATCACTCTATCTTGCACGGTTAAGAAGATAGAAGCAAATTTCTGTTTTTCTATTTTTGGCAAAAATTTGAAAATTCCAAATGGCCGCCATTTTTGGAAAGAAGAAAATTTTTTGAAAATTGCCAAGAGTACATTTCTTAGATACCCCTTGGGTCGAAAATTTCGACGAAATCGCTCGATCTCGCACGGTTAAGGAGATAGAAGCAATTTTGTGTTTTGCCAGTTTGGGCAAAAATTCGAAAATTCAAAATGGCCGCCATATGTTGGAAGAGGAAATTTTTATGTCATCACTCTGTGGCGTGGGCGTACGCGTCCGCGTGAACAACTTCTTCTCCAAAACTGCAAGGCCTAGAGACATGCTGTTTTTTTTATAAGATACCTTATCTATCGAGGATGAAAACTTGTTCAAGGCATGCAAATCTGTCTGTTCTTCTGTTTGCTAGAGACTTTACAAGGGGGGTACCCCCACCAAAAGTGTGAAAATTTCAACTTTTTATCACAATTTTCTCAGTGACTATTGCAGGGATTTCTCTCATATCTTGCATATATGTACTAGGCCAGAGGTAGATTCTCTTGTGTGAGTATGAGACCTGGATCTGTCTTACTTTTTTTTTAATAAATTTTTTTAATAATTTTTAATGCATTAAAATTCATGAAATCATGCACTAAATCACTTATAACTTCAAAAGTGTTGCATTTACAGCATTTTGTGAAAATATGTTGTTCAGCTACTTTTTTCATAGCTACAATATGGTGAGTAAGTTGGGTGTCTGTCTCAATAGCTAAGTGAGTAATAGCTACTTTTGGGCTTTTCAGTAACTTCCATTATGAGTAAAATCACTTGTAACTTAAAAACTATTGCATTTAGAGAATTTCGTATAAATATGTTATTCAGCTACTTTTGGGCCAGCTATAACATAGTGAAATTTCAGACCTGTAGCTCATGGCATAGCTGAGTAATAGCTACTTTTAGGTTATCACTGTTGAGTAAATCACTTATAACTTGAAAACTATTGCATTTAGAGAATTTCGTATAAATATGTTATTCAGCTACTTTTGGGTCAGCTATAACATAGTAAAATTTCAGACCTGTAGCTCATGGCATAGCTGAGTAATAGCTACTTTTAGGTTATCACTGTTGAGTAAATCACTTATAACTTGAAAAGTGTTGCATTTAGAGCATTTTGTTAAAATATGTTATTCAGCTACTTTTTTCATAGCTACAATATGGTGAGTAAGTTGGGTGTCTGTCTCAATAGCTAAGTGAGTAATAGTTACTTTACGGCTTTTCAGTAACTTCCATCATGAGTAAAATCACTTGTAACTTAAAAACTATTGCATTTAGAGAATTTCGTATAAATATGTTATTCAGCTACTTTTGGGCCAGCTATAACATAGTAAAATTTCAGACCTGTAGCTCATGGCATAGCTGAGTAATGGCTACTTTTAGGTTATCACTGTTGAGTAAATCACTTATAACTTGAAAACTATTGCATTTAGAGTATTTTGTTTCAATATGTTATTCACCTATTTTGGGGTCAGCTATAACATAGTGAAGTTTCAGACATGTGGCTCATTTCATAGCTGAGTAATAGCTACTTTGAAGTTCTCACTGTTGAGTAAATCAGTTATAATTGGAAAACTATTGCATTTACAGAAATTTGTGCAAATATGTTATTCAGCTACTTTTGGATCAGCTATAACATAGTGAAATTATAGACCTATAGCTCATGGCACAACTGAGCAATAGCTATTCTCAGGTACTGACTGTTGAGTAAATCAGCTATAACTTGAAAAATATTGCATTTGGAGTATTTTGTTAAAATATATTGTTCACCTACTTTTGGGTCAGCTATAACATAGTGAAATTACAGACCTATAGCTCATGGCATAGCGGAGCAATAGCTATTTTCAGGTTCTCACTATTGAGTAAATCAGTTGTAGCTTGAAAACTATTGCATTTACAGTAGTTTGCTTAAATATGTTGTTCACCTACTTTTGGGTTAGCTATAACATAGTAAAATTTCAGACATGTAGCTCATTCCATAGCTGAGTAATAGTTCCTTTGAGGTTCTTACTGTTGAGTAAATCAGTTGTAACTTGAAAACTATTACATTTAGAGTAATTTGTTAAATATGTTATTCACAGAATTTTTGGTCAGCTATAACATAGTGAAATTGCAGACCTCTATGTCATGGCATAGTTGAGCAATAGCTACTTTCAGGTTCTCACTGTTGAGTAAATCATTGTATCCACTGGATAGCCGCAGTGTGTAGAGAGAGATTTCACCATTACTGCTCTGATGAAAAAAAATATTATAGCTAGCTTTCTTAAGTTTATATATTAATAACCATAAAATGTTGTCTGGGAATATTTTTGGCCTCATTTTGAGAAACAAGATGGCCGCCACAGGTGTTTTTTGTTAGTCATGAAAAGTGCTTATATCTCCCTTATTATTGATCCTAGAGGTTTGGGATGATAAACCAACCTGTAGGAAATCATGGGGTGGGAATCTTTTGGTGTGGTCAGATTTGACCTTCAATGACCCCTCCTTCAAGGTCAAACAAGGATAGCCAAACTTAAAAGTGCTTATAACTCGCTTATTATTGGTCCCAGAGGTTTGGGATGGTAAACAGACAGGAAATCATGGGCTGTGAATCTGTTGATATGGTCCGATTTGATCTTGGAACCCTCCTTCAAGGTCAAATGAGGATAGCGAAAATTGAAAGTGCCTACAACTCGCTTATTATTGGTGACAGAGATTTGGGATGGTAAACCATCCCATAGGAAATCATTGGCTCGGAATCTTTTGGTATGGTCAGATTTGACCTTTGGACCCCTCCTTCAAGGTCAAATGAGGACAGCCAAGCTTAAAAGTGCTTATAACTCATTTATAATTGGTCCTAGAGGTTTGGAATGGTAAACCATAGGAAATCATGGGCTGGGAATGTATTTGTGTGGTTAGATTTGACCTTGGACCCCTTCTTCAAGGTCGAACGAGGATATTGCATTTGTAGTATTTCTTTAAATATGTTTTAACCTATTTTTTACACTTAAACAATTACCTTGTTATTTTCCTTCATAATACCATTTACAGGGCACAACTTTTTTTTCCTTTTCTTCTGTCAGCTTCGGAATTTCTTTCGAACTTGCTGTTCAGTTACCATTTACTGTATTTCTGTACAGCCCTTTTCCTGATAATTATTCTGTCCTCTAATCACCTTCACAAATCAAAAACACTCAGTCAGCTGACACAGTGCCCGTTCACGGGCACTCTCCTCTTGTTTGAAAATTGCCAAGAGTACATTGCTCAGATACCCTGTGGGTCGAAAATTTTGACGAAATCCCTCTATCTCACACAGTTAAGGAGATAGAAGCAATTTTGTGTTTTGCCATTTTTGGGAAAAATTCGAAAATTCAAAACGGCCGCCATTTTTGGGGAGGGGAAAATTTTTTGAAATTGCCAAGAGTACATTGCTCGGATACCCTGTGGGTCGAAAATTTCGACGAAATCGCTCTGTGTCACACGGTTAAGGAGATAGAAGCAAATTCGTGTTTTGCCATTTTTGACAAAAATTCGAAAATTCAAAATGGCCGGCATTTTTGGGGAGGGGAAAATTTTTTGAAATTGCCAAGAGTACATTGCTTGGATACCCTGTGGGTCGAAAATTTCGACAAAATCGCTCTGTGTCACACGGTTAAGGAGATAGAAGCAAATTTGTGTTTTGCCATTTTTGGCAAAAACTCGAAAATTCAAAATGGCCGCCATTTTGGGGGAGGGGAAAATTTTTTTTTAATTGCCAAGAGTACGATGCTCGGATACCCTATGGGTTGAAACTTTCGACGAAATCGTTCTATCTCGCACGGTTAAGGAGATAGAAGCAAATTTGTGTTTTGCCATTTTTGGCAAATATTCAAAAATTCAAAATGGCCGCCATTTTTGGGGAGGGGAAATTTTTTTGAAAACTGCAAAGATTACATTCCTTAGATACCCTGTGGGTCGAAAATTTCGACGAAATCGTTCTATCTCGTACAGTTAAGGAGGCTTAATAGCATTCCTTAAAATGTCTGGAAACCAAAGAGATACTCAAAAGTAGCAAAGTAGCTATTACTCAGTTAGCTATAGAGCTATCATCACCAAAAGCAATCCCATACAAGCTATTAACCCAATAAACCTGCATGCCAAATTTGGTAAAGATAGGATAAGAACTGTTGCCTAAAATGTCTGGAAACCAAGTGGGACGCTGGACGGCAGACGGCGGAAAAAGCAAAAATAATATGTCCACCCCCCAGTGGGTGGACATAATTCAGTGAAAATGGAACTTTTGTACATGCAGGTTTTTTTTTTGTGTGTGTGTGTCCTCAGTATGATCTGTCTCTGTATTTAATCACTTCTGCCTTTGGTCAGGCCCTTCCTTGTATAAAAAAAATTATTCATAATGATGCATTCATTAGTTTTGGAGTAATAGTGAACACAAATGAATGCACCCCCCCAGAATAACCACCTTGGTAGAGGTAATCGAATAAAAAGTTTTTGGTTTCTCAGATTTGGACTAATATCGATAAGCACACAACCAAACAATTTACCCACTAGTTAGAGGGATTATAATTTACCACTTCATGTTTGCAGAGTCTGAAAATTCGACAAAAGTACTAAAGCTAGTCGAGTTTGTGTTTTTGGAACTGCAACTAAGTTTGGGTCAGGTACTTCAGAGTGGAGTGGAGTGGGGGGGGGGGGGGGGGGGGGATAAATTTAAGTGTTTGTCTTTCAGCAACTGTCTCAAGAATTCATATTAAGATGCTTGAAATGGCTATTGTGATTTGTAATGTCCTTGCTTCCAACCATTGAATGCTGTTGATAGACGTCATTGTTCCGTGTGCCTTTTGTGTGTACTCTGTTCAAGTAGAAAAGAGGTAGTGCAATATTTTAATGATGTTTTGAGTAGGAGCGTATGTTGTCTTACATGTACATTCCACAAAATGATTAAAAGAAACAGTGTTATATATATATATATTTTTTTAAGTTTTAGAATTTCAGATCAAAGTGAGTTGCAGGTTTAAATTTACCCGTTACATCATACATTGCATATTTAAGTAAAGAAACGCTCAACTGTTGGATTGTATAGAGGAAGGGGATGCAGTGGCCAACCAAATGATTATGTTAGTATAACCTATGCGGCCGACTGGCTGTCACTTTACATTTAGCTAATGACAGCATGTGAAAAATACTCAATTGCTAGTTCCAACACGACCCTTGCTGGTAAAAGGGCCATAAAGACCAAATTTAACTTTGTAGTGCATAGGAGTATGAATAAAATAAATATGGAAGGCTATGAAAGATATAAAGTAACAGTAAATTACTATGTTTTATAAGTACTGGCTTAATTTGTTCACAATGGATCAAAACAAGTGCAATAACAAAAGCAAAGAAAATAAAACATAATTTGTGTTTGATTTCCCATTACAATTTATTCAATAAAATTAGTAACCCCACAATACATTTATTAAAAATAATATATAAGTACATAAAACAACAACAAAATTCAGTTCAGCTGAAATTAATAGGAAAAAATAGCATCAGTGATGCCTGTACCCTACACCCTGGTGAAATAGCACTGGACAGCATTACATATTTCTATAAGATGTGAACAAAGATAAGGAGTTTTTCAGAACAGACTGTAAGTGATTAAAAGTACAGCAAAAATAAAATTTAACAGAGAAATTATCAAAACAAGACAATTTACTAGCAAGATGTCAGCATAACTTTGTAAAGTAACAGTTCTGAAGCTGTTAAATTTATGAACTGATCAGTCTGATCTGTTGAGTAATTGAATTATATCCATCAATAGAGATAGCACAATTACATAAAAATAACCAGTTGTACCAATCTGTATGGCTTAAATGTGATAGGAGAAATGATTCAAATGTGGCACCAAAATAATTTTCCACTGACAAGGTGAAAGGTCACATTACGATCATACCATGACGTTGCACACCTGTACCCTACAACCAATATACTTACCATGTATCAACTTCCTACACATTACAGTTTCGAAAATAGAGCCCAGACAATATTATAGAGGTCAAGGTCACTACAGCAAGGTAAAATCAAGAACACACTGACACTGCTCTCTAACCCTCAACTAATATCCATAGCAAGTATTAATTTCCTACACTTGCAGTTACCAATACATACGTGGACACGATTTTGCAGGTCAGGGTTAATATGGCAAGGTCAAATGTCAAATCAAGGTCACATCATCATGTTGCACACTTATACCCTATAACAAATGTCTCCGCCAAATATAAACTTCTTGTACACAATGGTTTCTGAAATACAGTCCAGGCAAAATTTTTTTTGGCGCCCACCTACCCAGCCAGGCATCATCAGTGAAAACAATACTCACACAGCATTTAAAAGCTGCGGGATAAACAGAAAGAATGTTAAAAATAACAACTTCTATAGGTCAGGAAGAAAATTCAGCAAGGTAGGCAATTGTTGGGAGAATATCAAATATGTTTCATAGCTTTTTGTACTTTGCTTCCTGACTCTCAAAGTCAACTGAGAAACGTCAGGATGCAATCCAGTCCTATCCGTTCTGTATTCACCAATTAATCTAATGTTATTGCAATTATTGAAATCATAACACGGTTATGTCTAATCATGCCGAGATTGTATAGGTCGGGCCTCCTTGACCCAACTTGGATGCAACTAATTGAATCTCTTCCTACATGGAATGGCAACATGCTATTCACCTGCCAACCCTGTTTTTATTGCCAACAGATCTGCAGAAACCAGGAGTCAAGGTTCTAGATTAATCATATCTTATATATCTGCACTTAAATCATTCTGGCCATGGTAAAAAATCTGGGGGACTCCAAATTGGTCGGGATTAGTCAGGATTAGTTCCAAGACAAATCAGATATTTCTTGATCTAAACATGATAGCCAGGATACACTTGCATCTTCACACGTTTTTTGACAACTTTTGGTGATACACTTTAAAACTGGGATGCCCTGACAAATCTCGAATATGGGACAAACCATTTAGGAAAACTGTACAATAACAATCCAATTAAATCAGTATAAACTGTAATTTAATATTACAACATGTAAAGGATCACTTTTGTAATAAACAATAAATTCTATTTTGGTAAACTGAAGGCAGATCTGAATCATCTTTGCAGGTGTACCCAAAATGTATTTACAAATGCAACAAAATGAGAATCTCCTGTAGACACAATATTTCAGTCAAATACATTAATCAATTGAGACACCACAGTACAAAGCATTTACAACTAATGTCATTAACACTGGTCCAGCAGTATTCTGTTCTCTTAGTGGCAAAAGATTTAACATAAACATGAAAAACTGTTTAGTATTTTTTTGAATCAATACTTAAAATTTCATCAATACTAAAAACTTCACCATTAGAACAAATAAGTAATCATACAAAAAAAAATGATTTGTACAAATTAACAAAAGTACCCAAAATGTCCTCTGTAGAGCTCAAACTTTAATTAAATTAATGACATTCCTTTAAAAAATCTACATCCGATGGTTTTTTTAAACTTATTTGCAATTACAAAACTATGAGCTCTAACTGGAGAGTTTACAGCACAGATAACTGCCTTCCACATCAGAGTGTGGCCACATGGCTCACTTCCTTGCCTGTCTTAGCAAGTGCATCTTGCAGTTCCTGAATGGTTTTCTCTGATGTCACTGTCAACTTCTTGTTAGGAATGTCTACTTGAATGTTTTCTGCTGGCACTATAAACAAAAAATGAAACAAGGAATACATATTGTATTTATATAAGATAAGGAGAATCTGGTGTAAATCAGGGGAGACTGATGGCTGCCTAATAATAATGATTGACATTCAGAATTATTTCAATCCTCAGGTTGTTTGGATCTCATCAGAGTCTTAGAGGTGCAATCTTCGATCACCATATGGTGTCTAAACTGTATCCGATTTTATCCGTTTTTTATCTGGTATTTATCCGGTTTTATCCTATGATTATCCTGTGTGTCCATTATTAGCCAGATTACAGGTGGACGAATTAACTGATGGTTGATTTTCAACTTCTATGATAAATGAAATGGTAAACTAAAAATAGGACGCATTGACATGTGTAATGTCCACCCAAAGGGAAGCATGAGTTTTGCTCTAAAACTGGGACAAAATTGGCAAGAGTACATTCCTTAGATATCCTGTGGGTCGAAAATTTCGACAAAATCGCTCTATCATGACAGTTAAGGAGATAGAAGCAAATTTGTGTTTTTGCATTTTTGGCAAAAATTCAAAATGTGGGTCGAAAATTTCGACGAAATCGCTCTATCATGACAGTTATGGAGATAGAAGCAAATTTGTGTTATTGCATTTTTGGCAAAAATTCGAAAATTCAAAATGGCCGCCATTTTTGGGGAGAGGAATTTTTTTTGAAAATTGTCAGTAATATATTTCTTAGATACCCTGTGGATCGAAAATTTCGACAAAATCACTCTATCTCGCATGGTTAAGGAGATAGAAGCAAATTTGTGTTTTTCCATTTTTGGCAAAAATTCAAAATGGCCACCATTTTTGGGGAGAGGAAATTTTTTTTGAAAATTGCCAATAGTATATTCCTTAGATATCCTGTGGGTCGAAAATTTTGACAAAATTGCTCTGTCTCGCACGGTTAAGGAGATAGAAGCAAACTAGAAGAATGTTTTTGCTGACAAAAACGAAGCGGCCCTGATGAAAAAGAAGTCCCCCATAAAAGATGTCAACTTATGCATCATAAGCAATAGAAACTGTGAACTTTATTGCATTGTGTATGTTACTTGTCCCTATTTTCATCTTTAATAAGTGTGCACAATTAAAGTGAGGTCGGCTGAATAATACAATAGCTGGAGATTAAAAACTCCATAATTTCACTGCAAGATGGCCCCCCTTTAGGGGGGCCAAAATTATATTAACAGTTTAAGGCCACCTTAAAGTCAGGATAACCCTTTGCGTTGCCATCCTTTATAGGTGTGCAAAGTTTAACTGAGGTCAGTCGAACAATAAGATACTTGGAGGCTGAAAACCCCCTCATTTCACTTTAAGGTGGCTACAACTCCATTCATACTGAGAGTTTAAGGTGACCATAAGTATTATTTTTATCTAGTTTAATACCAGTGATAATTTCGATATGAAAAAATTAAAAAAGAAAGGAGAGGATTTTATTCCAATTTGATTACTTTAAGCAGGCCATATGTCCATTAACATTTTGAGTTTAAGATCACCATAAAGTCAGGATATTCCTTTGGCAAATCTTAATATATGTGCCAAGTTGGTTGAAAAAAGTGAAAAACTAAGTGAACTGGATGGCTAAAACCCCCTTTTTTGAAATTGAGGTGACCTTAAGATTGCAGATACAGGGCTAAAACTTCGGCATGTGAAAGATTATCAAAAAGTAGCTAAACTAGACCTAGCGCATCGGAGAACCGATGCAAATTGTATCCATCGTAAAGACAATGCACCAAAACCTCTAGGACCAATAATTAGGGGTGCAATGAATCAAAATATTACGAACCGAATCGATCCGCGAATCAAGCATTGCAAACCAAATCGATTCACGAATCAATTTGACATAATGTTACTTGCCTGTGCAGTAGTCATTTGATGCGTTAAATTCAGTTTTTGTATAAATTTCACATATTTTATAGATATTTTGATGCAAACATAAGCACAAATGAGATTCGCGAACTTTCGTTTGCCACCAAGCGGTTCGCGGATATCTGTTCCACCGAAAATGACCGAATATACCGAACCACCGAACTATCGTTGCAGTACTATCAATAATAAGCGAGTTATAAGCACTTTTAAGTTTGGCTATCCTCATTTGACCTTGAAGGAGGGGCCCAAGGTCAAATCCGACCACACCAGAAGATTCCCAGCACATGATTTCCTATATGTTGGTTTACCATCCCAAACATCTAGGACCAATAATAAGCGCGTTATAAGCACTTTTTAGTTTGGCTGTCCTCATTTGACCTGGACCGTGGGGCCCAAGGTCAAATCCAACCACACCAGAAGATTCCCAGCCCATGATTTCCAATGTGTTGGTTTACCATCCCAAACCTCTAGGACAAATAATAAGCGAGTTATAAGCACTTTTAAGTTTGGCTATCCTCATTTGACCTTGAAGGAGGGGCCCAAGGTCAAATCCGACCACACCAGAAGATTCCCAGCACATGATTTTCTATATGCTGGTTTACCATGACAAACCTCTAGGACCAATAATAAGCGAGTTATAAGCACTTTTAAGTTTGGCTGCCCTCATTTGACCTTGAATGAGGGGCCCAAGGGAAAATCCGACCACACCAGAAGATTCCCAGCAGATGATTTCCTATATGTTGGTTTACCATCCCAAACATCTAGGACCAATAATAAGCGCGTTATAAGCACTTTTTAGTTTGGCTGTCCTTATTTGACCTGGACCGTGGGGCCCAAGGTCAAATCCAACCACACCAGAAGATTCCCAGCCCATGATTTCCAATGTGTTGGTTTACCATCCCAAACCTCTAGGACCAATAATAAGCGAGTTATAAGCACTTTTAAGTTTGGCTATCCTCATTTGACCTTGAAGGAGGGGCCCAAGGTCAAATCCGACCACACCAGAAGATTCCCAGCACATGATTTTCTATATGCTGGTTTACCATGACAAACCTCTAGGACCAATAATAAGCGAGTTATAAGCACTTTTAAGTTTGGCTGCCCTCATTTGACCTTGAATGAGGGGCCCAAGGGCAAATCCGACCACACCAAAAGATTCCCAGCAGATGATTTCCTATATGTTGGTTTACCATCCCAAACATCTAGGACCAATAATAAGCGCGTTATAAGCACTTTTTAGTTTGGCTGTCCTCATTTGACCTGGACCGTGGGGCCCAAGGTCAAATCCAACCACACCAGAAGATTCCCAGCCCATGATTTCCAATGTGTTGGTTTACCATCCCAAACCTCTAGGACCAATAATAAGCGAGTTATAAGCACTTTAAAGTTTGGCTGTCCTCGTTTGACCTTGAAGGAGTCGCCCACGGTCAAATCCGACCACACCAGAAGATTCCCAGCCCATGATTTTCTATCGGTTGGTTTACCATCCCAAACCTCGACGACCAATAATAAACAAGTTATAGGCACTTTTACCTTTGGCTATTCTCGTTTGACCTTGAAGGAGGGGCCCAAGGTCAAATCCGACCACACCAGAAGATTCCCAGCCCATGATTTTCTATGTTCTGGTTTACCATCCCAGACATCTAGGACCAATAATAAGCGAGTTATAAGCACTTTTAAGTTTGGCTGTCCTCGTTTGACCTTGAATGAGGGGTCCAAGGTCAAATCCGACCACACCAGAAGATTCCCAGCCCATGATTTCCTATATGTTGGTTTACCATCCCAAACCTCTATAACCAATAATAAGTGAGTTATAGGCACATTTACCTTTGGCTATCCTCATTTGACCTTGAAGGAGGGGCCCAAGGTCAAATCCGACCACACCAGAAGATTCCCAGCCCATGATTTTCTATATGCTGGTTTACCATCCCAAACCTCTAGGGCCAATAATAAGCGAGTTATAGGCACTTTTACCTTTGGCTATCCTCATTTGACCTTGAAGGAGGGGCCCAAGGTCAAATCCGACCACACCAGAAGATTCCCAGCCCATGATTTTCTATATGCTGGTTTACCATCCCAAACCTCTAGGACCAATAATAAGCGAGTTATAGGCACTTTTACCTTTGGCTATTCTCGTTTGACCTTGAAGGAGGGGCCCAAGGTCAAATCCGACCACACCAGAAGATTCCCAGCCCATGATTTTCTATATGCTGGTTTACCATCCCAAACCTCTAGGACCAATAATAAGCGAGTTATAAGCACTTTTAAGTTTGGCTGTCCTCGTTTGACCTTGAAGGAGTCGCCCACGGTCAAATCCGACCACACCAGAAGATTCCCAGCCCATGATTTTCTATCGGTTGGTTTACCATCCCAAACCTCGACGACCAATAATAAGCGCGTTATAAGCACTTTTTAGTTTGGCTGTCCTTATTTGACCTGGACCGTGGGGCCCAAGGTCAAATCCAACCACACCAGAAGATTCCCAGCCCATGATTTCCAATGTGTTGGTTTACCATCCCAAACCTCTAGGACCAATAATAAGCGAGTTATAAGCACTTTTAAGTTTGGCTATCCTCATTTGACCTTGAAGGAGGGGCCCAAGGTCAAATCCGACCACACCAGAAGATTCCCAGCCCATGATTTTCTATATGCTGGTTTACCATCCCAAACCTCTAGGACCAATAATAAGTGAGTTATAGGCACTTTTACCTTTGGCTATTCTCGTTTGACCTTGAAGGAGGGGCCCAAGGTCAAATCCGACCACACCAGAAGATTCCAAGCCCATGATTTTCTATGTGCTGGTTTACCATCCCAGACCTCTAGGACCAATAATAAGCGAGTTATAAGCACTTTTAAGTTTGGCTATCCTCGTTTGACCTTGAATGAGGGATCCAAGGTCAAATCCGACCACACCAGAAGATTCCCAGCCCATGATTTCCTATATGTTGGTTTACCATCCCAAACCTCTATGACCAATAATAAGCGAGTTATAGGCACATTTACCTTTGGCTATCCTCATTTGACCTTGAAGGAGGGGCCCAAGGTCAAATCCGACCACACCAGAAGATTCCCAGCCCATGATTTTCTATATGCTGGTTTACCATCCCAAACCTCTATGACCAATAATAAGCGAGTTATAGGCACTTTTACCTTTGGCTATCCTCATTTGACCTTGAAGGAGGGGCCCAAGGTCAAATCCGACCACACCAGAAGATTCCCAGCCCATGATTTTCTATATGCTGGTTTACCATCCCAAACCTCTAGGACCAATAATAAGTGAGTTATAAGCACTTTTAAGTTTGGCTGCCCTCGTTTGACCTTGAATGAGGGGCCCAAGGTCAAATCCGACCTCACCACAAGATTTCCAGCCCATGATTTTTTATATATTGGTTTACCATCCCAAACCTCTAGGACCAATAATAAGTGAGTTATAGGCACTTTTACCTTTGGCTATCCTCGTTTGACCTTGAAGGAGGGGCCCACGGTCAAATCCGACCACACCAGAAGATTCCCAGCCCATGATTTTCTATTGGTTGGTTTACCATCCCAAACCTCGACGACCAATAATAAGCGAGTTATAAGCACTTTTAAGTTTGGCTGTCATCGTTTGACCTTGAAGGAGGGGCCCAAGGTCAAATCCGACCACTCCAGAAGATTCCCAGCCCATGATTTCCTATATGTTGGTTTACCATCCCAAACCTCTAGGATTGATAATAAGCAAGTTATAAGCACTTACAAGTTTGGCTATCCTCGTTTGACCTTGAAGGAGGGGTCCAAGGTCAAATCTGACCACATCAGAAGATTTGCAGCACATGATTTCCTATAGGTTGGCTTCACATTGCAAACCTCTAGGACCAATAATAAGGGAGATATAGGCACTTTTAAAGTCCGCTATGTGGGTTACTTCGGCACTCCGTGGATGACCTTGAATTAGGAGCTTCAAGGTCAAATGTGTGCAAGGTTGTAGAGGACATGTATATGTGTCATACATATCACCTATGAAGAGATTCAACCTTCTACCTATGAGGAAGAGCCAGTAGAAAAATGTAGATTATTTTTAAAGAAATGCCCGTGGCGGCCATCTTGTTTTTCAGAATGAGGCTACTTTCCTTCCCAGAGAAGCTTACCCCCCAAAAAAGATATCCTGCAAATTTGGTGAACCTAGCTGCTGTTGTTTTCCTCTTAGAGCGTTAACGCCGAAAATCTATCTACGCGCGGCGGCAGCGTAGCGAATGCTAAACCAAAGTATCCACCGGATGCTTCCGGTGGATACAATAAGTTATTCCAACAAAACGCCGAAATCCTGACCGTTTTTGAGATACAGACCAAGTACCCAGTTTTAAAAAATTTACGAAAATAAAACGCCTCTCATTCAGGCATCTATGGTCCGATTGATGAGAAAATCCTTTCCAACCTTGGAAATTTGGTCTAGAATGTACCTGATAAATTTTATAGCACAGGTGTGTGTGGTTTTTTCCGAAACGCGATGACGGGGTGTTTTGGGGTTATGCTTAAGGTTACCTTAAGTAAAGCTTAAGGTCTGCGCAAAGTATCCCAAAAATTTTTCCCGCCCCTATAGTTTTAAAGAAAGATAAGAAGGAAAGAAAAATTTGAAAGGCTAAGAAGTTATTCAAGGGAGACCATAATCCTGCGGCGGCGGTGATCAGTCGAACTTCGGTGAAAACAAATAAGCGGCCCTTACGGGCCGCTTAATTAGTGTTTTTGCATTTTTGGAAAAAATTCAAAATGTGGGTCGAAAATTTCGACAAAATCACTCTATCATAACAGTTAAGGAGATAGAAGCAAATTTGTGTTTTTCCATTTTTGGCAAAAATCCCAAAATTCAAAATGGCCGCCATTTTGGGGGAGAGGAATTTTTTTTTTTTTTTTTGATAATTGCCAATATTGCATTGCTCAGATATCCTGTGGGTCGAAAATTTCGATGAAAACGCTCTATCTCGCATGGTTAAGGAGATTGAATCAAATTTGTGTTTATCCATTTTTGGCAAAAATTCGAAAATTTAAATTGGCCAACATTTTTGGGGAGAGGAAATTTTTTTGAAAATTGCCAATAGTGTATCCCTTAGATACCCTGTAGGTCAAAAATTCTGATGAAAACGCTCTATCTGGCACAGTTATGGAGATAGAAGCAAATTAGTGTTTTCTAATTTTTGGCAAAAATTTGAAAATTTAAAATGGACGCCATTTTTGGGAGAGGAAATTTTTTTGAAAATTGCCAAGAGTACATTGCTTAGATACCCTGTGGGTAAAAAATGTCGACAAAATCATTCTATCTCGCACGTTTTAAGAGATAGATATATTTAGGTTTTTGCTATGTAGCTAGGTTACAACTATTATCATCATCAACAATACCAAGCAAGCAATTGACCCTATAAACCTTCACACCAAATTTTACAAAGATGAGTTACATATGTTTCCTTTAAAAGAGTGAAAACAGAAATGCAATTCAGAGTAGGCTCAAAGTAGCAAAGCAGCTATTACTCTGATAGCTACAAAGCTATCATCGATATCAAAGCTATCCTGGCCAAACTACTGACCCAATTATCCTTCATATAAATGTTTGAGAAGATAGAAAACATTGTTTCATTAAAATGTCCAGAAAAAAGTCAACTTGAAATAGCATCATAGCTATATAGCACAGTAGATATTACTCAGTTGGCTATAAAGGTATTATCACAAAAAGCAATCCCAAGCAAGCTACTGATCCAATAATCCTCCATCCCAAATTTTGTGAAAATAGGTGAAATACTTTTCCTTTAAAATGCTTAAAATCAAAAATAGCATCAGAGATGCCTGTACCCCACAGCCTAGGGAAATGCTTTTAACACCATGAGATATAGAAGTACTGTATCAGTACAAAGTTCAGGATACTTTCAGAGCACTGTCAGTTATATAAAGGTCCAAACAATGTTTGAATCGAGAAAATAATGTGTAACAGAAAGATAATGCATGTACTCTTTATCTACATCTGGCATGGCCGAATTATGGTTTAGATGTTTTCAATATTAGCATGCATACAGAACTGGTAATACATTCAATGAATGCTTATGTGTGGTGTTGGGAGCAAAATCTGTGGCTCACATGATGAAATTCCATCTGTTACAATCGGAAGTTGTAAAAGTACTATTCTTAATGAATTCTAATATAACTTTAACAGTGCTTAATCTGCATCAAAAGACAGACCCAAAGGTGCAACAAGATTTTAAAGGTCAAGGTCACTACAACAAGGTCAAAGGTCAAATCAAGGTCAAACCATGAAGTTGCATACCCACAGCCCCTAACCAATGTCCCTTGTAAGCATCAACTTACTACACCTCAATGTTTCCGAGATATAGCCCGGACAAGATTTCATAGGTCAAGGTCACTACGACATGGCTAAAGGTCAAATCAAGGTCAAACCATGATGTTGCACACCTACACCCCCAAACCAATGTCCCTACCAAGTATCAACTTCCTACACTTTATGGTTTCCGAGATATAGCCCAGACAAGATTTTATAGGTCAAGGTCACTACCGCAAGGTCAAAGGTCAAATCAACATCAGACCATGACCTTGCACACCTACTAGTGCTGGTATTGTTTATCGATATTGAAATATTTATCGATCCTTGCTAAATACGCTGATATCGATAATGTAGGGTCCATTATCAATATCGAAACATACCATTTAACACATACAACTATGGTGTTTTTCATTCAAATAAAGGACAATAGTTGAAGAATATAAAGGTTTTCATATTATTTTTGTCAACTTTCACTTACCGCTAAAGCGGAAACGCCATATTTGTTTACATTTCGGGAAACAACTAAAACCTACGGAAGAGTTAGGAATGTCTCTCCCGATATTTCAATATCAATCGATACGAAAGACAAAAATATGGTTTGATATCAATATACATATTATTATTCGATACCAACACTAACACCTACAGCCCCTAATTTATGTCCTACCAACTACCAAGCATCAACTTCCTACACCTTATCGTTTCCGAGATCTAGTCCGGACAAGATTTTATAGGTTAAGGTCACTACAGCAAGGTCAAATTAACGTCAGACCATGACGTTGCACACCTACAGCCCCTAAATTTTATCCCTACCACGTATCAACTTCCTACACCTTATGGTTTCTGATATAGCCTTGACAAGATTTTATAGGTCAAGGTCACTACAGCAAGGTCAAAAGTAAAATCAAGGTCAGACCATGATGTTGCACATCTACACCCCCTAACCAATGTCCCTACCAAGTATCAACTTCCTACACCTTACGGTTTCCGAGATATAGCCTGGACAAGATTTTCAAACTCAAGGTCACTACGGCAAGGTCAAATCAAGGTCACACTATGACGTTGCACACCTACACCCCCTAACCAATGTCTCTACCAAGTATCAACTTCCTACACCTTACAGTTTCTGACATACAGCCCGGACAAACTTTTTCCCGCCCGGACGCCTGCCCATCCAGACACCATGGGTGAAAATAATACCCCGACAGCTCTTAAAGGCTGTGGGGTAAAAAGCTACTCATAGTAGCTAGGTAGCTATTACTCAGTCAGTTATATAGCTATTATCACTAAAAGCAATCCCAAGCAAGCTATTGACCTAACTATTGCTCATACCAAATTTGGTAAAGATCTGTTAAATATTTTTCGCTAAAATGGCCAGAAACAAAAGAAGTACACAAAAGTAGCTAAGTAGCTATTACTCAGCTATAGCTACAAAGCTATCATCGACCAAAAGCTATCCTGGCCAAACTATTGACCCAATTATCCTTCATATAAATTTTTATGAAGATAGAAAACATTGTTTCATTAAATGTCCAGAAAAAAGGTCAACTCAAAATAGCATAATAGCTACATAGCACGGTAGCTATTACTGAGTTGGCTATAAAGGTATTATCATCAAAAGTAATCTCAAGCAAGCTACTGATCCAATAATCCTCCATCCCAAATTTTGTGAACATAGGTGAAATACTTTTTCTTTAAAATGCTTAATATAAAAAGCTGCTGAAAGGAAAGTAGCTAAGTAGCTATTACTCATTCAGTTATAGAGCTATTATCCCTAAAAGCAATCCCAAGCAAGCCATTGACCTAACTATTGCTCATACCAAATTTGGTAAAGATATGCCAATTGTTTTCCTTAAAATGCTCGGAAACAAAATAAGTACACAAAAGTAGCTAAGTAGCTATTACTCAGTTGGCTATACAGCTATCTTCGCCAAAAGCAATCCCATGCAAGCTATTAACCCAATAAACACCCATACCAAATTTGGTAAAGATAGGATAAACTAGATTGGGCCAACTCGGCGCCAACATATCCCCAGACAGGTCATCACTCACGCCACAGGTTTTGATCGGAAATTTTTTAAAACATAATTACCCATTATTATATGAACTTCAGCACATCAATCTACTCTGTTTATATCTCCCCAAGGAAGATGGTGTATCCCCAGACGCCGAATACATAACTCAAATTATATTTTCAATCTTCCTGCAATGATAACTCTAAACCTATTTTCAAAGTATTTAAATGATTGATGATTGAATGTCCATTCTAAAATAATAATCCCAAAAGAGCATATCTGTTTCTATATTTGTTGACAAATAAAATATTATTTTTAACTCAACTCATCATATTTTTCAATCTTCCTTCAAAGTATTTAAATGATTGATGATTCAATGTCCATTCTAAAATTCATAATCCCAAAAGCGCATATCTGTTTCTATATTTGTTCACAAATAAAATATTATTTTAAAAAAAATTGTTTATATTATTATTTTATTATATTATTTTTAGAATTTGCAAATTGTTTTCAGTTATTCATTTCCTCTATACCTATATATGTGGTCCATATATATGCAACCTAAATATGTGACACAATCTCAGTTCTGACTCCCCTTTGTGTTATATGTAATGAAGCCCACCACCTCCCACCCCCACCCCTCTCCCCTTCTCCACACCTCTCTCACTATTACATAAGATCTGCAACCCCATTGAGTTCTTTGTTTCTCATCTGATATCATTAAATACCATTGTTTATTTAGTGTCACTCAATATAGCTGGAGGTCCCAGAGGTGGGTGGGGGGAATCCGGGTGGGGGATGTGGGTTGAGCATAAATGGTAAACAAACAATCTATATAAAAGGGGTACTCAAATACAAAAAGAATTGAGAATTTTAAGTATGTGATTATCAACTGAAATGAGTTCATAACTGTAGGAGCTGTGCCAAAATTAACTGAGGCAAGTTGAATAAAACTGGGCTAGTTGAGGGTTAAAAATCCCCTAGTTTTACTACATAAGGATATAATTTCATTAATATTGGGACTTAAAGCTCACTTAAAGTGTCCATTTTGTCTACTTGAATATGTTTAACCAGTTTCATTTTAAAAAGTGAAAAACTCAGCAAGCAGAGGTATAACACACAAAAATAAGTTCTTGAAAGACTAAGATAGCCATAACATTATTAATATTCAAAATTTAAATAGACAGGCATTTCCTTTTAAAAATTCAAAGATTTCAGCTCTATACCCCACATCGTTTGACAGTTACTGGGCTTTAAAGTGGCATAATATCCATAAATTGGGTTTCTGTGGGCATTTTACAATTGTTAAAGAGACCTTAGCAATTAAACTACAGATCTGAAACTTTTTGGGGGACATACATAACAAACAAAAATTATATATAATACAGTTTAAGACTTGTCACACTAAGCATTTCCAAATAACAGGGCAAAATACGGAAAAAATGTCAAAAAAGGCACTTGGGCGAGTGTCTATGGCCCTCATACACAGGTTAAATGTCTACTAAAAACCTTGATTTTCGGCATATGTAAAAAGGACATAATAATGCATTCCCAGATGGGATTTCAGCTCCATCAATCACATAGTTTAACAGTTACAGGGCTTAAAGGTGGTAAAAAGTCCAAATATTGGGTCATTGTGGGCCTTTTAGAGATCTCGATGTGGCTTTCAAATTAAAGCTTCAGACTTAAAATTTGTTACATACTAAGATTACACATAGAATATGTATCTAATAAAGTTTGAAACTTCTCAGACTTACCATTTCCAAGTTACAGAGCAAAATATGTGAAAAATGTCTTAAAAGGGTCACTCAGGTGGGTGTTTAAGGTCCTCATACACAGGTTAAATGTCTACTTGAAGCCTTGATTTTTGGCACATGTAAAAAGAACATAATAATGTATTCCCAGATGAGATTTCAGCTCTATCAGTCACATAGTTTAACAGTCACAGGCCTTAAAATTGGCAAAAAGTCCAAATATTGGGTCTTTATGGGGCCTTCTAGAGACCTAAATGTAGCCTTCAAATTAAAGCTTCAGACTTAAAATTTGTCACATACTAAGATTACACATAGAATATGCATCTAATACAGTTTGAAACTTCTTAGACTTACCATTTCCAAGTTACAGGGAAAAATATGTGAAAAATGTCTAAAAATGGTCACTCGGGTGGGGATTTATGGTCCTCATACACAGGTTAAATGTCTTCTTAAAGCCTTAATTTTTGGCACATATAAAAATAACATACTAATATCTTCTCAGATAGGATTTGAGCTCTATCAGTCACATAGTTTGACAGTCACAGGGCTTAAAAGTAGCAAAAAGTCCAAATATTGGGTCTTTGGGAGCCTTTTAGAGACCTCAATTTGACCTTCAAAATTAAAGCTTCAGACTTAAAATCTGTTACATACTAAGATTACACACAGAATATATATCTAATACAGTTTGAAACTTCTCAGACTTACCATTTCCAAGTTACAGGGAAAAAGATGTGAAAAATGTCTTATAAGGGTCACTCGGGTGGGTGTTTATGGTCCTGATACACAGGTTAACTGTCTATTAAAGGCCTAAATGTTGGGGCACATATAAGAAAACACATAGATATATTCCCAGATGATATTTAACTTAGATGAGAGACATAGTTTGAAAGCTACAGTGCTTGAAAGTGGCAAAAAGTGCATAAATTGGGTCTCTGTGGGCACTTTTGAGACCTTAAGTCGACCCCTTTGGGTAAACCTACAGCCCTAAAATTTTCTACAGACAAGGATTACATATCAAAGTTATACCTAGCGCAGTTTGAGACTCATCAGAATTATCACTTCCAAATTATAGGGCAAAATATGTGTAAAGTATAGCAAAAAATCCCTAAGTGGGGGTATTTATGGGCCTCAAACACAATTTTCTCCTCAACTTAAAGTCATGATTTTCGGCACATGTACTAAGAACATATTAATGTGTTGTCAGGTACAATTTCAGCCAGCTGAGCATCATAGTTTGTGACCTACAGGGCTCTAAGTGGCCAAAAGTGCAATTTCTGACCTTAAGGTGGCCATAAGTTCTTTTTTACTGGGAGTTTAAGGTCACCTTAAAATAGGGATCTTCCTTTGGGCACCCTTAACATTGGTACCAAGTTTGAAAAAAAAATATTAATTTGTTTTTGAGTTATCGCGTCCACAAGGAAATTTCTACGGCGGCGGCGGCGGCGCGACGGACCTGAATCCAATATATCCCCGACTTTCGTCTGGGGATATAATAATTTTCCTTGAAATGAGTGGAAACCAAGTGGCCAGTCACATATACATGCAAAAGTTGAATGAAATTTCTCAAATTATTTTCACTATACTCCACAGAGAAAGAAAAAACGTAAACTGGACATAAGTTTTTTATACGTGGGAGTTCAAGGTCACCTTAAAATATAGTACACATTCAAAACTAGTTACAACCACATGCATAATTTGAATTGAATCCATCGAGCCATTTTTGAGATACCGTCTGGAAATGAAAACATTAAACTCAATATAAGTATCTTACTACTGGGAGTTTAAGGTCACCTTATTATATGACACTTACCTATGGCCAGTCACATATACATGCAAAAGTTGAATGAAATTTCTCAAGTTATTTTCACTATACTCCACGGAGAAAGAAAAACGTAAACTGGACATAAGTTTTTTATACGTGGGAGTTCAATGTCACCTTAAAACAAGCATTCTGACGCATGCATTTATCTCCCGCCGTATAAATAAGATGTACTAAAGATAGTGGAATATAAATTTTCTTGTGAGATGGAGGCACATGTAGAAGTGACAAGTTTAATGTTTGATTGCAATACTTTTAAAGACAAAAGGCATTGATTCATTTTAGTAGCTATTACTCTACCATCCAAAGAGCTACAGTTCTACAACTTTAATATGCAGTAGATCACCCAAAAGTAGGTGAATGACTTATTTAGAAGAAATTGCCTACCTGTAATACTTTACAGATAAAAGACATTTACTCATTTTAGTAGCTATTACTCAGCTATCCAAAGAGCTACAGTTCTGCAACTTCACTATGTGGTAGATCACCCAAAAGTAGGTGAATGACTTATTTAGAAGGAATTGCCTACCTGTAATACTTTTAGAGATAAAAGACATGTACTCATTTTAGTAGCTATTACTCAGCTATCCAAAGAGCTACAGTTCTGCAACTTCACTATGTGGTAGATCACCCACAAGTAGGTGAATGACTTATTTAGAAGGAATTGCCTACCTGTAATACTTTTAGAGATAAAAGACATTTACTCATTTTAGTAGCTATTACTCAGCTATCCAAAGAGCTACAGTTCTGCAACTTCAGTATGTGGTAGATCACCCAAAAGTATGTGAATGACTTATTAGAACTAGACCAAGGACGCATCTGTGGCCAGATGCAAAATGTATCCACCGGCAAAGGCAAAAGTAGCTATTACCCAGCCATAGCATGAGCTAGAAGTCTGAAATTTTATTATGTTATAGCCGACCCAAAAGTAGGTGAATAATATATTTGCACAAAATTCTCTAAATCCAATAGTTTTCACGTTACAATTGATTTTACTCATGATGGAAGTTAGTAAAAAGTCCAAAAGTAGCTATTACTCACTTAGCTATTGAGATAGACACCAAAGTTACTCACCATGTTGTTGCTATTGAAAAAGTAGGTGAATATCATATTTTAACAAAATGCTCTAAATGCAATACTTTTCAAGTTATAAATGATGTAGTGTTGAGTAAGAACTTCAAAGTAGCTATTACTCAGCTATGCTATGAGCCACAGGTCTGGAACTTAACTATGTTATAGCTGCTTCAAAATAGGTGAATAACATATTGCAACTAAATAATGTAAATGCAAGAGTATTCAAGTTAGAAGTGATTTACCCAACAGTGATAACCTAAAAGTAGCTATTACTCAGCTATGCAATGAGCTACAGGTCTGAAATTTTACTATGTTACAGCTGACCCAAAAGTAGATGAATAACATATTTGCATAAAATTCTGTAAATACAACAGTTTTCAAGTTACAAGTGATTTTACTCATGATGGAAGTTAGTGAAAAATCCAAAAGTAGCTATTACTCACTTAGCTATTGAGATAGACACCCAAGTTACTCACCATGCTGTAGCTATGGAAAAAGTAGCTGAATAACATATTTTAACAAAGTGCTCTAAATGCAATAATTTTCAAGTTATAATTGATTTAGGGCATGATTTCATTACTTTTAATGAATAAAAAATTATTTTAAAAAGTCATAAAAAAACTTTAGCATGTGAAAGCTCTCCAAAATGTAGGTGAATGAGTTATTTGAGAAATACTGGCTATCTGCAATACTTTTAGACATAATTAGCATGTACTCATTTTGAGTAGGTGAGTAATTAACTATGGGTCTGAAACTTCAAGCGAAAGCTCTCCCAAAGGAAGGTGAATGAGTTAGTTGGGAAAAATTGGCTATCTGCAGTACTTTTAGAGATAATTCGCATTAACTCATTTTGAGTAGGTGAGTAATTAGCTATGGGTCTGAAACTTCACCATGTGAAAGCTCTTCCAAAAGTTGGTGAATGAGTTATTTGAGAAAAATTGGCTATCTGCAGTACCTTTAGAGATAATTCATATTTACTCATTTTGAGTAGGTGAGTAATTAGCTGTGGGTCTAAAACTTCACCAAGTGAAAGCTCTTCCCAAAGTAGGTGAATGAGTTATTTGAGAAAAATTGGCTATCTGCAATACTTTTACAGATAATTAGCATTAACTCATTTTGATTAGGTGAGTAATTAGCTATGGGTCTGAAACTTTACCAAGTGAAAGCTCTTCCCAAAGTAGGTGAATGAGTTATTTGAGAAAAATTGGCTATCTGCAGTACTTTTAGATATAATTCGCATTTACTCGTTTTGAGTAGATGAGTAATTAGCTATGGGTCTGAAACTTCACCAAGTGAAAGCTCTCCCAAAAGTAGGTGAATGAGGTATTTGAGAAAAATTGGCTATCTGCAGTACTTTTAGAGATAATTCGCATTTACTCATTTTGAGTAGGTGAGTAATAAGCTATGGGTCTGAAACTTCACCAAGTGAAAGCTCTTCCAAAAGTAGGTGAATGAGTTATCTGAGAAAAATTGGCTATCTGCAATACTTTTAGAGATAATTAGCATTTACTCATTTTGAGTAGGTGAATAATTAGCTATGGGTCTGAAACTTTACCAAGTGAAAGCTCTCCCAAAAGTAGGTGAATGAGGTATTTGAGAAAAATTGGCTCTCTGCAATACTTTTAGAGATAATTAGCATTTACTCATTTTAAGTAGGTGAGTAATTAGCTATGGGTCTGAAACTTTACCATGTGAAATTGAAAATTTCATGTTTCAACAGAAACCCTTCTACTACACTGTGGGTCCAAAACTTGCTCGAAATCGCTCTGACAGTTTCAGAGATATTTGCCATTTTTCATTTTCCGCAAAAATTCAAGATGGCCACCAAAAGTTGTAAACTTTGAAATTTGAAACTTTACTATGTGATAGCTTACCAAAAAGTAGATGGACAACATATTTGAAAAGATTTCCCTAACTTTAATACTTTTGAAGATATTTGACATTTACTTCTTCTGTTATTTAGCTACAAATGAGAAAATAGTTATTACTCACTTAAGGCATGCAACAGAACCCCAAACTATGGACCATCTTATAGCTAAGGACAAAGTAGCTGAACAACATATTTTAGGAAAACACTCTAACTGCAATAATTTTGGAGTTACAATGGCTTTACTCAAGCTACAAACGAGAAAATAGCTATTACTCACTTATGGCATGCACCAGAACCCCAAACTATGGACCATCTTATAGCTAAGGACAAAGTAGCTGAACAACATATTTTAGGAAAACACTGTAACTGCAATAATTTTGGAGTTACAATGGCTTTACTCAACAGTCAGAATTTCAAAGTAGCTATTACTCAGCTATCCAAGGTGTAACAGGTCTGAAACTTTACTATGTGATAGCTTACCAAAAAGTAGATGGATAACATATAGAAAAGATTTCTGTAACTCTAATACTTTTAAAGATATTTGACATTTACTCCTCCTGTTATTTAGCTACAAATGAGAAAATAGCTATTACTCACTTATGGCATGCAATAGAACCCTAAACTATGTACCATCTTACAGCTAAGGACAAAGTAGCTGAACAACATATTTTAGGAAAACACTCTAACTGCAATAGTTTTGGAGTTACAATGGCTTTACTCAACAGTCAGAATTTCAAAGTAGCTATTACTCAGCTATCCAAGGTGCAACAGGTCTGAAACTTTACCATGTGATAGCTTACCAAAAAGTAGATGGATAACATATTTGAAAAGATTTCCCTAACTTTAATACTTTTGAAGATATTTGACATTTACTCCTTTTGTTATTTAGCTACAAATGAGAAAATAGCTATTACTCACTTATGGCATGCAATAGAACTCTAAACTATATACCATCTTATAGCTAAGGACAAAGTAGCTGAACAGCATATTTTAGGAAAACAGTCTAACTGCAATAATTTTGGAGTTACAATGGCTTTACTCAACAGTCAGAATTTCAAAGTAGCTATTACTCAGCTATCCAAGGTGCAACAGGTCTGAAACTTTACTATGTGATAGCTTACCAAAAAGTAGATGAATAACATATATGAAAATATTTCCCTAACTTTAATACTTTTGAAGATATTTGACATTTACTTCTTCTGTTATTTAGCTACAAATGAGAAAATAGCTATTACTCACTTACGGCATGCAATAGAACCCCAAACTATGTACCATCTTATAGCTAAGGACAAAGTAGCTGAACAACATATTTTAGGGAAACACTCTAACTGCAATGGTTTTGGAGTTACAATGGCTTTACTCAACAATCAGAATTTCAAAGTAGCTATTGCTCAGCTATCCAAGGTGCAACAGGTCTGAAACTTTACTATGTGATAGCTTACCAAAAAGTAGATGAACAACATATTTGAAAAGATTTCTGTAACTCTAATACTTTGGAAGATATTTGACATTTACTCCTTTTGTTATTTAGCTACAAATGAGAAAATAGCTATTACTCACTTATGGCATGCAATGGGACCCCAAACTATGTACCATCTTATAGCTAAGGACAAAGTAGCTGAACAACATATTTGAAGAAAAAGTTGTTTCTGCAATAGTTTTTGAGTTATGAGCCCTTTACTCCAAGTAGCTAAGATAGCTATTACTCACTTATCGTTAGGCCTAAGTCCATAAAACCAAAAAAATTTTCGAGGGCGTGAAAATTCATTGGGACAATTAATTTACAAAAAATCTGTAGCTGTAGTAGTTTTGGAGGAATCTCCGTGACTAACTAACACACGCACACACAGGCATCATTTCATAATCTCCCTCCCGGGCTAAAGCCCGGCGGGAGATAATAAAGTACACCTTCAAAACTAGTTACAACCACATGCATAATTTGAATTGAATCCACCGAGCCATTTTTGAGATACTGTCCGGAAATGAAAACATTAAACTCAATATAAGTATCTTACTAGTGGGAGTTTAAGGTCACCAAACTATACAGCACACCCTGAAGACCAGTTTCATCCACATGTCAAATTTGAATTAAATCTGACAAGCCATTTTTGAGAGATACTGTCCGGAATGCAAAGTGTGATGATGACAGACGATGTCGACGCCACAGAATTGGATGACGAAGCAATCCATATATGTCATGTAGCATAAATGCTGGTGACAAAAATATCAACTTCCTACACCTTATGGTTTCCAATATATATCCCGGACAAGATATCAAAAGTCAAGGTCACTATGACAAATTCAAAGATTAAATCAAAGTCACACCATGACAATGCACACCTAGACACAGAACCAATGTGTCTACCAAGTATTGACTTCTAACAAGGATGAAAACTTCCCACATGGATTTAACGACCAACACAGCCGTTAAGTTAAAGTGTTGCCGGTAAAAAATCACATTTATATTCTTTAAAAAAAACTCACCGATGAGCTGCAGCAACATAGTTTGAATCGACTATATTGCTTACAAATGAGCTAATAATGAACATCAATATAAACTAAACTTACATCATTATGTTGATAATGTTGCCCCTTGAAAAGACTTACCTCCAATTTTGCCCAGGACTCTGATAGCAGCTCCCGAACAGCCTTCACAAGTCATGGCAAAAAAGAATTCTTGTGTCTGAAAGAAAATATAACTAGGGTACTGTTTTACCAAAATAAGGCATTGGTTTTTTCTCACAGCAAAAACAAAGCATCCAAATGAGCAATAATGATTAGGCTGAAATCACTGTCTTTCCCTGTCACACTGACCCCTGCTATATCTCTGGTTATAAGATTATGGATTTTAGCTTTTCTGTATAATCCACCTAGAGTCTGTCTTTTAGATGGCAATAATGCACTACAAAAATACTATCTGAATAAGAATCTTGCTCTCTTTGAGATTAATATTTTGTCCTGTTTTACGCAAAAATTCAAGCTCGCTGCAAAAAAATGGTTGGAGAACACTTTCTCAAGAAATGGGCAGATGACTTTGAACATCCCTCCAGACCAAAAATTTGGTAGCATTTACTTTATCTTGCACTGCTTCCGAGAGAAATGTGTTCCTGCTGGTCCCCCATAGAGATGTAGATGACCTGTGCTGTTTCAGTCAATGACCATCTGAGTGAACTCAGTGCAAACCTGCACTACAATATTGGTCACTGAAACTTGGTTTTATACATTTTGGCATATTGTGTACATGTTGCTTTGGAATTAAAATAGAATTGTAAGGAAATTATCAACAAATTCAAATGAGTTGCTTCTTGTGGCATATGTTTTGAAAATACATTGCAAACCACTTATGTATATTTTCTTCTTTGTAGTGGCAAGATTTATTGGTATTTATAGTTCTTTGAGATTTATTCTAATAGATTAGGATTTCTATACTAGAGTAATGTCACATGATCCTTCACAAATTCAGATACCAGAAAAATGGACTTTTAAACAAGGAAATGACACTAAAAAGTATCCATTTTTAGCGTACATTGTATTTGCTGTACAATAAATACTGTAAAAGGAATTTCAAAGCACAATACTTCTTTTTCAAGTTTATGTGCATTTGTTGTGTGATATATTGGATTTAAAAAGGATTATTGCTGATGAAATGACAGAGGGTGAAAATTTGACAGATTTGTGAGTTGCAAAACTTGCAGTTGTATTATAGTATATGCATAAAATTTATGTCACACCAGTTTTTTAACAATAAAAAACGTACCCTGAGTGATGACTGTGGTCATTATGGTAATAACAGCATTTAAAAAGGCAAAAGTACATCCATTCAACAGTATATCTTTATTTCCTGTTTTTCACTTGACTAGTATTGACCAGATGAAGTTCAAATACAATCAAAATCTATAAATCCATCACCTGTGAACAATATCATTTGGAAACTGAAACAGGTACTGGTATATTAGAACAATCATCCATTTAAAATATGCAAACTATGTACTCAACAGTATGGTACATCCTTTGTATATCCTTATTTCTTTTTTAACTGAGCAATACTGTCCAGCTGAGGTACAAACATGACCAAATACTTTTTATTCCAATCTAAGTCACCAATAGAATTGTGTAAACTGAAACAGATATAGGTTTATTTTAAGAACAATTCTTCATGTCTAATCCTTCATAGTAAGTAACTATATTCTTACTGTAATTTATTTGATTATTTTTTAATTGACCAGTACTGACAACTACTGACCAGTTAAAGGTGGTTTGGAACAAATAATCAAGAAAATAGTGTACTCTTATTTGCATTTATTTCTTTACTTTTCAAGTAGTTAGTATTGACCAATTAGATTCCCAGCCCATGATTTCCTATGTGTTGGTTTACCATCCTAAACCTCTAGGACCAATAATAAGCGATTTATAAGCACTTTTAAGTTTGGCTATCCTCGTTTGATCTTGAAGGAGAGGTCCGAGTTCAAATATGACCACACCAGAAGATTCGCAGCACATGATTTCCTATAGGTTGGTTTCACATTGCAAATCTCTAGGACCAATAATAAAGGAGATATAGGCACTTAAGTCTGCTATGTGCGTTACTTTGGCACTCCGTGGATGAGCTTGAATTAAGAGCTTCAAGGTCAAATGTCTGCAAGGTTTTAGAGGACATATATATCTGTTATACATAGCACCTATGAAGAGATTCAACCTTCTACCTATAAGAAACAGGCAGCATAAAAATGTATACAACGTTAAAAGAAATACCTGTGGCAGCCATCTTGTTCTTCAGAATGAGGCTAATTTCAGTCCCATAGAAGTTTACCCCTCAATGAGGATATCCTGCAAATTTGGTGAACCTAGCTGGTGTAGTTTTCCTCTGAGAGCGTTAACACCGAAAATCTATACGCACGGCGGCATAGTGAATGCTAAACCAAAGTATCCACCGGATGCCTCTGGTGGATACAAATAAGCCTATAAACAAAAAGTTAAAACTTGTGAATCATCAAGACACAAGGCTATTGTCATCCGATTTATTCAGATACCCATTTATTACAGTTCTTGGCACACAATAGAAACTAAACTTTTGCTGACAAAAACGAAGCGGCCCGGATGAAAAAGTGTGAAGTTATCCATCAAAGATGTTAACATATGCAATATGTTGGTAATGCTTATAATTGTATGACTGGTAAATTAATTCTAAAGAAACCTGCCTGTGAGTAAGCCTAATCAATGTGTCAAGTTTAACTGATGTTAGTTGAACAGTAAGTCAGTTGCGGGCTGAAAACCCATTTTTTTACTTAAGATGGCCATAGGTGGACTTCAAGGTGGACAGAAAATAAGAATGTCCCATCCTTTATAGTTGTGCAAAGTTTAACCGAGGTCAGTTGATAAGATAGTTGGAGGCTGAAAACCCCCTTATTTCACTTTAAGGTGGCTACCACTCCATTCATATTGAGAGTTTAAGGTGACCATAAGTATTATTTTTATTTATTTTAGTACCAGTGATAATTTAGATATAAAGAAGACCACTGCCGCGGTATTTATCTCCCGCCGAGCATTACAGGGGAAGAAATATCTTTTCCGAGATATTCACACCTTTTTGATTTTCCGCAAAAATCCAAGATGGCCGCCAAAAGTGGCGAAAATCCAAATTTTACCCCTTTGCACAGGACACTCTTGTACTACCCTGCGGGTCAAAAATTCGGTTGAAATTGCTCTGTCTCTTACGGTTTTCGAGATATTCACACTTTTTCATTTTCCAGAAAAATCTAAGATGGCCGCCAAAAGTGGCGAAAATTGAAATTTTACCCCTTTTCACCGGACACTCTTGTACTACCCTGTGGGTCAAAAAGTTCGCTCGAAATCACTCTATCTCTTACGGTTTTGGAGATATTCACACTTTTTCTTTTACCGCAAAAATCCAAGATGGCCCCAAAAGTGGCGAAAATCCAAATTTTACCCCTTTGCACAGGACACTCTTGTACTACCCTGCAGGTTAAAAATTCGCTTGAAATCGCTCTATCTCTTATGGTTTTCGAGATATTCACTTTTCATTTTCCGCAAAAATCCAAGATGGCCGCCAAAAGTGGCAAAAATCGAAATTTTTCGCCTTTGCACGGGACACTCTTGTACTACCTTGTGGGGCAAAACTTCTCTCGAAATCGCTCTATCTCTTACGGTTTTCGAAATATTCACACTTTTTCATTTACCGCAAAAATCCAAGATGGCCAAGATGGTTTTGTTTTTAGTACGCACCGCGGAGACGCTTTTTGGAATTCTCTGTATAATAATGGTCGTTTTTATGTACATGTAGCACATTTTTAGACGGATTCACTATCTTATATATTAATTCCATCTTACTTTCTTATTCTTTGCCTGTTTTATGTATATATTCCTCCAATTCACTGCTGTATCAACTTCTATATAAAAGCGGGTATTATCGCCCATTTGCCGGGAATTACCGTAGTAATTTGATCTATAATTCCCCTATTTCAAGTACTGGGTATTATTTATAATCTAATTTGTGTCTTGTGAGTTCACTTTAAGTTTATTTCCAATCAGTATATAGACATTTTCCTGTTGGTGTCTGGTGGTGTTGTCTTTTAGCTTAAGGTGAGGCTGTAGTGTGGGGTGTTAGGGTGCCTGTGAGTCGCCCACAGGACGAAGAGTTGTGACTTTTAGGTGTAGGGTTATATTATTGAGGCTCCCCACTGTTGAGCTTAGACTAGGGGCTCTTACTGATGTACAACCCCACCAGTCATGTTCAGCCCTCGGTTACTCCTCTTCATGGCACTGTTTGCAGTGGCACTGGCCCACAGACATGATTGGTTCAGCACCAGAGCATCTTACACATCATGTCCTCCTTTGACACGGGTTGCGAAAAATTTATCATATTTGTGTTCCTGCCGAAAATTTCCGACCATGGTTAATGGAAGAGGGCTCATGTTGTTACTGTTACTGGGTGGAGATGTATCCCTCAACCCTGGTCCGTTTACACTCGGTGTTTTGAATGCCAGATCCGTAAGGAACAAGGGTCCTCTCCTTGCCGACATGGTGGCTTCATACGACCTTGATCTTCTATGCCTCACGGAAACACACATACGTCCATTTGACTCTGACAGCTTCTTACGGTCTATAACTCCTCCCGATTTTAACTTTCCTCACAAGCCTCGTCCCTCAGGTATTGGTGGTGGTGTGGGTTTTTTCATCAGATCCTCCTACAGACCCCATATAATTGAAACTCCTTGTTATCAGTCATTTGAAAATATAGTGGTGTCAATCGGGCTTCATGGCCATTCAGTGTTGCTTGCCTGCATCTATCGCCCTCCAGGATCATGTACCTGTAATTTTCTGGAAGAATTCATGTCATTTGTTGGTTACCTTTCATCCATTAATTCTTCATATTACATTTGTGGCGACTTCAACATTCATGTTGATGTTCCAGTTGGTGACGGTCAGAAATTCACTACCTTTCTTGATTCATGTGACCTCAAACAGTTAGTCAATAAACCTACTCATCTACATGGTCACATATTGGACCTGATTTTATCTCCCTGTGATCAGGACACCATTGCTGATGTTAAAATTTGTGACTTTGTTTCCGATCACGCATTAGTCAAATGTTCAGTTGCCTTCCCTTGTCAAGTGTCTCATACTCCAAATGTAGTTCAATATAGAAGGTTCCACCGTATCAATATGTCTGAGTTCCGCTCAGATCTCAAAAATACGTCCTTCGTCAAGTCTCCAGCTGATGCTGTTGTCGATCTGTATGATCAATATGTACATGATTTGAGTGATGTTCTGGATAGGCATGCACCTCTTATATCTAAATTGACGAAAAAGGAGTCCGCCGATTGGATGTCTGATGATTATCGACGTGCAAAGTCCCTTAGGTGCCAATTTGAGAGAACCTGGCGTAGGGCTAAAAGTACACTTAACAGGAGTAGGCTTCGTCGCCAGATTGCTCGGTGCAATGCACTTGTAAATAAAGATAAATCAGACTACTATAGCAAACTGATCTCAGACAATAGTCATGACTCTCGAAAACTTTGGCGTGAGCTGCATAAGACCCTGAACAGGGTTTCTGATGCCACACTTCCATCTCATGAGTCCGAAAAGTCATTGGCTGACCAGTTTGCCTCCTTCTTCACCAACAAAATCAAGAAGATTAGAGATAATTTTGCTTCTTCTGGCACTGAATATGATGTTAACCCTCCTTCAGATCCTCCCCAAATTACTGTCTTTAGGCAAGTTTCTGAAGATGCTGTTGATAAAATAATTAAAGCATCACCAACAAAATCATGCCTGTTGGACCCTCTGCCGACATTCCTGATTAAGGAATGCATTGATATATTGCTACCATCCCTCACAAAGCTGGTCAACTGCTCACTCATGGAGGGATGTGTTCCTGATGCCTTCAAATCTGCTGTGGTCACTCCACTTATTAAAAAGCCAAATCTTCCCTCAAATGACCTTAAGAATTATCGCCCTGTATCAGGTCTCAGTTTTATATCTAAATTGGTAGAACGTGTGGTTGCTAAGCAGCTGTTAGAACATATTAATGCCAATAACTTAGACAACCCGTACCAGTCGGCATATAAGGCGGGCCATTCAACTGAGACTGCTCTTCTCTACATAAAAAATGAGGTCCACTTATCATTGTCAAGAGGTGAATCCACGGCCTTGGTATTGCTTGACTTGTCTGCTGCCTTCGACACCATTGATCACTCTACTCTTCTAGGTTGCCTCCAAAACTGGTTTGGGGTCAGTGGCTCCGTTCTGAAATGGTTCACATCCTACCTAATGGACCGTTACCAATCAGTAAAAATTGGTTCTACTTTGTCAGAGGTTTGCAAACTCCTATTTGGTGTTCCCCAAGGTTCTGTCCTGGGTCCTTTGTTGTTCTCATTGTACACTACCCCCCTCAGTTCCATTATCAGTAAACATAATGGAATAAAGTTTCATTTCTATGCAGATGATAGCCAACTTTATATACATTTATCCCAGAAGAATGCATCTGCTGCCTTTGAAAAGCTAAATAAGTGCCTAAATGATGTTAAAGAGTGGATGACAACTAGTAAGCTCAAACTGAATCCTGATAAGACTGAGTTTATCATCTTTGGTTCGAAGAGGCAAAGGGATAAGTTGAAAGCATGTTTTCCAATTGATATCCTGGGCAACTCACTCTGCCCTGCAGATTCAGTAAAAAATCTGGGTGTGTGGCTTGATTCAGATTTCTCTTTGTCCAAGCATGTTCAGAATGTCTGCAAAAGTTGTTTTGTTAAACTCCGTGACTTCAGACATGTCAGGCGGTTTCTTACTCATGATGTTTCTGTGCTTGTAGCCAACGCTCTTGTTAGTAGTCGGTTGGATTACTGCAACTCACTTTTCAGGAGCCTGTCCAAGTTCAATCTACGCAAATTACAGTGCATCCAAAATAGTGCAGCTAGAATTGTATCAAACACCAGTCGATACACCAGCATAACTCCTGTGCTAAAGAAACTGCATTGGCTTCCTGTTGAACAGCGCATTGTGTTCAAGACAGTCACACTTGTTTATAAGTATCTTCACACAGGTTTTCCCAGGTATTTTTCACCACATCTTTCTTCCTACAGCAGTTCTTATAGTACCAGGCGCAGTGAAAGTGGTGGTAATTTCCTAGTTATTCCAAAGTTCTGCCCCTCTGTTCATAAATCTGTCAAACAGTTTGGTAATAGTTTTGCGTTTGATGCTCCTACTGTGTGGAATACTCTCCCTGATGTGATTCGTGCCTCTCCATCCCTGGCCTCCTTCAGAAAACAGCTTAAAACCTACCTGTACACCAAAGCATATCCACCCTAGCCTGAATCATCCTCCTGGCGTTCTCCGTGGTGTTCGACCCCTGTTATGTCCCTGGACACAGAATTTTGTTGACTGCTTTTTGTTTTGTTGCGCCTTAGAGTCCTCTTGTTTGGGGAGATTAAGCGCTATAAAAGTCCAATTAGAATTAAGAAAATTAGAATTAGAATGGCCGCCAAAAGTGGCGAAAATCGAAATTTTTCCCCTTTCCACAGGACACTCTTGTACTACCATGCGGGTCAAAAATTCGCTCGAAATCGCTCTATCTCTTATGGTTTTCGAGATATTCATACTTTTTCATTTTCCGCAAAAATCCAAGATGGCCGCCAAAAGTGGCGAAAATCGAACTTTTTCCCCTTTGCACAGGACACTCTTGTACTACCCTGTGGGTCAAAAATTTGCTTGAAATCGCTCTATCTCTTACGGTTTTGGAGATATTCACACTTTTTCATTTTCCGCAAAAATCCAAGATGGCCGTCAAAAGTGGCGAAAATTGAAATTTTACCCCTTTGCACAGGATACTATTGTACTACCCTGTGGGTCAAAAATTCGCTCGAAATTGCTCTATCTCTTACGATTTGCGAGTAGGGACGTCATCGTTGGGAAGTTTGCTGTCTCGATACTGTGAACAAAACAGTGGGCGATATCGCGGTATTTATCACTTAAGTTAATATCTACATTTCAACTTCATATTTTTAATTCAAAACATTATAAACCCTGTAAATTCTCCGAAAGAACAAAGATTTTTACTTTATTAAGGGTAAAATCCAAGAATCTTCATTTTAGAATAAACTGAAAGCCATTTCCAGTTACGAGTTCTGGTTCATGTACACCCACATATATACTTTTCATTAATGTAGTAACTGAACCCCGGAAATCAACCTATGAAAACAAAGCTCGATATCATGTGCGGACTTGAAACATCGGCGATATGACGATATCACGGTACACGATGACGTTCCTATTTGCGAGATATTTGTGTTTTTTCACATTTTCACTACAAGTAGCAATAAAGTAGCCATTACTCACTGTGTACATTGTTGTGACACTTAAATATATTCCGGTTCACAAAAAAGTAGCTGAACAACATATTGGAACAAAATTGTGTAGCTGCAATACTTTTGAATATATAAGCCATTTACTCATTATGGTAATCATTAAAAATTGAAAAAGTAGCTATTACTCACTTAGCTATGGAGATACACTTGCAAACTATTGACCATGTTGTAGCTGTAGAGAAAGTAGCTGAACAACATATTGGAACAAAATTGTGTAGCTGCAACATTTTTGAAGATATAAGCCATTTACTCATTATGGTTATCATTAAAAATTGACAAAGTAGCTATTACTCACTTAGCTATGGAGATACACTTCCAAACTACTGACCATGTTGTAGCTGTGGAAAAAGTAGCTGAACAACATATTGAACAAAATACTCTAAATGCAATAGTTTCAGAGTTATAAGCCAATTAATTATATTAGCTAAAAGTGCTATTATTCACTCAAAAGTAGGCCAAAGATCACCAAACCCAAAAAATATTGAAGAGCGTAAAAATTCATTAGGACTTGTAATTTACCAAAAATGTGTAACTGTAGTAGTTTCAGAGAAAACTGCATGACCCATGCACGCACGCACGCACACACATGGTGCAAATTATAATCTCCCTCCGGCAAGCCGGGCGGGAGATAAAAATGGAAAAAGAAAGGAGCCAGAGGATTTTATACCAATTTGATGACTTTAAACAGGCCATAGGTCCATTAACATTTTGAGTTTAAGGTCACCATAAAGTCAGGATATTCCTTTGGCAAATCTTAATAAATGTGCCAAGTTTGGTTCAAAAAAGTGAAAAACTAGGTGAACTGGAGGGCTAAAACGGTCTTTTTTTGACATTAAGGTGACCTTAAGATTGCAAATACAGGGCTAAAACTTCGGCATGTGAAAGATTATCAAAAGTGTGCAAAGTAAACCGAGGTCAGTTGAACAATAAGATAGTTGGAGGCTGAAAACCCCCTTATTTCACTTTAAGGTGGCTACCACTCCATTCATATTGAGAGTTTAAGGTGACCATAAGTATTATTTTAGTTACTTTAATACCAGTCATAACTTTGATGTAAAAAATGGAAAAAGAAAGGAGCCAGAAGATTTTATTCCAATCTGATGACTTTAAGCAGGCCATAGGTCCATTAACATTTTGAGTTTAAGGTCACCATAAAGTCATGATATTCCTTTGGCACATCTTAATAAATGTGCCAAGTTTGGTTGAAAAAAGTGAAAAACTAAGTGAACTGGAGGGCTAAAACCCCCTTTTTGACATTAAAGTGACCTTAAGACTGCAGATATAGGGCTAAAACTTCGGCATGTGAAAGATTATCAAAAAGTAGCTGAATAAGTTATTCCAACAATTCGCCGAAATCCTCGCCGTTTTTTGAGATACAGACCAAGTATCCATTTTTAAAAAATTTACGAAAATAAGACGCCTTCCATCCAGGCATTTATGGTCCAATTGATGAGAAAATCCTTTCCGACCTTAAAAAAATGGGTTTAGAATGTACCTGATAAATTTTATAGCACTGGTGTGTGTGGTTTTTTCCGAAACGCAATGAGGTGTTTTTGAGAAATGCTTAAGGTTACCTTAAGTAAAGCTTAAGGTCTGTGCAAATTATCCCAAAAATTTTTCCCGCCTCTATAGTTTTAAAGATAAGAAGGAAAGAAAAATTTGAAAACCCAAGAAGTTATTCAAGGGAGACCATAATCCTGCGGTGGCGGCGGTGATCAGTCAAACTTCGGTGAAAACAAATAAGCCTCCCTGACGGACTGCTTAAAAATTAACAAGAATTATGTTTTGACAGATCAAGTTCATGGATTGCGACAAGTCCGTGAACAAGAATTATGTTTTGAGTCTTTTGACAGATCAAGTTCACGGACAAAAATTGGTTCATTAAAACATGGAAAACAATAATTAGACTGGTGCACGATCATAGAAAGTGTGACAATAAATGTTAAATATAACTAGGGACTAGCACCACGTAAATATTATTATAAAAATTGGTGTTTATTGGTAGAAAACCAGCTTGTGCTAGCATGGGTGGACACAAAGATAAACGGTCTTCGAGTTTGGCTTATCTTAGTGGTATAAATAATTAAATTGCACAAAATAAATTAAATAACAAATATCATAATAAGCTTTGTTTAAGTGCATTTTGTTCCTTAGTTTGTGCAATTTTATTGTTTAAACCATCTATATTTGAAAAATTCTGATGACCGTTTATCTTTGTGTCCCTTAATCTTTGTGTCCACCCGTGTAGAGTTTTCTGACCCTTTTAACAGTTCTGTGGGCCATATCATCCGTTGTTTTCCATTTATATGATTACATGTGAATTTATATCAATAAATATGACATACAGTTTTATGAACTGGATAATATTAAGAAGATCTGTTATACGGCGTGATGATAAAATGTGACATTTTTGGTAAGCAGGGAAGTGTTTATATTATTGTCGATCCATGTCCCCGCCTGGGCAGTGGTACTAAAAAACATACGGGATGTATGGAGGCGTATGGGAGTGAACGGAAGTGTACGTTAGCATATGAATTCGTATGGGATGGTAAAACAGCGTATGGGACAGGTTTAAAAGGTGTCATTACTGTGACTGTAAATAGCCTTTAACCATTCCTTTTCACAATTTCTGTTGTGTTGTTTTAATGCATTTTTAGGTTTATCAATCAATGGGTATTACGGGTAGTTTATGATGCAATATATTACATGGCTTGATTTAGTGGAATGAATTTGCCAAGTTGTTATGGTTAGAACACCCAGTATTGTCAATTTTTTTCTGAGTCTGTATGTATCTATATGTAAAGCTCACATTTTTATTGTTGATGTTAAATTCCAGTTCAATAACTCTCTGAATTAATCTAATGGTGTCAAACAGTATATCTGACCAGTAACCTACCAGGTAGACCCAGTTTCTGTCCCTTCGCCAATTGCTATTGATATACTGATGGACACAATGGCGAGGGACAGAGTTCCCATGTACCTGTTTTCTGTGTAAACCTGGAACTGTGGGGAGTTATTGCATTCACTTTAAAAAATTATTGTTATGTCTATTATACCTGTATCCAGTTTCCAATACATATGTTGTTAAATTAAACTGCTTTTAGAAGCCGGGAATTTTTTTGTAGAGAACTATGTAATGTTGAAGGTTTGTTTACATTTTGAAAATAGGTTGAAATATATACATGGCAGTTTGATTGGCATGAAATATTAGTGAACGGCACACTTAAATACCTCAAAGAATGCAAATAACGCTTTATATTTGTGGCAATATGTGTATAAATATGCCGTTCAAAATTTACACAAAAAACAAGTACATGTGAGCTCTGTCCCTCGCCATTGTGTCCATCAGTGTATATCAATAGCAATTGGCGAAGGGACAGAAAACTCGGTCTACCTACCAGGTATCTGATCTTCATGTGTTTTGATATTTGCATGTATAGTCACTTTAACTCTAGGTTTGTAGTCTCCAGCGAGGCTTATTAATAGGCTTGTGACCCATATTTTATTGTCACGGATTTTATTGTCATCTTCACTGAAGCTTCCATTTTACAAAATATTTTTATAAAACCCTGGGAGCTTCCATTTTACAAAATATTGTTATAAAATATTGTTATAAAACCCCAGGAAATCTGTAACCTCATATCTTCTCATGAATATTAATAAGTTGATGCTACTGTGCTGCCGTGATTTCCAAACCCACCAATGAAAACACTCGCATCCGTGATTATTGCCATTTCCGTGACACAAGCCTATTTATTTCTGTTCACGGTCCATGACAATTAGCCACTACATAGTCTCATTTTCAGATGAAACACCTGTGTAACAAAATAAAACAGAAGTTATGAAAATTAATATATTTTGAAAGCTTTTTGTTGTGTATTTGTTCCATTCACTTTGGAAATAGCTTTACCTTATTTGCAAGACTTGGGATGCTACTTTGGTGAAGTTATATCCATTTGAATTTTGTCTGGCGATAATTGGTACTGTATCCATGTCCCCACCCGTAAGTGGGCGATATTAAGCTCAAGTTAGACGTAATTTTTCCAGGCCATTGTCCAACTGTGACAGGTTATCAACCATTAACACACACTATACTGAATATGTACAAATAAAATATTACTGCACCAACCTGTGCCATTTTACTCAGTTGGTCACACACTCTTCACGTTTCAAACCCGGAAGTTACACGCCAAAATATGTATTCAGCGAAGAAAAGAAGAAAAATATCAAAACCTGATCAGCCCCAGGGCTCACTAGGTCGATTTATTCGTTCATTATTTCAACATCAAAACAAGATGCACTCGGAGAGAGCAAAACACTCGTCTTGATGTGATCAGCCTCACAAGTGTTATATATAGTATTGTACATCAACCATCTAGTGATGGTATTTAAAGCTATGTTGGATGCCATTAAAATGAAACCATACATATCCAGACATTAAAAATTGTTTCATAGAAGTTTAATCAGTTCACAATGGCAGGGCTCACTCTTTAGCTGACAGTAGCCACTCTCTGAAGTGCCCATGGGCAATGTTACCAAATATTTGCAAGAGCAGGAGACAGGCATTTACAGCAACAAAAACAAGCTGGCCATTTAAAAAACATATCCCAAATGTGGGGAAGCCACGTATTAGCACACACCAACTGGAAGTAAAATATGCGGTTGGTAAGCAAATCTCTGCAAAATAAAATAAGTTAAATAACTGCTAAAATAAGGAATACATTGTTGAAAAATGGATATAAAATAAACAAATTAAACTGATTATTGATGACATGTTTGGCCAACCCAGGGCTATCAGAAGGACCATCTTACACAAAGGATCCCACAATTTGTTGATCACTTTTCCCTGGAGGAAAGGCATACAGATCAAGGTCCTCCCAGGACAAAGAGCATCCACTGCCCAGCCTTGGGGTCAGAAACTGGGATACAAACTTGGATAGTTTGTTGATGTATCAGGTTGCAAATAGGGCCACTTTGGGATGGTGCCACTTCGGACAAATCTGATCAAACTACTCCTGTAGGAGGGACCATTCTGTCTGAATGACCTGACTCTTACATCAATTACTTTGCAATTACATTCAGATGACCTGGAATGTGTCTTGCTTTCAGAACAATCTGCCTGAGATTGTTCCATGAAAGGAGCCGTCATAGAAGGGCACAAAGACCTGACCTCAGTCTACCCTCCTTGTTTATGTAGGCTACAATTGTGGTGCTGTCTGGCAATCAGCACAATTTGACCTGGAACCAGATCATGGAACCTTTTTAGAGCCAGCAACACAGCCTTCAACTCCAGATAATTTATGTGTAACTTGCTCTCTGGAATGCTTTCAAGTTCCACTTGTTGTGCAGTCTCCTAATTGAGCACCCCAGCGTTTGAGACATCTGTAAAGATCTGAATGGCATGCTAAAGGGGATGCAAAGGTTGACCCTGAAAAACTATTGTTTTCTGACTCCACCACTAAAGGTAAGTGTGCAGAGATCTGGGATTTCCTTTTCCAGAGACTCAGGCACCCTCTAGTGGTTCTCGAGGTGCCACTGGATGGGTTTCATATGGAGGCGGCCCAGTGAAACCTGCTTCTCTGTTGCAGTGAGGAGCCCTAGAGGGACATGAACTGTCTGGCAGAACAAGTTGGACTTGACATCAGCAAGCTTCTCCTGGAGGGTCCCAACCTGTTTTGAGTGGGCCTGACCAGACCATTGAAGAGGTTGTACTGGTAACCTACAATGTCAATACCTACTTTTGGCTCCTCTTTAACTCTTGATTCCCTACTTTGTCTTTCTCTGCATCCATACCTCCAGACTACCGACCTTGACCAGCCCCTCGACTAGGCCTAATGATTAATTAATTTTGTTAACTTAGTGCACTGAGCTCCCCATTGTGGGAAGATATTGCACCTGCAAAGCAGTAGACTAGATTAAATTACATTAGACACTTCAATACTGACAACTACCACAGACATAACCACGTTAAATGCAAAAATGGTACATTCCAAAGATTTAACCCTCCATATGTACAGGAAAACGTAAGGGACAAAAAATGTTTTGGATATTCAGACTGCACTCTTCAGCACCACTAGGCGTCCACCAATATGTTTGGATTTACAAGTATATTGTTGAAATTTGCATTCGGTCCAAATACTTATATCTTGCATTGCTATAAGCTAGTACACTCTGTCCACTACCAAAAATCTGGGCAAATTTTGAACTGAAGGAGCCATGGGATTAAGAAAGGTGGATAATTTTTAAAATGAATTAAATCTAATACTGATCTCCAACCTTTTATTTCCTTTGTCAAAATAAAAAAGCCTTCATTAAAAACCAAGATAAAAGGAGCCCAGACACTTGATTTTCCCTTATGAACAGCAAGCATGAGAATGATTGGAAAAAAAAATCAGCATTCTTTGAGAATTAAAACTGTTAAGAGAAGAAATCAGAAAAGTGGAATCCAAAAGAGAGCACTTTCGGGTGAATAGCAATTTCTAGATTTCAAATTGAAATGGAAATGAACCAATTGACCTCCTGCTGGCAAAATGGAGAGATGTCAAGTTAGTGGAACTTTGGAAAGATGCAAAGTCCTTTTTGCCTCCTGAATGACATTTTTAAAATGGAGGTTGGGCGGTTTGCTCACTGTTATAATTATTGGAACCTCAAAATGAAACCAGATCCTTTTGCCACTTAATAAAACTGAGCCTCCTTGTTCTGGGAGAGAAATACCTATAAATTGATTTGCTTCATAAGGCTGCACAAAAAGCTGAGGAAAGACCCCTTTAGTAAGGGCAGTGTGAAAATGCACCTACTTATATGTTAAATGTAGAAATAAAGTCTCTAAAGAGAGGTACCACAAAACAGTATTGGGCCAAAATGGAAAAGACCCAGGACCCTTACAAAGTGATCATACGCATGTAAAGCAACAGAAAAGAGAAAGAAATCTCTGTTAATCAGTGCAAAGAAAAAAAAAGACTATTAGAGGACAGGTAAAATTGAGCTGATCAATCCATTGAAAATATGCCCAAAACACTGTGGATGTTAAAACAACTGGGAATAAAAACTATGCTTAACCAACTTGACTAAGTTAGATTGGTAAACAGCCAAAGCCTCGTGGAAAAATTCCAGAGAATTAGAACCATAAGGTCCAACTCAGATTCCTTTTAATGACTGAGGAAATCTGCATAGGAAGGTGAAGTCTTTGTGAGAATACACCAGGTCTCAGTCCTTTTTCTAATACTTGAGTTAAACTTCAAATCCACTAAAATGGTTTGTGTCTGACAAAACTATGGATGGCAGAAAAATAATATTCTCACATCATGAAGAAACATCTGAGCCTGAATACTGAAATACTGAAGCTCTTCTCCAGTCAATTTCCCTTTGGCTTGCTTGGACTGTATATCTCGTAGTTGTGTCTGCATACCTTGCTGGACCTTACTAAGGCACCTGCTGAGTCCGGCTGCTTGATTACAGACGTAGGTGGATTCCCTTGCTGCCTTCTCCCAACATCTGAGAGTGTCCTGTGATATGATACATGAAGTTGGAGCTGGAGATGTGTGATGATCTTGCTATCCGGGTTGTATGCACTTTTGAGCTTGGCACAGTCACAACCAGAATGACACAGAACTGGCTGACCTGTCCTGGTTGGGGTGTAGACCATACCATTTGGCATGAGATTTGCTGTGATTCACAAACTGGTCTCTCTACAGACCCCCTGTTTCATCCCTGTGTGAGTATCAGGTTCAAACCATCCATTTTCTTGCACAACCAGTCAGCTGTTGGTAGGTTTAACTACTGGATGTTGTTTGGGTGCTGCAAAGGGTTATCCTCAGCACTTGATGTTTGAGTGTCAATGTCTGAAATATGTGTCCAGCCCACATAGTTTATTTATTTATTTATTTGGGGTTTTACATTGCTTTCAACACTGTACAGGTCTTATCATGACCGGTAGTTTGAAGGGCAGAGGAAAGCAGTATATACAATTGATCAAGGTTCTGTACTGTAAACTGCCGACAAACGGCAAGCAACTACCAGCTTTCCCACTTGAGGTAGGGCCGGGAACAGTTGTGTTCACTATACCCCAAAATATTTCTAGCAATTAGCAAAAAAAAAATGATTAGAGAAAGAATAGAAATAAATCAATTGTATACAGCTGATAAGAAGGGCCCTAAATATCAAATGGTATTTTGAAGGTGGTTCCAGCACAAAATTTGCAGCCTGACTAGGCTGAGCCTAAGGCATAGAGGTTATAGGGCTAATTTGAGGAAAACAAGCCGAGAAATTAACAGACCAAAGAGACATAAAAGGCAATAGTAAGGTTGGCCTCCATAGGAGAACACTGAGTTATCCATTGAGCCACTGGCCACCAACCTCTAGATGTGAAGGTGGGGAAGGCAAAATAGTGGAAACCCTAGGTTCAAAAATGAACCTGAACAATGGATATCAGGATCCATACTCCCAAAATGTAAATACATTGTATGTCGGGGCCTGTACAAGTAAATGAACTGTGAATGGTAGGTACAGAAGTATCATACCTTTACATAATACAAATTACATTGAAAATCAAAATTATATTACACAGTAAGCTTGTAAATGAAATTCCATAATGTATTATTAAAAGGAATGTGTAAAAGAAACCTGGAATTGTTATACTCACAAAGAAAATTTCAAATTTAATAATTAATTAATTTTTATAAGTTAATACCCTATCCAATGGACAATTGCTAATGTGGTCCATGCCAGAAAAAGACGTCCTGGGTTTCCACTAGCTGTCTGGTCCCACTGTGCATTCACCAGGAAATGCATCATATTTCCTTCCTGTTTAGACAGTGTGACGTCATTGCATCTTTTCATTGTCTAAACCCATTAAGAGCCCTAGTAAACTGATAGCGGGGCCGGTTGGGAGGGCCTTGCCTGTCTACTGCATGACTTTTAAAAATTTAATTTACTTATTAAATTTACAATTTATTGTGTTAATACATCCTATCCAATGGACAATTGCTGAATAACTACCGCTTAGTCGGGGGATAAGTTACTAGGGACTTAAGTGAACAAATAAATGATAAATTTTAGACCTATGGTCAAGGCTGACTTAGTCAGGAAACCTATAGGCCTATAGACCTATAGGCTCAGTGTCAGTTATCAACAGCCGGTTACCCGGGGCTATGCCAATGTTGCCCCCCCCTGTTTTTACAGACCTGCTCTTAGGTAGGGGAAGAGAGGGATGAGTTCAGTTCCTTCGCATATGAAAATTGTGTCAAACGATGTTTACTCCCTTGCAGCCAAAATAGAAGTGAGGCTTAATGGGGTTCTTTTGGTGCAGGCGCATGTGCACTTGTGTGTACATAATGGTACAAGCAAGAATATTTATTTTAAAAATATTCTCCTTTGGTTATATATGTTTGCTCCTGGCAACACATACGCATTAGTGAGGATAAGGTAGGGGTATTTTACACAATAAAAAAACCTCCCGAAGGAAGCATGTCACATTTTTTGGACGATTTTTTGGTATTTTTTTTAACTATTTACACTTGTCAAAGCCTTTCTTAAAGGAGACAAAGACTAACTCCTTATTCTGCCTGAGGTCTGAGGTCCTGTCCAAAGAATAGCACAATGTTCTGACTGGACACAGGGATCTATTGGACTTGAGGGACTTATCCATAGTTGGGGACAGGGCTGGTATAACCTGCCCAACTTCATCCTCCCCTCTTTATATAGGAAACCACTGTGGTGGTGTTTGTGGTTATAAGAACTATGTTGTTCTGGCAGAGGTCTTGGAACTCTTTTAGGGCCAAAATACCACCTTTAGTTCCACATAATTTATGTGTAACTTGCTTTCTGGAAGGAGCCAGGTTCCCCTTGGAGTGTGATCATTTAATTGAGTGCCCCAGCCTTGTCTTGATCTTTTGATCAATGGTTGATCTTCGAGCACATTGCTGTCCTCCAGCCACCATTTTAGATGAGGATGGAGCAACCTGGGAACTGTTATCACCTTTTCCAGTGATTCTGGGATCCTTCAGTTCTACCAAATTTCTGGACCCTGACCTCAGAGGTGGGAGAGGTGAGTGTTACCACTCTGCCACCATGGCCCCTTCCAGCCCATATAGGAACGTACACCACACATTGTCTCTATAATTCTGTTCCTTTGTATCTTGTTCCAGATCCGACATTTCATCTTCATCATATTGACCAGTGGGCAGTCCCTGAGTCATTATCTGAATCAGAGCCGGTATCCATATCAGTCTCTGGTGATTGCTGGACCTGTACTGGTTAAGTGCAGGAATCAAATACAGAGTTATCAGTCTTAGGCCGGTGAGAGGACTGCTGATGGAGAGTGGCTGGTTGTTTGGTCAGTTTCTGGTGAGTAAATGAAGCACTTTGCCTGTTATCAGTCAGGCCTGTGAGATGGCTACTGATGGCGAGTGGCTGGTTGGTTGGTTAGTGGCAGGAGAGTTCTGGCAGTAGTAGGCTGGATGTCAGACTTAGGCTGGTGACCAGGCTGCTGAGAGTGAGTGGCCAGTTGATTAGTCGGTTGTGGATGTTGGGCAGTAGATCTAGGCTGGTAATCAGTCTAGAATGAATATTTGAAACACCAGTCTGAGTCCCACTTACAGAACCCCAATTGTGAAAATCAGACCTGTAAGAAGCGAAAAACGAGATTAATGAATGACAGTACCGATACTGTCTGAATGTTTTGAAAAAAGGAGTAAGTGCAGCAGTGCTCACTTATGCGGGTATAGCCCTAAGGGCTTCACTGCAATGAATGCAAGCCCTGGGCTTGAAATCTCATTAACTTGCCAGCCTAAATATGAGATTACATCACGCTGAATAAAACTTAATACATTATACAGTTAAATACAGTAATGATATATAAAAACCTTACCAAAACATCCTGAGGAGGTAACCAAATACCTAGACCCTGGGATTAGACTCCTGAAGACTTACCTGCAGCAGATGTATCCCCCCTTCTTTTCTTTCAAAGGATGAGTAGTCTGAGGGGGAAGGGTCTAGGACTTGTGCCGCTACCACTGGTCCAAGATAAATATTGTTGTCATTGTTTGACCAAGTAAGGTCTTTTAGGTATAAATTTGTAAATGTGTTGTGAGCTTCCAGTGACATGCTTGCATGATTTGGTCCATCAATACCTCACTGTAAAAGTCCTTAGAGGCCTCCGGTTTGATCCAAATAGTACCTCAGGACCTGTTCCAAACACAAGGTCCAGTCTTCTGTGAATTGTCTACCTACAATGGCAGTCAGAGCAGGAATAGTCACCGGAGACACACTTTGAGAACCTTCTCTTGTTAGTTGGTTTTTGGCTATGAAATCTGAAGAGGGGAACAAAACAACCTTTTCCCATTGGCCTAAGTTAGATACTTTGTTTGTAACCCAGGCATGAATTTCTCTGCGGCAACTACCGGAGGCGAAAGCTAGCATGAAAGCAGTTTTAAGGGTAAGATGTTTGAGGTCTGTGTCTTTCATAGGTTCAAAGAGTGCTTTTGTGAGCTCATTGAGAACAACAGAAAGATTCTATTTTGGGAGATTCCTGGAACTTTTGAGAAAACTGGAGAGTAACCTGTTAAGGTCTGAGCTTTGGGAGATATGGATATGGAGATATATGATTTTCTCTGCACCATTTCTCAAATAGGGCCCACTTTGACTTGTGGATGGTCCTTGTTGATGACCTTTGAGGGGCAGCAATTCTCTCTGCTACCTCCACAGAGTAGCCTTGTTCTTGGAGCTGTCCACTCCTGGACACCAGGCATGGAGGTTGAGATGTTGTGGATTGCTGTGAAAGACATAGTTGTGGGACTGTTTGAGTTCTTGACACTGGAAGTTGAAGTGAGATCTCTGTTGAGAGCTGCTCTAGGTCCCAAAACCAGGGCATCCCTGGCCAGCCTGGGGCTATTACAATGATCAGACAACTGGATTGCCTGATTTTTTGGATCACCCTGTGAAGGAGCACTGTGGGACGGTAAGCATAAGCAGTGATACCCAACCCAGTTTATGTTCAGAGCATCTATATTCCAAGCATTGTGGTCTGGGACTGGAGATATGTATAGTGGAACTTTCTGGTTCAGACAAGTGGCAAATAGATTTACATGATGAGTGAACCACTTTTGACAGATCAGTTTGAACACCTGCGGATGCAGTGACCATTCTGTTGACTGGACTTGGTTTGACCTGGACAGAAGGTCAGCCATTACATTCAGACACTCTGGAATCTGTCTGGCTTTTAAGGTTATCTGGTAATGATGGCACCAGGTCATGATCTTCCACTAGAAAGCACATATCTCCACTGAGTGGGTTCCTCCTTGTTTGTTTATGTAGGCTACTACTGTTGAGTTGTCCATAGCAACCAACACTTCTTAGTTTAGTTCTTGAACCTTTGAAGGGCCAGAGAAACCACCTAGCCTTTTTTTTCCCTATCTGACCACAGATCCTTTGTAGAGACTTGCTCTAAGTATAGTATAGAGTTGGATACTGTGGTTTTTAGGATGAATATCTGCACCTTTCATCACATTTGTGGGATTCTGCCACCACTCTAGGTGTGCTAAAATGGTTTCTGTCCAAGGAAGGAGGTTGTCCAACGACTGAGGATATCTCCAGTGCTCCTTGAGGTGAAACTGCAATCGCCTCATGTGAAGGCGTCCCTCCGGGACCATTTTCTCTGTTGAGGCAAGCAACCACATTAGCGACATCAAACATCTTGCAGTCAAAACATGTTTTCATTTGAGTCGTAGGATCAAATCCTGAAGTTTGAGCCATCTCTCTTGAGTTTGTTTTACAAAGGCTGAATCTAGATGGTATTCGTAGTCCACGAATGAAAACACTTGAGTAGGTTTTAGTTCGGATTTTTCCTGATTTATTATCCGCCCTAAGGACTGAGTCAGGTCTACCACTGTCTGAGTGTTCACTTGTGCTTTTTTTGAGACTGGGCTCTGATAAGGCAGTAGTCCAGGAACTGGTGAAGTCTGATTCCTATTGACAGGGTCATCAGCTTCACTTCTTTTACAATCATTGTAAAGACCTGTGGGGGTGTGGCTAGCCCGAAGGGAAGAGAGGTGAACTGGAACAACTGAGACTTGTGGCAAAACCTCAGGTCCTTGAATTTGGATGGATGGGGATGTGAAGGTAGGCATCTGATAAGTCTATCTACACCCATTCCCCTGGAATCAGAGAGGTCCTGATGGACTCTGGTGTTTCCTTTTTGAACAAGTAGGAAGGTGTTGAGTCTGCGTAGGTTTATTACTGGCCTCCACCTTTGGTGAGGCCTGGGGAATAGAAATAGGCAACTGTAAAACCCGATTTTACATTTTCCACCCTTTCTATTGCATTCTTTGACAGAAGAGACTGGATACAAGAGGCCAGAGTTTGGTCTTTTTGAAGGTCCTGATTAAATCAGGGGAACTCTGGCTAAATTTGATTTCGAGATGAATGAAAGAACGTAACCATTGGTAATAATGTTTAACACGTTGTTTGAACATTTGTTTATTAGCCAGTCTCTTCTAAAAGAATGGAGGCAACCTCCTACTGGTAGACTGGGAGAGGCTTTTAAGGAGTCATTATGGGGAGGGGTTTCCATGCCCTCATCCCCTTGAATGGGGTCGAAAATGACCTCTGAAGCCTCTGTTGTTCGATTTCCCCCAACCTGAGGAAAACGATTGGTTACTGCTTTGGGAGGAATTGCCCCCATAGGGGCATTTCCTGTAGAAACCTCTTTTCTTATTGTGGTGTGGACCACAGAAGGGATTATTTTGATAGGGTCCAAAACCCTGTGAATCTTTAGGGGTGCCTTTTTTAAGGAGGAAGTCTTCTCCATCCTTCACTAACTGTGATTTAAACTCCAGAATCCCCAAAATGTGGTTGAAGGAGGGTCATCTCAGCCTCACGTCTTAGCAGGCCAGTACGGTTGTCCATGGTATACAACTCCCTCTGGAGAATATGGGCTAAGGATTTGATTAGGCAGGCTATAGCTCTCTGTTGAATAAGGTTTTCTCTTATCCAACATTTCAAAATAGTCACAGGCATTTTTATAGCCACGCCTGGCAGCTTTTTCTGGCTTGGCACCTTTCTGAATCTGGCTTTTAACCCTTTTGAAGGTAGACTTAAGACTGTCCTGACACTTCTCCATAGAAGTGTTACAAGTGGTAGCCGCAAAGTTGATGATAGAGAGATTCTGCGTAGCTTGGTCATCAAGTTTCTTAAGAACTTGTAGGGGAACCTTGCTCATAGGGCCCCCAAAGGGTTTAGGAGAAATACAGATCTTGGCAAAATCTGAATTAAGCTCCTGTAGTTTGTCTGGCTGTCCCACCTTGTACCATTTTGCTGTTGAAGCAGGGGGTTTTACATATTTACCCTCAGGTAAATTAGAGGCTAGGAAGTTCTGCTCAATTTTCTCAAAGGCATCTTTGAGATATAGACTTAAAGGGAGCTTAGCTGAAGGGCCCTTGGCCTAAGCTCCTGTTGGTCTTTTGTATTGTCCAAGCCCAAATCTACCTCCGCTTTGGAGGCTTTTTCATGGATTGCATTTCCTCTCTAGGAGATTTGATAGCCTAGCTCCACCATTTGAAAGACCCCCAATTGTTGTTAAGAGTTGGATGTTGAATTGATTACCCAGGGATTTTTCTAGTTTGCTTTCTATCTTATATTGTAAAGCTGTGCCTGGTGTGGGTGGGACAGGTGTCCTTAAAGACAAAGACTAAAAATAGCATCAGAGATGCCCGTACTCCACAGCCTAGGGAAATATTTTCAACACCATGAGATACAGAAGCACTGTACCAGTACAAAGTTCAGGATACTTTCAGAGCACTGTCAGTTATATAAAGTTCCAAAAAATGTTTAAATGCAGAAAATAATGTTTAAAAGAAAGATAATGCATGTAAAGATGAAGTATTAAAACAAGTCAATTCAATAACAAGATGACAGCATTAATCAGTAAACTAAAATTCAACATTCTTTATCTACATCTGCATGGCTGAATTATGGTTTAGATGTTTTGAATATTACCATGCATACAGAAGTGGTAATACATTTAATGAACGCTTATGTATGGTGTTGGAGCAAAATCTGTGGCTCACTTGATGAAATTCTATCTCTTACAATGGGAAGTTATGAAAGTAAAATTCTTAATAAATTCTAATATGAATTAACAGTGCTTAATCTGCATCAAAAGACAGACCCAAAGGTGCAACAAGATTTTAAAGGTCAAGGTCACTACGACAAGGTCAAATTAAGGTCACACCATGATAATACACGCCTATGGCCCCTGACCAATGTCCCTACCAAGTATCAACTTCCTACACCTTACGGTTTCCGAGATATAGCCCGGACAAGATTTTATAGGTCAAGGTCACTACGGCAAGGTCAAATCAAGGTTAGATCATGACGTTGCACAACTACACCTCCTAACCAATGTCTCTACTAAGTATAAACTTCCTACACCTTACGGTTTCTGAGATGTAGCCTGGACAAGATTTTATAGGTCAAGATCACTACAGCAAGGTCAAATCCTGATCAGACCATGACATTGCACACCTACACCCCCTAACCAATGTCCCTGCCAAATATCAACTTCCTACACCTTACAGTTTCCGAAATATAGCCCGGACAAGATTTTATAGGTCAAGGTCACTACGGCAAGGTCAAAGGTCAAATCAAGGTCACACCATGACGTTGCACACCTACACCCCTAACCAATGTCCCTACCAAGTATCAACTTCCTACACCTTACGGTTTCTGAGATATAGCCCGGACAAGATTTTATAGGTCAATGTCACTACGGCAAGGTCAAAGGTCAAATCAAGGTCACACCATGATGCTGCACAACTACGCCCCCTAACCAATATCCCTACCAAGTATCAACTTCCTACACCTTACAGTTTCCGAGATATAGCCTGGACAAGATTTTATAGGTCAATGTCACTACGGCAAGGTCAAAGGTCAAATCAAGGTCAGACCATGACGTTGCACAACTACACCCCCCTAACCAATGTCCCTACCAAGTATCAACTTCCTACACCTTACGGTTTCTGAGATATAGCCCGGACAAGATTTTATAGGTCAAGGTCACTACGGAAAGGCTAAAGGTCAAATCAAGGTCACACCATGACGTTGCACACCTACACCCCCTAACCAATGTCCCTACCAAATATCAACTTCCTATACCTTACAGTTTCTGAGATGCAGCCCATACAAACTTTTTCCCGCCCCCCTTAAGGGCTGTGGGGTAAAAACGTAAGGGTTGGGAGCATGGAGAAGATGAAAATAAATTTTCTGCAGCACCCTCCAGTTCATCATCTTTAGATGTATCACAGGTATCGGACGCTTTTTGCTTCCTCACATATCTATGTGTTTTATTTTAATAAGCTGTTCATCAGTAAAAGCAGAGCAAATATTGTATAGCTTTTCATTGGTTACACAAGGGTCATTCCCTTTACCAGGGGCCGTATTCATAAAGAGATCTTAAGTCTGAGACAAAAAATAGTCTCAGCTTGAGATTTGGTCTCAGCTGAGACCAAGTCTCAACTTTTTATTCACAAACAGGTTCTCAGCTGAGACCAAGCTGAGACCAGTCTCAAGTCTTTCCAATGTAAACAAACCATAAACTTGCAAATATATCCAACATTTTTTTAAAAGATCAATACTTTTGTGTTTTAATTCTTAACAAAAATTATACTGTCCATTTAAATAAAAAATAAATAGAAAATTGTGTCAACTGTTTTTTATTTTTCATGTCACATGATCCACTTCTTTGTTGCTATGCAGTCAGAAAACTCTGTTGAAAATTGTCTCAAAGTAAGGTACTCTTGACGCAAAAATTTGTGCTATCAGTTGTTACAAAAATTTAGGCCAAGTAGTATATATGTTGTAAATGATTTCTACTTTACACTAGAGATTGCGTCTCGACGCAGTGTATCCCCGGACGGGACATAGTTAAGGCGTGAATGTGTCGGGCTTGAGCCTGTTTCCTGGAGCACCAGGTCAGGATTCTCCATAGTACCAGATTACTTCCAAAAGCTAATCACTAGTTGTTTCACTTATATCTGTCTTTAAAAATTACATTTCATGGATCCAGAAGATCCATATAGTGATCCGGATCGCTTCCAAAACTCACTTCATTTCATCCTTTTACCTTTTCAGACATATTCTAAAAATTTCATCGAAATCCATCCATAAGTTTTTGAGTTATCTTGTACACAGACACATCTGGCAGCCTGGATCCACATGATCCAGACAGTGATCCAGATTACTCCCAAAATCTAATCACTTGTTCTTTGTCCCATTTAAGACATTTCCTGAAAATTTCATAAAAATCCACTCATGACTTTCTGAGCTATTTGTCTTTAAAAATTACATTCACGGATCCAGAAGATACAGATAGTGGTCCAGATCACTCGCAAAATTGAACCATTTCTTCCTTTTACCACTGCTTCCTTTTACCATTTGTAACATATCCTGAAAATAGTAAAATCCATTCCAAGATTATGTGCAAGCCTGGATCCAGATGGTCCAGATCACTCCAAAAATGTAATCACTTGTTCCTTGTACCATTTAGGCCATTTGCTGAAACAATCCATCCATAACTTTTTGAGGTATCTGTCTTAAAAAATTACATTTCATGGATCCAGAAGATCCATATAGTGATCCGGATCACTTCCAAAATTCAATCATTTCATCCTTTTACCACTTCTTCCTTTTACTATTTGTAACATAGCCTAAAAATATCATCAAAATTCATCGTAAAATCATGTTGCAGGCTCGATCCAGATGATCCAGACGGTGATCCAGATCATTCCACAAGTATAATCACTTGTTCCTTGTACCATTTAGGTCATTTGCTGAAAATGTCATCACAATCCATCCATAACTTTTTGAGGTATGTCTTATTACATTTCACGGATCCAGAAGATCCATACAGTGATCCGGATCACTTCCAAAATTCAGTTATTTCATCCTTTTACCTTTTCAGACATATCCTGAAAATTTCATCAAAATCCGTCCATAAGTTTTTTTGCTACAATGTACACAAACACATCTGGCAACCTGGATCCAGATGATCCAGACAGTGATCCAGATCACTCCCCAAATCTAATCACTTGTTCCTCGCACCATTTAGGTCATTTGCTGAAAATGTCATCACAATCCATCCATAACTTTTTGAGGTATCTGTCTTATTACATTTCATGGATCCAGAAGATCCATATAGTGATCCGGATCACTTCCATAATTCAGCCATTTCATCCTTTTACCTTTTCAGACATATCCTGAAAATTTCATCAAAATCCGTCAATAAGTTTTTTTGCTACAATGTACACAAACACATCTGGCAACCTGGATCCAGATGATCCAGACAGTGATCCAGATCACTCCCCAAATCTAATCACTTGTTCCTCGCACCATTTAGGTCATTTGCTGAAAATGTCATCACAATCCATCCATAACTTTTTGAGGTATCTGTCTTATTACATTTCATGGATCCAGAAGATCCATATAGTGATCCGGATCACTTTTAAAATTCAGCCATTTCATCCTTTTACCTTTTCAGACATATCCTGAAAATTTCATCAAAATCCGTCCATAAGTTTTTTAGCTACAATGTACACAAACACATCTGCAACCTGGATCCAGATGATCCAGACAGTGATCCAGATCATTCCCCAAATCTAATCACTTGTTCCTCGCACCATTTAGGCCATTTGCTGAAAATGTCATCACAATCCATCCATAACTTTTTGAGGTATCTGTCTTTAAAAATTACATTTCATGGATCCAGAAGATCCATATAGTGATCTGGATCACTTCTAAAACTCAACCATTTCATCTTTTTACCTTTTCAGACATATCCTGAATATTTCATCAAAGTCCGTTCATAAGTTTTTGAGCTATATTGTACACAAACACATCTGGCAGTCTGGATCCAGATGATCCAGACAGTGATCCGGATCACTCCCAAAATCTAATCACTTGTTCCTCGTCCCAATAAGGACATCTCCTGAAAATTTCATCAAAATGCACCCATAACTTTTTGAGCTATCTGTGTTTAAAAATTAAATTTCATGGATCCAGAAGATCCAGACAGTGATCCGGATCACTCCCAAAATTTAATCACATCTTCCTTTTACCAATTTGGACATATCCTGAAAATTTTATCAAAATCCGTCTGTCAGTTTTTGAGTTATCTTGTTTACAAACAAACAAACAAATAGAGGGCCCAAAATGACCCTCGGTCAGGTACTTTGGCGGTCAGTGGATGACCTTCAACGAAGATCTGTAACCGGTCAGCCTGGATGCTGGTACTCTGTCATGTACTCAACCTCAAAAGCCATTTTCAATAGTTTCCACGCAATGTAGTCAGCATTAAGTGTGAAAATATCTCCAAATATGCCAAAAATGACCCTTGGTCAGGTACTTTGGCGGTCAGTGGATGACCTTAAATGAAGATCTGTAACCAGTAAACCTGGATGGCAGAAGTCCATCATGTAGTCAACCTCCAAAGCCATTTTCAATAGTTTCCATGCAATATAGTCAGCGTTAAGTGTGAAAATATCTCCAAAAAGGCCAAAAATGCCCCTCGGTCAAGTACTTTGGCGGTCAGTGGATGACCTTCAATGAAAAGCTTCAAGGTCAAATTTCTGCATGCTTATAGAGGACATATATATGTATTATATATACCAGCCATAGGATGATCTAACTTTCTGTCTTGGAGAACTGGGCCAAAATGTGCAAAAATGGCCAAAATCTGACCTTTAAGTGGCCACCAGTGACCTTGAGATTGAAGGTCAAGGTCACAAAACAATAGCGTTCGTGGCATTGCCCATATATACCCACATACCAAATTTGAAAGTTCTAACTAAAATATTTTTTAAGTTATCGCGTCCAAAAGGAAATCTCTGCGGCGGCGGCGGCGGCGGCGGTGTGACCGTACTGAATCCTAAGTATCCCCGACTTTCGTCCGGGGATACAATTAAGCCATAAAAAATAAAAATATGAATCTCAGTTAAGATGAAATAATGCTTGAGACTTTGAACAAAATATTTAAGACAACTATGTACCAGTCTTAAGTTTGAGACCAAATCTGAGACTAAATTTGGTCTCAACTGTTTTATGAATAGCTAACAAGTCTGAGACCAAAAGTGGTCTCAGACTTGAGACCAAAACTTAAGACTTGAGACAAAATTTGGTCTCAGCAGGTTTTATGAATACCGGCCCTGCTTCTCTGCAAGATGGACAGTTGTTATGTGTATCAAAAGCGAAGCAAAAATGTCTGTATTTAGATGATCTGGGCTTGTAAGAACTCATTCGGTGGGAAGACTTTTTACAGCAATAAATCCAAGCAGTACGTACCGGAACTCTCACAACAATGACAAAGTAAGGAAATACTTATCCTGCAGAATTCAAAGTTTAACAGAATAAGCTACGATATATAATAAATAGCTGAATATGAACATCCAGTAATATGTATATCCTGAGAAAACAGTGAAATAAAATAAGCTTATTTGAACGCTTGCTGGTCATGCAGCTGACGAGAAAAAGGACGATAAACGGGAATACACTGCTCAGTCCTAGGAACTATCCCATTTCAACCCCTCAAATCTGAGGGAAGGCTTATCTGCTCCCCCACTGCAAGTGTTTATGTTATCTGAAGACCATGTAATTAATAGCCCATCATCTGCATGTTTCTTGTGGTTGTAAATGACTGCTCTCTCATACAAAATGTGTTGCTGGTACTGGGAGAAAGCAAGTATACTTATGAAACCACATTTAGTTGTTGAATAAGTGTATATAAAAACAAGCATGTACAGTGTTTCTAGCTTTTTCATTCACTATGTGATGAATGACTTGTAGTTTTATTGTTACACACATTTATTATCTCCACCAAGGAGGTATTGTTTTCATGACCATTTGTTTGTCAGCAGGATTACACAAGTACTAATGCTTCGACCTTCCTTTAAAATGTCAAAAGCTGGGTCATGGTCTAACTTAGATTCCATTAAATTATCAGGCCTGGATGTTTCTTAATTATTTTTATGAATTTTTAGGCGGGTTGCGTGTAACCAACCCGCCTGTTAGATTGATGTGTCCAACGTCCGTCCACATTTTTCGTTTCCGGACTCTAATTTAAAAACGGCTTGACCAATCAAATTCAAACTTGACAGGGAGATAGATCACCATCATAGCTAGGTTTCTTTCGAAATTGGTGTAAATCCGTCTGTTTGTTTGTCTGTTTTTTGTCCGTTTGTCTGTCCATCCATCTGTTCGTCCACATTTTTGTTTCCGGACTCTATCTCAAAAAACAGTTTGTCCAATCGAATTCACACTTGACAGGGACATAGATCACCATCATAGCTAGGTTCCTTTTGAAATTGGTGTTAATCCATCTGTTTGTTTGTCCGTTTTTTGTCCGTTTGTCTGTCCATCCATCTGTCCGTCCATATTTTTGTTTCCGGACTCTAACTTGAAAATGGTTTGTCCAATCGAATTCAAACTTGACAGGGGCATAAATCACCATTATAGCTAGGTTCCTTTCGATATTGGTGTAATTCCGTCTGTTCGTTTGTCCGTTTTTTGTCCGTTTGTCTGTCCATCCATATGTCCGTCCACATTTTCGTTTCCGGGCTCTAACCCCAAAACTGTTTTTCCAATCGAATTCAAACTTGACAGGGACATAGATCACCATCATGACTAGGTTTCTTTCGAAATTGGTGTAATTCTATTCTTCGTTTGTATGTTTTTTGTACATTCATCTGTTCATCAACATTTCTGTTTCTGGACTCTAACTCGAAAACGCGGTGTCGAATCAAATTCAAACTTGACAGGGAGATAGATCACCATCATAGCCACTGGTTCCTTTCGAAATTAGTGTAATTCCATCTGTTCATTAACATTTCCGTTTCTGGACTCTAACTCAAAAACGCTTTGTCCAATCGAATTCAAACTTGACAGGGACATAGATCACCATCATAGCTAGGTTCCTGTCGAAATTGGTGTAATTCTATTGCTCGTTTGTATGTTTTTTGTACATTTGTCTGTTCATCAACATTCTTGTTTCCGAACTCTAACTCAAAAACGCTGTGTCCAATCAAATTCAAACTCGACAGGGAGATAGATCACCATCATAGCTAGGTTCCTTTTGAAATTGGTGTAATTTCATCTGTTCGTTTGTTCGTCAACATTTCCGTTTCCGGACTCTAACTCGAAAACGCTTTGTCCAATCGAATTCAAACTTGACAGGGAGATACATCACCATCATAGCTAAGTAGCTTTCGAAAAAATTGGTGTAAATCCATCCTTTCGTTTGTCCATTTATAGCATAGATACAATTATGTAACCTAGATTACAAGTTTTACATTTCTTAGCACGTCTAACACATTCACTTTAACTGGGTGACCTAACATTTCTTTCCTTGTTTCTAAATGTAGTTACAGCAATTGCTAACCTTATTGCTGCCTGCGCGATCCGCCTTTTGGGGCATCTTTGACCCTCTTGTTAAAATAATTTTTAATGCATTAAAATTCAAAAATTCATGCAGTAAATCACTTATAACTTGAAACGCATTGTATTTAGAGCATTTTGTTAAAATATGTTGTTCACCTACTTTCTCCATAGCTACAACATGGTGAGTAACTTGGGAGTCTATCCCAATAGCTAAGTAAGTAATAGCTACTTTCTGACTTTTCAGTACCTTCCATAATGAGTAAAACTAGAGGAATGCTTTTGCTAACAAAAGCGAAGCGTCCCTTAAAGTTTAAAATGCTTTGTGGTTTTAATAAGCATGCTGTAAAGCTAAGAATGCACAAAGCTGCACCGTATGCTTTCCCAATACCTCTTAATACATTCTGAAGCTATAAAAGCAATGATAAAGGAGATATAAGGCAAAAACTCCAAAGCAGCTATTTATGACCCCAGTTTGGCCCATAAGGGAGGGTCGGGGGGTAAAACTGACCGGCTATTTAGACTCTCCACATATGCTTTCCCAACACCTCTTAATACATTCTGAAGGTCTAAAAGCAACAATAAAGGAGATATAAGGCAAAACTCCAAAGCAACTATTTTATAACCCCAGTTTGACCCATAAGGGGGGGTCGGGGGATAAAACTGACCGGCTATTTAGACTCTCCATATATGCTTTCCCAATACCTCGTAATACATTCTGAAGCTATAAAAGCAACAATAAAGAAGATAAAGGCAAAAACTCAAAATCGGCTATTTTATGACCCCAGTTTGACCCATAAGGGGGGGTCGAGGGGTAAAACTGACCGGCTATTTAGACTCTCCATATATGCTTTCCCAATACCTCTTAATACATTCTGAAGCTATAAAAGCAACAATAAAGGAGATATAAGGCAAAAACTCAAAATCGGCTATTTTATGACCCCAGTTTGACCCATAAGGGGGGGTCGGGGGGTTAAACTGACCGGCTATTTAGACTCTCCATATATGCTTTCCCAATACCTCTTAATACATTCTGAAGCTATAAAAGCAACAATAAAGGAGATATAAGGCAAAAACTCAAAATCAGCTATTTTATGACCCCAGTTTGACCCATAAAGGGGGGCCGTGGGGTAAAACTGACCGGCTATTTAGACTCTCCACATATGGTTTCCTATTACCTCCCAGTACATTTTATAGCTCTAAATGCAATACTTAAGAAGATAATAGGGGGGTTGGCCTAAATTTAAGGCTTTCAGATTGGAAGGTGTCAGAAAATCACTCATAAACGAGACATTTTTCAAGGGATTGCTCCCAAAATCTAATCAGCTCGCGTTTTCGATAGTATGAACAGGTGTGTCAAATTATAAGGCTCTGTAGGAAGTAGTTTTTCCTGAACTGTGATGACGGGGGTGTACTTCAAAAAATAGTTTTTGATCATGTGACCTTCATAAAGGTCAAAGGTCAAATTTAAGCATGCAGAAAAATTTTCCCACGCCTAAGGTATATAACTGCCAACTATGGTTTGAAACCTTCTAATAATAAGGGAGATATTCAAGGGAGACCATAATGCGGCGGCGGCGGTGGCGGCGGCGAGGAAACTGAGGCGAAAACAAATAAGCGCCCTTTCAGTGACGCTTAATTACTTGTAACTTGAAAAATATTGCATTTGTAGCATTTTGTTGAAATGTGTTATTCACCTTCTTTTGGATCAGCTACAACATAGTACAACTGCAGACTTGTAGCTCATTGCACAGCTGAGCAATAGCTACTTTGAGGTTCTCAGTATTGAGTAAATCACACATTACTTGAAAACTATTGCATATACAGTATTTTGTTTAAATATGATGTTCACCCACTTTTGAGTCAGCTGTAACATAGTAAAATTGTAGACTTGTTGCCCATTGCATAGCTGAGCAATAGTTACTTTGAGGTTATCACTGTTGAGTAAATTACTTGTAACTTGAGATAACAGTTGATTTTTCCAATCCTAAGTCAGTCCTATTACACTTGTTTCAATCGTTTTACAATCGTTAACATGTCAGTCGTAAACCTTTTTCCCCAGGCAGCAATTTCAAAAGGATTGAGTTTTAGCCAATCAGATTGTGTGTACAAATGTTGAAATGAAAAAGGAGTGTCCGATTGTCAAAAGAAGCCATCCCAAAGGCAACTAGACCGATGCATCAGAGAACCGATGCAAATTTGTATCCACCGAAAAGACAACTCACCAAAGCCAGTGGACCATTGTTTGACTTTGAAGGAGGGGCCCAAGGTCAAATCTGAAAACATCAGAAGATTCCCAGCCCATGACCTCCTATAAGTTGGTTTCATATTGCAAACCTCTAGGACCAATAATAAGCCAGTTATCAGCACTTTTAAGTTTGGCTATTGTCATTTGATCTTGAAGGAGGGCCCAAGGTCAAATCTGAGCACATCAAAAGATTCCTAGCCAATGATTTCCTATAGGTTGGTTTCACTTTACAAACCTCTAGCACCAAAAATAAGCAAGTTATAAGCACTTTAGGTTTGGATATCCTCGTTTGACCTTGAAGGAGGGATCCAAGATCAAATCTGACCACACCAAAAGATTCCCAGCCCATGACCTCCTATAAGTTGGTTTCATATTGCAAACCTCTAGGACCAATAATAAGCCAGTTATCAGCACATTTAAGTTTGGCTATTGTCGTTTGACCTTGAAGGAGGGGCCCAAGGTCAAATCTGAGCACATCAAAAGATTTCCAGCCCATGATTTCATATAAGTTGATTTACCATCCCAAACCTGTATGACCAATAATAAGCGAGTTATATGCACTTTTAGGTTTGGGTATCTTCATTCGACCTTGAAGGAGGGGGCCAAGGTCAAATCTGACCACATCAAAAGATTCTCAGCCCATGATTTCCTATATGTTGGTTTACCATCCCAAACCTGTACGACCAATAATAAGCGAGTTATAAGCACTTTTAAGTTTGGCTATCCTCATTTGACCTTGAAGGAGGGGTCCAAGGTCAAATCTGACCACATCAAAAGATTCCCAGCCCATGATTTCCTATAGGTTGGTTTACCATCACAAAACTCTAGGACCAATAATAAGGGAGATATAAGCACTTTTTATGACTGACAAAGAAACGCCTGTGGCGGCCATCTTGTTTTTCAAAATGAGGCCAAAAATATTTCCAGTCAAGATTTTGTAATGAGGCACATACCCTGCGAATTTGAGATCTCTACCTATAATACCCTTTGCTCTAGAAGGCCACCAAATATCCTTGCTGAAAGTCGAAAAATTGCCCGTGGTGGCCATCTTGTTTTTCAAAATGAGGCCAAAAATATTCCCAGGCATAACGGTGAAATCTCTCTACACACTGCGGCAGCAGCATAACGAAGTGAAATCCATAGTATAGCATCCGGTGGATACAAATATTGGGATTGCAATGAATAGGATTGTAATGCGATTGACTTAGGATTAAACAGATTGGCTTGTGATTATTGCAATGAATTTGACCTGCCTGTGACCCCAATATATAGGAATCCAGTTTAATCATAGTTGCACATTGTTTAATCTTTGCAACAGTAGGGGGGGGCTCATATATGTGTCAGACATTTCCGTTTCCACGAATTTGTAATCGTAAATTGATCAGAAGTCAATCTTTTGCAATCGTAATTTGTTCTTTTACAATTACATTCACTGTAAGTTGAACCTTACACATTTGCATGGATTGGACATCAATCTTATTAAGAATTGCAAGTAAATCTTTCAAATGATAACTCAATCTTTGCAATAGTAAATCAGTCTTTTGTCTTTTTCTTTCTTTGTTTGTGTTAGCTGGATTATGCTGCTTGGATATTCATGAAAAAATTTTAACATTGGTCCAGGTCCAACTTAGATCCCCGTAAATTTTGATATGATCAAGATCACAAAGCTTTTCATGGTACTTTGCCATGTCAGCCTGGGGATACACTGGATCAAATCAATGCATTTTCTAGTTGTATATTACATGCCTTGGCTGAGGTTTGTGTTCTCTGAGTGCTCTTATTTACATTGCAACATGCTAGTGACAAATGGACCAACATTGCTCTATCTGTGTATAACACAATGCATTCCTATGAGCACTAATTAAATTTGGTTCAAGGATAAAAACTTTTCACTGTCATTAATTAAGATCTTCCCGAGAATCTTCCGGGCTAGGCACATTTTCTTAAGTTCAAATTTGCATCCTATCATCTGTGAATGACCCACCCTCCCACCCCACCCCCTCAAAAAAAAAAAAAAAAAAGTGAGTAAAGAAAATATTACATCCTTAACCACTGCACAAATTTATCTATTCCTTAAATTAAAAATTGCCCCAAATGTTTTATACGACTTTGTTTAATCAAGCTTCAAACTAAAAAGCTTGCATGGCTGCAGAAAGATCAAATGATACATGAAATACTCCTGTACACAACCTTATAAAAAAGGCTATTTAGTGTGGTGTACTATGTGAAATACTGGATTACAGTTAGACAAGAAAACCCAGATGTGAAATCATTTGTGGTTTGTGGCAATTTATTATCAGCACCCTACCTAGTTAAAATAAACACAGTAAGAGGGGGAGCAGATAGACCTTCCCTCAGATCTGAGGGACTTGGATGGTATAATTCCGAGGACTGTGCTGTGGTACACTCTCAGAACAGGGGGATTCGGTCAACACTAAACGTCTATTTTTCTAGGACATTGACCAGATGCCTGCGGCCTCCCGAGATAGCATTCAGTTCCACAAGGTAACCTATTGTAGGATAATAAAATGGCTATTTCCTGGAAACCAAAAGGTTTACCTCCATTTTGGATGTAACGTCATGTGATCTGGTAAGAATTTCGGACAAAGGTCAAGATATGGCAAAGAATATGTGATGATTCCAAGAACAATGAGTAATGAATGAGGAATATCGTAATTATGATAATTAAGAGGCCATTAGAATATGTGAATAAATGCACTGGGGAAATGATTATTTCCAAAGACAAACCTACATTTCAGTACCATGTGACCTGTTGAGCAATATTACAAAAGTTAACCAATATTCCATAAAACAGGCAATAAAACACCAGACATCAAGGAAAATCAAAAATAAAATGGAGTAATTGTGGAGAAACAGAATAAAAGTACTTACAGAGCACCAAGTATGTGTAATTGCTGGTATTTAAATGAGATAACAAAATGCTAGTTGATTGTTCAACTGCCACAAAAAAAAGAACTTGTCTTGTAGTTATGTGCATGACAGAGTGAACTGGGTCATCAGGGGTCAAAGGGTAGCAGGCAGATAGGTTTAATTAGGTTTTCCCCATATAGATTAAATTCTATGTATGGTGTATTTATTTGGTGTATGTATGTGACTGAACTCCTAGCCATCCTTAATCCAAGTGTTTTGTATGGCAGGACTATTATAATTTTGGTCCAAAAGCTCCCAAAATCTTGGTTTGAGACTTCTTGAGGATTAAAATGTATGTGAAATCACACCCACCTTGAGTAGATAGTTTTGCAGAGGGGTACAGATAAGTGAATGAACCTCAAAAATTCTTTTCATGCAACCTTGAGCAAGGTCAAATGAAAGCATGTGAAAAAGCTTTCCTACGCCAATAATACATGAAAACAATGGTTGAAAAGCAGCCTTAAGAAGGAAGATAATGTAGACCATAATGTAGTAGTGGTGGCAAGGAAAAAACAAATAAGCACCTTTTCAGGAATGCTTAATTGACAGATCTGGTGATGTATAAAATTTAATACATCCACAAAGATATACATTTTTTGATTCAATTTTTGTTTCAATCCAGGGGATAGAGTGTGACTTGGTGGAGTTCATAAAAATATTTTCAAACACATATGTCTTTTGTTTATTGTCCAAAATTTAGTTGTAATTCACAATTGTCTCTGTTTCCTCTTGTAATCTGTGGTTTCTTCAGTGTTTACCTTTTAAGACTGATAAAAAACTCTAAGAATAAGAATGCCAGAATGCTCAAGAACCAATAGAAATATAGTATATAAAGGATGCACTTTGCTCTGGTTCAAACAAAGATAAGAAAGACATAACCTGTGGTCTTACTGGCAACGTAATAGCAAACTATGAATAAATTCAGTCTCTATAAGTGTATTTAATTTAAATAAAATAACGCCATTTGAGGTTAACTTTATTTTTGACCAAAGAATGACTGATTAAGTAAATAAAAGTCCAGTGATTGTTTGATACAATGATTTTAATAAGTTAGTACCATTCAGAAACATCTAAACTAAATTCAACAACTGATAAAAAAAATCTGGTGATAAAAATATCACCAGATAATAACCTTAAACACACTAATAACAAATAGAATAAAATTTGTAAAGGCTATATCCCCAGCTAATCACACACTAGGCCTGATTCTACTGACCCCAAGAACACCTTCTAAATTTGTATACACTCAAACATACATTAAGTATAATGCTGACTTTTATTAAATTATAACATATATTTTAAATAGCATGAAAAATCCTCTGATATAGTAACTTTAAGCAACACTTAAGTTTTCGTACAATTTTCTTACTGTTATTTTTGAACAATCAGAATAAACCATTAATCATTCTAATGTATTCTATTCAATGCCAGCAATATTTGGTTATCCAATGGGTAATTATTTGCAAAGAAATAGCGAAGTTAAACATATTTCAGAAGAGTACCATTGAAATAATAAAAAAAAAGACATCATTGCCCAAGCAATTACACATTGATAACGTAGAAAGAAAACTATCATCTAGACATAAACTACATACACAGTTCATATTAAAGTATTTTTGGAGGTTTCCCTTTTGTTCATATTTTTAAGAACACTACACCTTTGACATAATGATATATGATGCTAATAGTTATGGTAAAAATATCCCTTAGATAATCAAACCCTTATAAGGAAAGGTAAACTGGGTGACAATCATAAAGTGGGTTGATTTTGCAAGAAAGATTGAGTCTCACACCTTAAATATTATTTGAAAATATGAAAATTGAGACTAAGATATTTGACAAAGATTTTATTTTAGTTTAAGCCAATCTACATATTGATGCTATGGAATTTTACTGGTAAAGTAAAATCCACTAAACAATTAGACTATGTTCCGAAAATATAAAACAAACAAAGCTATAAAATGTTTATGTTGAAACTTAGGTACTCCTGAAGTAATATGGGATTTTACTGGTAAAATAAAATCCACTGAGCATTTAGTAAGTTCTAAAAGTAAAAATAAACAAAACTATGTGATGTTTATGTTGAAACCTCAGTACTCCTTCTCACAGAGCTTCCACCACTAAGAACAGACTGGCTGTCACACAGACTATCCATTTCTCGATCACGTTTGCGATGACGGCATTCTCGCACCCCTAGGATGATCACCAAGCTTCCGACAATGCTCACAAGTGCAGCCAGTACACTGATCCCAATTATAGCACCCTCTGGGATGTTAACTGCAGCAGCAGCAACCACATTGTTGACTGGTACTTCAGGGCCAACCTAACAATAAGAAACTCTTATATATCAAATGAAGGTAATGAATAGACCACCTAACTTTTAATTGCAAGATTGTAAGATATAAATGAGATGCCTATAAACATTGAGAAAATATATTAGCATAGTCAATAATCTGCATATTGATTTAAAACACCAGACTGGTTAAACACATTAATCAACTACTCCACAGGACCTTATAAAATAAACTTAACACAAGAATTCAGTCAGATCATATTGTGTCAATAGCTTTACTGATTTGAAATGGATAAAAATTTGAACTGCACACATTATGTTGGAGTAACATATTTAATCGGCTGACACTCAGTTGCTTCAGAAAGCAGAAAACACTGATAAAAGTAGCCAGAAATAATTTTGGAAGTACTTTCCAGAAATGGAAAATATTCTATTCTATTCTATACTTTTTTAGCGCTTAATCTCTGCTAGGCAGACTCTAAGGCGCAACACCAAAAATCAAGTTTAAGAAATCATCTGTCCATAGCCATTGCCAAGTCCAGTACCACGGAGACGCCGGATAGAGTGTAAGCTAAGGTGGGAATGCCTTGTGGAAGAGATATGATTTTAACCTTTTCCTGAAACAGGTGAGAGTTGGGGCAGAACGTACCTCATTAGGCAAATGATTCCAGACTGTGGGGGGGCATCAAAAGCAAAGCTGTGGCCAAAGTGATTTTTGGATTTATGTACAGATGGACAGAATTGAGGAACCTCCAGGAACCTTTTATCTGGATGGTTGTATCTTGTACTATATCTTCCGCAACGAGTGGGCAGAAGAGGACCAAAGTAACTGGGATGACCACTGTGAAGAAACTTATAAACTAGAGTGGCTGTTTTGAAGATACAGCGAGATTCAACTGGGAGCCAATGGAGTCGTTTGAGAATAGGAGATTCCCGCGTGTATTTGTTACAGTTTGTGACAATCCTGGCAAGTGTATTTTGAATACACTGTAGTTTACTGTTACATATATTGGACACTATATTAGTACATTGTATATTACATATATTAGGCACTATATTAGTGCATTGTTTAATTTAAGCTTTATGTTTATACATTGTCATAAAAGATAATTGTGTTGTTGGTTCTTTTTGTGTGTTGATATTTAAAGTAAGGGAGTTATTGATTTTTTGTGTTTTAGTGTTTATTGATTTGTTCACAGACTGGGGGAAATCCCCCCTCAGTGGTTATGTTAGATTTGGGGAAACCCAATTACCAGTAGTTTCTAGAACTTCCTCCTTTGGCCTAGATGGCTCAAGCCTTTTTGAGTTGGTTCTGTACAATTCCAGAAGGAATCTGTGAATGTATATAAGGAATTGGTCCTGTTTAGAGCCCGTACTAACTGCTCCAGACTTCAGTAAACCTTTCCGGCTGGCTGTAGACGCCAGTGATGTGGGTGCAGGTGCAGTTTTACTGCAATGCGATAATGAAGATATTGAACATCCCATCTGCTATTTTTCAAAAAAATTTAATGTTCATCAAAAGAACTACTCTACAATAGAAAAAGAATGTTTAGCACTCATTTTGGCCATCCAGCATTTTGACATAAGACTGCATATTGAGACTGGACAGACTTCTGAAGAGAGAGTTGCAGTAATCAAGGCGACTGCTCACCAAGGCATTAGCTGCCAGGATAGCAGCCTCATCAGCCAAGTGCTTTCTAACCCGCCTGAGATCACGAATTTGAATGAAGCATGTCTTACAAATATTGCGGACATGGTTAGCAAAGGAAAAATTAGCATCAAACCAGACATCAAGGTTCTTAACAACAACTGCAGGATGCATGAAATTACCAAATATCTTAACTGGGAGATAGGGATCTAATTTCTTGAGTTGTGCATGGGATCCAAAGATGATAAACTCTGTTTTGTCAGGATTTAGTTTGAGCATACTTGACGACATCCATTTTTGAACATCCAGAAGACAAGAATTCAGATTGTTAAAAGCCAGGGCTGCATTTTTGTGAGAGATATGAATAAACAACTGCGTGTCGTCTGCATAAAAGTGGTATTTGATGTCAGGATGCGTTCCAATAACCTTACTCAAAGGAGTGGTGTATAAGGAGAACAGCAGAGGACCAAGGACGGAGCCTTGTGGTACTCCAAACAACAGCTCATGCAAATCAGAGAGGGTTGACCTAATTTTAATTGCCTGGAAACGGTGGCTGAGATAGGACGTGAACCACTTCAAGGCTGTGCCAGACACACCAAACCATGATTTAAGACAATTAAGAAGAGTCGGGTGGTCAATTGTGTCGAACGCAGCTGACAGATCCAGTAAGACCAATGCAGTAGGCTCGCCCCGTGATAGTGAGAGATGGATCTCATTTTTGATAAGCAGCAGGGCGGTTTCTGTGGAGTGACCACTTTTGTATGCAGATTGCCTAGGATTATCAAGATTGTTACTATTGATATGTTGCATGAGCTGTTTAACAACTACACGCTCCACCAATTTTGACATGAAATATAGTCCTGATACCGGTCGATAATTTTGCAAATCCTCATTTGGAAGTGATGCTTTCTTAATGAGAGGAGTGACAACTGCCTTCTTGAATTTTTGAGGAAACACACCCTCAGCCAATGACAGATTGACAAGTTTTGTAATTGACGGGAATAAAATTTCCACACAATCTTTCAAAAGAAAAGTAGGGACTGGATCTAAAAGACATGATTTTGTAGGGGAATTTTTGATGATTTTTAGTACCTCGTCCTCCGAGACCTCATTGAAGGAAGGTAGGTTGGGAGGTGTACACATGGGTGATATGACTGTTGCCGAAGAGGCTGTGAACATATCACGAATCCTTTTGATTTTTTATGAAAGAAGGAAGCAAATTTGTTTGCTAAGGATTTCTCAGACTGATGAGGAGGGAGAGTACTCTCTTGACCACTATTGAGGACTTGACGAAGTGTATGCCATAACTTCTTTGGGTCACGGCTGTTATCACTAATGATGGTGCTATAGTATTCAGCCTTGTCTCTATTTATGATTGCATTGCACCGGGCAATCTGTCTGCGCAATCTACTTCTGCTCAACTGTGACCTATCCCTACGCCACATGTGCTCAAATTGACGCCTGATAGATTTGGCCCTACGGTAAGAATCTGACAGCCATCCAGCTGGTGTTTTCTTAGCTCTTCGACAAATCAATGGTGCATGCCTGTCCAACACACCACCAAGGTCACGAATATACTGGTCATACAGGTCTGCAGCCACTGTAGCAGGAGATGTGACAAAGGATGTGTTTGCAAGATCCTCACAAAAGCTCTTCATATTGATTTTATGGTACCTGCGGTAAGAAATACTGTCAACCTTCGGTACTGCAGGGCATGCAAAATCCAAATGACATTTCACCAGTGCATACATTACTGACAAAGGAGGAATCGCTTGGGCTAAGTATCAGATCCAGTGTATGACCATGCAAGTGGGTAGCTTTATTAACATTTTGGGCAAGATTAGAGGTATCTAATAGATTGAGAATTTTCTTTGGTCAATACAATCTGTGTCCACATGGACATTGAAGTCACCACAGATGATGAAGGAGGAAGTGAGAGATGACAGAAACCCACAGAAATGCAGGAAATCATCAAGAAAGACAGAGGAACATGAACCTGGGGTGCGATAGACACAAGCCATAACAAATGATTTTGAGTTAGTGACAATTGATATGACGATGTTTTCGAAAGTGGAATGTGTTGGTGCGTCAACAGTCTTAGCAGGTAAGTTTTTCTTGGAAAGGAAGCCCACTCCGCCACCGCGACCAATCGTCCGGGGCCTATGAGTGAGTTGAAATCCAGGCGGAGTTACTGACTTCAGTAGGCTGTCGGTATCAGAAATGTGAATGTGAGTTTCTGCAAGTGCCAAAATATCAAGATTATTTGAGACAATTGTGTCACAGATCAAGGGACCCTTATTCCTGATGGAACGGCAATTCACAAAGCCAAAGTTTACAGGACCTGGATTAAGGGCGATGTCACCAGATAACAACAACAGAATCAAAAGACATTTGACCCTGGCATATGCAGGAAACTTATTTGAGAAAATTTTACAGGAGTAATCCCTGATTGGGGCAGGAACACGAAGGGCACAGGGAGAGACTAAGACCTGACTTTGTTAAAGACAATATATTATATTATTAGTCAGAGTTTAAGGAACCAGTTACACGCACTAAACTTGAATTAATCTGTCATGCCCTTTTCAAAATATTGAGTATCAAGAGACAATTAAGATAAGTCATCAAAAACATGCTGATCATCTCCTACTACAACTGGCAACACAATAACTTCCAGTTGTGGATGAAATATTCTAAACTTAAATGTGTGTTACTAGAATTTAATAACATCTAACAATATAGGATCTCTTTTGGAAGGTCCAATGGTTTCAATGGCAACAGTTGTTGCCAGATATTTCAATAAAGTTAATTGGTACCAATCCATGCAGGGTTTTGAAATGTAAGCACCGAGTAAATTACAAGTCTGAGAAACCAAAAACGGCCAGTTATTAGGGCACAGTTGTTGCCAGATATTGACAAAAAGCTAATCAACTCCAGTTCCACTTGAGATGAACACATCATAATATTTGGTTAATATCTGTGCATGAATTTTGAATGTAAGCACCCACAAAACTACAATTAAAAAAAAAAAAAAAAAAAGCATCGAAGTACTGTATCAGTACAAAGATCAGGATACTTTCAGAGCACTGTCAGTTATATAAAGGTCCAAACAATGTTTAAATAGAGAAAATAATGTCTAAGAGATAGATAATGCATGTACTCTTTATCTACATTTGGCATGGCTGAAATATGGTTTAGAAGTTTTGAATAATTACCACTCATACAGAAGTGGTAATACATTCAATGAACGCTTATGTGTGGTGTTGGAGCAAAATCTGTGGCTCACTTGATGAAATTCCATCTGTTACAATGGGAAGTTGTAAAAGTAAAATTCTTAATGAATTCTAATATGACTTTAACAGTGCTTAATCTGCATCAAAAGACAGACCCAAAGGTGCAACAAGATTTTAAAGGTCAAGGTCACCACGACAAGGTCAAAGGTCAAATCAAGGTCACACTGCAGACCTACAACCTTTAACCAATGTCCCAACCAAGCATCAACTTCCTACATCTTATGGTTTTCGAGATATAGCCTGGACAAGATTTTATAGGTCAAGCTCACTACGGCAAGGTCAAATCAAGGTCGGACCATGACGCTGCACACCTACAACCCCTAACCAATGTCCCTACCAAGTATCAACTTCCTACACCTTACAGTTTCTGAGATATAGCCCTTACAAGATTTTCAAAGTCATGGTCACTGCGGCAAGGTCAAAGGTCAAATCAAGGTCAGACCATGACGTTGCACACCTACACTGACAAACCAATGTCCCTACCAAGTATCAACTTCCTACACCTTACAGTTTCTGAGATATAGCCCGGACAAGATTTTCAAAGTCAAGGTCACTGCGGCAAGGTCAAAGATCAAATCAAGGTAAGACCATGATATTGCACACCTACAACCCCTAACCAATGTCCCTACCACATATCAACTTCCTACACCTTACGGTTTCTGAGATACAGCCTGGACAAACTTTTTCCTGCCACCCGCTCGCCCGCCCGGATGCCCACCTGGACACCCGCCCATCCGGACACCATGGGTGAAAACAATATCCCGACAGCCCTTAAGGGCTGTGGGGTAAAAAAAACACAGAAAAAGTGTCACCATAGTACCAGTTGTTACCAAATATTACAACAAGGATGCAGTGGCTGGCTTTCTGCCAACCACAGAGTCGAATCTTAGGACAGCAGTGGGTGTTGAAATTTGTAAACTCTGTATTATCGCTCCCTTCCAGAGAAGTTGTTAGATTTGTGTAGCGAGATGGGTATTTGTAGTGACGTGATGTGAAAGGTTTACAAATATAAAGGGTCTGTAGATGCGCAGTTTGAAATTTGATTTTGAGGTGAGAAGACATTAATTTTCAAGCGTGGATACCCATATAATAAAATAAGTGTAAAATAAGATTATCGAACTGGTTTATTTGGTAAATATAAAACAATTTGGAAGACATAATTAAAGTGTTAGTATATGGATATTTTACAGAAGCAAACTGTAAGTATTTTAATAAAATATTCAACAATTTCATTTAAAATTAGAAAATAAATTTGCTTTTATATACGTAATCACGTGATAACTTCCAGGAAATGGAAACCCAATTACAAAAGTGCCTTTAAGTGGTTGAATGTAGAACTACGGAGTTCCATTGTCGAATGACCACCAAGTGTCACGCAGTTACTGTTAAAAACATTGTCTGCACATCATCCCATATTTTTATTGGCCATTCTAACATGACACGCTTGTGTCCGCGATTCTGATTGGTCAATTGTCGTTGTAAAACAGAGCATAACAGCACAGCCAGTTTTTCATGTGTGGGCGATAATCCCACTTCACTTTTTAAAAGTCAGATTACAAAGAGTTTGCACTACAAATTTCCATAAAACCAGTAAGAAGACAAGGAATAAATATGAAAAATGAAATGTCATGCTTCGCCTTCGTGTTACTAATATCTCTATTTGTTGTAAACCCTGCATAACCCCACGCTAGTCGTATGTTATTTCTACAATATCTAGTCACTCCATTCATTAATTTCTTTGCGGTTTATTTGTTTGACAAATGAGAAGGCTGTGGCACAAATATCTATCAAGTGATGTGATTGGTTCAGAAATACTTTTTAAATTAATTGTCAAGCTTCGATGAATTAAGTCACGTAGATGCGCAGACAACGATTTTACATTAACAGTGACTGTGTGAAAAACCAGCAGACGAATAAATATATGTACTTTAATTAGGCTTTCATGTCTAGAATTCTGCAGATGAAACCATTAAAAAAGACTCGTTCGAGTAGGTCATCACAATGGGTAACACAATAGTTTCTAGGACATACAGGACCTTACAGAAAGCCAGATGTAGTGCTAGACAAGGTTTTCACTTTATAAAATATAACTGAATAAAAGCATTAAAAATTTTCAAAATGGCAGAGTGTATACTATACATCTTAATGTACCAATATGTGAACAAATATTATGCAGAATTTGATATTAAAGGGCTTAAACGGCCGATTTAAAATCGCAGCCACAACCCAGTACATAACTCGAATCAAAGATTCGACTAAAAACATAGCTACGTCAAGTTCAGTCATTGCCAAATGTTGCCCAAACCTAATCAGCAATGAAGGGTGATACAGACAAAGCAAAGATAATATGTCCATACCCAGCAGTTTGGATACATTAATTAAAAATGTTGTAAGTTTAAACATTAAGTTTCTTTAACTATTAAGACATTGTGGTAACATTAAAATAAAGATCTTCTTTAGGCCTAAATATGTGTGCATGTTTAATTAAATGAAAACATTTCAAGTAATTACCAATTTAGATATCATTCAAACTTAAAAACTTGTACTAATTTTAAACCAAATGTAAGTTTGCAACTGTGAACAGTTTAAGGTCATCTTACAATGTAGTCTATGTTTAATGTTAGTTATATTTAGGTTTTAAATATGCTTAGAATCTATTTTGCATAATTCAATATCTTGTTGAAAAACTGCAAACTTAAAGTGAATATGTCAAGCCATTTTTGGTATACTGTGCAGAAACACAGAAAAAGTTAAATCCAATATAATTCTTTTATACAGGGGAGTTTAAGGTCACCTTAAAATAGGGCACATCCCTAAAAGCAGTTACAGCTACATGCCAGATTTAAATTGAAGCCATTTAGCCATTTTTGAGATATTGTCCAAAAATGATAAAATTTAGTCAATATAATAATATTAGTAGCAGCAGTTTAAGGTCACCTTAACACAGGGAACATCTCAATTCTCTATGACTAGTTACATTCATATTCATAATCTGCATTTCATCTATCATGCAGCTTTTGACAAACTGTGAGGAAGTTTAAAGTCATCTAGTATGTAGGTTCTGTTCAAGGTTTCTCTCATCCACAATGCTGAAATCTAGTGTACAGTATTTAGGATATTGTCCAAGAATTACTGAAATTAAAGTGACCATAATTTACTCCTTTTATGTGTTGTAAACTGTCTGAGAATGCCAGTCGTTATAATATGCACTTACAGATTCCATCAGTAGAATTCAATAGAAACTGCCTAGTTTTACATTAAGTTGTACAGAGACAAAAAGGTTTATTTTAAAGGTTGCTTATGGTTACTGGATTCTTTCATTATTAAATTTAAGTAGGCAATATGATATCATTAGTGTTGGTATAGCAGTATTATGCTCCCTTGGTAGCAATAAGGTTGAAGGAGGATATTAATGGGCAGTTATTCCCATCACAATTAGGAAATTTCACAAATTTGAAATTTTTTGGGGGGGAAGAAATCTGATGTAATTGATCAATTCATATTTTCATACCAATGCCTCAGCTCTAATGTTATCAGCTGAGAGACATGTGTGTCCACCATGTTCATTGACACACACTTCCTCTGAAAAGCACTGTTGATTGTTGAGACATTCATCCACATCTGCAAGAAAGCATACACACCGACCCACAAATTAAATATAATAATTAAACTATTCCTAAACAAGAGCACTCAGAGAGTGCATACCTGTGCCAAGGCACACAGTATAAAGTAAATGGAAAATTTGGATTATCTATTTTTTTAAATATAATAATTAAACTATTCCTAAACAAGAGCACTCAGAGAGTGCATACCTGTGCCAAGGCACACAGTATAAAGTAAATGGAAAATTTGGATTATCTATTTTTGTGTATTCAGACAGTGATCCAGAACACTCTCAAAACTTAGGATCTAAGCTGGCCCAAGACCCATAATCTGTCTTTTTACAGGAAGATCCAATGTGCAGTATTTGTGTAATCCTGCTAATAAACCAACAGATAGACAAACACAGGTCATAACAAAATACCTCCTTGGCAGTAGTAATTACACTGATAATTAGAATTTTTTACATGAGAGGTATATTCAGATTAATTTTGATTTAAATATTTTAATATACCACAAGGGAGGTTCCACCACCTGGAATTCATAATGACCTCAACATAAAATGAACTGTTTCAACCAAGGAAATCTGCAATGCTGTCCAGGTCTCAAATTAAAAAAAAGGATAAGCCAAAGTTCAGCGAAAAATCAGCTTCAACGTAGAGTAAGAAATCAAAAATTCGCCAGAAATCTAAAATTCGCCACCTCTAAAACCTTAGTTAATTCTATGATGAAAATGATGCTTTGTCTTAAACTTTGTATAATTCATTTCAAAAAACCCTGATTTACTGTACATTCAAGAAAACTTACCTGGATTCATAATTTTTATGAGCATTTTGATATGTGGTGAATTTCAGATATGTGGCGAATTATAGATTTCTTACTCTACAACCTTTGTGCTAAAACTTTTGCTAATTTTTTTGGCTCCTCTTTCACTGATCACCTTAGTGTCTACAGCCCTCGGGGCCATGTTTACAAAAGTAATCGGTAAAAGATCACTGAAAAATTAGGCAAAGTTAATCAGCAAAAAATGGATTGGGATTAGGGTTTGAATTCACAGAGAAGTGAAGCTACTTATTGATTATCTTTTGGATTAACTTAAATCTACCCAAGAAAATGGATTAAATTTTGGATTAAATATAGCTGAATCAGCTATGTTTAATCCAAAAGTTAGCTTAATTTTATGGATACTGATTTAATGCAAAGATTAGCTAATCCATTTTTCCCATGAAAGTTAATCTAATTTTTCACCTATCTTAATCTTGAACTTAATTTTAAGTGAATATGGCCCTGGCTTTATTTAAGCACATTGTGCAGGACACTCAACAACAGTCACACTAGCATTATACTAGTTTCACAAGAGCTAATGCATATAACTGTTAAATGCCTTGTCTAAGAATGTATAGAAACAACTAAGAACTATGCATAATTTTTATAATCTTACAACAACCATTTTAATTTGAGAATGTATGAGGCAATATAATAATACACAAGAATTAATCATGTGCCAAGTGAAATGGAATATTATTATTGTTGACGAGCAAAAGTCCACCTTATGGTTTTATGCCCCATCCAACAGCCAGTGCTGGCTTATACCCAGGTCGCACCTTTCCACGTGGTCATTTCTGTATGAGTCTGATTTTCTATTTCCATGACCTTGTCATTATGCTTTCAAAAAGAGCTAGACCTTATATATGCCTGGTGCATATTAAAGAATGAGCAATCCTGTATATTCATCCCACACTGCTTCATCCTTCCAACATGTACAGTTTAATGTAGCTCATAAGAGGTCATGGGAGATTTTTCAAACATTTAAAAAGTGGTCCCAAATGCTATCATATTTTGTGTTGTATTGAATGCAGGTTTGTTATTGTGACGTGACATGTTACAAGAGGCACATGGCCCCTCTGCTTGTTTGAACAGGATGCAATACTTTACAAATGGAAATTTTCTATTTTAAGTGGATATTTCTGTTATATAATCAGAAGCAGAAATAGGTTGATGTATTTTTTATAGAATTTTAAAGCCTCAACCTGAAAATCATAATCAAAAATATCAATGTTGTAGCTTTGGGCAAGTGATGGGATCCAAATTTTTCGTGTTGACCTAGTTTTCGATTTGTTGATTGGTCGACACTTGCTCCCGCTTTTTCCCAGAAGTTGCTGATGGGTTTTAAAGCTGAGAAAAAAATATCATGTGACGGGATATTTTGTTGACTTTCCTTGACCTAATGTATCAGTTTTTCGATTGGTCAAAACTCGATTCCCTTTTTCCCAGAAATTGTTCTGCTGAAATAAGCTGAGAATTTGATTATTCAGTGACCAAATAAAACACTTTTTCCGGGTTTTTTAATATTTACAGAATACATGTGGACCTTTTCTACCTATTAACTTTAAGATTATAATTACATGCACAGTTTTTCTCATTCTTAATATAATTTTTTTTATATTTGTACCTCACATCATACTGGAAATGGACTGCAAATGAGCAAAACTTAAGTAACAAAAAGAAGCTGGTGTTATGACATGTTGGAACAAAAATAATCTAAGGTTTTACTCCACAGCCCTTAAGGGCTGTCGGGATATTGTTTTCACCCATGGTGGGCGGGCGGGCTGGTGGCGGGAAGAAGTTTGTTTGGCCTGTATCTCGGAAACTGTAAGGTGTAGGAAGTTGATACTTGGTAGGGACATTGGTTAGGGGGTGTAGGTGTGCATTGTCATGGTCTGACCTTGATTTGACCTTTGACCTTGCTGTAGTGACCTTGACCTATAAAAACTTGTCCAGGCTATATCTCAGAAACCGTACAGTGTAGGAAGTTAGTATTTGGTAGGGACATTGGTTAGGGATTGTAGGTGTGCAATGTCATGACGTGACCTTGATTTGACCTTTGACCTTGCTGTAGTGACCTTGATCTATTAAATCTTGTCTGGGCTATATCTCGGCAACCATAAGGTGTAGGAAGTTGATACTTGGTAGGGACATTGGTTGGGCGGTGTAGGTGTGCAATGTCATGGCGTGACCTTGATTTCACCTTTCACCTTGCTGTAGTGACCTTGACCTATAATGCCTTGTCTGGGCTATATTTTGGAAACCATAAGGTGTAGGAAGTTGATATTTGGTAGGGACATTGGTCGGGCGTTATACGTGTGCAACGTCATGGTGTGACCTGGATTTGACCTTTGATCTTGCATATCTGATGCTATTTTCTCTCTACAGGGACATCTAATGCTGTTTTATCTCTCTTATATCTCCCTTGTATCTGTTTACTTGAATCATGGTTGTTGCACCTTTGGGTGTCTTTTGATGTAGATTAAGCACTGTTAAAGTAATATTAGAATTCTTCAACTGTTATACTTTTGCAACTTCCCATTGTAACAGATGGTATTGCATCATGTGAGCCACAGGTTTTGCCCCAACTCTACATAAAAGCATGTATTGCTACATCTGTATGTATGGGTAATATTCAAAACATTCAAACCATAATACGACCATACAAATGAATATCAAAATGGGAGAAGTCTTAAAGCTTCATAATTTTTAGTTAACTGATTTGTCCTGTTTTAATACTTAATCTTTACATGCAGTTTCTTTCTCTTAGATGTTATTTTCTCTACTTAAAAGTTATTTAGACACTGACACTGCTCTGAAAGTATCCCAATCTATGTACTGTTTCACTGCTTCTATATCTCATGGTGTTGAAAACTATTTCCCCAGGTTTTGGGGTACGGGCATCTCTGATGCTATTTTTATTTTGACAACCTAATAAAAAATATGGACACATTGATTCATAATTATTCTAATAAGTTTTTGCACAATTGTGTGTGAAGTGCATAGAGACTAGAGAAGTGTAATCCAAGTATTAACAAGATGCACTTGCAGAGATCAGAATGCTTGACTTGATGTGATCCCACTTGCGAGTGTTATAAATTAAGTATTCTATTATCGCCCATCTATTGTTTAAGTTTTAACTGTGCAGGAAGGCAGTGCATGATCGAAATACTTTTTAGCCATTTTCATGTGTGATCACTTCTGTGCAGTCCGTATTGCTAGTTGTGACAAATATCACTGCAAAGAAATAATGATGAAGTGACGTAATTAGGATGTACTACACATTGCCTATGTCACAAGAGTCCAATTCTGATTGAACAAAGATTCGTCCGAAGAAATCTTGTCACAATATTGATTTACGCCAGTGATGAAGAGAAGCAGACTTCAGTGTATATGACCAAATGAATTAAAAATAAGAAAAACTCTCTCCTGACTTTAATTTTCAATCAAATTACACCAAATCTGGAAGAATCCGTCTGTACCCGATGAAATATCTGCCCACCAAAGTTAAGCTCAATTGATGTCATAGTTTTGAGTAATAAGGGCACAATGGTGCACAGACAGAAAGACAGACACAAACTGATCGCAATAACCCTCTCCTATCGTCGAGCGTTAAATATAAATTATATATAACTATATTTATTTACATTAAAGGAAAGTCTCTTACCTTCGCATGTGATTCCATTTGCAGATAACTGGAAACCACTATTACAGCCACATTGGTGAGTTATACCATCTACTGCAATGTCTCTGTCCTCACAACGCTGAGGACATCCTCCATTCTGAACCAAGCATTCATTCATATCTGAAAACAATAATAAATTTTTAACTTTTGTCTTGTCTTGGAATAACCTTAGCTATTTCAACACAAATTTGGAAAAAAACTGAAGGACAGATGATGTTTGGATAGGGTAAAAATTGCCTTTAAATTCAAAGAGGGGAAGATAATTAAATTTAACTTTCAGCAGTGCCACAAAAGATTGTCACAGGTGGGGAATAAAATAAGTGTAATTTATTTTGGACTTATCTTTCTAATGTCAAAACAAAACTACTTTCGACAACAAAATTAAACCATATGTACATAAATTTGTAAAATATACATCAAGTATGTAATTTTGGATGTTATCTCTATATGTGGGTTCTCTTCTAATAAGATATGTTCTTGAGTCATCGTTTATTACTAAGTACCCTAACGTATAATATTATGCTTTACAGGAAACTCTATGTACCTTGACATTTCATTAATCAAATTTTCAGCATTATTCAAACCTAATATGGTGAAACTAAACATTTTTTATGTTTAATATTGAAGGGATTACTCAAACCAAGCTGTTAACATGTATCTTTTCTGTGTTTGTTATTTATTCTTATCTGCTTTTTTTATTTGATAGTTAACATTTGCATGTCATGTGTCTGCCTTACATTACAGTAATTGTAAATATGTCAATGATATGAAATAAAAAGAAAAGATATGTTCTAAAGTAATCTGGTATGGGACATCCAACAGTTTAAAGTGCAGTGATGAAGAAGTTGCAACCATGTGTTGCAACAGATCAATAAAATTAAATGTAGAATAAATAAATGAAGGCATAAAGATTGTTAAAGGATGTTCACTGCATAAACATTGCACTAAAACTACAAGGTGAGCATCTTCAGACAATTACTTTGCTAGTCACTTCTACTTACTGATACACTCTGTTCCATTGAGTGGTATGATACTACCATCTACCTCACATTGACACATGAAGCCTGCATCCAGTGTCAGACGGCAGAACAAGTTTTCAACTGAAACCAGAAGTAAATATTGAGGAATAGGATTTGAATTTGAACAATGGATTTGATTGGCTAACATTGTTTCCACAGCTCGAACAATTCACACCAACAAGAAAGTCTCTTCTGGTTCCCAAGAAGGAAGGTCACACATCTAACAAAATTATATTCTTCTTTATCTCCTTAATTTCTGATGAAATTTTGTGAATTCATTATATAAATCTAACGCAGGTGTAAGCTACTTTGAGGAAAATGCATTTTATTTATTGTATTGACAGACATCATTTGACACCTCAATCAAGAAAAATGTGCCAGGTTTTATTTGAAACAAATGGTATTCTGATGGCTACTATAACAGAAGAAAGCTTCAGCATCATGTGAAAACCAATTAACAACAAAAATCCTTCACAATCAGGGCACTGATCAGGAAGAAAATAATTTTAAACTCTTTATCAAAATGAACACAGATATAATGAAAACAATAAATAATAATATTATACTGAAGCTACTCCATGGCTATCTCTCAAGATGGAGTAAACGCATAAAATACAGCTTGACTAGAGGTATTTGAGAACTGCTGTACTAGTATCAAAGATACCTTTCTCCAAATCTAGATAATTCCAGATAATTTAGACCGTCAGAAGAAAAATGGTTTTGAACCACAGAAAATGATAATCATTAGGAGATTTCTATATAAGCTATATAATGTAACAAGGATACTAATCTTTCACTTGTGAATTATACAACCTTTTATAAAGAAATTTTGAAGGAAATTTATCTCCCCATATTGTTAGGTTATAGTTTATATTTACTTTTGGTATGATGTATTAAATTCAGTACAAAGAACACTCAGGAGTTTGTTTTCGCATGTTCACGGGGCTACAGGAAGAGAGTGGATTATAAGTACAGTTATTCTTTTTTACCACCCTATGGTGAATATTGTTATTTACTTCTATTTTTACTTAACAGAATTACTACTGATGTAGTTTTGCAGATAAAATAACTTACTTGCACAGTTGAAGTTAGATAATGGCACCAATTCATATCCAGGCTGGCACAGACAGCAATAACCATCAAAGGTATCCACACAGATCTGCTCACATCCTCCATTGTTGATGGCACACTCATTTTGTAAAGCTATCTGCACCCCTGGAGGTCCACGTTCACCTTGAGGACCAGTTGGTCCTCGAGGACCCATGTCTCCATCTGGCCCTTGCAATCCTTCAGGTCCTTGTTCCCCCTGTGGACCCTGAAACCCTGCATCACCCCTAAATCCAGGAGATCCTGTTGCCCCTGTGCTGCCCTGTTCACCCATCTCCCCAGTCGATCCAGTTGCACCTCGGTCCCCAGCAGGTCCCACACTACCCCGACTACCCTGGACACCAGGTGCACCTTGTTCTCCTGCCGGACCCTGGAGGCCTGGAATTCCAGTGGCCCCTGTATCACCCATGCGCCCTATGGCTCCATCACTACCTTGGGGACCTACCGGCCCTGGGCCACCTGTATCACCCTGAGGACCAACTTCACCGGTGTCACCGGCTTCACCTACAAGACCCTGAAGACCCTGAAAGCCTGTCCCACCGATTGCACCAACTGGGCCCTGGGCTCCCCGGTCACCTTTAACTCCTTGAGGACCTCTCTCTCCTGTAATATAACAGTTTACAGATGGTATAGTAGTGTGTTTGAGGAATACTGAAACCTTAAAATGTCACATCTTGTCTATTTGTAAATCAAAAAGGCCTAAACTGTTGACTAAGTAGGAACCTAAAATATTTGAAGATACTATGGTGTAAATCATGTTTATACTTTGTGGCGAACTATATTTATATACCAGCAAACCCAATGCTTTGCTGAAGGGTGGAGGGCACAATCGATGGGTAAAAAAGATATATGCCCAAAACATTTCCAAACCATTAATTTTAAAGGAAAATGATACTATGATGGCAAGAAAACCAGACCTAAAACGAATAATTGCCCTTCTGAAGGGACAATTACATGTATTATACAACAAGAGCACTAAGAAAGTGCACACCTCTGCCAAGGCTTTATACCTCCAATACTGCCTTTGAGAGCAATGGTAAAAAATCCTTTAAAATTTCTAGATCCAGACTGTGATCCTGAGCACCACCAAAATTGAATCATCTGTTTTGTGTGCCATTGTGTGGCATTTCATCAAAATCTGTCCATAACTTTTCGAGTTACTTTGCAAACAGACAAATGCAAATTGACACAAACATACCCTCCTTGGCAGAAGTAACAATTGGTCTGAACAAATATTTTAAGTCACTTGACCAGTTTAGAAGATGTTGCGTGTATGGAGACCCTTAATTTTTGATGACTCAAAAGCTGTACTTAAAATTACAATACACAGAGAGATTCATATACACCAACAGAATAACAAACTACCAAAATATCACCCATGATTAAATTAAACACTGATCCCCCAATTATAGATCTATGGTGCAAAGATTTTCTTGAATATCCAGTGTACGTACCAGTGAAGCCGGTACCACCAGTAATTCCAGTATCTCCCTGCAGTCCCCGAGGGCCAGCAGGCCCAGTTGCACCTCGGCTTCCCTGGGAGCCAGTAGCTCCTGTGGCTCCAGTAAATCCTGGTTCGCCCTCTGGTCCCTGGAAGCCATCAGGTCCCCTGTTTCCTTGATCTCCAGACTCCCCAATGTTTCCTTGTGATCCAGGCCCCCCTGTAGCACCTGAGTAAAAAATTATGTGCATTTTATTAGTGTGCTGTAGCTAGGAAATTTTGAAAATGAAGTTCAACATTAAGTTTAGCTAAAGTCACTCAGATTACCTTAATATCAGTGAAGTAACATAAATGGTGATGCAAGCTTTTATCTATTGACAAAGTTACATTCATGTATCAAATTGCTAATTTAGATGTTTCTTTATGGTATGAGGGTTTATATAGTAATGTTACGTCATGTGTCACATGGTTGTTGTCCTTTGTAGTTCAATTATTAGGTATGCATGTATAGTCATTGTTTTACTGGAATTATGTATCATTTACTGAAATTACACCTTCTTTCATGTGTCATTTAACATCTACCTTCTTTTGTAGTATAATTAGACAAACTTTGGGTTTACTAGAGAATTGATAGAGAATTAAGAGACACTAATGGTAAAAATTTAAGGGGAAAATGATATACATGTGTTAAGATTTGACAATTGATTGATTCAACAATTGACTTGGCACCACTGATTTGGCACAATTTTGCAGGCACCCACCTTGAGGTCCCTGATCTCCTTCTCCCCCCTTGAAGCCAGGCTCTCCTCTCATACCTATTCTACCTTCAGCCCCAGGTTCTCCCTGGGCACCATTTGGTCCCTTCCCTCCTCTTTCGCCCACTACACCCTCCACACCAACAGCCCCATCAGGACCTGGAGCACCGTCAAATCCCTGTGGTCCTGGAAAAATAATAGAAAAAAAAATACAATTAATTCAATTAATTTGTTTGTGCTTGTCCATTAAATACAGAGAGACCTGGAGTGTTCTTCAGCTTCTTGGTCCAATTTACCAGCCTATCATTATCAAATTTAATATCAAACAAGGGAACATGTGAACTTAGTCTAGTGCATATTTTTCCATATGCACTGGTTCCCATTGTGGATAAGGTATGGAGTTAGCAATTATTTACAATATTAGTATTGTCATTGTTATAACCATACATATTACTATAAACATTAATCATTATTAATTAGAAAATATTTTTCTATGTACAACAGATCTATCAAGGAAGGAAATGCTACCACATTATATATATGTATAGAATATTAAGGTTTAAATTATGGCATTGAAAAATGGTGTTATGTATAAGATGATAAAAAAAGTAAAATATCCCTTGTTACAGTCTGGGACTGTATTGATTTGTTTTCTTTTATGAAACTTCTTTTTTTTAATATACATAAATCAAGTCATTTTCCTGTTTTTTACATAATGAATACTAAAATGTCTACCTTCTGAGCCCACTACACCAGCCTCTCCCTCTGAACCAGTGGCACCTGGTCTTCCAACTGCACCCATTGACCCTGTGGCCCCAGTTTTGCCTGTTGAGCCTGTGGCACCTTGTATACCAGTGTGTCCTGTACTACCAGTAGATCCAACTGCACCTTGCCCTCCTTGTTCTCCAATGAATCCTGAAAGATTAATCTTAGATTAAACAATAATTTAAACAAAAATTCACCATAAGTGTTGATATCATATGGCAATATTTTAATATCAATCGACATTGATTCTGAGTTTTAATATGGATATTAAAAATGTTGATTTCAATGTCATTTTCATGAAAATATGTGAATTAGTTCTATATTATTACTAAATGTAATAATATAGCAAACAAGAAGTAGCAAGTGTTATTAAGCATTTATAAAGTACCAAATGGATGAAATCCTCTGAGGCACTGATTTTCAAGAAGGGATAGTCCAATTTATGAAAAATAGTCCATGTCCATGTTAGTGTCCGATACAGGAGGACTATGGTGGTGGCTAGGCTAGCCTAAATAGGTAGGTCTTCAACTGTTACCTAAATCCATTATTAGAGAGGTTTAGTGATGTGTTTGATAGCTACCTAACGTTAAATAATTTCCATAAGAGATATGTTAAGTTTGAAGAGGATAGGTTTGTTAAATAAGGGTCCATATGAAAGAGTGCAGGTCAACTTAGTTTCTTTGATGTGATAAAAAAGAAGCATCATTTGTAAACAGACCTTTGGTATTCATATGGGAAAATATAGTGAACTGAAACCTTACCAAAATGTGGTGTACATATTTATCTGCCTATGGGGTTGTGGCATATTTATTTGTAGTGACTGTGTAGTTTTTACATAAAATAGATAGGGGTGAGTGAACGTAAATAACCCAGCCTTTACGTATAAAACATAACGTAATTGACCCCCATACCTTAAAAGTCATCTGATACACATCTAATGCTGACGTAAATATGTTTGTGTTTAAGGTTTTGATAGCCAAAACGTAACACTAAACCTCTCTGATATTATCCTGAGTTCTGATGGCCTTAGGAAGTTTGTTCCATTCTGCGGGAGCAGCAACTGCAAAACTATGCATCACCATGCATCTATTTGGCCTGGTTGAGGAAACTGAGAGGTGGTTGTCCTATGTAAGGTCACTACACTTAATTAAAGAGGACAGATATGGAGCTTGGCTAAAATTTATTGCCTTGTAGGTAATGAGGTTCTATTTAAACAATATATGGTACTGAATGGGGACCCAGTGTAGTTTGTGTAGGAAAGGTGTCACATGGCTGAATTTGCTAAGTTTTCACACAATGCAACATAGAATGTTTTAAACTCTTTGACGTCTACTAATATTCTTTTTGTGTGGTAGAGCAGCGAGTTGCAGTAGTCCATACAGCTGCCGACCATGGCATTTGCCACCTTTACAGCTGTTTCATGGGTTAGATACCTACGAACCCTTTGTAGTTCCCAGAGATGGTAGTAGCTTATACAAAATAAATTAGCCACATGTCTTTGCATTGAGCTGTCAGCATCCAGGGTGACTCTACAGTATTTTACTAATTCAGTTGCTTCCATGATATTTCCAAGGAGACTTACAAGGAATGACGACTTCAAAGAATTTCTGGTTCAATCATCGCCAATCAAAATAAATTCAGTTCTGTTGGGATTCAATATAAGTTTGTTATTTTCCATCTACACGTGGATAGTCTCAAGGCAATTTGAAAATTCAGTGATGTTTAAGTTAAATTCCTTGAGTCAAGTTCCAAATAAATTTGTGTATCATCTGCATTTAGATGATGTGTGACATTAACTTTAGATATAATTGTGCTAAGAGAAGTTGTGTAGAGGGTTAACAGGAATGGGCCCGAGTCTTGAGGAACCCCATGGGGGAGTTGAACAGCATCTGAGAAATGTCCATCCATTTGAATCTTCTGTTTCCGTGAACTGAGGTAAGACTCTACCCATTTGAGTATAACCCCATCCATAATATACCAATGTTTTAGGCAGTCAAAAAGGATAGAATGATCTATTGTATCAAATGCTGCAGACAAGTCCAGGAGGACTAGTCCAACAGCCATACCCTTGTCCATCAAGGAGGCAATGTCATTTTATATATTTAAGCAGTGCTGTTTCAATACAGTGATTTATTTTTATTTGTATGCCAACTGATTTATGTTACATACACCCTCCAAAGCAGTATGCTCATTTATTTGCTTGGCCACAGCTTTCTGAATAGGTTTGGAGATAAAGTTGAGGTTAAATACTGGTCAATAGATGAAGAAATGAAGATTAAACCTCTAAATTATAGTAAATATGTTCAATTTTGAGATATAATTTGATGCCCAGTTTTGCTGCAATGCCTTATAAAATCTATGATAACTTTTAAATATATTATAAAATATAAATAAAATTACACAAAGATAGGTAAAACATTAGCTCAGTTGTAAAGTAATATCAATATATTTTGATAGGTAAAGCCAAATTGATACTTGATATTGTAGTGGCCATCCATTACATGCTAAAGTCATTCTCATGGAATTATTATTCCAAGTAATACAGTCTTAAGACAATGATGCTGTGATAATGAGATAAAAAAATGTCCACTACAAAGTGTAGTTATCAGAAATATAAAGAAAAATAATTAAGAGTAAGCAGATATTTTTCAACAGTTGAATCTTTAGGGACCAAAATGTATAGTTGTACACAACTAGAATATAACAGGATTATTACCATTTGAGGACTATTATTTAATTCTACTTGAGGGATTTTACTAATGATTGCTCAAATTACTTGGCTTTTGGAAAAACAAAATCTACAACTATGTTGTGTGAGCAAACCTTATGTCCACCTGGGTCCAGTAGCTCAAGTAACACTAATGACTACCAAATAACAGGGTTATATTTGAGAAAAAGGCTCTCCATGAGCTTGGTATTTACTTTTACTCCCTGGGAATTCCACTTGCAGGAGATAACCTGTATCAGCAAAAAGCAAACTTTCTTTTTCATGAAAAAGGTCTTCTAAAACCTGGGAATAGTTTCATAAATGCCTGCCATTTACTATTATTACTGTATTTCCTGTTATTCAACTCCAAAACTCTTTGAACTTTATGTGGTAGCCACTGTTTCTTTTAAATATGTTCCTAAATTTATGACTGATGTTACAACCATTGACTGTTGCTAGGGACTTCATGATGTTATTGTAGTATGTAGTAGGTAACTGAGCCATAAGAGCATGTGGTCTTGAAAGTGTGTTAGTGTTCAAATGTAGTATATATAATTTTTAAAAAAAACTTGAGTTTTGACAGAAAGGCCTGTCAGACAGCACTATACTTCAACTAGAGTGGTCTTGGTTTGTATCCTGAGCAGTTTCCTATCTACATTTTTTGTTGCAAAGAAGGATACATTAAACGAAAGTTGTTAATGGTATTTTAATTTCATGAAAGAGTTTTTGAAGGGATGCTATAGATGGGTGAGGGGATTATCTATAACCAATCTGAGGTGTGCATACCTTGGCTACATATATTGCCAATTTCTGGGAGATGATTGTAATTGGATCTTTGAGTATTATAATTATGGAAACAAGGCTATGATTCATAAAGCCCAATCATGCCGCCGTCACTGCCACATAGATTTGTTTTTGCATATAATAACTTAGAAAATATTTTACTTAGACTTTTAGATCTGGCATGTGGTTAACATAAGTAACATTGAAAGATCAAAATATAGGTCATCAAAATATAAATGCATTTATATACAACTTTATTCTTGTTTCTTTCTACAGCTTTGACCAAAAACCGTATTGCTTGTTATTCAGTTCTAGAGCCATAACTGTGCATCCATGTTTTGCAAGGAGGAAATGGTCCTTGATACAGTGAATTTGGGTATGTTGTGCCTGGCCCGAGTGGTTGTTTTCATGGGATCTCAAATACAGTCATTCTGTAGCCCCATCACCTTGACTGCATTTCAATGTCCAAGCCACCTAATATGTTTTAACCCAATAATATATTGGCACTATTAATGCTCAACTTAAAACCCAGGTTGATAACTTATTTTTATAGCACTTTATTCCCGTAAATATATAGTAAGTTTGTAATACAACAAAGGTAAAAGTATAGGGTTTTACATCCCACTCAATAGCCAGAATCATACAGGGATAGGTCCTCAGCATCGCCACATGTGGGATTCAAATTCATTACCCCAGAAATGGCTGTCTATGATTAGATGCCGAATACAACTATAACAAACTTTCATACAGTTTAGGTTTGACTATTTGCAGATTAGTGTGTATCCAGAATGTATATGAGTATAGGGACCCTATAGCCTAATGAAGGTCTTCTTTGAGTGATTTTCTAGTTTCTGAATGCCCCAACCCTACAACTGCTTCCCAAATTTTGTTAATGTTAACTTGCAAGTTGGAATTTGATTATTTTGTGTTTAATCATGCTAGTGTTTTTGAGCAAAATTAACCATTGAATATTTTTTTTTGTATTTTCTCAATGATGCAGTAACTGGTGTTAGTGTAAAGGTTTGTTGTATATTCATGGAATATTCATTTAAGATTAAAGACAAATTCTTCAAATAATTTTGCAGTTTATTCCCATTTTACCTTTGTTCCGCAAAAATGATACCAAAAGTTTGAAAGAATATTTTTAGGACTCAAAATAACCCCTCAAATTTGCAAAAAAAATTTACATTTTCACTTAACATCCCCTTGACTGTTTGAGAATGATATCACTTCTACCGGTTTTCATAAGTTAGCACAACTGCTGAATTTAACTTTGCCCCCACGCCCCTCCCCACTTTTCACATGCTTCCTATGCTACTGTTGAAAATGTTGGTAGCTCCTATCAAGGGACTTCTTACGTGTAAATTTAGTAGCCTAAGGCCTATATTACCTTCCACATTCAGTAGGCCAATGTGTAAATGTGCCACAGTATTTGCCACTATTTAAAAGGAATTTTTAATTGAAGGAGTTAAACTGTATATAAGTAATATGACAAACCTTGTGGCCCTCTGGGTCCTGTAGCCCCACGGGTGCCTGTGGCTCCTGTCTCACCAATACTGCCAGGTTCACCCTCTGAGCCAGTGGACCCAGTTGAACCCTGTTGACCCCTGGAGCCGGTGGCTCCAGTCCTTCCTGTAGCCCCAGTAGATCCAGCTCGACCCACAGCTCCAGTAGAACCTGGATTTACAAAGTTATAACATATAAAAAGAATTTTATACATTACGGATATATTGTGATTATATTCAAACCATTTAATAATTCTATCAGATAGGATACAAACATTTCTATTTCCTTTCATTATCAACCATGTACTCAAAACATTTCATCCAAATAGAGAGATATACAGAAAAATGAATAATATTTTCATTATTCCATTACTACGGATTGGATGATAGAAGTTATGGTGTGTATATTACAATTTCATCTGGCAAGAAGACAAATCAAAACAATCCTTTTCTAACTCAGAAATCATATAAATTGTTACTACATATTATCTGTTGATTCTTTATAAAAAAATATGCATCACAAGGGTAATTTTCCTATTATCCCCACAAGTTAGCTTATTTTTCTTAATTCTTAACTAAATGAGTCTGGAAACACTTTTGATCTTGTACGTATGACATTTTTACAAGTCCTGCTTGTGTTTTCAGTACTATCAGTTTACTGTTCAGTACATCTATAAAAGTCTCAGATATATTCAGTACTTACTAGTACTCTTCTAGTTCTAATAGTTTATAAGATTTATGGCCTTCACTTCTACACAACCTTTACTAACTGTCATTGTACCACCTAGCTCTGAAAGTATTGCTACCTCACACTCAGATGCCCACTAGGTTACTTATCTCTACATTTACCTACACTGCCAGTGGTTCTAGTGCTACCTACATGGCCCTCGCTAGTATGTATACCAGTATACTCACCACTACTGCCAGTACTTCCAGTACTCCCAGTTCTGCCCTCGCTACCCTGCACACCCTGTATTCCAGGTCCACCAAATGCTCCTGCTTCTCCAGTGAACCCAGTCCTGCCAAAAATACCTTCAGCACCCCTTTGACCTGGTGCACCTGAAATATGGGACCAAGTGACATAGAATTGGTTTTAGTACTGACCAAAGAGCTGCACAGAAATGTTGTAATGTCTCCGCTGGCATATCATATACCAGAATTATTAACCTTTGTGACCAAAAACACAGAAAGTACTAGTAACTTAATATAAGGCCAAAGTTAGCATTTTATATTGCCGGCAACAGCCAAGGTCAAATAAAGACATATGTCAGAGAATCTGATTCAAACTCACATGTTGCAACCACAGAGGTGAGAGAAAGGTGATAAAATGTCAAACATGTCAATGTTGTCTCAGAATTAGTACAAGTTTGTCATTTAAACCTCTTGAACTAAAGGAGAACATTATATAACAACACATTATCAAGGTTGTTGAATCTTGCAGACTTCTGTTTAAATAAGTGAAACTCTGTTTCTGAATCCTTTATCTCTTACAGTTGGATAAAAAGAATAAGCAAAATGGCAAGTTAGGATGTAGTATGATTATAACAGAAATAGAATAGTTTCAATAATCTTGATAGAGAAAAAAACAGATAAATTACAGACTTTCTTTTATTTGGTAAACAAATGAAGAATTGAAAATAGTGGAATTTTCAAAAATCTGGATAATGTATTTTTGGAAAAATTGAAGGTTTACTGTAATTTCAATGTCAAAGTTAGGCTTTGACAACATTCTGGGATTGGTCTTGAGCTTATTCAACAGAGGCTGCTAAATGAGTTTGATCAAAAAATGGAAACTGATCACAGTGAATTTTAGCACTAAGGAAACCACTTTTTTATTTAACCTATGGGAAATTGTCATCACATTTGTGATTTATATCACCATTTTAGGCTATTTAACTCATGCATCATTTCTGTTAATTTACTGGTTTTTTTATTAATTTGGTTGCACCCGGTGGTAAATTTGATGTTTCTTACCCTACACAGTTGATCCCTCTTGTGTCGGAGTGCAAGGGACAAGCATAATATTTCTACCTTTTCCCAGAATTGCCAGATAAAAAGGATTAATTTCATTGATAAATGAATCAAATGATTTAATTTTTATTTCTACTCAAAAAGGAATTATACTTAGCATAGTTTTTGTCTTCCCTGGTATTTTAAGTGATGAGATCAATATGTCTATGACTGGGAATTCTATGTAAATATAGTGCACATATCTGTAACCAGTTACATTTACAAGCCACATTTGAATTCAATTGGTCAAGTAGTTTTTGACATATTATCCAGAAAAGAAGCAGGATGATGCCACCGCCACTGACGATGGAGGACAAAGCAATCTCTATGTGTCTCCTAGTATAGCTTCTGGTGATTATAAACCAAGTTTTGATGGACAGGGCCTTGCAAAGACTTGATATTGGTATCTATTGAAAAGCGAATTTAAGACTATAGAAGTCTATTTGAAAGGGTTTAACTAGATTTGAAGTTAATTAATAAAATCAGAGTAGGAGTCTGGAGAAGTAGATCAGTAAGGTTATACAAACAGCAAAACCACTATTTGAATAATATCATTTGGTTTTGATACTGGATGGGTTTTCATGTATTTAGTTTATTAACCAAGTTAAAGGTGATGTAACTTTTGCTGGTTTCTTGTACAAAAATGTATATTGTCTTCCAATGCTCACAAAATTTTCACAAAAAATTAAATCTGACATACATACTCTAACATGTAAATGAATAAAAGCTCAGATAGTCTCAATGGACTGCCATGGATATTTTTGTAATTATAAAATTTGAATTCTAATTTTTGAAGAAAGGCACATGTATGGATGCAGGATGTATGAATTTTACAGGTATTTTAAAATTTAGAATGAAATTGCTGTTGTCAAATGATATTCAAATAGTAATGTTGCAAAACAACAAATGAATATGTGCTTTTTGGTTTTCAGCATTATAATTTGGTGGATACAGAGGCTAACACTCCCATAGGCCATGACAACATGTCAGCAATTCTGTCAGCTCACATAAAATAAAACCTTACCAGCAGGCCCTGTGTCACCAACTGGTCCTTGAGGCCCCACATTCCCCTGAGGTCCTTGAACCCCAGGAAATCCCAGTTCTCCAGTGGGGCCACCTGGTCCCTGGGGCCCACGGCTTCCCCTCACACCTGGAGAGCCAGAAGGTCCAGTGAATCCTTGAAGGCCTCGAGGCCCAGTAGCCCCTTCTGAACCTGACAAAAGGGAGAAAAAAGACCATTATTGCCAAGAAATTGTAAAATCTCAGTATGTCATATGTAAAGGCCCAATTTCAAATACTAGAAATAAGACGCCCTGTAAAAAGGGAAAGTGCAAAAGTAGAGAAATAGCTGGATTGCATGCAGGAAAACACATTATCATATGTTATGTCCACTCATGATGGTTGGAAAGGCTATAAGTCATTTAATGAAAAGACAAAAATGTAATTATACATTAGTCTTTAATCTTAAACTAGAGTATTACTTCACAAGAGAAAAAGAAATTGTTTGTGCACAGCAACAACAAAGTGTCCCAAAGAGCATTAATGATTTTGTCGAAATGACTATCTTCCTGTGTTTAATATGTTTTTCCATTTATCCAAAAATGCAAGGTTTCTGAAATAAATATGTTTTTAATTTTACAGAGAAATTCAAGATGGCCACCAAAAATGGAGGGAAAATAATTTTTGGGAAAAGTCGCCAGATGACACTGCAGATACTCCTAAAGTCAAAATTTCGCCGAAATCGTTCTATCTTGCTCCAAAAATGGCGGAAACTGATTTTTTGGGAGAAATCGCCAGTTGACCCTGTGGATACCCTGTGGTCAAATAATTCAACGAAACGAAATCTCACACCGTTTCCGATATAAATGAGTTTTTGCGTTTTACACAGAAATTCAAGATGGCCACCAAAAATACCGGGAAATTGATTTTTGGGAAAAGTCACCAGTTGACTCTGAAGATACACTCAGGGTCAAAATTTCGATAAAATCACTCAATCTTGCACCATTTTCGAGATAAATGCACTTTTGCGTTTTACACAGAAATTCAAGATGGCTGCCAAAAATGGTAGAAAATTGATTTTTGGGAAAAGTAGACTCTGCGGATATCCTGGGGGTAAAAAATTAAGATAAAATTGCTCTATCTTGCAGATGTTTACACTTTTTTTATTTTCCGCTAAAATCCATGATGGCCGCCAAAAGTTGCGTAAATTGAATTTTTCCCTTTTCAATGGGACACCCTTATACTACCCTGAGGGCCAAAAATTCACTCGAAATTGCTCTATCCCTTACGGTGTCCGAGATATTTACACTTTTTTATTTTCCACTAAAATCCAAGATGGCCGCCAAAAGTGGCGAAAATTGAAGTTTTTCCCTTTTGTATAGGATACCCTTGCACTATGTTGTAGGCCAATTAAAAATTCGCTCAAAATAGCTGTCTCTTACAGTTTCTAGGATATTTTCAATTTTTTATTTACCGATAAAATCCAAGATGGCCACCAAAAGTTCTGAAATTTGATGTTTTTCGTTTTTACATATTATAATCTCTTTGGGTCGAAAATTTGCTCATAATTGCTCTATCTGTTGTGGTTTCTGAGATATTGTAACAAATTTTATTGTAATTTAACTTTTTACAAGTTAAATACTTACCTTATCCTCACAAGTGCTTGTTTGGTTTTGTGGAGCAAAAACGTATCGACCGACAAGAATTTTTTAAGGAATATTCTTGTCACAAGAGGTGACCCCTTTGTCTGCGCATGTCCGCGCTTGCGCAGTAGTCGTTGTCGACAAACAAATGTCGAGAGTTCTTCATTGTATTTTTGGTCCCCAGAAAACAAATTATGCGGGGAGGTAGGGTGGGTTTATCCTTGTGAGGATAAGGTAAGTATTTAACTTGTAAAAAGTTAAATTACAATAAAATTTGTTACATTTTATTGCGTAAAATAGCCTTACCTTATCCTCACAAGTGCTTGAATACAACCATAACAGGTGGAGGGTATTTGTTTTGGCCACACTGTTAGATGATTGTCAGACAAGGGGTCACCAAATAAAGCACTTGATAAGAGGATAACATAAGCTTCCATTCGCCACATCTTAGGTTATATATATTACTTCTTCATCACAGATAAGTAATTTGCTAACCTCAACAAGAGATCCATGATGTGGTCGTCATTGTTGCTGCTGTTGCTGTTGTAGACAATTTTACAACAAATCATATAGCAGTATTAACCATCACCCGGTATTGGCCGGAGATGTCTGCATGACTCCCGAAACAAGATGTCATCATCTGACAATGAGAATATCTCCAAGCAGGCAAACTGAACTGCATGAACTGCAGATATGGGGCCATATGTAAGTCAGGAAAGACATATGTCAGTGACACAACACTTGTGTAACTGGAGAGAACATAACTATGTGAGTCATATCAATAACATGTAAAGATACACAAAAATTGACTACATGCCGAGGTGAATCCACAAGGCCCAATTTGTTCATGGACTGGTCATGGGATTGCCAAGCTACTTCTTCAAGTAGAATGTAGTAAAGAATTGTGGGTCTTCCAATAACAAGAGTTTCATATCTGCTCAGGTAATACCCCACTCTTGAAAACTAAAGAGGCAGCCATGGATGTAATATGTGCCTCAATGTATGGATTCTGAGAATCAGAATTAAAGGACTGGCAATCTAATCATGCAGCCAGATTGATCCAGGAAGAGATAGCAGAATTCAAGATATCTCCATCAAGCCTTCCTTAAAAGATATGAGCAAGATTCTTCCCCTCCTTGAAGTACTTGTACTGTCCTGATAGTAACTAAGTACTGTAAGAGAGCAGAGTGTCACAACATCAGCTCAAGAAAGGTTTGTGAGCTGGAATGACCACTGGTTTGAGCCATCTGGGACATTGTAAGCCAACTGATTCTTGCTAAAAGGCAGGAGAAGGAGACTTTCCCTTTTGTCCAAGCAGTAGACCTGTCCAAGAAGGATGTAAGTGCTGTAGAAGGACAACGAAGCATGTGTCCAGGCAAGTTGAGTTCAGGAATGATCTAGAGCTGAAGCACTGGAGGCAATCTAGACCAACTGAGGCTAATAGTTCCTTGTTGAAAAGGTAGGTAGGAGTGAGAACTGTAAACTCCTTCCTATGAGGCTTGTGTCTGAAGGAGCCAAAGTCCCAGAATACACTTCCAATGTCATTGCAATTTGCAACAGTCTTGCAAGTCAAACTTTTTTAGACTGACCTCCTTTTAAAGGTTAACAAGAAGCCTTTTGTGAAAACCAACAGAAGCAAAGGCAAATCCCTTGATGCTGTACCTCTGTTAGCAGTGGGCTTCTCTCTATAACACTTGCAATAGGCCTATAAAGATGCAGGCTTTGGTTCAACTCCTGCACAAAAAATGTAAATGATCAGCTATGGCTGCTGCAAAGCCAACAATAGTGACAGGTTTCAGATTTTTTGCAAGTAAATGGATCAAAAAATCTGGTATATTTGAGACCGTAGGCTCTGAGATGGCCACCTTATTCTGTGGGTACCAGAGCTCAAAATGGCCCATCATGACTCATACATTCCAAGATGAGGGTCCTTGAGATGCCCTAAATCTCTCTATCCCTTGCCCAGAGAATGATATAAGAGATTCTGAGTGGTGTTAAGGTGCCAAGCATGAAGGTGCCAAACTGCCAATGCAACTGATTCAGATGGTATTTCTGACTGAATGGCTGTTTCTGAGACCAGTGAAGTAGCTGTAATGGAGGTTTGGTTGAATGACTCACCAGACCCCAAAGCCAATGCATCATGGGCCACCAAGGGGCCACTACAATCATTTTGCACCTGGTGTTCACTTGTTCAATGACTTTTTGGAATAAGTGGTATAGGACAAAAGGCCTAGCAGTCCAGGACCTCCAACAAGATGTTTAATGCATCTATGTTCAGAGCATTTGCATCCGGGACTAGCAACATAGAATGGAAGTTTTTGACTCATTGGTGGCAAACATCTCTACCATTGGTATTTGACAAACTATGTAAATCAAATAGAATATTAAAGATGAAGCCTCTCCTGTCTGTATTATTTCGTTCTTTGTGGAGAGGCTGTCATGACATCTAGGCAACCCTGAATATATCTGGCTCATATGAGAATATTTCAAGGATTGCAGTAGGCCAAGATGCAGCATACCTGCATAAAACACCTATTGTTGATTTGTGCCAAACTTGCACGTTGTCTAGAACCATAACGGGAGTAAGAACCATTCTGTACATATTACTTTTGTCCCTTCTGTAGAGATCATTGAGTATGACATTTAAGTAACCCCAGAATATTTCTGTCTCTTAAGAGTATATTTCAAGGATTGTAGTAGGCCAGGATGCGCCAAACCTTTATCCCTTCTGGAGATATGTTGAGTATGACCCTTAAGCAACCAAGACTATGTCTGTTATGAGTATATTTTCAAGGATTGCAGTAGGCCAAGCTGCGCCAAACTAGGAGGTATACGCTCCCCCCCCTGTTTGTTCAGATAACCGAACAAAGTGGTGTTGTCTGATGCTATCAGAATTCTTTGTGTGGAATTTGTCTTGAAGGCTTTTAAGGGCTGAACACACTGCCTTCAGCTGTATGACATTGAAATGTAATATATACATTTTTAACTGTCCAAAGCCACTAACTGTGATGCTTATAGATGGGATCATCAACCCTGATTTAATGCATCTACGAAAATAAGGGAATTGTGCACCCGTGTATAGAAAAGGCATCCTATTTCCCATTTTTTGGCATTTTCCACCACTGAATATGCCTTTTCAGAAGGATTTGAAACAGGAATTCTCACAACTAGTGACTGGAGAAATTTCCAGTTTTTTTCTAGATACCACTGAAAAGCACACATACATAACTGACCCATTGGTATAGTCTTTTCCAAAGATGCTGGTATCCCTACCTGGGATATAAGCAACCTTGGGGTTGATTGTGATGAGATCGCCATGTGTTGAATAGATTCTCAGGTATTTAATTTATTCGAGGTAGAAAGAAATTTCCTGGTACCAAAATGCAGTGGTAACTTAGGAAATCGATATCACGAAGCCCAGTTGATGAATAATTGGATGAGTTCTGTGGTTTGAACCCAATACTGGTGTCTTTTACGTACACTAAACAACCAGTAGTCTAGGTATAAGGTGAAAGAAATTTCCTGGTACCAAAATGCAGTGGTAACCTAGGAAATCGATATCACGAAGCCCAGTTGATGCATAATTGGATGAGTTCTTTGGTTTGAACCCAATACTGGTGTCTTTAAGTACACTAAACAACCAGTGGTCTAGGTACATGGTGAACTCCTATTCTGTGAAACTGAAGAATGAGATTTGCCTCTTTACTACTCGCATGATACTGCAGAGGTGTCGCTAACCCGAATTTTATAATGCTTTGAACTGATAGGTTTGCCAGTGTACATTAAACTGAAGTAGATGTTGAAAATCTTGGTGAGTCGGTACATAAAGAATGCATCTTTTGTAACCGAATTTCTAATAATTTCTGCTGTCTCCAGTTTAAATGATGGGACAAGCAGGTATTTATTGTTATAGTAAACGCACTTCACTCGTGGGCCGTGACCGTTGAAGTCGTAGTTAGAAATCAATTCAGGACACTGAGATCTATCACAGGTCGTCATTAGCCGAGTTTCTATACAAGAACTAAACTGCCATAGAAACCTGAAGTTCTGCAATTGTTGAGTGGATAAATCGCTTTCTTTTGAAGCATTTAAGCGGTATATTTATATTTAGTACTGTAGCCATGTTTTCCTGTCTGACGTCATCGCTTTGCATTGTGGGTAGTACAGGCATTGGTGAATTCGATTGGGGAGTAATTCGACAACTCCGTCTCAAGATTCGCACAACTCTGGGATGGCAATGAAAATCTCCCATCACTGCCAGTAACTCTGCAAGAAGAGCCTCCAAGGTGACTTGCATTAATGTAGCCACGTTCTTCTGTATCCCTCTGACCTGGTAAACTAGGCAGAGTGGTACGACGATCTTTTGTGGTTGGTAGGGGAAAATTACTGGACATAGCTCCTGTCCTGAATATACTGTGCAAAATACACTGTAAAAGTTGGAAGCAAGGACTTCAACATATAATATAATATAACATAAAAACTCATCTAGCCAGTTTGATCTTCGTTGAGTTTGCAGAAGAATTAACTCAAAAGTCACAGTATTCTTTCCAATGGAGACATGGCCATAGGAAGGTTTTATTATCTAGTAAATAGTTATTGCAATTCTTCAACAGGGCTGAACAGACAAGCAGTGCACATACTGCCCCAAAAATGTCTGTTGGATCTTCATCCAAATTTACAGCAAATGAAGGTAACCTGTCCTTATTTTCATGTCTGAGAAGCAGGAAGTAAAATAATAACTGCAAGGATCAGTGGATACGCTTCTGTAGTCGTACTTTTGGAGGGGGACCTGTTACTGTACCAGAGTGGCGCTCCACCCACAGTAAAGAATCTACGACCTCCGTTGCAAAGCCAACTGCATTTCTTCTTTGTTTTCCACTGAAAACTTTACAGCAAAATCTTCTTTGCATCCCCTTCATCGACAAGGAGGTAATTCCAGTCGAATAATGGGCGAGTACAGCGGAAGATATACACGTCTTCCACTGAAGACTTTACAGCAACATCTTCTTGCACATCTTATTCTGACCCTTTTCAGGACAAGGGAAGCAGAATTAGTGGTAGTACCAGTCGAATAATGGATAAATACAGGTAGGTGCACGCTTGCACGCTTCAAAACTTCATAGATCTTCGTCTGTAAATGGACGATAATAAAAGAAAATACGTGTTGCTCCCATATCGACCAAAAATATAATGAAGAACTCTCGACATTCGTTTGTCGACAACGACTACTGCGCAAGCGCGGACATGCGCAGACAAAGGGGTCACCTCTTGTGACAAGAATATTCCTTAAAAAATTCTTGTCGGTCGATACGTTTTTGCTCCACAAAACCAAACAAGCACTTGTGAGGATAAGGTAAGGCTATTTTACGCAATAAAAAAACAAATTTCTCAAAAGTAGCATTGAAAATAGCCAATATACCTGAATGGCCAATACTCACTTACTTACAGAGCTATCAGTCCCAAATGCAAAAACCAAGTGAGCTATAGACATAACAATCTTGTATTCCCAATTTTAGTAAAATATCTTGAATCATTTTCCAAAGCATGAAAACCAACTGGTACTGAAAATACTTAGGTATTACTCAGTAAGCAAAAGAGCTACAACAGCTAAAAGCAATCCCATGAAAGACATTAACCCAACTAGAGTATTGCTTCGCAAGAGAAAAAGAAATTGGTTTTACACAGCAAAAACAAAGCGTCCCAATGAGTATTAATGAGTTTGTAGAAATGACCATCTTCCTGTGTTTAATATGTTTTCCCTTTATGACAAAATGCAAGGTTTCGTAGATGAATCTGTTTTTTTTTTTTTTTGGGGGGGGGGGGGGGGGTTGGCCTAAAGCTAAGTGAGTAATAACACTTTTAGTTTATTTGAGTAAATGGCTTTTAAATTAAATTACTCTATCTCGCTCCGTTTCCGACATAAACTCATTTTTGCGTTTAACACAGAAATTCAAGATGGCCGCCAAAAGTGGCAGGAAAACCATTTTAGCGAAAAGTGGCCAGAAGACTCTGCAGGTACCCTGTGGGTCAAAAGTTTCGTTGAAATTTCTCTATCTCGCTCCGTTTCTGAGATAAATGCGTCTTTGCATTTTCAGTGTTAAGAAAAATCGTGACATTTAGTTAATCATTAATAAGTCGGCCATTTTGTATTGGATCACTTCCAAAAGTTAATGATTTCCAGACATCTATATAACAAACTACTTGCCAACTTTAATGTGAATAGCTGAAACGCTTTTTAAGTTATCATCTAGACAAGCACACCCTTTTGAAAAACATGTTTTTGGTCATGTGACTTCTCTGATTGGTTGAAATGTCATGACACCATATTCAGAAATTTTTCCCAGGGCTACTGCATACACCTACCAAAATGAACAGAATCCGCCTTATGGCTACGAAGCTATTGCGAAAAGAAAATGTGGATCCGGCGGAGTCGCTTCTCCCATATACAAACAAGCATCCCGCTTAATAATCCTGCATACCAAATTTGGTGAAGATAACTCTAATACTTTTCCTTAAAATGAGTGGAAACGATGTGTGACAGTGGACGGCAGAAAAAGCAAAAATAATATGTCCACCCCCACCAGGGGTTGCTGATACCAGGGGGCGGGCATAATAATGCTGTTAGTTGTGTATTAATCAATTGTCATCAAACAGTGCAGTGGTAAGTTGAAAGATTGTTAATAGAAGAACAAGAGTGTCCATAATTTCTGCCATGAACATAATTACCAGGAATGCAATAATGATATTAAACTTTTAAAAGTGGAAACACACAACACATTGTGGTTTCTTCCTTGAAGCATTAAGGCCCCAGTGATGGATTCAAAAAAGGTTTGAGTTCTTTTTCATAAATCTCGGGTCCGTCTGAGACTTTACACTTTTTTCTCAGTTTTAATTTATTAAAGATCTGTAAAATGAGTTTTGACTTAAGGGAAATCTAATGCTACTACGTGGGTGAATTAAGTTTCTCATATTCTTGTTATAAAAATTGTATAAAATTTACCAAGTAAAAACTCAAGTGAGAAAATAAACTCAGATTTGAAAAACAACTCAAACAAGTATGGCCAACACATAGTGAATCCAGCCCCTAAAGAAACCTGTAACTAATACTTGGCGATCTTTTGCCAACAGATTTTGCTAAATATGGTGCATGCATGGCCCATAAAGAAATTCTTGGGAAAAAACTCTAGGTTAAAGACTGTAATGCCATTGGCTACCTGAGCTCCAGCATATCTTCAAAGATAAATTTTTGAGGCATGTCTTTTTTGTGAATCATGACTGAAGCAAAAACCTTTTAGGTTCTCGCAACCATTGGCTCCTATTGATAAAAGAATGCATGTTAACTCTGTTCAAGTTTCTGTATTCTAAACCATTTACCATCGCCAAAACACTACTTTTACTAGTTTATAACTTAAGTTCTTGATAAACCTCAAAGTCCATGAAAGTCTGAGATTCCTTGATTTCAGCTGAATTTGGAAGCCAACACACACATCTAGTGAATCCTATACAAACCTCTTGGTCCTTGAAAGCCATTGGGTCCCTGAGATCCAACCTCTCCAATGACTCCCTGAATCCCTTTATTACCAGCTGGTCCTCTGGGTCCTGTTGCACCCGTATCTCCTTGTGCACCTTGAATTCCATCAGGCCCTCTTTCTCCAGGAGCACCTGGGGCACCTGCTGGGCCAGGAATGGCTGGAGGATACTCGGCATCACCCCCTGAAAGAATAATGGCTAACGTCCAGTACTTTACGGTCAAATCAGAACTTTTGCAAACTTAACCCCACAAACTCTGTCCCCAGATATGAACTAAATCCCAAATATCTATATATTAAAATACATAATTGTATCAGATTCAATTTTGAATTTTTGATGGTTATTGTAGATTTGTTTATTTGGGGTTTTACGTCGCTTTCAACACTGTACAGGTCATATCACGACGGGTAGTTGGAAGGGCAGAGGAAACCAGTACATAGAGTTCGCTAGGGTTGTGTACTGTAAACTGCCGAACAACGGCAAGCAACTACCAGCTTTCCCACTTGAGCCCGTGCGGGGATCGAACCCCGGCCTCAGAGGTGGGAGGCGAGAGTGTTACCACTCTGCCACCGTGGCCCCGATGGTTATTGTAGAAACACACTATATATTTGTTAATAAGTTGCCAACATGTTGTATAAAACTAGACATGAGCTGCTTGGTGTCATTTAATGATCTCTGTGGTCCTATCCAACTTCAATAAGTCAACAATACTTGTGATTTAATTCAAATGTAAAGTTTGAAACATTTCGATGAACTGCGGAAACTATCTATTGAATATGAAAAATCAATTACAGGTTGTAATCGCTAATTGAAAACCAGTTTTATTTCATTCTGAAAAACACACTGTGGATGTACAAATATTGGGCCAAGTTAGTACAATTAGAAGGTCAGTCTGAACTGAAAGAAAGTTGGGGAGTTTTAAAGAAGGATAAACTGTCAAGATACTCTTCCTAATACTTAACATGCCTGCCAAAACATAGCATATCTTCTCACTTTGATTCTATGCATGCCTACATTTGACTTACAGTGTCTCTACTTACAAGAGTTAAAATGTTTTTACCCCACAGCCCTTTAGGGCTGTCGGGGTATTGTTTTCACCCATGGAAAAAGTTTGTCCAGGCTGTATCTCAGAAACCGTAAGGTGTAGGAAGTTGATACTTGGTAGGGACATTGGTTAGGATGTGTAGGTGTGCAACATCATGGTGTGACCTTGATTTGACCTTTGACCTTGCTGTAGTAGCCTTGACCTATAAAATCTTGTCCAGGCTATATCTCGGAAACCGTAAGGTGTAGGAAGTTGATGCTTGGTAGTGACATTGGTTAGGGGTTGTAGGTGTGCAGCATCATGGTGTGACCTTGATTTGACCTTTGACCTTGTCATAGTGACCTTGACCTTTAAAATCTTGTTGCACCTTTGGGTCTGTCTTTTGATGCAGATTAAGCACTGTTAAAGTGATATTAGAATTTATGAAGAATTTTACTTTTACAACTTCCCATTGTAACAGATGGAATTTCATCAAGTGAGCCACAGATTTTGCTCCAACACCACACATAAGCATTCATTGAATGTATTAACATTTCTGTATGCATGGTAATATTCAAAACATCTAAACCATAATTCGGCCATGCCAGATGTAGATAAAGAGTACATGCATTATCTTTCTTTGACATTATTTTCTCTGTTTAAACATTGTTTGGACCTTTATAACTGCTAGTGCTCTGAAAGTATCCTGAACTTTGTACTGATACAGTACTTCTATATCTCATGGTGTTAAAAATATTTCCCTAGGCTGTGGGGTACGGGCATCTCTGATGCTATTTTTCATTTAATCACTCAATCTTAGTGGGTTTGAATCCACCTCATGGCACCTTGTGGGTATCTTGATAATTACCTTAGCTGATGAAAGTGATATAAATATCCAGATTTTAAAGTGATGTTACACGTATACTCTGATCAGGATCATTTAAAACTATTCAGTAAATTTCTAAATATATTGCACAACTGAAACATCTGGAACCCTCTCATTATAACTCTCTCCATTACAGATACTAGTATTCCCAGCCCAACCTCAAGTGGAAAAGCTGCTAGTTGTACAGAGGGGTTAATGTAGAGACTATGAAACTTATATTATTAAATCTAGTACTTTTTTCAAATGATTAAATACTGTAAAGTCTCCCTGCAAATAAGTAAGTAATGTGTTACCTGTAGATATAAAGCACCTTCCACCTTCTTTGTCACAATCCACAAACTCTCCATCGACCTTTGAGTTTCCACTACCTAAACCATTTCAAAGCACCATTAAAATTTTGTATGAGAAGTTGAGATAAATTCTCTCATTAATATTTACAAAAAAATATGTGGCATTAGGAAACTTAACTTCTATTATATACAGAAGTCTTTTTTCAGAAAATTTCACCAAAAATGATTCAATGGCTAAAATGGATGTTGTTTGCACTTTATATTGTTGCTACACCTATTTAAAATTAGGTTATACAAATTTTCAAATTAGAGATTTCTTCAAAAATAGTTAATTAATTAAATTAGTTAAATATTATCTTAGATGCAGGCAGTTATAACTTAGAATGTAGTAATAATCAATAATGTATCAACATTAGACTATTAATGTTAAAAAATCAATAATACAGTTGATTTTCCCAATTATATATCAAATATAACTCAACATTGTTGTAGTAATATAACACACCCACAAAATTGACATTAACTGACAATGTGACAGTGAGAAATTGGACATGATATGGTACAACTTGCATTGTTATGGATGGAGGCATAATCTAGCATATTCAAAATGATGACACTTTTCCTCTGTTGATTATTATTGTTACATCATAGGTTTTTAAAAAAACGGCCCTAAAATGTGGTTAATCTTTAAAATTTAGATGAAATTATAAAACAAAACCTGTTTCACCTGGTGAAGCAGGTGCAGTTGTTCCTTGTGTGGGTGCTTGTGTAGGTGCTTGTGTTTGCCCAGCTGTTGTTGTCTGTGCCTGGGTTGCTGCTTGTGTAGTTGTTGTTGCTGCCTGAGTTGGTGCAGGTGTGGTTCCAGGGATGCCACTGCCACAAGCACCATTAGAGAGAGAGAAATCATCCAAAGCAATATCTCCTTCAGGTCCAAAATCAACGTGATCTCCACCTCTTGTAACAATGAAGGAGAGGCTAGTGGCAGTACTACTAACAGGTAACTCTGCCTCTAACCATACATCACCTTGTGCTGTGACAATATATACAATAACCCATGAAAATATTATAACCATATGATCATTGTTGGACATGCAAACTATTGTTTCTGGTCAATATATGACATTTAAAATCTTGTTCTGTGTACAGTCGGGTACAGAGTGCAGATATGCAGCAGAGTAGGCCACTCAGTGGAGGACATGAATACTTGCCTCATTAGTTGTACAATATGGTTGGTGTATTTATTTTTACCTTATTCATTTACTCACTAAAGCTAATTATAAACTTCAGCCAATATTCAATATGGAAGAATTTGCACCTGCATGATTCGTCAATCTAAATAAGATGAAACAAAATCTATATATGTAGCAGATTTCTAAAGAAAGACTTTGACTTATTTATTTTAAAGTCAATTTGTGAAAACAGTCATTACATTCACCATTTAATACTTACCATAATTATTTGTACCAATGCCCCAGAGAGCAATGAATTTTTTAATTATCTTATTTAATATCATGGTATGGAAGAGTATATGAACAAGATATTTTTCAGTACTCAATCAAACAAGTACATGTACCACTGAGGTTCTCATTAGAAATATTGACCGTGTTTAATTATATGTTTGAGGTAATACCTTTCCACATGTATAGTATGTATATTTTACTGTTATGCATATTTCTATAATGAACAGATTCAATCATATGTCACACTGTATCATACCTGTATCTTCTATAAAGATCCTGTTATTTAAATCGTCATTGTTCCTTTCAAACACTTCTAAACTTCCAATATGGCGGCCATTCATGTGATACCAAAAGTTCAGACAAGCAGCTGAGGCTGTCACAGTGAAACTAACATCCATGACAGCAGTAGTCCCTGGTTCAATGTTAGAAGCTTCCAGGAACACAAAGTAACCTGTAGAAGACAAATTTGCAAATTTAATAAGTAAATTAAATTTTTGTAAGTTAATACCCTATCCAATGGACAATTGCTTTACCAGTCGGCGTGACCGGTCCCGCCAAACGTCAGAAAAAGACGTCCTGTATATAATACCCCGGCATGACAGGCCAGGAGAGTGCATTCGCCAGGTGGCACATCATACTTCCTCTTCCTGTCTAGACATCGTGACGTCATAGCATCTTTTTTGTGTCTAATCCTAGTAAAACCCCTAATAAGCTGATAGCGGGGCCGGTTGGGTGGGCCTTGCCTGTCCATTGGATTTGCAATTTTATTGTGTTAATACATCCTATCCAATGGACAATTGCTGAATAACTACCGCTTGGTAGGCGGGTAAGCAGCTAGGGACTCAAGTGAACTCATAACAAAAACAAAACTGTACAGGCCCATTTGACCTAGGGTCAGAGAACCCTGAGAGGTCAAGGTCGGTTACCAACTAACCGGTTACCCGGGAGTCTACCGACGTTGCCCCCCCTTTTTCTTTCCCTCCCAGGGTTGGTCTGAGAAGGGAAAGAGAGAGAGAGAGAGGGGCTGAGTTCAGTCACAGAAGAAATAAACTTCCCAAGGGAAGCAAGTCACAGTTTTTTTGTTTTTTTTTATATAAAACATATGTACATTTCAACATATTTACACTATGTACATATCTAGTATATTTACAATATGTACATATTTACATATATATACAACATCTCCTCACCTCTGGGCCTGGTGGTGCACCTGTTGGGCAGCCACTACAGGTCCTAGGTGGAAAAGCTCTGAGTCAGCCCAGGCAACATCCTTCAAATAAAACTGAGTGAAGGTGTTGTGAGATTTCCAATGGCAGGCTGACAATATCTGCTCTAAGGAGATCCCTGATTGGAAGGCCTTAGAGGCAGCAAAGGCCCTAACATCATGGGCTTTAACCTGATGCAAGGTGAGGGCCTCTTGGGCAGAGAGTTCATAGCACAGAATCACAGTCTGTTTGATCCATGAGGAGATGGTGGCAGGTGAGATGCCTTTGTCAAAACCTTTCTTGAAGGAGACAAAGACCAACTTCTTATTCTGCCTAAGATCTGAAGTCCTGTCCAAGTAGTAGCGCAGGGCTCTAATTGGACATAGGGACCTGTCACCTTTGAGTGACCTATCCAGAGACGGGGCCAGGACTGGAATGACCACTGGTGCCACACTATCTGGACCCTCCTTAGCCAGCTGATTGTTGGATAGGAAGCTGGGTGAGGGGTACAAAGACACCTTAGACCAGTCTGACTGGTGTCTGATGTTCTTCTGTAACCAAGCATGGATCTCACTCCTGCGTTTACCAGAACCTAAGGCCAGCAAGAAAACAGTCTTGAAAGTCAGATGTTTCAAGGAGGCCTCTTTTAGGGGTTCAAAGGGAGCCTTTGTCAGCTGGTGAAGCACCACTGAAAGGTTCCAGGAGGGGATGCCCCTCCTGCCCTTGACTCTGTCTGTATGGAAACTGTCCAGGAGACGAGTGAGATTCTCATCTTTGCTGACATTAATGGTGGAATTGCCCAGTTTGTCAGCAATGGCTGATCTGTAGCCATCAATAGTGCCTGGTTGCAGCTTCTTGTTCTGAAACAAGTGCAGGAGGAAGTCAGCAATGGCTTTCAGAGGTGGTGCCCTGAAGTCCACCTGATTACTGAGGCACCACTTTGTAAAAATGGTCCACTTTGCCTCATAGACAGATCTGGTTGATCCTCTTTGAGGAGCCTCAATTCATGCTGCCACTTCCTCAGAGAAGCCCTGCTCCTTGATTGCTGAGGCTCTAGGAGCCAGGCATGTAGGTTCAGATTTGACAGGTTCCTGTGAAGGACCTGGTTGAATGGCTGAGACACTAAGTTTGGTATGTTGGGCAGACACAGTGGGATTTGACTGGACATTGCCACTAGATCCCAGAACCAGGGCATGTTGGGCCACCCTGGGGCAATCAGAATTATTCTGTTGCAAGGTTAGTCCTGCAACTTCTATACCACTTTGCCCAAGATGGCTGCTGGTGGAAAGGCATATGGGTCCAGGTCATCCCAGGAGAGGCTGAGTGCATCCACTGCCCATGCCTGGGGGTCTGGGACCGGTGACACAAACTGTGGCAGTTTGTTGTTGAATCTGGTGGCAAACAGGTCCACTTGGAGCTGGTGCCACCGGGAGCATATAGCTTGGAACACTTTTGGATGAAGTGACCACTCTGTTTGAATGGTCTGGCCAAGTCTGGATAGCTTGTCTGCTATCACATTCAGCCGGCCGGGGATGTGACGTGCCCTGAGAGTTACCTGCTGTCTGGTACACCAGGACAGGATCCTCCACAGTAGGGCACACAGAGAGCCCGACTTCATCCCCCCTTGTTTGTTGATATAGACAACCACTGTTGTGTTGTCTGTAGCTATCAGTACTGTCTTGTTGCAGCAGAGGGTTCAAAACTCTTTTAGAGCTAGAAAAACTGCTTCCAGTCCTAAGTGGTTTATGTGCAACTTGCTTTCTGGAAGGGACCAAGTTCCCCTTGCAGTGTGTTCGTCTAAGTGAGCGCCCCACCCTTCTTTTGATGCGTCTGTAAACATTTGCAGAGCATGTTTTAGAGTTTGTAATGGTTGACCTAGTAGCACATTGCTTTCCTCCAGCCACCACCTTAGATGGGGGTGGAGGGAGTTGGGGACCGGGATCACCTTTTCTAGTGACTCTGGGACCCTCCAGTTGGTTTTCAAGTGCCACTGTATGGGCCTCATGTGAAGTCGCCCTAAGTGGACTTGTTTTTCTGTTGCTGTGAGTAGACCTATGAGAGACAGGAACTGTCGGACCGGGCATACCGGATCCAACAGTATTGATCTGATCTTGTCTGTCAAGGTCTGCCAACGTTCTGCTGTTGGTCTGACCTTGCCCTCTTTCAGGTCGAACTGGTAACCTACGAAGTTGAAAACCTGTTTGGGAGCCAGTTCTGATTTTTCCTTGTTCACCAGCCACCCTAGTTCCTGACAAAGAGTCACTAAGGTTTGTGTATGCTGGAGACAAGTGTCGTGGGTAGAGGCTCTCACCAGCCAGTCGTCTAGGTACTGGCAGATCCTTATACCCCTCTGAAGTGCCATGAGTTTGACCTCTTTGGCCACCACTGTGAACTCCATGGGAGCTGTGGATAGACCAAAGGGTAGGGCTTTGAACTGGTAGGACCGACCCTGGAGATGAAAACGCATGTACTTCCTGGACTGACTGTGAATTGGTATATGGAAGTATGCGTCTTTGAAGTCAATGGATGTGACCCATTCCCCTGCCTGTAGGGAGGTTCTTATTGTCTCTGGGGTCTCCATCTTGAACGACTCTGTGTTTAAAAAGGTGTTCAAGGTGCTCAGGTCCAGGACCGGTCTCCACCGGTTGTTGGGTTTGGGTACCAAAAATAGCCGGTTGTAAAAACCCAATGAGTTTTGATTTTCTACCGGTTCTATTGCATTCTTGTCTATCAGCTGAAACAGTGCCTCTAAAAGGAAGGACTGTTTCGCTGGATTGTGGTAGTTGCTTATTACAGTAGGTGACCTTGTCAAGTTGGGTCTGAACCGGAAGGGGAGGGTGTAGCCCTCTCTCAGTGTGGTGACTACTTTTGGACTCGAACCCAGAGCTTCCCATTTCTCCCAAAACTGGTGTAACCTTGCCCCTACAGGAGGATCTATAACAGCATGTGGGGCATTGGTGACAAGATTTACAGAACTCAAGTGACCTACACAAGAAAGGATTTTTCACATATTTTATTTCTGTGTACATTTGACAAAAGGTGGGATTTACGCCTTTCCTTTGTGGCAACCCGGTGACAATATGAGCATTTGCAACATAAGAGTCTACATTCAAATTTAAAGTCACTTTGCTGTTCCCAGCTACCACTGGTGCTGAGTTCAAGTCTCCCTAACCGGTATCATGTACAGAGTTTACACAGTGATTGTCATTTATGACACTTGGAACCCTTGGCCGGCTTCTGGGAGAATGTTGAGGCTTTGCCACGACCCTTCCTGGCTTGTTGCTTGTCTTTAATCTGCTTCCAAGCAGGGAGGTTCGATTTCCTGTCGTGATGGCCAGTCGACTTGTCACTTGCAGCATAAGGGTGGAAGCGATTTTGATATCGGTGTGATATACCGGACGAACGCCTCTCCTCACATTTACTGATTTCCTCTTCAGCCTTGGAGATAAGCTGGTCCGGGAACAGTGAGTTGAGATGTACTGGAGACGTTCTTAAGGAGTTCACAGTGTCTTGCTTCACTCCCGCATGTAGGTAGTCAAGGTAACTATCCCTGCGGGCCAGAGTAAAGTTTGCCATGTTAATAAAAACACCCTCAGATAAGTCTTGCATCATTCTGGCCATGGCCTGGGAGATTGACCGGTTGAAAGTGGTCAAGTATTCTAGTTCATTCACAGCTTGTTTCATCTTCTCTGATGACTTGCCCTTGCTATCCAGACGCAGGGTTTTAAGCTGAGTGGCCATTGAGTCTTGAACCCTGGTCAAACACCTTGACAAACCAGCAGCTTGATTGCACATTACTGTCTGTTCCTGTGCTACTCTCTCCCAACGCCTGAGCAGGTCCTGACTGAAGGCCCAGGAGGGTGGGGCAGTAGGTAGATTTCTTCGTGCAACCCTGGTGAAAGAATGGTTGAGTTTTGCAGGATCCGGTGACCAGTTGCATACTGTTGAACTCTCACTGTCCTTCTCAGCATGCATCCCATACCATCTGGATGACCTGGGAGGTTTGATAAATTGATCTCTGAGGAGGCCAGTATTGTCAGTGTTCCTGGTGGGATACCCTTCTGTGATGGTGAGGTTGAGATTGGATATCTTCCTATACAACCAGTTGTCCACCGGAAGTTTCACAGAGACTTTACCGGTTGGGTGAACACGTGCACTGGCAAAGGGGTTGTCATCTGCAGCAGAGGACACAGTTTTAAACTCTGGAATCTTATGTCAGTTCATGAAGCTTCTCACACCTCTCATAGTCTCTCTATAATTGGCCTCCTCAGTAGGTTCCTGGTCAGCCTCATCCTTGGGGACATCTCTGTCTGGAGACCGGTCCCGGTGGATCTCATCCAGGGAAGCGGTAAAACTGAGCTGGTCAGCTTCACTGTCAGATGCTCCACACAGATCTCCCTCACAGGTGGGCTGAACATCAGGGACCGAACCAGGGGCCTGAACAGGCTGGGTTGCTGTCCCAGCATCGGGAGCCTCAAGAGGCTGGGTGGCTGTCTGCATCTCATCAACTGCTTCACCGGAGGCCTGATCAAGGCAAGGACCAGTAGTCTCTCTAGCCAGACTGCTGGTGGTGGCACCAGGGTCAAAAAATGGCTTCTGGCTGGTAGTCACATCTGAAGCTGGTTTCACAACCGGTTCAACCGGTACTATGAAAGTCTTGGCCAACAGCATCGCCTCCAGCTGGGAGAACCTCTCTGCCCACTTATCATCTAACTGCTTCAGATCATCAGCTGAAGGTCTGCTACTGGAAGATTTCTTCTTGTTGGCAGAGGGCTTGGGAGACTCACTACGTTTCATCTTCTTGGCAGTAGTAGGGGTTGACTGAGGCTGTGAAGCCTTGACCTTCTCTACCTTACCCAGTACACTCACGTGTGCAGGGTCCACGAGTGGGAGCAGAGGAGGACGCAGTTGCCTTATTTTCTTTTCGATCTCTGTCTGTAGCTAATTGCTGGATCTGATCAGGGTAAACCCCTTGCAGACATCACAATATTTCTTGAGGACGCAAGGGTCGTCACCCACCCCCTTATCTCGACAACGTGCACACTTGGAGTGGGAGTTCAACCCAGCCATAGCGTGACTGCAGGAACCTTGTCTCTGTCCTGGGGAAGACATAGTTGTAGATAATACTGTAGACGTTCTTAAAAGTTGAAATAAAATGGATGTGTTCGGTGTAGAATAAAAAATTCGCTTGTCATAAAAACACGTCTTCACTCTCCATGCGCCAAACGAAAAAGATGCTATGACGTCCCAATGTCTAGACAGGAAGAGGAAATACGATGCGCCACCTGGCGAATGCACTCTCCTGGCCGGTATTATATACAGGACGTCTTTTTCTGTTTGGCGGGACCGGTCGCGCCAACCGGTATAGCAATTGTCCATTGGATAGGATGTATTGATGCAATAAAAACTCAAGTTAACCAGAAATATGGGAAGGAAATGTCTAGAAGGAATGGTGTTATTGCAATTTCTGTAAACTGATATCTGAAGAAAAGTTGTGACAATATAGGGATATACAATGTACCATAAAAATCCATGCTCTATGCAAATTTAGAGCACGATTTCTGGGTTTAGATCATGAAGGCATGATTCTAACATGACATGTCCATAATAAAATATTCTTATTACTTTCTTTGTGATAAATTTTACGTTTTAGAGGCTAACGATAACCGGAAGTGACAGCCACAACTTTGTGATAATACTGAGCATGGTATTTTTATTCGATTAGCCAATCAGAAACTCTGTTACATCCCCATCATATTAGAATTACAGATATTCAATGATCTATTGTGCCACTTGTAACATTGGTGTTGAGAATCATTTTTCTCAAAAAATCAAATTCAAAAATAAAAATCCTCAATGTTTGCCTGCGGAGGCATAGTTGAGACAGAAATATACTTTGATTTTCTTAGTGTGTGTTTAAAAAATTATTAAACTAAAAATATTATGAGAGCTTGGAACTGCCATCCAACTTCAAAATTTGAAATAGTGTATTTTGAATCCCAAATAGGTTTTAGAATTCCAAATACACCATTTGGAATTGCAAATATACATATATATTACATTTATGTAGACTGTATTTAGAATTTTGAATCTTGACTTTGGGTGGCAATTCTGGGCTTTCATAAAAAACACATTGATGAACATAACCTTTTAAAATTGAAACAAAAAATAATAATAACACAATTTAAACATTAAAGCAAAACTTGACATTCATTTTGTTTCAGGGATCTTCATGGGTTAGTGTTTGAATTAATTCTACACTTTCTGTTCATATTGAATATCTAGTGGTTGTAATATATTCAATGTAATAAAATTAGTGATTTTGCCTCGGAACTTTTAGTCCAGATATAATATTTAATTATATACTTCCCTAAAATTATCTTGTAAAGCTTCACTTCAAATAACTGAGAGAAGTACTTTGTACCAAATTTCATTATGAAAGTGTTCTTGTGATGAATGAAAGAGCTGCAGTATGAAATATTCACGTTATTGTAAACACGTTTAAATCACTTGACACAATTATCATTAATAAGGGACTAGAATAGTGCTGAGTGCAATTCTTGCTCCAATATTTAGGGTTTCTTATTATCAAGAGCTCTACTTAGCTGTAAAGCTACTGAAAAATAAAGGAAATAAAAACACATAAGGGAGATACACATCTTTTTACATACAGTGGATTTGGTTTAAGTTGCAAGTTGAAAAAATGTCAACTATTTACATCTACTTATGGTTGTTCTTATTACACCAATATCTACTGTATGTAAAACAGCTGGTTGCGTGTATTATATCTGCCAGGCCTCACTGTAAGTCATTTTATTTAATCCTCAATAGTCACCTTCAAAATCATGTTTTTACCAATCAATGGTGCATGCATGTTTAAAAAGGGGTCTAAATCACATAGAAGATGAATTTCGTGTTCTATCAATATGTCCTTTGCATGAAGAACTGAGAACAAGATATATCCCTCAAGCACATTATGGTAATAGTAATATGTTCATAAACATATATCAATGAAAAATGTATCCAGGATAACTGAGCTAGCTTGTTACTTATTTCATTGTGCATATCAGACTTAATTAATAGATGTCACGGTAGTATTTTTGTGTTCGCAAACATACTGTCAATAAAAGTGTCTCTAGATTAACTGAGTTAGCTTGTTATATATTTCATTGCTTTAATATAAATCTTCAAATGTTATATAGAAAACCTTTGTGGAAGTACTAAACCTATAACACAAAATGTGTCCTACAATACATTGATATATTAAATGCATTATGGGCCTGTGGCCTTAAAAAGACAAATAAACATGTTTGTTTGTTTGTTTGTTTGTAGATAAAACAGCTGAACCTTGTCAAGCCAGATCTCAAGGAATCATAAAAATACTCTTAAGTAACCAAGAGTAAATATTACTGGAAAAGGCGAATGGAGGGATCTGTTACAATTTTATTATTGGAAGAGAATCCTACTTAACAGAGGTATACTTAAATTGGTTCAACTGTATTTGGAATATTTACCAAAGGAAGTGCCTGTTGTATGATCTATGGTGGGTCCAGTGTTACCAGATGGTGTGCTACCACGTCGTATTGACCAGTCCACACCATCATCTGTCCTCTGAACAAAGTCGCAGAAATCCGTCTCAAAATCACAGGACCTCAAATCCTGTGTGGCTTTAATAAGATATGTAAAGCTAAAGTCAGTCTTCATTCCAAGTGGTCCATATGGTCAGAGTTTACTTCTATTTTCTGTTGCATGAAGTATCTTAAGAATATTTCCAAGGGTAGAAGCCCTTGGACGTTCACTTTGAAATCAATCATGACTAACCATCGGACCACTGAGAGCACAATGAGACAATAATTAATCTTTTAGTTTGCAGATTAAGCACTAACATACAATCACATGCATTTATTGAGGTAGTATAAGGATAGCTCAAATTATAACTTCTACTTCCAGTTACAAATATCACAATTGTTACTCTATATTCATAACAGCAGATTAATTTCAATATTTCAAAGGAATTTAATGTTGTTTAAGATATTAAATTTTGAGTACTTTATGTTAAATTTGTATATTATCAAACAGTTTGGATTATTTATAAATAAGGAATACTGGTACTAGCTAGATGTGACAAGAAGAAGAAAGGTTACTTTTCACTGGTATTAAACATATATTTTCTCACAATGCTAACCACTCTGCAACATAATTCACATAAAAATGAATTACAAAAAAAATCATATGACTGCATATGATTTTTAAATGAGTTCTCACCACAATTTATTTATTAAATTAGTAAAAGTGCATATCTGACGACTGTTAATTGGTTCTCAGCCATTTCTAATCAATTTATCATGGCTTTGTGTAGCCTTGTTAAAAAAAGCAGTTCTGAACTAAAGTATGTATATTAGAAGTCTTTGTGATCTTTAATACCAAATAAGTACACTTACTGAGGTTTACATTCTCTCAAAATGCTTGCTTATGATAAAGTGTGAGTTTTAGTTAACTATTGGAGATTCCTTACCTGCTAGTTGCATCAATATGATGAACAGCAATCCATGCATTAGCACCATCTTTATGAAAAAAAATAACAGATTAAAGTTTAAGAGTTTACATTTTTGAAAATATTTAGATGTGGGTAAAACCTTTTCAATACAAAAGGTCATAGACGGACCTTATATAACTTATGTCCACTGAAAACTATAACTTCCGGAATGACATATACAAAAAATGCATCATGAATGAAGATGACAATATTATACAAATGTGTACCATGAATATTAATTGGTCATCATCAAAAGCGAGAAATTTTTCGTTTTTGTCTAATGAGGGATGTGTGACTATTGTAATTCACTATTTTGTGTGAATAATAAGTAAGTCAATATTTAAAGAAAGAATGCCAAAAAGGCTGTAAAAGAGGTAAGCACATCAGTGAATATAAAAGCTTTAATATTTTAACTTGTGAGGGTGGATGAGATGGAGCTGAGTCCATGGGTTCCTCTGGTTTGGCAGCAGGCGGCAAAGCAGACACCAGAGTGATTGACACAATATGTGGTGCAGTTGATGCCGGTGGAGGTGGAGGAGCTGTTTGTGGAGGCGCCATGCGGTTAAACATCTGCTCCATTGATTGTTGTAGAAAAGCTTGTAAGCCCGTCTGAAGTTGAGCAGATATGTCCCTCATCTGTTCTTGGTTTTTCTTTTGCAGGTCCTTCATCAGCTCGAAGTTCTGCTGTTCCAATTGACTCTTAATCATCTGAGTCCTTGATGTTTGAGGGACATTGATAGTGGTTGTCCTCTGTGGCTGTGGAAAAGATAGAGAAGCTATTCTGTCTGCTACTGAATGTCCTCCGGGAGTGTGTGGAACCTGGAGGTAGAGTGTCCCGAGGAACTGTCTGATGAACAGGTTCTGGCACCTTGAAAAAGGCTGAAGGATCAACGTAGGATTGATTAACCGGTCTCACAGAGACAGAAGTACTCTGGATATTCTGTGAAGAAGCAGGCAGTGGAGCCGGTAGGCTTGTAAGAGGACTAATGTTGGTTACTGGTGCAGATGAACCGGATTTCCGGTTCAAGGTCTAGAAGAGTATCATCCACACGGGAGAGATCTTCACCGATACATACCAGTTCATCTACATCTTGTTCTTCGAAGGAATCACCTTGAGAATCTGTGTGACTTCTATAAGCGGACCTCTTCGCAAACTTCTCCCTGAGGTGGGTCCATTGCTCTTCATATAGTGCTGAACATGCAGCACATTGAGTTACATCTGCCCCTTGTGCACAGGGGTCTAGACCTTTACACTTGGCCCTACAGCCAAAGCAAGATCCATGAGGATCAATCTGGGGCATAAAATGTCCACACTTGCCCCATTTTTGGTAAGGGGGAGTCTTCACCATCTTACCAGAAGTGTCTATAAACTATTGTTCAACAACTGACACAAAAATAAACTGTCTACCCAGAGTATATAAGCTGTAACAATTCACCAAAGTGAGAGCTACAAGAAAGCCAACTTGACAAGATGGCTTCCAACAAAAAATGAGGAAGAGCTCTGTCGAGCATCTGATAGGTTCCCTAGGTCAGTCACGTGGCCAAGCCAGCAGGTGCGCTCATACCCACACCGGTACTATATCACCGGCATTCCCTGTGACCATTGTTTCGGTTAGCCCGGTCTATCTGAATTGCACGAGTAATAAGTTTTCAACTTTTACTCCAGTTGGAAGCTTCCCGTGGTCCACCACCGGTAAAGCATATTGTTACATAGGTAGGACTATTGTAGCGCAATAAAAAACAATTATATTTATTTGTGCTATCAAGATATATTTACACCATGTTATATGTGTGACAGGCTTCTCTCCACTCATATTTTGTATATTTGAACAACCTGTGTTATAACTCTTATTACTAGATTATTTGACATGTCACGAAAAGAAGAATTGTAAGATATGAAGAGTCAATGTTCTAAAAGGCCATACTCTAAGTGTCTAGGAAGAAAATGTATAAACTTTGATACCCCTTTGCAAATCTATACAATGTTTTTCAAGCAAATATAATTTGCTAGAAGATTTCAACCAGGCTACAAAGCAAAGAATGTGTTTTATTCATACATTTTATTTGTTCACTGTATAATTTATTTGGACTGCATGATACAAGGTTAACTTAAAGATTTTTGCATCAGATGACAAGCATCTTTTCAAGTATTACAATTTGCTAAGGTGTTTTTCTCTGATATGAAAATATTGGGGAAAAGGGCAACCTTTGCCATGAGACACAACCTGACAAAAGTTAACTGAAACTTGTTCTCTATGAATGAAAAAAGTTTTATAGTTTATGTACTTCATAACCTATATACAAAGAGGATATGTGGTGTGGTACAGTAGACACTTTAAACCAACTACAAAGAATGTGGGTTCAGAGCTCATCCCTGGCCTTATGTACATAAAAGTAGATTTTTTTCACATCCATTTCATGGCACATTAGCCTTATTAAGTGGACTGGATTTAATACTTTGGGTTGAAGTTGCATTTAACCTTTTGTGTAGGTCACATCATAATGGGTAGTTGAGAAAATGGAGGACAGAGGAAACGGTAAATACTAGTTGTTCAAGCTTCTGTACTGATAACCATTGGGCGATAGCAAGTAGCTGACACGTTGACTTAATGCCTGAGAGTTTAAACAGCAAAATCATGATTGTGTAATATATGCAATGATGTCCTCCACCACTAAAGCTTCCTGTCATCAAAAAGCCTATACAATCTGTTTAAACTGACAAACTGAAGTTTATTCCAATTTATTATTAGGAAAAAAACCTGCCTGACTTGTGTAATGATCAACCAGAAACTACTTCTACTCTCTGTTTCCAGATAAAATGCAAAATTTTAATATGAGGTTATTTCTAAGGATTAAACACTGTTCTCTTGATAAAAAAGTTGTTTCCCCAGGCAGAGTTCTAAGTTGATAAGTTCAGTTAAAATTTAAAACTTGGGAGCTGTCCTGTTTATCCATAAAATTTATCATCTCAATGAAAGTTGACAATGTTAAGAGAGTACAAAGCGACTGCAAATGGTTTTCCAGATATATTTAACACCAGCAATAGTGATTCTATTATTGGTACTGACATATCAGTCACTGCCAATTGTGTTGGCGCACCCATGTATGTGTCTTCCCTACTTTACAGATGCTGAATCTTGTGTGTTTTGAAGAGTTCACAGGTATAAACTTGCAAAAGCATTTTGCAATGTTTGTAGATTATAGAAATAGACAACGACGAGCGAGGGGTTATAGGCGATTTTACAACGATTAGCGATATTAGGATCACGAAGGCGGAGCCTGAGTGATTCTAATGCGGTCATCGTTGTAAAATCGTCTATAACCCGAGCTCGAAGTTGTCTATTTCTATTCTAACATGACATTTTAGAAGATCTTATAAAAATTAGTTTTGAATCTATTTTATAGAAAAATATACAAATATTCTATAAAGATTTTTTTATCGAGGGTGCTGCTGAATTATTGGAAGAGCCACAAATTAAGATTACCCTTTTCTTTGTTAAAGGTCCTTCAACTTCAACACATTCATATCAGTAAATTCTAGGTTCAAATGTAAGAATCCATGAATATCGTGTTTACCATTACTTGTCTATTTACTGAAAAAAAACTAGGCTGTTACTTCAAGTTCTCTTTTTGCGGAGCAGTATTGTGAGCGATAAAATAGAACTCATGAAGTTATGTGGGGTTTTAAAGAGCAATTTTTTGTGTCTTAGCCAATCAGAATCGCTGACACAGCCGTGTCATGTTAGAATAGCTTTTGTATTAACAGAATAAGCTTAACAGAGTACTATTAATACATTACACTGTGTGAGTAGAACACTGTGAATACAAACAGAACCAGAATTGACACTGAAACATCAGAATATGCTGTATATCTAACTGTTGTAATAGATCGAAGTTAGCATAAGTAGAATCAAATCATATTGCTTATTGAAGGTTTTTGTTATAAAGAATCTGTTGGATGTGTACAGTTTGATACAGTAATTTCAAATTTTTAAAATCAATTATCTGTACAACACAATACCAGTCACCTACACAATATATCATTTCACTTGTAGCCACTCATAAGAGTTATCTTTTGATGATTTTCCTTTTTTTTTGCACCTTTTTAAACAGGATTTGTCATAACAGCTTCCAGGTATATAAATAGGAATGAACTGGATACAAAACATGCATGTTATTGTAAAGTAGCATGGATTTCCTTGCAGTAAAATATGTATTAACAGAAGTGCCAATTGTAAATATAGTTCACACAAAAGACAAGGGGCAATAACACAATTTCTACTTGAACTGAGTGACTGTGGCACATGACCAATTAACATGCAGCTCACACATATAAATTTTATATCAATATGGGACCTCTGAGGCCGGGTTTCGATCCCCGTCATGGCCTCAAGTGGGAAAGCTGGAAGTTGCTTGCCGTTGGTCGGCAGTTTACAGTACAGAACCCTAGTGAACTGTATGTACTGGTTTCCTCTAACTACCTTTTCGTTAGAAGGGTAACTACCCGTTGTGATATGACCTGTACAGTGTTGAAAGCGACGTAAAACCCCAAATAAAGTTGGAAGGGCAGAGGAAACCAGCACATACAGTTCATTAGGGTTCTGTACTGTAAACTGCAGACCAACGGCAAGCAACTACCAGCTTTCCCAGTTGAGACTGTGTTGGGAATATCAGCCAAGGAACTTCAACAAAATTTACCTAACCATTTATTTCAACAAAACTTACTCAATCATTTACATCAGTTATAAAAGAGACAAAGGTATTAATATTAATCAGTCTTACCATCTTGAAGTGTATCCAACTTATCACACAAGCTGAGGTACCCAGTCAATGGACCCAAAAAGGTACTCTGTCTAAAAGATATGCCCACCCCAGTTACTCCACTTTCTCCAGCAACCACTTCACATATGTACCTATATCAGACAAATAAGAATGATCATTTTGATAAGACCTGAATTTTATATTCAAAATATGTAAAATATTATGCAATATTAAACATGACATTTCATAGCAAAATGTTATATAAGCATGTAATTATTATGCATTCTAAAATGTAATAACTATAAGTGAGGTATATATTTGAAAATACTTTCAGCACATTGAAAAGAGTGAATTATTTTTATTTATTAACATTCCAAAAAAGGTCCGAGTTTACAACTCATGCATGGTCAAAATATATTCACTGTCCAAATGTCCACTTATGACCTACTCAACTATGCTAATTACACCAGTCACTAGGGTATGTAGTGGTGCTACATATTCATTACTTTATATTTGAACTATCCCCTTTTTGTAATATTCCATTTAAATAAGCCAATTTTGAAAAAAAAACCACACCTTTCCTCTCTGACACCTTTTTACCAACTGTGGCCACTCATATGTGTGTGTTTACGGTACTGCAAAACCCGTTTTGTGAATCAATGCTTTTGTTGGTTGAGAACCCAGAGTATTCTTCAAAAGGACTTGTCTTCATGGGTGCATTCATTCATTACGTGAACAGGTTGACTTATTTTCATATATGACAAAATATTGCCTAAAAACATTCAATGTGAGTCTTTTCAATCAACAGTGGTAAAATTGTGGTATTTGAGTCATTAATCAAATTTATAAAGAATGTTACTGTATTAAATGTTCTTTGAAAATTGATATTTTTATGCCATGAAATTTTCATTTTATTGTGTTGAGTTAGGACTTACCTTGATGTGCTCTAATTGATCAAATCTAAATATCATTCTATTGGTTTCATAGCAGTTCCAAGGTTTTATTGTGTATTTAGTCATACCATTTTGTAGACATTCCGGGTGACCTTAGCTTGTTTACATAATTTTAATATGTGTCAATAAATTACAGCTGTAGTTTTCAATCATACATTCCACACTTACTCATCCATGGAACAAATTCAAGACTGTTATATTAGTATAAGAATAAAAGGACAGAGAGTGGCACAAATGTTAATCCAGAAAGGACAAAAACGTGAAAATATGACTCAATTTTTTCATGTAAAAATATAAATACGCTGAACCAGATTTACAAAATATCTTCAAATGAAATATAAGTCAAAATGAAACATTTTGTGAAGTTCTTGATTGGTATAATTACATAACCTCTTTGTTTGGGAAACTAGAATGAATAGATTATTTTTTTTAAATACACACTCCCACAATTTTTGTAGGAAAAGTATTTATCCCAGTTAGACCATAATTTGGTATCTTCTTGTATTCCCCGGTAGTAAACTCCAAGATACTGTCAATTCATCAAGACACAAATATGGTAACATGTTGAAATGCATAATGATCATAAAAGGTTGTGGATCATCTTTTTTTCAGATGTCATTTAATTAATCCCTATTAGGGAACATAGCATGAACATAAGTCCATCCCTTATTGTGTGCATCCCTCAGTGTGTTGACAAAATGTAAACTGATCATCCACTTAATAAAACAGCGTCACAAACTCAGACTTTTGAAAACACATTTCTAAATTTATCACAAAAGTGAGAATGCAGTATAAGGAAATATCTTCAGAGAAGGGTGTCAGTCATCAGTTTGTATTTCTCTTTCACATTTAAAATATGACATGCAGTATTTGTTTGGATTAAGTAACAGGCAACAAACATTATGAAATTTTATTTTAAAAAAAAATATATAAACCTCTCCCAACCCAGCAACACCCCCCTCCCCGCCAATAAAAAATTTCTGTATATGTATAAATACATGTACCTCGTTGAAAAGCTGTTGTGGGTCTCCTTAACGTTCCTTTTAATTTCATGTAGTCACATAGTGAAGTAAACATTAAGGTCACCTTTATAGTAGGAATAGATTAAGTGACCTTAATTTTAGGCACCTGGTTAAAACTTTGTGTTTTGAATTATCTCCAATATACACTTGTATGTTACACTTATTGCACAATGTTCCACCCAGCCCATTCCTTCACTAATCCACTTATTATACCAACCTTTGACTGAATAGATAAATATGATGTTTCTTTTTAGTGTGGTTGGGGATGATGTCTTTCAAAATCACCTTATAACCTGAAAAGTTTCTTCATATTGTTTTTAAAAATTACAATTGAAGAAATATCAAGTTATTCACTATTCTAAACACATCATTCGCAAATGTTATAGAAAAGAAAATTTAGGTATACATAACCTTTGTGAATTTATAATATTAGAAAAAACATGTATATAGATACACACACAGAAAAAGGGTAACCTGAATTTCATGTTGATTTTGATGATGATTTCATATATTTCAATTGCTGTGCAATCAAATACTGAATTTCTATGTACTTTTGTTTGGATTAAACCATAGAAAATTATAACTTTTGTCACACTTGTTCATTTTTAATAATGTTTTGCCCCAATATTCTGACTGATGTAAAGCACTGGGGAGTGAAAATATCTCTTGTCATGCTAACAAACTGAGTTATTAGTTGTGAACAACACAATTCAAAATGATCATGCATATCTTGTTATGGTTTATAGTTTCTCAACACATAAATACATGTGACCAAATTTAGCTAGCCCTGCCTGCTGTTTTGGGGTAAATGGCAGCACTGGGGGAAAAAAAAAACAATGACATTTCTGTATACATTTCTTTAACAGAAACAAGTACGTGACAGTACTTGTGTGGAATGATGAAACATCCATGTCAATCGTCAAATGGAAATTATAAATTTGTTGGGGAACATCCTTAAAAATACTGTGTGTAAAATTAAATGTTTATCATTTTTTTCTTACTAATAATCTGTACTTTGTATGATATGTATGTCATATAAGTCATTGTAATTAGAGGAGCACAAAAAAAAGTGGAGTTTTCCTTCCAATTTGAAACTAGATATTGCGTTTCGCTGCAGTGTATCCCAGGACGGGACATGGTTGAAGCGTGACATACAGAATAATGTTTGCTGGATAGGACATGATGGACCTTATATACATTTTGTACTTACAGTAGATTCCCTCTATTTTACACCAGCATGTAAGATGTCTTGACATGTTAAAGCTGTAGTTACAATAATGAGATCCCAGCCATTGTAAATGTGACAGACCATATTCAACCCTGACGGAGGGCCCCAAGGGCAAATTTGACCCCACTGAAAGATTTGGGGCTCATAATTTCGTATAAGTTGTCTTCACATCTCAAATGTCTAAGACCACAAATAAGGGAAACATAGGCCATTATAAGTATGAAGGACCACATTCAAGCTCGAATAAGGGGTTCACCATGATAATGACCCCACCAAAAGATTCGAAGCGCACGATTTCCTATAAGTTGTCTTCACAACCATAAAGCTACAACCTATTATAAGTGAGACACAGGCCACAATAGATATCAGGGACTATATGTGACTTCCAAGGAGGGGTCAAAGCTCAAATCTGACCCCACCACAAGAACTAGGGCACATGGTTTCCTGTAAGTTGTCTTGACATCCCAAACCTCTATGCCAAATTATAAGTTGCAACCAATAATAAGGGAGTTACAGGTCATTATAAGTATGAAGGACCATGTTCAACCTTAAAGGAGGGGTCGAAGGTCAAATCTGACATCACCTAAAGATTCAGGGTACATGATTTCCTATAAGTTGTCTTCACATCCAAAACCTCCACGACTAATAGTAAGGGAGATATAGGCCATTATAGGTATCAAGGACCACATTCGAAATTGAAGGAGGGGCCCAAGGTCAAATGTGACCACACCATAACATTTGGGGCAGATGATTTCCCATAAGTCGTCTTTACCGCCAAAACCTCTACGACCAATAATAAGGGAGATATAGGCCATTATAAGTATCAAGGCCCACATTCGACCTTGAAGGAGGGATCTACGGTCAATTTCTGATCCCACCAAAAGATTCGGGGCACATGATTGCCTATAAGTTGTCTTCACATCCAAAACCTCTACGACCAATAATAGGGGAGATATAGTCCATCATAGGTATCAAGTACCACATTCGACCTTGAAAGAGGGATCAAAGGTGAAATCTGACCCCACCAAAAGCATGATTTCCTATAGGTTGGTTTCACATCGCAAACCTCTAGGACCAATAATAAGCAAGTTATAAGCACTTTTAAATTTGGCTATCCTCATGTGACCTTGTAGGAGGTGCCCAAGGTCAAATTCGACCACATCAAAAGATTCCCAGCCCATGATTTCCTATAGGTTGGTTCCACATTGCAAACCTCTAGGACCAATAATAAGCAAGTTATAACCACTTTTAAGTTTGGCTATCCTCATTTGACCTTGAAGGAGGGGCCCAAGGTCAAATCCAACCACATCAAAAGATTCGCAGTATATGATTTCCTATAGGTTGGTTTCACATTGAAAACCTCTAGGACCAATAATAATCAAGTTATTAGCACTTTTAAGTTTGCCTATCCTCGTTTGACCTTGAAGGAGGGGCCCAAGGTCAAATCCGACCAAATCAAAAGATTTGCAGCCCATGATTTCCTATAGCAAACCTCTAGGACCAAAAATAAGGGAGATATAAGCACTTTTCATAACTGAAAAGAAACGTCTGTGGCAGGCCATCTTGTTTTTCAAAATAAGGCCAAACATATTTTCTGTCAGGATTTTGTAATGGTGAACATATCCTGTGAATTTGAGATCTCTACCTATAATGCCCTTTGTTCTAGGGGGCCAACAAAACTCCTTGCTAAAAGTCGAAAAACGCCTGTGGCGGCCATCTTGTTTTTCAAAATGAGGCCAAAAATATTCTCAGGCAAGATTTTACGGTTATAAATATATCCTGCAAATTTGAGAAGTCTACCTGTAATACCCTGGCCTCTAGAGTGTAACGAGAAAATCTCTACACACTGCGGCAGCGTTGGCATACTCCTGCGTAATCCATAGTATCCACAATAATCAACACGAGCCAGTAAGTTATACAGCCAATAATAAAGGAGGTATATGGCCTCACAGTCTTATATAGGCATATATATGCAGTAAAAGGTACCATTTTGAGTCATTTTAGCAGGTCTAAGGTAACCTTGAAAACAATAGCCAAGGTCAACAAACTGGATGCTGGTACTCCATCATGTAAGTCAACCTCCAAAGCCATTTTCAATAGTTTCCATGCAATATAGTCAGCATTAAGTGTGAAAATATCTCCAAAAAGGCAAAAAATGGCCTCGGTGAGGTACTTTGGCGGTCAAATGTGTATTTATACATATGGATACAAGTATCCGGGAATGTGTAACAGTTCCATGACCTTAGGTGCTGTATATTTTGAGACTCGAAATCTGTCCCAAACTGTTAGGTGTGCATGGTTTGTGGTTGTACACAAAATTTAATTTTTAAATGTAGAAATTGAAAGATATCATGTTCATTATAACATAGGTAATATTTGCTTTAACAAGAATAACTGGCGTTCACCAAATTAAACAGTGACGAAAGAACTTTTATATTTAGAATCAGAAAAAAATCAAAACTAATGGTAAAGATGATTTAATAATAGTATTAATAAATATGTGTATACGTATTTAATTTGTTATATTCGGTGATTACTTTATAAAATCATGCATATGGCTACATAATGCTGTTATTATTTTTCTTGTGTGTTATTCCTCAGATATTCTAACGTATTTTATTTGGATTTGAGGCAAATATTTCTTAGTATTCAGAACTGACATATCACCCCAAATATTAGGATTACTATTATTATCCCCACTGTGACTCTTAAAAGACATAGCAAAGCATATAATTTAAGTGTTTAGCAGGTCTAAGGTAACCTTGAAAACAATAGCCAAGGTCAACAAACTGGATGCTGGTACTCCATCATGTAAGTCAACCTCCAAAGCCATTTTCAATAGTTTCCATGCAATATAGTCAGCATTAAGTGTGAAAATATCTCCAAAAAGGCAAAAAATGGCCTCGGTGAGGTACTTTGGCGGTCTGTGGATGACCTTCAATGTCAAATTTCTGCATGCTTACAGAGTACATATATATATGTATTATATATACCAACCATTATAAGGATGATCTAACTTTCTGTATATAAGAACCCTAACCAATGTCCCTACCCAGTATCAACTTCCTACACCTTAAGGTTTCCGAGATATAGCTCGGACCAGATTTTATAGGCCAAGGTCACAGGTCAAATCAAGGTCACGCCATGATGTTGCACACCTACACCCCCTAAGCAATGTCCCTACCAAGTATCAGCTTCCTACACCTTACGGTTGCTCAAATATAGCCCGGACAAGATTTTCAAACTCAAGGTCACTACGGCATTGTCAAAGGTCAAATCAAGGTCACACCATGATGTTGCACACCTACACCCCCTAACTAATGTCCCTACCAAGTATCAACTTCCTACACCTTACGTTTTCCGAGATATAGCCTGGACAAGATTTTATAGGTCAAGATCAATACGGCAAGGTCAAATCAAGGTCAGACCATGACGTTGCACACCTACACCTCCTAACTAATGTCCCTACCAAGTATCAACTTCCTACATCTTACGGTTTCTGAGATATGGCCCGGACAAGATTTTCAAACTCGAGGTCACTACGGCAAGGTCAAAGGTCAAATCAAGGTCACACCATGATGTTGCACACCTACACCCCCTAACTAATGTCCCTACCAAGTATCAACTTCCTACACCTTACGTTTTCCGAGATATAGCCTGGACAAGATTTTACAGGTCAAGCTCACTACGGCAAGGTCAAAGGTCAAATCAAGGTCAGACCATGACGTTGCACACCTACACCTCCTAACTGATGTCCCTACGAAGTATGAACTTCTTACACCTTACGGTTTCTGAGGCCGGACAAACTTTTTACCGCCGCCCGCCCGCCCATCCGGACACCATGGGTGAAAACAATACCAATGGCCAAAATCAGACCTGTAAGAGGCCACTGGTGACTTTGAAATTGAAGGTCACAAAACAATAGCATTTGTGGTATTGCCCATATACCCACATACCAAATTTGAAAGGTCTAACTAAAATATTTTTTAAGTTATCGCGTCTGAAAGGAAATCTCTGTGGTGGCGGCGTGACCATACTGAATCTTAAGTATCCCCGATTTTTGTCCGGGGATACAATTATATTTATACCAAACGGGATGAAGCGAATTTGTTCAAAGTATATTTTTCTGATGTGATGCACTCCTAATTTTACAGCACTAAATTATGTGTAGCAGCAGATTACTTTCCAATTTTACAGTTACATTAAAGTTATAAATACAGTAAATTATATGCTACATAGTAAAATGTGAGGAAAGTAGAATATATAAACTAAGAATGAGAAACATTTTTTTCCGCACAAGTGTAGAAGTTATGTTTAAACAATACATGTATATATTCTTTCAATGCAGTGAATAAAACACCGGTCTTACTGTCAAACCTGATATTGGTTAATTATTATTCAAACTATGTTGTCCAAATTTTCGTTACAGTTTCTGTCACATAAAATCTACATCAAACCTAGACAAAACCATTTTTATGCCAAATGTGTATTTATACATATGGATACAAGTATCCGGGAATGTGTAACAGTTCCATGACCTTAGGTGCTGTATATTTTGAGACTTGAAATCTGTCCCAAACTGTTAGGTGTGCATGGTTTGTGGTTGTACACAAAATTTATTTTTTAAATGTAGAAATTGAAAGATATCATGTTCATTATAACATAGGTAATATTTGCTTTAACAAGAATAACTGGCGTTCACCAAATTAAACAGTGACCAAAAATATTCTCAGGCAAGATTTTACGATTATAAATATATCCTGCAAATTTGAGAAGTCTACCTATAATACCCTGGCCTCTAGAGTGTAACGAGAAAATCTCTACACACTGCGGCAGCGTTGGCATACTCCTGCGTAATCCATAGTATCCACAATAATCAACATGAGCCAGTAAGTTATAAAGCCAATAATAAAGGAGGTATATGGCCTCACAGTCTTATATAGGCATATATATGCAGTAAAAGGTACCATTTTGAGTCATTTTAGCAGGTCTAAGGTAACCTTGAAAACAATAGCCAAGGTCAACAAACTGGATGCTGGTACTCCATCATGTAAGTCAACCTCCAAAGCCATTTTCAATAGTTTCCATGCAATATAGTCAGCATTAAGTGTGAAAATATCTCCAAAAAGGCAAAAAATGGCCTCGGTGAGGTACTTTGGCGGTCAAATGTGTATTTATACATATGGATACAAGTATCCGGGAATGTGTAACAGTTCCATGACCTTAGGTGCTGTATATTTTGAGACTCGAAATCTGTCCCAAACTGTTAGGTGTGCATGGTTTGTGGTTGTACACAAAATTTAATTTTTAAATGTAGAAATTGAAAGATATCATGTTCATTATAACATAGGTAATATTTGCTTTAACAAGAATAACTGGCGTTCACCAAATTAAACAGTGACGAAAGAACTTTTATATTTAGAATCAGAAAAAAATCAAAACTAATGGTAAAGATGATTTAATAATAGTATTAATAAATATGTGTATACGTATTTAATTTGTTATATTCGGTGATTACTTTATAAAATCATGCATATGGCTACATAATGCTGTTATTATTTTTCTTGTGTGTTATTCCTCAGATATTCTAAGGTATTTTATTTGGATTTGAGGCAAATATTTCTTAGTATTCAGAACTGACATATCACCCCAAATATTAGGATTACTATTATTATCCCCACTGTGACTCTTAAAAGACATAGCAAAGCATATGATTTAAGTGTTTTGGGTGTTGGGTAAGGGGGCAGTAATTTGGAGTTGCACACCTTCAAATTATAATCCCTCAAACACTGATAATTTTGACACTTCTAAAATCTCTATATAATGTATAATACTGTTGTATTTCTGATGGCAATGCTGGTATTAGTATATTTTCCTCTGATTAACTCTATATGGATGGCAATGCAAGTATTACACAGAATACTATTCTATATACATTTTCCTATTTATACCTGTTCATAATATGTTTGCTACATGATAATGGCTATCAGATAATGTGTGCTGTCTTAAACCAGTTTTTATCTAGATCAAGTGACACTCATCAGTAGATATGTAAATAAACGCATAAATGGTTGTAAAAAAGATAATTAAGTTTATTACTTTACTATTTTGTTAGTTATTGTTTTTACCAGAGTAATTGTGCATTACTGGTAGACATATTAAATTAATGGGACAATTAAATATATATAAAAAACACACTTAAGATAATTTACCGGATTTAGCTACATAAAATGTTACCATGAGAAATATGATATGGTCTACTAAAGGTATAGATAATCCTTACATCAAATAACCTACAGTATAATTCTATCTCTGTTCCTCCCACTTAAACAGGGTTTTATATTACAGTCCCCAAATAAGATCTTGCCTTGTACAAACAGACTGGTTTATAAATGCCACTCCTACATGGAAACATTTTCTGGACCACTTCTGCCAATCACTCTAATTCTTATTTTCAGACTTGGCCTTAAAGGCTTGTGTGCTTGAATGAGTACATTATAAACCATAATGCACTCTAAACTACCACAGATGAACAACATTGTTGTTTGCACCTATTTCAGCCGAAGAAATGTGATTAAAGTAGATCACAAAATAATTCAAGAAAAAGTGTCCCAGAACATAATAAACAGATTTAAGAATTTTTTTTCTGTTACTTCAAACTTAATGTTAGAAAAGTTATTTTTGTCACATCTTATAATTCAAATGAGATACACTAGATTTTTAAGAATGCATTATTTTACCATCAGTTTTTAACAACTCCATCTTTTATAAAAGAAACCCACCTTTATTTACACAGGGCAAGCACTAATTCAAGTTGTGATGTATAACCATGCCAAAAAATGGCTTATCAAACTCAATGCAAGTAGTTGGAAATAATAAGATTGATAAATGAATGCAAAGAAACCCAATGCCTTTTTCATCTGAAAAAAATGTATCCGTGAAAAGAGGATGTATACCCCAAACTTTAACCTTTATACAGAAAAGTCTGGACATTAAACCTCGATTATCTAAACATATTGGCAGAGAAAAATTGTAAATCGGCAAAATATAAAACAAAAGATAGATATATTTTTATTACTTATGTTATACAATATAAAAATATAATTTATATGATATACTTTTCCCAACACCCAGCCATAAAGGCTTACAAGTCAGTTTAATTCATACAATTATTATCAAGTGTGTGCATGAAAACAGGAAAATAGAAAGAAATATATATATATACTTACATATCAATTACTCTAATCACTGGTATATAAAATAGACTTTCTAAATTCCCAAATTGACACTAAATAAATGGTAAAGTTGTAAATATGCTTACCATTTAATTTCATTAGAAATATAAATGTATCAACTGCATCATTATTCATAAATTTTTTTGAATCATTTCTACAAATATATGTGGAAAAGTTATCCCAATAATTCTGACAGAAAACTGTAACCTGGGGAAGAGTAGATAAGGTTTCTAAACTACATACAGTAATATTTAGTATTCTGCCACATGTATACACACTCTCACTTGTTTCTGTTATATTAACTTATGATGTTGGAATGTGTACCTGGATGTGGCAAATGTTGCTACAAATTTATTCCCCAACAATTAGTTACATTGACATACTCGTAATAAGATAAAACTCATAACTTATTCATTTACACAACACAAGGCCAGTTGTACAAGCATTTTCCCCAAGTTGGTGCTGTACCATGAAATCATTGCATAGATAGAAGTTATAAGCATTATGAAAACACACCCATATTGAATATTTTATTGTTGTTATGATGAAACCAGTCATTCAAAAATGCTACTAATAAAATTAATAACAACAAAAACTACGCCACAATCATGAGAGGAACTAATTACATTACACATAATAGTTTATCTGTATAATTGCCTTATAAATAAAATATCACCAAAATACATTTTTAATATATACACCTTTATGTTTTAGTTGAGATCATTTCTCTGGAGATTAATTCCTGACAGACAATTACTCTGTTATCCCGAATTGTTAAATAGAAGTTTTTGGCCCCTTTTGCACAGAAAATCTATGCAAACAAGAGAAGTTTTTTGCTTGATTCACAGACAACATGCATCGATGTGTATGGTTTCACTGACAAATCCTATTGCTATTTATTTGTTTGTCTGTATGTGTGTAACATCCCTGTAAACACATTTCCAGAAGCCTAGCAGTTTTGGAATTTCTGGCAACTGGACACTTGGCCCTCGCATCTGTGGTCCAGGGTTCATATGCTGCAGTACACTATGAAATAACCAGAAGCACGTCTCAAAGTGAGCCCAGCTTTTAAAAGGAAAAGCCCAACTTTGACTTTTAACGTGATGAATGTAATGTTTCATATTTATCCCCGGGGACTTATTTGAGGTTTAAGACTTATTTTGTTAAGCCTTCACTCAACTACATAGCGTTTAACTGAAACTGCTTTCTATGTAAAGGCTGCATTCCATTTTCAATGACTGTTGTAACAGAGGCTCCAACTTAAAAATCAGCTATACATATTTATGATTTTTAAAAATAACATAATGTCTCAATTTTTTTCAAAAAAAAAAAAAAAAAATTGTGGATTCTGAGTGTCCCACAATTTTGTGAAATTGAAATCACTTTTTTGAAGACCAGAATAATTTGACAATCAAAAGTACTTATCACATTCATAAAAAATAATAAATTTTTGAAAATTATCCTGTGTTTTTAAAAATAAATTCAAATCATTCTTTCCATGTCCTGAACAATTCAACAATCAAAAAAGTAATTTAAATTACATTCATCAAAAATAACAATTTTTTGGAAAATTTGAATACTGTGTGCTAGTAACTTTGAGTACTCTGTTAATGGTATTTGGGAAATATATGGTACACAATTATCACAGTCACTTTCTGCTGCTGCTTCAGTTTACATCACAGTTGAGTTTTGCCTGGGCTGGTATTCACAAAAAATCTCAAACTCAATCTCAAACTCAGTCTCAAACTCAAAGTCAGTCACAGTCTCAGACTGAAACTCAGTCCTACATAAGTATATACTCAAAGTTAGCATTCTTATGTGAAATCCTACCTTAGTAGTATATGCCGAAACTTAAATTAAAATATGGTCAACCAAATTAATACAGCCATAATGTCAAGAACTTAAGACTCCTTAAAGGCAAACTTAAATAATCCATAAATATAGCAAGGATAAATGATTAAGCCCCTGAGTTTAAGTATATACTTACTTGAGAATAGGCACTATATTTGAGTTTGAGTTTAAACTCAAATTTAAGTTTGGGTTTGAGTATAATCTCAAATTTAGGGTTTAAACCATAAATTATATGGATTATAATTGATTTTGAGCCTGAGACTGTTTTTGAGATTTTTTGTGAATACCAGCCCAGATTTAAGTAATGTGCCATTTTATCCCTCTTTGTGATTCCTGCTTACAATCGTTTTTCAATCCAAACCTGGAAAAATTAAAAGAAGAGTATTATTCAAAGGGTGTATTTAAAAACTCACAATAATAAAGAATAGTTACTACCCATATTTTGTAAGCCATACTTTCAGTGATTGCTTTGTCAAAAATTTCTTTACATATTCTACTTGATTCAATAACATGTAACATGGTAATGATTACTTCAATGAAACAGTTCTTTCACAAATGTTTAGCTTACAATAAACAAGAAATTGTGTGAACAACACCTATTTTTTTTTCAAATTCACTCTCTTTGACTCCAACAAGTAAAGTCACAGTAACAGTATAGTTATCATTAGTAAAATAGATGACATACAAATTAGTGTGACAATGTAATGTACGAACTAGTGTACAAATGTTAGTAAAATAAAAAGTTTCTCTCAACATGACAATATTTATTATTAATTTAAACTCTTGATTACCCAGACATGTGGTGGTGTACCTGTCATGTGCAAAACTTGCCTTCCCTGTCTGAGATGATCCAAACAAATTACAGCCCTGAACTTAAGCTGGAAAGTTAACAGTTGCTCAAAGATATCTAGTGCTTTACAGTGCAGAATCTTGATAAAATCAAATACACTGCTTTCCGCCACTACTGAAACTGTCTTTAACCTATACATTTTATTTAAATATCGTAAAATAAAACAGTTGAAATTCTTATCACACAGGTCTTATGTGAAGAATAAAACCTGTGACTGCAATTTTGATCATTTGTGGTCTGTTCATAATATGTGGGAAAACAGTCAAACCCAGCCAAGGGTCACACCATTCTTAGTTTAACTAGAGATGTCACTTTCAAAGGTAGCTATATCTGAGCTGAGTCTTTTATATAGTGCCAAGATGTTGTGAACATGCTGACTGTCCATGATGGTATAGTCCATCAATAATGAAGTCAATACCAAAACCAGTATCCTTCAGGGAACAGACAGCGATGTGATGGGTCTCTCATTCATTTAAAAAATAAGCCATTATGATTGTGACCTGACTACAAGTGTTAGTACTAAGTTTCCTAATACCATTACTGCCATATAATGTCACACTCCTCAAATTGGCACAAAACGGAAATAAAAATATTTAATAACAATGGTTCTTTATCGCCCACACTTGCGCATTTCTACTTAACAAATAAGGAAGGGGAAGTGACGACAGAAATAATTTAAATATGTTCGGCAATTTCCGTATGCAAATTGTGTCAATTTGAGGTGCTCATTTCATGTAGAAACTATATTACCGCCTCTTAAAAACGATTCTAACAGGTTTATTGTTTTGATTTGATGTTAGTTAAAGAGTTTATTAACTTGCACTTGTGTCAATTCATATTTTAATAAAAAGAAACCCACGAAGCTACACTTAAAATAGGCAAAAATAAAGTTTTTGTGTCCAAGTTGTGCCAAGTTACGCCGGGAGGCAGTACATATCACTTGTTGCTTTAGTTTTGTGTTTTTAAATTTACTTATTATACGTTAACTGTTGTTTTAACTTTCTGTTTTGTCTATGTATTGTGTATGCATGATCCTCTGTGGTATTCTTTTTTCAATGGTCTTTTGGTGTGTCTACTTTTCCGTGGGTTTGCCTATTTATTTTACTGTAATGTTCTATATTTGTGCAGGCATGGGTTAGGGTTATGATGTATTCACATAAATATCAACAATTACCACACACAAATTACATAGTGGTTCACAGCTAAGGTGTTGAACAAATATAAATCCAAAACTCAACTTACAGGTCTGGAACTTCAGCATGTGAAAGCTCTCCCAAAAGTAGGTGAATGAGTTATTTAAGAAAAATTTCCTATCTGCAATACTTTTAGAGAAAAATTTAGACATAAAGCCTACCGATAGAATACTGTGGTGCACCCTCTAATATACCTTGCAAACTTGAGAAGGCTAGCTATAATATTTTTTTTCGTTAGAGCGGTAATGGTGAAATCTCTCTACACACTGCGGCTATCCAGTGGATACAATGATTTATTCAACAGTGAGAACCTGAAAGTAGATATTGGTAAGCTATGCCATGACATAGAGGTCTGCAATTTCACTCTGTTATAGCTGACCAAAAATTATGTGAATAACATATGTAAATGCAATAGTTTTCAAGTTACAACTGATTTACTCAATAGTGAGAACCTGAAAATAGCTATTGATCAGCTATGCCATGAGCTATAAGTCTGTAATTTCACGATGTTATAGCTGACCCAAAAGTAGGTGAACAACATATTTTAACAAAATACTCCAAATGCAATATTTTTCAAGTTACAAGTCATTTACTCAACAGTCAGTACCTGAAAATAGCTATTGCTCAGTTGTGCCATGAGCTACAGGTCTGTAATTTCACTATGTTATAGCTGACCCAAAAGTAGCTGAATAACATATTTACACAAATTTGCAATAGTTTTTTTATTACTCAGCTATGCAATGAGCCACAGGTCTGGACCTTCACTATGTTATAGCTGACTCCGAAATAGGTGAATAAGTTATTGAAACAAAATACTCTAAATGTAATACTTTTGAAGTTATAAGTAATTTACTCAACAGTGATAACCTAAAAGTAGCTATTACTCAGCTATGCCATGAGCTACAGGTCTGAAATGTTACTATGTTATAGCTGACCCAAAAGTAGCTGAATAACATATTTATACAAAATTGTGTAAATGCAATAGTTTTCAAGTTACAAGTGATTTTACTCATGATGGAAGTTACTGAAAAGCCCAAAAGTAGCTATTACTCACTTAGCTATTGAGACAGACACCCAAGTTACTCACCATGTTGTAGCAATGAAAAAAGTAGCTGAATAACATATTTTAACAAAATGCTCTAAATGCAACACTTTTCAAGTTATAAGTGATTTAGTGCATGATTTCATGACTTTTAATGCATTTTAGACATTTTTGTCTACCACAGGCCTAATTTAGACATAAAGCCTACCAAAAAGATAGGGTGGCGAGTCCTCTAGCATACCAAGCCACCTGCCAAATATGAAAGAAATCTGGAAAGAAATGTGGACTGTAGGTCGCTAACAAGCAATATTCCACATTTTAGACATTTTTGTCTACCACAGGCCTAATTTAGACATAAAGCCTACCAAAAAGATAGGGTGGCGAGTCCTCTACCATATCAAGCCACCTGCCAAATACTGAAAGAAATCCGGAAAGAAATGTGGACTGTAGGTTGCTAACAAGAAATCTCTGCGGACGCGGACGAGGACGACAACGATGATGAATCCATAGTATCCCCGCTTCGCGTCGGGGATACAATTACAGTAGAGGTCCTCCATAGCATTGTGGTTAGCAAGTGTGGTATCTAAGAACAGGCTGTCACCTCTGTGGAGTCGACTCCCACTAGTGGCAAAGATAGGGCCCTGACCCAATATAACCTCGGCTGTTGAACAAGACATAAATCCTAAACTTTTTGTTTAAGTCCAGTGCACTCTGTCCGAGTCTACAGTTTTCACAGCAACTGGTACACAGAGTTTAATTTATACAACAAAGTTAACTCAGGCACCTGTGTTGCTGCTCTGTGTACAATGGTATGTCTGAGGGAGATTTCCTGGATGTATCTGCTGTAACCTCCACCAATCACACAAAAGCAAGGGATACCAGCCCCCACACACTCTGATATCACAAAGTAGTCTCTCTTGTACAAACCTAAAATTTAACAAGTTTTGTATATTGTCACCGTAATTTAATAATGTCCTTGAGGACCCTAACTATTAATAATTTATGTAAGTGTAATCTGGTAATCACACAGACAAACTCTAGTGAAACAAAATCTTCTGGTCTTGGGAAAAGTAGTTATTAATGGAAGCAGGAATACAGTTCAATATCACTTTGTAACCTCAAAGTTACTCATATTTTTTGACAAATTAAAGTTTAACATAACCAAAACAGTTGCATCATTATCTTGAGTGCCAAACAACATTGTTCCTTTCATTAACTTGCAGGAAAAAGTTTTGGCTAACATCTCAAGATGTAATACCGCATCTCGGGTGGGTGCTATGTCAACTTGAAACCTTTGTAGTTGGGTGCTAGGCATAAAAAGTGATGAAACACATTTAGTGGTAGAAAGATTATTGCTGTAGGCATGTGACACTATGAACCAGTGGCTAATGAGAAGTATAGAATGCATAGTTGAGTTTGAGTTTATTTTATTGTGGCATTTGGGTCTTATTCTCATTGTGATGTTGGTTGTCAAAGGTTTTTATATTAATTTTCTATCTTTGATTCCTTTGTTATAGTTTATGTTATTGGTCAAACATGTACCAATCTGATTCATAATAACTGCTTTCAATTTTATTATGGGTTAATTGGTGACATGTTACTTGACATTTTATCCTAAATCTTAAAATAAGTGCATATTACTTGTTCTAAAGTCCACATTTTCAGGTGATTTGCTTTCAAAATCAGCAGCATTTGTTAAATTTACCCACCAAAATTAGAAAGCTAAAGAAGTGACTAATTAATTTTAAAAAAAAACTTGTTTATTTTAGAACGCAATGCAGTTGTCACTCTATCTATAATGGGTTGGAATTTTCTGTTGCAATATTTTGACAAACCTTCCAACAATCTTCTCCTGCAATAACATTTTGGTCATGGACAGCCATGTTACTGCAGGGAAGAGAGCAAAGGTGAAGACTGTAAAGACCCTGTAGGGAAGTATACATTGGCATCCTGGCTTCCATGAGATTAGGTATTCCATGAATATAGAGAAAAATTGTCCCACTAAGGATTTGTACTGCAAGATTGTGTTAGGATGAGAGCCAACCACACAAAACGTATTCCATAGATGAATGCTAATATCACTGACACATATCTGAATATATTAGAAGAATGGTAAGAGAACAAAGTAAGTATTCCCATTTCCAGAAAGCTTAAACCAGTCCCAAACAAAGACAAGGACACCAACACTTGCTGACAAAGTATTTCACTGGGGAATTGATCCTGGACAAATTAGTGCTACAGATCTGACTGAGACTGTGGAAAAGCCTGACCCTCACAACACGTCTGATGGGAACCTGATCTCAGCTCAGATGAACCAGAACATAACAAGGACAAAGCCAGCAAAACAGCGGTCAAAGAATGAAAGTTGCAATGCCCAAAAGTAAACTAGACACTGCGTCTCAACACAGTGTATCCCCAGACGGGACATGGTTAAAGCGTGAATGTGACGGGCTTGAGCCTGTTTCCTGGAGCACCAGGTCAGGATTCTCCATAGTAGGGCACATAGAGGCCCCGACTTACTCCCCCCTCCTTAAATATGCAACCACCATGGTGTTGTCTGTTGCTATGGTAGCAATAAGATTCAAGCAGAGGTCTTGGAACTCCTTCAGGGCCAAAAGACCACCTTGATTCCAGATGCTTTATGTGTAACTTGCTTCTGGAAGGGGCCAGGTTCCCCTTGCAGAGTGTTCCCCCCTTGACAGTAGGCTGGCTGACTGGTCTGGTAGGTTGAGACAAGTCATCTCACTGAGATCAATGACTGGTATAAGAATTTCTCTGTAACCAATTTTCCTTGGACAGTAACTGGTTGGTCTGAGACAGCCACTTGAACCTTTAAAAATCTTCTGTTGGTTTGTTAGCCAGTCCTGTGGACCTGCCCAGTACCAGGGCCTAACTGGCTATAGGTGAAACAATCCTCTGTAACCAGTTCCTGGTGGCTCCACAGTTCTGTGAAAACTCATAGGAGCTGACAGAACTGGGCAAATTAGACTACATCTCAGCAGGGGTAGACTTATATGAAACAACTGCCTTTTTCCTGTCCATTACTGTGGAATCAGCAGTTTCTTTGTAACCAACAATCCTCTGTAACCGGTAAGCCTGGATGCTGGTACCCCATCATGTACTCAACCTCCAAAGCCATTTTCAATAGTTTCCATGCAATATAGCCAGCATTAAGTGTGAAAATATCTCCAAAAAGGTACAAAAAATGGCCTCAGTCAGGTCTGTGGATGACCTTCAATGAAGAGCTTCAAGGTCAAATATCTGCATGCTTACAGAGGAGATATATATGTATTATATATACCAGCCATAGGATGATCTAACTTTCTGTATATGAGAACTGCGCCAAAATGTGAAAAAATGGCCAAAATCTGACCTTTAAGAGGCCACCAGTGACTTGAAATTGAAGGTCAAGGTCACAAAACAATAGCATTCATGGCATTGCCCATATATACCCACATACCAAATTTGAAAGGTCTAACTAAATCATTTTTTAAGTTATCGCGTCCGAAAGGCTGCGGCGGCATGACCATACTGAATCCTAAGTATCACTGACTTTCGTCCAGGGATACAATGATTCGTGATGAGGTTCAAGAACAGGGGCCGGTTTCACGAAGCCTCCTTAAGATAAAGGTCACCTTAAATTCTAGGATTTCCTTGATTTTCTCCCTCCTTTAAAAAATCTCAGTTTCACAAAGCCTCCTTCCTTAAAGGAGACCTTGACAACTCCCTTGAATTTCAAGGAAGCTAAGGATCTACCATAGATTTAAGGAAGTGTCCTTCAAGGAATGTTTATTAACTTTAATGAACATTTTAAGGTGAATCCACCTAAACATATAGAACTTGAAACATTATTGTCAAACCTACATCCACAAACAATGTTTTGCTGTTTATTTTATACAATTTGGTTGTTTAATTCTTGAAAAATTGATGTTCAAACTTTTGAAGTGAGAAACATATTCTTGGAGCTTCCTTGAATATAAAGGGCCCCTCCCTTACTTTGGGTAAAAATTGTCAAGTGACCTACTGTATTAATTTGCAAAATATAATCACAACCAATCTGCATTTTACAAAATTTATTAAAATATAGTAAAATATAGATTTACTGACTTTACTGATCTTAACAGTGTTACAATAAGGACATTGCCTCCATAAGGTAATATAGGTACAAAATAAGTGCATAAGTACACATGTACTTACAGTGAAAGAAAAACATTGGTGTGGTTAATGGTTATAGGCTTTGGAAACAACTCCCAAAAGAAATAAAAATGCAAATGATGTATCTGAAAATTAAAATGTACCTAATGTACCAAGATTAAAACAGTTAAAATGCTAAAATGCAATTTACTCTATTAATATTTAAAATAAATTGTGTGAAGGTTATTTTAGTAATGGGGGGGGGGGAATTCCAAGCAGTGTGGTTATACAGGGAATCGCCCTTCCTTTGTTTTAAGGAAAATCTTTGGTAAGGTGGAATAAAGCAGGCTTTGTGAAACAGGATTTAAGGGAAGCCTTGCCAAAGGTTAGAAATCCCCCTTCCTTTACTTTAAGGAAGGAAAAAACAAAGGAGGCTTCGTGAAACCAGCCCCTGGTGTTAAAAATTAGGTTATGATTTTGATACTGGGTATAGCTTATTAAAAAATAAAAAGTAATGTGCAGTAATAGATGTGCACTAATATACACAAGAAGTGACTTGTGACAGGTGAATACATCCAAATATCAGTGCAAGCAACAAGTTCCCTTGTTTCTTCAAAAATATAACCTGTTCTACATTGTCACCTGGACACTCTGTGAAAGAAGGTAACCAAAACAGTGACATTCACATGTGACCATGAGGTCGTCATAAGATTAATGATGGGAATGACTGGCGGACTGATGCTGAAAGACTGGAGACTCACAGAACCACTGATAGGATAACAGTATCACTTCTAGGACCCGGCAGTATGGTGTTTCTAGTTCTCCCACGTGAAAGATGCCAATGAATCACAGTTTCACATATTGGTAAAAAAGTTTGAACTCTGAACATCTATTATTCCCTCTTGATGAAGCCAATTATTGAGACTGTGAACCAAAAAAAAAGTGTACTGCATTCGCAGTGAAAGCGATACAGTGACTGTGAAGTGAAAGAGATTCAAGCACACAGGACTATGGATGGGATTGGGAGTTTTTTGACATCGTGTATGACACATCAGTAGTTCATGGTGAAGACTCATCCAGGCTGACTTATTCCTACATACATCCACATATCAGTACAAGACTACCAGGGTCTCTATGTTCATGAAACAATAGGGGAATTAGGTTACTATTGTTGTGAAATTGTACAGACACTAGCTATTTTCCATTATAATCTGTGTAATTTGAAGTGGACTACTACATAAAACATGTGCACATCTCCTAAAAATAAGTAATGAGACAAGAGAAAATACGGAGACCAGAAGTATGAAAGATAATACATCACTCAAATTTGGGGATTTTTTATGGTTTTACGAGTATCCAGTTTGCCAGTTTGTACTCATTTTCTCGAAAGTCCTAACAAATTTTGGAATTCCCAGGTACCTGTCACATACCTGCTACAAACTGGTTGTTTTAGCGCACTTTTAAAATACAAGTACCGGAGTGGAGGCCAATGCAGGGATGGGGGATTAGCCAATCAGAGTAAATATAATTATTAGGGAGTACAGGCCCAATAGGGAATTAAGTTTGAGCTGTCACAGCTATTTCCTAAAACTTCCCCACAAGTTAGTGTAACTAACAACTCCAGTGAGTTGGTGCGCAATATCTATACCAAATACAAATGATATCCATTTTTGTATTTTTAAAGCTATAAAATAACAAAGTGTGACAGACAAAACAACTAGAAATAGGACGCCCTGTTGATAGTAGCTGCGACATATGAATAGAAACAGGATAGCATAGAAGAACACACATTATCATGTGTAATGTCCACCCCATGAACCTTTTGCAAAAATTGTACAGTAGTCTTACAAGACCCTATTTCATTTGTAAAATATATCAATGATGCTTAAATATTTATTAGTATACATGTAAATTATTTCAGCTTCATACCTTTTTGAATTGGTTGGGTCAAAAATTTCGACGAAATCACTCTATCTTGCACGGTTAAGGAGATAGAAGGAAATTTCTGTTTTTCAATTTTTGGCAAAAATTCGAAAATTCAAAATGGCCGCCTTTTTGGGAAGAGGAAAATTTTTTGAAAATTGCCAAGAGTACATTGCTCAGATACCCTGTGGATCGGAAATTTCGACGAAATCGCTCTATCTCGCACGGTTAAGGAGATTGAAGCAAATTTGTGTTTTCCATTTTTGGCAAAGTAGCTAAGTAGCTATTACTCAGTCAGTTATATAGCTATTATCACTAAAACCAATCCCAAGCAAGCTATCGACCTAAGTAATGCTCATACTACATTTGGTAAAGATATGTCAAATATTTTTCCTTAAAATGCCCGGAAACAAAAGAAGTACACAAAAGTAGCTAAGTAGCTATTACTCAGTTAGCCATAGACCTATCTTCACCAAAAGCAATCCCACGCAAGCTATTAACCCAATAAACACCCATACCAAATTTGGTAAAGATAGGATAAATATTTTTCCTTCAAATGAGCGGAAACCAAGCGTCCGGACGCCGGAAAAAGCAAAAATAATATGTCCACCCCCCCACTGGGGTGGACATAATACATATGATTTCAGTAAGCAAGCAACAAAAACTTTATCCAAATTGATGTTACAGTTGTTAACATAGGATGAAAATCTTAACTTTAACTTTGACCAAACAAGTAAACTTAATTGAACATATCTCCACTACTTGGCAAGGGTAGGTAATTATGCATTGCAAACCCATGTCAGTAAGTTTGAGTCTGCCCAAGTCATCCCTGACATGAGGATCCACTCCAGCATTGTACAACACGATGTCTGGCTGAAATGCCTGGAGTATGCATGGCAGTGCATGGTGGAGTTCCTGCAGGTATTCCTTATCCTGAAATAAAGACACCAGAATGATACTATTCATTGTACAACGAAAATATCACCTGGGTTTAAATGTGCATGTTATATTGCCAGCAAGTACTCTTCATCCCAGAATGTACAAAATTCAACGATATTGCTTGGTGATAGACAATTGGAAGGAACAAGGTACTACTCAAACCAAAATAAAGGCCAAAGAACCTCTTCTAATGCAACATTCCAAAACACTGCTGTGGGGTTCAAGTTAACTCCACGATGCATGATAGAGAACTAGCAAGTATCTTCATTCTAAATCAAAGGTAGCAAAAGATTGAATACTGTAAATTTACAAAATATTGCAAAGATTTCAATGTCATTTATGTTTGTTAAACATTACTTTTTTCTTGTTACCAGTATACAAATGACTATATATCATTAATTCTGATTTCTTTTCCTTCTCCCTTTAAGGGTCCAGTGCAGCAGAATTTTTTATATGATGGAGATAGTATTACACTACAATATACTACTAGAATTAACCAACTGATTTACTTACAAGATATTTACACAGATTTATTAATAACTATGGACACCTACTTCCACATGGTCATCCAAGGCCAGATCCATGTCACTTTTCTGTTTCCTGAATGGAAAATTCTTTTCAGCATGCATAGAAAATGTGAATACAGCACTGTCATTCTGAAATATGGCAGCTGTGCCATCACCCTGAAGAAAGATATAGATCTACAGTGCAACACTCGTTGAGTTGTACAGTTTAACTCACTTGACATCACAAATTAAAATTTGATAAATTGTACACCAGAACAAGGTTCTACATTAGTATTTTAATCTAGACCAAACTATTTAATTTGAAACATCATAAAAGACTTAAAAGGCAGAAGCAAATGACAAAATCACTATTTAATTATTTTGTCATGATGGTATTTGAACATTTGTTATCAGTTTTTTATAGTTTATGCAATTTAGCTGGTTTGATGAGCAAACTCATTCAGTGACTCCTACACAAAAAAGTCTTAGAAAACACAAACTCTGACAAACATTTTAATGTCTACATTATGCCCAAGTCATTTTATCTGGAAGCAAATTGATCAATTTAAAGAATAACACTGCAACATAAATGTTTATTTTTTCGAAACTTAATAACTTGTTTCACAATTGTTATTTACCATGGATATGTTGACTTAGCAGGTGATGAAAATACAGTCAATACTTGTGTAGATCAATGATATTATCAAATAACAAATATCTGACATTTGCTTTTCAGCCTCAAATATATGACTTAGCCTCAGAGTCTGTATATTTCCCACAAGCAGGTAGAGGTCTGGACACATAGTGATTTTCGCTGGTCCTGGACTGCTTAAAAAATCACTGTTGAGTCAACATCTTCACTGAACATATCACAATGGGACAGACTTTCAACATTTCCCAAATTGTCATGAGGCATTGAGAATATCATAACATTTAACTTTACATGAAAATAAGCCAAGAACCATGACAACGTATAAGGCCATATAGCTTTTCGCACCAATAATTTATAAATTACTATCAATGCGAGTAGATTAAAGATTATAATCTCAAAATGTTTTAATATTTTTAAAGTTTAACTTTAAAGAAATAATGAAAAGGGAAATCTGAAATCTATTCCTTATGTAAAATTAGTAGCCCATGATTTGCTGTAATTATGTTTAACATTTGGAACCCCCACAACTAACAAAGGAATTATAAAATTAATGAAAATATCCAAAAAATATAGTAAAAAAGGTGACATGCTGATGTTTAAAGGCAGCCATGAACTTGAAGAAAGAAGTCAAATGTCAAATTAATGAAATTATACCTCTCAATATCAGCCATAGGATGATCTGTCCTTCTGTATGTGAGTACCAAGGCAAAATATGAAGAAATACCATAAATTTGACCTTTAGAAGGCTGCCATTGGTCTTCTAGTGAAAGGCCAAAGCCACCAAAGAATAAGCTCTAAGGAATCACCCATACATACTCACATAGAAAATTTGAACAGTTTACCTAAAATATTTTTAAGTTATTGTATATAAGGTGAATTTTCTGCAGCAAATAGGCAGAACGGCCAATGATTGAAGACTGTCCATGACCTTGAAGAAAGAGGTTGAAAGTCATATTGCTTCATGCTTATAGAGCACATATATATGAGTTTTGTACAACAGCCAAAGGATGATGTGATCTTCTGTATGTGAGTACTAGACCCAAATGTGAAGAAATACCCAAATTTTCAACTTTAGAAAGCCCCATTGGTCTTCTAGTAGAAGACCTGGGCCACAAAACAATAAGCCCGGAGGCATTACCCATATGTACCCACATACCAAATCTGAAAGGTCTAAATAAAATTTTTTTAAGTTATTGTGTCTGAAAGGAAATCTTTGCTGGCAGCAGCGTGACCATGCAAGCATCTAAGTATCCCCGAGTTTTGTCCAGGGATACAGTTATATTTAAACTAGTGGGTACATCATTTATCAGTATAAGTGATATTTATTGTTTTGGACAACGTTGCTGATATCGATAAGCAAACAAATATATCAAAATTGCCATTTTATGTGAAACTATAAACTTACATTGCAAATATTTTAATAAACCATAATTCTGAAGAAACTGCACACTTTTAATTTTGTATTTTTGTAGTTTTAATTCGTTTTTATAAGAACTGTTCATGTTTTGTTTTGATAAATTTCACTTCCTGTTAACAGCTGGGGAACGGTATCTTTTTTACATCTTTCTTGGAATCCCGGACGGATTCAGACTCTCAAGCAGTTACTATTGAAATATTTTTAGATTCAATATCGATGTCGACACACAGCCATATGATGTACCCAGTAATTTAAACCACATTCCTTTTAAACTCAGGAGAAAAAAAAACCTTTTACAGAATTTTGAAAAAAATGATTATACAAGTCAATTGAAAAGAGTTTTTTAAGGCACAAAGAAACAGAATTTGAGGAAATGAGAAACACAGTATGGTCCTACAAACTATTTATGTCATACTGAAAGGTAATGCTAAAATGCAGCATTCAAACAAACAAAGTTTAACTTTGGGGGACTTTGCTGTGTCAGATTTTAATTGCAGGTAGCAATATGACACATTGTACTTTACTACCTGATGTACATCTAGATCAACAATCAGCACTTTGTCCACCAGCCTGTTGTTGAGAAGGTACCTGGCCGCCACTGCAAGATCATTGATCAGGCAGTAACCTGACCCAAAGTCTGGGTGTGCATGGTGAGTGCCTCCACCTGTACTGCAGGCTAAACCTCTCTCCAGTGATATCACAGAGCCCAGGACAGATCCACCTGATGAAAGGAAGAAATATTATGGACTGAGAAGAAGAATGTAAGATGGAGTCATCCACTGAACAGAACAAGACAAACAGAGCACATGGCAGCGACATCTGGTGAAGGAAAAGTCAAAAGTATATTTTTACATCGTTTGAACTACTGGAGTTAGGGAAAGGGATCATGCTCAGCTTGAGCTGATTTTTGGTTGAAGTTGAGCTAAACAATGGACCACGATCAAGTTAGTATTCACAAAGAAGTTGAACTGATTTTTGGCTCAACTTTCAGCTTAAATTTGATCCATCTACTATGGAATTAACTAAAATAGTGAATAAATGAAAAATAAATCAATGCTAAAAACTATTCAATCCTTTATATTGTTAATAAATGACTTTGTAATGCTTGTTAAAACAAATTAATTATACCAGTTTCCAGTCGACATCTGTTCAATAGTCCCGGTGTCCATATGAAGCCAGTCCTTCGCTGCTCATCTTTGGTTGTAGAACCACTAAAGAAAGCTTCAGCATATGTGGATGTGTGGGCCAGCATAACATTCTGTTGGAGACAGATCGAATTAAAGCATGATGAGTGTTTTACAACAGAGCAGATTCATTATCAATAACTGGACATAGACTGATCTAAATTGGTGCTTTCCGCTGGTAAGTCATGACATTTGTTATAATTATTATTCAATATTTAAAAGAACGAAGCTTTATAGATTTGTGACATCATCACACTACATTGTCTCTTGTTACTGATTGTCACAGTTAAGCAATAAGACACAATGTGCATCACCCAGAAAATAGAAGAAATATAATAAACTTGACGGGGGTTTTGGGTTTAGTTGGGTACTTACTTTGTTTCGGAATGACAAAGACTAAAGACTATTTTCCATGATTTTCCATGATTTTTTTTAATCTTTACCAAATTCCTTGTATATTCCATGTAAAGAAAAGCTTTAACCTGTTTTCATGGGCCATTGGAGCTCTGAGGCTTTAAACCAAAATCAAGTTCCACTTGTACAATTCTACTGCAGTGGGCTAAAGACTAAGAAATACCATCAGTCACCTGTAAAGACACAGCTTCTGGCTGAATAACTTGCTTCATGCTCACTACACCATCTGTTTTCAGATATTTCATCACTCCATGAAACTTCTTCATGGCAAACCTATGGCCAGTTGGAAGTTCTGACACATAACCATGGTGATGAAGGATAGGCAAGCCAGAAAACTTCAGTTTCTTCGCCTGTTATATTAGGAAAATGTTTAGGTTAATTGTACGTCCTGGGAATAAAATGCACTTTCAATGATAATGTCAAACTTTTATTTAGGCTTGGATATCAGTTAATATTGAAAGAACATGTAATACCATAAAAACACTGCCTGGTTGGCTCACTTACCACTAGTTACCAGAAATGTTATGTTCATATAAGTACACAAAGACACCATAAATTCTAGATATGATTACATTAAGGTCTATAAAATTTCATGGGATACATCAAGGTACAAACACTTACAACTAAACATAAAGCAGTTCCGACTTTTAATATAATGAAATTGACATATAAAGTACTGATATTGTTCCCAAAGGAGCCACAATAATCAATATTGAAGCATTTTTATATGAACTGTTCCGTATAAAATACATAACACATTCAAATTCACGTAATTCAGCATTTAAAAGCCTCTTTGAACATAAATATTCCTTAAAATAAAAGAATATTTCCAAAGTTTGAGGTTCGCTTACAAGTTACAGAGTCTTCAACTACTTTGTGAAGCACTGATTACATTAATTAACAATGATTTCAAAACTGTATTGCAACCACATTAACGAGATGTTATGTAGCTTAGCCAAATGTTAACAATTTCCAATAAATGTACATAGATATGTGAAAATACAAACTTTTTCTTTCACCAGTGACACATTATATATTGAGTGAGGTATCTCAAGCTGCCACTTTGAGGATAAGCACCTGGTAAATCTCTGTAAATATTGCAGAAAATATATAAATACCTTGATGTCACTGGGCCTGGACAGTTGAGGTCAGGCCTTTAGTACTCCCCAAATATTGTCAAGAGCTGAATCCAAACTCATGGTCATTGCATTTAAATGGTACCTTTTGCTTCTGTGAAATTTACAATTATTAAATAATACACTCAAGTATTAATATTACAGTACTGTTTTAATCTATTTCATGATTTTCATCCTTGTGTAGCGAGTTGACCACCATTGGTAAATGCATTTTAAACTAGACCTACGCATCGGAGACCGATGCAAATTTGTATCCACCAAAAAGACAACTCACCAAAGCCAGTGAACCACTGTTTGACCTTGAAGGAGGGGCCCAAGGTCAAATCTAACATCAGAAAATTCCTAGCCCAAGATTTCGTAGAGTTTTGTACTGTAAACTTCTAGGATCAATAATAAGCGAGTTATAAGCCCTTTTAACTTTGGCTATCCTCGTTTGACCTTGAAGAAGGGGCCCAAGGTCAAATCCGACCACGCCAGAAGATTCCCAGCCCATGATTTTCTATAGGTTGGTTTACCATCCCAAACCTCTAGGACCAATAATAAGCGAGTTATAAGCACTTTTAACTTTGGCTGTCCTCATTTGACCTTGAAGGAGGGACCCAAGGTCAATTCCGTCCACACCAGAAGATTCCCAGCCAATGATTTCCTATATGCTGGTTTACCATCCCAAACCTCTAGGAGCAATAATAAGTGACTTATAAGCACTTTTAAGTTTGGCTATCCTTGTTTGACCTTGAACGAGGGGCCCAAAGTCAAATCTGACCACACAAAAAGATTCACAGCCCATGAGTTTCTATAGGTTGGTTTACCATCCCAAACCTCTAGGAGCGATAATAAGCGAGTTATAAGCACTTTTAACTTTGGCTATCCTCGTTTGACCTTGAAGGAGGGGCCCAAGGTCAAATCCGACCAGACCAGAAAATTCTCAGGCCATGATTTCCTATATGTTGGTTTACCATCCCACACCTCTAGGACCAATAATAAGCGAGTTATAAGCAGTTTTAAGTTTTGCTGTCCTCATTTGACCTTGAAGGAGGGGCCCAAGGTCAAATCTGACCACACCAGAAGATTCCCAACCCATGATTTCCTATATGCTGGTTTACCATCCCAAACCTCTAGGACCAATAATAAGCAAGTTATAAGCAGTTTTAACTTTGGCTATCTTCGTTTGACCTTGAAGGAGGGGCCCCAGGTCAAATCCGACCACACCAAAAGATTCCCAGCCAATGATTTCCTATATGCTGGTTTACCATCCCAAACCTCTAGGACCAATAATAAGTGAGATATAAGCACTTTTAAGTTTGGCTATCCTTGTTTGACCTTGAACGAGGGGTCCAAGGGCAAATCCAACCACACCAAAAGATTCCCAGCCCATGATTTTCTATATGTTGGTTTACCATCCCAAACCTCTAGGAGCAATAATAAGCGAGTTATAAGCAATTTTAACTTTGGCTATCCTCTTTTGACCTTGAACGATGGGCCCAAAGTCAAATCTGACCACACAAAAAGATTCACAGCCCATGAGTTTCTATAGGTTGGTTTACCATCCCAAACCTCTAGGAGCAATAATAAGCGAGTTATAAGCACTTTTAACTTTGGCTATCCTCATTCGACCTTGAAGGAGGGGCCCAAGGTCAAATCCGACCAGACCAGAAAATTCTCAGCCCATGATTTCCTATATGTTGGTTTATCATCCCAAACCTCTAGGACCAATAATAAGCGAGTTATAAGCAGTTTTAAGTTTTGCTGTCCTCATTTGACCTTGAAGGAGGGGCCCCAGGTCAAATCCGACCACACCAGAAGATTCCCAGCTATTCATTTCCTATATGTTGGTTTACCATCCCAAACCTGTAAGACAAATAATAAGAGAGTTATAAGCAGTTTTAAGTTTGGCTGTCCTCGTTTGACTTTGAAGGAGGGGCCCAAGGTCAAATCCAACCACACAGAAAGATTCCCAGCCCATAATTTCCTATATGTTGGTTTACCATGCCAAACCTCTAGGATCAATAATAAGCGAGTTATAAGCACTTTTAACTTTGGCTATCCTCGTTTGACCTTGAAGGAGGGGCCCAAGGTCAAATCCAACCACACAGAAAGATTCCCAGTCCATGATTTCCTATCTGTTAGTTTACCATCCCAAACCTCTAGGACCAATAATAAGCGAGCTATAAGCACTTTTAACTTTGGCTATCCTCGTTTGACCTTGAAGAAGGGTCAAATCCAACCACACCAGAAGATTCCCAGTCCATCATTTCCTATATGTTAGTTTACCATCCCAAACCTGTAGGACCAATAATAAGCGAGTTATAAGCACTTTTAGCTTTGGCTATCCTCGTTTGACCTTGAAGGAGAGGTCCAAGGTCAATTCTGACAACATCAGAAGATTCGCAGCACATGATTTCCTATAGGTTGGTTTCACATTGCAAACTTCTAGGATCAATAATAAGGGAGATATAGGCACTTTTAAAGTCCGCTATATGGGTTACTTCGGCACTCCGTGGATAACCTTGAATTAAGAGCTTCAAGGTCAAATGTGTGCAAGGTTGTAGAGGATATGTATATCTGTTATACATATCACCTATGAAGAGATTCAACCTTCTACATATGAGAAACAGCCAGTAGAAAAATGTCGATTATTTTCAAAGAAATGCCCGTGGCGGCCATTTTGTTTTTCAGAATGAGGCTATTTTCCGTCCCAGAGAAGCTTACCCCCAATGAAGATATCCTGCAAATTTGGTGAACCCAGCTGCTGTCATTTTCCTCTTAGAGTGTTAACGCCCAAAATCTCTCCACGCGCAGCGGCGGCGTAGCAAACACTAAACCAAAGTATCCACCGGATGCTTCCGGTGGATACAATAATGGGTTGACTGGTACATTTATGCAACAGATTAAAGCTGTTTTGCTGTTGCATAGTAAATTTTAATTTACTGTTTATTTCAACCTCAGTAAAATGTAGCACATGAAAGTACTTTTATCATGTCTTACATGTGTGTATTTTATTGTAGATTACCACCTTCATATACAAACAGTTGGTCAAACACCTTTGTCATAAATTTACTTTAAATTGTTCTACTGGTTCAATTAGCAGTGCAAATAAGTTAAGAAGGAACTATAATATTGGAGTACTCGGGTAATACACATGCATTCAACTTTTGAGATTTTAAGTTGGGGTCTCTGCTAATGTTCAACAGGAAAATATAAAGCAGCAGTGATAACACAGTGGTTTATAATGCATATGCACATAAAATAGAAAAATATATTCTACTATGTAATTCCTTAGTGTACCATTAGGGTTGTCAGTATGTTTACTGATGAACTCATCGAACCACTAAAATAATCAAGAATCCAGAGATTGGTCATTTCATAAGAAAATATTTAATTATCTTAGGACCTGATGGTTATTTCTGTTGAACCGTGTTGCGAACTCAGGACACTTTTTGAACAAATAGTGTAAATACACAACAGAGAAAAATAGAACATCTGCTCATCCTTAATATATGGGAAGAGCAGTGACAGTCTAGAAGTCACAGAAAATTATCCTGTATAAAATGCCTCCTTGTCAACTAAACAACAACAAATGTGTATCCCTGGAATTTTCATTCTATTTTTAACTCAGGACACTTTTAAAAGATATGCTATTGCCTTAAATCAAAGGTTAAAGTGATTTTTATTGTATCTTATGCTTATTGATGGTTTTTCACATATACTATGTTATATGAAACAAAATATTATACAAACTAACAAGGATATACGTTTTGCCTAAGGAACATTGATTTCAGCAACGTCGCTGTATATGTGCACTGGATGGCATTTTAAAAGTGTCACTCTATCATCGCAGCAATAATATGGTTAATATTATTCAAAAATATATTATTTTGGTGGGTTTATGACAAATACACATGTGAATTATTGATACATTGGTGGTGCGATTATTTTTATGAAGTTTTTATCTCTTTAGTGTTTGGGTGTCCTGAGTTTAAACCGTCCCGAGTTAGCAACACAGGAATAACACTACTTCAAAGGGTTGCTGTGCACGTTAACATAAATTGAATGAAAATTTTCTTCTCACTGTGATCAGTACTATTCTAACTTTTGTATGAATTGAATTTTGAGGCCAACAATCATCACATGAAACTCAGCAAATACCAGGATGAAGAAGCTAAAAATTCTAATGTCAAAGTTAACAGCCATATGATTATTATTATTATTTTTTTTTTTTTGAGGAAAATCAAAGTTATTACCATCTGTGCATGTTAACATAAATTGCATGAAAATGTTCTCCTCACTGTAATCAGTACTTTTCCATTCATTCTGAAAAAAGACAAGAGAGAAAAGGGGTCAACATACACACACACCTGCCTGAATAACTGAGTGCACTTTGACACCAACAAATTAAGGACTTGCATCAGCACATTGTGAAATGTTACCTTATCAGAACTTCCGTGAATCAGAGTACGTACATCATTTTGTGAAAAAATATAAATTCACAGAAGATGGCAGGAATTGAATTGGCAGATATTGTTTACCTTGCCATTACAACAGTTGCAGCTTGTTACCAAATGGGTAAGATCCGTTGTGGATATGCATATTATGCACATGTATTTCAGTATTCTTTGCACTTGTAGTAATGTGGTACAGTAGAGTCGTGAAAAGGCTTGCTTAGTGGGCGATAATGAGCACATTCATCAAATGTTCAGTCAAGTAAATAAGAAACAACGTAACACCATACACCAGATTATGTGATGTAATCAGTTCATTTACCTCCAAGTAATGATTGGGAAACTTGATATTCCAGCTACAAAATACGGGCGTTCTTTTTCTTCAAGGACACACAACAATAGCCATAACGCACTCGTACAACAAACAACAGAAAAAAAGAACAGCAAAAAGACACAGTTCTTTTTTTCAGGCGTTCCTTGGTTTACACGATTTTCATGAACACGTTGTAGACAGTTATTTGGGGGAAATAAACCAACGCCTTGCTGACTGATATGTATGGAAGAGTATTAGGGCCAAGTAAAAAAAAAATTTTCAATTTCTTGAGATAGATATCTCAATTTCTTGAGATATTAAGTCAATTTTTTGAGATATTATCTCAATTTCTTGAGATATTATATCAATTTCTTGAGATAGTAAGTCAATTTCTTGAGATATTATCTCAATTTCTTGAGATGTTATGTCAATTTTTTGAGATAGTTATCTCAATTTTTTGAGATATTAAGTCATATTTTCGAGATATTACACAAAGTATGACTTAGCTATAAGTCCAATCTTGCCATATAATCTAGGGCCGATTTCACAAAAGGACTTAAGCCAAGACTTAGACTTAAATTTAAGACTTTGATCTTAAATTTTTTCAACAAAATGGTAAGTCTGTGGTCTTAGAGTTAGCGGATTTCAAGCGGAAAGCAACTAAGTCCATGAAGTTGCAAAGTCAGTGGACTTAACTTTAAGTCTGGTAGGGTAGTGGGCTTAAATTTTGTAAAGAAGACTTAAACACTTTTCTCCACATCAAAATTTGAAATGGCTGTCAATTAAGTATAATTATACAGAACACCTCACTAAAGTAGTCTTTGGGAAGTCTATACATAGGAACATGGTTTTCCATTTCAAAACAGCAATTATCCTTAGATAAAATGCATCAACTGAAGGATATATGTCACCAATCGTATATTTTAAATAGAAATAAAAGGTCACATGACACAGAAAACCACTACGGTTATTTGACAAGCTTGGACTTAGCAAAGTCACCCTTTGTGAAATCCATTTAAGTCCCAGACCTAGCTAAGACCAAAATCTTAGATTTAAGTCCCTGGCTTAACCAAAAACTTGGCTAAGTCTAAGTCCCTTTGTGAAATTGGCCCCAGTGGTTTTCTATGTCATGTGACCCTTTATATTTAGTCAAAATATTTTAGTGGTGACATATATCCTTTAATTCATTTTATCTTTGAAAAAATGCTGTTTTTCAATGGAAAGCCTTTTAACAGCATAAATTTGACCAAAGACTGAGTTAGGGAGGTGTTCTATAAAGTTATTCTTTATTGTCAAGCATTTCCAATTTTTTTGAAGTGAGAAAAATAAATTGGCAATAATATTTAAGTGTTTGTTTTCAAAAGTTAAGTCCACTCTTTACCAAAGCCTAGATATAGCAGCTTTGTGAAAACCTCAAAGTCTAAGACCATAGAATTAGCCTCATTTTTAAGACACAAGTCTTAATTTTAAGTCTAAGTCTGGGCTAAGTCCTTTTGTGAAACCGGCCCAAGCTTTCACATTTTAATGCCTGGAACAAGGTTTAACCTGCAACCTCACTTGTAGTAATATGAAGATCCCTTAGTTTAAGCAAATTTAACTGGAAATTGTCATTTACTATCAAAAATATTTTTCTTTAACGTGCAAGTAAATACCTCATTTGTTTCAACAGACCAATAACTACTCTGTGTAATGTAATGGAAGACATTTTTGTGATTCCAGCTACATTTGCCATGAAGGTTGGAGAGAAGCGGAGAAAATTCAAGCTTGAACCACCTTCAGTTGATGGAGATCCAGAATTTGTAAGAGCCTTTCGTGCACAGTAAGTACCAATACACAGCTGATGTAGGTTAAAGTCACTTAAAACAATTTTGACGGCAATATCATGACATCAATGATAATTGCCTTTATTACCTCTGTTAAGGAGGTATTATTTTCATAACTGTTTTATTGTCCATTTTTGTGTTTGTTAGCAGGATTACACAAATACTACTGGTTGGCTCTTCCTTAAAAAAATCAGATGGATCTTGGTCCAACGTAGATCCCATTAAATTTTGAGAGTGATCTGGATACAAAAAAAAATCAGATTTTGCGTTTACTTATCATTACATGCTTTGGTGGAGATATCCACTCTCTGAGTGCTCTTGTTACAATTGGGAACATTTCTCCATTCTAGGATCTGGATGGCCTCTCCATCAGGACATGTTTTGACTCACTTAAAGTAGCCCATAGTGTGTTAACATGAGGATGACCCTACACGTATCAATTACATAGTGATACTTTCTATCATATTAGAACTGGGTTAAAGGCCAAAGTCAGAGGTCAAAGAGCACTTAAAATCAGTCATTCGTCAGTCAAATGTGATACTAAAGTAAACATCTTACCATATACATGACAAGTGCCAGATAATTAATGTACATATCAAAGTTGTAATACTGCTGTGAATATAGATGTAGAAAGGATTTCAGTTGGGCAAATGATATGCAATACCATAACAGTGAGTTGGGTTTGTTTATTCTTCTAGATAACATATATAAATATGCCAAGAGTGAACTTCAAATTTAACGAGATTTTTGTCCTGGGATGAAAATTTTCCTTTCCCCTACAAGCAGTCTCCACTGTGACATTACTATTTTAACTGCAAAAGATATTGACATATTCATCCATGCTTCCCCACTTTTGTAGTTGGTGAAACACCTTCAATTTGAGACATTTCTAGAGAGTATCCATTTGTTGGATAATGCAGAAAATCCATTAGTGAGAAGATCTGAAAGTAAATGTAAATTCTGAAAACCCCATAAACAAATATATTTTCACTGTTTAACAAGCCCCTGATCTGACACATTAATAGTCTCACCTGATTCAACAGGTGCTGATGTGAATTATTTGTATCTGTTAAATCATAGTTGGGTTTTCAACTTTTTATATATCCCTTTTATAAAATATATCCCTGTTTAACTGAGACAAGCAACATTTCCTACATGTTGCCATTTATATATAGCTGGATTTGAACTCAAGACCTAAGAAGTGACAGCCAAGTGATAATTTGCCTAACTTGAAAAAATGTCACCAAGACTCCTTTTGTATCTGTAAAAACAGGATTATGTTTGTCTTATATTTAAGTCTTGTAAACACTTATTCTATTTTTTTCAGACAAAACTGTGTAGAATTCTTTGGTGTTTTCCTAGCTTGTCTCTGGGTGTCAGGGTTATTTTTCCATCAAAGTAAGTTCACTTAGTTACACACTGATATTGTATGTTTATATATTGTGTTCTTTTGTCTATCTATTGGCTGTACTTGTGACATATTTAAAGTGTACCCTGCAAATGTTTTATAAATAAGTTGACATAACATGGTTAAAGTAGTATTATTACTTACAATATCCTTTTGATCTCATCCACAGTTGATCATAATTGATATTAAATAGGAATAAAAGGGAAAATGTTTTAAGTCAAAGCATTTTTCGGTTACCTTAATTGTGATTACATACAGAGATTTCAACTATATTTAAGAACTGGTATTTTCAATTAAATAATTACCTCTGCTAAGAAGGTATTATTTTCATGATCGTTTATTGGTCAGTTTGTTTGTTAACAGGATTACGCAAATACTGCTGGTCTTGTTTAATAATAATATTCAAACTGACTCATAAGACTATTTAGGGGCTGGGTTTAAGAACGCATTTATATTTTCTCTACATTGTAACATACATTTGAACAATGGCACCTATTATTCTGAATACAGTGGAAGATATTATCTGACCATTTGCAATAACTAGATATTCACCATTCAAAAATTTCATTTTTGTTTAATAGTTCCCGCGGCTTTGGTTGGCATGTATTATATGTATGGAAGACAGAAGTATGTTACAGGATACATTGAACATGCAAAAGCCAGGTAAAAAATTATTATTTGCTAAAGTGGGGATCAAACTTCTCTGGTGCCCAATGTACTGTGGATTACACAAAAAGGTCATTCCCGATTTTTAGAGAATGCTCAAAGCTTCAAATAATGGTAAACTGTCAAACATATGCAGGTGAATTCTGAGAAATCTATACACATCACTACCACTCCAAAGATCAACCTCTGAAATCTTCTGTTGCTAACCTGCCTTGATGATGTTGGCTCATTATTATTTTTTTTTTTCATTTTGAAGGCGGTTTCTCTTAAAGAAAAAAGGACTTGGCTTTTGTGTTAATTTGTAGAAATGGGTCTTTAAACTTCGCTGCAGTAGGTAGGAGCAAATCCTTTCTGTAAGTATGTTTCCAACATGGCAGCACAAAATGGAGACAACAGGCAAAAGGACAACAGTAACAGTCAAAAATAATGCCCGAGAAATGACAATTTATAACTAGAAATAGGACGCCCTGTTGCTTGTACCTGCGACATATGAATAGAAACAGGATACCCTGTGGGTCGAAAATTGCGACGAAATCGCTCTATCTCGCACGGTTAAGGAGATAGAAGCAATTTTGTGTTTTGCCATTTTCGGCAAAAATTCGAAAATTCAAAATGGCCGCCATTTTTGGGGAGGGGAAAATTTTTTGAAAATTGAAAAGAATACATTCCTGAGATACCCTGTGGGTCAAAAATTTCGACGAAATTGCTCTATCTTCCAAAGAGTACCTTCCTTACATACCCTGTGGGTCAAAAATTTCGACGAAATTGCTCTATCTTCCAAAGAGTACCTTCCTTACATACCCTGTGGGTCGAAAATTTCGACGAAATCACTCTATCTCGCACGGTTAAGGAGATAGAAGCAATTTTGTGTTTTGCCATTTTTGGCATAAATCTGAAAATACAAAATGGCCGCCAATTTTGGGGAGGGGAAATTTTTTTGAGAATTGCAAAGAGTACCTTCCTTACATACCCTGTGGGTCGAAAATTTCGACGAAATCGCTCTATCTCGCACGGTTAAGGAGATAGAAGCAATTTTGTGTTTTGCCAATTTTGCCAAAAATTCGAAAATTCAAAATGGCCGCCATTTTTGGGGAGGGGAAAATTTTTGGAAAATTGAAGAGTACATTGCTTAGATACCCTGTGGGTCGAAAATTTCGACGAAATCACTCTATCTCGCATGGTTAAGGAGATAGAAGCAATTTTGTGTTTTGCCATTTTTGGCAAAAATCCGAAAATACAAAATGGCCCTCATTTTTGGGAGGGGGAAATTTTTTTGAAAATTCCAAAGATTACCTTCCTTAGATACCCTGTGGGTCGAAAATTGCGACAAAATCGCTCTATCTCGCACGGTTAAGGAGATAGAAGCAATTTTGTGTTTTGCCATTTTTGGCAAAAATTTGAAAATTCAAAATGGCCGCCATTTTTGGGGAGGGGAAAATTTTTTGAAAATTGAAAAGAATACATTCCTGAGATACCCTGTGGGTCGAAAATTTCGATGAAATTGCTCTATCTCGCACGGTTAAGGAGATAAAAGCCAATTTGTGTTTTGCCATTTTTGGCAAAAATCCGAAAATTCAAAATGGCCGCCATTTTTGGGGAGGGGAAAATTTTTTGAAAATTGCAAGGAGTACCTTCCTTACATACCCTGCGGGTCGAAAAATTGCGACGAAATCGCTCTATCTCGCACGGTTAAGGAGATAGAAGCAATTTTGTGTTTTGCCATTTTTGACAAAAATCCGAAAATACAAAATGGCCGCCATTTTTGGGGAGGGGAAATTTTTTTGAGAATTGCAAAGAGTACCTTCCTTACATACCCTGTGGGTCGAAAATTTCGACGAAATCCCTATCTCGCACGGTTAAGGAGATAGAAGCAATTTTGTGTTTTGCCAATTTTGCCAAAAATTCGAAAATTCAAAATGGCCGCCATTTTTGGGGAGGGGAAAATTTTTTGAAAATTGCAAGGAGTACCTTCCTTACATACCCTGCGGGTCGAAAAATTGCGACGAAATCGCTCTATCTCGCACGGTTAAGGAGATATCAGCAATTTTGTGTTTTGCCATTTTTGACAAAAATCCGAAAATACAAAATGGCCGCCATTTTTGGGGAGGGGAAATTTTTTTGAGAATTGCAAAGAGTACCTTCCTTACATACCCTGTGGGTCGAAAATTTCGACGAAATCCCTATCTCGCACGGTTAAGGAGATAGAAGCAATTTTGTGTTTTGCCAATTTTGCCAAAAATTCGAAAATTCAAAATGGCCGCCATTTTTGGGGAGGGGAAAATTTTTGGAAAATTGAAAAGAGCACATTGCTTAGATACCCTGTGGGTAGAAAATTTCGACGAAATCACTCTATCTCGCACGGTTAAGGAGATAGAAGCAATTTTGTGTTTTGCCATTTTTGGCAAAAATCCGAAAATACAAAATGGCCGCCATTTTTGGGGAGGGGAAATTTTTTTGAAAATTGCAAAGATTACCTTCCTTAGATACCCTGTGGGTCGAAAATTTCGAGGAAATCGCTCTATCTCTTACGGTTTCTGAGATATTAGCAAATTACTCAAAAGTAGTACTAAAAATACATAATGAAGTACCTAAATGGCTATTACTCATGTACTGACAAAGCTATCAGTCCCAAATGCAATACCAAGCGAGCTATGGACATAACAATCTTGTATTCAAAATTGTAGTAAAATATCTTTAATTATTTTGGCTTAAATGCACGGAAACCAATGGGTACTGAAAATAGCTGTACTTAAGTATTACTCAGTAAGCAAAAGAGGTACAACAGCCAAAAGCAATCCCAAGCAAGCTACTGACCCAATAAGCCTGCATACCAAATTTGGTGACAATAGCTGTAATACTTTTCCTTTAAATGAGCGGAAACCATGCGTGACGCCGGACATCGGACGCCGGACGGCAGAAAAAGCAAAAATAATATATCCACCCCCCAGGGGGGTGGACATAACTCCTACGCACAGTAAAGATTTTGTATGTATGGGCTTTAACGTCGCTTTCAACACTATATAGGTCATATCACAACGGGCAGAGGAAACCAGTACATAGAGTTGATCAAGGTTCTGTAAACTGCCGACCATCAGTGAGCAACTAACAACTTTGTCACATAGAGTGGGGTTTGAACCGCAGACCTCTTGAGGTGGAAGGCGAGTGCACAGAAAAGAAGACTAAAAGCAGTTTTGGGATTTTTGGGACTATAAAATGTCATGGTGTGATCTTGATTTAACCTTTGTCCTTGCTGTAGCGACCTTGAGATTTAATATATTGTCCAGGATATATCACGGAAACCGTAAGTTGTAGGAAGTTGATACTTGATAGACATTGGTTAGAGGGAGTAGGTACGCAACATCATGGTGTGACCTTGATTTGACCTTTGACCTTGCTGTTGTGCCCTTGACATTTAAAATTTTGTCCGGGCCATATCTCAGAAAATGTAAAGTGTAGGAAGTTGATTTTTGGATGAGTCGTTGGTTGGGGAGTGTAGGTATGCTAAATCATGGTGTGACCGTGAACTTTGGCTCTGCCAAAGTGTGTTCACTTGCCATAGTTGAGATATATTTCTCCTATCACAAAGATATATAAATTGCTGTAACTTATAATACATACTTTTACTTAAGTGTGCTATTTCAATTGAAGGCTATACTTCAATTAATAAATCTTACTGCTTCATAATTTTTAGTTTTCTGATTAATTGGAAAATTTAATAAGTAAATTAAATTTTTATAAGTTAATATCTTACCTAGTGGACAGATGCATTTGTCCGGTGCACAGCCGGTCCCGCCAAACGTTAGAGAAAAACGCCTCGAGCTGGGCTCTGGCCCGGACCGGTAGTGTCCTGTTTACTCGCCAGGTGGCTGTATAGCCTCCCTGCCGGTGCACTGCGCGTGCGCGCGCATGCGTACTTCCTCCTTTTGTTTGCACCCTGTTTGAGTCCCCTGGGAATGTTTGTTGCGGGGAAGGCAGGGTGGGAATCCCTCTGTCCACTAGGTAAGATATTAACTTATAAAAATTTAATTTACTTATTAAATTTTCCATTTTATTGCGTTAATATATCTTACCTAGTGGACAGATGCAGAATAACTACCCATTGGATAGTTGGTTCCCCCCCCCCCTCTTTTTTGCCGTCTACCGAGCCACCTGGGCTAGGACTATAGGAGAGAGGAGGTAAGAGTTCAGTCCCAAGGATTCCGGAGGAAGCAGAACAGGATAAACTAGAAATAACTCATACCCCACACCAGCCCTTCCGGTTGAGAACTGCGCGCTGGCGTTTCAAAACAAGATAACTAAAAAAGAAGGAGCCAACTAAAACAACCCACTACTCCTTCTAAACGCTTTACACTATATACAAGTTATCCTTTCAAGGATACCAGTTACTCGCGTATGTGCTGGGCTGCGACCACTGGTCCTAAATGGTACAGGTCAGCATCAGCCCATGCTACATCCTTCAAATAAAATTGGGTGAAGGTATTGTGCGACTTCCAGTGGCAGGCTGAGAGGATCTGGTCCAAGGACACACCTCCTTGAAAAGCCTTAGAAGCTGCAAAGGCCCGCACATCATGGGCTCTGACCTGATGCAATTGTTGTGCATCCTCATTGGACAATTGATAGCACAACAAGATGGTTTGTTTAATCCAAGAAGAAATCGTAGCAGGAGCGATGTCCTTATTGAAGTTCTTCTTGAAAGACACAAAGACCAACTGTTTGCCGGAACGGAGGTCTTTGGTCTTGTCCAGGTAATAACGCAAAGCCCGAACTGGACATAAGGTTCTATCCTCCTTGAGAGACTTATCCAACGTAGGGGCCAAGGCCGGAATAATTACCGGAGCTACTGAAGAAGGCCCTTCTTTAGCCAACTGATTCTTGGACAAGAAACAAGGAGAAGGGAATAAAGAAACATTAGCCCAATCTTCCTGATGTCTAATGTTCCTGTGTACCCAGGCATGAATCTCACTCCTTCTTTTGCCCGAGCCCAAAGCCAGGAGAAACACCGTTTTGAAGGTAAGATGTTTCAGAGACGCCTTTCGAAGGGGTTCAAAGGGGGACTGGGTTAATTGATGCAAGACCAGAGACAGATTCCAGCTAGGGACTCCTCGAAGACCCTTGGGTTTATCTCTATGGAAACTGTCTAGCAAGCGGGTAAGGTTTTCGTCTTTACCAAAATTAACCTTGTCACAACCAATTTTGTCGGCTATAGCAGTTCTATATCCATCTATGGTGCTAGGTTGAAGATTTTTCTCCTTGAAAAGGAACAGGAGAAATTCCGCTACCTGATTTAAAGAAGGTGACCCGAAGTCCACCTTGTGTGACTCGCACCATTTGACAAATATGGACCACTTCGATTCATAGATGGCTCTGGTTGATTGTCTTTGAGGAGCCTCAATTCTCGTTGCCACTTCATCAGAGAATCCTTGTGCCTGTATGCTAGAGGCTCTAGGAGCCAGGCGTGGAGGTTGAGCCCTAGGAGATCTCTGTGGGGACACTGATTGAACGGTTGGGTCAGCAGGTTCTCCACGTTTGGAAGGGAGAGAGGAATCTGAACAGACATGCTGACTAGATCCCAGAACCAAGGCATGTTGGGCCACCCTGGAGCAATCAGAACCAACCTGTGAACTCCCTGATCTAGGATCTTGGACACCACCTTGCCCAAAAGAGACACAGGAGGGAACGCGTAGGCATCCATATTCTCCCAATTCAGGCTGAGAGCATCTACTCTCCATGCCTGTGGATCGGGTACTGGGGACACAAACTTGGGTAGTTTGTGATTGTACCTTGTTGCAAAGAGATCCACTCGAGGAGTGTGCCACCTGGCACATAAGTGGTCGAAGACTTCCTGCAGGAGGGACCATTCTGTCTGAATAACGAGTGCTCCTGGACAATTTGTCTGCTATCACATTCAGCCTTCCCGGAATGTGCCTGGCCCTTAGAACTATCTGTCTGCGATTGCACCAGGAAAGCAGTCTCCAGAGGAGGGCACAAAGTGAGCCTGATCTCATACCCCCCTCCTTGTTGATGTATGAGACAACCGTTGTGTTGTCCGTGGCTATCAAAATGATCTGGCCCCAACACTGTTGCTCGAACTTCTTGAGGGCCAGAAGGACCGCCTTTAGCTCGAGAAAGTTTATGTGCAACTGGCTTTCTGAGTCCGACCAAACTCCTTTTGCCGTGTGGTCTCCTAAGTGCGCGCCCCAACCTTCGTTTGAGGCATCGGTAAACAACTGCAGAGCATGTTGCAGAGGATGAAGAGGTTGGCCGCTGAGCACATTGTTTTAGTCCAGCCACCACTGCAGATGAGGGTATAGAGATCTGGGAAGAGGAATCTCCTTCTCTAGTACCTCTGGCACGTGCCAGTGATTCTTCAAGTGCCACTGAATCGGTCTCATGTGAAGGCGCCCCGAAACCACCTGTTTCTCTGTGGCTGTCAACAAACCTATGAGAGACATGAACTCTCGGACCGAACAATGGCCTCTGTTCATTAGCATCTTTATTTTTTGAGTTAGGGTTTGCCACCTCTCCTGAGTCGGCTTTACTAGACCCTTGGAGAGGTCGAAATGATAACCGACAAAGTTGAACTCCTGTTGGGGAACAAGTTCTGACTTTTGCAGATTGACTAACCATCCCAACTGCTGACACAGAGCCATCAGGGTCCGCGTTTGGTTCACACAAGCCTCCCGACAGGGCGCTCGAAGCAACCAGTCGTCTAGGTACTGGTGGATCCTTATACCCCTGGACTGGGCCATCAATTTCACCTCCTTCACCACCTTTGTGAATTCCAAAGGAGCCGTCGCTAGGCCGAACGGCAGAGCCCTGAACTGGAAGGTTTGACCGTGCAGGTGAAACCGGAGATACTTCCTCGACCTTGGGTTGATGGGAATGTGGAAATAGGCATCGCTGAAATCCAGCGATGTGACCCATTCGCCTTTTTGAAGGGATAGCCGGATGGTCTCCGGAGTTTCCATTTTGAAGGTTTCCGAGTGGAGGAAAAGATTGAGTTTGCTCAAATCCAAGATTGGACGCCATTTGTTGTTTGGTTTGGGAACTATGAACAGCCGGTTGTAAAAGGCCAGAGAAGCCCGAACCACTACTTTTTCTACGGCCTGTTTTGTAATCAGGGACTGCAACGCCTCCTTCAAAAACTTGTTTCTGCGAGGGTTGGCGTATCCGCTGATTATCAGAGGACACCTGGTCAATGGGGGCCTCATCTTGAAAGGGAGGTTGTAACCGTCCTTCAAGATGGAGACTACCCGAGGATTTGAACCCAGGATGAGCCACGTTTCCCAAAACCTGTGCAACCTGCATCCTACAGGAGGATTTTCTGCAACACTGTGGACATTTGGTACATGAGGGACAGAACGACAAGGAGAGACAAAAGAAGCACTTTTGACATGTTTTATTTTTGTCTGACAAAGATCAGAACTTAGGCCTTTCTTTTGCGGCTGCCCGGGACCGACAACAATAGGAACAGGAATTACAGCAGTTCTTGAGTATACAGTCTTTGAAATGTTTTGAGAGCTGATGTTTTGACCCACTAGTTTTGGAATTATTTGGTTGCGTGGGTTTGTACAATGATTGTCATTTATAATTTTTGCCACCCCGGGCATACTTGGAAAAACGGTGGTTAGTAGAACCACGCCCACGGCCACGACCTCGTGACCCAAACTGTCGCCAAGGTTGTTGAGGAGCAGATGACGGCTGAACCATGGTCTTAGCCTCCTTCTTCTCATATGGTTTATAGCGATACTTGGTCTTCTGTTGGTGCTGGGGACCAACTCGAGACTGGACCGACACATGTTGTGTCTCAAACTTGTTGATATCTTGTTCCGCGACATTCAAGGCCGCGTCGGGAAATAACCCATATCCAAAAAGAGCAGCATTCCTCAGTTCATTCCAAGTGTCCATCTTCATACCGGGACGAACATGATCTAAATAAGAGTCCCGACGCATCAGAATGAAGTTCCCCAGCTGCACAAAAAGGCTATCAGCCAGGTGTTGTAGAGCTGTCCCAAGAGAGACGGATACATTCTGGTGGAAAGCACATAAATCCCTTAACTCCTTAAGTGCTTCAGACACCTCCTTGGCTGACTTGCCCTTACTGAGATGAGTCTGTAGGAAAGTTATGTGATGTGCCATCTGATCTTGAATCTCGCTAGTGCATCTGCTGAAACCAGCTGCATGGTTCACTGTGTAAGTACCCTCTCGGGCGCACCTTTCCCATCTGCGTAGTACTTCTTGTGATATGGGACGAGACACGGGACCTGTTGCGAGATATGCAGCTGGTTTGACAATTCTTGAGAATTGAGCATTTAGTTTCGCCTCAGAACCATGCCAGTTGAACAGCTTTCTACCTGGTCGCTGGGGACCATCTGTCTTTAACTTATGCATGGGATACCATTTATCCTGTGGTTTAGGGGTGCGTATGAATTGGTCAGTACGCAAACCACCTGCTTCTTGACTTCGGGAAGGGTAACCCTCAGCTACAGTCAGATTAATCCTCTCCAGCTTCTGACAGAGCCAATCGTCTGCTGGCATGGCTACTGACACCTTTGAACTTGTTTTCGGATTTTTTCCACGCCACGGATTGTTGGACTTATCCGGGTCACTGTACTCAAACTCAAAGTCTGGGATAAAGTTCCAGCCCATAAAGGCCCTGATGGAACGAACTGTTTCCCTGTAACTCATTTCTTCATTCTTTTCTGGTTTATCAGTGTCTGATTCAGAAAGTTCACCATCCTCGCTGTCCAAAACATCTGGTGATGTATGATCCCTATCCACAACATCTGTTGATGTATGATCCCCAAAGAGTGGTTCATCTGAAGCCACAGGCAAGACATCTGTTAAGGGGTGTTCAACATTGGACATATCATCTGAGCCACCAGCAGAAGCAAGGTTTCTCATAAACGGCTCCCCAGCCGGTGCAGCCGTTTCCGGACCGGTAAAAGGTCCATCCACAACTGGAACCGGTTCCTTGGGTACAAAGGTGTCAGTTTGGTATGCCCTGACCGGACCGGTCATCTCCCCAACCGGTACCGGTTTAGATTGTTGAAGTGCAGTGTCAGAGGGCTTTTTCTGTACCGGACCGGTATTTTCCTCAACCGGAACCGGTTTTGCTTTGGAAGATTTATGATGAGAAGACTTGTGCTTCTTCTTTGAATCTTTCTTGCCATCTGATCCTGTACTAGCCTGTACTGCCGGAAACCGCACCGGACCGGTGGTTCGGGCAGAGGCAGGATCTATGAATGGCTGATCAGAAACCGGTGGGTTTGAAACCTGAACCGGTACTTTGGGGGTAGCAAATATATTGTCTCTTGATAAGAGTGCTTCAAAACGAGAGAATTTCTCGTCTAGCTGGTCACTTAATTTGTCAAAATCTTTTTTGGAAACAAAATCTGAAGAACTCACATTATCGCTACCCCCAGGGAGGTCCTGCGCATGCGCACTGTCATCTTCAGAAATCGTCTGCTGAGCATGCGCAGTACTAGCTGGCTGTTGAGAAGAATTAACTGGAGACAGCACAGTTACATCTCGTGGTGACACTAGCAAACCTGCTTTTTTGTCCTTGCGAATTTGATACTGTGGAGTGGCCAGCATCTCACGCTGAATTGCTGTAAAATTGTCACAAATCTTGCATATCGCACCTCCCACAATGCAGGGATCTTTACCCAGACCTTTGTCTCGACAACGAGCACACTTCTCATGCATATCAAATCCAGCCATCTTATGGCTGCACGATCCCCGCCTTTGTCCTGGTGAATCCATAGTTATTAAACAACACTTCTACACAAAGAATTTATCAAAATATATCCTGTAATAGATATAAAATAAAATAAAAGTTTCTCCAAAAAACAGACGACCTCTCGTCTTCGCGCCAAACAAAAGGAGGAAGTACGCATGCGCGCGCACGCGCAGTGCACCGGCAGGGAGGCTATACAGCCACCTGGCGAGTAAACAGGACACTACCGGTCTGGGCCAGAGCCCAGCTCGAGGCGTTTTTCTCTAACGTTTGGCAGGACCGGCTGTGCGCCGCACAAATGCATCTGTCCTCTAGGTAAGATATATTAACGCAATAAAAGTTGTCATTTTGCTATACATTTACATACATGTTATTTTCTGTACTAAAACATCACTTGGATCTTTATATAACAGACACTGATTGCTCTGAAGGTCCCCTGATCTTTTTCTGTCTCACCTCTTTATCTCTCGGTGTCAAAAATTAATTCCCAAGGCTGTGGGGTATGGGCTCTTAAAACAGGGTCACAAGTTTCATATTTGTGTCAAAGTTAACATTTCTTAATCTAGCATCCACACTGAGACTCAATTAGCTTTTTTATGTATTCTAATATCACTTGTATTTTCTGTCATATATATTATTGTTTTCTTTTACAGGATACCAGGTTTCAAAATATGTCAGCGAGCACTGTACCTGTTTCTTGCAATGACGATTGTGGGATTAGGTCATTATATGCTGCAGAGTCATGCTGGCATAAACATCAAGAACAAGCTCTTCAACTGACTTTTAGGCTTTACATCATCACTTTGTACCAAAGTCAATGAAAGTCTGTCCAATCTGGATATTAAGTTGAACTATTGAAATTTTACACTTTAGGTAAGAATGATAATGTGTATGTACAAGTGGTTTGATAAAACACACAGGCCTCGAGCTAGTTTTCCACAAGAACTCACAAAATATTCCATGTTTAAAATTTCTTAAATCATCCCCATTGCTCACAACTGAACCATTCATAAGTTCCGATTCCAAAAACACAACACCAGAATTTCTAAAATCTCTTGTTTGTACACAACCAGTAGCAATCATTACTTTCTAGTTTTAGTCAGGATATGGGGCACTGGGAAGACATAAATAGGTACAGAATTTTCAGTTTTAACATTGGTTTCTAACACTAAGCAGCCTGTTTGCATGACCATGGAGAACTAAATTTTTAACTGGTCCACCACTAGAAGATCTGACTATCCCAGTAAAATTATAGAAATATCAGAAAGTGTACTCATTCTTACATTGATATGGCAGGTTCTTAAGCAGGGAAGTAGGAATGCTCATTGCTCAAGTCTCACTGTATAATAACTTTAGCTGTCTTGGAGATTTCTCAAAAGCTAAAATATTACTTTGTGGGACTAATTCTTGTAAATGGTCTGTTTATAATAAATATGTACATGCTTATTTTGTTGCTTCATTTCAACATAACACATGTAACAATATGAGGTGTGTAAAGGCACTAAAGGCCCTTAAAATGGAATCTACATTATCTGAAATTTTTATTATCCAAATATTTAATCTTAAAAACTCATTTTCACTCTCCCAAATGACACTGTCATACTGTTCATATTAAATTACTTCTTAAAAAACCGCCTGAATGTTAAAGAATCTGGAAGCCATTCCACACTTGTTTTGGCATTATTCTTTTTGTTTTAGTTGGATCACGAGTAAGAAAGTAATCGTAAAACCAAATTTTACTTTCTTACATTCAATAATTTTTCTGCCTTGTCTGTTGATGGATTTTAATGTAACAAAAATAAAGAAAACTGCTGTTCAAATACCTATCCAATGATTTGCAGTATAGATAAAGCATTTAAAATGTTTGCAAAAGATGAGCACTTGTCATAATCCCCCATCTTGCTGGAATTTGGGTAAAAAATAGTTTTATATGGGTCCAAACATTTTCAAGTTATTTTGCAAACAAACAAAAAACAAAACTCCAGGATTATCGTTGCACTCATGAGCCATGTTGGCGGTATTGGGCCTTGGAGGAAGTTTTGCATTCTAAAAGTTTCTAGTTATATATACTTTCCAACTTTCTACCAAACAAGAAATGAGTGCAGGGCTGACAATGAGCATTTTATCCGGAATCATCTTACTTCCATGGATGGAACCCAAGAATCTGCCCAAAATGAGAGTCCTATCAAGTTAAAAGTGAACTGCGAATCACTCGTGATTTTCCAAAAATACCTAAAAGTCACAAGAATCTGCTCAACATTAAAATTTTGTTGAAAGACTCCCAGAACTTTTGAGTACACTGTATAGTTCAAAATCAATTGTACAGGCCTCTATTACTTACAATTTCTGAGACTTGCACAATTTTCACAATATTTTGTTCATTTCAAAAATCCAAGATGACTGAAAAAAGATGAAAATTAAAATATTGAGTCCCCAAAACTATGAACTATCAGAAAAAAATTATCAGCATCTCTCTACATGTTGTAGTTATGGAGAATCAATTAATTTATTATCCACCACAATATGTATTTGTCCTGAATAGAGGGAAATACAGAGAGGGAGATGTTTTTATTGTATTTACTGGCACCACTTACTATACATCATTAGGGTTACAAATTTGTTTAGAAGTGCCACTTTTAGTTGATATTTCTGAAACTATGTTACCTACAAATATGCTATATGTATAGTAAGAAAGGTTTTACAGAGCTTTTGCTCATTTTTGTTGCATTAAAATGATACAGAAACAGCAGAGAAATTACAAGTTAAAAATTGAAGTTTTTATATTCACTGGTGCCACTGGTTTCTTCATATATGGACTTATTTTAATTAATTACTCATACAAAATAGTAAAACATCCCTCATTAGATATTTATGAAAAAAGACATATCACACATAAAGATTAACAATATACCGGTAATATATGTGCTAAAAACTCATAATATTGTGATTTTCATTTCTGATACATTTTATTTTCAAATGTCACTTGGGAAGTTTTCCTGTTGTAAGCTTCAGACCATGACAATATATATGATGACAAAATAAGGACAGTGCAAGCCAGATAATATCAGCTGACAATTCTAGGAAGAACTTTCATTGGTAGAATTTTTATGTCCATAATCATCAAAAATGAGCTTGAAATCATTCTATATTTTACCGTTTCCAAGATATTTGCTAATTAAATTTTTTTTTTACAATTTTCGAGATATAGCCAAGACAAGATTTCAAAGGCCAAGGTCACTATGAAAAGGTCAAACTAGAAATAGAATGCACTGTTAAAGTAGCTGCAATACCTGAAAATTAACAGAATGTCTGTAATTGGCGACCTAATGAATTGACATGTCTGTGTTGTCCACATGGTATTGACAATATTCAGCTGACATAATAAATCCAAAACCTCTACTTTTTCCATTCAAATAAATTCACTTTTTAGCTATACCTACATTTCACAATATGTTTGCATAACCTTGTTTATCTGATCACACATAGTTCATAGTCACTATTAAGACATGATGGGAGTGAAGCTGTTAAAATGAGCGGATGGGAGTAATCCAGTATAAATGTAGAGCAGTAATCTGGTCTGAATACCAGAACCTTCTCACATTATGACACAGAAGGTTCCAAACAGGTATATTAGTACGATAATGTAATTTTATAGGGCAATATGCTGCAGAAATGGACCGCCATCAATGATTATCGGCCTTTCACTTTCATTGGCAAGCCTCCGGCACTAATGCATTATGGATATGAAAGGCCAATAATAAAAATGATGAAGGTCCATTTCTACAGCATATTACCCGTAAAAATTACATTATTACTATTATTATTAGCTGAACTTTATATAACTGGATGTTGGGCTAGTCAATAAAAATAAGTCATCATGACATTTTGTGTTGAAATGGTTCCTGAATGGGCTTTTTCCCCCATAAACAAGTGGTTTTTTTCATTATAAGCAGTTAATTTACTAATATTTCCTATACATATCATTGGAAAGATATTTTTATACTGCTTTTTTCGTTTTTGTTTGATCAGAATCCTTGCAGGAATAAGTGAGATATTGTAACTTGAAAATTTCAAGTGGGCGTACAATATTTGTAAACAAATACTTGGTAATGTCAGAACCCTGTCAATAATACTAATTATCGGACTGCAGACCGGCTGGCAGTAAAATACTGTGTTTTCAAAGACTTGATTCTGCACTGATAATCTTCTAGTAACACACATTCAGCTAGTAATAATAAATAATATATATGTTCCCGGCTGTTTTGAAACCCTGGCAGTTTCGAAATGGCCAAATTATTTACTTGGCCATTTTGAAACCTTACTTGGTTTTGAAACGGCCTGGCCAGTTCAAAACCTGGTTTCAAAATGGCCACAAAGTCTGTATCATAAAAATTATCTATCTCATCAATCTATCTGCATGAAGGTGCTGTATATTTAAACTTGTTTGTTTGACTTGCCAGATTAATTAGCAATTATGAAGCCATGATAAATATTCACTCTGTGATGTTGATTTGCTTACCATTGATTGCAGAAGTGCTTAATTGGATTTATTCCTATTGTCGCAGCTCTCTTTTAATGTTGATTTGTTTCACTTAAATATTAGTGGGCTGTTTAAAAGATAAATATGAAAGGTTAAACAAATTCACATAACAAGTAGATCAATCAAGGAGAGATTTATTGTTTGACTTTTCAAAGAATTATACTAGATGAGCTAGAATACATTTGCTTTTTGGCACCTTCTTTACTTAATCTTACTCAGTTAATACTGACATACAATTGTAATGATTTGCTAATATTATTACTTTAGAAGATATCTTTTGATGTTGGTTTGTTTTATTTGCATTGGGTGGGGTGCATAAAAGGGATTAGTGATAAAATTTTATTTAATTTTGTTTCATTTTAAGCTTCCTCCCTTTTTTCTTCTTAATATTGATAACTATGCTTTTTACAAAAAGTGTTTGTATGCACTAATAAATGTTGTTGTATGTTCTGTTCGATATATGTTTCACAATAAACCAAATGCAGTTCTAATAAATATATAAGTTTTTATTGTATTAGAACTGTTACACTTAAAAGCAACAAAACAAACCTGTCCACTAATGTCAAACTGATGAGGTATCAAAACAGCCAAGAGGAATAGTTGGCCGTTTCGAAATGGCCAAGCCATTTCTAAACCTTGCAAAGGTATCGAAAGGGCCACGGCCGTTTCGAAATGGCCAAAAGGTTTTGACATGCCTGTAACATATACACACACTTTTTTATTTCCTTTTTTATGCCGCTTACAATGTACACATGAACATGGCAACCATGCAAGGTTTGAATGAAAACAGATATTATATAAATATCAAAGATGGAAGACATGGAACTATAACCATTATACAATTCATATTTACTTCATTCACTTAGAGGAAAAAAACTTAACAAAGATCATGTAACACAATTCTATAAAATCACATCATTATTCAAAAATAACAATAAATTGATCAAACTTAACTGCAGCCAAAAAGTATAACTAGAAAATGATAGGAGCATGGTTAAATAAATATACTGCTTTTTCTTTATGGAATAAATTCTCTGCAAACTACTAATTTAAATACTGTTGTGCAACACTGCCATAAGCACCATAATGGATTTGTGGCACTGTAAGTTTTGCACTGCAATTACAAATGTAACTGGAGGCTCGCTTGCAAAAAAAAGATAATGTTTTTGCACAGCAAAAACAAAGTGTCCCAAAAAGGATATAAAAGTGAGTGCTAAAGTATTAAGAAAATGCTCTGGTAATAGCATTATACTGTTGTGATGGCTAGATTCAGATGGCTACTATGCAGGGATACCCTATGGGTCAAAAATTTTGTCGAAATCACTCTATCTAGCACGGTTACAAAGATACAAGCTTTTTTGTGTTTTGCGATTTTTGCGAAAAATTCAAAAAATCAAAATGGCCGCTATATTTGGCGAGACAAAAAAGTTTTTGAAAATTGGGATGGCTACCCTGCAGATCAAAAATTTCGTCAAGATATAAGCATTTTTGTGTTTTGCGATTTTTGCGAAAAAATTCAAAAATTCAAAATGGCTGCCATATTTGTCAAGACAAAATTTTTTTGAAAATTGGGATGGCTACCCTGCAGACATACCCTGTGGGTCAAAAATTTCGTCAAAATCGCTCTATCTCGCACAGTTTTTGAGATATAAGAATTTTTTGTTTTGCAATTTTTGCAAAAAATTCGAAAATTCAAATGGCGCCATTTTTGGCGCGATAAATTTTTTTGGAAAAATGTCTTAGTTAATCTGTAGACATACCCTGTGGGTGATAAATTTTGTCGAAATCGCTCTATCTCGCATAGTTTTCGATATATAAGCATTTTTGTGTTTTGCGAAAAATTCGAAATTTCAAAACAGCCTCCATATTTGGGGAGACAACACGTTTTTGAAAATTGGGATCGATACTCTTCAGATATACCCTGCGGATCAAAAATTTCATCGAAATCGCCCTATCTCACAAGGTTTTCGCGATATAAGCATTTTTGTGTTTTGCAATTTTTGCAAACAATTCGAAAATTCAAAATGGCCGCCATTTTTGGCGAGACAAAAATTTTTCAAAACTGTGTTAGTTCTGCAGAGATACCCTGTGGGTCAAAAATTTCGTCGAAATCGCTCTATTGCGCACTGTTTTCAAGATACAGGCATTTTTTGTGTTTTCCTTATTTGGAAAATTCGTCACTGCCAAAATCTAATGATTTCCAGATTTTAATAGAATGAATGTATTTGTCAAGTTTCAGGTGAATAGATAAAATCCCTTTCAAGTTATCATCCGGACAAGCTTACCCATCGAAAAAAAACACATTTTTGGTCATGTGACCTCTCTGATTGGTTGAAATGTCACTACAGCATATTCCAAAAAATTCCCCAGGGCTACTGCATACATCTGCCAAATTTGAAAAGAATCCACCCAACGGTCCCTTGCAGGACGCTTAATTCCCTGAATTAGCACACAGGGAACATAGAATTCCACCAAAATTCCTAAGTATCATTTAAAGAGAATTCAATCAGATTTTCACTAGAATATATCAATGGGGCAATAATAATTTACAATCACATGTATGAAATGATTCTGGCAAAAAGTGTGTAGGTAGAATGCCATAGATAATTTATCCTACTTTACAACATTGGAATATTTTAATGACTCAAAGACCAGAGTTCGATTCTTAACCAAATCAACAAGAGTGCATCTATCAACAATATTATAAATGCAATTTGAAGAGTATTAAATACTTTATACATTGTATTTACACAGTGACAATGTAACACAATCTAACATAACAGGAGACTAGAATCACTTTTAAACAACCGAGTCAGATTCTTATCCATTGATGTAACAAACTATACAATAACAGACAGACCAACAAAATCACCAGAGCCCAAGTAATGTTACTGAAATCTGATGTGAAAAAACATGTAGCCATGTCACCTCCATTTCCTGAAGATTTAGAGCTAGTCGTGGTTTGTGAAATACCTCAGAAAGATTTTCCAAGTTAAAATGACTCCTTTACAGTTAATCACCTATAACCATAGAAACTTTCTACTTCTGACAAAGTATTTGAATAAAATATGGATGTCTAGTATTTATACAACAGAACCTCCATTGTCAAACCATCTATCATGGGAACATTCAATTTTATCACTTAATTTCCACCCTCCCAAATATATATTTACTCTATTTTTTAAAACTAAAATGCTGATTCTATGTTATCAACATTCCATAATTTCATAAAATCTTATTTTCCCAACTTGTACTACATAGTACAAAGTATATATGCTATGACTCATATGTGAAATTGTCCATTTCATGAAATGGATAGTTTGGTTGTCCATTCATGAAATGGACAATTTCCTTATCCATTTCACAAAATTGACAATTTTACATATGGGTCAAAACATATACATATAGAACATATTTGGTTCAAAGAAAAAAAACAGCAAAATGCTTGCTTGAAAGGTTAAAAGAATTGCTATTTTCATACATTTCCAAAAATAAGATCTATAGATATCTATAGAAATTGAAAAACACTGTAAGTCGATAGCATATATCTTCTGAGAGTGCACAATGCTGCATAAACCTGAAACACATAAAAGTGTACGCTTGAGACATATCAATGAATAAATAAGTGTCCAGTGATTGACAGAGTAATTAAGTAATTAAGTCTCATATTCCCACACAGCACATAATTATTGTGAAAATATAAGAAAAATGAGACATGTAGAACATGATTTGATATTGCATTATTGACAAAGTGAAATTTCTTCAGGCTCTTGGGACTGCTTTTGACAATTTAATGAATAAAAAATTGGATATCTGATTTTTCATTTTTACAGAAACCAGTAAAAATATTCCAGCATTAAAATATTAAAGTATGTTTCATTAATCAATATTTTTAGTTACGCAGTTTCAAGAGGGGCAGAAACCAATGTTATGATTTTTTTAAGGTTTTACAGAACTGCTTCCAAGAGGTTAAATAAAATATGTAATACAATCCAGCTATCACCTCAGGAATATAGTATGCAACAGAAACATTTCATCACTTTACAAGAAATATGATCAGCAAGTCAATTTTTAAGTAAAAGTTTTACAGTAATTAAAAAAACAATATTGCAAGTTTCTTAAAACTGGCTCTCAGGCTCATAGAACAAATTCTCTACAGTACAGCCTTTCCCCTAATCCATATCCACAAGAAATGAGAGATCAAACAGATGCTCCTTGATAAAAATTTTTGTTTTTTAAAACAGTGCCAATAGAAGATGGATGGACTTAACTTTAAGAATGTAGAGGACATTAATATTGTACAGGCATCATGACAAGTCCAAATCCTAGAATGCCTAGAAAAAGGTTTTTGCTAACAAAAACGAGCGGCCTGGATGGAGACGACTTGAGTTAATAAAGCTGTAGTAGTTGCAGTATTAGACTGTAAGGAGAAGGTAAGCTTTATTGTGTTTCGTAGAGTGGTATATTTTATGAAAAGAATATATCATTTTTGCTGTAAATTTGTGATCGTAAATTTTTCCAAGAAGATATTTAATCCTAGATTTATAATGCTAAAGATACACTGTAGTAAACTATAATTGGCTATAGAAAGGGACATTCATATGTTGTATATCTTTGAGGCATTTTATGCCTCTGAAAATTCATTGCTATTTAATATTCTTATAAGATAAATATGCTTAAGATAATTGTATTTGTGAAATCCTTTATTGTTCCATTGTAAAAAAAAATACACAAAGTCATGTTGTCAGATGTTAGTGTTAACATGTTTAATTCACACATGACTCTATCTGAATATCATGAAAGCCCAACATTTTTACATATTCTTAAGGCTTTTTCCATTCTCTCAAAACAGACAAGGCATTCTTTCCACAAAGGCTCTTCTTCCATGAACCTAAAGATAAATGTCCTGGTTTGAATTGTTAACCCCCAAAAAGATTTACTGTAGGCATATCCCTGAAAAGAAATGAATACATCTTGATGGGCTCATCTTGATATCCCTTATCAACTTTCAATGTGCAGACACACACACATTCACAGATGTTAAGACACAAAGCACAGTGGGGCATCAGTGAGTGAATCTGCCTGCAGATAGATATCACACAAAAGCAAATACAGAGTTGGAGGAGAAAAAACACAGAACTCATTTATTTCATTTCATTTTCATTTAGCTGGAGATACATAAAATACTGTACAGGAATAACCGTTTTATGAGAAAGTGTTTTTCCAGTCATCTTATCTTCTGAAAGAAGTCAAGTCTATACATTTCACCAATTTACATAGTTTATGTTAATATGTAGCTTGATCAACAACTCCTGTGGCTAAACAAAACCTGAATTAATTAAAGCTTTTTTTCCCAAAAAGGAAAAGTCATATCCACACAATTCCACAAGAATGGAATCAGAAGAATGTGGGATTTTTTTAATGTGCCTAAAATTGGGAATTTATATTATATGGACACTGATCAGCTGCAATATATTAATAACCACATCACTGCATGCTAAATACCTCATTTTTTTTCTTTGAAGATGGCATAACTTCAAAAACACTAGGAGGTTAGCTTTGCCAGGTAATTGAAATTTTGTTTTAAGTATACAAGTGGCAGGTGTGGTTTAAAAATTCTTAACATAAATGAGGTGGGAGGAAAAACTATATATTTATTATGTTAAGTTGGCCAAAGTCTCTTAAATACAGGAATTTTAATTAAAAAGGTCATTAGAAGTTTTCCTCATACTTAATCTATGTGTCAAGTTGAACTGGTGTCATTGAACAGTAAGTCAGTTGGGAGCTGAAAACCCTTATTTTTACTTCAAGATGGCCATGACTGTGCTTGTATTGGAACTCCAAGGTGGAAAGAAAATAAGAATGTCCCTATTTTCATGTTTAATAAGTGTGCCAAATTTAACTGAGGTCAGCTGAACAATACAATAGCTAGAGATTAAAAACTCCATAATTTCTCTGCAAGGTGGCCATACCTTCATTCATATAGGGACTTTGAGGTGACCATAAAATAAGAATGTCCCTTTTGTCATCCTTTATAAGTGCATAAAGTTTAGCTCAGGTCCATTGAACAATAAGATAGCTGGAGGCTGAAAACTTCCTTTTTTCACTGTAAGGTGACCATAACTTTGTTTATATTGTGACTTTAAGGTGACTACAAAATGAGAATGTCCCTTCTGACAACTTTTATAAATGTGCCAAGTATTATTTTAAAAAATTAAACACTAACGGACCTTAGGGCTGAAAAACCCTACATCTTAAGTTTAAAGGTCATAGGAAGCATTTTCAGATCATTCATTAATAATTACATAAACATATGAAAGTTCAGTTTCTGTAGAAATAAGAAATAAGGTTACATGGAATATTCAGTCACTTTCTGTCTGTTTTTTCAAGATTTTCACACAACTGTCGCCATTATTTTTCACACGACAACTCCCGTAAAAAGTACTAGCCTAGACATCACAGGTTCATGACAATGTAAACAAACTTGCAAATTTAATAAGTAAATTAAATTTTTATAAGTTGATACCCTATCCAATGGTCAATTGCTAATCCGGTCGGCGCAGACCGGTGTAACGCCATATTTTACACCCCTGCCATATTTTACACTCTCTCTTTGATCTTTTAGGGGTGCATTATATGGCAATCATATTTTACACCCCTAACAATGGGGGATTTAGGGGGTGTAAAATATTGCTGCCATATTTTACACCCCCATTAAAAGTTACACCCCCTACTGGGCCATACAGAGCAAATCAATTGGGGTTAAAAGCAAACCTTTTATTGGTTAAATTGCAAGTGAGTTTGTAATTGTCTATTGTCTAACCACTGCTTAGAACTTGATTTCTTTTACTTCTGGGGTGTGACAGAAACTGGATTAGATTATGACATGTCTATTGTTTCAAGACTCTTTAAATTGACTTGTTTGGCTATGTATGTGACTTGTTAAGTGGATTCGTCTTAGATTTGCCTTTTGTTTTAGCATTATTTTCAACTTGATTTGTTTCACTTGTGGTTAAGTGACTAGCTAAGCTAACAAGATTAATTGGTATTGTTGAAAAACTCTTTTTAAGGTATTTTGGGAGATACTTCTCCTCCCAGATAATGTAACATAAATTTCTTTCATTTACATATGCTTGTATGGTTTATATTATATTCAGAGTAAAAATCATTCTTGAATAACTTTGTTATAACATTATTATTATTACATAGAAAACTGTAAAATACCCTTGTTAATAAAATACTGTGATATGCAATAACATCCAATGTATTCAGATATCATAAAATATATTTCAATAAACATGGATATCAGTAACATATTACAATTCATTTAATTTTGTATATATGTCATTTTGCTTGTTCATAGTTTCTAGATGAGAAGCCAGAGCTAAGTTGGTCAATGGACCCATTTTGTTCATTATGTGATCTAAATCCAACCAAAAGAAACAATGCATAGATTATCAAATTAATTGATCACTAACTTATCATGGAACAATAACCTATGTACCACCTATTACTGTAAGTCTTTTTAAAGTCAATAAATGAAAACACTAACAGTTCATAAACAAGAACCCCCAGGTGAGAAGCCACAGAAGCTTAAAGCCTTGCACATAGTTGTAGGTCTAGTAGCAAGATTCCAATCAAAGGGCTGTGGTGACTTAAGACAACAATGGGGATATTTTCAATTAGGGACTAGCCTAGTGAATACAAATCAACAACAATTGGTTGGAAAATATATAGAAAGGATTTTGTCCCACTGTATTAACAGTAAATATATTTTATTTTATTCAGTTTGTTATTCTTAGACATTTAACAATTTGTAAGCAAAGGAATTATTGTCTTTGAGTTTTAATGCTTAATTTGTGGATGTTTGTAGCTGTTGAACTTCACTTATTTCATATAGCAACTGTAAAGAAATCCACCAAGGGGTGTAAATATGGCAGGGGGTGTAGAATATGGCAAGGGGTGTAAAATATGGCAAGTGAACTTGCCATATATTACACCCCCATGCATTTTATGTGGGGTGTAAAATCTGGCGCTACACTGGCCCACCAAACGACAGAAAAAGTCATCTTATATGAGTGCATAATGCCCCCATAAGCTGGCCGGTCCCATTACTGTGCACTCCCCAGATGGTGCCTCGTACTTCCTTCCTGTCTAAACAAGATGACGTCATAGCATCTTTTTCATTGTCTAAACCTATTAGACCCCTAGTAAGCTGATAGCGGGGTCGGTGGGAGGGTCTTGTGTGTCCATTGGATAGGGTATTAACTTACAAAAATTTAATTTACTTATTAAATTTGCAATTTTATTGCGTTAATACATCCTATCCAATGGACAATTGCTGAATAACTACCACTTGGTTGGCGGGTAAGTTACTAGGGACTTATGTGAACTCACAAGTAATAGCAATTTTTAACCTACGGTCTAGGCTGACTTCGTAGGAGACCTGTAGGCCCAGGCCTGGGTTGACCTCAAGGTCAGGAAGCCCTGTAAGGCCATGGTCGGTTGCCAGCAGCCGGTTACCCGGGGCTATACCGACGTCGCCCCCCCCCCCCCTTTTGCAGACCTGCTCTGAGGTAGGGGAAGAGAGGTATGAGTTCAGTCCCAGAATGCAAATAAACCTCCCGAAGGAAGCACGTCAGACTTAAAAAATTTTTTTTTTTTATTATACTATGTACATGAAGAACTGTTAACACTATGTACATATATACAAATCTCCTCAATCTAAGGGCCACTTGTGGATCTGCTGAGCAGCCACTACCAAGCCCAATTGGTAAAGTTCTGAATCAGCCCAAGCCACACCCTTCAGATAGAACTGTGTGAAGGTATTATGTGACTTCAGCGGCAGGCTGACAAGATTGGGTCTGAGGAGACTCCCAACTGAAAGACCTTAGAAGCAGCAAAGGCCCTGACATCATGGGCTTTAACCTGATGTAAAGTGTGGGCCTCCTGGTCAGAGAGCTCATAACATAGGATCACAGTCTGCTTGATCCAAGAGGAGATAGTGGCAAGAGATATGTCTTTTTCGAAACCTTTCTTAAAGGATACAAAAACCACCTTATTCTGCCTGAGGTCTGAGGTCCTGTCCGAATAGTAGCGTAATGCTCTAACCGGACAGAGGGACTTGTCAGACTTGAGGGATCTATCCAGAGTTGGGGCCAGGGCTGTTATAACCCCTAGGGCCACACTGTCTGGACCCTCTTTGGCCAGCTGACTCTTGGAGAGAAAGCTGGGTAATGGGTACAGGGACACCTTTGACCAGTCAGATTGGTGTCTAATATATCTGTTTGCCAAGCATGTATCTCACTTCTATGTGTGCCTGACCCCAGGGCCAAGAGGAAAAATGTCTTGAAGGTCAAATGCTTCAAGGAGGCCTCTTTAATTGGTTTAAAAGGAACCTTTGGCAGCTGGTGCAAAAAACCAGGGAGAGGTTCCAGGAGGAGATTCCCCTCCGGCCTTTGGGTCTGTCTCAGTGGAAACTATCCAGGAGACGAGTGAAATTTTCATCCTTACTGATATTGATGGGCGAATTTCCCAGTTTATCAGCAATGGCTGACCTGTAACCATCAATGGTGCTGGGCTGTAACTTCCTGTCCTGAAACAGGTACATAAGGAAGTCAGCAACTGACTTTCCAGGGGGTGCCCCGAAGGAAACCTGATGAGTGATGCACCACTTGTAAAAATGGCCCACTTGCCTCATAGACTGATCTGATTGATCCCCTTTGAGGAGCCTAAATTCTTGTTGCCACTGCCTCAGACAAGCCCTGCTCCTCAATTGCTGAGGCTCTAGGAGCCATGCATGGAGATTAAGATTTCTGTGAGGGACCTGATTGAATGGCTGTCAACAGGTTGGGCAGATTGGGCAGGCTCAGTGGGATTTGGCTGGACATGGCTACTAGATCCCAAAACCAAGGCATGTTGGGTCACCCCGATCAGAATGATTCTCCTGCATGGGGAGTCCTGCAAATTCTCCACCACTTTGCCCAATATGGCTGATTGTGGGACGGTGTATGCTTCCAGATCCTACCATGGCAGACTGAGCGCATTCACTGCTGTGGCCAGGGGATCCGGTACCAGTGACACAAACAGAGGCAACTTGTTGTTGAACCTCGTGGCAAATAAGTCTATTTTGGACCGGTGTCACCTGCTGCATATTGAGTGGAAGACCTCTGGAAGGAGAAACCACTCTGTTTGGATGGTCTGGCCTAGCCTGGATAGCTTCTCTGCTACCACGTTCAGCCGGTCTGGAATGTGTCGGGCTTTAGAGTCACTTGTTTCCTGGTACACCAGGTCAAGATTCTCCATAGTAGGGCACAAAGTGGGCCCGACCTCATGCCTCCTTCCTTGTTTATGTATGACACTACAGTGGTGTTGTTGGTTGCTACAAGTACTATCTTGTTTGTGCAAAGGTCTTGGAACTCTTTTAAAGCCAGAAAGACTGCTTTTAGTTCTAGATAGTTTATATGCAGCTTGCTTCCTGGAAGGGACCAGGTTCCTCTTGTAGTGTGCTCGTCTAAATGAGTAATGGTTGGCCTGTAAGTACATTGTCTTCCTTCAGCCACCATTGTAAATGGGGATGCAGGGACCTGGGGATTGGGATCACCTTTTCTAGTGATTCTGGTACCCTCCAGTTGTTTTTGAGATGCCACTGAATGGGTCTCATATGAAGTCGGCCTAGATGAACTTGCTTTTCTGTAGCTGTTAATAAACCTATCAAGGACATGAACTCCTGGACCGGGCAAGCTGGTAGGGATAGTAGTTTCAGCATTTTCTCTTGAAGGTTCTGCCACCGGTCCAGAGTCAGTCGGACCCGACCAGACCTGAGGTCGAACTGGTAACCTACAAAATCGAAGTTTTGTTTGGGCTCCAGCTCTGATTTCTCAAAGTTCACCAGCCAACCCAGTTGCTGATACATTTTTATTAGTTCCTGTGTATGTTGGGGACAAGCCTGGTGGGATCTGGCTCTCACCAACCAGTCGTCTAGGTACTGGTGGATTCTTAAATCCTTGTGTATGGCCATCAGTTTCACCTCCTTTGGTATCACAGTGAACTCCATGGGTGCTGTGGACAAACCGAATGGCAGGGCCTTGAACTGGTATGCCCGACCTTGGATGTGAAATCTGAGGTATTTCCAGGATTGTTCCTGTATAGGTATATGGAAGAAGGCGTCCTTGAAATCTATTGAGGTAACCCACTCCCCTTGTTGGAGGGTGGTCCTGATGGTCTCCGAAAGGTTTGGTTTGCTCAGATCTAGAATAGGTCTCCCAACGGTTGTGTGGTTTTGGAACCAAGAAAGGTTGAAGAAGCCCAGAGATTTTGAACTGGCCCAACTGCATCTTTTTCCATAAGCTGATGAATGCCTATTACCAATATAGGTTCCTGTGAGGATGTACATAGCAGCTGATAATTTTGGTGACCTTGTCAAGCTTGGTCCTTGTCAAGCTTGGTCTTGACTGGGAAGGGAGAGTGTAGCCCTCCTTCAACATTTGTACTACCTAGGGTCCAGCCCCCAAGGCTTCCTAAGTTCCTAAAAGGGTTTAGTCTGGACCCTACAGGCAGGTTGTGTGCCACATTTGGGACATTTGGTATTCTGACAAACATTTTTCTGTCCCTCCGGACAATGGTCCGGTCTGGTGACAATGATCCTAGTTAACAGTCTCTCTGTTCTTGTTGTGGTCCGGTCCGGTGGGGCTGACAGAACTTTTCACATTTAACAGACTCTTTGTCCCGGGCCAGCAGCCTGCAAGGTGCAGCATTTACACAGTAATTGTCATTTGTCAGATGGCTGACCCCTGGCCAGACGTGATGAAAAGACCTATTTCTTTTCAAGCTGGTTATTCAAGTCTGTGTTTGTAAGGGTGAAATCTATTATCTCTCTAGTCAAGTCCAGCACCGATAACAGGCTGTTGAGAGGTGTGATAAGGTTGCCTGGCAGTAGCTTGGGACACTGTCATATAACCATCATATCACCAAGACCACTGACTGGTCTAAGAATTCTCTGTAACCATAAAACAAGAGGAGAGTGCCCGTGAACGGGCACTGTGTCAGCTGACTGAGTGTTTTTGATTTGTGAAGGTGATAATGAGAGAAAAGCATAATTATCAGGGAAAGTGCTGTACAGAAGTACATTAAATGGTAATTAAACAGCATGTTCGAAAGAAATTCCGAAGCTGACAGAAGAAAAGGACAAAAAAGTTGTGCCCTGCAAATGGTATTATGAAGGAAAGTAACAAGGTAACTGTTTAAGTGTAAAAAGTAGGTTAAAACATATTTAAAGAAATACTGCAAATGCAATATCCTCGTACCACCTTGAAGAAGGGGTCCAAGGTAAAATCCAACCACATAAAAACATTCCCAGCCCATGATTTCATATAGGTTGGTTTACCATCCCAAACCTCTAGGACCAATAATAAGCCAGTTATAAGCACTTTTAAGTTTGGCTGTCCTCATTTGACCTAGAAGGAGGTTTCCAAAGGTCAAATCTGACCACACCAAAAGAATCCCAGCCCATGATTTCCTATATGTTGGTTTACCATCCCAAACTTTTAGGACCATTAATAAGCGAGTTATAAGCACTTTTAAGTTTGGCTATCCTCGTTTGACCTTGAAGGCAGGGTCCAAGGTCAAATCCGACCACACCAAAAGATTCCCAGCCCATGATTTCCTATAGGATGGTTTACCATCCCAAACCTGTAGGACCAATAATAAGCGAGTTATAAGCAATTTTAAGTTTGGCTATCCTCAATTGACCTTGAAGGAGGAGTCCAAGGTCAAATCTGACCACACCCAAAGAATCCCAGCCCATGATTTCCTATATGTTGGTTTACCATCCCAAACTTCTAGGACCATTAATAAGCAAGTTATAAGCACTTTTAAGTTTGGCTATCCTCGTTTGACCTTGAAGGCAGGGTCCAAGGTTAAATCCGACCACACCAAAAGATTCCATGCCCATGATTTTCTATAGGTTGGTTTTCCATTCCAAACCTCTAGGACCAATAATAAGCGAGTTATAAGCACTTTTAAGTTTGGCTATCCTTGTTTGACCTTGAAGGAGGGTCAAAGGTCAAATCTGACCACACCAAAAGATTCACAGCCCATGATTTCCTACAGGTTGGTTTGCCATCCCAAACCTCTAGGATCAATAATAAGGGAGATATAAGCACTTTTCATGACTGACAAAGAAACACCTGTGGCGGCCATCTTGTTTTTCAAAATGAGGCCAAAAATATTCCCAGTCAAGATTTTATAATGAGGAACATATCCTGCGAATTTGAGATCTCTACCTATAATACCCTTTGCTCTAGAGGGCCAACAAAAGTCCTTGTTTAAAGTCGAATAAACGTCCCTGGCAGCCATCTTGTTTTTCAAAATGAGGCCAAAAATATTCCCAGGCAACATTTTATGGTTATTAATATATCCTGCAAACTTGAGAAGGCTAGCTATAATATTTTTTTCGTTAGAGCGGTAATGGTGAAATCTCTCCAGTGGATACAATGATTTACTCAACAGTGAGAACCTGAAAGTAGCTATTGCTCAGCTATGCCATGACATACAGGTCTGCAATTTCACTATGTTATAGCTGACCAAAAATTACGTGAATAACATATTTAAACAAAATACTCTAAATGCAATAGTTTTCAAGTTACAACTGATTTACTCAATAGTGATAACCTCAAAGTAGCTATTACTCAGCTATGCCATGAGCTACATGTCTGAATTTTTACTATGTTATAGCTGACCCAAAAGTAGGTGAACAACATATTTAAGCAAAATACTGTAAATGCAATAGTTTTCAAGTTACAACTGATTTACTCAATAGTGAGAACCTGAAAATAGCTATTGCTCAGCTATGCCATGAGTTATAGGTCTGTAATTTCACTATGTTATAGCTGACCCAAAAGTAGGTGAACAACATATTTTAACAAAATACTCCAAATGCAATATTTTTCAAGTTACAACTGATTTACTCAACAGTCAGTACCTGAAAATAGCTATTGCTCAGTTGTGCCATGAGCTACAGGTCTGTAATTTCACTATATTAACTGACCCAAAAGTAACAGAATAACATATTTACACAAATTTCTGTAAATGCAATAGTTTTCCAATTACAACTGATTTACTCAACAGTGAGAACTTCAAAGTAGCTATTACTCAGCTATGCAATGAGCCACAGGTCTGGAACTTCACTATGTTATAGCTGACCCCAAAATAGGTGAATAACATATTGAAACAAAATACTCTAAAGGCAATAGTTTTCAAGTTATAAGTAATTTACTCAACAGTGATAACCTAAAAGTAGCTATTACTCAGCTATGCCATGAGCTACAGGTCTGAAATGTTACTATGTTATAGCTGACCCAAAAGTAGCTGAATAACATATTTATACAAAATTGTGTAAATGCAATAGTTTTCAAGTTACAAGTGATTTTACTCATGATGGAAGTTACTGAAAAGCCCAAAAGTAGCTATTACTCACTTAGCTATTGAGACAGACACCCAAGTTACTCACCATGTTGTAGCTCTGAAAAAAGTAGCTGAATAACATATTTTAACAAAATGCTCTAAATGCAACACTTTTCAAGTTATAAGTGATTTAGGGCATGATTTCATGAATTTTAATGCATTAAAAATTATTAAAACTAGACAAAAGTTTTTGTACACAAAAACAAAGCGTCCCTACAGCTTGTAAAGTCTATGTAAAGTTCTAAAGGAGCACTGTAAAGAGGTAAATGTTATTAGTGAAGAGAAATTTTACTGAAACGATTATGTTAGGGTCACAAGAGCGACTGTAAAACCAAACAAGCAATCAGTGCCGTGAATGGGTTTTGCATCAGGTGACTGTGGTTTGAGTTACAAAGTAGAAGTGAAAGCATAAAAGGAGACACAAGTTGCCCAGTTATGAAATGAGCTATGGTTCTGCAAATGTAACTATCTTATAGCTGCCTAAAAGTAGGTGCATAATATATTTAAAGAAAATTCTATAAATGAAATAATTTTGAAGTTACAAGTGATTTACTCAACAGTGAAAACCTGAAAATACTACTGCTCAGCTAGTTAATGAGCTAAAGTTTCGCAGAATCACTGCTATAGGTGACCCTAAAGTTGATGAATAACAAATTTTAAAAAAACTGTAAATGTAATAGTTTTCAAGTTACAACCAACTTACTCAAAAGTGAGAACGTGAAAGTAGCTATTGCTCAGCTATGCAATGAGCTACAGGTCTACAATTTAACTGTTGCAGCTCACCCAAAAGTAGGCGATTAACATATTTAAACACAATTCTGTAAATGCAATAGCTTTTAATTTACAAGCGCTTTACTCATTATGGAAGCCACTGAAAAGTCAGTAAGTAGCTAATACTCACTTAGCCATTGGGAAAGGTTCCAAAGTTACTCACCATGTTGTAGCTATGGATAAAGTAGCTAAATAATATACTTTAACAAAATACTGTAAATGCAATACTTTTTAAGTTAGAAGTCATTTAGTGCATGATTTCATGAATTTCAATGCATTAAAAGTTATTTTAAAAATTCATTAAAAATAATTAACAAAGATCCGGGCCTCATACTCATGCAAGGGAATGTACTTGCAGGCTAGTACATATATCCAAGTTAAGAGATAAATCCCTTCCATAGTCAAGGAGAAAAATTGTAATGAAATGTTGAAATTTTCACACTTTGGATGGGGGTACCTTTCTTGTAATGGTGATGGGGAACAGACGAACAGACCAGTCTGTATGCCTTGAACAATTTGTCATCCTCGACAGACAAGGTATATTTTAAATGTAACAGTATGCCTCTGGGCCATGTACTTATGGAGAAGTTGTTCACGAGGATGTGGATGCGTACCGGATAATGCAGAGTGATACCACTTCGTCAAATGTCCCTTGCTCAACCTCTTTTATGTATTGAGCAGCTACTTCACTAGCTCTCAGCATGTCAACTGCTGCATTTAGATTGGCTACCTTCTATCTAAACATCTGTGCTCTTGCGGCCTTGTATTTCATCCCCATAACCACTCAGTCTCTCAACAAACTGTCAATCATTGCTTCAAAGTTGCAAGACTTTAAAAGTTGTCTCAGTCTGTTAACCCAGTGATCCACATTTTAATTGAGTAGAACTTGTACTGTTCATAAATCTCATTTTGGGTTGCTTTTAAATAACTTTAGTTATTTCACCTAAAGTGCCTTTATGCACTTTGCTATATCTTTGCATATTTACTAAGATTCTAAAACAATGTCTACCCATAACATAGACTTTCACCAAGTCCTTTTGTCTTTTGTGTAATATATGGGTACTGTATGATCTTTGGAGAAACAACCAGCCCGTTTTTTCAGAGACTATCCCCCATACTCGAGAATGCTTGTGCTATAATGAACTCTTGTAAGTGTCCAGTTTAAATTTAACTGTTGTAGTTACTGATGGATATAAATACAAAGACTTGGAGCAAGTCTACCTATAACAGATCTGAAACTTGCAAACCATACATTCTTTGATTTCTCTCTTAGTCCAGTGGTAACTTTGTAATTTTCCCATTGATCTTTGAAAAATGTCGAATTACTAAGCGAGTCACCTTTTACGTCCATTGGAGCTGAAACAAGGATATTAAAAAAAGCCTTTCTGAATATTTTCATTGTGCTATTTATTATATCAAGTTGTTACTATTTGTATCCTATTATGAGATGTATTCCTCCATAATGTGGTTTTCTTCACAAGATTAAACTACTGCTGTTTACCTTTATAAAAGGATCTTAGTTCAAGAGGTGATCATTCCCATAAACTGGATTTACTTTACAACTGTCTTAGCCTTTCCCAAAGTCTCTACTTATAACTGTATAACTCAAAACAGGGCCCAAGGCCAAATCTATCCACATCAGATTATTCCTAGCTATGGTTTCCAATAGGTTGATTTCATATTGCAAACCCTAGGACCAATAATAAGCAAGCTAAAAACACCTTTAACTTTGGCTATCCTCTTTTGACCTTGAAGGAAAGGCCCAAAGTGAAATCTGATCACATCAGAAGATTCCCACCCCATGATTTACTGTACACTGGTTTCACATTGCTAACCTCTAGGACCAATAATAAACAAGTTATAAACACTTTTAAATTAGTCATTACAGGTTAGGAAGGCTGATCAAGATTACGGCAAATATAAATCACCAGCAATTAACCTTACTTATTTCAAAAACAGTTTTACAGCTTTAAAAATAAACAAATTATCTGAAAGCTATGTTATCTGTAGAAAATGTCAGTAATACATGATATTATTTCTACAATGTACTGTGGTATATTACAGGAAATAAATGAATATGATGCAATGTCTGTTATTATTGGGACTTGTCAAATATTATTTGTATTCATCTTGGGCACATCCATCACCAATATTCCATCAGACAATGCCACAAATTGGTGTTATATTAAAAAGGCGATTAAAATGGTGATTTCAAATGAAACAATCTGTCCACCTGAACAAGGCTACATGTTTTTTTCCATCCTTGAAGTATACTGCCTTGCTACCAACTATCGCCGGCTACCAATTATCGCCACCAGAAAATAAAACGTTCATATTTCAATTGTGGTTATATATTTTGAAAGCTTTTTGTTGTGTTTTTGTTCCACTCACTTTGGTTATAGTTTTACCTTATTTGCTAGGCTTGGGATGCTACTTTGGTGAAGTTATATCCATTTGAATTCTGTCTGGCGATAATTGGTACCCGGTGATAATTGGTAGCAAGGCAATATATACAACAGTGTCTTTTCTCCAAATTCTCATTGAGTGGAAAAACAAAAGGTTGAATCCACTGTATTAAGTTGGCATGGATGTGTATATCTTTACACAGAAAGAATGTGTCCATATTGTCATGTAAAAGTAATTACATAAAATTACATAAATTACATAAAATACAGTCATCGTTAAAGGCCATAGGAAACGTTGTTCACAAAACTTGTTAAGTTAACTTAATTCAGTAGACAAGCACCCAGAATGAAAATGTGGTTTATATTAAGAAATATATGGTACAAGAGGCATAAATAGCATTAGAAATATAGGTGTATATGCATTGAACTACTTCCTTTATTTCTATTTTATTTAGCCATGGCGCATCGCACCGCGCTAGTGTACAATGACCTTAAGTGGTTAAAAATTATGTAAAACCTGAGAAAAAATACAGCATCTGGAAAAAATAAAGGTTAGTGGGCGTTTTTCTGGCAAAGAAACTCGTTATCTTCCTTCAGTTTGTAAATGTATACATTAGATCTCCAACTAAACAGAACTTCCTTATGAGCCTGTGACGTCATCAATCATCTTCTACGAGGAAAAACAATATGTTGGCTTTTTACTCCACCAGTGAAAACCGCTGGGAAAAATCGCCCCAAATGTGCAAAGTAAAGAAAATTTGCCTGCTTAGCATGTAGTAAAAATCCTACCGCGACCACGCCGCGTAAATGTGCAAGGGCCTTAACACTTCAAACAAACACAGATTTGCTATAAATAGGCCTGTCTTGGAATGCAGAAAGCCTAAACATTTGTATGAGATATTACCTCCTCCTATTTTTTTCAAGGTTCTTAAACTGTGATGGGAAAGTAGCCTTTCACTAGTAAAATTTTTTCATAAAACTAAGGATCTGTTGATAAATTCAAAAGTTGTCATTAAAATGTACTGAATACTGTTTTTTTGCCTTTTATCACCGGTACTTCTATCAAGATAAAGTACGATTTAAAGTTAAATCAAAATATACAATTTGTTTTCACTTGCATAAATAATTTATCAAAGCATGATGTTGTAGTCAAATTTATTAAATTTATTTGAAAGAATCCTTAAAGTTCTAACTTTTAATAAAAGTCTTTTATATTATCAGTTCATGAAACAATTCATTATATAGTGGTCTTTCCTTCAGATAGTAGTTTAGTACTTTTTGACCATAAGTTTGGATAATTTTAAGTTTTGGAAATTAGCTGGTTACATTTTTTTTTCTAAATTTTTAAGCCTTTGTTGAGACTGAGAAAATTAAATGTGTTTGGTGGAAATTTTTATTAACAGTACACACTATAGTTTGGTAGCCGCATTTAGCCTTGCTTAAGGCTCAAATTTGCATGATATCCTTTCAAACATACGCACAAATATTTGGTATTCATAAAGCACTCATATATGTTAAGAGAAAGAACTGTATCAGACTTTCTCTTAGCTGTATAGTCAGTACGTGTATGAGTACATTATAGAAACTGAAACTCCATTATCTGAACTGAAAACTTTCCCTAGCTGCAAAGAAACTTGAGCCCTAAGCAAGGCTAAGCCGCATTCTGTATACTATGATGAAAGCATTGTTTACTGCTTTGGTGGGAAAGTTCTGAACTAATTTGGGGAACATTTGTGATTATCCTTGCTTGAGGTCCAGTTCTAAAGACATTTATGTTGTATTTATTTCATCTCCTAGCAATAATTAGTTTTCAAAATTAAAAAACTAGGGTGAAGTGGCTGGCCTTCTGCCAACCACGGAGTCGAATCTTAGGACAGCAGTGGGTGTTGAAATCTGTAAACTTGGTATTATCGCCCGCTAAACAGAGTGACGTGCGGTGACAGTAAAATATTGCTGGATTATATATTTGTAAAATGTTGTTAGAAACCCCATCGTAGCCTCACGTTTTCATCACTCTGTGGGTGTACAACTACCAGCATTTGATATTTTATTTGTTTTAAATATTGCGAGAAGACTGAGTGAGGTGCGGCGACAGTAAAATATTGCTGGATTATATATTTGTAAAATGTCAGAAACCCCATCGTAGCCTCACGTTTTCATCACTCTGTGGGTGTACAACTACCAGCATTTGATATTTTATTTTAAATATTGCGAGAAGACAGAGTGAGGTGCGGCGACAGTAAAATATTGCTGGATTATATATTTGTAAAATATTGTTAGAAACACCATTGTAGCCTCACGTCTTCATCACTCTGTGGGTGTACAACTACCAGCATTTGATATTTTATTTTAAATATTGCGAGAAGACAGAGTGAGGTGCGGCGACAGTAAAATATTGCTGGATTATATATTTGTAAAATATTGTTAGAAACCCCATCGTAGCCTCACGTTTTCATCACTCTGTGGGTGTACAACTACCAGCATTTGATATTTTATTTGTTTTAAATATTGCGAGAAGACAGAAATATTGCTGGATTATATTTGTAAAATGTTGTTAGAAACCCCATCGTAGCCTCACGTTTAGAAACCCCATCATGATACCTTCTAGGACATACAAAAGCGCCTTCTAGTGGTTGAATGTAGAACTACGGAGTTTGAATTTTCATTGTCTCTGCCAGGGGTGATCTCGATTTTGATTGGCTAAACGAAAAATGTATAGTACTACCGTGACGTCACTTCATTCATTAATTTCTTTGCGGTTTATTTGTTTGACAAATAATGGAGTACACGTAGATGCGCAGACAGCAATTTTACATTAACAGTGACTGCGTGGTAAACCCTGCAGACAAATAAATTAATTGGGGTTTCACCTCTAGAAACCAGCAGACGAAACTGTTAAAAAAAGACTCGTTCGAGTAGGCCATTACAATGGCAAACACAATAGTTTCTAGGACATACGGGTCCTTGGAGAAAGCCAGACGAAGTGCTAGACAAGCTTTTTACTTTATAAAATATAACTGAATAAAAGCATTAAAAATCTTCAAAATGGCAGAGTGTATAGTATAGACCTTAATGTACCGATATGTGAACAAATATTATGAAGAATTTGATATTTAAGGGCTTAAACGGCCCTTTTAAAATCGCGACCGCAACTCAGTACATAACTCGAATCAAAGATTCGACTAATAAGTATCAAAACTCATCTCACAGTTGAACCTGGTTGACTGCATTGTTTTGTGATTTTTATCCAACTTGCTTATATACCTCTCTAAATATTTTTTTATCTGAAACAAATATAAAAGATGTTCTCCAGGCTATTTCAGAAACTTACAGCGCCAGAATGATGTCTTACAGACAAATAAAATTCCTAAAAACAGATGGCAACAGTTGTGAAAATCTTGAAAAAACAGCCAGAAAGTGACTGAATATACCATGTAACCTTGTCCAGACGCATCTTATTTTTACAAAAATTGAACTTTCATATGTATATGTTATTGTTGATGAATGATCTGAAAATGTTTCCCATGACCTTTAATCAAAGATTATGAAGTCCTTTTTACAAATATAAAAAGAAGAAAACAAAGTTATATATGTTGTTTCTGCAACATCTAGGACCAATAATAAGCGAGTTATAAGCACTTTTAAGTTTGGGTATGCTCGTTGGACCTTGAACGAGGGGCCCAACGTCAAATGCGACCACACCAGAAGATTCCCAGCACATAATTTCCTATATGTTGGTTTACCATCACAAACCTCTAGGACCAATAATAAGCGAGTTATAAGCACTTTTAAGTTTCGCTATCCTCGTTTGACCTTTAACGAGAGGCCCAAGGTCAAATCCGACCACACCAGAGGGCTCCCAGCCCATGATTTCCTATATGTTGGTATACCATCACAAACCTCTAGGACCAATAATAAGCGAGTTATAAGTACTTTTAAGTTTGGCTATGCTCGTTTGACCTTAAACGAGGGGCCCAAGGTCAAATCCGACCACAGCAGAAGATTCCTAGCACATGATTTCCTACATGTTGGTTTACCATCCCAAAGCTCTAGGACCAATAATAAGCGAGTTATAAGCATTTTTATGTTTGGCTATCCTCTTTTGACCTTGAAAGAGAGGCCCAAGGTTAAATCCGACCACACCAAAAGATTCCCAGCCCATGATTTCCTATACCATCCCAAACCGCTAGGACTAATAATAAGCGAGTTATAAGCACTTTTCAGTTTGGCTATCCTCGTTTGACCTTGAGGGAGAGGCCCAAGGTCAAATCTAACCACACCAAAAGATTCCCTGCCCATGATTTCCTATATGTTGGTATACCATCCCAAACCTCTAGGGCCAATAATAAGCGAGTTATAAGCACTTTTAAGTTTGGCTATGCTCGTTTGACCTTGAAGGGGGGGGGGGGGGGGGGGGGGGGCCCAAGGTCAAATGCGACCACACCAGAAGATTCCCAGCACGATTTCCTATATGTTGGTATACCATCACAAACCTCTAGGACCAATAATAAGCGAGTTATAAGCACTTTTAAGTTTGGCTATGCTCTTTTGACCTTGAACGAGGGGCCCAAGGTCAAATGCGACCACACCAGAAGATTCCCAGCCCATGATTTCCTATACCATCCCAAACCGCTAGGACTAATAATAAGCGAGTTATAAGCACTTTTCAGTTTGGCTATCCTCGTTTGACCTTGAGGGAGAGGCCCAAGGTCAAATCTAACCACACCAAAAGATTCCCTGCCCATGATTTCCTATATGTTGGTATACCATCCCAAACCTCTAGGGCCAATAATAAGCGAGTTATAAGCACTTTTAAGTTTGGCTATGCTCATTTGACCTTGAAGGGGGGGGGGGGGGGGCCCAAGGTCAAATGCGACCACACCAGAAGATTCCCAGCACGATTTCCTATATGTTGGTATACCATCACAAACCTCTAGGACCAATAATAAGCGAGTTATAAGCACTTTTAAGTTTGGCTATGCTCTTTTGACCTTGAACGAGGGGCCCAAGGTCAAATGTGACCACACCAGAAGATTCCCAGCCCATGATTTCCTATATGTTGGTATACCATCCCAAATCTCTAGGACCAATAATAAGCGAGTTATAAGCACTTTTAACTTTGGCTATGCTCGTTCGACCTTGAAGGGGGGGGGGCCCAAGGTCAAATGCGACCACACCAGAAGATTCCCAGCACATGATTTCCTATATGTTGGTATATCATCCCAAACCTCTAGGACCAATAATAAGCGAGTTATAAGCACTTTTCAGTTTGGCTATCCTCGTTTGACCTTGAAGGAGAAACCCAAGGTCAAATCTAACAACACCAAAAGATTCCCAGCCCATGATTTCCTATATGTTGGTATACCATCCCAATCCTGTACGACCAATAATAAGCGAGTTATAAACATTTTTATGTTTGGCTATGCTCGCTTGACCTTGAAGGAGAGGCCCGAGGTCAAATCTGACCACACCAGAAGATTCCCAGCACATGATTTCCTATATGTCGGTATACCATCCCAAACCTCTAGGACCAATAATAAGCGAGTTATAAGCACTTTTAAGTTTGGCTATCCTCGTTTGACCTTGAAGGGGGGGCCCAAGGTCAAATGCGACCACACCAGAAGATTCCCAGCCCATGATTTCCTATATGTTGGTATACCATCCCAAACCTCTAGGACCAATAATAAGCGAGTTATAAGGACTTTTAAGTTTGGGTATGCTCGTTTGACCTTGAAGGGGGGGCCCAAGGTCAAATGCGACCACAGCAGAAGATTCCCAGGACATGATTTCCTATATGTTGGTATACCATCCCAAACCTCTAGGACCAATAACAAGCGAGTTATAAGCACTTTTCAGTTTGGCTATCCCCGTTTGACCTTGAAGGAGACGTCCAAGGTCAAATCTGACCACACCAAAAGATTCCCAGCCCATGGTTTCCTATATGTTGGTATACCATCCCAAACCACTAGGACCAATAATAAGCGAGTTATAAGCACTTTAAACTTTGCCTATCCTCGCTTGACCTTGAAGGAGGGGCTCAAGGTCAAATCTGACCACACCAGAAGATTCCCAGCACATGATTTCCTATATGTTGGTATACCATCCCAAACCTCTACGACCAATAATAAGCGAGTTCAAGGCTTAATCTTAGCAAAATTTTTATGAACTTATAATCAATCGCCCGTCAATCGGTCAATTATGGCCCGACTGATCCCAATATCGACTGGCGCCTAGATTCTTCCCCCAGGAATGTGCATACCAAATTTGGTTGACCCACACCCAGTACTTTCTGAGGAAATCTAGTGAAAAGGAAGTAAATTTTTTTTTGAATTTTTGATAATGTGACCTTGATAAAGGTCAAAGGTCAAATTTATGCCTGTCAAAAAATTTCCCCACGCCTATAGAAGAACACTGCCACATATCATTTGGATAGGCCTAATAACAAGGGAGATATTCAAGGGAGACGATAATGCGGCGGCGGCGGCGGCGGCTGACTGAAAACCGGGGGTGAAACCAATAAGCGTCCCCTTTTCAAGGGACGCTTAAAAATTTATTTTAAAAAAAGTAAGACAGATCCAGGTCTCATACTCACACAAGAGAATCTACCTCTGGCCTAGTACATATACGCAAGATATGAGAGAAATCCCTGCAATAGTCACTGAGAAAATTGTGATAAAAAGTTGAAATTTTCACACTTTTGGTGGGGTACCCCCCTTGTAATGTCTCTAGCAAACAGACAGATTTGCATGCCTTGAACAATTTTTCATCCTCGATAGATAAGGTATCTTTTAAAAAAAACAGCATGTCTCTAGGCCTTGTAGTTTTGGAGAAGAAGTTGTTCACGCGGACGCGGATGCGTACGCCCACGCCGCAGAGTGATGACATAATGTCAGCTGACTGACAAGTCAGCTGACATAAAAAGTTGAAATTTTCACACTTTTGGTGGGGGTACCCCCCTTGTAATGTCTCTAGCAAACAGACGAACAGACAGATTTGCATGCCTTGAACAATTTTTTCATCCTCGATAGATAAGGTATCTTTTTAAAAAAACAGCATGTCTCTAGGCCTTGTAGTTTTGGAGAAGAAGTTGTTCACGCGGACGCGGACGCCCATGCCGCAGAGTGATGACATAATGTCAGCTGACTGACAAGTCAGATGACATAAAAATGCTTTCATAGTATACATAATGCGTCTATCTATCTACAGTGTATACTGTTGATTACAGTTCCCACAAACACATTTCATTTTTCTTGGTCTCAACAAAGGCTTAAATTGAGAAGAAAATGTTACCAACTGATTTCCAAAACTTAAAATTATCCAACTTAAGGTCAAAAAGTACTGAAATACTATCTTAAGGAAAAGCCATTATATATATACGGAATTATTTCTTGAACTGATAATATTAAAGTTAGAACTTTAAGGATTTTTTTCAGAATCAATTTAATAAATTTGACTACAGTAGCATGATTTTTTATAAATGGTTTATGCGAATGAAAACAAATTTCATATTTGGATTTCACTTTACATCATACCTTATCTTGATAGAAGTACCGGTAATTAAAGGCAAAAAACATTTTAATGACAACTTTTGAATTTGTCAACAGATTTTTAGTTTTATGTAAATATCTAACTTGTGAAAGGCTATATCCCATTACAGTTTAAAAACCTTGAAAAAAATGGGAAGAGGCAATATATCATACAAATGTTTACGCTTTCTGCATTCCAAGACAAGTGTACTTATAGTATTTCTCCTGTGTTTGTTAGAACTGTTAGTGGTTAAAAATGAGGTAAAACTTGAGGAAAAAAATAGCATATGGAAAAAAATAAAGGCTAGTGAGCTTTTTTCTGGCAAAACTTCTAAGAAACATGTTATCTTCCTTCAGTTTGTAAATATATACATTATATATCTCCAACTAAACAGAACTTTGCTATGAACCTGTGACGTCATCAATCATCTAATACGAGAAAAACAATATGTCGGCTTTTTACTCCACTTCATTATATATTTTTTTTCTAATGCTACTTATGGCTCTTGTACCATATATTTCTTAAAATAAACCACATTTTCATTCTTATAGGGTGTTTGTCTATTGAATTAAGTTAAATTTACAATTTTTGTGAAAAATGCTTCCTATGACCTTTAAGATGGCCATGACATCATTAATATTTAAATCGTAAGGTAGTAAGACTCTTCTTTTGATCTACTTCAATATCAATATACGTTAGATATGGAAAAAGAAAGGGGCCAGATGGCTTTATTCCAATTTTATGACTTTGGGGGGGGGGGGGGGGGGGGCATAGTTCCAATTATATTAACAGTTTAAGGTCACCATAAAGTCAGGATAATCCTTTGGTAAATCTTAATATATATGCCAAGTTTGGTTGAAAAAAGTCAAAAACTAAGTGAACTGGAGGGCTAAAATCCCCTTTTTTGACATTAACGTGACCTTAAGATTGCAGATACAGGGCTAAAACTTCGGCATGTGAAAGATTATCAAATAGTAGCTGAATAAGTTATTCCAACATAATGCCGAAATCCTGACCATTTGTGAGATACAAAGAACCATTTTTAAAAAATTTACGAAAATAAAACACCTCCCATTCAGGCATCTATGGTCCAATTGATCAGAAAATCCTTTCTGACCTGTGGATTTAGGTCTAGAATGTATCTGATAAATTTTATAGCTCAGGTGTGTGTGTTTTTTTCTGAAACGCAATGACGGGGTGTTTTTGAAAAATGCTTCAGGTCTCCGCAAAAATTTTCCCACCCCTATAGTTTTAAAGACAGATAAGAAGGAAAGAAAAATTTGAAAGCCCAAGAAGTTATTCAAGGGAGACCATAATGTATAATCAGTCGAACTTACATGAAAACAAATAAGTGCCCCTGACGGGCTGCTTAATTACCTTGCATCTCAAGCAGATGAAAATGTCAAGTGTGTGTTGCACTTTCACGGTCATCCACCTGCTTTAAGGCAGCCAGTTTATTCGTTAAAGCATCTCCAAATGACTTTCTGTAACAAGTGAACCAAAATAGATCAACTACTCTTCGCAACATTTCTACAAATATTCTAGTGAAAATAATATACACATAACATATTATTAACTGTGCCATTGATTTTTTTGCCACAACAGTATTTGTACTTGTTGATTAAACAGTGAGTAAATATTTATCTTGAAAATGATTTAATAGGTCGACTTATTGTTTGAAATATTTCAATTTTATTTTAACATCTGCATGTTATTCTTTCAGAATTGTTTTTCTGCATTATTATTGTCTAAGTTAAGCAAGCATTTTTGATGAGCATTCCCATAGAGATATTAGTTAATTTAAACAAACCACCTTCAAGTTGGCATTTCTTTTGCCAATTTGATCTAGGATATGGTTTACAGACTATTAAGACAGTCTTTTAACAGACAGAAATTTGTGGAAAAGCAAAGGAATATATTACCTGTACTGGGGACTCACACTATCAAGAAGAGCATAAATTGTTTCATAATGCCTGGAATGTTCTATAGTTTCCAATTTGTCAAAGGTCTTACCAACTATCTGCAAGCAATCACAGAATGATGTCAATTTTCTAACCTGACTATGATCACTCAATCTCTACCCTGACATTCATAATCAAATCAATTTTTAACCTGATGTTTACAATTAACTCAATTTTTAACATGGCAATACATTAGTTCAAATATAAACAAAAAGAAGAACACATAATTTTAACTCAAAGTAAAAGGCAATTTTGATTACTAAAATTATACCTAGATCATCGAATGCTAAAAACTTGTTAAATATAAATGAGATTTCCAGGTTTATTTTTTCGCATGATTAAAATACAATAATGTGAGTCATGCAAAGATTAGAAATTCATTTCTACTTAAACTCTTTTCAAGGCAAAAGGTTTTTGTTCAATTGGAATTGAACTTTCAATTCTTGGTTACTTGTGGTTTATTCATATTTTCACTTTAAAGTCATTGTTAGAAAAATAGCATCAGAGATGCCCATACCCCACAGCCTAGGGAAATATTTTTAACACCATGAGATATAGAAGTACTGCATCAGTACCAAGTTCAGGATACTTTCAGTGCAGTGTCAGTTATATAAAGGTCCAAACAATGTTTAAATAGAGAAAATAATGTCTAAAAGAAAGATAATGCATGTACTCTTTATCTACATCTGGCATGGCCGAATTATGGTTTAGATGTTTTGAATATTACCATGCATACAGAAGTGGGAATACATTCAATGAATGCTTATGTGTGGTGTTGGAACAAAATCTGTGGCTCACTTGATGAAATTCCATCTGTTACAATGGAAAGTTGTAAAAATAAAATTCCTAATGAATTCTAATATGACTTTAATATTGCTAAATCTGCATCAAAAGACAGACCCAAAGGTGCAACAAGATTTTAAAGGTCAAGGTCACTACGACAAGGTCAAAGGTCAAATCAAGGTCACACCATGATGCTGCACACCTACAACCCCTAACCAATGTCCCTACCAAGCATCAACTTCCTACACCTTACGGTTTCCGAAATATAGCCCAGACAAGATTTTATAGGTCAAGGTTACTATGGCAAGGTCAAAGGTCAAATCAAGGTCAGACCATGACGTTGCATACCTACACCCCCTAACCAATGTCCCTACCAAGTATCAACTTCCTACACCTTATGGTTTCCAAGATATAGCCTGGACAAGATTTTCAAACTCAAGGTCACTACAGCAAGGTTAAAGGTTAAATCAAGGTCAGACCATAACGTTGCACACCTACACATCCTAACCAATGTCCCTACCAAGTATCAACTTCCTACACCTTACGGTTTCTGAGATACAGCCCGGACAAACTTTTCCCCCCGCACGCCCGCCCATTCGGACACCATGGGTGAAAACAATACCCCGACAGCCCTTAAGGGCTGTGGGGTAAAAACTGTCACCTGGAATCCTTGTACTGATAACTCAATGCAGTACTTTTGCTCTTCCTGCGTCAGTATATTCATAAATACACATTCATCACTGCTAGGAAGTTTCTCTGATATATTAGCCGACTTCACTGCATATGCAACTTCTTTTAACACTTCCTTAGCTTCTATTTTCAATACTTTCTCTTCATTTAAATCCGTCATTGTATTCCTTTATAAAAAAGAAATTACAAGATGCTACCAATGTAGAAAACAAGAGGGTCAGAGATGCCCCAAAAGGCGGGTTGTGCAGGAAATATTGACGGACAGACAAACGGACAAAAAATGGACAAACGAACAGACGGAAGTACACCAATTTCTAAAGCAACGTAGCTGTGAGGATCTATCCCCCTGTCAAGTTTGAATTCGATTGAACAAACCGTTTTTGAGTTAGAGTTGAGAAACGGAAATGTTGACAGACAAACGGACAAAAAATGGACAAACGAACGGACAGAATTACACCAATTTCGAAAGGAACCTAGCTATGATGGTGATCTATCTCCATGTCAAGTGCTGACGGACAGACAAATTTGAAAATTTTATTTTAAATGTAGCTTTTATAAGCTACAATACCTACCTATCGTAACAATATGCTTTACCGGTGGTTGACCACGGGAAGCTTCCAACCGGAGTAAAAGTTGAAAACTTATTACCCGTGAAATTCAGATAGACCGGGCTATCCGGAACAATGGTCACGGGGAATGCCGGTGATATAATACCGGTGCGGGTATGCGCGCACCTGCTGGCTTGGCAACGTGACCTAGGGAACCTATCAGATGCTCGACAGAGCTCTTCTTCAATTTTTGTTGGAACCAAAGCCCCCAAGCCAGTGGATTGTCTGACAAGCGGGGAGGACCAGGGAGGGCCTGTACTATTGTTACAATAGGTAGGTATTGTAGCTTATAAAAGCTACATTTAAAATAAAATTTTCAATTTTATTGCGCTACAATAGTCCTACCTATTGTAACAATATGCTGAATCCCAGCATATTGGATGGCTGGGTAGACTGGCACTGGCTGAGAAGAAAAGAATTCTGGCAAAGACAGCAACCATCAGTGAGCATTCGGAGACCAGGGGGTATGAATAGGGACATGTAGGTAGGCATCTGTCAGATCTATGGATGTAACCCATTCTCCTTTCCTGAGAGAGGCATGTATTGACTCTGGGGTTTCCATCTTGACTTTGGGTATGGCCAGGAATTTGTTTAGAGAGCTGAGGTCTATGACTGGCCTCCAGCGGTTGCCTGGTTTTGGGACCAGGAACAGTCAGCTGTAGAACCCTAGACTGTTTTTGGTATGCACGACTTCGATAGCGCCTTTCTGCAGCAGGTCTTGAATAGAGGTCAACAAGGCATTTCGTCTTGCGGAGCCTGCGTAACCGCTGCTGATGCAAGGAAACCTGGATAGTTTTGGATGTTCCCTGAACGGCAGTTTGTATCCGTCCTGGATCAGGGACAGGATTGACTGGCGAGTTTTTTGTTTGCTTTTGCCACTCGGGTAGAAAACGCCTGAGTCTGCCCCCTACCGGGACGACTTCCAGTTCTTGACTGGGTAGTTTGAAAAAATGATCTGGGATAAACACATTTTGAGACTGTACACAAGGAGTCTTTTCCCTCTCCTGAAGGGACTGTACCCAAGGAGTCTTTTCCCTCTCCTGTAGGGTCTGTACACAAGGAGTCTTTACCCTCTCCTAAAGGGTTGAGGCACTCAGAGACTTGTTTTCGTTCAACTGTGTACCCTTGGGGATAATCCCAGTGACTTTCTGAAAGCGTTTTCGGTCTTATTCCAGGTTGAGGTGGAGGAAACACACTTTGTTGAGTGTCATTGAGGAGGTTGTTGCTGCTTTGTGTTTGGTGTGTTGCCCCCACGGCTGCGTCCTCTGCGGCCGCCACGTCCTCTGCGGCCGCCACGTCCTCCTCTGCGACCACCCTGTGGATGGGGAAAAAAGAGCTGTTGCACCATGTACTGGGGTGCCGGCATAGGTTGATAGAATACCCCCTGTTGAGTGTGTTGACGTTGATGACCACCCCTGCCCTTCTTCTTTTTATATGGGTGGAAACGCTCTTTCTTGGTACCTGTTTTTACTCCCAGGCCAGCCCATGATTTTCTATAAGATGGTGTCACATTGCAAACCTCTAGAACCAATAATAAGCGAGTTATAAGCATTTTTAAGTTTAGCTATCCTCATTCGACCTTGAAGGAGGGGTCCAAGGTCAAATCTGACCACATCAAAAGATTCCCAGCCCATGATTTCCCATGAGTTGGTTTCACATTGCAAACCTCTAGGACCAATAATAAGCAAGTTATAAGCACTTTTAAGTTTGGCTATTCTCGTTTGACCTTGAAGAAGTGATCCAAGGTCAAATCTGACCACATCAGAAGATTCCCAGCCCATGATTACCTATAAGTTGGTTTTGACATTGCAAACCTCTGGGACCAATAATAAGCGAGTTATGAGCACTTTTAAGTTTGGCTGTCCTCATTTGACCTTGAAGGAGGGGCTCAAGGTCAAATCTGACCACATCAAAAGATTCCCAGCCCATGATTTCCTATAAGTTGGTTTTGACATTGCAAACCTCTAGGACCAATAATAAGCGAGTTATAAGTACTTTTAAGTTTGGCTGTCCTCGTTTGACCTTGAAGTAGGGGTCCAAGTTCAAATCTGACCACATCAAAAGATTCCCCGGCCATGATTTCCTATTGGTTGGTTTCACACTGCAAACCTCTAGGACCAATAATAAGGGAGATATAGGCACTATTAAAGTCCGCTACATGGGGTACTTTGGCACTCCATGGATGACCTTGAATTAAGAGCTTCAAGGTCGAATGTCTGCAAGGTTGTAGAGGAGATGTATATCTGTTATGCGGGTGTTCCACCACACGACTACGCTTCCCGATTATGGGTTTTTTGTAGTCGGTTTCAAATATTTGCTTAGTCCCAGGCGTTCGGTATGGATCGGTAGTTGTCGGTTGTGGCCGTGAGAAATATCAAACATGTTTGATATTTCTCACAATCCAAACCGATTCTCATTTCCCGCTGTCAACAAAATGTCCAGTCTCAGGCTTCCTCAGGCCTCCTCAGACCCAAATTTACACAGTCCTATGTTGTCTGAGGCCTCCTGCGACCCTTAGTCCCAGGCGTCCGTAGCTTAGTCCCAGGTAGCCTGTTTGTCAGTCCCTGACTCATAACAGATCTTTGAAGTTTCATGCGTGTGAAAGGGAATCGGTTTCATTAGTCCCAGGAAGCCTCAGACCGTCTCAGGTGTCCTGGGACTAAGAAATCTGGGTCTGGGACTAAGCCCCGATTAAGAGAAGCCGATCCAAACCGATCCAAACCGGCCTCCTCAGGCCGCCTGGGACCACTGAAATTTAGTCTGTGACGGTCTGAGGACGCCCCAGGAGGCCAAAAAGAGGCTACTGAGACGTGTGACACTTACTGCTTAGGGGTTTTCAGTTTTTTTTACATTTCACATTTTACTTGAGCTTAGGGCAAATTTAACAGTCAGGAGACACATTTCAGTTTTTTTACTTTTTTTGTGATATTCACTGGAGTTATGAGGAGAGAGAAAGGAGGAAAGAGAGGAAAGAAGAAGATGGATGAGAGGCAAGAGGAGAGGGAGAAGGAAGGTGGAGAGTTGGAGGAGATGACAGAGGAGATGACAGAGGAAAGGACAGAGGAAAGGACAGAGGAGGGTACAGAACAGAGAGAAGAAAGGATAGAGGAGAGAGAGGAAGGCTTACAAGTTACTGAGGAAGCTTGCGAAGAAGATGAGAGGTGTGAGGAAGATTCAGAGTGCCACTCAGCAGCCAAGAGAGCCAGGGTTTGTGCTACATTCACTGACAGCTAAGAAATTGCCATTGTTGAGTTTGTGAAGGAGCACCCAGAGCTGTACGACAAGGAGCATGGACGTTTCCACGACAGACATAGGAAGGAGGTTCTCTGGGCAGAAATTTCTGCAGAACTGAAGCTCCAGCCCTTTGATGTCAGAAGGTGGTTTGAGTCACAGAGAACTCGCTATGGAAAGCTCTCCAAGCTACACTCTGGCCAAGCCCCAAGGGAGATGACCAAGAGACAGTCCTGGGTCTACCAGCAGATGGGTTTCCTTAAGACACACATCAGACGCAAGGGGGCCAACAGAAGTTCTGGGTTCGAGGCCAGTCCCAACACCAGCAGGCATAAAGAATCACGTGGATCTACTACTGATACAGAACATCTCGAGTCAAGTGTCCTGAGGGAGAGTGCAAGTCAACCAATTATTACATCTACACCAGTTTCCACAGATTCAAAGATACTCGAGCACTTCGACCAGATGAGGACACTGATCTCAGGTTTCCTGCAGCAGAAGTCAGACAGGCAGCCCTTCTTTGACAATGTGGCATCAGAGGCTGAAAAGATGACCCAAGAGGAATTTGAGGACCTCAAGGGCAGAATTTTTAGAGACATTGAAGAAGTAAAGAACACTCATAGACGTCAAGTTCTACCCAAGAGATCAGCCACTATTACCAGGGAGTCACAGAGGGTCGGGATACTGCCAACAACCACTCAACAGGCGTCTAGTTCCACCCAGGCTGCAGCAGGCAGCAGTTATGTCTACTATACATCCAGCCCCATTGGCTTTGGAAACCCTCCATCAGTGCTGACATTACAGGACGAGGGCAGCAGACACAACTTAAGTGGAATACTAAGCCAGCTACCAGATCTAGCAACACAGATCACCGAGCAGCCTCAGCAGCAGCAGCAGCTCTACACCATCACCACCATAGCACCGCCTCAACAGCAGCAGCCTCCTCAGTAGCCAGCCAGTCCGGGTGGGTCTCGTACCCCCCATAGGCCCTTTTCAGGGCCGCCCAAATCTTCCAAAATCAATTATTTAGCTGCAAGTTGTTCAAATTCCCCCCCCCCCCCCCAAAAAAAAAACATAATAGTTCAGTACTAATACTTATCACAAAACAAAACAAAAAAAAGAAAGAAAGAAGCCCAACACCCACACCAGCCCAAACATGAAAGAAATAACCCATGGTAATACACATAACAAAAAAAGGCCACATAGAAAAAAAATAGATAAATGAACTCCCAATATGGCCAATAATCTGCCCATTTGTAGTTTAAAATCCATGGGATAGCTTTAATTCTGTAATGAAACAGTCCAACACTGACACCCTTCCTAGAAGTAAAAAAAATTATGTTATGACATGTCCACAAACCTACAAACAGACAAACCCAATAGCAAACATAACCCCCAACCAACAAACAGACCAACCCAATAGCAAACACAACCTCCAACCAACAAACTGACAAACAAATTTGCAAACATAACTCCCCACAACAAACAGACAGATAAACCATACTGTAAACAGAACCACTTGGGTGGTTATTTTTTGTAAATTTCCCTGAAGTAGAATAAAAAAATTTAATTTTGAGATTTGCAATAAAGGAAAAAATTTCAGTTTCAGTTATTTCTCCACAATAAAAACCGAATGTGAAACTAGTGTGTAGATTTCCAAATATATGCAACATTTATTCCATTTACCAAGTTATGTTTTGCATGGGGTTTGTCTGTCTGTTTTTGTTTGTGGGAATTATGTTGGGCATTGGGTTTGTCTGTTGTTTTGTTGCATTTGTATGTTATTTCGGGGAATTATGTTTGGCATTGGGTTTGTCTGTTTGTTCGTTTGGTGAATTCTGTTTAGCATTGGGTTTGTGTGTTTGTTGGTTGGGTGAAATATGTTTCGCATTGGGTTTGTCTGTTGGTTGGGTGAATTATGTTTTGCATTGAGTTTGTCTGTTGGTTGGGTAATTATATTGGGCATTGGGTTTGTCTGTTTGTTGGTTGGGTGAATTATGTTGGGCATTGGGTTTGTCTTTTTGTTGATTGGGTGAATTATGTTTGGTGATGATTGGGTTATTTGGAACAAGCACAGCTGATTAATTGTTTTTGGAATATTTGGTAGTCCTGAAAAGGACTGGTTATTAGTCCTGAAAAGGACTGGTTACTGCAGTAGTAGTTATATTCTGCCATCTTGCCAGGCCACTGCTCCCTCATTATTGAAGTAGTCCTTGAGGTAATCCCTCAGTCTTTTGGCTTCTCTGGCAGGGTTTCTGTCACGACCACCATCAGCAGCACCACCAATCAACTGACCATCACCAGGCACATCATCATCATCATCACCACCAGGCTGTTGAGCACCATGTTGACCTTGATACTGGCTTCTCAGTATGTTGTGCAGAACCACACAGGTCATGACCACATCCCTGACTGTTTCTGGGGGTAGTTCAATAGTGGTCATCATGACTCTAAATCTTGAGACTAGGATGCCAAAAGCGTTCTCAACAACTCTCCTGCCCTTTGATATTCTGTAGTTGGCAATCCTTTCCTCTCTGGTTAACATCCTTCTGCCATAGGGTTTCATCAGCCAGGTCTTCAGGGCAAATGCATCATCTGCCAGGATGAAGTAGGGGACATCTCGACCACCCTGGGTTATAGGTGCTGGGTCAGGGAAGCCTATGCTGCCATCATCAATCTTCCTCTTCAGGTGACAGGTATTAAATATCTGGGCATCTGAGCAAGATCCAGCTGTACCCACATCCACCCATCTGAACTTGTACTGTCCATCAACCAAGGCCAACATTACTATTGAAAAGAATCCCTTATAGTTGTGGTACAGGGCTCCAGAGTTCTTGGGTTTCTTCAGGGCCACATGCTTGCCATCAAGGGCTCCCAGGGCATGTGGAACATTCCACCTGATCCTGAATTCTGTTTCCAGTTCTTTCCACTCATCTGGAGTAGTAGGACATCTGAGGTACTCTCTGGTGAACTCATCCTGGATGGCCCTGCAGACCTGTGGAGGAAACTTGGAAATGGTGGATCTGCCAACCCTGAACTGACAGGATAATGATGTGTATGACTCTCCAGTGGCCAGATATCTGATGGTGAGGGCTAACTTTTCCCCAACACTGATTGGAGCTCTGTAGTTGGTGGCCTGCCTGGCTAGACGTGGTTCCAGTCTGGTCTTTATCATTTCAAAGAATTCAGGGGTCATCTTCATGAAATTGATGAATCCTGGAATGTCTGTGGCATACAGTTCAGCCATAATGTTGTGGTAGGCCCCCCTTTCCTCTCTCTGTAGTAGTAATGGCCTGACCCACATGTTGTGCCTTCTTCTAGGTCTCTGTATGGCTGGTGGTGGTGGTGGTGCTGCTGCTTGTGGTGGTTGCTGTGGTCGACGTAGAAATAGCAAATACATCAGCATATGTAACTGAATAAAAAATAAAAAACCCCTAATTTGTTGCTGAAGATGTCTTCCATTGAAAGCTGGCATCCTGCTGTGTTCATAGACAAGTAATGATAATTACTTCCCAGAATTTATATATATATACCCAGAAAATCCAGTTATTTTGCAAAACAAGAATTGGCCATCGTGGGCTGGGGAAGACTGAGGAGTCCTCAGGACGCCTGAGGAAGCGGGGACTTAATTGGGGGTTAGTCGGGGCTTAGTCCCAGGAGGCCTGAGGCGTCCTGGGACCCAGTCGGTATGTCTATGACACGATCGTGCTTCAAACCGACCAGAAAAACGGCTTAATCGGTTCTTAGTCCCAGAACAGTCGGGGACTGTCTGGGGCCGCCTGGGGCTTCCTCAGGCTTCCTGAGGCCAATCTGAACTTAACCCCAGGCTTTGATACCAATTCAGTATTCCTGCCCATTTTACCATTTTCTTCACCGACTGTCCACGATTAAGGGTCGTAGACAGGATTGGGGCTTAGTCCTTTGGTGGAACAGGGGCATAATACATATCACCTATAAAGAGATTCAATCTTCTACCTATGAGAACCAGCCAGTAGAAAAAGGTAGATAATTTTCAAACAAATGCCCATGGTGGCTATCTTGTTTTTCAGAATGAGGCTAATTTCAGTCCCAGAGAAGCTTACCTCCCAATGAAGATATCCTGCAAATTTGGTGAACCTAGCTGGTGTAGTCTTCCTCTGAGAGCATTAACGCCAAAAATCTCTCTACGCGCGGTGGCGTAGCCAACGATAAACCAAAGTATCCACTGGATGCCTCCGGTGGATACAAATAAAAAGACCATAATGTTGACACATCATGACAGTTCTTTCCTGATATAAGTAGCATCCATGACACCCCTGATAGGAGGAATGCAACATACACAATTAATCATGGTGAAGATGTGACCAACTTTGGTGAATTCCATATTCCAGTGAAGGTGGAAGAGTCCTCCCTTGGTGATGCTACCCAACACCCTGAGGAATTCAATTCATCTCACACTTTTGAAGTGGCATATGAGGTGGTGACAGGTTGCACCACATGGGAAGGACCTGCTAGTGGATTCCAATGGCTATAGTTACAACCAGAGGAAGGCCAAATGTGAATATAGACTCGACTGGGAGTGTACAGTGTGCAGCAAGCATACCAGGTGCTATGCCACAGTGAAGCAGCTTGGCCAGACATTCACAAAGGGAAACTAGAAAAATTTTTTTGCTAACAAAAACTAAGCGTCCCAAAAAGGTTCACTGCAATATAATATACAGTAGAAAAAGGTTTTTGAAACTAAAAACATGCAGTGCTGAGAGAAGAAATGAAAGTTAAGCAGGGGGTAAATCTGACCAGCAGGGGGTAAATCTGACCAGCTATCTAGACTCTTCACATAAGGTTTCCCAATACCTCTCAATACATTCTAAAACTCTAAAAGAATTAAAGAGATAAAAGGCAAAAACACAAAATCGGCTATTTTATGACCCTAGTTTGACCCATAAGGGGGGATCCGGGGGTAAATCTGACCAGCTATCTAGACTCTTCACACAAGGTTTCCCAATACCTCTTAATACATTCTAAAACTCTAAAAGCAAGAATAAAGGAGATAAAAGGCAAAAACACATAATCGGCTATTTTATAACCCCAGTTTGACCCATAAGGGGGGATCCGGGGGTAAATCTGACCAGCTACCTAGACTCTTCACACAAGGTTTCCCAATACCTCTTAATACATTCTAAACTCTAAAAGCAAGAATAAAGGAGATATAAGGCAAAAACACAAAATCAGCCATTTTATGACCCCAGTTTGACCCATAAGAGGGGGTCCGGGGGTAAATCTGACCAGCTATCTAAACTCTTCACATATGGTTTCCCAATACCTCTTAATACATTCTAAAGCTCTAAAAGCAAGAATAAAGGAGATAAAAGGCAAAAACACAAAATCGGCTATTTTATGACCCCAGTTTGACCCATAAGGCAGGGTCTGGGGGTAAATATGACTGGCTATCTAGACTCTTCACATATGGTGTCTCAATACCTCTTAATACATTCTCAAGCTCTAGAAGCAAGAATAAAGGAGATATAAGGGGAAAAGATGAAATTGGCTATTTTATGACCCCAGTTTGACCCCTACAGGGGGGTTGGGGGGGAAATTTGACTTGCTTTCTAGACTCTCCACATACGGTTTCCTACTACCTCCCAATACATTTTATGGCTCTAAATGCAATACTTAAGAAGATAAGATGTGTATGAAGTTACAAGCCTCTGCGGTCAGTAGATTTTCCTGAACTGCGATGACGGGCGGGTGTACCCGAAAAAACTATTTTTTGATCATGTGACCTTGATAAAGATCAAAGGTCAAATTTAAGCATGCGGAAAAATTTTCCCACGCCTAAGGTATATAACTGCCAAATATGGTTTAAATTACTTTAAAAGCTTGCAATAATAAGGGAGATATTCAAGGGAGACCATAATGCGGCGGCGGTGGCGGCGAGGAAACTGACGCGAAACCAGGGACACTTAATAAGGAGAACCTGCTCCCACCAGAGAAGGGGACACTAACTAAAGTCAAGATCTTTTCTGAAGCCAAGGGGGTGGGTGCCAAGGAGGTGTTCACATCAGCAGGAAACATTATACAGGATCTTATTACAGAATTCTGGGATGAACCATTTCTTCCCAAGCCACAGAATTTGGTGAGATCCACAAATCTGTATCAGAAGAAGATGCACCCTAAAGACCCACAGACTTATCCTTTGAAGTGAACACAGTCTATATCAGTGAATAGTTCTTCAGAGAGGATATCCACACCAATGCGTGCCAACACTTGGTTTTGTCTACCCCTGACCAAATGAAACTCTTGGGCAAAAGCAAAAATTAATATGTTGATTCATCATACAAAGTGGTCAAAGCACCCTTCACTCAGTTATTTTTAATACATAGCTTTAACCGTCATGGGAAGAGCATGAAACAAGTGCCGCTTGCCTACGTGTTTAGGTCTGGGTAAAAGGAAAGACGACTACGTTGCAGTCTTAGAATCAATCAAGGATCTTACTAGTGTGTCTGAGGTTGAAGTGGTTATGGACCTTGAGGTAGCCATGTGCCAGGCTGTGAGGGCTGTATTTGAGGCCCAAATCAAAGGATGTGTGTTCCACTGGGTGCAGGTCATATGGGGCTGTGTGCAACTGCTGGGGTTGCAAGAACCCTACAAGAACACACACCTTTATTTGCATGTTGATGGCCCTACCCTTCATTCCATCTGAACATGTGATGAGGACCTTCTTACAAATATCAGCTCCTAATTTCACAAATGATACAAAACTGAGTGACCCATGACACCTGGATTTCAAATAGTGTGGCCTCCCTCAACATGCAGTGTCTATGAATCAAATAAGGACCAACAGTGATGTTGAGGGCTGGCACTTGAAGATGAACCAAAAAGCTGCCAGGGACCAGATCCAATTCTATTTGCTGATTAATCTGCTCTACCAGGAAGCCAGGTATGGGGAAGTACAAACAAAACTTGTGAGGGAATTACAGCTTATGAGGGTACAATGTGCTGAATACAGGAGGGTTAACAAGACCATCAATTCACTTTTGGAAAAATTTAATGCAGGGTCCATTTCAACAATGGACTTAGTGAAAGGAACCTGAAAGATATTTGGGTTGGTGGAAGAAGAAACCCAAGAAGAAAATCTTGACGAAAATAATTAACACAGATTTTTAAATTTTGACACTGATTAATGGTATTGCCTGATTACATTGTATTATTTTTGGTTTTGTGCTAGTTATTGTACAATGTATGTATAATGAATGTATAGATGTTTTCAAATAATGTTTTTAAATGAGCTATTTAAAATAATTAAGTTATTCTTACACTTACCAGAACTTAATTAAAATGGATTGCCTGAAATAGTACCTAGTACCTGAAGGGAAACAATTTCTCGGGTTTTACCGTGAATACCAGTTTTACCGCTAATCATCCAGCAAGTTTAACCACAAACCCTACAAAGCGACATGGGAAACCTCCCAACCGTGAAACCTCCTGTAATCAGTTACGCAAGACTGACACCACTGCTAGCTCACAAAACTGTTGGGTGCGATTACAGTGATACTGATGGTGCGTACTCAGCCTTTGGGTAAATACAGTCTACTAAACTTAAAACATTTTCTTAAGCACAGGTTTCTACTGGTAGAGAGCCACTATAGGTACAGTACAGGGGGACAGCAATTCGCAGCGGACAGTGTTTTGGGATAATTGCCGATTTTCACATAAAATCTATCTAATAGCCAATACACATGCAAATATGTCACTTTCATTATAAAACAAGCATTCTGACGCATGCATTTATCTCCCGCCATATAAATTAGATGTACTAAAGATAGTGGAATATAAATTTTCTTGTGAGATGGAGGCACATGTAGAAGTGACAACAAGTTTAATGTTTGATTGCAATACTTTTAAAGTCAAAAGGCATTTACTCACTTTAGTAGCTATTACTCTGCCATCCAAAGAGCTACAGTTCTGCAACTTTATTATGCAGTAGATCAACCCAAAGTAGGTAAGGACGTATTTAGAAGAAATTGCCTATCTGTAACACTTTTAGAGGTAAAAGATATTTACTTATTTTAGTGGCTATTACTCTGCCATCCAAAGAGCTACAGTTCTGCAACTTCACTATGTGGTAGATCACCTAAAAGTAGGTGAATGACTTATTTAGAAGAAATTGCCTACCTGTAATACTTTTAGAGATAAAAGACATTTACTCATTTTAGTAGCTATTACTCCGCTATCCAAAGAGCTCAGTTCTGCAACTTCAATATGTGGTAGATCACCCAAAAGTAGGTGAATGACTTATTTAGAAGAAATTGCCTACCTGTAATACTTTTAGAGATAAAAAATATTTGCTCATTTTAGTAGCTATTACTCAGTTATCCAAAGAGCTACAGTTCTGCAACTTCACTATGTGGTAGATCACCCAAAAGTAGGTGAATGACTTATTTAGAAGAAATTGCCTACCTGTAATACTTTTAGAGATAAAAGACATTTGCTCATTTTAGTAGCTATTACTCAGTTATCCAAAGAGCTACAGTTCTGCAACTTCACTATGTGGTAGATCACCCAAAAGTAGGTGATTGACTTATTTAGAAGAAATTGTCTACCTGTAATACTTTTAGAGATAAAAGACATTTACTCATTTTAGTAGCTATTACTCAGTTATCCAAAGAGCTACAGTTCTGCAACTTCACTATGTGGTAGATCACCCAAAAGTAGGTGAATGACTTATTTAGAAGAAATTGCCTACCTGTAATACTTTTAGAGATAAAAGACATTTACTCATTTTAGTAGCTATTACTCACCTATCCAAAGAGCTACAGTTCTGCAACTTCACTATGTGGTAGATCACCCAAAAGTAGGTGAATGACTTATTTAGAAGAAATTGCCTACCTGTAATACTTTTAGAGATAAAAGACATTTGCTCATTTTAGTAGCTATTACTCAGTTATCCAAAGAGCTACAGTTCTGCAACTTCACTATGTGGTAGATCACCCAAAAGTAGGTGATTGACTTATTTAGAAGAAATTGTCTACCTGTAATACTTTTAGAGATAAAAGACATTTGCTCATTTTAGTAGCTATTACTCAGTTATCCAAAGAGCTACAGTTCTGCAACTTCACTATGTAGTAGATCACCCAAAAGTAGGTGAATGACTTATTTAGAAGAAATTGCCTACCTGTAATACTTTTAGAGATAAAAGACATTTACTCATTTTAGTAGCTATTACTCACCTATCCAAAGAGCTACAGTTCTGCAACTTCACTATGTGGTAGATCACCCAAAAGTAGGTGAATGACTTATTAGAAGAAATTGCCTACCTGTAATACTTTTAGAGATAAAAGACATTTACTCATTTTAGTAGCTATTACTCAGCTATCCAAAGAGATACAGTTCTGCAACTTCAATATGTGGTAGATCACCCAAAAGTAGGTGAATGACTTATTAGAAGAAATTGCCTACCTGTAATACTTTTAGAGATAAAAGACATTTACTCATTTTAGTAGCTATTACTCAGCTATCCAAAGAGATACAGTTCTGCAACTTCACTATGTGGTAGATCACCCAAAAGTAGGTGAATGACTTATTAGAAGAAATTGCCTACCTGTAATACTTTTAGAGATAAAAGACATTTACTCATTTTAGTAGCTATTACTCAGCTATCCAAAGAGATACAGTTCTGCAACTTCACTATGTGGTAGATCACCCAAAAGTAGGTGAATGACTTATTTAGAAGAAATTGCCTACCTGTAATACTTTTAGAGATAAAAGACATTTGCTCATTTTAGTAGCTATTACTCAGTTATCCAAAGAGCTACAGTTCTGCAACTTCACTATGTGGTAGATCACCCAAAAGTAGGTGAATGACTTATTTAGAAGAAATTGCCTACCTATAATACTTTTAGAGATAAAAGACATTTACTCATTTTAGTAGCTCTTGCTCAGCTATCTACTCACTTAGCTATTACTCACTTATGGCATGCAACAGAACCCCAAACTATATGCCATCTTATAGTTAAGGAAAAAGTAGCTGAATAACATATTTTAGGAAAATACTCTAACTGCAATAGTTTTGGAGTTACAATGGATTTACTCAACAGTCACAATTTCAAAGTAGCTATTACTCAGCTATCCAATGTGCAACAGGTCTGAAACTTTACTATGTGATAGCTTATCAAAATCTAGATGAATAACATATTTGAAAAGAATTCCCTAATTTTAATACTTTTGAAGATATTTGAAATTTACTCATGTCGTTATTTTGTTTCAAATAAGGAAATAGCTATTACTCACTTAAGGCATGCAATAGAATCCCAAACTGTATGCCATCTTATAGTTAAGGACAAAGTAGCTGAATAACATATTTTAGGAAAGTACTCTAACTGCAATAGTTTTTGAGTTACAATGGATTTACTCAACAGTCACAATTTCAAAGTAGCTATTACTCAGCTATCCAATGTGCAACAGGTCTGAAACTTTACTATGTGATAGCTTACCAAAAACTAGATGAATAACATATTTGAAAAGAATTCCCTAATTTAATACTTTTGAAGATCTTTGAAATTTACTCATGTCGTTATTTTGCTTCAAATAAGGAAATAGCTATTACTCACTTATGGCATGCAATAGAATCCCAAACTGTATGCCATCTTATAGTTAAGGACAAAGTAGCTGAATAACTTATTTTAGGAAAATACTCTAACTGCAATAGTTTTGGGGTTACAATGGATTTACTCAACAGTCATAATTTCAAAGTAGCTATTACTCAGCTATCCAATGTGCAACAGGTCTGAAACTTTACTATGTGATAGCTTACCAAAAACTAGATGAATAACATATTTGAAAAGAATTCCCTAACTTTAATACTTTTGAAGATATTTGACATTTACTGATGTCATTATTTTGCTACAAATAAGAAAATAGCTATTACTCACTTATGGCATGCAATAGAACCCCAAACTATATGGCATCTTATAATTAAGGACAAAGTAGCTGAACAACATATTTTAGGAAAATACTCTAACTGCACTAGTTTTGGAGTTACAATGGATTTACTCAACTGTAGAATTTCAAAGTAGCTATTACTCAGCTATCCAATGTGCAACAGATCTGAAACTTTACTATGTGATAGCTTATCAAAAAGTAGATGAACAACATATTTGAAAAGAATTCCCTAACTTTAATACTTTTGAAGATATTTGACATTTACTTATGTCATTATTTTGCTACAAATAAGAAAATAGCTATTACTCACTTATGGCATGCAATGGGACCCCAAACTATGTACCATCTTATAGCTAAGGACAAAGTAGCTGAACAACATATTTGAAGAAAAAGTTGTAACTGCAATAGTTTTTGAGTTATGAGCCCTTTACTCCAAGTAGCTAAGATTGCTATTACTCACTTATCTTTAGGCCTAAGTCCATAAAACCAAAAAAATTTTCGAGGGCGTGAAAATTCATTGGGACAATTAATTTACAAAAAAATCTGTAGCTGTAGTAGTTTTGGAGAAATGTGCGTGACTAACTAACGCACACACGCACGCACACACAGGCATCATTTCATAATCTCCCTCCCGGGCTAAAGCCCGGCGGGAGATAAAAAGCAAAAACCGCTACAGATTAATCACTTAAATGAGTGAGAAATAATTATTTATCCAGTCATGCTTTTTGTATGATGCTGAATTGGTCACATGATCCAATCAAAACATTTCCGTATGCCAGATGTCAAGATGGAGATTTATTGTAATTTTTTTAAATTGTTAAAATAAATTGTGAAGCCAAATTTTTTTTGGGGAAAGAAATCGAAGGTAAAGCTTCATTTATAGATTGTTTTTATCAAAGAATTAATTTTGATTTGTTGTGATTTAATTTTCAGTTAATCATTTCGTAAGTCCCACTAAAAACATCTGCTTTTTTACCCTCCATATTTCTGAACTAGTCTGGTATCCAATTTTTTTTTTAATTTAGTGAACCTTTTTCACTCATTAGGTTTGCTGTGTTAGTGGGAATGGTGCACTTAAATTAACCAAGATGAAATATTAAAATGATACACTAAAAAGTAAAAGTTTTGAATTAAAACATACACACAATAGTGTCTGAAACTGTAATTTGACAGAGAGTGTACAAGGTTCAATTAATTTATCAAAGTTAGCTGTGAATCTTGCATTGACAGCTGTATGTGTTTTACATAAGTAAATGCAAATTCAATATAAATATAGAGCAGGCCCAAACCTTTGAAAACATGTTGATTTAGTGTTAAAAAAAAATTCGATAAAAAAAAATATGATTAACTGCCAAGCACTAGTTTAACCACATTTTTTTTTTAAATTTCAGAATCCAAAAGGCCCATATAAAAATATGCAAGAGATGTCCTTGTCAAGGCAGTCCACGATATTCAATCTGGTCATTAACTGAGCAAGGTTTGCATGAAATATAGCTTGCCAAGTTCTACACTTCATGGGTATAGAATGAATTATGCTAAACTCAGACAATGTGGCACCACATAATAAACTGCTGACTCACAAAGAAGAGCAGTCAATATGTAATTACTAATTACACAGGCTGAATGGCAGAACATAATTTTCCCATTACCAGAATTCCGTTAAAATCAATGGTCTTGGAAATATTGACAAAAAAGGAATCGAAGTAACACCTTCAGGAAAATGGTACCAAAGATTTATAAAAAAAGAATGGCCTTCTTTCAAAAATGCCAAAGTAGGTAGATACTGGACGGATTTGAGCGGCCAATGCATAAAATATTGCCTCTTACTTTGACCTGTTGCAATCTGTTCTTGATAAGTTTGACCTAACTGAGCAACGAGAACTCATTTTCAATGTTGATGAGACTGGGTTCAGTAAAGAACTAAACACCCAAACCAAAGTCATTGTGCCAGTTGGCCAACAGCTGATTACTAGGTAAATATTCACCAATGACCACACAATGTCAGTACATATGGTATCAGGAACAGGGCAAGTTTTGTCCCCTACTGTTCTTTTCACAAGGTCTGTTCCTGCTTCCCTGAGAAATGAGGAACCTGATAACTGGATTTTTAGAAGCACCAAAAGCAGCTTCATAAACACAAAGCTATTTCTGGAGTGGTTCCGTGACATTTTTCTGAAGGAAGCCCCTGCCAAGAGACCTTTACTCCTTGTGTTAGATGCCCACAGTACCCATGTAGGATTTAAGTTTGTTGAGCTTGGAAAAAAAGAATATGTAGAAGTCTTGTCCTACCTAGTAAAAAAAGCGAACATTTACAACCTCTTGACCAGATATTCAGTCTTCTAAAGGGTCATATCTCAAATTTGGCACTCCCATTGAAATTAGTCAAAGATGTTATCTTGGTAAATCAAGGCAAATTCTCACAAATATTGAAGTTGGCAATGGACCAGGCATGGACAAAGTATGATGTGAAACTCTCATTTAAAAGAACAGGTATTGTTACTTCTACATAACATATTACTTTACAGTTCAAGTTCACAAATGGACATTTCCACAAAATATAGCATACTTATGATGTTGATGAAATGTAATGTGTGTCAAACTCCTAATCTTTGTTGTAGGGTAGAAACAGGACATCAGCCAGTTGTTTGCGTTGTCATCCAGGTACAGACTGATTTCCTCCATAAGGGGTCCATCCTCAATTTTGTGCTTCTTGCAATGGGCCTTGAGTTTCATGAGAAAGACTTCCGGACTCGATATGCCTGCTCGGAAGATTGGCCTTCCTCTGTCATCACCAGAAGCCATGTTTTCCACTGGAGTCACTGCTGTGTAATTATAGTTGGTTCCGCTTCGAGTGGGCATGAATGACCAGCTAAAAAGTGGTCAATTTTGCATTCTCCACCAGATGTGATAATGGGAGTTTTAGGGTTGGGGGTGTAAAAGAGTTCTTCTTGATGTTCTTATTCATTTATTGAACAATTTATTAATTAACAGTTATCAAACAATTCACACAATTATAATCCAATGTCACTTCAATAATTCTCATTAAATTCTCTATTTCAAGTCTCTGTTCAATATCAATGATAAATATCAGTTTACTCTGATGTGATAAAGGCTGTGTTATTGTAGGTATAGCTGCTTTCTGACAAATATCCATTCACATACACATTGCAATTTTGTACACTTTATTCCCTTTAATATTTATGTCAAGTTCACAACAAGAAGGTTACACATATTCTTAAATTCTTAATAATTAACATATTCCATGAAGTGTTGCTGTATGTTCATAATGTTCATAATTATCACAGATTCTTGTTAAGTTAACCAGTGTCATAGCTATAACACTGTCATGATCTCCCTGCAATATCTGAACACATCATGTTTTTTCTTGTTCTTCTCATACTCCTAAGCCACATATTAGGTGGCCCTTTTCAAAAGAGAAACATTCTAGGTAAGTCAGGTGACCATAATCCAATAAGGTAGTTGCAGCCTATCAGCCAGTTACATGTAGAAGAGATACAAGATAAATGCTTAGTGACATTAAGGGCAACAAGTTAGTCATTGTGCCTAAGTTAGGGTTACTCAACACAGAAGGTATAGGCTTTGATGTAGAATACATATCAGTAATTATCTGCTTATCCAGACGAGCTTTGATACAAGCTGCTATAGCTGTGTGGTTGTCATCAAGTGTGGCAGGTATATATTCTTTTATAACTTCCTGACCATATATATCTTTTATAACCTGCTTCCCACATACAAGATCTGATGAGCTATTAACAGCATAGGTGTAACCAGTTCAGAGGAGAGTAGTGAATAAGTCCCTTGTGATTAAGCTTTTGAAATGTTCACGCTAATTACTAAATTATCTAACATGTACTGACAAACTACCACACTATACAGATTGATCCCTGTTTCTGTTGAAAGAATGGCTGTAAAAAACAAACAGTCTTTGTACACTATGTGTGACTTCACAAGAATCATTACAAAGTCACACTGTTTGATTTCATAGGGCTTAAGATACAATAATAATAAAAGTAAGGTTATGCTCTATCAGCCTTTACAAGTCTGTAAATTAGAAACAAGAAATATGATGCAGTTCTAAGTTTGTATGTACCAATACACAGAACTTTATACAATATATGCTAATAATACACATGAAATATGTTATATGTAAAATCTACTAAAGACAGCTGACTAAGTAAAATACATAAAGTTTACTCATTATAACACTATGTATATTGCTCTACTGTTATAATGGATAGTGGTAAACTCTTGCAAGGCAGTAGCTCCAAGGTAGAAATACACACCAAACTTTCAATGTTTATTAATCCAACCCTGTACACGAAGCATGTCATAATATGGTGTTAATTTATAATTTAGATACAGTCAAAGACGTTACATATCTTTTAAAATAATGTATGTAACTATGACAGGCAGATACCATGCACCAGAAATGTCGTCACATTACAACAACCTGCACCTGTCTCAGGACAATCTGCATTGAATCTTAATGCACAGAAAGATTCAGAAGGCCGTTGCCCTACATGCAAGCATCTCAAACCTTGTCCTGATTGTTTTTAGGTATGTTCTATGACTGCAAAATGCAGCCAACTACTTTATAATTTTCAATATAAAAAGCAACCATTGCAACAAATGTACCACTAAAATTTTGTTCCAGCATTAGTACAAACATGAACTTAAGTTCTAACACTTTATATGAAAATATATTAATGTAAATTTTAAAGAATATGTATGATGTGTTGCATTGTATTTCCCCACCAGATGGATTGACAGGTAGAGATTATTTAACCATACTCACACACAATAAATAGGTTATCAGTATTAGTTGCCCTTGGGGGAGCAAATTTGGGATCTAATAACAGGCTGTCAAGTCCATGTGGGTTCGCAAAATCTAATAATAGGCAGTCACCAAATGCTGAGGGCCTGTCCAAATATGACCCTGGGTGTTGAACAGGACGTAAAACCTTTACATTTACTTTCAATACAAATAATTTAGAAAAATTTATCTGGCTGTTAAATTGTAAAATGTATTCTGTACAGGAGTATGCTGCTAACATTAACCCTTTGGTTAGGCAAGGCATTGTTTCATCTGACCTATTTGATGTGTGTGTTCCTCCACTGAATGCTAACAATCATGTACAGTCTACTGCTGGTGCAACACAGAGTACCCATCATATGTTGAGACAGAATAAATTATTGACAGGTGCCCACATAAATATTGAACACAAATTATATTAAAACCAGAGTATTGCTTCGCAAGAGAAAAAGAAATTGTTTTTGCACAGCAAAAGCAAAGCATCCCAATGAGTATTAATGAGTTTGTTGAAATGACCATCTTCCTGCGTTTAATATGTTTTTCCATTTATGACAAAATGCAAGGTTTCATAGATGAATCTGGTTTGTTTATTTTTTTTGGCGTTTTACGCAGAAATTTAAGATGGCCACCAAAAGTAGCAAGAAAACGATTTTTGCAAAAAGTCGCCAGTAGACTGCAGATACCCTGTGGGTCAAAAATTTCGTCGAAATTGCTCTATCTCGCTCCGTTTCCGAGATAAACATGTTTTTGTGTTTTATGCAGAAATTCAAGATGGCCGCCAAAAGTGACGGAATACGATTTTTTGGAAATTTTGCCAGAAGACTCTGCAGATACCCTGCGGGTCAAAATTTCATCAAAGTTGCTCTATCTCGCTCAGTTTCCGAGATAAATGCGTTTTTGCATTTTCAGCATTAAGAAAAATTGTGACGTTTAGTTAATAAGTCGGCCATTTTGTATTGGATCACTTCCAAAAGTTAATGATTTCCAGACATCTATATAACGAACCTACTTGCCAACTTTCATGTGAATAGCTGAACGCTTTTTAAGTTATCATCCGGACAAGCACACCCTTTTGAAAAACATGTTTTTGATCATGTGACTTCTCTGATTGGTTGAAATGTCATGACACCATATTCAGACATTTTTCCCAGGGCTACTTTATGGCTGTGAAGCTACTGCGAAAAGAAAATGCGGATCCGGCGGAGTCGCTTCTCCCATATACAAACAAGCATCCCTTGTGGGACGCTTAATAAATATAAATGTCTTGCTATGAAGTTTAATCTGAGTTAAATAATATGCTCTGTTTATACATTTTTGTGTAAAACTGTTCTGCTCCAATCTTTAAAAAGGAAGTTTAAATAGTTCACTGACATACTGAAACCCCAACAATCTTGACATCTTTACATGTTGACACCTAATCAAGTTTATCCAACTCTTTGGGATTTGTATTGAATAAGTACAATTCTAGATAATACTTCATCCAAGAGAGGTAAAAATACTACACAATCTGCTGTTAGGACTACATCCATTGAGGAAGTCCCTGGAACATCTACCAGTGGTTCTCATGACAACTGTAACAGTGAAGTTGTCAGTGTAGATTTCAATGAAGTTCCATTAAATTTATGCACAAGTTCCAATGTTGAAAGCTCATGCAGACACATATTTCCATTACATTTAAAAAAAGATAAATTGTAACATAAATTCTATGCACCAAAACATTACATAACCAAAACAATTCATACATCAAACCAATTTCACCTCTTAATTTTGAAACTGCTCTTTGTAAGTGCTGCCTAATGGCATCAGGATACTAGTATATTAAGCCACATACATATTGAAAAATAATTAAGTAAATGATGTAATTTTGGTCACCCAGTTAAAACTAGTTTGTTGACATTTTCAACAAAAGGGCTCCTCCTATACATGCTTTTTTGGGTAAAAAATTTGTATGTGTATCAATGTATCATTTGCACACTATACCTACACAGTAAATTATTATAATTATTATAATTTTCAATGAAACTGTTAACCGGGCCTCAAAATGACACACAACTGCCAGACTTACATGTAACCAAAAGGAGAAAGAAAAATGTAAAAGTAACAGCATCTAAATGCAAACCCAAATGTGCATCTGGTAATTTTTTTTCTTTTTTCCTTTGATAATGTTTTCAACTATATATATTATGTGGTGTGTAACTTTCCAGTTGTTACCTAAAACCTGATGCAGTAATTTCGGAGCAGAATCGATGCCCTTTAACATATGCCTAACAATTTATTTGTGTCCAAGAGTTTATCTCATTGCACAATAAAGCTAACTTACTTTCCATATTTTACACATAATTTTAAAGTTTTCATACTACATATCCACTTTATATAAAACTAATTACTCAATAGAAACTCTAATGCACTGTTTCGGGGAACACATCAAGCCGCAAAAGACCAGTTGTAAATTATCTTCGCCTGCACACTGGAGACATTGAAGAGAATGAAACTTCATTGAATTCACCACCGAGGGTACCAAAAAATGGCCCTACATGCCCTGCATGTAGAGACGTCATCGTTGGGAAGTTTGCTGTCTCGATACCGTGAACAAAACAGTGGGCGATATCGTGGTATTTATCACTAAGTTAATATCTACATTTCAACTTCATATTTTTAATTCAAAACACTATGAACCCTGTAAATTCTCCGAAATAATAAAGATTTTTACTTTATTAAGGGTAAAATCCAAGAATCTTTGTTTTAGAATAAGCTGAAAGCCATTTCCAGTTACGAGTTCTGGCTCATGTACACCCATGTATATTCTTTTCATTAATGTAGTAACTAAACCCCGGAAATCGGGCTATGAAAACAAAGCTCGATATCGTGTGCGGACTTGAAACATCGGTGATATGATGATATCACGGTACACGATGACGTCCCTACCTGCATGCCACCTGGGTGAGGAGCCAGGGGATTCAGATCAGGGTATTATGTGGTATGGGTATGATGTTTGTCCTCGGTTGGGGCATCGCCACTGTCTGTCGACTGGTGATCAGGCAACAGCAGACATGTCATGTATGGTTGCAGATGTTCTGTTCAGATGCCCATTATGTCCAATAAACAAAAAATGTTCTGTATGTCTGGTTGATGGAACAACCGGATATATTCAATGCAGGAACTTCAGTCACTTTTACCACAAAGACTGTCTTCCAAAAGAGTTATTAACAGAATACAAAGTACTCATTGAATTGAATGGAAAATGGCATTGCTCCAGGTGCTACATTGAAGACTAAATGTAGTATACCACCATAATGTCTGATATATTTGTTATTTACAGTATATGTTATTGTTGTTAAATAATGCATATATCCCTTATTTGGCTGAACAAAAAGAAATTTTTACTTTTTACTTTTATATTGACAATAACTTTTAATGGATGAATTGCTGTCCACTTCCAAGCAGTCTGAACTAAGTTACCTTGACACGTACATTAGTGAGTGGAATCGCCTCAATTTTCGCGGTCGATTATTCGTCCAATTTTCCGACCGATGATCGACCCTTAATCGACTTTTTTACTCCACTGTAGGAAAATATATTATGAAAGACTTTCCCGGATGAAGTATTTGTCAATCCGTAAGAATAACGGTGTTTCCGACATTTAGAACCTACCAAAAGCACTCACTTCCGGTAAATATGGCGGTAGACATAAACAAACCCAAATTCGTGACAAATCTCATTATTTATCAAAGGAAAGTTAAGGAAATAGCTTAAAATATAAAAAACACGTGGATATTGAGACACATAAGGAAGGGTAAGATTTAATCGATTTCTAGAAGTTGTCAGTGACCGAACGCGATTGTACCATAACGCCGACGATTAATCGAATGTTGGTCTAATCGTCCCATCACTAACGTACATATATATTGTAGTTGAAAATTACCTGTGCCACCTTACTTTTTAGGGTACCAGTCTATTTTGAATTAATTGGGAACAACCTCTTCAATTTTCTGACAAGTAACCGTGACGTCATTTGTGTTTGTTTACATTAAGTGAATCTCAAAGAAATTTGTCCCTCCCCCACCCCACCCTCGTACAGTAGTGGATTTCTTCCAGTTAATGTCCGCCTACCAGTAAACGCCCGCCTAATATATCTTTATTAGAGGTCAAGGACAAATGTTTCTGTTTGCAAACAAAATGGGCATTCACTCTTCACTGATATCTCCGGTTTGCGGTAAACATGGCTGATAATAAGCCTAATCAGCATTTCAATTCGCGCAGAGCATCATGGGAAGGTATCGGGATAAACAAAAAACATCTGTGACTTAAGAATCAGGAAGTAGCGAATATTTAATTTATGTGGTTTCTGTATATATACGCATTTATCTTACAAAAAATATAATGGAAATAGTGTAGTAAATTATATAAATTAGTTCCGTGAAGAATATAGAATTTGTGTGAGATCTTTGTGGCAGTTGTAGCTTAATTTAATTAACTGGTGTTACAAATTCATCAATAAGGCCTCATTTTTCTTTGATATTTCAAAAATACTTAACTTACAAATATGTTATATACATGGGTGGACACAAAGATAAACGGACACGAAGATAAACGGTCCTCAGAATTTTTCAAATAAAAGTGGTCCAAGCAACAAAATTGCATGAACTAAGTAACCAAATATGCATAAATTAAGCTTATCAAGACATTTGGTATTTATTTTTTGAAATTTAATTATTTAATCCACTAAGATAAGCCAAACTCTGAAGACCGTTTATCTTCGCGTCCGTTTGTCTTTGTGTCCATCCATACTGTAAAGTAAGTCTGCTTTCCAGTTAAAACAGATATGACACATTTTAATCATGCAAACAAAAAAAAATCTGAAAGAATTCCAATTTTTATGAACATCTTTGCACTATATTTGTTAAAAGACCGATACAATAAACAACCTTACGGTAATAAATTTCCTTACTTTTGGAAGCTTGAGCGAAAATAGAAGCTCCTCTAAAACTTTCTTGCTTTGTTTCAGCCGGTTGAATAGTAGGCGTATTTCGCAAACAAAAATCTGCATAACATGTGCAATTCAGATTCTTTGGATTAGCTAGATTTGTGAAATACGATTTTCTGTTGACCTGAATCCAAAATCAAAAAAAAATAAACCAATATAAATATTATAAAAATTTTCCAAATCTTAAAATTTGCTGCCATATTTCACCGCTATATTTTACAAAGACTTTTGAGTAATCTAATGAATCTGAAGCTGGATTAAGATTCAAGTCAAATCACAAGCAAATCTGTTAATCTGAGGAATCTAGATTCAACGGATTATTATAACACACCTACTTATTGGGTACGGTGAACCATTGGGTACTATTAGAACTTTTTTCATTATCTATTTTTTAAAAAAATAACATCCTGTACTTACACATTATGCATATACATGCATATATTTAATATTCTTATTTCACTTTTAAACACATATTCATTGAAAATTCGGCAAATTAATACAAAAAACATTGATGAAGCATGGTAACTAAAAATAATAACATTTGGTCATATTGAAAAACGTTTTCTCTGCTTCCTTGGATAATTCACATACAATTTTTGAAAAGAATAAATAATTAATATACCATTTATAAAATTCCCTTATTTGAAATTTGGACTTAAATATTAATTCTGAATTACTTAAAAACATATTTACACCAAAATGATAACATATGAGTGATGTATAACCTTAACTCTAGGTAAAATTGATGTAATAACTACAGCATGAAACCTCTAATGACATGAAAATATCAAAGACAAGCATAATTCTTTCAGTCACTATGCCCCAGTTCTCAGGAACTCCTTCCCCTTCCAAATAAGAAATAGCCCCTCTGTCACATCTTTCAGGAAACACCTCAAAACCCACCTCTTTAATTCTAGTTTTCCAACTTAGTTTCCTTCCCTCTTGGTCACACCCACAACTCTGGATTACTGACCTTGAACACCCCTTGACTTTCTTTATGATAATGATTTGTTAAGTCAGCGCACTGAGTTCCCCTTTGCAAAGCAGTAGATTAGATTAGATTAGATATATGCAGTGAAGACAAATTTTTTTTTTTTGGATTGGAACTTGGAAGTTGAAAAAAATTGCAAGTTATAAGTGTTTAAAGACATAAAATATGACTTTAAAATGAGGAAACATAACATCATAATTTGATGCAGGTAATTTGTAAATCAGATACAAGAAGTTCTTTCAATATGTTGGCCCCATCTTTTTTTTTCTAGAAAGTGTCTATGCATGTGCAGCAAAAGATGAGATCAAAATTTTTTTTTACAAATACTAAGCATATTTCACTGATGCTATTTGTGGAATCTATAGATTTCTCGCATTAATGGATTGGGATATGATATGACCAGAATTATAATCTATATTAGTTCATTAACTTGCAGATGTGGATTCGCAGATTCAGCTTCATTGGAGTACCCATAATTCTTTGCAAAATTGGTGACAAACTGTGGCAGCAAATGTGAATACAGATCAATGTCTTTGACAAATCTTGTCCCGTCTTAACGCATTCACATTGGAACACAAGTCGATTTTCTCCAGAAGAAAGGGAATAGTAGCCTGAGTACATAACAAGGTCGAAAGGTGTTTTGGTCCCCTAGCACAAATGCAAAGCCATCAGAGATACGAATAGTGCACTAGAAATTATGAAAGTCTGGTGATACAAAGAAGTTCCAACTCAGACACATCCCGCTATATAAATGATTTAGTCAGAATGTTAGAGATTTACAGTTTTTCATTGTATTAAGTCGTGCAGTCTGATTAAGGATAATTTAAAGTGTAAAATTTATATTTACAGCGAGGCAGCTTTTATGGCAATTGTACAGGGCAAAAATCAGATGACACCATTTTGTATTGATAGATTCATTACCAGAACCTATGGCTTTTTGGAAAAAAAGAGGTGCGGAAGCTATATCAAAAATTTATTTCTGAACAAGATTATTTAAAGCTTATTGTTTACATTTTTAATATTTCATTATATTTACAATTTATTAAATATAGATATCTAAATTCAATATATTTCTTTTTACGTTTTAGAATGTAACCCAAACTACACTGGAGGTTTAAGCTAACACAGGGATTATCCTTGAGTATGTGGAATTGTTTAGTTCTTTGCACTGCTGGAGCTACTCTACAGAGCTAATCATCTCATTACCAAACACTAAGTTGTGTCACAGAGAAAGCTTAAATAATTTCAATTCATTAAATATATTATTTATCCGTTTAAGTAAAAAATAAATTAATATTGACGGAGAAATTTAGTGGCGAGAGGTTTATTTGCTTGTCATCATGGTAAATTTTGATTTTTTTTGCCTTTGTTTGTCCTTTCGTTCAGTAAATGTTGGAGATCTGGTTTAAATAATTGTGTTATCTGTCGTTATATTACTTGCTGTACGTAGACAGTAATTAATTAAATTGGATTTGTTGTAATAGTTTGTATTATCGCCCAGCATATTTGTAGTCACTACGGATTTCGAGACACCTCATGCAAATTCGCCCCTAATTTTTAAAGACAATTGACCCAATAGAATAATTCAACCCATAAGACAGCTCGCATCATAACTATGTTGTGATAACATGGTCTTCCGTGGCGTTTTCGTGTCATCAAGATCAAATCCCCTACTGTACTGTACTGCTTCCCTGCATAAGTTGGCCGCGGGTCGTAAGTTGGCCGCCACTCATTTAAATGTATCAAACAGACAAATGTGTGGTTGCACAGGTTTTAAAAGTGGTAGTTATAATAAATCTTATTATAATAGACCATTCAAGAATGATACAGGCCTTTAGAATTATAGAAATTTCAAAATATGACGATGACGGCCAACTTACGACCCGCGGCCAACTTATGCAGGGAAGCAGTAGCGTGGTCCGATGTAACTTCGACGTAATAGCGATAAAACGATGCATATCACTGCAACTTTACATAAAATATGTACAGAAATCTTCAGAACATACCTGTGTTAGTGTCTTCCCCCATTATATGCAAGGCAACTTCGAAGAAATGCAAAATTACAATAAATCTTGCACATTTCTGATCACATGTCCGTCAGCCATCTTGTAAACAGGAACTTTATAACTTCGACGTATCAGAAACCTTGTTTCAAAAGTTTAGTACTGGGTGCAAAAATCTCCTCAAGGTAGTTCTAACATTAAGAGGGGAGCTGTTGGGAGGTGGAGAATTTATAATGAGCCAAATATATTTACAATTTACGAAATATTTACAATATATTTCACATATGTACTGAATGTACAGAAATTTAAAACTTGACATCAATAGTTAAATATATTTGAAGTGCTTTTTATGCAACACAAAACTAAAATTAATGGTGGAATATTAGTTCAGCAGTGAAATGTGTGGAGGAACTATCATACATCAAAAGCAAATGTTTGATATTTTTGGCATGATAAATTTAATGAAGTGATGCTTCAGGATATTTTAGAACATTTTCCTTGATCCTGATATGATTTGAGCTGATTTTTCGCTCAGTTTGATTCATTTTAGTGAATTAAGGACCCTTGGGTAGCACCTTCAGTTAGCTCTTCAAGCATTCTTTGGCCTTTGAAAATTCAAAAGGGAGGGAAGGGATTGCCAATGGCCATTTTAGGTGGGGTATATGTTCAGAGGAAAAGTCACTTTTGTCAATGTTGTTTGTATATTAAACCTGGGGCAGAAAATATGTCCTATTTCTCCAAAATTTCACAAAGATTTTGGAAGTATGTTTCCACAGTTTCCTTATGTTTTTGATTGTTGTTTGAGGAACACCTGTCAACTTTGAGGCTTTATAAACTCATATTCCCTTTTCTATAAGTGACATTCCCCATCTTAAATTATCTTTGGTATAGTTTCTATAGCCAATTTTGGCCTTGCATGAAATAACCTAAACAAAGGCATCGGTGAAACATTTCAAACTTTTAAACATACAAAATGGGAGAACAGGTGTTTACCACAACTCTGTGACATAACCTAAAACATATTTTCACCAATATGTCATGCCAATTTTACGTTTTTTAAATGAGCCAAATGTATTTACATCATTGGCCAACACCTACATTTCATCTGGGGTTTAGTAAGGCATTTTTGCACTCGGTACTGGTTTTTTGGATCCATCAACAGGAAGAAAATGTCCGTGGGGAGGGAGTTTGAAAAAGTTGTTAAAATATCTGGATTTTAAACTAATGATAAACAGCAAAATATGCAATTATTGTCCAAATATATCTGCAATTAATCTTTAAAACCTTTGGAAATGCTTCAAAAACGATGATATACGTATTACGTCGAAGTAATATATGCGTCGAAGTTACATAAGACAACGATACACGGGTGGTCACAACTGTGTCCGGTTCGTAATTGTGTCCTTTAACTTTTTGTTGAATGTGAATATACTCAGTTTGGGTGTTTAGTTCAATTTTTTAAATTTTCATGAAATAATATCAATCTCAATGGGAATAATTTGAAATTTTTTTTTTTAAGTTCTGGTTATAACATTTTAAAAATAAACTCCAATAAAAATCGGACATTATTATGAACCGGACACAATTATGACCACCCATGTAGTACAGTACTGTATCAGTCCGTCGAGTAAAGTTGTTGAATGGAATAGATCATACTATTAATCTACATAAGTTCTTGGGATCAGTGAACTTACAGGTGCCATTTCTCATAGAGGAGAAATGGAGCCAATCAAGTTCTTAAGTGCTTCTGTCTGTTGGGTGTGTGTGTTTATGTTTGATTATACGCAGTGGTTAAATCACGGGAAATCCTGATATGTAAATTACTGGCTAAAAGTCGGGAACTAATTTCATTGGTTGATTTTTTATCGTTTTTTCGGGAAATCTGTGACCTCATATCTTGTTGATGCTACTGCCATGAATTCTCGAGTTTAAGGTATTTGATCTTCATTGAAGCTTAATTCCATTTTATAAAATATTGTTAGAAAAACCCGGGAAATCCACGACCTCATATCTTCTCATGACTATTAATGAGTTTATGCTACTGCCGTGAATTCCCAAGTTTAAGTTATTTGATCTTCATTGAAGCTTCCGTTTTATAAAATATTGTTAGAAAAACCTGGGAAATCTGTGACCTCATATCTTCTCATGAATATTAATGAGTTGGTGCTACTGCCGTGAGTTCTGAGTTTAAAGTATTTGATCTTTTTTGAGGCTTCCATTTTGTAAAATATTGCTACAATCCTAAAACAAGGCATCCCTTGATATAAAGCACTTCCCTAGATGAAGCACTTCTCAGTTCTCACGATTGAGCACTTCCCGACATATAGCCCATATGTTACATATCAGGACATTGTATGTTGGAGACAGTGTTTATTGGCTTTTCTTATACATGTTCTTGTGAATAGAATTCACTGATACAAAAAAGGCATGATTGGTTCTCCCTCTTAGAAGCAAAAGGTGTGTAAAGATGCACATTATCCACAGGTGATTCATCTCCTATTTAATGTGTAATATAACAATTTTCAATTACAATACATTAAGTCCCTTTACATAGCATAGCATTATGTCCAATAATAAGCCATCATAAGTGATCCACACAGTAATTCTTATGAATGAATGACTGGTAAATTTTTACAGAATCCATGTCACTAAATGTATGAGAAGCCATGTCAGTTATTAACAGCTACAGCTGTAGTATAAGAAGTCACATCTCTGGACACTGTGGAAGCCACATGTGTATGACATACTGTTTCAATAGAAATACAGGTCAGCATAAGCTAGTAGGCATTACAAAATAATTTTTGTGGTGTATATGAAGGAATTGCAATGGCGATTTTCAAGGCATTGGGAAAAGTATGTCAGTTGAGAAGACGGTAACAGTTTTAGTTAGTGGGGAGACATGAACACAATTATTTTGCGTGAATGTCAGCAGATCAACTGCAGGCTTTTACTGACGATGTCTGACCAACCCGGCCCATCCGGGAACAAGATTTAAGACTTTCCAAGAATGAGAGACTATTCATTAAGAAACTAGCCTGGGTGTGGGGCAGTGATACAGAAGTGTGCCAGGCATTTTAGGATCAGGTCTGTTCAGGAGAAATTAAGAGTATTACCAAGACAAAAGAAGAGGCTGTAAAGTTGTGAAAGACTAACTGTAGTCTTATGATGCAAGTAGGGCCACTCATGCACCTGGTACTGACAACAGTCCTAGACGGGTAAAAAGGAAAAGACTTAGTTTGGAGACTGACTAACAATACTGGAAGAGAAGGATGGCAGCCATTAGATCTGAGGGGACAGAAATAGCTGTGGCTGTCCCTTTCATTCAAAGTGAGGACCAGGAACAGGAAAGTGTGAGCCATTACAGGGCCAGGATCATCCAAAATTAGGGATGTGACGAGTATAAATAATTTGGGTCGATTGCTCGCAGACAAAAAAATCGACTCGACATCGAGCCCTTACAAAGTTTAGTATCCACCATTACAGGAAACAACATCCAATATGGCGGCTCCCGTAAACAACAAAAATATGAAGATAAAGCTTTGAATCGCTTGAATTATCTGATGTCACCATATAATATTATTAATATTATGTTAAAAATGGTGGATTATGCGATTTAATGCCAGCAAGGTATGTTATTTATTTTTTATTTCCTAAGAAAACGTAACTGCTTCAATAGGTATTTATATGCACACGAGTAGTCGACCCTTAAAATTGGGATCGAATTTTCATGAAGTTTGCCTCGTTCGGCAAGTGTCGACTGTAGTGCTGGTATTGTTTATTGATATTGAAATATTTATCGATCCATCCTAAATATACTGACATCGATAATGTAGGGTACAATATCAATATCGGAACATACTACTAAATACACGCAATTAAGCTGTTTTCCATGTAAATAAAATATAAAATTTGAGAAATATATTGGTTTTCCTATCATTTTTGTCAAATTTCACTTACCGCTAAACCGGAAATGCCGTATTTGTTTACGTTTCGGGAAACTTCTAAAACTCGTGAAAGCGTTTGGAAGTTCTTTCTCGGAAAACACCCATGACCCGATATTTCAATATCGATCGATACAGAAGTAAAAATATGGTTTGATATCGATATACATATTATTATTCGATACCAACACTAGTCGACTGGTCGGTTGCACCCCTATCCAAAATGTGCAAGAAACTTTAATCAGAATATGTTAATCCCAATTGCTTTCCCCTAAATGACACAAAGCCACTGATTTCGTAACTTTAGTCAGAATATGTTAATCCCAACTGCATTCCCCTAATGACACAAAGCCACTGATTTCGTAACTTTAGTCAGAATATGTTTTTTTTTTTTTTTTTATTTATCTATTTTTGATAAACATATAAATTACAAAATACAACACACACTGTAACAACTACACACAAGACAATGTACACCTAGAAGAAGTGACTACTAAAGAGATGTAGTAATACAAAAATATCAATATTTGAATAATTTTATCATATTGAACATACATACACAAAAGAATTAGCCAGAAAAAATTGGCATAAAATTTCCCCATATCTTACTAAAATTACCTTCCTTAAATTCCAGTTTGGCAGTATATTCCTGTTCCAAATATATTCTTTTCAAAAAACTACAAAAACTAGGATAATTTAAAATTTGACTTGACTTTGAAACTCGAAAAATATATAACTTAGCTGCAAGGTAGATGGTATTAAGTGGTATAACATTGGTCTTTGTTAAGAGGTTTCCTAATATAAGAGTAGAAGGGTTTATTGCTAGATCAATTCCAAGTATGAGTTGAAAGTGAGTTTTTAATTCTGACCAAAATTTTCTTACATCTTTGCACTGTACGAAAAGGTGTAATATCGTTTCAGAGTATTCTTTACAAAAACTGCATTTGCCATCATCATGGCTCTTCATTTTAAACCGTAAATCTTTAGTACCTAATATCCTGTACAGCACTCTGTACTGCATCCAGATTAAATCATTGTCTTTTATAGTCTTAAAACACACTCTAAATATTTGTTTCCACATATCTTTATCTATAGTAATACCCAAGGCTTCTTCCCAGAATGAATAAAAAGTGGTATCATATTTAGTGTTCTGATTGAACAATATTGCATAAAAGTCTTTACTTCCTTTCTTTGATTTACAAATGATTTTTATTTGATTTGGGATAGTTGGTTTTTTATGTTCTTTAGAAGCATTATTTTGTTTATTTGAGTAAGTTTTAACACAGGTAATGACTCTGTGGTATTCTAAAAAGTTGGTTGTAATGTGATATACCACTTTTAAATCATTCTGAGATATATACTTTCCATTTTCATAGATCATATCAGCAATTGATATAATGCCTTTATTGTACCAGTGTGGTAAGAAGAGTTGTGTCTTAGATACCATTGGATTATTCCAAAGAGGTTCTGAAAGAGGATCATTAATATTTTTAATCGGGATATTATTGATAAACTTACTCCAACAATACAGAGTTTCAGACCAGAATTTATTTGTTGTTTTTCTAGCCATATTTAAACTATAATATGACCCAAGTAAAATAACTTTATTAATTGATCCTAGATAAATGCTGGCCATATTAGCCCATGGTGTTTCAAAATTGTAGTGTAACCTTCGTATCCAAGTTATCTTAATGGCAGATATGAATGTTCCAAGGTCTATCATGTTTAATCCACCATCAAAGTAATGTTTTGTTAAGGTTTTCCTTTTTACCTTATCCGGTTTTCCACTCCAGATAAATTTATACAACTTTGTTTCTAATTGTTTCAATATATCCTTTCCCGGTGAAGGCAATGATAGGAACAAATGATTCAACTTGGACAGGGCCAAACTTTTAATCATGGTTATTTTACCTATTGGAGTTAAGTATCGGTGGCTCCAAAGATTTAAGAGTTTTTCAAGATTATTTATTGCAGGAAGATAGTTTAACTCAATCATATTTGATAAATCTACAGAAAATTTAATGCCTAGAAGAGTAAAATCACTAGCACCCCATATCAAATCTTTACCCACGTTAAGTTTATCTTTAGAATGGCGTTTTTTACCTATCCAAACTAGCTTGGTTTTATCCATATTTACCTTTAGACCAGACATATTACCAAATACCTCTAGGACATTGAGAGCAGCTAATAAGGTACTTTTGCTTCCATCCAAAATTAAGGTTGTATCGTCGGCAAACTGTGTGATCTTAAATTCATTGCCATTCACTGAAATACCTTTCAAATTTTTATCATTTACTATCAAAAGAAACATTATTTGTGCACACAGGATAAATAAGTAAGCTGATATTGGATCACCCTGTCTACAACCACGTTCTATATTGAAAAATTCAGATAATGTGCCACACTGAAGAATTGCAGCAGAAACATCAGTGTTTAAGACTTTGATCCATTTGCAAAAACTATCCTTAAAACCAAATATTGTTAGAATAGAGTAAAGAAATTTCCATGAAATAGAATCGAATGCTTTTTGAAAATCAATCAGCATGAGCAAACCTGGTATTTGATTAGAATTTGCATAGTGAATTATATCATATATTAGACGAGTATTTTCTCCAATAAAGCGGTTGCTCATAAATCCTGATTGGGTATTTGAGATGAGATTATGTAGAACAGTTCGCAACCTAGCAGCCAGAGCAGATGAAGCAATCTTATATACTACTGATAGGAGCGAAATCGGTCTCCAATTTTTTAGAAATTGTCTGGGTTTGTCACCTTTCGGGAGGCATGAAATAATACATTGCCTAAGAGAGATTGACATTTGTCCTGTATTGTAACCGCAATTTAAAGATCTTAACACAAAAAACTTCAGTTTAGCCCAGAAAACCTTGAAAAAATCTGCAGGGAAGCCATCTATACCAGGACATTTTTGGTTCTTCATAGCTTTCAAAGCTTTACTTATTTCGTTAATTGTTAGACAGCCTTCTAGTGAATTGGCATCATTTTCTGATAGCATTTTGAAACCATTTAAATTTTGCAGATCATGGGTACTACAACCTAGTAATCCAGCGTCTTTATTTTTGAAAAGGTTCTGATAATATTTTCTTAATTCATTCAAAATTTCTTTTTGATCTGTTATAACATTTCCATCATCTGCCACTACTCTTTTAACTGTTTTTTCTGTGTAGTAAAATTTTTCGAGTGAACAAAAATAATTAGGTTTTTCCCCTTCACTGAGCCACTGAGCACGTGATCTAATCATGATGCCATTGAGTTTTTCTTTACGCAAATTTTCCAATTCTTTTTTTTTCAGTTCCAAATGTTTTGGGTTTGTGGAATCTAGTTGTTTTTCCATAATTTCAATCTCTCGTTTTAAGTTTTCCTCTATCTGATTTGTCTTTTTTTTCAAAGCAGATGCATATCGTATAGTTTCACCACGAATCTGAAGCAATAATATTTCTAGGAAATCACTATCAGAAATGGTAAATTTAATACAGGAGTCATGTAAATTGGTTATATTATCTTGATTGTATATAGGTACTGCATAGCATAGTTTTTCCCGGTCTATTACATTGTTAATATTGATTAGATATTCTTTGTCCTTTAATAATGAGCAGTTAAATTTCCACAAACCTCTACCACGCTCAAATTTACAAAGAGTTATAAGCAATTCTATGAACTAGTGATCTGACCGGTATCCCGGCTTTATATTACATTTGTCAATAAGATCAGTTAAGTTTTCTGAAATTAGAAAGTAATCTAGTCTTGCTCGCTTAATCGGATTCTTTTTGTGCCATGTATAGCATCTTGCATCTTTGTTAAAATACCTAAAGGCATCTTTTAAGCTCAGTGAATTCATGGTATCCTTCAAGCAATTTCTGGACTGTGGATTATTTATATGTCTGTAATTATAGCTATCTTTGGTCGGATCAATCACAATATTAAAATCACCACAAACAATACAATAATCGGTGTTAGAATGTTCGATCTTTTCTTTTAAAGACATAAAGAAATCAGGAGAGTCCTTGTTTGGACCATATATATTTATAATTTTTATGGTGAATTCATTTAGGCTTAATGATGCAGATATTAGATTACCAGCGATGTCTCTTTCAACTGCTAAGATCTTATATTCAAAAGTTTTATTAATTAAGATTGCAACTCCTCTGGCATTTGTTTGCGAACCGTTTAGTAAACACTCACCTGCCCATAAATTTTTTATTAATTTTTTATCTTCAGTTAACCAATGCGTATCTTGTAGACAGAGTATATCTGGTCTTATGTCCGCAAAATAATTCAAAACATCAGTTCGCTTGTTAATATCTCTAAGACCTTGACAGTTTGCCGAGATAATTCTCAAGTTTGAAGGAGCCATTTAGCAAACATCTGAATTATATATTGATCTTCAGGGGTATACTGCAAAGTAGCAGCTAAACCAGAACATTTTACAACTGGAAGGACTTCGAGATAAGTACAGTAAATGGTTTTTGACCAATTCAGTGTCAAAGAGACAACTAGGCTTTTCTTTGTGTAATAATGACAAATTAATTTGTAATTCTCTAAGAGTACGACACAATGAAACAACAGGACAAAACATAAAAGACATAAACATATTAAACCAATATACAAAAGTAATACAATATTGCTTTCAATTGTTAACAAAGTCAACAAGATTTTTTTTGGAATACAAACATTACAAAGACACATAACACAAAAACAAATACACAATAGGTTTACAGAAACACACATAGTTACTATGACACAAGATGGGCTAGAAAGAAAGTGGTGGTAATCATAACAATTATACATACTTTTATAATATTTAGCTGTGCTATAAGCTACTAAATCACCGTTAGAGTACAGCATAGCTCCACCAACCAACCCCCTATTATCTAAATTTTCAATTAAATTACCTCAAATTTACTCTCCCAGTTCAACTAAACCATTTGTTTTAGCTTTTCCATTATCCGACCTTTCCGTAATCCAACCTAATTGTTACTCCCCCAAAGAGAGCCAGATTATAAAGGTTCTATTTTTTAAATATTTATTCTATACATTACACATTTTTGATACCCCTAAAGCTTAACTTATTCAAGTAGCATAATTTTACGCCTCATCGCTTTAGTTTCAGCATTAATTTTTCACACATGTATTTTTATCATTTCATTCAAAATAGTAAAAGATCTAGTAAACATTAAACCAACCAATGTTATACATTTTGATAGTTTATAAGCCTTTTATTTTTTAACTTTACATACAAGATCTGATTGTAAAGAATAGTCATATAGTCGTCAGATAGATATATCAACACTTTTCATATGCAATCTACAAAAGAGTGTTTGTCTCATAAACGACTTCATTCACATAGTATACAGGATCTAGCAAGACCATATTGGGATCCAGCAACACTGTATCTGGAGTGTAAACAATATTATGGTATTTTATATATCCTAATTATACGGGGGAAAAAAAAGGGTCATTCTAAACTGGGATGAGTCCATAAAAATAGTTATATGTCACACATATTTCTGCTTTTAAGATTAATCAATTACTAAACAAAAAATATTTAAGGAGCATAAATGCTAAAATCCAGAGAGCATATGTGTTTGACTAAATGGCGTACAAAACTTTTGTTACAGATGATTCAAAACGGAAAAATTTATAGCTTATGACTGTTGTATGTTACTGTGTATACCAGATTTGTTACAGATGATTAAAATGGAAAAAAAGGATATCAACAATTTAAAAAGAGTCCTAAATGGCCTGTCATATTATAAAATGTTTTCAAAGCTATTTTGATTTTCACTAATTGACTAAGAAAAACTGAGATTAAGAGAATAACAAGATAGCATTCCGTTACTGTGACTTTGCATTTTTTAATATTGAGCTAAATTTGCAACAATCTGATCACATGATAGCATTCCGTTACACTGTGACATTACATATTTTAATACTGAGCTAAATTTGCAACCATCTGATCACAAAATCTCCACAGTCTTCACAGATGTTGCTAAATTTGCAACAATCTGATCACAAAATCTCCAGACCTGATCTCTATCAGTACCATATTTCAAGGTCCCTTCTAATTAATGTTTAATACTGGTGTCAGTACATCATTTTTGTGGTTCTATATGGTATTAGATGCCTCTGATAAACATACATATGAAATATTAACCATCATTTTTTCTAGTATATTTATGTTTATATTTAATCAACTATATCAATAATCATTTAACAGAGTAAAAGCCACCTCTAGGAAAAGCTGACCTTTCAGCTAAACTAAGTTACAAGCATTATTTACAGGTTACCACAAGTGTTTTTACCAAATTTTAATCTACTAAAAAAAAATTAAAATTTGACAACAGTTTAGCTTTACTGTGATTTACTGCAGTTGTACCAAAGACTTTTTTAGTAATAGCACACAAATGTAGAAAGTAAATGTATGTCAGAAGTATAAAACTATTGTTGTCCATGTAAAACATAAAACTATTGATTAGTCAGAATATGTTAATCCCAACTGCTTTCCCCTAAATAGCACAAAGCCACTCATCTTGAAACTTCAGTCAGAATATGTTAATCCAAATTGTTTTCCCTGATTGTCACAAAACCACTGATCTTGAAACTTCAAGCAGAATATGTGAATCCCAATTGCTTTCCCCTGACTGTCATAAACAACTGATCTAGAAACTTCATTCAGAATATGTTAATGACAATTGCATTCCCCTGGCTGTCATAAACCACTGATCTTGTGAATTGCTTTACAAGTTAAAATGTCCTATTTACCTCAACACCCATGCTGTACAGAGAAATCTACTTGACGTTATCACATATGTTATTCAACATGACATCAGGATTTCTTCTTCATGAATTTTTGTCCAATCAGAATTGAAGGCTCTTGTGACCTAGGTAATGTGTGGTATGTTCGGCTTTAACAAATGCCGATTTTTCATTATGTCATAAACTATGTACCTACAAATTTGTTCCTATTATTAGAAAAGTATTATTACAGTGCTTTTGGTAGGTTTTATTGCATAAAAATACATGCATATGGCATCATGGTTTCAATATTTTGTCTAAAGTCGTGGTATTATCTTGACCTTTGCACACACACAGCTAACTTCAAAGATTAATCAGTCGTTCAATGACCTCAATTTCTTTTGAAGTTTTCTTACTCCTTACTTTATGATACCATCTGCAACCACATTTTGATTTGCTCATGAATATACATAATCATAAGTAACCACATTTTGATTTGCCCATGAATAGTTATAAGTTTGTGTCCTTCTATTTGATGTTAATCATTGTGCGCCTGTAAGTGTTTGCGATCTCTGCACATACCAAAAAATATAAGGTCACAGAACTTTATTATTATTATTATTATGTATTTATACTCAGCGCAATATCTCCATATACTACAGGACTCAAAGCGCTATTTAACCAATCCGACTGTACAGGTACAGCCCCAACTCACAAGTAACTGACATTCCCCTAACTTGAAGATAGAGGCTCAAGGATGACCAGAACCCCATATATCAATAGAAATGACTGGGTTTTTAAAATTTTTACTGCAGTTTACATTGAATAACAATTTAGCAGTAATAAATACATGTATATATTTTATTTTTCACACCTCATTTCGATTTGCTCATAAATATTCATGTCTTCTATGCCTGGCAGGTTTTCCCTGTTTTCTTGAGACAGTGACTTTAGACAAATAGTGAACACATTTTTTAAAGAAATTCCAAATTAAACGATATCTCTCACAAGCTTTGTGCAAATATATATGCCCTCTACACAAAAGTCCACCAAGTCATAATTTTTACCCCCCAGCCCTTAAGGGCTGTCAGGGTATTGTTTTCACCCATGGTGTCTGGATGGGCGGGCGGGCGGCGGGAAAAAGTTTGTCCGGGCTGTATCTCAGAAACCATAAGGTGTAGGAAGTTGATACTTGGTGGGTGTAGGTGTGCAACATCATGGCATGACCTTGATTTGACCTTTGACCTTGCCGTAGTGACCTTTACCTCTAAAATCTTGTCCGGGCTATATCTTGGAAACCGTAAGGTGTAAAAAGTTGATACTTGTTAGGGATATTGGTTAGGGGGTGTAGGTGTGCAACGTCATGGTCTGACCTTGATTTGACCTTGCCGTAGTGACCTTGACCTATAAAATCTTGTCCGGGCTATATCTCGGATACTGTAAGGTGTGGGAAGTTGATACTTGGTAGGGACATTGGTTGGGGGTGTAGGTGTGCAACATCATGGCGTGACCTTGATTTGACCTTTGACCTTGCCGTAGTGACCTTTACCTCTAAAATCTTGTCCGGGCTATATCTCGGAAACCGTAAGGTGTAGGAAGTTGATACTTGTTAGGGATATTGGTTAGGGGGTGTAGGTGTGCAACGTCATGGTCTGACCTTGATTTGACCTTTGACCTTGCCGTAGTGACCTTGACCTATAAAATCTTGTCTGGGCTATATCTCAGATACTGTAAGTTGTGGGAAGTTGATACTTGGTAGGGACATTGGTTGGGGGTGTAGGTGTGCAACATCATGGCGTGACCTTGATTTGACCTTTGACCTTGCCATAGTGACCTTGACCTATAAAATCTTGCCCGGGCTATAACTCGGAAACCGTAAGGTGTAGGAAGTTGATACTTGGTAGGGATATTGATTAGGGGGTGTAGGTGTGCAGCGTCATGGTGTGACCTTGATTTGACCTTGCTGTAGTGACCTTGACCTATAAAATATTGTCCGGACTATATCTCGGAAACTGTAAGGCGTAGGAAGTTGATACTTGGTAGGGACATTGGTTAGGGGGTGTAGGTGTGCAACGTCATGGCGTGACCTTGATTTGACCTTTGACCTTGCCCTGAGAAAGTTCTCTGTTCAGTACTTCTGAGCAGACTGAAAGATAACATTTATAAAAGACTTCGAGAAGAACCAGCAGGATTTTGTAGTGGAAGATCCTGCAGTGAGCAAATATTAACACTCAGAAATATCATTGAATAAAGCTATGAGTTTAATCAGGTTTTCATCAACTTTGCGGAGAAAGCAGTTGACAGCATTCATCGAGAATCAGTGTGGAAAGTAGCAAAGATCTATGGCATACCAGAAAAGTACATCAACACCTTCAAAAACCTGTACTTGAATTCCAGCTGTTATATTAGAACAACTCTGGAGACACAGATTATTTTAACATCATGACAGGAGTGCAACAGGGATGTATTATTTCACCGATGTTCTTTCTCCTTAACATTTACTTTGTTATGTGTCAGGCCATATCTGATCCCCAACATGGAATTTCCTGGAACACCAGATGTCTCACTAATTTGGATTTCACAGATGACTTAGTTTTATTGGGTGAAACTACTAAATCTCTACAATCAATGACTGATAATCAGATAAGTACAGCAGCCAAAGTTGATCTAAGGATTAGTACAGAAAAGACTAAGGTAGTGTCAGTGAGGGAGCAGCAACCAATGGCTCTTAAAGTAAACCAACAGGAAGCAGAAGAAGTAGAAAGTTTCACCTGTCTCAGAAGCAGCATCTCGAACAAGGGTGCCATTGAATGGGACATCTCATGCCAACTAGGTAAAGCAGCATCGTTATTTCAGAGAGTTAGCTCCATTTGGACATCAAATCACATCTCTGTGAAGAGCAAACTGAGGCTGTACTTGTAACTCTCTTCTTATTCCTTTGGTTATTTAGGCAACCGAGACATGGAAGAGTAACAACAACTTATCCCACAAACTCGATGCATTCCATCATAGATGTCTATGAAAGCTACTCAAATAATGTGGCGAGATCATGTTACAAGCGATGAGGTGTGTCAAAGATCCAGACAACGGAAGCTGAGTGAAATTGTGAAAGAACATTTGAAAATGCTGGGTCACATCATAAGAATGCCAGAAGAAAGACTAGCAAAAACATCACTGGAGTGGACACCTACTGGAGGTAAAAGAGAAAAGGGGCAGACCAGTTACCACCTGGAGAAGAGCAATACAAGACCAGCAAGACATGGGGATCCGGTGGGAAGAGTCCAAGACTATAGCTGCCAACAGAGTCAGATGGAGAGCTGTTGTTGCCCAGTGTTCCAACCGGAACTGGAGGAACTAAGTCTAAGTAAGTCTGGCCGCCCATATCCTCTTCCTCTCTTCATTGAGCAAGTGCAGACAACAAAATATGTTGAAGGTTGACATCACATGCTTAAGACCAAAGCCAGACATGGGCTGATACAATTTCATCTGCTGATTGACGTGTGTGAAAAGGAGTCCAAGTATGTGGAGATATAAGCTGCTCTGGTAAGAAGTTAGGAAGAGCCTGAAGGAGTGATTACAGGAAGTTTAGTCAGAGCACCAACAAGTTATGGTATGATTTCAACCAAGGTCACATCGGCAGCTTGAACTACTTATATCTGCTTCAAAGGTATATGGGTCAGTAGAAAGTCATGAGAACAAACAACCTTCACAAGAACAGAAGTGTTATGAATGAAAAGTGAAATGTGTTATAATTACTTGACTCTATAAATTGCATGTATCTTCCTTTTGAAATTTATTTAGAAGTGTTAAATTTTCGAATTTCGAGTGAATTTAATGTATTATTTGCTGATGACATTTACTAGTTCTACCAGTTTTCTTTTTTATATGTGTATATTTTTTCCGAAAATATGTACCATATACTCTGATAGTGTATATGTAAAATAGTTTCCAGTAAAGGATCACAAGTTGGACAATGCCTTTTCAGGTTAGGTACCACACTAAAGAATCACATTGACTTTCCATACACCCTACTGCTCAGCCTACAAAATTTGTAACTTGCATTTTATGACGATATTAAATTTAAAACATCTTCTCAGTAAATTTGTTCAACTTTAAAATAGGTGTATTTTGTACAGTCTTCTACCTATTATGGCAGGGTACCAAATACTACAACCAATAAATAAAATGTGCTACAGTATCACCCATATTTTCAGGGAAAAAAACCCAGAAATACCAATGAAATCCTGTGTATTACAAATATATTGTATGTAAATATAGTTGTGGATGTGAACGATACCACTTTATTTACATTTGAAAGTCAAACCATACCGTAAATTTATGCAGTTCTATTGGAGAGAATTAGAACATCAGTTCTTTATATCTAAAACTGTTCATATGTGATTCTGATACCACTTATGTCACATTTTATCCAATGTTAAATGTATTGACACATCAGATTTTAAAAAAAATTGCAATATTGATTAATCAATAATTTTTGATGAACAAGAATACATTTTTATTTCCTCACATTCCCTAACGTGTGGGTGAATTTCAGCATGAGAGACCCAATAATTATGAAGATGTGAAAATTTAAACTGATTGAGGGTTATTTACTGCATTACTTTAGTTTTTAGGCGGGTTGCGTGTGACCAACCCGCCTATAAGATTGATGCGTCAGACGTCCGTCTGTCTGTACGTCCACATTTTCGTTTCTGGACTCTAACTCGAAAAACGGTTTGTCCAATCGAATTCAAACTTGACAGGGAGATAGATCACATCATAGCTAGGTTCCTATCAAAATTGGTGCAATTCTGTTCATTTGTTTGTCCGTTTTTTGTCCATCAACATTTCTGTTTCCAGACTCTAACTCGAAAATGTTTTGTCCAATCGAATTCAAATGACAGGGAGATAGATCACCATCATAGCTAGGTTGCTTTCGAAATTGGTGTAATTCCGTTTGTTCGTTTGTCTGTCAGTCATCATTTCCGTTGTCAGACTCTAACTCGAAAACGCTTTGTCCAATCGAATTCAAAATTGACAGGGAGATAAATCACCAACATAGCTAGGTTCCTATCGAAATTGGTGTAATTCCGTATGTTCGTTTGTCTGTCCGTCAACATTTCCCTTTCTGGACTCTACTCAAAAACGCTTTGTCCAATTGAATTCACACTTGACAGGGAGATAGATCACCATCATAGCTAAGTTGCTTTCAAAATTGGTGTAATTCTGTCCTTTCATTTGTCCGTTTATAGCATAGATACAATAATGTAACCTAGATCACAAGTTTTACATTTCTTAGCACGTTTTACACATTCACCTTAACTGGGTGGCCTAACATTTCTTTCCTTGTTTCTAAATTTAATTACAGCAGTCGCTAACCTTATTGCTGCCTGCGCAACCCGCCTTTTGGGGCATCTTTGACCCTCTTGTTATACAATGTCATAATATTTTTCTAATTACCCCTCTTTTCTACAGAGTCTTGGATATCCAGGTCTGCGACCTCAAAAAGAGGGTGGGGTGGAGAAACTTAATCAGCCAACAACAAATTTTGGGGTCCACAACAGTATGCTACTTGGGTTAGTATTACACATAACTTAGATTATTGACAAATAAATAAAACACCTTATGTTTTCTGTTTGAGAAATTATTATTTTAATCATTTCATTGGGAAGGATTGTAGATTTTTAAGATTTAGTGGTTGGTAGATTGTTGTATCTAATTTGTACACTTATATTTACACATATTCATGTCAGTAAAAGAAATCACAATATCCATAAATAAGTTTGGCAAGGTTTGGTGAAAAATACTGTATTAGACTATAACTCCATTTTATGGGGATATTCTGATATAATTTTAGTGTTTTTTTTTAATGTGAATATATATTTGAAATCTATGAATTTTGTTTTAATTGTTGCTTTATATGTATTTGCATAACAGATTTCAAGACAACAGAACGAAAAATGAAATTCATCAGTTGGAGCACACAGAAAAAATGGTAAACGATTAAAGTGCCCTTAACATGTAAAATCAAGATTTATGGATGGAATATATACATTTTACTTGAAAAATAAGAGTATGTACCAGCATTGCTGCACATAGTAATAGCAGCTTAGTTACATTTCTCAAATTGCACATTTGTCATATCTTCTTTTGTTTATGTGATGAAAGAGTAGCTATAATGATTGATTAAATGTGTGATTAGTGTTTAGTTTGATTACAAATATCAAAATTGGAATCCTTAACTATTTTTCTAACAATATCCAAATGGGAACCTGTTCTCTCCATGATGAATAAACTGTTTTTTCCCCTTAAAAACACAGTAACACAATAAAAAGCAGTGACACAACTTGTAATAAGCCACAAATCACAAGAAGGGAACAAGAATATTGAATTCACATCATAAACAATCAATCTAATCTAATATGGACTTGATTAGCGCTTAACTTCCACTGGAGCCACTGTGGAGAAATTTGTTAACTAGTGTAGCAGTTTTGAACATGCAGCAGTAATAAAAAATCAGATAAACTAGAAATTAATTGATTAATTTGGGTTTGGCATCATTTTCCATACTTTGTATAGGTCATATCATCACAGGTAGTTGAGGGGAGGCAGTAAGGCAGTCTATACTAGTTGCTCAAGCTTATTTTTGCAGCAAAATTAAGTTTAATGTATCTTTACAATTAAGAGTACCACTAGCCAGGCAAGGTTGATATTGTAAAATATGTATCATTGTGTAAGCTTTGTGACATATACACCTGTGTATCATAAAAATCAGCTGGAGCTACAGTGTTTGAAATTACCTAAATCTGTGAATGCTGAAATTTTTGCAATATAGAATTGAACCTCTTTTTATTTCAGTGGCATGCCAATCAAGAAAAGATGGACTTTGTTATGCTGAAAAATAGTCAAGGGATACATGCACCACTTAGATTGAAAATGGAACGAAATTCAGCAAGACATGTAAAAATTCATTTTTACCCCACAGCCCTGAAGGGCTGTCGGGGTATTGTTTTCACCCATGGTGTCCGGATTGGCGGGCGGTCGGGTGGGTGGTTGGGCGGCGGAAAAAAGTTTGTCTGGCCTGTATCTCAGAAACTGTAAGGTGTAGAAAGTTGATACTTGGTAGGGACATTGGTCGGGGGTTATAGGTGTGCAACGTTGTGGTGTGACCTGGATTTGATGTTTGATCTTGCATATCTGATGCTATTTTATCTCTCTACAGGCATATGTGATTCTATTTTATCTCTCTTATATCTCTCATAACTTTTTACTTGAATCTTGGTTGTTGCACCTTTGGGTGTCTTTTGATGTAGATTAAGGACTGTTAAAGTCATATTAGAATTCATTAAGGGTTTTACTTTTACAACTTCCCATTGTAACAGATGGTATTGCATCAAGTGAGTCACAGGTTTTGCCCCAACTCCACATATAAGCATGTATTGCCACATCTGTATGTATGGGTAATATTCAAAACATTCAAACCATAATTTGACCATACATAAATTGTGATATTTTCATTGACAGATATTCTGCAGTTAAGAAATTTTACAGCTTCATAACTTTTAGTTTACTGAATTGTCTTGTTTTAATACTAAATCTTTACATACAGTGCTCTGAAAGTATCCCAATCTGTGTACTGTTTCACTACTTCTATATCTCGTGGTGTTGAAAATATTTCCCCAGGCTGTGGGGTACGGGCTATTTTTTTTTCTTTTTTTCACTATGTTACATGCCATCTATATTAAAGCTTATAGCCTCTATAATCCATAATGTAAGTAGTCAATTTATTATGTCCCCCCACTGGGGGGTGGACATATTATTTTTGCTTTTTCCGCCGTCCGGCGTCACACTTGGTTTCCAGACATTTTAGGCAACAGTTCTTATCCTATCTTTACCAAATTTGGCATGCAGGTTTATTGGGTTAATAGCTTGTATGGGATTGCTTTTGGTGATGATAGCTCTATAGCTAACTGAGTAATAGCTACTTTGCTACTTTTGAGTATCTCTTTGGTTTCCAGACATCTTAAGGAATGCTATTAAGCCTGGCTTTCTGAAATTTGGTATGGAGGTTCATTGGGTTAATAGCTTGTATGGGATTGCTTTTGGGGGGAATTGCTTCATAGATGAGTGAGTAATTAATTAAATAAATGAGTAATTGGCTATTTTGAGTACTGAAAAAGGCAAATGTGCTCATATCTCCTAAACCGTGCGAGATAGAGCGATTTCGTCGAAATTTTCGACCCACAGGGTATCTAAGGAATGTACTTTTTGCAATTTTCAAAAAATTTTCCCCTCCCCAAAAATGGCGGCCATTTTGAATTTTCGAATTTTTCCCAAAAATGGCAAAACACAAATTTGCTTCTATCTCCTTAACCGTGCGAGATAGAGCGATTTCGTCGAAATTTTCGACCCACAGGTTATCTGAGAAATGCACTCTTAGCAATTTTCAAAAAAATTTCCCCTCCTCAAAAATGGCAACCATTTTGAATTTTCGAATTTTTGCCAAAAATGGCAAAACACGAATTTGCTTCTATCTCCTTAACCGTGCGAAATAGAGTGATTTCGTCGAAATTATCAAGCAACAGGGTATCTGAGCAATGTACTCTTGGCAATTTTCAAAAAATTTTCCCCTTCCCAAAACTGGCGGCCATTTTGAATTTTTCCCAAAAATGGCAAAATGCTAAATTGCTTCTATCTCCTTAACCGTGTGAGATAGAGGGATTTCGTCGAAATTTTCGACCTACAGGGTATTGTACTCTTGGCAATTTTCAAAAATTTTCCTCTTCCCACATATGGCGGCCATTTTGAATTTTTGAATTTTTGCCAAAATGGCAAAACACAAAATTGCTTCTATCTCCTTAACCGTGCGAGATAGAGCGATTTCGTCGAAATTTTCGACCCACAGGGTATCTAAGAAGTGTACTCTTGGCAATTTTCAAAAAATTTTCCCCTCCCCACATATGGCGGCCATTTTAAATTTTCGCCCAAAATGGAAAAACACAAATTTGCCTTAACCGTGCAAAATTGAAAAATTTTGTTGTAATTTTAATTTTTATTAGATAAATACTTACCATTTCCTGACCATTGCTATATGTTGGTGCCATCCAACTCACTGGCCAACGTTGAGAAACGTTTTAAGAAACCTTAAGAGGCCAGTGAGTGAGAGTGAACTAGCATGTCCCCCTAGTGGTCATGTGACCACGCTAGTAAACAACCTTCATTATTTTTGTTGCAGAAAATACTCCCCTAGTACTGAATCTGCGGGGAGGTAGGGGGGGACTATCCTGGTCAGGAAATGGTAAGTATTTATCTAATAAAAATTAAAATTACAACAAAATTTTTCAATTTTATTGCGAAAAATACACTTACCATTTCCTGACCATTGCTGAATGCAGCCTTCATGGAAGGAGGGCAGTACTAGAATATAAAGACCCAGTACCCCACTCTGCACAGCTATCATACACAGCACAATCCTATAGGCATTCAGATCCAAACTCACCTCCCAGATGAGGCAGTGGAACTGTTGAGCACTACAAAACAACACAGCCTTGTTGTTTTTGTTGTTGTAGGAAGGAAGTAATCATTACAGAGACTCACTACCTAGCCTACAACTAAAACATTATGAGAAGTTTACATTGAAATTTACATGCATACAACAACATATAAACTTCCAACAGTCACCACATACCATACAGATCCCCTAAATCATAGTATGTAGTTGAAGTTCTCACAAATTGACAGTTATTGCCACAGTTGAATGCTGTATCTAGACAAACATCCAACACCCACACAGATGACACAAATATTGGAAGTGTCATCAGCATATTGTGTAATTCCAAGTCTGAATGAAGTCAACAAATCTGCCTAATATAAAAAACAGATAGTATGACAGACATACAGCTGCAAATGCATACTAAAGTATCAATATAAGTATCACGCATATACTTATAACATAACAAACTGTAGGACACAAGATCAAAGTCTGACCACAATCAAACCAAGCAGGTGAGACTGAAAATTGGTAAAAAAGTTATGGTTTCCAGTAACATGCATCTAAAATTCATATACAGAAACACTATCCTAAAACCTAAAGATTCTTGCTTTGACTCGCTGCTGTTGAGAGTCAGAATTTGACTTCTCCTCAGTCAAAATGATAGTCTGCCTACAGCAAGATAAGATAGTTGACCTGAAAATATCTGCTGTAAAGCCTTCCTAACTAGGCACAGACAAGACATAATAATTCCTCATTGAATCCTTTGTCCCAAGTAGAAGTATTTCAAAACCTCACAAGACAAAGAGATCTATCTTGAGTAAAACTGCTGTCCCAGTGATTGAGAGCTGGCATATCGACCGGCTTAACTGAAGTAGGCCCATCCGAAGCCAACTGAATCTTGGCTAATAAATGGCCAGAGCCACTTGTGAGCAATACTCATTCAAAGTAAGGGAAGATAAAGCTAACGAGAATACCCTTCTTCCTTTGCCAAAGTCAAAAGAAAGACCGTCTTGAAAGTTAATAACCTCCAAGAAATCATCCCCAAAGGCTCAAAAGGCTGTCTGGTGAGACCAAACAAGACCAGAGACAAAAGGTAAAGAAGGCTTAACCTATTGGCTACTGGATTGTCTCTATAGAAATATGTCAACAATCTATACAGCTGAAGAGTTCTAGAGACTTATTCCCCTTCAAGCAAAGCAATCTACCATTGTTATTCTGTAACCAGCAATAGTAGATGGCTTAAGATTCTTTTCCTTAAAGAAATAATTAAGGAAATTTGCTACATCTAGAAAAGTAGTATCTGAGAAGTTCACCACAAAGAAGCCTCAGATGGAGGTTTGTGTATAGATCTACCAGGTCCCACAACCAAGAACATCCACCATGACCATCACGATTCAGTCATGATGAATCTGAACCTGAAGGTGGTCATCTTCTAAATCACCTGAAGAATCCTTGGCTATCCTGGTGCAATCATGATGATTCTGCACCTGTAGGTGATCATCTTGAGTCACCTGAGGAATGAGAGCCACTGGAACAAACACAAAGCTGTCCAGATCCTCCCAAGAAATGAGTAATGCACCTGTTCCCCAAGCCCCACAGTCTAAGAAAGGAAACACATACACTGGAAGCTTAAGATTCAGGTTGTTGGATACCAATGGCAGAATGATTGAACTCAGCAGCAAGGGAAGCCTTAAAAGAAACCTTTGTGGAACAGATCCACCAGATCCCAAAAATAAGACATCCCTAGCCACTCTGATGCAATCCAGATGATTCTGCACTGAAATCTTGGAGTAGCCCTTCTTAATAGCTACAAAAAGAATTTTCTTGCCTTCCCTGAGATCTTTGACTTATCAAGATAACCTCTCAAGGATCTCACTGGACAAAGAAACCTATCTTGCACCAAAGCATGATCTAAAGAAGGTTCCAAAGCAGGAATGACTATAGGTTGAAAATCAAAGGAGCCTTAGAAGCCAAATGATTCACCTGCATCACCTGAAGAATCAAGGTCACAGGACCAAACAAACTGTCCAGTCCATCCCAAGAAAAGTTGAAAAAGACAAGCTTGTGGTTTAAACTAGTTGCAAAACAAACCCATCATTGGTGATTGTAATCAAAGACAGATTTGATTGAACACCTGAATCAGAATAGAAGATTCAAAAGTCATCCAAAACAAATTCGATTTGAATCATCTTGACTCTCATGAACAAAGAATTTGTTGGAATATTTGTACACCCTGGGAAGTGATATGCCTGAATCTGAACCCATGGCATTCGTCCAAGGAATGATTCTTCAGATAAGGAAAACATTCCTGAAAGTGGGTACCTCCCTACCTGTTCAGATAGGAAACCACTGAAGAACTGTCTGTGGAAATCAACAGATTCAGAATCCGAATCAGACTTCCAAATGATTCTAAAGGTAGTAGCCCTGTTAATGTGGAGTCTTGACCCCTCATGATACAACAGACCACTGGCTGTTTGATGCCATAATTGTGCATCCCAATCCTTAAAGAAAGCATCTAATAACAGGAGATTGTGCTCCTTCTGATGAAGTAATGGGAGCTCCTGCAAATTTGAAAAGTCGTTCCACCACTGAAGATGATCCCTGAGAACCTGAGAACAGAAAAACTGGTACATTATCTGTGTATTATGTGTGGTATCTGTGGTACATTAGCAGATAGCCTTGGGGTTACCTGATAAACAAAAGATCCAATGGCACTGTTTTCTCCTATGAAGCCACACCGTCACCAAAGAAATGGCTTCCTCAGAAACCATTAGCCGGAGAAAATGCTTTGCTATGAGTAAAGATGTACCCTAAGGTGGAATCTGCAACCCAAACTAAAAATCCTGGTGCTTTAGACAAGATATGGGTTCTTATTGATCCCACAGCCTCACCATGGACTAACATAGCAAACAGGCAGTGAACCGGTGTGAACTGTCATCAACAGGGAAGTGAAGATAAAATTTGTGAATCCGGCTACGAAAGAATGCAACTGTAAGGAAACGAGTTGACACACCCATTCACTTACTAGCAACAATTGCGAAAATCCCAACTATGCGAAATTAAGGTACATGTAAAGGTTTATTACCTGACCTCAACTATTAGTGGTAACCATCTCTTCCCTGCTTATCACAACCGATAAAGTGTAAAATTGTAGCGATATCACCATCTCACTGGTGTTATCGCCCTTTTGTCGATCATTTCATACACAGCTTTTATGCAACTGATGTCTCCCGCATTTTATTCATTTATTCTTAACACACATGTCCACAACTGCTTTAGGAACATGAATAAGTAAACCTTCCTGGTGAAAGGTAAAGTATGTTTGAAAATTATCCTCTTACTATGTTGAGATGTAAGGTCTAGAATATCTGCCACTAGTGGACAAACACTCCTCCTAAAGATTACTCCTAACCCCTCTAAGTCTTACAGAGGAGGAAAGTTTTGTAACAGAGTTGGAGGATTAATTATCATAATGGGCACAAAACTGCCCTGGGGCACTAATCCCTTTTCTGGCCATGAGTAGGAATTTTGCAAATTTAATAGGTAAATTAAATTTTTATAAGTTAATACCCTATCCAATGGACAATAGCTTATCCGGTCGGCGCGGACCGGCCCGCCAAACGTCAGAAAAAGACGTCCTGTGTCTCCACCGGCTAGGCCGGCCCAGTGCTGTGCACTCGCCAGATGGCGTGTAGTACTTCCTTCCTGTCTAGACAGAGTGACGTCATAGCATCTTTTTTCGTTGTCTAAACATATATAGACCCCTAGTAAAGTGTAAGCGGGGTCAGGTGGGAGGGTCTTGTGTGTCCATTGGATAGGGTATTAACTTATAAAAATTTAATTTACCTATTAAATTTGCAATTTTATTGCGTTAATACATCCTATCCAATGGACAATAGCTGAATAACTACCGCTTGGATGGCGGGTGCGTTACTAGGGACTAAAGAAGTTGAACTCATGTTAGAAATAATGCCCATTTCTTCTTTCCTTACAGCCCGGGTAGACCTTGAAGTCAGATACCCTTAAGGCTGTGGTCGAGTATCATCATCCGGTTATCCGGAAGGAACCGTCAGAGTTGACCTTGCGCCCCCCCCCCTTTTTTTAACAGACCTGCTCTGAGGTAGGGGAAGAGAGGGATGAGTTCAGTCCCATAAAATCAACTCTCCCGAAGGAAGTACGTGAGAGATTTTTTTTTTTTTTTTTTTTTTTTTTTTATAATTGTTGCTTAACTATATGTGCAATATATACAATACATCTCCTTATTTATAAATGCACAGATCTCCTCTAAGTCCTCGGCTGCTGGTGGATCTGCTGAGCAGCCACCACAGGGCCAAGATGGTATAGCTCTGAATCGGCCCAAGCCACATCCTTCAGGTAAAATTGAGTGAAGGTGTTATGAGACTTCCAGTGGCAGGCTGATAAGATCTGTTCCAAGGAAACTCCCGACTGGAAGGCCTTGGAGGCAGCAAAGGCCCTGACATCATGAGCTTTCACTTGATGTAGGGTGTGGGCCTGTTGATCAGAGAGCTCATAGCATAGGATCACAGTCTGTTTGATCCATGAGGATATAGTGGCAGGAGAAATGTCTTTGTCGAAGCCTTTCTTGAAGGAGACAAAGACTAATTCCTTGTGCTGCCTGAGGTCTGAAGTCCTGTCCAAATAGTAGCGCAAGGCTCTGACTGGACAAAGGGATCTGTCAGCTTTGAGGGACTTATCCAGAGTAGGGGCCAGGGCTGGTATGACCACTGGGGCTACACTCTCTGGACCCTCCTTGGCCAGCTGATTCTTGGAGAGAAAGCTGGGAGATGGGAACAGGGATACCTTCGACCAATCGGCTTGGTGTCTGATGTTCCTGTTTTGCCATGCATGGATCTCACTCCTTCTTTTACCAGAGCCCAGGGCCAAAAGGAAGACAGTTTTGAAGGTCAGATGCTTCAGTGATGCTTCCTTAAGAGGTTCGAAAGGAGCCTTTGTCAGCTGGTGTAGTACCAGGGAAAGGTTCCAGGAGGGTACTCCCCTCCGCCCCTTGGGTCTATCTCTGTGGAAACTTTCCAAGAGACGAGTGAGATTATCATCTTTGCTGATATTGACTGTTGTATTACCTAGTTTATCAGCAATGGCAGATCTGTATCCATCAATGGTGCTGGGCTGCAACTTCTTGTCCTCAAAAAGGTACATTAGGAAGTCAGCCACCGACTTTACAGGTGGTGACCTGAAGTCCACCTGATTAGTGATGCACCACTTTGTAAAGATGGTCCACTTTGCCTCATAGACCGATCTAGTCGACTTTCTTTGAGGAGCCTCAATTCTTGCTGCCACTGCCTCAGAGAAGCCCTGTTCCTTGATTTTTGTGGCTCTAGGAGCCAGGCATGGAGGTTCAGAGTTGTCAGATTTCTGTGAGGGATCTGATTGAAGGGCTGTGTCAGCAAATTTGGCAGGTTGGGCAGGCAGAGAGGGACCTGACTGGACATGGTCACCAGGTCCCAAAACCAAGGCATGTTGGGCCACCCCGGGGCAATCAGGATGAGTCTCTTGCAAGGGGAGTCCAGAAGCTTCTCCACTACTTTGCCCAATATGGCGGTCGGTGGGAAGGCGTATGCATCCAGATCCCCCCATGGCAGAGTAAGTGCATCCACTGCTATAGCCAGGGAGTCCGGTACTGGAGAGACAAACTGAGGTAACTTGTGGTTGAACCTCGTGGCAAACAGATCCACCTGAGGCTGGTGCCATTGGTTGCATATCTGTTGGAAAATCTCCGGGAGGAGAGACCACTCTGTTTGAATGGTCTGACCTAGTCTGGATAGTTTGTCGGCTATCACATTCAAACGGCCTGGGATGTGTCGGGCTTTTAGAGTTACTTGTCGCTGGGAGCACCAGGTCAAGATTCTCCAAAGTAGGGCACAAAGCGGGCCCGACCTCATCCCTCCTTCCTTGTTTATGTAAGCGACCACTGTAGTATTGTCGGTTGCTATCAGAACTATCTTGTCTACGCAGAGATTTTGGAACTCTTTTAAGGCCAGAAACACAGCCTTGAGTTCCAGATAGTTTATGTGCAGGTTGCTTTCCGGAACCGACCAGGACCCTCTTGCAGTGAATTCGTTTACGTGAGCACCCCACCCTTCTTTTGATGCGTCTGTAAAAATTTGCAGAGCATGTCTTACTGGGTGTAATGGTTGACCTTGAAGCACATTGTCTTCGTCTAGCCACCATTGTAAGTGAGGATGTAGGGCCCGCGGTAGAGGAATAATCTTCTCTAGAGATTCTGGTACCCTCCAGTTGTTTTTGAGATGCCACTGTATGGGTCTCATGTGTAGTCGGCCGAGGTGAACCTGTTTTTCTGTGGCTGTTAGCAGACCTATCAGGGACATGAACTGCCGGACCGGACAGGCCGGTAGCAGCAAGAGTGCGTGTATCTTGTCCTGAAGGCTTTTCCACCGGTCCGGAGTCGGTCTGACCCGGCCGGAACGGAGGTCGAACTGGTAACCTACGAAGTCGAAGACCTGTTTGGGTTCCAGTTCTGATTTCTCCAGATTTACCAGCCAACCTAAGGTCTGGCACATCCTCACCAGGATTTGGGTATGTCGGAGACAAATGTGCTGGGATTTGGCTCTCACCAACCAGTCGTCTAGGTATTGGTGGATCCTTATACCCCTTTGCATGGCCATCAGTTTGACTTCCTTCACTAACACAGTGAACTCCATGGGCGCTGTGGACAGACCAAAGGGCAGTGCCCTGAACTGATAAGTCCGGCCCTGAACATGAAATCTTAGATATTTTCTGGATTGTTCCTGTATTGGTATGTGGAAGTAGGCGTCCTTGAAATCTACTGAGGTAACCCATTCTCCTTGCTGGAGAGATGTTCGGATGGTTTCCGGCGTTTCCATTTTGAATGTCTCCACCTTGAGGAAGAGATTTAGGTTGCTTAGGTCCAGGATTGGCCGCCATTTGTTGTTGGGTTTGGGGACGAGAAAGAGTCGGTTGAAAAACCCTAGAGACTTTTGATTTCGAACCCTTTCCACTGCGTTTTTGTCTATAAGCTGATGTAATGCCTCCAGCAGGTAGCTGTTCCTGTGGGGATTGACATAACGGCTTATGACTGAAGGAGACCTTGTGAGTTTGGGGGCGGATCCGAAAGGGGAGGGTGTAACCCTCTTTCAGGATTTGAACTATTTTCGGACCGGCCCCCAGATCCAGCCAAGTTTTCCAAAAGATTTGTAGCCTGGCCCCTACAGGTTGATCGTTTACAACATTTTGGGCAGTTTTTACAGGTTGGACACAAGACAATTGAGTGACACAAGAAACAGGTTTCACATATTTTAATTTGTGACATACTTTTGATTGACACTCTGCCCACCCGGGACTTAACTCTCTCTTTTGGGAGTGCCCGGGTGCAGAAGGTACATCCATTGCAACATGACAATTTACAGAGTTTAATGTCTTTTCTTGTGCTAGAGTCTTGCTCCCGGCCAGCAGTCCCGCCTGTAAACTGTTTACAAAGTAATTGTCATTTATAGGACTGCTGGCCCTTGGCTGGATGCGAGGAGTAGTAAGAGGCCTTGCCTTTCTGCTTCTTGCCCTGACCCTTATTGCCAATGTTCTTCCATGCAGGACGGTCTGGTTTCCTGTAGTCCGAACGCTTTTCTGGCCGTTCGTATGGGTGGAAGCGACCTTTCTTTCCTGACTGACCTTGGGTCTTACTCTCAAAATTGGCAATGTCTTGCTCGGCCTGTTTCAATGCGGCATCTGGGAACAGGGTTGAGATATGGAGAGGTCCAGTCCGTAAGGCACCCAGGGTGTCTGGCTTTATACCCATTTTAAGATGAGAGAGGTAGGCATCTCTTCTGATGAGTGTCATATTGGCCACCGTCACAAACACAAAATCTGACAAATGTTCAAGGGTTTTCGCCATGGACTGTGTTATGCTAGAATTAAAGTTCATGAGAAACTGTAATTCGTCGGCAGCATGAGAAAGCTTCCCTGAGGATTTTCCCTTGGTTAGTTCGGCTTTGATAGCTTTGAGTTCGGACTGCATGTTGTCCTGTACCCTGTATAGACACCGGTTGAAGCCAGCCGCTTGGTTGCAAATAATAGAGGCTTCGCGGGCTGACTTCTCCCACTTTCGTAAATTGTCCTGGGAGATCTGGCGTGAAGCAGGTGGGGTCGATGCAATGCCAGCTGCCTTTGCGATGCGACTATAAGAGATATTAACTTTGGATGCGTCAGTGCTCCAGGTCTGAACAGTTTTCCCCGTTTCCTGATCACTCTTCTGTGGATTAGGAACAAAGTTATACCACTTGGCCTGGGACTTTGGGGGTCGGACAAACTGGTCCTTGAGGAGACCTCCAGCCTCCGAACTACGTGATGGGTATCCCTCTGTAAGTGTGAGGTTGAGCTTCCCCATCTTGTTGCATAGCCACTCATCCGTGGGCATTGTGACCGAAACCTTTCCTGTGGGCTGGGCTTTAGGGCCAGCAAACGGATTATCCTCCGACTTGGAAGCGGCAGTGTCAACTTCTGGGATGTGGTTCCACCCCATGAACGATCTGATCCCACTCATCGTTTCTCTGTAATTCTGTTCCTCTGAGAGGGTCAGATCTGGGTCATTAACAGAGGCTTCGTGATCCTGGTCAGAGAGCTCTCCCTCTTCAACAAATATGTCCACAGGCGGACGGTCAGACAGGTCGGAGTCGGAGTCGGTATCTGTGGAAGACACACTGGTTTTCCTTGCCGGTATTGAAGATGCTCTGCTGGGTACCTGTTGTGACAATGGGGAGTCGGTACCAGCCACATCTGAACGCCGGTCGGTGGGAACCTTTGCCCTTGACGATTTGCTGGTCGACTTGGATACAGTCTGACAAACACCAGGCAAATCTGAAGATAGCTGAGGGGCAGCTGAAGGTTGTGGTTGGTCGGTATCCGGTCTCTGAGAGACGAGGTCGGTAGCCGACAACTCTGTATCTTGAGGTCTGATAAAAGGTTTGGATGATAAGGCCGAACCTGAAGGAGGTGAGTGTGCTGGGGTGATTTTCACTGTAGCAAAGGTCGGTTCTCTATCCAAGGATTTGGCTAACAAAAGCGCCTCTAGTCTGTTAAACCGATCAGACCATTTCTGGTCTAACTCATCGATCCTTGTGTCCGGTGAGGATCTGTGAGACTTGGGAAGCGACTTAGAGGCTTTGTCAGAAGCCGGTTTGGAATCTTTTGAAGAATGAGCTTTAGTCTTTTCAGAAGGATTAGGTTTCTTCTTCTTTTCAGAACTGGCACCCGGGGACTGCAAAATCCCCTGGTCGTCCACAGCTCCCACTACTGTCACAGAGGACAGGTCTATGAGAGAGGAACTGGTAGAGTCCTGTTTAGGCGTATCCGCAGATTTCTTAAGGTCTCTTTTCTCCTTCTTTAATCTGTACGAGGGAGTGGACAACTGTAAACGTTGTTCCTCAGACAAAATGTTACAAGAGTTACAATCCTTCTTGGCAACGCACGGATCTGACCCCTTACCCTTTTCTCTGCAACGTGCGCAGAAACAATGGCTGTCGAAGCTAGCCATGATGTGGCCACAACTTCCATGCTTCTGTGAAGGGGAAGACATGACGATCCGTAACCAAAAACCAAGTCAAAATGATCTATACACACTCTTGAACACAATGATAAAATTTAAAAGCACACTCTGAAGAATAACTTTAATAAATCTCAAAATATATTTCAACTCAGAAATTTCGTGTACACAACACATGCGCCAAACGAAAAAGATGCTATGACGTCACTCTGTCTAGACAGGAAGGAAGTACTACACGCCATCTGGCGAGTGCACAGCACTGGGCCGGCCTAGCCGGTGGAGACACAGGACGTCTTTTTCTGACGTTTGGCGGGCCGGTCCGCGCCGACCGGATAAGCTATTGTCCATTGGATAGGATGTATTAACGCAATAAAATGCTCCTTCCCAGACAAAAGAAACACTATACACCCGAGATGACAAAATGAAATTTTCCTGGACATCTGACCAAAAGTTCAGCAGGAGAAAACCTCATTAAGAGTGAAAAATGCACTTTTATTCTACCAAAATTATCTAAGAGATAAGATAGAGAAAAGTAAGACTTGTAACACTCCTGTTGAGTAACAAGTTGAAGAACTGATCCCAGCACTGCCCAACAAAAAATTCCTGATCACTGAAGACTGTAATTGCAAAAACTCTGCACACAGCCCAAGGCATAAAAGAAACTCTGTGAGCTCCTGTTAATCCTTAGCTCCTTGAAGACGTCCTGCCAGAGGTCCTGCTAGACCACTTCAAAAAATTATCTAGGCCTTAACATGCTCTCTGCAGCAGAAACCAGAGAACCTGTACTCCTGAATAATAAATTGACAATGGTTACTAGATCATATGTACCGGTGCCGGTCTCAGACCAGCTGAAAAACCGGTAAAAAATCACAGAAAACAAATGCCAATTACTGAGATGAATCACAGCTCCGGGAAACTGACAAACCGATTTCTGACCTTTTGGGAGGTATGGAAACTCGATTGTCTTCGGATGACGTCATGCAGGTATTTTCCTCCGTGAAAAGTTCCGACTGAACCTCACTGGAGGAAATGAACGGTGATAAAGATCAACTCTGCATCCGGAACTTGCCCACGATGTAGCATCCAAGAAAAACAATGATGTCTGCCACCACGGGGAATTCCAACCGGTGACCTATTCGGCAGAGCATGATGTGGTGAGATCTTTGCTACCAAACGCCTGGCTATACGAACCCGACGTGTGATAAGCTTTGTGACAATCGAATTGTCTCCATTGTTTCCTTTGTCGCCTAGCAACATGTAAACTGTCCCTGCCGCAGCTAGTATGACTGCCGACAGTTTCAGTGTTAAAAATGAAGTAAATCTTCAAAAAAGAGGAATTGCATAAAAAAAAAGAACTCCCATATGATGAATACGAGAGTTATGAAGAAAAACAAGCATTCTGAGCAGCAGAAGATCTTCATCCAACGACAAACATCCCTGTCACCATTTTACAAAAAGTGGTACACAATCCCTGAAGAAATGTCTACAAAAGCACTTTTCCTCTGTGCTTTTCCTCTTAATTTTGTCCTGAGAAGACATTGTCAACACAGACGTCTTATAACAGAACTCAAATCCACAAAAAGTCCAAATATTTAATAAAAATCCAAAAGAAAATAAACACGTCCACACTCTGGGATGGCCAACAAAAATAATGAAGGTTGTTTACTAGCGTGGTCACATGACCACTAGGGGGACATGCTAGTTCACTCTCACTCACTGGCCTCTTAAGGTTTCTTAAAACGTTTCTCAACGTTGGCCAGTGAGTTGGATGGCACCAACATATAGCAATGGTCAGGAAATGGTAAGTGTATTTTCGCAATAAAATAGAGTTATTTCGTTGAAATTTTCGACCCATAGGGTATCTCAGAAATGTACTCTTGGCAATTTTCAAAAAATTTTCCTCTCCCCAAAAATGGCGGCCATTTTGAATTTTCAAATTTTTGCCAAAAATAGAAAAACAGAAATTGGCTTCTATCTTCTTAACCGTGCAAGATAGAGTGATTTCGTCAAAATTTTCGACCCAACCAATGCAAAAAGGCATGAAGCTGAAATAATTTACATGTACACTAATAAATAGTTAAGCATCATCGATATATTTTACAAATGAAACAGGGTCTTGTAAGACTACTGTACAATTTTGGCAAAAGGTTCATGGGGTGGACATTACACATGATAATGTGTGTTCTTCTATGCTATCCTGTTTCTATTCATATGTCGCAGCTACTATCAGCAGGGCGTCCTATTTCTAGTTTATTTTGCACAAAAAGATATGTATTTACCTGATGAACTGTTCTTAAATTTATATGTGTGAACTACTGAGGTTCAGTTTAAATTGATATAAGTCACTCTCCACTGGCAAGACAGGTTTCTTTTATTGTTGGATGTTTCAGTGCCATTGATGATTGTATAATTACACTGTCACATAAATGGAGTCGCAACATTTTTTTTGCAAATTTTATGTTGCATAAAATGATACTATTTGGTAACTGCTGAAAATGTCAAGCTCAGGAAGAAATGACTTTATTTGAAAACATCAAGTGACATTAGAAACAAGGATATAAACAAATATTACAGGAAAGAGCCAGTATCAAAGAAACCAATCATGGAATAAACTTTGAAAAATAAAAAGAGCGTTGTTTTTTCTTTACTTTAGGATTATAGTTTTATTAACTGTTAAGAATTCTAGTCCAACCACTAAAAACCACCATATGCATAATTTGCAAGATATGTGTGGATAAATACATAGCACTGATATTTACATTGTGTTTCAGATTGGAAGACTTCCAGGTTTAACCTCATCAAATCTGATGCTGGACACACTGACAGGGAAGTTAGACACAATAGAATTTGAAGACGTCCTCAATCGTAAATATCAATTTTTGTCTTTTAGTCCAGAAACAAAGGAAAATGGTTGAATAAAACAGTGTGTGCAAATAATTGAAAAAAAAAATAATAATGTTGCCCCAGAATACAAATTAGTATAACTCGTAAAGGTCTAAAGCAAAAGTAGAGTGCCCAAACTGAGAGTTATTGTAAACATATTGAACTGTTTCCTTTTATGGATACAACTCAAAAATTTGCCCAAAATAAATTTTTTTACCCCACAGCCATTAAGAGCTGTGCGGGTATTGTTTTCACCCATGGCATCCAGATGACCAGACAGGCAGCGAGAAAAAGTTTGTCTAGGCTGTATCTCAGAAGCTGTAAGATGTAGGAAGTTGATACTTGGTAAGCACATTGGTTGGAGCTTTTAGGTGTGCAACATCAAGCTGTGACCGTTATTTAATCTTTGACCTTGCTGTAGTGACCTTGACCTTTGTTCCTTTTTACAGCTCCTCAGTTCATAAATCTAAAGTTTATTTCAACAAGTGCTTCTCATATGATGCTCCAAAACCCTGGAATGATTTGCCACTGGAAATTTGAACTACTCCTACACTTTCATGTTTCAAAAGGCAACTTAAAACCTGTCTGTTTCAGAAGTCTTTTCCTCTGTAGTTTCTCTACCTACCGAACACTGATGGTCCCCTTGGTGATCACTTGATTGTTTTAAGACTTGTTGATTTGTGAATTTCGATTAAGATGGTGTGCCTTAGAAACTGCTACATCGGAGATTGAGCACATCATTATCTGACATGGATACCTGATACCTGTAAACTCTTGTCCAGGCTGTATCTTAAAATCTTAAGGTGTAAGAGGTTGATATTGGGAAAGGACATTGGTTAGGGGGTATAGGTATGAAGTGTCATTGTATGACCTTGATTTAACCTTTAACTATATTTGAGATATCCTTCTCTTATGACACAGAGATATAAAGATTGCTGCAACTGATTATTATATGCACTTTAACATAATTGTGCTTTTTCCATTGACAGCTATTGTCCAATTAATAAGTTTTACAGGTTCATAATTTTTGTTGACTGATTAATGCCGTCATCTTACTGTTGAGTTTTCTTGTTTAAAAAACTTTATCTTTTACATATATTTTCTTTCTCTAAGATAATATTTTCTCAACATCATTGGACCTTTATATAACTGACACTGCTCTGATAGTATGCCGATCTTTGTACTGTTTTACTACTTCTATATCTCATATTGTTGAAAACTATTTCCTCAGGCTGTGGGTTTTTGAAATTGTGGAGCAGTTAACATTTGACCTTCTTTAAACTGTATATGTCTTTTAGACCAGGAACAAAACTTGATAACTGTTATCTCCTGTTTTTTCCAGAAAACAGGTTAAAAATATAATTTTTAGTAATATAATTTCATTTAAAAGATGATTAATATGTAATGTAATTTCAGCTCCAGCAGATGCAGAAGTAAAGGCAGATATGCATGTCCTGCTGGAACAGAAACTACATATGCTCTAGAACCTTTCTGTTGGACTAGGGGATGTGGACAGACTTTAGAGAATTAACAAAAAACATGGACAATGAGAACATACTGAAGAAACTAGATATTATAATTAAAATATTATGGTGTGAATAGTTGTAAAATTTCATTGCACTGCATGAAACAGAATATATCCAAGAAATGTGTAATTGCATAAGTTACAAACTTGTTCTTTATAAATTTAAATGCATGAGAAAAGTCAACATAACAGTGATCATGCTATATAAAGTTAAAATGATGCTTATCTGCATAAGACCAGATATTGCACCCAGTGCCCATGTTTTATTGCGTATCAACAACAAAATGATGTAAACGTTACAAGAATGTGAAATTGTGACTTTCTATTTCAAAATAACATCTTATTTTCATGTCATCAAAATTAAGTTTGTGCATATCATTACAAGTCAGATATTCATCTGAATAAACTTTCCCCAATCTATTAATTTTACTTTTCCTTACATCTTTTGGGAAATAAGATATACAATGTATTGTGTGATGCTTTTGAAAAAAATGTATCAAACTTTTCAAAGTAGTTTTTAATAAACACAACCAACTTACAGATATCATGTTTTTATTTTGATACAATATACATAAATAAAATGGACGGATAAACAATAGCTTATAAAGCTGCAACTTGAAGCTCTGGCAAATGCCAAATTTTGTTTTGCACTTCATTTATGTAGGACTACAAATGAAGCAAACATGAAAAATATAGTAAGAGAGAAACATGAATGTAAATTTTGAACAAATAACTATTTTTATTACTGTGTAACAAATATTACTCCAGACCACTGCCGTTAAGATTAAACTGTAATACTGTGGTAACATCTTGCCAGTGATCTCTCTGTGGGACAAGCATTTAAATAAAGAAATTCTTGTTGTAATTGATTTGTCGCAAGTTCAATATCTAGGGAAAAGAAAAATACTTCTATGTAAACAAGAATTCCATGATTCCATGTGAAAGGACCTTTGTCCATAGAGACAGTATTCAAATAAGTTCCATATAAACATGTTTGACAGTATATTGTTCAACGACAGAACTTGTGAAGAATGTTAAATTTAGTGACTTCTATTTACACATCACAGAAATAGTTTGTTCCAATGTTCAGTGGTACACATTAATTAGCACAGTATGCTGTCTAGGCACTGAGGAAGAATTCTACCAGATTGTTGAGATCGTAGTTGTCGAGCACTTCAAGCAACATGGGAACTCTGCTCTTTACATTCTGACCCTTGAACTTGAATTTGTCAATAAAAAGGTCTGTGATCATACCTACAAAAATACAAAATTTTGCAAACACGTTTGTGACAGCAAAACTAGTCTCAAATAACCAAAACAATATACAAAACTTAACTGTGATTAACAAAACTCAATAAACAGGTCTGGCATCTTGCTTGAAATATGAACAAGTGAAAAAAAAAATGCGTTTTCGCAAAATGGCTTGGCGGGAAGAATTGATTTATGCCTGTTATTTGTTTTGATTGGACACATAAAAATACACATTTCAAGCTTTTATTCCTTACAATTTGTTTTTCACTTTTACACAAATTTTTTTAAACTTTTATGCAAAGTTAATTTATGATGTCCAGAACCATGTCAAATTTATAACCTGTTTTGTGTGAGTCAAAGGGTGTGCCCCATATCCCAGATAAAATACTAACTTCCCATGTAAAATATTGACTTGGATATTGATAACATGTCATTTAGTGTCTGTAGTTGTGTGCCCCCCTGTAGCTAATTTTGTAACCACTACAATGCATATGTATACATGTATATCCTGCTTTAGTCTGCATGAGCATGTCAAAGTGAAGGTGCCATGTGTGGTGTCTATTTTACTTATATAAACCGATATGGAGAGAATTTTCAATATCTCTATAAATACTAATTCATAAAACAAAGATACAAACCATATAATCGCTCCAGATGACACGGTTGTTTTTTGAACTCTTCTTGTAGTTTGTCCGCATCTTCGATTATCTGCCTGTATTCTGGGGTCATGAACGTGATGTCGTTCTCATGAGCTTGCAGTTCCTGTAATATATTAAGAAGTGAGAAAGCACACAAGTTAACCTTGCACAGCATCTTGTTCTTATCAAAAATAAAGTCTGTTAAAAATATTCAATCTATAAATATTCCTGCATTGAACCACTATTTAGTCAGATCTCATAAAGTTATATATATTACTGTCCACAAAAGATTAAGTTCTTCAAAAGGTCTTCATTGAAGTACGGTTCATCAAACATAATATGGAGTGAAACTTTTAATGCAATTTACATTTGGTTTACAATTATGTATTGCCCAATGATGATATGAAAACTACAAAATAATTCTAAACCATAAACTAGATCTATGCATCTGAGAACTGATGCAAATTTGTATCCACCGGAAAGACAACTCACCAAAGCCAGTGAACCATTGTTTGACCTTGAAAGAGGGGCCAAAGATCAAATCTAACAACATCAGAAGATTCCAAACCCATGATTTCCTATGAGGTGGTTTCACATTGCAAACCTCTAGGATCAATAATAAGCGATTTATAAGCACTTTTAGGTTTGGCTCTCCTCGTTTGATGTTGAAGGAGGGGCTCAAGGTCAAATCTGACATCAAAAGATTCCCAGCCCATGATTTCCTATAAGTTGATTTCATATTGCAAACCTCTAGGACCAATAATAAGCGAGTTATAAGCACTTTTAAATTTGGCAATTCTCATTTGACCTTGAAGGAGTGGCCCAAGGTCAAATATGACCACCTCAAAAGATTCCCAGCCCATGATTTACTATGAGTTGATTTCACATTGCAAACCTCTAGGGCCAATAATAAGCGAGTTATAAGCACTTTTAAGTTTGGTTATCCACATTTGACCTTGAAGGAGGGGCCCAAGGTTAAATCCGACCACACCAGAAGATTCCCAGCCCATGATTTCTTATAAGTTGGTTTGACATTGCAAACCTCTAGGACCAATAATAAGCGAGTTATAAGCACTTTTAAGTTTGGCTATCCTCGTTTTACCTTGAAGGAGGGGTCCAAGGTCGAATCCGACCACACCAGAATATTCCCAGCCCATGATTTCCAATGTGTTGGTTTGCCATCCCAAATCCCTAGGACCAATGATAAGCGAGTTATAAGCACTTTTAAGTTTGGCTATCCTCGTTTTACCTTGAAGGAGGGGTCCAAGGTCGAATCCGACCACACCAGAATATTCCCAGCCCATGATTTCCAATGTGTCGGTTTGCCATCCCAAATCTCTAGGACCAATGATAAGCGAGTTATAAGCTCTTTTAAGTTTGGCTATCCTCATTTGACCTTGAAAGAGGGATCCAAGGTCAAATCTGACCACATCAGAAAATTCGCAGCACATGAATTCCTATAGGTTGGTTTCACATTGCAAACGTCTAGGACCAATAATAAGGGCGATATAGGCACTTTTAAAATCTGCTATGTGGGTTACTTCGGCACTCCATGGATGACCTTGAATTAAGAGCTTCAAGGTCAAATGTCTGCAAGGTTGTAAAGGACATACATATCTGTCAAAATTATCACCTATGAAGAGATTCAACCTTCTCCCTATGAGAAACAGCCAGTAGAAAAATGTAGATAATTTTCAAAAGAAATGCCTGCGGCGGCCATCTTGTTTTTCAGAATGAGGCTAATTTCAGTCCCAGAGAAGCTTACCCCCCCAATGAAGATATCCTGCAAATTTGGTGAACCTCAGTTTTCCTCTGAGAGCGTTAACGCCGAAAATCTCTCTACGCGCGGCGGCGTAGCAAACGCTAAAGTATCCACCGGATGCCTCCGGTGGATACAATTACAAAAATATGGTAAATCCTACCTTCAGAGCATCGATAAGTTGTACTTTCTTGGCCAGCAAAAGCTGATACTCCAACTTCGGATGGATGAGAGTCAATGTGTGTGGAATGGAATCATCATTGATTTCTGTGAACATTTAACAATTACAAACACTTGTAACTAATAAAGTGCTTCCTGTTATAAGTTGACCTGGTCAATAAAATTCCACACATTTATAAATGTGGCCTCTCCTGCAATATAATGTAAGTTCTAACCTTAAAGTCATCTAATTATTAAGAATTTGCCCCAAGAAACCCAAGAACTCTGGAGCCCTCTACCACAACTACAAGGGGTTCTTTTCCATTGTCATGTTGGCCTTGGTAGATGGGCAGTACAAATTCAGATGGGTGGATGTGGGTACAGAAGGGTCTTGCTCAGATGCCCAGATATTTAATGCCTCTCAGCTGAAGAGGAGGATTGAAGATGGCAGGATAGGCTTCCCTGACCCAGCTCCTATAACACAGGGTGGTACAGATGTCCCCTACTTCATTTTGGCAGATGATGCCTTTGCCCTGAAGACCTGGCTCATGAAACCCTATGGCAGAAGGCTGTTAACAAGGGAGGAAAGGATTGCCAACTACAGAATATCAAGGGGCAGGAGAGTTGTGGAGAACGCTTTTGGCATCCTTGTGTCAAGATTTAGAGTCATGAGGACCACCATTGAACTACCCCCAGAAACAGTTGGAGAAGTGGTCATGACCTGTGTGGTTCTGCACAATATACTCAGAAGCCAGTATCAAGGTCAACCTGCTGGTCAGCAGCCTGGGGGGGATGATGATGATGATGATGATGTGCCTGGTGATTGTGGATTGATTGGTGGTGCTGCTGGTGGTGGCCAAGACAGAAACCCTGCTAGAGAGGCCAAAAGACAGAGGGATTACCTGAAGGACTACTTCAATAATGAGGGAGCGGTGGCCTGGCAAGATGGCAGAATATAAGTCCTGTTGCAGTAAACAGTCCTTTTCAGGACTAACTATAACAGTCCTTTTCAGGACTACCAAATATTCCAAAAACAATTAATCAGCTATGTGGACAAACAGACAAACCCCATGCCAAACATAACTTGTTGAGACGGACAAACAGACAAACCCCATGCCAAGCATAACTTCTTGAGACGGACAAACAGACAAACCCCATGCCAAGCATAACTTCTTGAGACGGACAAACAGACAAACCCCATGCCAAGCATAACTTCTTGAGACGGACAAACAGACAAACCCCATGCCAAGCATAACTTCTTGAGACGGACAAACAGACAAACCCCATGCCAAGCATAACTTCTTGAGACGGACAAACAGACAAACCCCATGCCAAGCATAACTTCTTGAGACGGACAAACAGACAAACACAACTTACTCACCCAACAAACAGACAAACCCACTCTTAAACAAAAGCCAAACACAAAGTCACACATAATATCCTAAATTAAATTATTATTTCATATATTTTCAAATCCACATCCTAATTTAAACATTTTCCTTTTTTCATGGCTGGGAAACTTATTTGTAGCAGAAATTTTTTTATGGAAATATTCAATTTTAAATATTCATTTCTAATCACAAAAATTTGGAAAATATAACCATGGAACTAGTTTTGCTTTCAATAATGGGGGATTGTGTTTGCTAAATACTTTGTCAGTTCGTTGGCATGGGTTCTATTTACTTTTGGGTTTGTGTGTTTGTTGGTTACTGGGGTTGGGTTTTTTGGGGTAGTTGGGTATTAGGTTTGGTACTGGGTTTGTTATTTGGGGGTTATGTTTGGTATTGGGTTTGTCTGTTTGTGGGTTGGTAAGTATGTAATTATGCCTTTTAACTCTAGGGAAGGTGCAAGTGTTGGACTTTTCAATTACAGATTTTAAACTATCCCATGGATTTTAATCTAAAAATGGGCTGATTAATGGCCATATTGGGAGTTACTTTTAATATTTTTTTTATGTGGCCTTTTTGGTTATGTGTAGTACCATGGGTTATTTGTTTCATGTTTGGGGTGGTGTAAGTGTTGGACTTTAATTTTTTTTTTCTTGTGATAAGTATTTGTACTGAACTTTTTTGTTTTGGGAGGGGAATTGGAAGAACACGTAGCTGAATAATTGTTTTTGGATGATTTGGTGGCCCTGAAAAGGGCCTGGCAGGTCAAAGACCCGCCCTGACTGGATGGCTACTGAGGAGGCTGCTGCTGCTGTTGAGGCGGTGCTGAAGTGGTGATAGTAAAGAGCTGCTGCTGCGGTTGTTGCTGCTGCTGCTGAGGCTGCTCGACGATCTGTGTTGATGTCAGATCTGGTAGCTGGCTTAAGATTCCACTCAGATTGTGTCTGCTCCCTTCGTCCTGTACAGTTAGGACAGATGTCGGGTTGCTGAAGCCAATGGGGCTTGGTGTATAGTACACAAAACTGCTGCTAGCTGCTGCTTGAGTAGAACTTGACGCCTGTGGAGTGGTTGTTGGCAGTAGGCCGACCCTCTGGGACTCCGTGGTTACAGTGGCTGATCTTCTGGGCAATGGCTGACGTCTGCGGTTACTCTTAATATTTTCGATATCTCTGAATATCTTGCCCTTTAATTCTTCGAATTCTTCTTGAGTCATCTTTTCGGCCTCTGATGCCACGTAGTCAAAGAAAGGCTGCCTGTCTGACTTCTGATGCATAAAACCTGAGATAAGTGTCCTCATCTGCTCAAAGTGTTCGAGAATCTTGGAGTCTGTAGTTGAAACGGGTGTTGATGTAATGATGGACTGACTCCTCTCCCTCAGGACACTTGACTCGAGGTGTTCTGTGTCAGTAGTTGACCCACGTGATTCGTCCTGCTTGCTGGTATTTGGACTGGCCTCAAAACCTGAACTTCTATTGGCCCCCTTTCTTCTGATGTGGGTTTTAAGAAAACCCATCTGTTGGTAGACCCAGGACTGTCTCTTGGTCATCTCCCTCGGGGCTTGGCCAGATTGGAGCTTAGACAGCTTTCCATAACGGGTTCGCTGGGACTCAAACCACCTTCTCACATCAAAGGGCTGGAGCTTAAGTTCTGCAGATATTTCTGCCCAGAGAGCCTCTCTTCTGTTCCTGTCGTGGAAACGTGAATGTTCCTTGTCATACAGTTCAGGGTGCAGCTTGACGAATTCTACAATGGAAACTTCATCACTGTCTGTAAAAGTGGCACACACCCTGGCTCTCTTGGCTGAAGAATGGCACTCCGGATCTTCCTCACACCTCTCTTCTTCTTCTGCCACAGCTTCCCCAATAGCTGGATCTTCCTGAATCTCCTCCTCCTCTCTCCTCTCACTTCCTTCTTCTGTAATAACCTCACTCCTCTCCTCTACTTGACTTTCCTTCTCCCTCTCATCCATCTTTTTCCTTCCTCTCTTCCCTCCTTTCTCTTTTCTCATGATCCAGTCGACAAAATAATAAAAAAATAGTAAAATGTGTCTCCTAACTGTGAAATTTGCCTTAAGCTCAAGTATATAAAATGTAAAATAAAAACTGAAAACCCCTACAAATCAGTGACACACGTCTCTCAGTAGCCAAACAGTCAGTAACAACGACAATGTGTGCGCGGTCGCTTATATAGTCCCAGACCTGCTCATTGCCTCGTTTTAATTTCCAACGCGCGGAAAACAGTCGGTTCTTAATCGGTTGTTAGTCCCAGGCCGCCTGGGGCGTCCTCAGGCCGCCGCAGACTGAAAATGCGTGGTCCCAGGCGTCCTGGGGAGGCCGGTTTGGATCGGTTAGGGTCGGTTACCCTTAGTCGGTTCTTAGTCCCAGACCTTGATTTTTGGGTCGCAGGACACCGCAGACGGTCTGAGGCTTCCGGGGACTAATGCAACCGACTCACTTTCAGACGCATGAAATTCATACGCATCATATTTGAGTCTGGGATTAAGAACCGGCCTCCTGGGACTAAGCTACGGAGGTCTGGGACTAAGGGTCGCAGGACGCCTGGGACAACAACCGACTCTGTAAATTTGGGTCTGAGGAGGCCTGAGGACGCCTGGGACTGGACATTTTGTTGACGGCGGGAAATAGGAATCGGTTGTAGTCGTGTGAAATATCAAACATGTTTGATTTTTCACACGGCCCCAACCGACCACAACCGACCCTTACAGAAGGTCTGGGACTAAGCAAATATTTCAAACCGACCCCCAAAAACCCTTAATCGGGAGCCTTAGTCGTGTGGTGGAACACCCACATAAGGTCTCTATACATCCTCGTGTTAATTATAAAAGAAAGCCATTCCTCATTTTCTGACTTGATGACGAATATGATACAGTGATCTCCATGTGTCCACCAGATCTATTTATGAAGAAACATGAAGAAACTGCTAACATAAAATTTTAATGTCATATTAACTTTCGTTTTATTTTGATGACATTTAAATGTACCGTAATTGATGTCCAGTCTGATCTTTTTCTTGGTTGCTTCTTTGCTGAGGACATCTTTGAGTATTGAGATGGTGGAAATGTTGTCTGACCTGAGCAGGGCCTCGCCTTTTCTGTAAACAATCCATGTAAATAATGTAAAGTCAGGAATGTGTGACCATCATGAAAGATGTAAAATTTTCTATGGAGAAAACCTTATTTGTCTGAGAATTATAGTGAATTGTTACCAGTTTTGTGAATTTTTCTACTAGCCTTTTGTGAAATCTGATGCAGTATTTTTCCAGAATTTTTAACGCTCGACGATAGGAGAGGGTTATTGTAATCAGTTTGTTTCTGTCAGTCTGTCTGTCTGTGCACCGTTTTGCCCTTATAACTCAAAAACTATACCATCAATCGAGCTCAAATTTGGTGGGTAGATATTTCATAGGGTACAGACGGAATCTTCCAAATTTGGTGTAATTTGTTTGAAAATTAAAGTCGGGAGACAGGTTTTTAAATTTTTAATTGGGTATATACAGTGAAACCTACTTGTCTTCAAAAATCAATATCATGATAGGATTTCCTCCTCATAAATTCTTGCCACATCAGATATCTTCTGTGGCTGTGAGTGTAATGTGTAGAACTTGTAATCTCATGGTTGGGGTTCAATACCAGTCAATTCTAAATTTTTTTTTTTTTTAATTTTTTTTCTTAGGGTTTTTTTAGCAATTTTTTTAAAGGTCTTTTAAAAAGAAAAGAAAAAAACACAGCATCTAAAATTTTACTGTTCAAAAAAAAACTTTAACCAAGATAAAGTGTTCAACTTGATGGACAATAATAGATCAATTGGGCATATACAGAGAAATCTGATTTTCTTTATTGCATAAGTAAAAAAATCAATATTTTGCTGTCTGATGATGTCATTACTTAATGATGTCACAATGCAATTGTCATTGTGAGGTCACAAAACCTAGCTTGTGATACGTGTGATATACTTCTTCTCATTAAATTTATGTCTTGAAATTGACATAAATACAACTGAGAGGGAAGTGGTGTATTTGTCATGTTTATTTATTTCTGTTTTTTTTTTGTTTTTTTCTTTTTGTTTGTTTGTTTCAATTTCTTGACAGTCCATCACAAAAATTTACCCTGAGTAATTTTGACCAAGAAGTGGCTTTTAACCAATATTTTTACCTCTACCAGGAATTTATGTTTGTTGTGTGCTTTTTAGTGTATTTGTCTGCCTGTTTTTGGTGTTTAGATTACTCCAGAACTAATGAACAGATCTTTATAAAAAAATTTGTGAGTAGGACCTGGTGAAAGGAAGAAATTACTAATTTTTGGGAGACGTGGATCATATTTTGGATACAAAAAAATCATGAATTTTCATAGGTCCCATTTCAATGCATTTTAATGATTTTAGCTTTCTACTTCATATTTCTTCAAAAGTAATTAATAAATTTTGATGTCAAATTTGAAGTAGGAAGGGACTAGCCATGGGAAGGAGTGATTATAGTTTAGGAAAGATCCAATTAATATATTGGATACCAAGAAACCTCCAGAATTTCTGGAAATGCCACCATGATGGATGTGTGTTATACTTTATAACACTTGTGAGACTGGTCACATCGAGTCGAGCGTTTTGCTCTCTCTGAGTGCATCTTGTACTTCTTTGCTTCTGAATTCTACAGGATGTACACAGTGGTAATTATAATATACTGTGGTGAATTTTATGTTACTTTGTCAAGATTGTTACAAACCAGAAACCATGACACTTGTGGGATTGATACACATTTTAGGGTTATTTATCTATGACGATAAGGATTTTTTTAATTATCCTAGATTGTGGGTAATAATTAGTAGTTTATTGATTTTATGAATTTGCATGCCATCTTTAACTTTTCCAGTCACCCACTGTAATTTGGGCTTTATCCAATTTGCAGTTTCTGTAATATAAAGGTCACTAGATCACCTGAAGGTGCACTCCAGCATGGTGTCGAGGAAAGTGGAGACAAAGTGAAATGATACCACGTCACCTGCAGGACACCTCTCAGGTAACTCAGGTAGACAGAAGCAGATCCATGAGTGCATCTCAGCCTGACTGAAGTTCCCACTTAACTTCAGTGAATTGTATGGTCTGAGAAAATTGACGATAGAAATAGTTTCAGTATTGGCATGATTCTTCCAAGCATTGGCATATTTTCCAAGCATTACACAAACTTTAAAGTGAATATGCATAACATTACCCCAAATCATAAGTAACTTTCTAAATGTTTTAGAGGCCCACTTTACAGAAATCTAACTTTTGACAATAAAACATAAGAGCAGGCATATTTTTATGACAAAAACATGTTTAACCTGACTGGGTTTAACTGTGTGCAAGTCTCATGTTGTTGGTTTTCTCTCAGTGAATGTACATACCTGGATTCATCAAAATTGTGAGTTCTTTGATGCAGTGACAATGGCCTGATCTGATACTGGCGAACCTGGCAGGTTTTTGGCTGTAGTCGTGGAGTCACGTATGCCTGGAGAGTCCCATACTGCCCTTCAATGGACCGGATCTTCAATTCAAGACGTGTTGTATTTGCCTGGCAGCGGTAGGTTGCCAAAAGGAAATTCCCTTCCTAAAATTCCGATTTTGACATTATGCTATATATGTATACATTTACCATCTAAAATTTAAAAGTAAAAGTTGGGGTTTTGCATCCCATTCAGGAGCCAGGGTCATATTGGGACAGGTCCTCCACATTCTCATTTGTGAGAGTCGAACCCAAACAGAGGTAACTGCCTGTGATTAGATGACAAACTTGCTAACCACTAGGCCACTGAGGACTTCTAAAATTTAAAAGATATGCCAGTGTACTTAGTGTGTTCAACACAAATCTAGAACAGTCCAATTCTCTGGCTGAGGGAATATTTGAAATAGTAAACAACACATGGTTAAGAGTTTTAACACAGAGATACAATATTCTGCATGCAAATTTATGTTTAAGAAACTCGACTAAGACAACTTTGGTCTTTGCATGGACCGTGTCAGTACTTTTTACAAATTATATGTTCATCACATAACTGTACTTCTATGTATTAAATACAATAATGTGTAAACAATTACAATAGGTATAATGGCACAAATGGGCTAAAATCGAGAATTTACTGTCAGTTGGCATATTGACAATAGTCTTACCATTATCAGATCCAAATAAGTATATTTCTTACATTTTAAGAGTCACTGTTACCTTTTAGGTTAATTAGTTATCTAGTCAGATTTAGTGTTTTTACAAGCCTTCCCTTATGGAAAAAGACTGAAGTACAATATATTTATACAATGGTAGTGGATTCTGGACTCACTCCGACTATTTTTAAAACATGGAACGTCAAATTTAGCAGTTACATTTGATCAAAAAATCTGTAAAACTAATATACTTTTGGAATGTTTTTGTTGTCAGTATTGTTTCAATTTAAACATGATAAAAATACTATTTAAATATCCAATACCATTTAGATGTACAATTAAAAGCTCTTCAACCAAATTTCTAGGTCTCCTAAAAACAAAAATTTGTGAAAAAAGTATCACCGAAAAACAACTATGTCTTACAGCTCAAAATAAAAAAAAATAACAGATTTTATATTGAAGGTTGACAAAATCAAGAAAATTATGAATAACTAAGCTGGGAAAATTAATTAACTGACTTCAACTTTGAAGAATGTTTTGAAAATATAATTGACCAACCTCGGGATCACATGCACTGTAACTGACCACAGCTGAATTCTTCTCTACATCAAGCAGATCTACTGGAACATCACTCTGTTGTTGACACACAAATAATATTCAAATAATGTTATTGCAAGTTAAACTTCAATACAGCAGCCTCTCCATATTTTATCTGGAACCTGTGTAAGTCAAATTTAAGTATTACCTCACCTAGTTTTATCATAAAACATTGTATTTTTACAGGGATACAAAGAAAGTTTGTCATAACTGGAACAATATCCTGTTATACAGGAGGTTCTAGTGATATGGAGTCTGCTGTATTTTCACCGTCTAATACACACATACACATTATTTAATTTGAATATTTTATATAGTATCAAGCTGATGTAAACATCCTCTAATTCGATAAGTGTCCAAGAAGGAAAAGTGCAGTAGTAAGAGTGGTATCACCGCCAAAAACAACCTCCACCTGGGAAGACAGTTATTTTCATTGTGGTGGCATTGTGATAATAAAAAATGTGTCGTAAGTTCATTTCTGAGAGAAACCACTGTTGTTTGTGATGTAATTCCAGGTGGTTATCTATTCCACTCTGATGATACTGTAACTGCAAAATGTAGCTACTGATCTTTTGTTTATGTGGGTACAGACCCAACAATCAGACAATCTGTTGCCATCACTGAGTTTACTGGAATTTACCAATGCAGAAAGCTAAGAAGAATGACTTTCTGTATGGATATGGAGTATTAGGGACAACAATTACATATTAAAATCCATTTTAAAAGCTTTTATAGCTTTCATAAAATTATGTGACTCATCCTCAAAATGTAGTTCCATGCAGCAGTATAGAAATCTTACCTGGAGATGAAAATTGTATTTTAATTCTTTTATCATAGTTACTGGAAATCAAAACATTTTATCTACATTACAGCAATTTAATCACGCAACTTTTATCTATAATCGCTGGGCGATTCTTGTAAATTCTATAAAATCCATTCTGTAGGCCTACAAATTCCCAACACTACCAGGAAGAAATAAAACAAATCTTACCTGCAGTAAGACATTGTCTATTGAAGTCTGCACTTCCAGACTGAGTGTATAGCTGGCATCCTCTTTTGACAGGATAAATTTGTCATTAATATTGAAATGTGGTACTGCAGAGATGGCACTGCCACTTTGTGCAGTCACCTGATACTTTTCTCGCTCTCCTATCACTCGCTTCTGTAAATCCTCTATGTCCTTCCTAAAACAACCATTGCATATACACTATCACAGTCAAAAAGACTTCAAGCAGAATTATGATAAAAAGGTAAAGTTATTTTTCATACCTTGCGGTCTATATGGCCAGTATATTTGGCATGAAATGACTCGGAGTGTTACCACTCCCCTGAACAGGATGCCAGTCTGTCGCAGGTTTACCTCCCCAACTAGTGTCAGTATCCACTTATATTCCTGGGTGAAGAAGGACACCTGGTCAAGGACCGTACCCCAGACATTCCACTCTGCAGTCCAACACCCAAACCAAGACAACTACATATTGCGTCTCAACGCAGTGTATCCCCGGAAGGGACATGGTTGAAGCGTGACATACACAGTATTATGTCAAATCTGACCCCACCAAAAGATTCGGGGCACATGATTTCCTATAAGTTGTCTTCACATCCAAAACCTCTACGACCAATAACAAGGGAGATATAGGCTCCTTTAAGTTTGGTCACCTCAGATTTTCAAATTTGTTGTCATAGCAACCAACCAAATTGAACAAACTGGACCAAATGTTAGCCAGGTAAGATTTCATAGCAGGGAAGACATCTTGAAACCTTGGTAAGGATAGGTGCAACAGATTTCCAGCTATAAGTGATTTACTCAATGGTGAACCACGTTTGACCATGAAGGAGGGGCCCAAGGTCAAATCTTACTACACCAAAAGATTCCCAGCCCATGATTTACTATAGGTTGGTTTACCGTCCCAAACCTCTAGGACCAGTAATAAGCAAGTTATAAGCACTTTTAGGTTTGGCTATCCTCGTTTTACCTTGAAGGAGGGGCACAAGGTCAAATCTGACCACATCAAAAGATTCCCAGCCCATGATTTACTATAAGTTGGTTTCACATTGCAAACCTCTAGGATCAATAATAAGCGAGTTATAAGCACTTTTAAGATTGGGTGTCCTCGTTTGACCTTGAAGGAGGGTTCCAAGGTCAAATCTGAAATCAAAAGATTCCCAGCCCATGATTTCCTATAGGTTGGTTTCACATTACAAACCTCAAAGACCAATAATAAGTGACTTATAAGCACTTTTAAGTTTGGCTATCCTTGTGTGACCTTGAAGAAGGGGCCCAAGGTCAAATTTGACCACATCAGAAAATTCATAGCCCATGATTTCTTAAGAGTTGGTTTCACACTGCAAACCTCTATGACCAAAAATAAGCGAGTTATAAGCACTTTTTAGTTGAGCTGTCCGTGTGTCACCTTGGAGGAGGGGCCCAGGGTCAAATCTGACCACACATCAAAAGATACCCAGCCCATGATTTCCTATAAGTTGGTTTCACATTGCAAACCTCTAAGACCAATAATAAGCGAGTTATAACCACTTTTAAGTTTGGCTACCCTTGTGTGACCTTGAAGAAAGGGCCCAAGGTCAAATTTGACCACATCAGAAATTTCTAGTCCATGATTTCTTTAAAGTTAGTTTCAAACTGCAAACCTCTACAACCAATAATAAGCGAGTTATAAGCACTTTTGAGTTTGGCTCTAGGACCAATAAAGCGAATTATAAGCACTTTGAAGTTTGGCTGTCCTCGTTTGACCTTGAAGGAGGGGTACAAGGTCAAATTTGACAGCATCAGAAGATTCCCAGCCCATGATTTCCAATAGGTTGGTTTCACATGCCAAACCCCTTGGACCAATAATAAGGGAGATATAGGCACTTTTAAAGTCCGCTACATGGGCTACTTTGGTATTCTGTGGATGACCTCGAATGAGGTGCTTCAAGGTCAAATGTCTACAAGGTTGTAGAGGACATGTATATCTGTTATACATATCACCTATGAAGAGATTCAACGTTCTACTTATGAGAACCAGCCAGTAGAAAAAAGTAGATAATCTTCAAAGAAATGCCCATGATGGCCATCTTGTTTTTTTCAGAATGATGCTAATTTCAGTCCCAGAGAAGCTTACATCCCAATGAAGATATCCTGCAAATTTAGTTAAGATAGATAGTGTAGTTTTGCCACTGGGAGTGTTAACGTCGAAAATCTCTCTACGTGCGACAGCTTGGCAAACACTAAACCAAAGTATCCACCGGATGCATCCGGTGGATACAATTAAGTACAAGCGACAGAACAGAATGTAACACTTAAAGAAATTGAGAGTGTCACTGCAATATAAATATATTTCTTTTTTAAGTTATAAATGATCTATAGATGACAAGTTTTTCACATTTTACTCAAATATAAGGAATAACTACTGTCTACATAATAATTTTTTCTTGGAATTCTCTGAGAATGGATACTAAATGTCAGTACACACTGAACTAATAATACTTATGTGATTTCCTGTTTGGTAATATTTTTAAAATTTATTTAAGTAACTGGCATGACATTTATTTATGCATACATGTCAACTCAAACCATTTACCTGACTGTTTTAAGATGACATTTTTACTTTACCTCCACAAATATTTCTGTATTTTTGCCTTATTTTCAACTGCAATTCTTGTTTTCCATCTTTAATCCTTGTTTAAGTTACAAGGACATATACTGGATGTCATATGTTTCTACACTTATAATGCACTGGATATCAAAGGTTCTGCTTCTTACTTTAAGACAACAAGTTTCCTTGCACTGGGAGCAGTTTTTTCTTTGGCTTTGCCTGTCACTGTAAGAGGCGCCGAGCCAAAACCTTGACTGGAGAAAGCAGTAGTGAGAGCAAAACACCAGCCTAGTGTACACAAACAAACAAACTGCAAACAACAGGGAAAGAATAACACTTCAATAAGAAGAAAAAAAATTAAGTCAAGCAACATGAACAGAACAGTAACATGTCAGAAGAATAACACTGACATGGCACAATAAATTTGTTGAAAAAACACACAGGTAAACCTTTTAAAGCAGTACTCTGTTACCTTTAATTTCTTTAATTAGAAATAAATATCAGGTTTTGGAGGCCTTTTTTTTGAAATTATAATTCTGGCATATCTTCAGATTTCACTTTAAAAAGTTCACCTGTATATGAACAGAAAAACATGAGTTACATTTTAGAAAAAGGAAAAACAAAATCTGTCGATGTTTTGAACAAAACAAACAACAAAAAACATATGTGACAAAGTCTCCGTAACTTGTTGAATTTCACTTGTAGATTATAATATCTCCCAATACCAATAGATTTGATGTTATTGATATCGTTAGGTCAATATCATGTCAAATTGCGATGATACCTTAATGGTGAATATCAAAAAACATTCTGATTAGTAAATACCACAAAAAATCCTACGTTAATGTATGCACGAAGATCATACAGAAAAGCTATACACTTTAGCACTCCACTAATTTTTTAAACCAAACATAAAGTTTTGCAAATTTAATAAGTAAATTAAATTTTTATAAGTTAATACCCTATCCAATGGACAATTGCTTATCCGGTCGGCGCAGACCGGCCCGCCAAACGCCAGAAAAAGACGTCCTGTGTCTCCACCGGCCGGCCGGTCCCAGTACTGTGCACTCGCAAGGTGGCGCATCGTACTTCCTTCCTGTCTAGACAGAGTGACGTCATAGCATCTTTTTCGTTGTCTAAACCTATTAGACCCCTAGTAAGCTAATAGCGGGGTCGGTGGGAGGGTCTTGTGTGTCCATTGGATAGGGTATTAACTTATAAAAATTTAATTTACTTATTAAATTTGCAATTTTATTGCGTTAATATCCTATCCAATGGACAATTGCTGAATAACTACCGCTTGGTCGGCGGGTAAGTTACTAGGGACTTATGTGAACTCACAAGTAATAGCAAATTTTAGCCTATGGTCTTGGCTGACTTAGTCAGGAGACCTATAGGCCCAGGCCTGGGTTGACCTTAAGGTCAGGAAACCCTGTATGGCCATGGTCGGTTGCCAGCAGCCGGTTACCCGGGGTTATACCGACGTCGCCCCCCCCCCCCCCATTTTTGCAGACCTGCTCTGAGGTAGGGGAAAAGAGGGATGAGTTCAGTCCCAGAATGCAAATAAACCTCCCGAAGGAAGCACGTCACACTTAATTTTTTTATTTTTTATTTTATTATTATGTACATGAAGAACTGTTTACACTATGTACATATATATAAATCTCCTCAATCTAAGGGCCACTTGTGGATCTGCTGAGCAGCCACTACCTAGCCCAATTGGTAAAAGCTCTGAATCAGCCCAAGCCACACCCTTCAGATAGAACTGTGTGAAGGTATTATGTGACTTCAGTGACAGGCTGACAAGATTGGATCTAAGAAGACTCCCGACTGGAAGACCTTAGAAGCAGCAAAGGCCCTGACATCATGGGCTTTTTAGAGAGCTCATAATATAGGATCACAGTTGCTTGACCCAAGAGGAGATAGTGGCAGGTGAGATGTCTTTGTCGAAACCTTTCTTAAAGGAGACAAAAACCACCTCCTTATTCTGCCTGAGGTTTGAGGTCCTGTCCAAATAGTAGCGCAATGTTCTGACCGGACAGAGGGACCTGTCAGACTTGAGGGATCTATCCAGAGTTGGGGCCAGGGCTGTTATAACCCCTAGGGCCACACTGTCTGGACCCTCTTTGGCCAGCTGATTCTTGGATAGAAAGCTGGGTGATGGGTACAGGGACACCTTTGACCAGTTGGATTGGTGTCTAATATTTCTGTTTTGCCAAGCATATATCTCACTTCTACGCTAGTCCGACCCCAGGGCAAAGAGGAAAACTGTCTTGAAGGTCAAATGCTTCCAGCAGGCCTCTTTAATTGGTTCAAAATGAACCTTGTCAGCTGGTGCAAAAACCAGGGAGAGGTTCCAGGAGAGGATTCCCCTCCGGCCTTTGGGTCTGTCTCAGTGGAAACTATCCCGGAGACGAGTGAGATTTTCATCCTTACTGATATCGATGGGCGAATTTCCCAGTCTATCAGCAAGGGCTGACCTGTAACCATCAATGGTGCTGGGCTGCCACTTCCTGCCCTGAAACAGGTACATAAGGAAGTCGGCAACTGACTTTACAGGGGGTGCCCCGAAGTCCACCTGATGAGTGATACATCACTTGTAAAAATGGTACACTTTGCCTCATAGGCTGATCTGGTTGATCCTCTTTGAGGAGCCTCAATTCTTGCTGCCACTGCTTCAGAGAAGCCCTGCTCCTTGACTGAAGTGGCTCTAGGAGCCATGCATGGAGATTTAGGTTTGTCAGATTTCTGTGAGGGATCTGATTGAAGGGCTGTGGTAACAGGTTGGGCAAGAAGGGCAGGCTCAGTGAGATCTGACTGGACATGGTCACTAGATCCCAAAACCAAGGCATGTTGGGCCACCCCGGAGCAATCAGAATGATTCTGTTGCATGGGGAGTCCTGCAACTTCTCCACCACTTTGCCCAAGATGGCTGCTAGTGGGAAGGCATATGCATCCAGATCCTCCCATGGCAGACTTAGTGCATCCACTGCTGTGGCCAGGGAATCTGGTACCGGCGACACAAACAAGGGCAACTTGTTGTTGAACCTCGTGGCAAATAGGTCTATTTGAGGCCGGTGCCACCTGCTGCATATTATTTGGAAGACCTCCTGAAGGAGAGACCACTCTGTTTGGATGGTCTGGCCTAGCCTGGATAGCTTGTCTGCTACCACATTAGCCGGCTTGGAATGTGTCAGGCTTTGAGAATTACTTGATTCCTGGTGCACCAGGTCAAGATTCTCCATAGTAGAGTACAAAGTGGGCCCGACCTCATGCCTCCTTCCTTGTTTATGTATGACACCACTGTGGTGTTGTCCGTCGCTACAAGTACTATCTTGTGTATGCAGAGGTCTTGGAACTCTTTTAAGGCTAGAAGGACTGCCTTGAGTTCTAGGTAATTGATATGCAACTTGCTTTCCGGAAGGGACCAGGTGTCTCTTGCAGTGCGTTCGTTTAAGTGAGCGCCCCACCGTCTTTTGATGCGTCTGTAAAGATTTGCAGAACATGTTTTATTGAGGTAATGGTTAGCCTGTAAGGCCATTGTCCTCTTGCAGCCACCATTGTAAGTGTGGGTGCAAGGACCTTGGTATTGGAATCACCCTTTTTTAGTGAATCTGGTACCCTCCAGTTGTTTTTGAGATGCCACTGTATGGGTCTCATATGAAGTCGGTCAAAGTGAACCTGCTTTTCTGTGGCTGTTAGTCAACCTATCAGAGACATGAACTGCTGGACCGGACAAGCCGGTAGTGACAGTATTTCTAGTATTTTGTCCTGAAGGTTCTGCCAACGGTCCGGTGTCGGTCAGACCCGACCAGCCCTGAGGTCGAACTGGTAGCCTACAAAATCGAAGATCTGCTTTGGTTCCAGTTCCGACTTTTCAAAATTCACCAGCCAACCTAGTTCTTGGCATATTTTCACCAGATCTTGAGTATGCTGGAGACAAACCTGGTGGGATGCATCTCTCACCAACCAGTCGACTAGGTACTGGTGGATTCTTATACCCTTGTGCATGTCCATCAGTTTCACCTCCTTGTTATTACAGTGAACTCCAAGGGTGCTGTGGACAGACCGAAAAGCAGAGCTTTGAATTGGTATGTCTGACCCTGGACATGAAATCTCAGATATTTCCTGGACTGTTCCTGTATTGGTATATGGAAGTAGGCATCCTTGAAAAGAATAGAGGTAACCCACTCCCCTTGTTGGAGGGAGGTTCTGATGGTTTGCAGTTTTTTTGTGTTTTTTTTTTGTTCATAAGCTGATGTAATGTCTGCAGCCAGTGGAGGTTGACATGGCAGCTTATGATGTACAGGGTCCTTGTAAGCCTGGTCTGGTCTGGAAAGGGAGGGTGTAGTCCTCCTTCAAAATTGTACTACCTAGGGTCCAGCTCCCAAGGTTTCCTGAGTTCCCAAAGGTGATTTGATCTGGCCCCTTTAAGTAAATTTAATGCAACATTTGGGATATTGGTAGACTGAAAAACATTTACTGTCTCTCCGGACACTGGTCCGGCCTGGTGACAATGAAAACAGTTAACAGTCCATCTGTTATTGTTGTGGTCCCGTCCGGTGGGGCTGACACAACTCTTGACATTTTATAGACTCTTGGTCCCGGGCCAGTCACCTGTAAGGTGGAGCATGTACACATTGTTGTGGACCACCTGTTCTCTTGCTGTTCAAAAGACCCATTTGTTTTCTCCATAACCAGCAATTTTTGGCCACAGTAATTCTCTGTAGCCTGTGATACTGTAACCAGTAGAACTAGTAGGCTAGGCTGACTATTGAATTGTGTTACCGGTCTACTAACTAGGAGATCCCCCTATTGAAAAGGGGCAAGACAGTAATTGCACCTGATAGCAGGTCGGTAGCCTCTGTAACTAGGTGGTGTGAAGCACAATTGCTCAGTGAAAACTGTATAGCTGGTAACCGGTTGGTGAGCTCTGTAACCGGTTGAAGCCGTTGTGTAGGAAAACACTTCCTGTCAGGGACTACACATTATTAGGCCTGTTATCAGTCTTAGGCCAGTAAATAGGCTGCTGACGCAGAGTAGCCAGCCGGACCTCCAAGACCTGTGGGTTGGTTGATTCTTGGTGCTGGTTGGTAACAGGCAGAAAGGCTCTGTAATAGGCTAATCTGAAGAAAACTATTCAGTGCAGGCTGAGTGGCCGGTCGATAGACTCTGTAACCGGTCGGTTGAAGCCATATATTGAAGATGCTTGCTGTCTGCCTCCCCAGAATAAACACATAGTTGAATGGACCAGGTTGGAGGGCTCTGTAACCGGTTGGGTAAGCTGTGCAAAGCTGTGTAGCCGGTATCCGGTCGATACACTCTAACCAGTTGCTGATGCAATTTACCAGCTATATTCTGTTTAAAAAACTCGGGTTTACTGCAAGCTGAATCTGTAACCAGCTGATTGAAGCACTGTACATTAAGGGCTGTGAGGCCGACAGCCGGTTGGTAGACTCTGTAACCACTTGGTGGGGTACACTGTACAAGGCTGTGTAGCCGGTCGGTATGCTCTGTAACCAGTTGTTAAAACAATTTAACAACTATCTTTTGTGTTGAATCCAGCTTACTGTAGGGTTCCTTCATTAATTAAAGTATTTCTTTTAAAAACGCACGTCTTATTTGTAGATTTGTAGATTTGACAGTTGCTGGGAAAGCCCCTGTGAACTATTTTTAGAAGCAATTGTTGTTCGGCTTGTCACGTGACCAGTTTGCTGGTTGGAAAGACATGCGATTGGTTGATTGGAGATGACATCAGTGGTCGCATTCTTTGTGTGACACATAACCGGCAAGTAACAGCATTCTGACTGTCCACAAAAAACCCACTACCGACAACAAGGTCGGGTGTGCAAAGCAGGGACTGAAATCACAGTAGACGTGAGTTCTGAAGAACGCACCTCCGACTTTCCTGGTCAGTGATGCACGTGACCAGCTTTGTGATCTGGTCGGTGAATCACATGACCAGCTTCGTGGAGGACGTCAGAGGTCGCGTTCTTTTGAGCTGGCCGGTCGGCTGATGCTTTAAAAGCAGAGAAGCCTGGACCAGTGCGCTCTGAAGGTGAAAGTCCTGGTCGGTGCCGGTCTGAACTCTGGCTGTAGATGAGTTTCTTTCGTGATAAAACCAGTGACCTGGCCATCCACAACCCCCACTACCGATAACAAAGCCGGGTCTGTAAGGGAGGGACTGATATCACCACACTAAAGAAATCTGAAGCTGAATTCATCTCTTACTTGTAGAAAAAACACCAAATACTCGAGCTGGCTGGTGTGACTGACACTTTACAGCAGAGAAGTCGGTACCAGTGCGCTCTGAAGAAATCTGAAGAATGCATCTCTTGCTTCTGATGAAAAACACTAAATACTCGAGCTAGGCTGGTGTGACTGATGCTATACAGCAGAGAAGTCGGTACCAGTGCGCTCTGAAGAAATCTGAAGAATGCATCTCTTGCTTGGGGAATTCCTTCTATTTACAGTGTTCAAAACTACATAGACCGAAGTTTCCCGTGATTTCTATTTGTAGTACTAGAAAAGACGTTTCTATGGTGATTTTAGCTGGAAGGTTACAGAAGGTACATTCAAACAAAAGACACGTATAAAAATACCTTCTAAGTAGTATATCCATTATATTTCTTAATATTGTCGATCTGCCCCAACAACACAATTGTTGGGAGGAAACTAGCAAAATGGCTGCCTTCATATTTCTCGTCGATTACTGCCCTATCATCAACACCAAATTGAGTCAACCAGGGAGCGTTTCCAGCAGATATCTTAATGTATATCCGTGCTTGATATCTAGATAACACTTCTACACTAAACTAATCACATATAAGGTTGAAAATCCGCCATAATGCACACTTTTTCCTTAAAAGCTCTGGAGATGTAGAAAACACGTCTGCACAGTACACACGCCAAACGAAAAAGATGCTATGACGTCACTCTGTCTAGACAGGAAGGAAGTACGATGCGCCACCTTGCGAGTGCACAATACTGGGACCGGCCGGCTGGTGGAGACACAGGACGTCTTTTCTGGCGTTTGGCGGGCCAGTCTGCGCCGACCAGATAAGCAATTGTCCATTGGACAGGATGTATTAACTAGGGCTGTAATCATTAGTGATTTCTGTAGATCGAGGATCGCCTGTTAGATGCGAGTTGAACTCGAGTAAATGGTATAAATATAAATAAAACTAGAAATAGGACGCCCTGTTGATAGTAGCTGCGACATATGAATAGAAACAGGATAGCATAGAAGAACACACATTATTATGTGTAATGTCCACCCCATGAACCTTTTGCCAAAATTGTACAGTAGTCTTACAAGACCCTGTTTCATTTGTGAAATATATCAATGATGGTTAAATATTTATTAGTGTACATGTAAATTATTTCAGCTTCATGCCTTTTTGCATTGGTTAGGTCGAAAATTTTGACGAAATCACTCTATCTTGCACGGTTAAGAAGATAGAAGCAAATTTCTGTTTTTCTATTTTTGGCAAAAATTTGAAAATTCAAAATGGCCGCCATTTTTGGGAAGAGGAAAATTTTTTGAAAATTGCCAAGAGTACATTTCTTAGATACCCTATGGGTCAAAAATTTCACCGAAATAACTCTATTTTGCACGGTTAAGACAAATTTGTGTTTTTCCATTTTGGGCAAAAATTTGAAAAATCAAAATGGCCGCCATATGTGGGGAGGGGAAAATTTTTTGAAAATTGCCAAGAGTACATTTATTAGATACCCTGTGGGTCGAAAATTTGAACGAAATTGCTCTATCTCACACGGTTAAGGAGATAGAAGCAATTTTGTGTTTTGCCATTTTTGGCAAAAATTCGAAAATTCAAAATGGCCGCCATATGTGGGAAGAGGAAATTTTTTGAAAATTGCCAAGAGTACATTGCTCAGACACCCTGTGGGTCGAAAATTTTGATGAAATCCCTCTATCTCACACGGTTAAGGAGATAGAAGCAATTTTGTGTTTTGCCATTTTTGGGAAAAATTCGAAAATTCAAAAAGGCCGTCATTTTTGGGGAGGGGAAAATTTTTTGAAAATTGTCAAGAGTACATTGGTCAGATACCCTGTTGCTTGATAATTTCGATGAAATTGCTCTATCTCGTACGGTTAAGGAGATAGAAGCAAACTTGTGCTTTGCCATTTTTGGCAAAAATTCGAAAATTCAAAATGGCCGCCAATTTTGGGGAGGGGAAAATTTTTTTTTAATTGCCAAGAGTACGATGCTCAGATACCCTGTTGCTTGATAATTTCGATGAAATTGCTCTATCTCGTACGGTTAAGGAGATAGAAGCAAACTTGTGTTTTGCCATTTTTGGCAAAAATTCGAAAATTCAAAATGGCCGCCATTTTTGGGGAGGGGAAATTCTTTTTAAAATTGCCAAGACTACAATGCAAAGATACCCTGTGGGTTGAAAATTTTGACGAAATCGCTCTATCTCGCACGGTTAAGGAGATTGAAGCAAATTTGTGTTTAGCCATTTTTGGCAAAAATTCGAAAATTCAAAATGGCCGCCATTTTTGGGGAGGGGAAATTTTTTTTTTAATTGCCAAAAGTACGATGCTCAGATACCCTATGGGTTGAAACTTTTGACGAAATCGCTCTATCTTGCACGGTGAAGGAGATAGAAGCAAATTTGTGTTTTGCCATTTTTGGCAAATATTCGAAAATTCAAAATGGCTGCCATTTTTGGGGAGGGGAAAATTTTTTGAAAACTGCAAAGATTACATTCCTTAGATACCCTGTGGGTCGAAAATTTTGACGAAATTGCTCTATCTCGCACGGTTAAGGAGATAGAAGCAAATTTGTGTTTTGCCATTTTTGGGAAAAATTCAAAAATTCAAAATGGCCGCCATTTTTGGGGAAGGGCATATTTTTTGAAAATTGCAAAGAGTACATTCCTTAGATACCCTATGGGTCGAAAATTTCGATGGAGTCGCTCTATCTCGCACGGTTTAGGAGATATGACCACATTTGCCTTTTTCAGTATTCAAAATAGCCAATTACTCATTTGTTTAATTAATTACTCTCATCTATGAAGCAATTACCCCCAAAAGCAATCCCATACAAGCTATTAACCCAATGAACCTCCATACCAAATTTCAGAAAGATAGGCTTAATAGCATTCCTTAAAATGTCTGGACACCAAAGAGATACTCAAAAGTAGCAAAGTAGCTATTACTCCGTTAGCTATAGAGCTATCATCACCAAAAGCAATCCCATACAAGCTATTAACCCAATAAACCTGCATGCCAAATTTGGTAAAGATAGGATAAGAACTGTTGCCTAAAATGTCTGGAAACCAAGTGGGATGCCGGACGCCGGGACGCCGGACGGCGGAAAAAGCAAAAATAATATGTCCACCCCCCAGTGGGTGGACATAATAACAATGTCCAAATATTGTCATTAAGGGATGCGCCATTACGTAATTGTGTTTAGTATCATTTTATTGCAAGGAAATATATTTTGTTGCCAATTAAATTTGTACAGATATGTAAATAAGGGAAATAAAAAACCGACCATTGCTCATTGATTTTTAGGTCTTTATGGTTAAATAAATTGCAAAAGTGCTAGTTTGTAACAAGATTAGTATATCATTATTTGTTTCTTAAAAACTCGAGTTTAAATTGCGTAAACCGATGTTATCCCCAAATATCGCCCATCGAGTTACGACTCGAGTTTCGGTCAACTCGCTACAGCACTAGTATTAACGCAATAAAAATGTCATTTTCTTAGTTACATGGTTATGAAACTGTCACCTGACTAAAAACGGAATAAGATTTCATGCAGTGTATGATATATCTATGTACAAATGAGTAAAAAAAAAACAGTAAACAAGTTGAAGTGCATCTAGAAAACACACACAAAAAAAATACAGGCATATGAAAATGAACAATGTTTTAAAGTGAAAACCTCAAACAAAAATAACTACACCGCAACATAAACTGATAAACTGAAGCTAGGGTTTCCCATGGCTTCTTTTATCAGACAAATACCTACTTAATGCCAATGATTTTATTTTTTGCAGCTTCATTAATGATTATAGTTTGCTGTCCCTGGGCCAGCTGCTTCTGTTGTGGTTCTGAGGTCAGACTAAGAACCCAGCCTGAAGAGGGTAGCAAATTGAGAGAAAGATACATAGTAATGATACAGTGGAAATACTGATCATGGAAACATATGCAGGTGTCCACCTAACTTCTACTCCTGTAGTTATCCAAAGAAACGGCTCTCCCAAATTAAGTCATACATTAAACTTTGATTATTCTTGTACATAACATGTTTGACAGGTTTATCATCTTCTACATTTTATAAAATTTATCTCATAATATTCATTCTTTTGACCCAATCTTATAATTAAGCGTTCAATTTCTTTTTCAACTCAGATTTATTAACATACAGAAATTTCATTTTCTATAATTTTCTTCTGTAAGCCTGCTGAACTAAAGTTAGATGTTGGCTTTTGGAAGGAAAAATGCATTTGCATTCAGGGGATATGAAGGGAAACTGGGTTGATGTATATTATGGCAAGAATCTACCGCAGTAACTATGTGTGATCATACACATTGATAGAATGATTCTGGGGGACAGATATAGCAGCTCATTACCAAAATTAAACTAGACCTAGTACATCAGAGAACTGATGCATATGTCTAACCAGCGGAAAAATAAACAGGTAATTTAAGTTCAGGCATACCCTTTTCACCTACAAGGAGGGACCCTCAGGTCAAATCTGACTACAAAGAAAGACTCACAGTCTATGATTTCCATGTTTTTCCTGTAGAACAAATAACAAGCAAGTTATGAGCACTTTTAAGTTTGTCTACCTTCCTTTTACCCTGAAGGTAGGGACCAAAGTCAAATTAGACATGAAAAGAGTACCAGCACATAATTCTTTAATATAGGTTGGTTTCACATCCCAAAACACCAGGGCCTCTAATAATCAACTTAGAAGCAATCTTTTGAGGTGGGCAGATTTGACCTTGGAAACTTTCTTCAATGTCAACCAACAGTAGCAAAACTAGAGAAGTACTAATAACTTGCTTATGGTTTATCTGACTGGTTTCAAATTTTAAACAACTCTACAGGGATTCAAGGGTTGGGAATCTTTTCATGTGGTCATATATATCAGACATTGGGCCCCTGCTTCAATGCCAAACGAGGGTAGCTTAACTTTACAATGGTTATACCTCTCTTATTAGTAGTTCTACAGGTTTGGGGTATAAAACTGACACATAGGAGATCATGGACTGGGGGTCTTTTTAAGTTGTCAGATTTGAACTTTTGCCCACCCTCAAGGCTAGGTAAATTGCTTGATAATTAGGGTACTTTATATTTCTAGTGGATATAAATATGAATCATTTTTTCTGATGCACTAGGTCTAGTTTGCTTAGGTGAAATATGCTGGTCGAAGCTACTTCTAAAAACTCACAAATATGATAGTACCAATTTCAAAATACTGGTATACAAGTCAAAACCATGGTATATTCTTCTGGTTCTTGATTCTTACCTGCATAGGTTGTACAAATAAGTTCATCATAGTCAGTGGTAGCCACCAATCCTCCCTGAACAGAGGTGACACTCTCACTGCATTGCTAAAAATACAAGTAAAATTAGCCTGACAAAAATCATAAGCTTCACTTTAATGGTGGCTGAATCTCTATCCAATTTGTACATTATAGCTTGTGTAATTGTGTTAGAGGAGCTAGAAATTCATCAGACGTCAAAAGATTCATGAAATAAAAAAACTTAATATACATGAGCATGATTCTGTAAATTTGGGATAAAACATGAGTTTACATAAATGAATATTGAAATAACAGAAGCTTATAAAACAGAAGTTCTACTACATTACTTGAATGGTTGTATGCCAGTACTGGTCCGTTCGCTCATAAAACTGAACAATAAAATAGCAAGAGTTTGTAAAACAGCAGTTATATTACATTACTCACATGGTTGTACCTCAGCACTGGCTCATCCGTCTCATCGTAGCTGTATATTTCTACCAGGCCATCATCCCTGGACACAATTAGGTCAAGGACACCATCAGAGGTCATGTCATAGTTGTCAATACACAGTATGCCTACAATACATGGAATATTACTCCTTTATATGTAATTTCCTTTACTTAATTTACCCTGCATTGCTCTTAACAAATTTTTATGTTGTTATATCACAAGAAGAGAGAGTGGAGGGAAGCAGTGATAAAGTGATCACTGTGCACACATGTTGCTCAAAATTCTGTATTGTAAATTGGCAGGTAACAACAAGCAAATAAAACTTTCCAGTAACGGTATTCTGATATTAACACTATATTGATATTGACACTGTGATTTTAATAACTCAATCACAACTGGTAAGCACAGTTTTTATGTTAACACAAGAGTTTTAACATAGATACATTTCTTATCTAAACTGAAATTAGTTGAACCAATATAAGCAGAACTGCTTTTAATAGAAGTTATATTTCTCAATGATTATTAGTACATTTGGGTTCCTCATAAAAAACTTTCTGTTGCAAAATATCCTCAATTTTGAAATACTATATAAAAGTATCCTATCCAGATTCCTTAAGGATTTATGAGGGTTCACCTTCTGTTTGCCTATCACTCGTTGTTTTCTGAGTTTGAGACTTCTCTAACTTACCTCCCATTCTCTTGTCATTCTGAACTTCCCATCTGTGTGATGGTGCCTCTCTGCAAACACAAAACCATGGCAATTTTCTAGGGACTGAATCTCAATGGATTAAATGAATGGAAGTTCAGTTTGGCCAAGAATTTTATGCTCAAATTCCCATATTAATTGACATATCTTCCTGGATTCTCACCATTGCATTAATTTCAATAATAATTTCAATATCTCACTTTGCAGTATTTTAAGTAAGTGCATGTATTTTTAATGAATTCTTTCCTCAATCATCAAAATTAATATATTGGAAATTTATTCTTTCATATTTTATAAAATTTGAAAACTTCAATAGCAGATTTGTCATATACATGTAGTTATGATCAATTTAAATATATTATGTATGTTTTTTTCTAATTATGTTGGAGAATATTAAAAGATGGAGGAAAGCAGTGCATACAAGTAGTAACTGATAAATTCAGTTAATCAATGGTCATCAGTAACTCTATTTTCAGTTTCTCAAGCACTGTTCTGTTGAGATTTTTACCTCTACCTCTCTGATCTTAGCATTAACTTTTTGTTCCTTGTTGGTCAATTATAAGAAGCTGTTTGGCCATATTGATGACTTGAACATGCTGTGACAAATACCATATTTTCCCCCAGTTCAGTATAGAAGAAACATGGGAATTAATCAGATATGGTACCTTCCTATTTGTACCAATCCTATCTTCCCATCAGAGGTACCATAGAGAACTTCATCACCATCTTCACCTAGAAAACAAGAATAATTTATATATATTACTGAAACACGGTGAAACACCTTTACGTGTAAATGTCCGTTTCCTTTTTTAAGTGGAATAAATATTAGATCTTTATCATACCTTTTTGCACCTGGATTTGCCCTTTTATCTTGAATTCTTAACTGACTACAAGCATATTTTGCTGATCTTTTGAGAATTCACTTACCAGAGTCAACTTTACGTTTACGTACAGTTTTCTAAACACAAAAATCCAAATTCTAAAGAACCTTTATTACCTGAAGCAGTTGGGAGAGTGGGATTTTGTATGGATAATAGACATGTAAAATAAGAGACAATATAGTGTAAAACTGCATAAAACAAGAAATTTGAGTGAATGTATATTTTACTTTGGATAATAGAGGTTCAACAGTTTTATTTTTTTTAATTAAAACATTAGCAGATAATTGTAAAATGGTATAATGACCATGGATACATCTTGTGCAATTCTCAAATTACAAAACAGAAGGGTAAATAATGCAATGCCATTGAACTCCATTTACTTTGTCCCTCGGGTACAAATCGTGTACACTAAATACACAATGCATGAGTTTGTTGGGCTATGTGGGTTTAATTCAGCTGATCAATGGTTTAAAACCATCATAAAGCACTTGTAATTGTCATTTATTCTTACGCAGAAGACACAATACTTGCACTTAATATTTATTATGACACTTCACAGCAAAGATCTCTCTTTTAGATACATTCACTCTTTAATTTATAATTCATGGTTAAGAAAAATAGCATTTCTGGATACAAATTATTGAAATAAACAAAGGCAAATATTTTGCCAAATACATTAAATGACATCATCAAAGAAGCATCAACTTTCTTGTCTATAATGAAGAAACTAGCTGACATTTTAACCATGTGGGTAATGGTTAAACTTGAACTCCTGTCATTTCATTATCTATCAACACAAATATTATTTTAGCATACACTTGAAATTCATTGTAAACTATTGTAACTACTGATTTCTTGAAGAGTATCTCAACAAAACTTTCCATACTAAAGGCCATAAAGGTGTGTTAAATACTGTTCATGTTTCTTCAGGCATCTATTTTCTGTGAGAGCATGCATAATTAGCACATGCATTTAATCAGTCTATTTATGAAATACAAAGAAAATACTTTAAAAAGTTGATTCACTCGTTTTTAATGAGAACTAAATTAGTGATTGGTGGAGGGGCCTGAGTGCCTTTGTACTCCTGCTCCACTGTTGTGAGTCTGCCTCAGCCCTGGCTATATTGTACTGAGCATAATCTTACTGGTCATATGACTTATCATTTTAGAAATGAATTCTTGGAGTGTGATTTCCATGGTCGTTGACATTTGTTGAATATATTCACCCATTTAAAAACCTTTGTGAGTGAGAATATTTCTCCCTAATACTCAGAACTAATGTTTTCTAATTCTAATGGTACTTTTATAGTGCTTAATCTCAATCTAAAGATAGACTCTAGGCATATGATACAGAAAAGTAGAGATCCATAATCACACAACCAGAGACATAGCAGGGATCAGCACCAGGGAGAAAGACTGGGGAAAAAACAGAAACTTGGGTGGCTATGCTTTTGCAAAGAGATAGGTCTTCAACTTCTTTCTCACCGGGGTTTTTCACATGATCTGTGATCAACATACAGTTACTGATATAATCACTTAAACTGGCAGTCAGCGGGCTCTGTGGTGTAGCAGTCAGAGTGCTCGCCTTCAACCTCTGAGGTCGCCAGTTCGAATTTCGGCCCGGGAGCTTCATGTTTGAAAGTTGGTAGTTACGTGCTGATGCCCGGTCGTTTACAGTGCAGAATCTTGACTAACTGGTATGCACTGGTTCCTCCACCCGTAAACTACCCATCGCAATATGACCCTGGCTGTTGAACACGACGACATAAAACAAAAAAATTTCTCTAAATCTAAACTGGCAGTCCTCTCTCATTGGGCCCTATCCCCAGTGGCAGGGTAAACAAGCATTCTGACGCATGCAATTATCTCGCACCGTATAAATTAGATGTACTAAAGATAGTGTAATATACATTTTCTTGCAAGATGGAGGCACATGAAGAAGTGACACTAGGCAAGAGGCACTTTAATGTTTGACTGCAATACTTTTTAAAGATGAAAGACATTTATTCATTTTACTAGCTATTACTCTGCCATCCAAAGAGCTATAATTCTGCAACTTTATTATGTAGTAGATCACCCAAAAGTAGGTGAAGGACTTATTTAGAAGAAATTCCCTATCGGCAATACTTTTAGAGACAAAAGACATTTACTTATTTTAGAAGGTATGACTCAGCTATCCAAAGAGCTATAGTTCTGCAACTTTACTATGTAGTAGATCACCCAAAAGTAGGCGAAGGACTTCTTTAGAAAAAATTGCCTATCTGTAACAATTTTACAGATAAAAGAAATTTACTCATTTTAGTAGCTATGACTGAGCTATGCAAAGAGCTATAGATCTGAAACTTCATTATGTGGTAGATCACCCAAAAGTAGGCGAATGACTTATACAGAAGAAATTGCTTATCTATAATACTTTTAGAGATAAAAGACATTTGCTCATTTTAGTAGCTATTATTCAGCTATCCAAAGAGCTATAGTTATGCAGCTTCCCTAAGTGTTAGATCAGCCAAAAGTAGGTGAATGATTTATTTAGAAGAATTGCGTATCTTCAAAACTTTTAGAGATAAAAGACATTTACTCGTTTTAGTAGCTGTTACTCAAAAGTATGTGACTGACTTATTTATCGTCGAAATTACTCTATCTCACACCGTTTCCAAGATAATTTTGGAGTTACAATATATTTACTCAAGAGTAAGAATTTCAAAGTAGTTATTACTCAGCTATAAAATGTGCAACAGGTTTGAAACTTTATCATTTGAAAGCTTGAATAACATATGATAAATAACATATTTGAACCAGATGAGTAATATATTTGAAAAGATTTCCTTAACTTTAATACTTTTGAAGATAACTGACATTAACTTCTGTCATTATTTGCTACAAATAAGAAAGTAGCTAGGACTCACTTATGGCATGCAATTGAACCCTGAACTATGTACCATCTTATAGTTAAGGACAAAGTAGATGAACAATATATTTTAGGAAAATACTGTAATAGTTTTGGAGTTACAATGGATTTAATCAACAGTAAGAATTTCAAAGTAGCTATTACACAGCTATTAAATGTGCAACAGGTTTGAAAATTTATTATGTGATAGCTGATCAAAAACTAGATGAATAATATATTTGAAAAGATTTACCTAACTTTTATACTTTTAAAGATATTTGACATTTACTTCTGTCATTATTTTGCTACAAATAAGAAAATAGCTATTACTCACTTATGGCATGCAATGGAACCCTAAACTATGTACCATCTTATAGCTAAGGACAAAGTAGATGAACAATATATTTTAGGAAAATACTATAACATTACTGCAATAGTTTTGCAGTTATAATGGATTTCTTCAACAGTAAGAATTTCAAAGTAGCTATTACTCAGCAATTTAATGTGCAACAGGTGTGAAATTTTATTGTGTGATAGCTTATCAAAAACTAGATAACAACATATTTGAAAAGATTTGCCTAACTTTAATACTTTTGAAGATATTTGACATTTACTTCTGTCATTATTTTGCTACAAATATGAAAATAGCTATTACTCACTTATGGCATGCGATGGAATGCCATCTTATAGTTAAGGACAAAGTAGCTGAACATCATATTTTAGGAAAATACTTTAACTGCAATAGTTTTGGAGTTACAATAGATTTACTCAACAGTAAGAATTTCAAAGTAGCTATTACTTAGCTATCCAATGTGCAACAGGTCAATTTTTACTATGTGACAGCTTATGAGAAACTAGATGAATAACACATTTGAAAAGATTTGCCTAACTTTAATACTTTTGAAGATATTTGACATTTACTTTTGTCATTATTTTGCTACAAATATGAAAATAGTTATTACTCATTTATGGTATGCAATTTAACCCAAAACTATATGTCATCTTACAGTTAAGGACAAAGTAGCTGAACAACATATTTTAGGAAAATACTGTAACTGCAATAGTTTTGGAGTTACAATGGAGATTTACTCAACAGTAAGAATGTCAAAGTAGCTATTACTCAGCTATCCAATGTGCAACAGGTCTAAAACTTTACCATGTGATAGCTTGCCAAAAACTAGATGAATAACATACTTGAAAAGATTTGCTTAACTTTAATACTTTTGAAGATATTTGACATTTACTTCTGTCATTTGCTACAAATATGAAAATAGCTATTACTCACTTATGGCATGCAATGGAACCCCAAACTATGTACCACCTTATAGCTAAGGACAAAGTAGCTGAACAATATATTTGAAGAAAAAGCACTAACTGCAATGGTTTTTGAGTTATGCGTCCTTTACTCAAAGTAGCAAATATTGCTATTACTTACTTACCTTTAGGGCTAAGTCCACAAAACCAACAAAATTTTTGAGGGCGTGAAAATTCATTAGGAAAATTAATTTACAAAAATCTGTATCTGTAGTAGTTTTAAAGAAATCTGCGTGACACACTAACGCATGCACGTACACACATGATGCATTTTATAATCTCCCTCCCGGGCTAAAGCTCAGCGGGAGATAATAACCTCTGGGGTAATGATAAATGGTTATGTTTGGGTCTCTGTCATTCAGTTAGGGGAATCTCAGTCACTGGAGGGTTTGGGCTTTGCTTTTGCAGTCTGCATGGATCAATAGTGATTCGAGTACTGTACTACAAACAGATATTGTGCTCAGTATAAGTATCTACTATGTCACTCTAGTTTCAACCTGATTAGGTTAATGATTCTTTGTGAAAGTGGAACAGTTGTATTATGTAAACTTTGCAGACTTACACATTCAGTAGGTAAAGAGAAGCCATTTTGTCATACACCACCAAGTATTAAATGTATATATGATTGTAATATATTGCTATTAAACCTGAGCCTATGATGTAAATACAAAGTAACAATTACCTGTTTTTAATATATATTAATGAAGTGATGGTCTGTTAGTTCAGTCAAAAGGTTTTGTGTTGCACAAATTGACATACCACACTGTTAGTTGATTGATTATACAAATGGAGAAAATCTATAATAAATATGATTCCTGTGGTGATTCTAAAATATTCACTATTTTTACTTCAAAATTGCTTCAATGCTTTATATACATTTGTTCATGATATTTCACCTTGCGATTTTTGAAGTGATCTCTATGTTAATGACATAAATAATGTTTTATGACATAAATAACAATTTTGAATAATGTGAAGCAGTGAAAATTCTCCATGACTTATTTACAGTTTTCTATGTCACTTCAGACAGTGATTTTGTGGACATGCACAAACACATGCAAGACTGCCAATACAACTGATCATGCGACAACATTTCAAAGTAATACATGCAAAACTAAGAATACCTAGGTAGTTAATACAAAATATCCAATGAAAAGGACAAATATGAAACAACGGGAATGCTTCAAAACTACATCATATGATTTGCTTTTGTTACTATGATAATGTAAGGCTTCTATTTCTACTCTTGCTTCTGAAACAATCTTTTTATTTCACTTTCAATTCTGTGCATAAGTGCTGGCAGTTGATAAATACACTTGCTTAAATTAATATAGCAATCTTTCTTTTTTACCTCCACCAGGTTATGTTATTTGTCTGTTTGTCTGTATTTGTGATAACTCTATAAGTAACGAGATCTTTCTAAAATTTTTAGGAACAAATGATTAAAATTTGGAGAATATCTTAATGATAATCTGAAAGAAAAAAAAACCATTCCACATTTTCAAAGGTCCCATTTTCAATGTGTTTTCAATTACTTTGGCTTTCTGGTTGACATTACTCCAAAAGTAATGAGTGAATCTTCATGAAATTTTCTTTATTTTTGCAGGGCCTGGTCAAGGGAAGATGTCATTACAATTTGGGCATGATCCTTATCATATTGTAGATACAAAAAAATTTCTGAAGCACAGCACCCCCCCTCCTTCCCACCCCCTTGGAAGTCTACACAGTATAATTGATTTCTACTTTAAAGTTTAATGATTAGTGTGCTCCAACAAGGAGGAAATATGCTGTTTCTAGGAAAAGGTTTTCAATGTTTCTATACATATACTGCAGTGAACTACTCAGTTCTGACAAGAGAACTATCTGTGTTGAAATGTACTGTATAGATTTTAACCTGGTGCATATGTTATGACCCAAATGTGAAATTGTCCATTTCATGAAATGGACAAGGAAATTGTCCATTTCATGAAATGGACAACTCAACTGTCCATTTCGTGAAATGGACAAAATATTTATCCATTTAGTGAAATGGGACAAAAAATCTACTGACCATTTCATGAAATGGACAACTAAATGTACGAAATTTTTACTCTCATTCACAGTGAAAAAAACTTGTTGCTTTTTTATTGAAACATTGTATTAGAATACATCAATGGTTATACTTAACCTAAAGTCTACTGGTGAGATGCAGGTTATTATAATTCCTTTAACATTTTCTTATGAAATTTAACATTTACTTATAAAACACTGAGTCACATTGGTAGTTTATTTATTACATTAGTAGCCAATTAGTAATTGCAAATGTTGATATCACTGTTGTTATTTGCTTGTCCACATTATAAGATTTATGACAGGCACTGAATTAACCCTTAGATCTGATCCTCAAATGTGTGTCTACAATCCTCAGATCTCATTAAAAGAAAGCCTCACCACTAGTAAGTTGGATTTAATTGTAATTAGCCCACTTCTTTTTGTAACCTTTGGGATAGCTTCAACCTTTCTAAATTGACAGTTACTTTTAATAACCCTTGGATCTAATCTTCAGAGGGCAGACTACAATTCCTCAGATCTAATCATTAAGGGAAAGCCTTCTAAAGAAGATTAGTGCACAAAGGAGACAAAACTCTATTATATTTCTTTTAAACAAACAGTAAAAAATAATATAACAGTTACCAATATGCTTTTTAAAAGTGTAAGTGTAATTTTAATTAATTATCCCCATTAAAAAGTATGCTTTACATAATTGACTCTTGTATTTCAAATATATTTCAAATATTTATAACTATTTAACTATTAACTAACTTAATGTAAGGTATATACTATACACATCATTATTAGAGGTGAATAAAGTGATAAAATTAAACCAAAAGATTGACCATGAATGAAAGTTAAACTTTCATACATGACTTTGTCCATTTCATGAAATGGATAGCAAAATATATATTGATTTGTCCATTTCACGAAATGGACAGTGAGGCTGTCCATTTCATGAAATGGACAATTTCCTTGGGTCGTAACACATATATAAGAACATCACATTATGACTACAGCCACAAATGTCCAAACGCTTGGAAAAACCATAGTCATTGAACTGCCAGGACTGACTTCGATAAAAAAAGTTTAAATCTCAAGAAATACTGCATGACATCTTTAACAAGAATGACTATTTAATCATGACTTAAAAGCCTGAAACATAAAATTACATCAAGGGTGAAACCTTAAGAGAGCTGATATTCCACAAGAAATACAATGGTACAAGCAATATTGCATTATATACATACCATGATACCCCACTTCAGGAAACTTAAATGAAAGCACAGTTAGGCATGGGAAATAAATTCATGGGGTCAGTTTCACAAAAGGACTTCGGCCAGACTTAGACTTAGAGTTAAGACTTTTGTCTTAGAATGAGCCTAAGTCTGTGGTCCTAGACTTAGAGGGTTTCACAAAGCTGCTAAGTCTAGACTTTGGCCAAGTCTACCTGGGAGTGAGCTTAATGTTTGTAAACAAAGAGTTAAATATGGCCGCCATATATTTTTCTCACTTCCAAATTTGAAATGCCTCAAACAAAGAATAAATATATAAAACATCTCCTTAAATTATTTTTGGACATATTTGTGTGGTTACAACTTACAAGGCTTTCCATTGAAAAAACAGCATTTTTTTTCAAAGATGAAATGATTTAAACAAAGGATATATGTCACCACTAAAATATTTTAATTAGATATAAAGAGTCACATGACATGGAAAACCACTGTGGTTATATGATAAGCTTGAACTTAGCTACGTCACCCTTTGTGAAATCCATTTAAGTCCACGACTCAGCAAAGACAAAGGGCTTAGATTTAAGAACCTGACTTAGTCTAAGTCCAGGCTAAGTCTGAGACTCTTTGTGAAACCCGCACATGGTAATACCACAACCATCTAAGCTTTTTAATGACTACCGTTTGCATGCATGTACTAGAAGACTGTTTCCATACCCTTAAGGTACTGCTTCTTGTACTTTCCTGTTAAATGAATGATTAAAAATAGCATCAGAGATGCCCGTACCCCACAGCCTAGGGAAATATTTTTAACACCATGAGATATAGAAGTACTGTATCAGTACAAAGTTCAGGATACTTTCAGGGCACTTTCAGTTATATAAAGGTCCAAACAATGTTTAGAGAAAATAATGTCTAAGAGAAAAATAATGCATGTACTCTTTATCTACATCTGGCATGGCCAAATTATGGTTTAGATGTTTTGAATATTACCATGCATACAGAAGTGGAAATACATTCAATGAATGCTTATGTGTGGTGTTGGAGCAAAATCTGTGGCTCACTTGATGAAATTCCATCTGTTACAATGGGAAGTTGTAAAAGTAAAATTCTTAATGAATTCTAAAATGACTTTAACAGTGCTTAATCTGCATCAAAAGACAGACCCAAAGGTGCAACAGGATTTTAAAAGTCAAGGTCACTACAACAAGGTCAAATCAAGGTCACACCATGATGCTGCACACCTACAACCCCTAATCAATGTCCCTACCAAGCATCCAATTCCTACACCTTACGGTTTCCGAGATATAGCCCGGACAAGATTTTATAGGTCAAGGTCACTATGGCAAGGTCAAAGGTCAAATCCTGGTCAGACCATAGCGTTGCACACCTACACCCCCTAACCAATATCCCTACCAAGTATTAACTTCCTACACCTTACGGTTTCCGAGATATAGCCCGGACAAGTATTTCAAACTCAAGGTCACTACGGCAAGGTCAAAGGTCAAATCAAGGTCAGACCATGACGTTGCACACCTACACCTCCTAACCAATGTCCCTACTAAGTATCAACTTCCTACACCTCACGATTACTGAGTTACAGCCCAGACAAACTTTTTCCCGCCGCCCACCCACCCACCCATCCGGACACCATGGGTGAAAACAATACCCCGACAGCCCTTAAGGGCTGTGGGGTAAAAATGAAAGAAACAATTGTACAACATAACATTGTACAACAACCCACTTTAAATTAAAAATACTGGTTTTAAAGGTTTAAAGTAGAAAGGTAAAAAGCAAAACTTCTTGTGTGAGAATGTCAGAATTTTCTAAACAGACCACTGGAAGTGACAAAAATGACTCATTTAAAATAAGTTTTAAAAAAATGTGGTAAAATGTAGACAGAAAGCAGTGATTGTAAATGCAACTGTCAGTTACCTTATAGTCACTATAAAAGAATGTATTAAAAGATAAACATAATCTCTGATTATTAATTGGACAGGGTACAACATTTATCATCCAAGTGTTTTTTTCAACTCCAATTTTGAAGAGAGAGATTTTGTTGCAATTATGTAATATATTTTACTGTAAAACAGAAAAAAAACAACAAGGCCAAAAGGGGTTTCGGTCTACTAGCTTGAGTGCAAAGTCATCAGAGACATGAGTAGTGCACCGAAGTGGCCACCCATCCCAGTACCAACGTAGCCCATTGCCGCTTAACTTCAGTGAACAGACACTCATCACACTACGCCACAATTCATGAAAGTCCAAAAAGACAACAAAAAAAAAAAAAAAAAAAAAAAGATCCCTATAAGCGTGAGCCTCGGTAGAACTCACGTTTAAAAAAATGAAAATTTTGTGAGGAGAAAACTCTGCACTTTGTAAATTTGACACATAGTAGAGGATGTACTGTGAGCTCAGATTTTTATGATTACCTCCAGTGTTTCCGTAGAGACAGAGTGTAGTGGGAGGGCCTGGAACCTCCACTTCATACAGCAAATCAGAGCCCTGCAACACAATTCACAAGCTAAAGTGAACACTGGTAAAACTAAACAAACAAGCTTGAATAATAACTTATTATGTATTAAGATTTTAATACTCTTTAATTTACCAAACAGTTTTTCATACAATTGTCAGTTTGACATCATATTTAATTCAGAAAATCCCCTTTATTTAACCACTGTGATAAAGTAATGTTGAATGGAGGGCTGTCATACCATTCAGTGACCAATAGTGAGATGCTACTCATTTTGTGAATACAACTGAGTAGTGTAATTATATTATATGTATACAATTCTGCTTGGTGTTAATCTGGTGGCATGCATATATGCTCACATACATGAGCCATATTTTATCATAAGCAATAACACCATGAGAGATTCAAAAGCCTAATTTTAAACCTCATTTTACTCAAAATCATGCTATTTTGTCGATCATTATTCTATTGCAATTTTATCACATTTTTTTAAAAATATCAATCATATATAGGAGCAAACTAAAGCCAGGCTGTGGGATAAAAAGTGCAATAATTCACCTTGAATAAATATCATACTGGTAACATAAAAAACATACACATAAAACTATTTTCACCCAAATTCCTAGAGTATTGCTTCGCAAGAGAAAAAGAAATTGTTTTTGCACAGCAAAAACAAAGTGTCCCAATGAGTATTAATCAGTTTGTAGAACCGGCCGTCCAGACAAAATGCAAGGTTTCCTAGATGAATCTGGTTTGTTTATTTTTTATTTATTTTTTTTTTTTTTTTGCATTTTATGCAGAAATTCAAAATGGCCACCAAAAGTGGCGGGAAAACGATTTTGGGGAAAAATCACCAGTAGACTCTGCAGATACCCTGCGGATAAAAAATTTTGTTGAAATCGCTCTATCTCGCTCTGATTCCGAGATAAACACGTTTTTGTGTTTTACGCAGAAATTCAAGATGACTGCCAAAAGTGGCAGGAAAATGATTTTTGGGAAAAGTCGCCAGTAGACTATGCAGATACCATGCGGGTCAAAAATTTTGTTGAAATCACTCTATCTCGCTCCGTTTCCGAGATAAATGTGTTTTTGCGTTTAACGCAGAAATTCAAGATGGCCGCCAAAACTGGCTGTAAAACAATTTTTGTGATAAGTTGCCAGTAACCCTGCAGATACCCTGTGGGTCAAAAATTTTGTTAAAATCACTCAATCTCGCTTCGTTTCCGAGATAAACAAGTTTTTGCTTTTAACACAAAAATTCAAGATGGCCACCAAAAGTCAGATACCCTGTGGGTCAAAAATTTTGTTGAAATCGCTCTATCTTGCTCCGTTTCCGAGATAAATACGTTTTTGGGTTTAACGCAGAAATTCAAGTAATGCAGAAATTCAAGAAGGCCGCCAAAAGTGGCAGGAAAATGAATTTTACGAAATGTCGCCAATAGACTCTGCAGATATCCTGCGTGTCAAAAATTTCATTGAAATCTCGCTCTGTTTCCGACATAAAAAGCGTTTTACGCAGAAATTCAAGACAGCTGCCAAAAGTGGCCGGGAAAAAGTTTTTTGGTAAGAGTTGCCAGAAGACTCGCCACATACCCAGTGGGTCAAAAATTTCGTCAAAATCGCTCTATCTCACTCCATTTCCGAGATAAACGGGTTTTTGCATTTAACATAGAAATTCAAGATGGCCGCCAAAAGTGGTGGGAAAACCATTTTTGCAAAAAGTTCCCAGTAGACTCTGCAGATACCCTATTGGTAAAAAATTTTGTTGAAATCGCTCTATCTCGTCCCGTTTCTGAGATAAATGCGATTTTGCGTTTAACGCAGAAATTCAAGATGGTGGCAGGAAAACATTTTTGCAAAAAGTCACCATTAGACTCTGCAGATACCCTGTGGGTCAAAAATTTCGTCAAAATTGCTCTATCTCGCTCCGTTTCCAAGATAAACACATTTTTGTGCTTAATGCAGAAATTCAAGATGGCCACCAAAAGTGGCGGGAAAACGATTTTTACAAAAAGTCACCAGTAGACTCCACAGACACCCTATGGATCAAAAATTTCATCGAAATCACTCTATCTCGCTCTGTTATCAAGATAAATGTGGGTTTTTTTTCACTTAGTGAAAAGTTGCCAGTAGACTCTGCCTCACTCCATTACAGAGATAAATGCGTTTTTGTGTTTTCAGCATTAAGAAAAATTGTGACATTTAGTAAATCGTTAATAAGTTGGCCATTTTGTATTGGATCACTTCCAAAAGTTAAGGATTTCCAGACGTCTATATAACAAACCTACTTGCCACATTTTATGTGAATAGGTGAAGCGCTTTTTAAGTTATCATCCAGACAAGCACACCCTTTTGTTTTTGGTCATGTGACTTCTCGCATTGGTTGAAGTGTCATGACATCATATTCAGAAATTTTTCCCAGGGCTACTGCATACACCTGCCAAATATGAAGAGAATCCACCTTATGGCTGCAAAGCTATTGTGAAAAGAAAATGCAGATCCGGCGGAGTCACTTCTCCCATATACAAACAAGCGTCCCTTGCAGGACGCTTAATAACAGCTACATACATATACAATGTAATGTTTGAAATGTATTTGAACAGCCCTACTGCTCATTTTATTGCATTAAATGCATACACACATAAGACAGGGAACAAGAAACTGGGGAAGTAGACCACAAAATGTGGGTTGCGCAATCAGTATCAGAGATGCTAACACATACTAGTACTCGCCATGTCTACAGGATGGATGTATGGCAGATGTATGCAACATGATAACTGTGATACTGGTTCTGGACAAATAAAATTCTACTGGGTTCTGTCCTTCTACTTTGTCATTTCTGAAATCGAATAGCAGAAGCATCTTCAAGTTACAGTCTGCAAACAGAATTTCAAGATGGTGGCCATCTTGTTTTTCCAAATGGCACCAATTTTGAAAACAACTTAGCCTGGGTGCTGTCCTACCACCATGTGCCACCACTCCATGCAGACTGGACACCAGTCTGTTTTACATGCAACCTGCCCCAAAAATATTTATTTACAGTAAACTTTGGCTTTACAAGTAGTTAATTATGGACTTCCCTCTTGTGTCCATATTTGAAATTGCTGCAAAGCTGCTGAAAATGAGGATGTAACACCAAAATTTCAACCAACATTAACTGGGATAGTTATGTCTCTGAATGACATCAATTCAAGAAAATAAAAAGTATCCCTAAATACTGTCAGCATTGCAAACAATCGGTAAGCTAACTTACACTTCCATCTTTCTGGGAAAGTTTGAAATGAGTTTTCTTTGAGATTTGTGAAAGGGATTTGAAGGATCATAACAATATACTACCAAAATATGCGTAAATAATTTTAAAAAACTATCATGGGCCTTACATCCAGGACACGCAGTACTCTGTCCTGACAAGCCACCACTGGTGTGGTGGTTGGGATACGATCTGTTGGAAGACAAATCACATCGTTGATCTTGTCAGCACACAAAAAGTAGTGCAAATCTTTACAGTCTCGGTAATGGTTGAAAGTATAGTTGCCACAAAGAAACAAGTTTGCCCCTTCCACATACCTGAAATACAAAAAAGAAAAAAAAAAACTTCGGGCGAAATACTTATTCAACAAGGATGTTTTATCATGTATAGTACTCAACTAGAAATAGGACGCATTAGCATGCGTAATGTCCACCCAAAGGGAAGCATGAGTTTTGCTATAAAACATGGACTAATATATTGTCTTTGGGCCATGATTAGTTAAGGAATCAAATATTATATTCACCTGACTACCAAAATATACTGGCTACAGTTTATTGTTTAACATTTCTAATTAAATAATGTATTATAGAGCTCATTTGAAGCTCCCTATAAAGTATTGCTGAGAAGCCCCCCTTTGTAATGTATAGTTTGGATAAACTAAAGGTTACTTTTATTCAGGTCCATTGCAATTGTCCTTTGTGCTGTAAGGTTTCATTTGTTTCAGGTATAAAAGGCTTGCTTAACTTTCTTCACATCATTACAATAAAACATTAAAAAGTTACACAATAATATAAAACTTAAAGAAATAAATGGAAGGGTGGCTTTTGTCCTAATAGAGGAGGGCTTTTGTCGGGGGGGGTTTAGTCATCCCATGTCAGACCAGGTGGGGCTTGTGTCAGCGAGGGCTTTTGTCCTGGAATCTAGAAGACTGTCCTACTAATAGGTGCTAGCCATTAATAGGTTTTTTTGCAAAAGATTCTAAAATTCCAAAAGACTGCAATTTTTAGAAAGAGGAAAATTTTTTTGATACTCGTGAGAGTAGATTGCTTATACAGGTGTTCCATTGGAGCTGACCGGCCGGTAACTATGCATTTTTGGAGAGTCGGGACCAATGTTTACATGGTTGGTTAGGGTCAGTTATAGTTTCCCGGCCTGTCGGGCCATATTTTCATTGTCACGGGAGAGATTGTTAGGAGCACATCTCTCCCTGCTTCTTTCCACAGGATATAACATTTTTAATGAAAGTTTTATATTTTAAATGACTTTTTCGTTCATAAATTGAAGCAGACATACATTGATTTTATTTTTTATGTATATTAAAGCAAAAACGTGGAAACTGTAATTAAAATAACAAAAGAAATAAATTTTGACATTTTAGTCACGTGATGGGATCCAAATATTCAGACTTGACCTAGTTTAAGAATTGTTTATTGGTCGACACTTGATCCTCTTTTTTCCCAAAAATTCATCAAAAACTGTTGTTACAATACTGACTTCAAGTCTGGTTTGGGGTTCTGTATGTTTATCCAGGCCTGTCTGTTGTCAGTAGACCAGTCTGTACAAAACATCCCGACACCACGGCAGGTTGGCCTCTAGATCCAGATAAGCCTGTATGTTTCACGTCCTGTCAGGAGTTGAAGCCGACCCAAAAATTTCCCACCTTTTTTGGTGGAGTTTTGTCTCTGACCCACCCGATTTTTGCAGCCGACCTTATAATAATACTGAGTCGTAGGGTCGGACTCCAGTGGAACACCTGCATTAGATACCCTGTGGGTTGACAATTTCAACAAAATCACTCTATCTTGCAAGGTTAAGGAGATAGACGCAAATTAGTGGTTTTGCATTTTTGGTAAAAATTTGAAAATTCAAATGGCCACCATTTTTGGGGAGAGGAAATTTTTTTGAAAATTGAAAAGAGTAAATTACTTCCGACACCCTGTGGATCCAAAATTTCGATGAAATCCCTCTATCTCGCACGGTTTAGGATATAGAAGCAAATTTGTGTTTCTGCATTTTTGGCAAAAATTCAAAATGGCCACCATTTTTGGGGAGAAGAAAATTTTTTTGAAAATTGGCAAGAGTTGATTGCTAAGATACCCTGTGGGTCGAAAATTTCAACGAAATTGCTCTATCTCGCAAAGTTAAGGATATCTGTGGTTTTGCATTTTTAGCAAAAATTTGAAAATTCAAAATGGCTGCCATTTTTGGGGAGAGGAAATTTTTTGAAAACTGCAAAGAGTAGTTTGCTACGATACCCTGTGGGTTAAAAATTTCGACGAAATCGCTCTATCTCACACAGTTAAGGAGATAGAAGCAAATTTGTGTTTTTGCATTTTTGCCAAAAATTTGAAAATTCAAAATGGCCACCATTTTTGGGGAGAGCAAATTTTTTTTAAAATTGCGAAGAGTAGTTTGCTCAGATACACTGTGGGTCGAAAATTTAGATAAAATCGCTCTTTCTTGCACAGTTAAGGAGATAGAAGCAAATTAGTGTTTTTCCATTTTTGGCGAAAATACGAAAATTCAAAATGGCCGCCATTTTTGGGGAGAGGAAAATTTTTTGAAAATTGCCAAGAGTACATTGCTTAGATACTTTGTGGGTCGAAAATTTCGATGAAATCGCTCTAAAAAAGCTATAACCATCAACAACAATACCAAGCAAGCAATTGACCCTATAAACCTTCACAGAAATGCAATTGAGAGTAGGCTCAAAGTAGCAAAGCAGCTATTACTCAGATAGCTACAAAACTATCATCGACCAAAAGCTATCCTGGCCAAACTATTGACCCAATTATCCTTCATGTAAATTTTTGTGTAAAAAATAGAAAACATTGTTTCATTAAAATGTCTAGAAAAAAGTCAACTCCAAATAGCATAATAGCTATATAGCACAGTAGCTGTTACTCAGTTAGCTATAGTTAGGTATTATCACCAAAAAGCAATCCCAAGCAAGCTACTGATCCAATAATCCTCCATCCCAAATTTTGTGAACATAGGTGAAATACTTTTCCTTTAAAATGCTTAAAATAAAAAAGCTACTCAAAGTAGCTAAGTAGCTATTACTCAGTCAGTTATATAGCTATTATCACTAAAAGCAATCCCAAGCAAGCTATTGACCTAACTATTGCTCATACCAAATTTGGTAAAGATATGTCAAATATTTTTCCTTAAAATGCCCAGAAACAAAAGAAGTACACAAAAGTAGCTAAGTAGCTATTACTCAGCTTTAGAGCTATCCTCACCAAAAGCAATCCCATGCAAGCTATTAACCCAATAAACACCCATACCAAATTTGATAAGATAGGATAAATACTTTTTCCTGAAATGACCGGAAACCAAGCATGATGATGGACGGCGGTAAAAGCAAAAAAAAAAAAAAAAATAAAAAAAAAAATAATATGTCCACCCCCCAGTGGGGTGGACATAATACCTACTTTGTCAGATTGAGGTCACCACATTGATGATATATTTTGGTCATGAAATGAAACGTAAATGGATCATTGTCTTTCGGTCGGTAAATAAGTTTCTGGTTTACGGTCTTCAACACTATGAAAACGTAATTGACTGTCAAGCCCTGAGATAACAACCCTTGATGAAAATAGGTCATTGTTTTATTTGCAGAAAAATCAGCACAGTAGTGCAAACATCAAAACAGACTTACCCACTCAGTTCCAATTGGGAAAACAATTATAATTTGCTGTATTACCAATAAATAACAATTGTATAACAAAGTAATTTTTTTCTTTCACGAAGCACATATAACAGTTTCTTACATTGTCTGTATTTGTTCTGTTAGATTTGTGTTGAAGTTTAGAAAGTCTTTCCCTTTCTTGGTGTAGCCTTTTACTTCAGCTCCAGCGGCAACAAATATTCTATCTCGAGTTTTTCCTGGTGGACCTCCAAGTTCTAGTCTTGATATTTTGGTGCCAGGTAGAGACTTGAAGATCATCTGCATACAAAACATAATTATTTTACACAAGCATAACTGATAATACACATTTGACAATTTGATACTGAAGTTTTACCACTGTTGCTAATTAAAACTTGAACATGTAGAAGTTGATAGTTTCTCTGTCAAACAGAAATTATTATTCTGAAGTCTATTCATAAAATTCCACAATCTTAGAAAAAAATTTATTTTGTCAAAATTTAATATGGGCAATGTAATTTTATTGGTACAGAATCTTGGTCAATTCAAAATGACTATGGATATTATATTTAAATGTTATATTTGGATGAAAAATAAAGAAAATTGTCCCTAAATTGGGCACTGTGGCAGCAGACAGGAATCAACATGAATGTTTTCTTCCATGGATTTTACTTTTGTATGTCATTTCTGAGATACTAGTAAAGTAATAAAAAAAGTGTTGAGCCACAAAAATGATAAAATTGCAAATTTAATAAGTAAATTAAATTTTTATAAGTTAATACCCTATCCAATGGACAACTGCTAATCCAGTCGGCGCAGACCGGCCCGCCAAACGACAGAAAAAGTCGCCTTATATGAGTACATAATGCCCTCACAAGCTGGCCGTTCCCATTGTGCACTCACCAGGTGCCGCAGCGTACATGACGTCATAGCATCTTTTTTGTTGTCTAAACATATATAGACCCCTAGTAAGTTGATAGCGGGGTCGGTGGGAGGGTCTTGTGTGTCCATTGGATAGGGTATTAACTTATAAAAATTTAATTTACTTATTAAATTTACAATTTAATTGCGTCAATACATCCTATCCAATGGACAATTGCTGAATAACTACCGCTTGGTCGGCGGGTAAGTTACTCGGGTCTTAATTGAACTCATAAATAACAAAAATTCCTCCAAGCCTGGGCCAACTCTGAGGTCACGAGCCCTTAAAGGCCATAGTCGGTTAACAGCAGCTGGTTAACCGGGCTTACACCGACGTTGCACTCCCCCCCTTTTTTAACAGACCTGCTTTGCGGTAGGGGAAGAGAGGGATGATTTCAGTCCCATTAGAATAGGAATAAACCTCCCGAAGGAAGCACGTCAGAGTTGTTGTTTTTTTATTTATTTCTTAAATATATGTACAGACTATTTACATATGTACAACTATTTACATATGTACAGATATCCCCTATGTTTTGGGCTGCTGGTGGATCTGCTGAGCAGCCACTACAGGCCCTAGGTGGTAGAGCTCTGAATCAGCCCAAGCCACATCCTTCAGATAAAATTGTGTGAAGGTGTTGTGTGATTTCCAGTGGCAGGCTGATAAGATCTTTTCCAAGGAGACTCCCTACTGCAAGGCCTTAGAAGCAGCAAAGGCCCTAACATCATGGGCTTTGACCTGATGTAGAGTGTGGGCCTCCTGATCAGAAAATTCATAACACAGGATCACAGTTTGCTTGATCCATGAGGAGTAGTGGCAGGTGAGATGTCTTTGTCAAAACCTTTCTTGAAGGAGACAAAGACCAGCTCCTTATTCTGCCTGAGGTCTGAGGTCCTGTCCAAATAGTAGCGCAAAGCTCTAACCGGACAGAGGGATCTGTCAGACTTGAGAGATCTGTCCAGAGTTGGAGCCAGGGCTAGTATAACCACTGGGGCCACGCTATCTGGACCCTCTTTTGCCAGCTGATTTTTGGAAAGAAAGCTGGGTGATGGGTACAGGGACACCTTGGACCAGTCACACTGGTGTCTGATGTTCTTGTTTTGCCAAGCATGTATCTCACTTCTGCACTTGCCCGACCCAAGGGCTAATAGGAAGACTGTCTTGAAGGTCAAATGCTTTAAGGAGGCCTCTTTGATTGGCTCAAAGGGAGCCTTTGTCAGCTGGTGCATAACCAGGGAGAGGTTCCAGGAGGGGATCCCCCTCCAACCTTTGGGTCTGTCTCTGTGGAAACTATCCAGGAGACGAGTGAGATATTCATCCTTCTGATATTAATGGATGAATTTCCTAATTTATTAGCAATGGCAGACCTGTAACCATCAATGGTACTGGGTTGTAACTTCTTGTCCTCAAAAAGGTACATCAGGAAGTCAGCAATCGATTTCACAGGGGGTGTCCTGAAGTTCATCTGATTAGTGAGGCACCATTTTGTAAAAATAGCATCAGAGATGCCCGTACCCCACAGCCTAGGGAAATATTTTCAACACCATGAGATACAGAAGTACTGTACCAGTACAAACTTCAGGATACTTTCAGAGCACTGTCAGTTATATAAAGGTCCAAACAATGTTTAAATGGAGAAATAATGTTTAAAAGAAAGATAATGCATATAAAGATGAAGTACTAAAACAAGATAATTCAATAACAAGATAACAGCATTAATCAGCAAACTAAAATTCAACCCTCTTTATCTACACCTGCATGGCCTAATTATGGTTTAGATGGTTTGAATATTATCATGCATACAGAAGTGGTAATACATTTAATGAATGCTTATGTGTGGTGTTGGAGCAAAATCTGTGGCTCACTTGATGAAATTCTATCTCTTACAATGGGAAGTTATGAAAGTAAAATTCTTAATAAATTCTAATATGACTTTAACAGTGCTAAATCTGCATCAAAAAAACAGACTCAAAGGTGCAACAAGATTTTATAGGTCAAGGTCACTACAGCAAGGTCAAAGGTCAAATCAAGGTCAGATCATGACGTTGCACAACTACACCCCCTAACCAATGTCCCTACCAAGTATCAACTTCCTACACCTTGCGGTTTCCGAGATATAGCCCGGACAAGATTTTTGAACTCAAGGTCACTACCGCAAGGTCAAAGGTCAAATCCTTGTCAGACCATGACATTGCACACCTACACCCCCTAACCAATATCCCTACCAAGTATCAACTTCCTACACCTTACGGTTTCTGAGATATAGCCCGGACAAGATTTTATAGGTCAAGGTCACTACGGCAAGGTCAAAGGACAAATCAAGGTCAGACCATGACGTTGCACACCTATACCCCCTAACCAATATCCCTACCAAGTATCAACTTCCTACACCTTACAGTTTCTGAGATATAGCCCGGACAAGATTTTATAGGTCAAGGTCACTACGGCAAGGTTAAAGGTCAAATCAAGGTCAGACCATGACGCTGCACACCTACACCCCCTAACCAATATTCCTACCAAGTATCAACTTTCTACACCTTACGGTTTCCGAGATATAGCCCGGACAAGATTTTATAGGTCAAGGTCACTACAGCAAGGTCAAAGGTCAAATCAAGGTCAGACTGTGATGTTGCACACCTACACCCCCTAACCAATGTCCCTACCAAATATTAACTTCCTACACCTTACGGTTTCTGAGATATAGCCCGGATAAGATTTTATAGGTCAAGGTCACTACGGCAAGGTCAAAGGTCAAATCAAGGTCACACCGTGACGTTGCACACCTACACCCCCTAACCAATATCCCTACCAAGTATCAACTTCCTACACCTTATGGTTTCCGAGATATAGCCCGGACAAGATTTTCAAACTCAAGGTCACTACGGCAAGGTCAAAGGTCAAATCAAGGTCAGACCATGACGTTGCACACCTACACCCCCTAACCAATGTCCCTACCAAGTATCAACTTCCTACACCTTATGGTTTCTGAGATACAGCCCGGACAAACTCTTTTCCCGCCACCCGCCCACCCGCCCGCCCGCCCGGACGCCCGCCCGCCCATCCGGACACCATGGGTGAAAACAATACCCCAACAGCCCTTAAGGGCTGTGGGGTAAAAATGGTCCACTTTGCCTCATAGACTGATCTGGTTAATCTCCTTTGAGGAGCCTCAATTCTTGCTGCCACTGCCTCAGAGAAGCTCTGCTCCTTGATTGCTGAGGCTCTAAGAGCCATGTATGGAGATTTAGATTTGTCAGATTTCTGTGAGGAATCTGATTGAAGGGCTGAGTCAACAGATTGGGCAGATCGGGTAGGCTCAGTGGGATTTGACTGGACATGGCCACCCGGTCCCAAAACCAAGGCATGTTTGGCCACCCCGGGGCAATCAGAACAATTCTTTTGCATGGGGAGTCCTGCAACTTCTCCACCACTTTGCCCAATTTGGCTGCTGGTGGGAAGGCGTATGCATCCAGATCCTCCCATGATAGACTGAGTGTGTCCACTGCTGTAGCCAGGGGATCTGGTACAGGAGACACAAACAGAGGCAACTTGTTGTTGAACCTTGTGGCAAAAAGGTCTATTTGAGGCCTGTGCCACCTGCTGCATATTGTTTGGAAGACCTCTGGAAGGAGAGACCACTCTGTTTGAATGGTCTGGCCTAGTCTGGATAGCTTGTCTGCTACCACATTCAGACGGCCTGGAATGTGTCAGGCTTTGAGAGTAACCTGTTTCCTGGTGCACCAGGTCAAGATTCTCCACAGTAGGGCACACAGTGGGCCCGACCTCATGCCTCCTTCCTTGTTTATGTAAAATATGAAACTACTGTAGTGTTGTCAGTTGCTACCAGAACTATCTGGTTTGAACAGAGATCTTGGAACTCTTTTAAAGCTAGAAAGACTGCTTTTAGTTCCAGATAGTTTATATGCAGCTTGCTTTCTGGCAGAGACCAGGACCCTCTTGCAGTGTGTTCGTTCAAGTGAGCGCCCCACCCTTCTTTTGATGCGTCTGTAAAGATTTGCAGAGCATGTTTTATTGGGTGTAATGGTTGACCTTGGATCACATTGCTCTCCTCCAGCCACAATTGTAAGTGTGGGTGCAGGGACCTGGGTATTGGAATGACCTTTTCTAGTGATTCTGGTATTCTCCAACTGTATGGGTCTCATATGTAGTTAGTAAACCTATCAAGAACATGAACTGCCGGACCGGACAGGCCGGTAGCAACAGCAGTGACTGTATCTTTTCTTGTAGGTTCTGCACCTGAGGAAAAGATTTAGTTTGCTCAGATCTAGTATAGGCCTCCACTTGTTGTTTGGCTTTGGGACCAAAAATAGTCGGTTGAAAAAGCCCAGAGATTTTTGGTTTTGAATCAGTTCTACTGCGTTCTTGTCTATAAGCTGATGTAATGCCTCCAAAAGGGGTAGCTGTTCCTGTGGGGATTGACATAACGGCTTATGACTGTAGGAGATCTTGTGAGTTTTGGGCGGATCCGAAAGGGGAGGGTGTAACCCTCTCTCAGGATTTGAATGATTTTCGGACCAGCCCCAAGATCCAGCCAAGTTTGCCAAAAATTTTGAAGTCTTGCCCCTACAGACAGATTTTGAACAACAAGTTTGGCATTTTGTACAGTGGTTGCAAAAGACAAGTGATCGACACAGAAAGCATTTTTCACATATTTTAATTTCTCTTTCTAATTTGGTACAATAACGGGACTTACATCTTTCTTTTGTGACTGCCCTTTCACAAAACGTACATGATCTACAGTATTTAAGCTTACACTTAAACTATCTTGTGTCTGAAAATTTACTGTCTTTCCTGTACAACTGGGAGACTGAGAAAACTGAACATGTTTTACTGTCTTTAAGCTCCTGGGCAGCAGTCCTTGAACTGGTGAAATTACACATTGATTGTCATTTATATGACTGCTGCCCCTTGGCCAGTCGTGGAGTGTAGTGTGAGGCCTTGCCCCTGCCTTTCTTGCCCTGACCACGGTGTCCAAGATTCTTCCATGCAGGGTCTTCTGGTTTCCTGTTATCTGAATGTTTCTCTGTCCTCTCATATGGGTGGAAATGACCTTTCTTACTAGAAAGTGGCTGGTTCTTGCTCTCAAAAGTGGCAATGTCCTGTTCTGCCTGCTTGAGAACTTCGTCAGGAAACAGGGTGGTCATCTACAGAGGGGCAGTACGTAAGGCTGCCAGAGTGTCTGGTTTAATGCCAGATTTCAAATGTGAGAGGTAGGCATCTCTTCTGGCCAGAGTTCAGTTTGCTACTGTTACAAAAACGAAGTCACTTAAGTGCTCCATGGTTTTTGCCATAGCTTGGGAAATGCTGGAGTTGAAATCTGTTAAATACTGCAGCTCTTCTACAGCAGTGGAGACCTTTGACGAACACTTCCCTTTGCTGAGGTCTGTCCTGATGGCTTTTAACTGGCTGTGCATGTTTTCCTGTACTTTCAGAAGACATCTATTGAAGCCGCCTGTCTGGTTACAATAAGTACAGGCTTCACGGGCCGACTTCTCCCATCTCCTCAGATTGTCATGCGTAATTTGCCTGGAGGGCGGGGATGTTGCAGCAATGCCTGCAGCTCTGGCTATTCTGCTATACGAGCTGTTAAGTTTTGGGGCGTCTGTACTCCAGGAAGTAACTGAGTCTATGGTGGCAGGACTAGGCTTCTGGTCAGTGAACAGGCCATACCATTTCGACTGCGACTTGGGGGGCGTACAAACTGGTCCCTCAACAAACCTCCTGCCTCAGAACTATGTGATGGGTAGTCTTCCACTAATGTAACATTCAACTTAGCCATCTTGTTGCAGAGCCACTCATCAGTAGGTAAATGGACAGACACTTTGCCAGCTGGCTGTGATTTTGGTCCTGCAAAGGGGTTGTCATCTCCTGTAGCAGTTGTAGACTCTATATCTGGGATGTGTGACCATATAAGATCTAATACGCTGTAAGGTTTCTCTGTAGGTCTTATCCTTAGATAATGTTTGGTCGGGGTCGGTAGCCGCATCCGGGTCCTGATCAGAGAGTTCACCTTCTTCCACAAAGAGGTCGACTGGTGGTCGGTCAGACATATCACTATCTGAGTCTGTGTCCATAGATGACACACTCTGATCCCTAGCCGGTGCTGAGGTCGATTTGCTGGTAACCTGATGTAAAGCAGGAGAGCCGGTGCCAGACAAATCTGAAGGTCGGCTGGTGTTGGGTTGGGGTTGAGACGACTTGCTACTAAACTGCTTCTTTGAGGAAGAGTGGTCGGTACTAGGCAAGTCTGTAGTAGACGAGCGTTTCTGTTGTACAATTGGAGGCGATTTGCTGGTAGCCTGTCCCTGTGGGGTTGACTGGCCATTACTGGGCAAATCTGAGCTGGCTGGTTGGTCGGTTGTGGTTGTATAAATGGAGCAGAAGACTTGACTGGTGGAACCACTTATGGAGGGTCGGTTGGTGCAACTTTGGGAGCCTGAAAGGTCGGCTCTAGCTGGTCAAGAGATTTTGCGAGAAGCAATGCGTCAAGTCTATTGAAACGATCAGCCCACTTCCTATCTAATTCATTGATCCTGTCATCAGCTGAGGATCTGGAAGGTTTGGTTTCAACAGACTTACTGGGCTTCTCTGAAGACTTGCTGGATTTAGGCTTCTCTGAAGTAGTTTTCTTGTCCTTTTCTTCTTATCAGCTCCTGAACTCGAACCAGGGGATTGTAAAAATCACAGCCCCCACTACCGTCACAGAGGACGGGTCAACGAGGGAGGAACTGTCTGAGTTATTTTGTGGAGTGTCACCTTGTTTCTTTGAATCACGTCTTTCTTTTTTAATTCTGTAACTTGGGGTGGATAACTGAATATGTTGATCCTCTGTAAGAACGTTGCAAGCTTGACAATCACTCTTAGAAACACAGGGGTCAGGCCCCTTGCCCTTTTCTCTGCATCTCGCACAAAAACTGTGTGAATCAAATCTGGCCATTAAGTCGTCACAACCACCATGTTTTTGACCCGGTGAAGACATAGCTGAATCTAAGAGTTCTATGTAACAATGCAAAGTGACACTAATAAAGTTTAAGGTTAACGTTAAAAGTATGCTATAATTTAAAAAATATATCACCACATAAAATTCATCTGAACAGTGCACGCGCCAAACGAAAAAGATGCTATGACGTCACGCTGTCTAGACAGGAAGGAAGTACAATATGCCACCTGGTGAGTGCATAATGGGACCAGCCAGCTTGTGAGGGCATTATGCACTCATATAAGGCGACTTTTTCTGTCGTTTGCCCGGCCGGTCTGCGCCGACTGGATTAGTAATTGTCCATTGGATAGGATGTATTAACGCAATAAAAAATAGTCTTCTTCCTTTCCGTGAAGCTGTCCACTTGAAATCACAATACTTAACCATTTCAAAGTAAGAGGTCATTGAACATAGTCCAACTACTTTGTTGTGTAACATACAAACAAAAGTTTAAAGATACCTGAGGCTCCCCTTTGCTTATTCCAAATATTTGCATGATTCCATCATGATCTGCCACAGCAATCTGTAAATATATAATTTAATAAACAATCAGCAGAATAAATTTCTGGTGCATTTCTTCAATTCCCAGTTTCATAAAAAAATAATGTTCTAAAGGTTTATTATTGCTTGTACCATATACCTTGGTGTACAAAATGTTAGAAAAGCCCACAGGACTCAGTTTAAATATTGATTAAAGATTGAAAAATTATGAAAAGTGTGTAAGTTTAAGTATATAGATCCGATACAGTGTATTAACTCAATACAATGCAGTTCAGCTTACCTTATGGATATTGATTAATGCATAAACTTGGAACAAATTTCCTACTTACTTACAATGTAATACAAACAATTTTGGTAGCCTCATCCTGTTTTATGATACAAATATATCTATTTTAAGGACTATTTGAACCTGTCATATCCTTAACCCCACTGCAAAAGTGAATATTGTACATACCTTACTTCCCCCTTTCTCTTTTGCTTGTGGCAGCAATTTCATAGATTTGGGAGAAGTGATACCTGTCTGAAATGAGCAAAAAATGACAACTTTAAGTATCAACTAGAAATAGGACACATTGGCATGTGTAATGCCACCCAAAGGGAAGCATGAGTTTTGCTCTAAAACTTGGACAAAATTGGCAAGAGTAGATTGCTGAGATACCCTGTGGGTGGAAAAGTTCGACAAAATCGCTCTATCTCACACAGTTAAGGAGATAGAAGAAAATTTGTGTTTTTGCATTTTTCGCAAAATTTGAAAATTCAAAATGGCTGCCATTTTTGGGGAGAGGAAAATTTTTTGAAAATTGCCAATAGTACATTTCTTAGTTATCCTGTGGGTCGAAAATTTCGACGAAATTGCTCTATCTCGCATGGTTAAGGAGATAGAAGGAAATTTGTATTTTTCCATTTTGGGCAAAAATTCGAAAATTCAAAATGGCCGCCAATTTTGGGGTGAGGAAATTTTTTTCAAAATTGCCAAAAGTACAATGCTAAAATACCCTGTGGGTCGAAAATTTCGACAAAATCGCTCTATCTCGCACAGTTAAGGAGATAGAAGTAAATTTGTGTTTTTCCATTTTTGGCAAAAATTCAAAATGACTGCTACTTTTGAGAGGAAAATTTTTGAAAATTCCCTATAGTACATTTCTTAGATACTCTGTGGGCCAAAAATTTTTGACAAAATTGTTCTATCTCACACGGCTAAGGAAATAGAAGCAAATTTATGTTTTTCCATTTTTGGCAAAAATTCGAAAATTCAAAATGGCGGCCAATTTTGGGGAGGAAAATTTTTTTTAAATTGCCTTGAGTACATTTCTTAAATCTTCTGTGGGCCAAAAATTTCAACGGAATCGCTCTATCTCGCATGGTTAAGAAGATAGAAGCCAATTTACGTTTTTCCATTTTTGGCAAAAATTCGAAAATTCAAAATGGCCGCCATTTTTGGGGAGAGTAAATGTTTTTGAAAATTACCAAGAGTACATTGCTTAGTTACCCTGTGGGTCGAAAATTTCGACGAAATCACGCTATCTCGCACGGTTTAGGAGATAGACATACCGTTTTTTGCTATGTAGCTATTACTCCGGAGGTTAAAGCTATTACCACCAACAACAATACCAAGCAAGGAATTGACGCTATAAACCTTCACATCAAATTTTAAAAAGATGAGTTAAATATGTTTCCTTTAAAAGAGTAAAAATTGAAAATTTTAATAACTTAAATGTAGCTTTTATAAGCTCCAAGCTTAGCATGTGGGACTGTATGCTGTTCTTGGATGGTCGCAAGGTTTCAGGCCAACGTTTAAGAAAAATAGACATTTATTGTTGGCCATAGCCTCAAGTTGTCCTCTCGTGGTGAACTTTTGTTATTGGATGGTCGCAAGACATCAGGCCAACATCTAAGAAAAATAGACATTTATTGTTGGCCATAGCCTCAAGTTGTCCTCTTGTGGTGAACCTTTTGTCCTACTTTCTTGTTGAAATTTTTAAGACCTTACCCCTCAGCTGTAATACAGCGGGGAGGCAAGGTGGGACTCTTCTCAGTCCCACATGGTAAGCTTGTAGCTTATAAAAACTACATTTAAGTAACTAGAGATTGCATCTCGACGCAGTGTATCCCCGGACGGGACATAGTTAAGGCATGAATATGTCGGTCTTGAGCCTGTTTCCTGGAGCACCAGGTCAGGATTCTCCATAGTACCAGATTACTCCCAAAAGGTAATCACTAGTTCTTTCAGTTATATCTGTCTTTAAAAATTACATTTCATGGATCCAGAAGATCCATATAGTGATCCGGATCACTTCAAAAATTCAATCATTTCATCCTTTTACCATTTCAGACATATTCTCAAAATGTCATCAAAATCCGTCCATAAGTTTTTTAGTTATCTTGTACACAAACACATCTGGCAGCCTGGATCCACATGATCCAGACAGTGATCCAGATTACTCCCAAAAACTAATCACTTGTTCTTTGTCCCATTTAAGACATTTCCTGAAAATTTCATAAAAATCCATCCATGACTTTTTGAGCCATTTGTCTTTAAAAATTACATTTCTTGGATCCAAAAGATCCAGATAGTGGTCCAGATCACTTGCAAAATTGAATTATTTCTTCCTTTTATCCAAGATTATGTGGCAACCTGGATCCAGATGATCCAGATCACTCCAAAAATTTAATCACTTGTTCCTTGTACCATTTAGGCCATTTGCTGAATCCAGCCATTCATAACTTTTTGCGGTATCTGTCTTCAAAAATTACATTTTATGGATCCAGAAGATCCATATAGTGATCCGGATCAATTCCAAAATTCAATCATTTCATCCTTTTACCTTTTCAGACATATCCTGAAAATTTCATCAAAATCCGTCCATAACTTTTTGATTTATCTTGTACATAACCACATCTGGCAGCCTGGATCCAGATGATCCAGATCACTCCGAAAATCTAATCACTTGTTCCTTGTCCCATTTAGGACATTTCCTGAAAATTTCATCAAATCCACCCATGACTTTTTGAGCTATTTGTCTTTAAAATTACATTTCATGGATCCAGAAGATCCAGATAGTGGTTCAGATCACTCGCAAAATTGAATCATTTCTTCCTTTTACCACTTCTTCCTTTTACCATTTCTAACATATCCTAAAAATATCATCAAAATTCATCCTAAAATTATGCTGCAGCCCGGATCCAGATGATCCAGATCACTCCAAAAATGTAATCAATTGTTCCTTGTACCATTTAGGTCATTTGCTGAAAATGTCATCACAATCCATCCATAATTTTTTGAGGTATCTATCTTTAAAAATTACATTTCATGGATCCAGAAGATCCATATAGTGATCCGGATCACTTCCAAAATTCAACCATTTCATCCTTTTACCTTTTCAGACATATCCTGAAAATTTAATCAAAATCCATCGATAAGTTTTTGAGCTATATTGTACACAAACACATCAGGCAGCCTGGATCCGGATGATCCAGACAGTGATCCAGATCCCTCCCAAAATCTAATCACTTGTTCCTCGTCCCTTTAAGGACATTTCCTGAAAATCTCATCTAAATGCACCCATAAGTTTTTGAGTTATCTGTCTTTAAAACTTAAATTTCATGGATCCAGAAGATCCAGACAGTGATCCGAATCACTCCCAAAATTTAATCATATCTTCCTTTTACCATTTTGGACATATCCTGAAAATTTTACCAAACTCCATCTGTCAGTTTTTGAGTTATCTTGTTCACAAACAAACAAACAAATAGAGGGCCAAAAATGACCCTCGGTCAGGTACTTTGGCGGTCAGTGGATGACCTTAAATGAAGTTCTGTAACCGGTAAGCCTGGATGCTAGTACTCCATCATGTAGTCAACCTCCAAAGCCATTTTCAGTAGTTTCCATGCAATGTAGTCAGCATTAAGTGTGAAAATATCTCCAAATATGCCAAAAATGACCCTTGGTCAGGTACTTTGGCGGTCAGTGGATGACCTTAAATGAAGATCTGTAACCAGTAAGCCTGGATGGTAGATGTCCATCATGTACTCAACCTCCAAAGCCATTTTCAATAGTTTCCATGCAATATAGTCAGCATTAAGTGTGAAAATATCTCCAAAAAGGCCAAAAATGCCCCTCGGTCAGGTACTTTGGCGGTCAGTGGATGACCTTTAATGAAGAGCTTCAAGGTCAAATTTCTGCATGCTTACAGAGGACATATATATGTATTATATATACCAGCCATAGGATGATCTGACTTTCTGTATAGGAGAACTGTGCCAAAAAGTGAAAAAATGGCCAAAATCTGACCTTTAAGAGGCCACCAGTAACCTTGAGATTGAAGGTCAAGGTCACAAAACAATAGCGTTTGTGGCATTGTCCATATATACCCACATACCAAATATGAAAGTTCTAACTAAAATATTTTTTAAGTTATCGTGTCCAAAAGAAAATCTCTGCGGTGGCGGCGGCGGCGTGACCGTACTGAATCCTAAGTATCCCCGACTTTCGTCCGGGGATACAATTAAAATTTTCAATTTTATTGCGCTACAATAGCTTACCATGTGGGACTGTATGATGAATCCAACTGCACGGTGGAGGGATTACAGCCGAGACTGGAAGATATGTCAATTTTTCTTAGATTTTGAAGTAAGAGATTAGAATGAATGTTAGAAAAAACAGACTGAGTCCAATAGACAGTGCCCCAATCCTATGAAGAGCCAAAAACCTGAATAGAATGAGAGACAGTGCTAAAAACTGTCAAGATGTTTTGATTGTAGGAGAAAAGTGCAGCCGTGCTCACTTTTTTAGAAGTGTAAGGGCCCTTAGGGCCCATCCACGAGTGAAAAACCAGCCCAATGGTTGGAATTCTCATAAATTTTTGCCACCGAATATGAGATTAATGACAACTTGATAAGTCCTTGATACATATATACTTGATTAACTAAAAATAAAAAATGATCTTACCTGTAACATCTTGAGATACCTTGACTGTCCTGGTGCAATCTCATCAAACGCATAAAGAAGTAGACCAAGTTACACTACTGAGGTGCAAAAAATGACTCCTTTTAACTATCACTATAGTGTAAATAGGGCCACCTTTTCTGAGGAGCTCTGGCTCCTCATTCTGGAAATGTACCAATGTGCCACCTTAGTGGGAGTTAATCAGTTCCTTTTGAGGAGCTCAGGGCCCGTTTTCACAAAGAGATCTTAAGTCTGAGATAAAAAATAGTCCCAGATTTGAGATTTGGTCTCATAACAAAAATTATACTGTATATTAAACTAAAAAATAAAACAGAAAATTGTGTCAATTGTTTTTCATTTTGTATGTCACATGATCTACTTCTTTGATGCTATGCAGTCATAAAACACCTTAAAGTAAGGTACTTTTAAAACAAAAAAAGCCATAAAAAGTTAAAATATTTTATCTCAGTTAAGATGAGATAATGCTTGAGACTTTAACCAAAATATTTGGGTACTGTGTACCAGACTTAAGCTTGAGACAAAATCTGAGACTAAATATGGTCTCAACTATTTTTGTGAATAGCTAACAAGTTTGAGACCAAAAACAGTCTCAGACTTCAGACCAAAACTTAAGATTTGAGACAAACTTATATCATTCTGTGCAGAACATGGAGTTTTCAATGATGCATTGGATTAGAAGTGATTAGAAGTAAAGCAAAACTAGACCAAGATGTATCCACTGGAAATGGATGATTAACATGGTTTTCGAAATAAACAGCATTTTTCAAGATGTTGGCTGAAATTCTGAAAAGTTTGCCCAAAATCGCTCTATCTCTCACAGTTTTCGAGATAAACAACATTTTCCCCCAAAATTCTTTTATTTTAGTAAAAGGCTATAAATGTAGTCATTTTGGAGTTACAAGCAATTTATGCAAAGTAGCCTATGGCACTATTACTCACTTAGCTGTGGACCTATTTCTGCAAATGCAGTAAAAATATTGAGGACATAAAAACTAAGCTAAAATTATTACAGCAAAAAAACCCCGTAGCAACCCTCCCCCCCCCCCCCGCCAAAAAAAAAAAAAAGAAAAAAAAAATGAAAACAAATCTAAATTCAAGTGTTTAAGTTACAAATGATTTACTCAGTTGCAAAAAAATGGAATCGGGGGGGCATCTTATGGGGTCAAGGGCTGACCTTGATGGAAAAACTTCAAGGTAAGGTCAAATGATTTAGGCTATAGAGGACATATACTGGTATATCTACTGAAAATATCAAGCATAAAGAGATTCAACTTTCCACAGTTGAGAAATAGCCTTAGAATGTGTAAAACTTTTTGATGACCACCAAAGACACAACCGTGGTAGCCATTTTGTTTTTCAAAATGAAGCTAAAAATATTCCCAGGTAAGCTTTTGTAATGACGAACATATCCTGCAAATTTGAGAATTGTACCAATAATACCTTTTGCTCTAGAGGGGTAACAAAACTCCTTGTTGATCATCAAATAAACAGCAGTGGTAGCAATCTTGTTTTTCAAAATGAGGACAAAAATATTCCCACGTAAGATTTTGTAATGATGAACATATCCTGCAATTTTGAGAACTCTAACTATAATATCTTTTGCTCTACGACGGTAATAGGAAAATCTCTATACACTGTGGCGGCAGCAGTAGCAGCATACTCATGCATAAATCATACGAAAATGCAATTCCACCAATAGTCACTGTGACCAAAGACCAGGAATTATATAAATTTCTTAATATTTGCCAACTATATTTGGGCATTCCCATTCCTCCACCCAGCAGGCATCAACAGACTTGTGTAAGCCTTATGGTCCTCTGAACAGCACCACTAACCCAGTTGCCACTTATACTTTATTATAATTAATACCAACCTGAAGGTAATCAACCCGGGTTAAGTTTAGTTCCATCATCTTGAAGAACTTCTTCCTTTACACCTGTTGTTTGGGAATATATAACAATTAACAATAAAACTTATTGACTAAACCATAGGCTTCTGAAAATAATATATGTGAGAAAATTAACATCAATTTAAAGTCAGGTAAGAACCAGATGTTACATTTGGATGATAAATAGGGCATTAATGGTCTGTATACATTGTAATTGCAGATAAATTATTACCATTTTACTCCTTGCTGCTAGGAAGAATATATATTCAACATATCAGTCATCAGTCCCACTGCAACTTTACCCACTACAGAAACGTTACTGGGTAACTAAACCACAGCCTTGAGTGGCTGACACAGAGATTGACAAGTAGTACATTATTTCAACAAAAACTGACTTTGTGAAAGGAAAACCAGCATGGGATAATGATAGGAATTAGAGCTGTAATCAACAGTGATTTCTGTAGATCGACGCTCGCTTGTTAGATGCGAGTTGAACTCGAGTTGAACTCGAGTAAATGACACAAATATAAATAAAATAATAATGTCCAAATATTGTCATCAAGGGATCCGCCATTGACGTATTTAGTACCATTTTATTGCAAGGAAATATATTCTGTTGCCGGTTAAATTGTACAGGTATGTATGAGCACATTATGGAACATCCACGTAAATAAGGAAATAAAAAACGGCCATTGCTCATTGAATTTTTTGTCTTTATGGTTAGATAAATTGTAAAAGTGCTGGTTTTATAACAAGACTAGTATATCATAATTTATTTCTTAAAAACTCGAGTTTCAATTACGTAAATCGATGTGGTCCCAAATATCGCCCACCGAGTTACGACTCGAGTTTCGGTCAACTCGTTACAGCACTAATAGGAATAGACATACTTAAACTAGAGTAATACCATTACACTGAACCAAAACTGAAAATAAAACAAGAGGAGAGTGCCCGTAAACGGGCACTGTGTCAGCTGACTGAATGTTTTTGATTTGTGATGGTGATAATGAGAGGAAAGCATATTTATCAGGGAAAGGGCTGTACAGAAATACAGTAAATGGTAACTGAACAGCATGTTCGAAAGATATTCCGAAGCTGACAGAAGAAAAGGACAAAAAAGTTGTGCCCTGCAAATGGTATTATGAAATAAAGTAACAAGGTAATTGTTTAAGTGTAAAAAGTAGGTTAAAAATATTTAAAGAAATACTATAAATGCAATATCCTCGTTCGACCATGAAGAAGGGATCCAAAGGTCAAATCTGACCATACCAAAAGATTCCCAGCCAAAGAATTTAGGATGGTTTACCATCCCAAACCTCTCGGACCAATAATAAGTGAGTCATAGGCACTTTTTAAGTTTGGCTATCCTTGTTTGACCTTGACGGAGGGGTCTAAGGTCAAATCCAACCACACAAAAAAATTCCCAGCCCATGATTTCCTGTAGCTTGTTTACCATCCCAAACCTGTAGGACCAATAATAAGCGAGTTATAAGCAATTGTAAGTTTGGCTATCCTCAATTGACCTTGAAGGAGAGGTCCCAGGTCAAATCTGGCCACACCAAAAGAATCCCAGCCCATGATTTCCTATATGTTGGTTTACCATCCCAAACCTCCAAGACCAATAATACGCGAGTTATAAGCACTTTAAGTTTGGCTATCTTCGTTTGACCTGGAAGGAGGGGTCTAAGGTGAAATCCGACCACACCAAAAGATTCCCAGCCCATGATTTTCTATAGGTTGGTTTTCAAGCGAGTTATAAGCACTTTTATGTTTGGCTATCCTCATTTGACCTTGAAGGAGGGATGATTTCCTACAGGTTGGATACAATGATTTACTCAACAGTGAGAACCTGAAAGAAGCTATTGCTCAGTTATGCCATGACATAGAGGTCTGCAATTTCACTATGTTATAGCTGACCAAAACGTCTGTGAATAACATATTTAACAAAATACTCTAAATGTAATAGTTTTCAAGTTACAACTGATTTACTCAAGAGTGAGAACCTCAAAGTAACTATTACTCAGCTATGCAAAGGTCAAAGGTCAAAGTTGGGGTTTTACGTCCCGTTCAACAGCCAGGGTCATATTGGGACAGGTCCTCAGAATTGCCACTTGTGGGACTCGAACCCACAGAGGTGACAGCCTATGATTAGATGCCAAACTTGCTAACCACTAGGCCACTGAGGACAATGAGCTACATGTCTGAATTTTTGCACTGTTATAGCTGACCTAAAAGTAGGTGAACAACATATTTAAGCAAAATACTGTAAATGCAATAGTTTTACAACTGATTTACTCAATAGTGAGAACCTGAAAATAGCTATTGCTCCGCTATGCCATGAGCTATAGGTCTGTAATTTCACTATGTTATAGCTAACCCAAAAGTAGGTGAACAATATATTTTAACAAAATACTCCAAATGCAATATTTTTCAAGTTATAGCCGATTTACTCAACAGTCAGTGCCTGAGAATAGCTATTGCTCAGTTGTGCCATGAGCTACAGGTCTGTAATTTCACTATGTTATAGCTGACCCAAAAGTAGCTGAATAACATATTTGCACAAATTTCTGTAAAGGCAATAGTTTTCCAATTACAACTGATTTACTCAACAGTGAGAACTTCAAAGTAGCTATTACTCAGCTATGCAATGAGCCACAGGTCTGGAACTTCACTATGTTATAGCTGACCCCAAAATAGGTGAATAACATATTGCAACAAAATACTCTAAATGCAATAGTTTCCAAGTTATAAGTGATTTACTCAACAGTGATAACCTAAAAGTAGCTATTACTCAGCTATGCCATGAGCTACAGGTCTGAAAGTTTACTATGTTATAGCTGACCCAAAAGTAGCTGAATAACATATTTATACTAAATTCTCTAAATGCAATAGTTTTCAAATTATAAGTGATTTACTCAACATTGAGAACTTCAAAGTAGCTATTACTCAGCTATGCAATGAGTCACAGGTCTGGAACTTCACTATGTTATGGCTGACCCCAAAATAGGTGAATAACATATTGAAACAAAATACTCTAAATGCAATAATTTCCAAGTTATAAGCGATTTACTCAACAGTGATAACCTCAAAGTAGCTATTACTCAGCTATGCCATGAGCTACAGGTCTGTAATTTTACTATGTTATAGCTGACCCAAAAGTAGGTGAACAACATATTTAAACAAAATACTGTACATGCAATAGTTTTCAAGTTACAACTGATTTACTCAATAGTGATGACCTAAAAGTAGCTATTACTCAGCTATGCCATGAGCTACAGGTCTGAAATTTTACTATGTTATAGCTGACCCAAAAGTAGCTGAATAACATATTTATACTAAATTCTCTAAATGCAATAGTTTTGCAATTACAACTGATTTACTCAATAGTGAGAACCTCAAAGTAGTTATTACTCAGCTATGCAATGAGCTACAGGTCTGAAATTTCACTATGTTATAGCTGACCCAAAAGTAGGTGAACAACATATTTAAGCAAAATACTGTAAATGCAATAGTTTTGAAGTTACAACTGATTTACTCAATAGTGATGACCTAAAAGTAGCTATTACTCAGCTATGTCATGAGCTACAGGTCTGAAATTTTACTATGTTATAGCTGACCCAAAAGTAGCTGAATAACATATTTATACGAAATTCTCTAAATGCAATAGTTTTCCAATTACAACTGATTTACTCAACAGTGAGAACTTTAAAGTAGCTATTACTCAGCTATGCCATGACCTACAGATCTGAAATTTCACTATGTTATAGCTGGCCCAAAAGTAGCTGAATAACATATTTATACGAAATTCTCTAAATGCAATAGGTTTTAAGTTACAAGTGATTTACTCAATAGTGAGAACTTCAAAGTAGCTATTACTCAGCTATGCAATGAGCCACAGATCTGAAACTTCACTATGTTATAGCTGATCCCAAAATAGGTGAATAACATATTGAAACAAAATACTGTAAATGCAATAGTTTCCAAGTTATAAGCGATTTACTCAACAGTGATAACCTAAAAGTAGCTATTACTCAGCTATGCCATGAGCTACAGGTCTGAAAGTTTACTATGTTATAGCTGACCCAAAAGTAGCTGAATAACATATTTATACGAAATTCTCTAAATGCAATAGTTTTGAAGTTATAAGCGATTTACTCAACAGTGATAACCTAAAAGTAGCTATTACTCAGCTATGCCATGAGCTACAGGTCTAAAATTTTACTATGTAATAGCTGACCCAAAAGTAGCTGAATAACATATTTATACGAAATTCTCTAAATGCAATAGTTTTTAAGTTACAAGTGATTTTACTCATGATGGAAGTTACTGAAAAGCCCAAAAGTAGCTATTACTCACTTAGCTATTGAGACAGGCACCCAACTTACTCACCATATTGTAGCTATGAAAAAAGTAGCTGAATAACATATTTTAACAAAATGCTCTAAATGCAACACTTTTCAAGTTATAAATGATTTTGTGCATGATTTCATGAATTTTAATGCATTAAAAATTATTAAAAAAATTTATTAAAAAAAAAGTAAGACAGATCCAGGTCTCATACTCACACAAGAGAATCTACCTCTGGCCTAGTACATATATGCAAGATATGAGAGAAATCCCTGCAATAGTCACTGAGAAAATTGTGATTAAGTGTTGAAATTTTCACACTTTTGGTGGGGGTACCCCCCTTGTAATGTCTCTAGCAAACAGACGAACAGACAGATTTGCATGCCTTGAACAATTTTTCATCCTCGATAGATAAGGTATCTTTTAAAAAAAACAGCACATCTCTAGGCCTTGTAGTTTTGGAGGAGAAGTTGTTCACGCGGACGCGTACGCCCACGCCGCAGAGTGACGACATAATGTCAGCTGACTGACAAGTCAGCTGACATAAAAAGGGAAAAAAAGTGACTCAATGCATACCATGTTTAGCATGCTGCATCAAAATTTGTGAACTGGATAGAAGATATGGATACATCCGAGAACCAGAAAACACTTATATATTTTACAAACAATTCAACTAAATGGCTGAATTGTTTTGGAAAAAGTATAAAAGAAATATACTTTTATTGGTTCTGTCAAACTAGAGTCATTTTAAGTAATAGTTTGCTAATAGCATTCCCTCGACGGTTCTTAATAAACGTAGTGTAGTTTGTATTTAATCTTTCATTAATGCTACCTTCAAATTTGAAATACTGGTACAGATATAAATAAATTTTACTAAATTTTTGTGCTAAATAATTGTGTAACCCTGGTTTAGAAACGGGAAAAAAATGGAGAGACACGTATCTTGCAACCTATATATAAAAGTGTATTTCATTGTTAAAGTTACCAATTTTTTAAAAAGAAGAAAAAAAACTGCATCAGATATGCTGTAACCCACAGACTGAGTAAATATCATTGCCTTTCAGAAGTTCAGAACTGGTGTGTGGACAAAATGTCAGTGGACAAAACACTAGTGGACTAAACACCGGTCCAAATTGTAAGGGAGGACAAAATCCAAGACATTTTGGGGGCAGGGAGAACAAAATGCCAGGCTCATCAACAGGCATAATATACTTTTATTCTTATCTCTTGGGATAATTATATCACACTGAAACATACTTTTACAGTAGATATCAACAGTGGTTCATTGACGGCATATTATAAGTAGCGCCGAGACTATTTACCCAGCTATACGGTATGCATCAGAGCACCATGTAATCATAAAACAAGAATTCAGTAGAACTGTACTGTGTCACCAGCTTTGGTTAAAGACTGAAGCGGATGAAGTTCGAAAGGACTAACATTATGCTGGCTGACTGGCAATATTTTTGCAGATCCAGACCACCTTTCAGAAGGATTGAGCCATGGTGAAGCCCCAACTTGTAAAAAATATAACCTAGATCCAATATACAGGTTATAACAAATGCACACAGGCAGAGAGAGGCAAACACACAAAGTTATCACTTGCCAAGTTTTCACTAGATGTCAACAGTCAGCAGAAAATTCAATACAGTATCATTTTGGTAACTACTGTTAAACTACTTCTCATATGTCCACATAAATTAATGAATTTAGCAAGATGGGTCCTGTCTGCCTCCTCTCTTCATGGAGGAAAGAAGGAATAACTTATAATTGTCTGCCATTTTGTGGGACAGCAAACGAGTGACATCATTGTCTAACCTTGTGGAGTGTAAGGTCACTTTACCCTACAGGTCTTCTCTAGGACTTTATATATTCATAACCTAAAAATTTCTTTTTCAAATTAGATTTGTAGGAATCAACTTACATGTGCTCTAAATGCAATACTTTTCAAGTAGTAAGATATTAAGATTTTAATGCATTTAAAAATTATTTAAAAAATTTATAAAACATAATTAACAAACACCCAGGCCTGATACTCACACACGGTAATCAACCTACAGCCTGGCACATATATGCAAGAGGGAAATCCCTTAGTCAATGAGAAACTTGTGTTAAAGTGTTGAAATGCTCACACTTTGGGTGGGAGTACCTCACCGGTAATGGCTCTGGGGAACAGAAAGACTGCATGAATTTCCTTGATTTATCATCCTAGATAAAGTATCTTTTAAAAGTAACAGGATGTCTCTGGGCATTGTACTTTTAGATTTCTTCAGCTGACATAAAAATGGTGTCCCAGTAATTTTTTTTCTGAATCCTATGTTACAGATCGCAACATTTTTGCATTTTAAGTACTGTATTATTCTATTTACGCTGTATTATTGTATCACTGTATTGTTTATTACATTGTCTGAAAATTAAATTATGATTCTTATATCTCTCTTTCTTCTTTTTACTTGAATCTTGGTTATTGCAACTTTGGGTCTCTTTTGTTGCTGATTAAGCACTGTTAAAATCATATCAAAATTCATTAAGGATTTTACTTTTGCAGCTTCCCATTGTAGCAGATAGAATTTCATCAAGTGAGTCACAGATTACAAATAAGTATGTTTGGGCAATACTCAAAGCATTCCAACCATAATTTGACCATGCAATACACATATATAAACACTTTTAAAACACAAGTAGACTGAGAAGGTCATTGATTGGTGGAATGGCACTAGTAAATTTCTAGCCCTGTGCCCACATGCCAAATTTCATCCTACAAGAAATTTTTGACATACCGGTATTTTCCAGAAACAAAGTGTGATAATGATGCTGGTCCTATATGTGATTCACCATCGCTGAGTGACACCAAACTGTTACAACCTTTAACTCATAAGCGTCTGAAATATCAGCAATTTATTGTAACCTTACAAGGTACCATTTTCTTCCTGTCTAAATATATCTACATGTTGAATATCAATGAAAAAAATTCAATTAGCACATCAAATATCTTTGAAAGACCAAAAAAATTGTCCCAACCTTAAACTCAGTGGTAGTTTGCAGTTTTGATGAAGTTTAAGGTAATCTTTTAGTGAAGGTTCTGTTCAAAGTTTGTAACATCGTCAACTGAACTTTTTAAAAATGGGCAAACTTTAAGTGAATATAATTCTGTTATTACTGGGAATTTAAGGTCATCTTAATGTATGACACTTAGCTATGGCCAGTTAGATATACATGCAAAAGATAAATAAAATCTGTCAAGTTATTATCATTATACTCTATGGAAAAATAAGAGACTTAAATTCAACCTAATTATTTTATACATGAGAATTTAAGGTCACCTTAAAATAGGGCATATCTTGAAAACCAGTTACAACCACATGCCAAATTTGAATTCAATCTGTAAAGCCATTTTTGGAACACTCACCGGAATCGGAAAAAGTTAAACTCAATATAAGTATGTTACTACTGTGAATTTAAGGTCAACTTAAATAGAGCATATCTTGACAACCAGTTACATACACATAATAACTTTGAATTTAATCCATCAAGCCATTTTTCATACACTGTCTGGAAGTCATGTGTGATGACGACACAGACCATGTATGTTCTCCTTCATAGCTGCTAGCGACACAAAACTGTCTCAACCTTAAACTCATAAGTTTGAAATATCAGTAATTTACTATAACCTTACAGAAAATACCCTTTCAGGTCAACCTGTATGTACATGATGAATATCAATGAAAAAAAAAAGATGTCAATTACTACATGAAATTTCTTCCAAACGCCAAAAAAAATTGTTCCAACCTTAAACTCAATGTTAGTTTGTAGGTGAGAAAGGGTAATCTTTTCCTGAAGGTTTTGTTCAAGGTTTGTTCTATCCACAACTTAAACATGCATAGAATTGCACAGTACTTGAAATGCTGTTCAAAAATTCACAAACTTAAAGTGAATATGTTTCTGTAATAACTATGAGGTTAAGGTCTCCTTAATGTATGACATTACCTATGGCCAGTTACATACACATGCAAAATTTGAAAAATGAAATCTGTTATTTTCAGTATACTCTATGGAAAAATAAAAAAACTTAAACTCAATATTACTCTTTTGTACATGGGAGTTTAAGCCTTAAGCTCACCTTACAATAGGGAACATATTGAAAATTATTACAACTACATGCCAAATCTGAATTGAATCTGTACAGCCATTTTTGAGATACTGTCCAGAAACGGAAAAAGTTAAACTCGATATAAGTATGTTTTTACTGTGAGTTTAAGGTCACCATACAATAGAGCACACCTTGATGACAGTAACATCCACATAATAACTATGATTTTAATCTGTCACGCTATTTTTATATACTGTCTGGAAAGAGTGTGATGACACAGACCATGTATCTCCTCCATCATAGCTGCAAGTGACACAAAACTGTTGGCACCTTTAAGTCAAAAGTTTTAAATATCAGTAATTTACTATAACCTTACAGAGGAGACCTTTTTTGTCTAGCTATATGTACATGATGAATATAAATGAAAAAAAAAGATCTCAATTACCACATGAAATATCTTCCAAATACAAAAATGTTTTCCCAACCTTAAACTCAATGTTAGGTTGCAGTTGTGCGGGAGCTTAAGGTAATCAATTCTTGAAGGTTCTGTTCAAGGTTTGTTACATCCACAACTTAAACATACCTAGAATTGTACAATATTTGAAATACAGTTCAAAAATTTGCCAAATTAAAGTGAATATAATTTTGCTATGAGTGGGAGTTTAAGGTTACCTTATTGTACGGCACTTACCTATGGCCAGTTACATATACATGCAAAAGTTGAATGAAATTTCTCAAGCTATTTTCAGTATAGAAAAAATGTAATCTCAACATAATTCTTTTATACATATGAATTTAAGGTCACCTTAAAATAGGCCACACCCTCAAAACTAGTTACAACCTCATGCCAAATTTGAATTGAATCCATCAACCCATTTTTCACATATAGTCTGGAAAAGAAAAACTTAAACTCATGATAAGTATGTTACTAGTGGGAGTTTAAGGTCACCAAACTATGCAGCACACCCTGAGGACCAGTTACATCCACATGCCAAATTTTAATTTAATCTGGCAAGCCATTTTCGAGATACTGTCCGGAATACAAAGTGTGACGACAGACGATGACGCAAAATGGGATGACAAAGCAATCCCTATATGCCATGCAGCATGAATGTTGGTGACACAAAAAGAAACTTGACCCCTTTTTTATGGATACAGACAGAAGGTCACTATATTATACCAAAATTTCTAGGGTAATACAGGTGCGGATACGAATGCAGATGTGGATACAGACAAGATTAAGGACAGGTGTATTTTGTGAGTCAACCTGATACATATTTAAGCAAGGATATACGAATCTGGGACCAGATGTTTATATAGTTAATGCTGAAAGTTGAGTTCCCGATTCCTAGCCAATTTCATAAATGTCCGATTCCCTTTCTGAGGGTTGATTACATTAATATTCATGAAAAATTATGAGGTCATGGATTTCCTTGGGGTTTTCTAACAATAATTTACAACTACTTTAAGGTCAAATTCTTTACACTCATGGCCAAGACATACTGAACTGGACATATACTTAATAATCCATGATAATATAATTCACATTATTTATGTTATATAGTGAGGACCGGCTGCTTACATTATATATCAAGAACTGGACTTTTATTTAAAATATTAAAAATATCCGGCACCGGACGCACGTCCACTTTATATATTTAAATAGTACCTTCACTGGCAGAATGCCACTAGAATTTTAAAGATATTATTAAATACAACTATTTATAAATTTTACGATTGTTGTACCTATTTCCAGTCTATTACTAAAAGTGCGCAGGCTTTATTAGCTACAACATTTGAAACATTTTAGCGCATTTTTCTTGTCCCACAAAATCGTGTGCATAACCAAAAACACTTCTATTTTGAGAATATATATCTTCTGTTAACATTTTCGCACAAAAACATACATCAGTCTGACTAGGCCCTTTGGACTCCACAATGCAAACTCAGCCCCTTTCAGTTAGAAATTCAAATTGACAAAAAATCTTTATTTTTGGATGGATTTTGATAATCTAGGTATCATTGTTTATAGTTTTTAATCATGGATATAATGGTATGATTATCAGTACTTAATCACAAATGGTATGATTATCATTAGTTAATCACGAACGACTGGATAAACATACTCTCTGTGATGTAATTGTATTCCAAAGAAACATATATACTGCCTTGCTACCAATTATTGCCGGGTACCAATTATCGCCACCACAAAATAAAACATTCATATATTTCAGTAATGGTCACATATTTGGAAAGCTTTTCATTGTGTTTCTGTTCTATTCACTGTTGTAATAGTTTTACCTTATTTGCTAGACTTGGGATGTACTTGTGGTCAGGTTATGTACAAGATTTAGTGCGCACCACGGAGAACGCGTCTTTTAAAAATAAGTTGTAAACAGTAACATCTCGCGGCCAATATACATTATTTTTGTGCTTTTATGCTGTAGTTTTTATATGTATTTTATTATTTACCTGATGCAGAGTTGATTTTGTTTGCTATAAAACTCCTATTGTGACTGTACAACAATTCGGGTATTATCGCCCACCCAGACGGGAATTACCGGTAACTGTTTTCCAATCTGTCAATGCCTACTGTCTATTCTTGCTACCTGTATGTATATTTAATTGTGGCAAATCACTTTTCCCAATGTTTTATTGACCTGTTGTTTCTTTTGTCAGATTGTTAGACTTTCTTTTAGTTTTAGTGTCAAAATTCTCTGTTGGTTGTAGTTGGTTTGAGTTTCCTAAGGTTGGCTTTAGTGTGGGTTGCTAGGGTGCCCGTGAGTCGCCCACGGGACGAAATTTTCAAGTGTGAGTCCTTAAGGCCATAGAGGTTTTAGGCCACCCACAGGTGATTTTTTGATCCTAGGGCATTTATCAGCTGACCAACACAACTAAGATGTTTGCCATGCGCATTCTACTCTTCTGCACCATGTTGATGGTTGCTACTCATCTCAGGAGTGTCTCACATAATTTTTTGGGAAATGGTTTCATCATTCCATCCATGTTAAGGATTGCCAAAAATTACTCCTATAGCTCCACCTCACATGTTTTTCCTCCTACCGTAAAACAGAGCAGGCTCATGCTATTGATTCTCATGTGCGGTGATGTTGCCATAAATCCTGGACCGATTATGCTTGGCTTAGTAAATGCAAGGTCAATCCGGAATAAGGGCCCTCTCCTTGCTGACACCATAGCATCTCACTCCTTTGATTTCCTCTGTCTGACTGAAACACATATTCGTACCACTGATTCTGATAATTTTCTTTGTTCACTTACCCCGGATGGTTTCTCTTTGATACATAGGCCACATTCAACAGGTATTGGTGGTGGCGTTGGTTTCTTCATTCGTGAATCATACAAATGTCGCAAAGTGGATACCCCAAATTATGGTTCCTTTGAAAATATTGTCATATCAGTTTCAGTGCCAGGTCGAACTTTGCTCCTAGCTTCTATCTACCACCCTCCTGGGCCGTGTTCTTCCATTTTTCTAGATGAATTTATGTCCTTTGTTTGTTTTCTGTCTTCTGTTGATTGCAAGTACTTCATATGTGGTGATTTCAATATACACGTAGATATACCTTGTACTGATAGCGACAAATTGAAAGCCCTCTTAGAATCATGTAATCTAAGACAGTCAGTAAACAAGACCACTCACTTGCACGGTCATATCCTAGATCTCATTCTTTCCCCTAGTGATCAATATATGTGCGTGCATGTTGACATCTGTGAATTCATATCTGATCATGCAGTCATTAAATGTGCTATCGACGTTGCTTCCTCTCCTGCTACCTGTCAAACAAGAATTTCCTATAGGAGGTATCATCGTATCAATATGTCTGACTTTCGGTCTGACCTTAAGGAAATGCCTTTCGTCAAATGTCCTGCAAATTCTGTCTAACAGCTCTATGATCAGTATGTACAAGACTTGAGTTGTGTACTTGACAGGCATGCTCCTCTTGTGTCCAGTTTAAAGACGAAACAGCATGCTGACTGGTTGTCTGAGTCCTACCGCCTTGCTAAGTCACTGAGACGTCAATTTGAACGAGCTTGGCGTAAAGATAAAAGCCAATACAACAGGAGTCGTCTTTGACGTCAAATTGCCTGGTGTAATCGTCTTGCAAACAGGGATAAAACTGTCTATTACAGGAAACTAATCTCCGATAATAGCCATGACTCTAAAAAACTACGGCAGGAGTTACATAAAGTCCTACATAGATCCCATGGCACTACTCTGCCCTCTTGTGAATCATCAAAGTCATTGGCTGATCGCTTTGCTACTTTTTTCTCAAATAAAATCGTGAAAATTCGTGAGAGTTTTTCTTCATCTGAGTCTTGTAACACTGTCCATCCCCCTTTGACCCTCCGAAACTAACAGTCTTTACTCAAGTCACTCAAGATGAAATTGAAAAGATAATCAGTAAATCACCCACCAAATCATGCTTGTTGGACCCACTACCCACATTTCTTATTAAGGAATGCATGGACATCCTTCTACCATCAATAACCAAGTTGGTCAATTGTTCACTCAGTGAGGGACTGGTTCCAGATGGTTTCAGAAAAGCTGTAGTCACTCCACTTATCAAGAAGGCCTCTCTTCCTGTTGAGGACTTGAAAAACTACCGCCCAGTATCTGGACTTAGCTTCATTTCTAAACTGGTGGAGCGTGTAGTTGCTAAACAGCTGGTTAATCATATTCATCAACATGACTTGGACAACTCATACCAGTCTGCATATAAGTCAGGTCACTCAACTGAGACGGCTCTGCTTTCCATCAAAAATGATATTCATTTGTCACTATCTCTGGGTGAAGCCACTCCCTTGGTTCTTCTGGATCTTTCGGCTGCCTTTGATACTATTGATCATTCCACTCTCCTTGGCTGTCTTCTGGATTGGTTCGGTGTTGGCGGTTCAGCTTTGAAATGGTTCTCTTCATATTTGACTGAACGCTATCAGTTTGTAAAGATTGGTTCCACATTGTCTAACTTAAAAAAACTCCTATTTGGTGTACCTCAAGGTTCTGTTTTGGGTCCTCTCCTATTTTCTCTGTACACATCTCCCCTAAGTACACTGATTGGTAGACACAAAGGTGTAAACTTCCATTTTTATGCGGACGACACACAACTCTATGTCCATCTCTCACACAGGAATGCCTCTGCTGCCTTTGATAAGTTGAATAGATGCCTTCAAGATGTAAAAGAATGGATGTCGTCTAGCAAACTTAAACTCAATCCTGATAAAACTGAGTTCATACTTTTTGGCTCCAAGAAGCAGAGAGAAAGGTTAAGTGCATGTTTCCCAATTGATATCCTGGGCAACCCCCTTCACCCCACCGAGTCTGTCAGGAACCTGGGTGTGTGGTTCGACTCTGATTTTTCCTTCTCAAAACATGTACAGAAAGTCTGTAAAGGCTGCTTTTGTCAACTGAGGGATTTTAGAAATATCAGGCAGTTCTTGACTCAGGATGCTGCTGTGTCGGTTGCCAATGCTTTTGTTAGTAGTCGGTTTAGATACACTCATATAACAATGGTACTCAGGAAACTCCATTGGCTCCCTGTTCAGTTTCGCTGAGAGTTCAAACTGGCTACCCTGGTGTACAAGTTTATTCATACTGGTTTCCCTAAATATTTCGCTCCACATCTATCCACATACCACACTACTTACAATACTAGACGCAGTCAGAGTGTTGCCAATTTCCTCAATGTACCAAAATTTCAACCCACAATTCACAAGTCCACTAAGCAGTTTGGCTTCAGTTTTGCCTTTGACGCCCCCACTGTTTGGAATTCACTCCCTGAAGACATCCGTGCATCACCCACTATGGCCTCTTTTAGAAAGAAGCTCAAAACCTATCTCTACGCAAAGGCTTATCCTCCTTAGCTCACTTTTCTTATGGCTTCTCCGTGGTGCCGACCTGTTTTTGTCGCTGGACTTTGAATTTGCCTATTGCTATTGTTTTGTTGCGCCTTAGAGTCCACTACTCAGGGGAGATTAAGCGCTATAAAAGTCAAATTAGAATTCGAAATTATGTCAATGTGAATTTTGTCTGGCGATAATTGGTACCCGGCGATAATTGGTAGCAAGGCAGTATTTCATGAAGGAGAATGTAATATACAGCAAGCTTTCTGCTTTCTCTCTAATACTTCAATTTACAAAAACTAGTTAAGTTGGCGAAGGGCGAATTGTCCATAATTTAACGAGCCGAGTGTGTTGGACAAAAAAGGGCTGAGACACCATATCAATTTTGCATGTTTGTTGACAGTGGCGACAGACCCAAATCGAGTTACGTACTCCCAGCCTTGATCGATCACACAAAACGCAGTGGCTAGACATAATATGTATGCTATGTAAATTCATCTTAATAAATTGAAACGTAAGTTATGAAGATTAAGTCTAAAAATACAACATTTACCGACCTTTCTAGATCTAGTGTAGGGACCTGCCAAATATGTTTATTTCATACTATCCGCATTTACTTGGTACTTGGTATTATTTATAAAGCCGCAAATAAAAAATTAAAATGAATTGATTCTGATGAAATGTGAAAAGCTCAAAACTGAAATAAACTATAACGATCATTTATAAAAACAGTTCGCATGACACAGTTTCAATAATTTATCTTAATCACTTTATAAGTGCTGTAAGTGAATACTGATGTGTGTTTTAGTTTTGCTCACTTCTTGTAAGCAAGCACAGTACCCTCCAATTGGAGGTGGATTCTATTCTATTCCTTTAGAATTAAATCCTGCTCCATTCCACCTATTTATTTCTTCACCATATTTATGCCCATAATTATACCATACTTGTTACCCTTCTACTAATTTTATATTGTTTCCTTTCTTGTCCATATTCTACCCTTAATTTTATATGAACTGTTTGAACAGTTTAAACTGGTTGTCTTACTTTTCCATGCATCCCAATACATACTCATCATTTTTTCCCTCTAATTTTTGCTTATCCCTGTTTTATAGGTTTTATCCATCGACCTACAGTAAAACTAAGTTTCTGTAATGATTTTTTATCTTTATATTTTTTATCCTCATCTGTGTTTATCTCTTTTCCTATTACAGCATGCCATACATGTGGATTTACACTTGCTGTCCTACATTCTACAAAAAAATGATATAATATGTTATTTGTACATAATGTTTACATAATGTGCATTTCTTACCATAATTCTACTTCTAATTATAATTGGACTTTTATAGCGCTTAATCTCCCCAAACAAGAGGACTCTAAGGTGCAACAAAACAAAAAGCAGACATCAAAATTTTTGTATCCAGGGGCATAGCAGGGGTCAAGCGTCATCACTCGTCCATTCCCCAATGTCACTTAATTTCAATTTTGAGAAGTTCTTTCCCTCTACACTTCCATACTTGTACCATGCTCTATATCTCCATATCACTTTTGGATACACTTTTAATGTATTATTTTGTATTCTCTCTATTATTCCATTTGTTATCTTTCCATTTCATCCATGACTTGTGTAATAATATCTTCCAATAGGTATGTTTTATCATTTCCTCTGTAAACTCAACTCTCTATAACCATTCCTTACTGTTGTATCCAATGGCGTTCCGGCGTACTAATAGTAGCGTCTACCCGAATCCAGGTGGCGCCGTTATCGATGTGACCTTTAACCCAAACACAGTAACTAATGTAAACAAATGTCGGTAATTCTTGATAAATTCTTGTCCTGTTATATACAGCAGAGTTATTCGGAAATATATGTATAATAATTATCAATTGATGCATAATACTTATTTTGATGCAGTTTATGATGGCTGCCATGTTTTATTTTTAGTGTATTTAGATTAAAAAGATTATCCATTATTTGAGCCATATTGCTCAAAGGCAAAATATTTTTTAAAGTCATATCAGAATTTTTTTGTTTTTTTTTTTGTTTTCAGTCTTGTAACTTATTTATTTATTTATTTGGGGTTTTACGTTGCTTTCAACACTGTACAGGTCATATCATGATGGGTAGTTGGAGGGGCAGAGGAAACGAGTACATACAGTTCGCTAGGGTTCTGTACTGTAAACTGCCAACCAACGGCAAGCAACTACCAGCTTTCCCACTTGAGGCCGTGATGTTCATTCTTGTAACAAAATATTAACTGTCCGCTCAGACTGGGAGACCTGGGTTTGATTCCCAGTGATGTGGAATGAGACATCATAGCTCAGTGACAGAGCACTCAGTCTGTTATTTTGTTGCTGCAATACTATAAGATAAAAAATTATATATATATTTTAAAGAAAATTTGCTTTTTTGTATTGGTACATATCTCTTACTGAGGACCTAACATGAGTTTAAAATACCCCTTTTTGACCCCAGCCAGCCATATTCTATTTTGTGTGTATTTAGCTTGTTGCCTGGACTATAATAAGGGTTTCTAAGAGTTATTGAGCAGACTGTTGGGAGTGCTTATTTGTTTTCAGGTTGGTTCGATTGATCGCTGCCACTGGATTATGTGGTAGGGATGTTGGTTGGGGATGCGACCGATTGATCGCTGCTGCTGGATTATGTGGTAGGGATGTTGGTTGGGGGTGCGACCGATTGATCGCTGCCGCTGGATTATGTGGTAGGGATGTTGGTTGGGGGTGTGACCGATCCCACCAAACTCCAAAAAAAGACATCCTGTATATACTACTGGCAGGACCGGTCACGGAGTGTGCATTTGCTAGGTGTCACCTTGTACTTCCTTTCTGTCCAGACAGCATGACATCATAGCATCTTTTTTGTTGTCTAGTGCTATGAAGACCCCTAGTAGGCTGATAGCAGGGCTGGATGGGTGGGCCTTGCTGGTCCATTGGATAGTGTATCAACTTATAAAAATTTAATTTACTTATGAAATTTGCAATTCTGTAAGTGTACCGTCACATGCAGAAACTGTAAGATTTTAAAGTTCAAGGTCACTACAGCAAGGTCAAAGGTCACACTATGACCTTTCACACTATGTAACCCAGAGATGTGTTCTATATATCACTAGTAATGTATTTCCTCAGTGCTTCTGCTCATATGTAGTCCCTAAAAATCCATGCAGAATTAATTTTGAATAAATAATAAAAGAGTAACATAACTGACAAACTGAGTGCTTTATCACTAAGCTATGATGTTTTTGGAGGAACACCACTGGGAATCAAACCCAGGTCTCCCAATATGTCAGAATATGCTACTGTATTACTTATTGTTGTAAAATGTAATTTTAAATCAAAGAAGTATATCCTTGTCTATTAATTTCCATACAGAATTTTTAGGGGCTCAGTGGTGTAGCGGTTAGAGGCTGCCAGTTCGAATCTCGGGCTGGGCGCTTCATGTTGGAAAGTTGGTAGTTACTTGTTGATGCCCGGTGGTTTACAGTCCAGTATGCACTGGTTTCCTCCACCTGTAAACTACCCGTCGCAATATGACCCTGGCTGTTGAACGTGACGTAAAGCAGCAAATAAATAAATAAAATCCATACAAAATTTCCTGCTATTTCTTTGAAAATTTTTCGGAAAGACGTTGGCTGTTGGTCGCATGGTCAGCAGATTGGCCCAACGGTGGCTTGCCATCTGCAACTCGGGTTAGATATCTCTATATTATGCTGACGTTAGGCCAACGGTGGATTTTTATGCAAGATGGCGGCGAGCAATAATAGGGGATTTTGTGAAACTCAGTAAAAAATTATTTATTATGGTATTTCTAAAAATCATATTTCAGTGAGCCCATGAATTTTAATTAACTATTTAACAATTTTAGACGTAAAAATGATATTCTCATTATAAATTCATAACACATAACACCATGCTGGAACCTCATTAGCTGATGCTATACATTGAGTAAAATTTTTTTACCGTTGTCTTGCCGACGTTGGCCCAACGTCGGACCGCCGGTCAACAAGCCGTTGGGCCAACGTTGGCAGCCAACATCGGACCGACGGATGTGCTGATGTCGGGCCAACGTTGGCCCAACGTCGGAATGCTACCTGGGTAAATTTAGAAAATGGTTGAGAACACCAGTAATTGGTACGTACATGTTAATTAGTTAAAAATTTTGTGTATTTGCCAAAAAAAATCAGTGAAAAATTTTCAGAAAATTTTAGATAAAATAACATGTACACTACACACACTAAGCTTAATTTTTTATATAAAAATATAAATATAGATCTACAGAATAGTGGAGGTTTTGGGCCAAGAAAAGGTACTTTGAATTTTTTTTTTTGTTCTTCTAAGGTGGGCGAAATGGGGTTTCTTTAACCTGTACAGTTATTTTTGGAGATGATTTTTGACTGATTATTTAATTTATAATAGGATAATAATGGGAAAATAGTACAAAAATATTAGGAAATAGGTACATAAATATATGAAACAATTTATTGGGTGTTTTATTTATTATCCACCAGTTTGTTTAAATAATAAGTAAAATAAGTCCATAAATAAAAAAAAATTGAAAAAATTTGGGATGAAATTACAAAAAAAAATTTGTATGTATATAACATATTTGTGATTAGACGTGGTTACCTCGGCTCTACTTACTTGCGTGTAGAGCCGTGGCACGACCCCACATAAAACTAGAGATTTGAATAAAACACAAATACTGTAAAAATTATACACACAACTGTTTCCACAACTATTTTGTTACATATTAACCTCAACAGTCAGTCAACATGCAAACATATTTGACAAAAAATAAATTATATTTCCTCATTTTCAATACTTTTTGGACCATTTCTCCAAAAATTTGAAAATGCCCTTTTGTTATAAAAGCTGTATAAAATAGCATATATATTATACACATTTTGTATTTGTTGTGTCCTTGGCTTAATATAAACTGCTTTTAAATATATCAAACCATTTTGAGTCATCTTATGAAGTTTTATTCAACAGAAAATGATTTTTTGCAAATCTCTAGTTTTGTGTGGGGTAGTGCCACGGCTCTACACGCAAGTAAAGTAGAGCCGAGGTAACCACGTCTAATTTGTGATTTAAATATTTTTGGAAATATCGAAGAAAATGAGGCCTTATTGATGAAATGAATTTCTTTTTAATATTTCTTTTTTTGATTTCCTCTAAAAATTTATTTTCATTAGATTCAAACCAGTATTTTTTGTCTGAAACACATCTTCGTTACTCTTAGCTACAACTGGGCGAAAATAGGGGATTTATGTTAAAACTGCTACAAATATCTCATACAAATTCTATATTCTTCACGGAACTAATTTATATAATTTATTACACTATTTCCATTATATTTTTTTTCAGATAAATGCGTATATATCCAGAAATCAGATAAATTAATATTCGCTACTTCCTGGTTATTCTGTCACATACGTTTTTTGTTTAGGTCACATCGATCGTAGCGCCGCCCTGGTGAGTATTTCGTGCCGGTACGCCATTAGTATTATATTCCTTCATACTTATCTCATATAAAAGTTTATGTGCCCACCTATTTGCATCCATCTTTTCTATCCTACTTAATAGTTTAATTTTAGAGCTCCATATCTCTTGTTCCTAATATGTAACATCCTACTTTATGCTGTAAAGACTCCATTCTGTTTATCCATCCTTTATCATAACATATACCTCTTCCCCATATAGCAGTTTTGGTTTTAGGATTTGTAACCACAGTTTTTCCATGAGATTGACATCTGGTCCTATTCACTGCACTCTGTAATTAAAAATATTCCATAGTTGACTTACTTGTCTGTGTGGTTTACTTTTCTGATGCACAAATATCTTTGAATTCCCCAATTTTACCCCTAAATATGTGTATTCATTGGTTTGTTCTAAAATAAAATTCATATTCCCTATAGTTTTGGTAATAATATTCCCTTCAGTTTTCCCCCTCATATCATCATTACTTTACTCTTATCTATATTTACGTCTAATCCCTTACTAAAAGTATATTCCTGTAATTTCATACACTGCTCTTGTAGTTGTTCCTCGGATTCTGCCACCAAAACTATGTCATCAGCAAATAGCAACCCACTAAGTCTATCCTGTAACTTCATTCATTAGCATAAACCATGCAAACAAAACAGTAACTGTTTTTATTTGCCCACTGTTTTCATAACGTTTTCAACTTAAAAAAAAAAGATAAAATATTTTTTCCTGTGCTATATGTTTTACATATACCCAATTTATTTTCCATTCATTTATTACATTTCATATGAAAAGCTCAGCAATAAAAGAGGGTTATTGTAATTGGTCTCATTCCATCTTTGTGTCCTTCTGTATCTCTGTCTGTACATGCACCTCTTCCTCTTATAATTCAAAAACTACATCAATCAAGTTTAAATTTTGTAGGCAGATACTTCGTGGGACACAAACAGATTTCTCTAATATTTAGGCCTGGATCCTCAGGTTTTTTATTTTTAATTGGGCATTTACAGAGAAATCTGTTTCTCTTCATCATGTGCGTAAATCAATATCATGTCTAGATTTCTTTTTTATGAATTTTAATCCAACTAAATTCCTCGCCAGGCACTTGTAACATTCACAATATATGACTTCTATTATGTGACTTTAATAATTTATTTCTTTGCAGAGATACTAGTATTTGTTTAAGGAATATAGCATAAGTGATGAGTTTCCATTAATATTTCGGAAAACATGTAACCTATAAATATGTTACTTATATCATTAGAAATATATTACTAAAGTGCTTTTGCTCATTTTATTGCACTAAAAAATCTACGCAGAAATGACAGAGAAATTGTAAGTTAAAAATTATTGTTTTTATTGCTTAAAAAATACAGATATTGAAATAATTGCAAATTTAAACATGGATTTTACAAGCTTATGCAAATATATTTGACATCTACACAAAATCTAGACTATCAAAATTATTATTGAAGTATTAATGGCCACTCTCTTGCAACATAGATTCAAATTTTAATGACAATAGATGGATGACAATACAATATAATTCTTGATCACATTTGTGAGTCTGGTCACATAAAGTCAATCGTTTTGCTCTCTCCAAGTGCAACTAGTTAGAATGTTTGAAGCCAGCTGAGATTTTTATGAAAACCTCCCAGATCATCCTACCTTATAATTAACTCCAAGTGAAACCATACATGGAGAGTTTGTTAAAGTGGGTTCAAAGTTAAATATTATGTGGTAACAAAATTTTCTAAATAGGTATACATTTGAAACCACTATGTGGCTTAGTCAATAATAAAACAATGAAAACTGTGAAGTAACATGACAAAAAACTGTATTAGATATTTCATATTGGCTCTGTATGCAATCTTTTGTATATTACATTGTGACAATTTCATATTCATTCCAAAGCACTTTCTCCACGAAATATTCAAATGGGACCTTATGAGCAATACTTATGGCTCAGGAAAAATTGTTTACTTTAAAGAATACCAGACTGTTCACACTGAAATGGGTTTGTACCATGTGATCTTCAGTTTATTTGCACCACTCTTTTTTCTGCCCATAGGTTCGTTGTAAGTTTTGAACTAACAGCCATAGCATCCAACTCATTAGTACACATAAGAAAATATCAGGTCTTGGATGAAAATGCATGAATAAAAAAAGTTGGTGCAATTGATCTTCTCGTATATGGGGTGAACCTGTTTTGGTGTGAGTGATCCAGATACTACTTCAGAATCACTAGTTACTGAAATAAAATTTAAAAAAAAAACACATTTGTGAACTAACAATGGTTATAAAACATAAAAGCATATTTAGTGGAAATATTTTAGGGAATATGCATATTTGCTGGTTACCCATATTTACTGTAACATATACAGTTACAATAGTCACAATATCTGACATAACAGGTTCACCAATGTCGTGGTCAATATACGGTTAACTAACATTGCGTTAAAAAAGAATAGCTGCTACAAAATTTGGACATCTTCCAAATTGGTGTGAAGAAACTGAACGGGGAAGACAGCAATGAATTATTATTAAAAACAAATAGTAATTTTGTTGCGCCAGGGCATACTTAATGGAATGCGTAGCCAAAGTAAATTGAAAAATGTTTTGGTTTTGGTTACCATTGTCGTATTTATGCCATTTTTCTGGCTTGCTGCCTTTTCTGGACCAGGTAAGTTGAGGGTGGCACTAAAAAGCGTATGGAGCGTACGGGGGCGTATGGAGGCGTATGGGGGCGTATGGAGGTGTATGGGGACATATAATCGTGTACAAATCTGTTATGTGAATGTATACTGTGAATGTGCCATATATTTCATAATATTTTTTACACTGTGGCTTCAGAACAGTCACTGACGGATCGGAAAACAATCACTTTCAGAACCGCCAATGGAAACGGTTTATAAATCATTTGCTTTAAGATACGTTTTAAACAAAAACATCTTTCCCCTTGATGTATTTTATAAATATATATCGATACGCTCGTTCATTTCAAATAAATAAGTTTAATGCAAGGTGCAGTAAAATCTCGAATTTGTGAAATAGTATATGAACTTTGAAAGCAAAATAACCTATCATTGGTTATCATTGGCAATGCTCAGGATTTTCTGTAAATTACGTAAATTTTACACTGTGCCTTCAGAATGTTGATACACCGGGGAGCCACAATTCGGCCGGGAGCCACGATTTGGCCACCTAGTGAGATTTATTACATGATCGTGACATTAATCTTCATAAGCCTATGTCGTGATTATTCATGAGTAAAGTGTCACAATTAGGATCATAATTATCATGTTTGCGGTCCCTGTGCATATTATTATTTGTTTTATCTTACATCATTTGTTTTAAACTGTTTTTTCCAACAGGCAGCAGGCTGTGACAAGCATTTGGTTTATAAATGTACAATTTACAAAGATCTTGCCCATCAAATGTACCATCAAACATGCTTTCAGGTCTATTAAGTGAAACGTTGGAAAAAAATAACTCAAAACACATTATTTTTGATTGTACCTTAATTTTGATATAGGGGGCCAAAAGTTGGATCCCTTAGTTTGAAAATTTTACTCTTCAGGTGACATAATAATTGACCCCATTAAATATAAATAAAACAAATTTTTGAACAAAAAACATTTCGAAAATAACAGTTAGTTGTTTGTATTATATCATGATCTTACAGTAACACAGAAAAGCAGCATAATTGTAGTTCATGAAAGTGTTTATATCATTTGACGGCCGAATTGTGGCTCCCGGGTGTACATTGTAATTATCAATCTTTTTATTTCTCTATTTTCACCGACTGCATGCTTTAATTCAACAGCCACACATCAAATATCTTACAATATGAGTGTGACGGTTCTGAAATTAAGAGAATTCTGACCCGTTCTTGTCGGTTCCGAAGACACTCTGTATTTTTTATACAGTATTTTTATATACAAAGTGATTATTCGTCGGGTCTGACCCGTTGATTAGGGATTAGTTTATTTATCGGGTCGCACAAAATATAAAGAAAAATAATGGTTTTCATTTTCAAAATATAAAGAAAAAACAATGGTAAAAACAGACTGGTTGGATAGATCTTTTGTTTGTTAAATATGCTTAGAAACCCAATCGTGGCCTCATATTTCCTTAAGTCTGTATGTGCTGATGAGTAAAGTATTTGTCTCGAATGAGGTTTCAGTAACCAAATGTTTTCATTGGTTAAATTAAATTAATCACGTTTGCAAATGAAAATTAGGCTGGTTGTCTAGACTTTTGTTTGTAAAATATTGTGAGAAACTCGATCGTGGCTTCATATTTTCTGAAGTCTTTGTGTGTACTGTGCAAGTACTAGCATTTGTTATTTCTTATTTTGTAAAATATTGCTAGATATTGTGTTTCTGAGCCGTACTCTAGTTCATTTACAGGTCCGACCCGGTGAATAATATACAGCCTCAACATCAGGTGGAACCCGACGAATAATCCCTTGCTTTTATATAAATTATGTTTTTACATACGAAAGAATCACGTTCTGAACAGGTTGGCTATGACGGATATCTAAGCGACGTATGGAGGTGTATGAGGGCATATAGTAGTGTATAGGATGGTTTTATATTTTAATAAATTGTTTCTATTATCAGCCGTTATACTGCTAACTGGAAACACAAGTGAATGCCAATTTTGTGGTATTATAGAAGCAATTGTCCTTGACCTTTGAGGTGCGCATTCACTTTCCAATATCCAGACTATTATTTCTGTTAATTGTGCATCAGATGCTTTGACAGGGGATATGTCAGCTTTCTAAGCCACTGTATAGTGGGAGCCTACAGTATTAATAAATACCCATGCTATGGTTAATGTTTTGACTTTAACTTTTTAACTTTCATATTTTTATTAAACCCAATGATTTGAAACCCCAGCCCATAGAGGCTGAGGTTATTGTCGTCCGCTCTGCTGTTCGGTTAGCCGTAGTGGCAGATAGGCATACAGTTTATGGGTGTTTCACAGCCTAATCCCTAGAGTGGTGGTGTCATCATGAGCGGCGATATCGCAGATTCACCGGTGATGAAAAAAATGGACCATAATCGAGGATTAATGATCATCCGCGGTGCATCTCATAAACATATTCAACCATTAACTTTAGCTTATTTTCGAAGGGATTTGATAAAAATATGGTGAAATATTCATCTAATTTCTGCTTTTATGAGGTTTTGTTTTGATTTGTGATGTAAGTATGGTGATGACCCTTTCCACTTCCTACAGGAAGTGAAAAAAATGAAAGTTTTGTTTACTTTTTATTGCTTCAAATATCCACCGTTTTAACAATTGACAGTACAAATTAGCCATAAAATTATTTTACTTCAGTATTTGTAGTCTATGCACATTATTTAAAGAGCAAAAATAGGTTCAATTTATGAAACGATGGCACCGCAATATCGCTCACTGTTTTGTTCACAGTATCAAGACCTCGTATACCCAGACGATGACACCACTACCCTAGAGTGAGTTTCTGTCCTGTCACCAATTGCTATTGATATACTGATGGTATGCAATGGCAAGGGACAAAACTCACATATACCTGATTTCTGTGAAAATATCGAACTGTGGGAAATCAGTCTACCCAAACCCATGCATGGATTTTCACCAAATTTTCAGGATATGTTTACCACAATAGGATCTAGAGCTGATTCGTTTTTACCCCACAGCCCTTAAGGGCTGTCGGGGTATTGTTTTCACCCATGGTGCTTGGATGGGTGGGTGGGTGGGAAGCGGTGGGGAAAATTTGTATCTCAGAAACTGTAAGGTGTAGGAAGTTGATACTTGGTAGGGACATTGGTTAGGTGGTGTAGGTGTGCAACGTCATGGTATGACCTTGATTTTACCTTTGACCTTGCTGCAATGACCTTGAGTTTGAAAATCTTTTCTGGGCTATATCTCGGAAACCGTAAGGTGTAGGAAGTTGATACTTGGTAGGGACATTGGTTAGGGGCTGTAGGTGTGCAACAACATGGTATGACCTTGATTTGACCTTTGACCTTGCCGTAGTGGCCTTGACCTATAAAATCCTTCCCAGGCTATATCTCGGAAACCGTAATGTGTAGGAAGTGATATTTGGTGGGGACATTGGTTAGGGGGGTGTAGGTGTGTGTATCGTCATGATGTGACCTTGATTTGACCTTTGACCTTGATGTAGTGACATTGACCTATAAAATCTTGTCTGGGCTATATCTGGACAACTGTAAGGTGTAGGAAGTTGATACTTGGTAGGGACATTGGTTAGGGGGTGTAGGTGTGCAACGTCATGGTGTGACCTTGATTTGACCTTTGACCTTGCCGTAGTGACCTTAACCTATAAAATCTTATCCAGGCTATATCTCAGAAACTGTAAGGTGTAAGAGGTTGATACTTAGTAGGGACATTGGTTGGGGGTTGTAGGTGTGCAATGTCATGGTGTGACCTTGAAGTGAACTTTTAAGTATAATAAATCCAAGAAAAACATTGATTTGGTCAAAATATGAATATTGGAAAAGTATTTTTGACTGAAAAATTGACACACTTCATGAATGTTTGGTGCAGATATTTTTCAAAGATTTTCCACAAATTACATTTGAGGGAAAACCAATTAAAACCAATTTTTGCATTTTGTTGCTGCTATCACTTTCTTCTGTATGTCAGCCAAACTTAATGTTTCTGGCCAATCTACTTTTTACACAGCACTAAAAACACTTGAAAAATCGACCCACTTCATGCTAACCCATGTAGTCAGAATCTTTTTATGTCAATTTCAAGACATAAAGTGAGAAGAAATGTTTTAAACTTCAGACAGCAAGTGAGACAAAGTTTGTGACCTCACAATGACAATTTTATTGTGACATCATAATGTAATGACATCATCAGAAAGCACTATATTTGGGCATACATTACCCCTCCCTCCCACCACCAACACCATGTGCTGCATGCTGATGTAAAATTTAGATCACATTTATTTTTGCTCTTTCTTCTCAAGTATTTCCCAGTCTCTTTAAACTTTAATCAATATATAAATTTGACATCATTTGTTTTCAATCTTCGCTGATTATGAATAAAATGCACTATTGTATGTAATGCAGAAAAACACAAGAGTGTATAATGGGTAGGGATTTTCATGGTGTGGTAAAATTAAGGAGTTTACAGTAGTAAATCTTTCTCCCAATTGAGGTTGTCATGACACTAGGTATATGCCTTCAGAAAAGTGTGGGATTATAGCTGTGTATTCTCATTATTACTGAAAGGTGTTCTATTGAATATGTCGTGGATATTAATGCATCTTTGACATGGGATAAAGAGGTTAGCTGTCGTGTTTTACACTCTATTTTCGTTTGTGGGGCTTAATCTTTTATGACAAACCCACTTGTGTCTGCCTTGAATTCACTGGACCACGCATAATTGTTTGTTTATAGCAACCCATACGCTTTTTTGTCTCCCTACGCTCCCATACGCCCCATACGCTTTTTAGTACTACCGGTAAGTTGACGTTGCCTCCAACTATACTGTACTGCTTCTAGGCATAAGTTGGCCGTGGTCATAAGTTGGCCGCCACAAATTTAATTACTGCCTTGCTACCAATTATCGCCGGGTATCAATTATCGCCAGACAAAATTCAAATTGACATAACCTGACCACAAGTACATCCCAAGTCTAGCAAATAAGGTAAAACTATTACTGTAGCATGTTCCGATGTAACTTCGACGCAATAACGATAAATGTTATTACATGTTTGGACCGCATTTTCGTGAGTTTTCTTAGAAAAGTTGTCAAAAATTACATAAAAAATATACAATTATCGTCCAAAATATATCTGCAGTCAATTTAAAAACCCTTGGAAACATTTCAAAAAGGACGATATGCATATTATGTCGAAGTTATAAATGCGTCGAAGTTACATCAGATGACGATACAACAGTGAATAGAACAGAAACACAATGAAAAGCTTTCCAAATATGTGACCATTACTGAAATATATGAATGTTTTATTTTGTGGTGGCGATAATTGGTACCCGGCGATAATTGGTAGCAAGGCAGTAGGCCAAACAGACAAGTAAGTCTTTCTACAGTGCTTAAAATGAATAAAAAGCGTAAATCTAATAATAATGGATCATTTACGATTGCAATCAGCTTTTAAATTTGTAGCAGTTTCAAGATTTGGTGATGGCGGCCAACTTATGACCGCGGCCAACTTATGCCTAGAAGCAGTACAGTACAGCCGCCTCTCTTTACTTGATCACGGTATATCTTGCCTCCCAGTTTAGGAGCCTACGTTTAGCTACCAATGATAAGATTGGCTGTGACAGGCTAACACATCTCGAGATTGAATATTTATACTATTTTCATTTGCACCAGTCAGCACAACAGCACCTTAAATTAGACTGGTATCTAACTCCATGACAAATGTCCATCAGGAACAATGCCCATCAGGTACTATGCCTATCAGAGCAATGCCCATCAGGAACATTGCTCATCAGCAAATTTTCAGGGGTGGAGGTTTGCCCATCAATTTTTTTTACCCATCTTTTTTTTATACGGGTGTTCCACTGGAGCCGACTGGCCAGTAACTATGCATTTTTCGAGAGTCGGGACCAATGTTTACATGGTCGGCTAGGGTCAGTTGTAGTTTCCCAGCCTGTCGGGGAGAGTCGGTGAAATATCAAACATGTTTGAAATTTCTACGACCGTTACCGACCCTTGTATCCGACCCTAAATTCATCCACCTAGCAACAAGCCTGTCGGTTAACTTAACGGCCTGTCGGTTACACTTCCAGACTTGTCTGTAACCCTTCCAGGCTTGTCGTTATCACTTGCAGGTCTGTCGTAACATGAAGCCAGCTTGTCTTTTGTAACTTAAATACTGCTCATTTGCAGTCCATTTCCAGCATGATGTGAGGTAAAAATATGATTACAAATTATGTCAAGAATGACAAAGAAACAGTGCAAGTGATCATAATTAAGCGTCCCTGAAAGGGCGCTTATTTGTTTTCGCCTCAGTTTCCTCGCCGCCGCCGCATTATGGTCTCCCTTGAATATCTCCCTTATTATTAGAAGGTTTCAAACCATATTTGGCAGTTATATATTTTAGGCATGGGAAAATTTTTCTGCATGCTTAAATTTGACCTTTGACCTTTATGAAGGTCACATGATCAAAAACTATTTTTTGAAGTACACCCCCCCCCCATCATCACAGTTCAGGAAAAACTACTTGGTACAGAGCCTTATAATTTGACACACCTGTTCATACTATCGAAAATGCGAGCTGATTAGATTTTGGGAGCAATCCCTTGAAAAATGTCTCATTTGTGCGTGATTTTCTGACACCTTCCAATCTGAAAGCCTTAAATTTAGGCCAACCTTCCTATTATCTTCTTAAGTATTGGATTTAGAGCTATAAAATGTACTGGGAGGTAATAGGAAACCATATGTGGAGAGTCTAAATAGCCGGTCAGTTTTACCCCACGGCTCCCCCTTATGGGTCAAACTGGGGTCATAAAATAGCTGATTTTGAGTTTTTGCCTTATATCTCCTTTATTGTTGCTTTTATAGCTTCAGAATGTATTAAGAGGTATTGAGAAAGAGTATGTGGAGAGTCTAAATAGCCGGTCAGTTTTACCCCCCGACCCCCCCCCCCTATGGGCCAAACTGGGGTCATAAATAGCTGCTTTGGAGTTTTTGCCTTATATCTCCTTTATCGTTGCTTTTATAGCTTCAGAATGTATTAAGAGGTATTGGGAAAGCATATGTGGAGAATCTAAATAGCCGGTCAGTTTTATCCCCCGACCCCCCTTTATGGGTCAAACTGGGGTCATAAAATAGTTGCTTTGGAGTTTTGCCTTATATCTCCTTTATTGTTGCTTTTAGACCTTCAGAATGTATTAAGAGGTATTGGGAAAGCATATGTGGAGAGTCTAAATAGCCGGTTAGTTTTACCCCCCGACCCTCCCTTATGGGCCAAACTGGGGTCATAAATAGCTGCTTTGGAGTTTTTGCCTTATATCTCCTTTATTGTTGCTTTTATAGCTTCAAAGTGTATTAAGAGGTATTGGGAAAGGATACGGTGCAGCTTTGTGCATTCTTAGCTTTGCAGCATGCTTATTAAAACCACAAAGCATTTTAAACTTTAAGGGACGCTTCGTTTTTGTTAGCAAAAGCATTCCTCTAGTTTTCAGGTTAAGTTCCACATATATTCTATAATTAATTAAGTAACCCCAAAAAGTGTTTTTAGTCGAATCTTTGATTCGAGTTATGTACTGAGTTGCGGTCGCGATTTTAAAAGGGCCGTTTAAGCCCTTAAATATCAAATTCTTCATAATATTTGTTCACATATCGGTACATTAAGGTCTATACTATACACTCTGCCATTTTGAAGATTTTTAATGCTTTTATTCAGTTATATTTTATAAAGTAAAAAGCTTGTCTAGCACTTCGTCTGGCTTTCTCCAAGGACCCGTATGTCCTAGAAACTATTGTGTTTGCCATTGTAATGGCCTACTCGAAAGAGTCTTTTTTAACGGTTTCGTCTGCTGGTTTCTAGAGGTGAAACCCCAATTAATTTATTTGTCTGCAGGGTTTACCACGCAGTCACTGTTAATGTAAAATTGCTGTCTGCGCATCTACGTGTACTCCATTATTTGTCAAACAAATAAACCGCAAAGAAATTAATGAATGAAGTGACGTCACGGTAGTACTATACATTTTTCGTTTAGCCAATCAAAATCGAGATCACCTCTTCAAACTCTGTATATCTACATTCAACCACTAGAAGGCGCTTTTGTATGTCCTAGAAGGTATCATGATGGGGTTTCTAAACGTGAGGCTACGATGGGGTTTCTAACAACATTTTACAAATATATAATCCAGCAATATTTCTGTCTTCTCGCAATATTTAAAACAAATAAAATATCAAATGCTGGTAGTTGTACACCCACACAGTGATGAAAACGTGAGGCTACAATGGTGTTTCTAACAATATTTTACAAATATATAATCCAGCAATATTTTACTGTCGCCGCACCTCACTCTGTCTTCTCGCAATATATAAAACAAATAAAATATCAAATGCTGGTACTTGTACACCCACAGAGTGATGAAAACGTGAGGCTACGATGGGGTTTCTGACATTTTACAAATACCGGTATATATATATCCAGCAATATTTTACTGTCACCGCACCTCACTCTGTCTTCTCGCAATATTTAAAACAAATAAAATATCAAATGCTGGTAGTTGTACACCCACAGAGTGATGAAAACGTGAGGCTACAATGGTGTTTCTAACAATATTTTACAAATACTAGTATATAATCCAGCAATATTATACTGTCACGCACCTCACTCTGTCTTCTCGCAATATTTAAAACAAAATATCAAATGCTGGTAGTTGTACATCCACAGAGTGATGAAAACGTGAGGCTACGATGGGGTTTCTGACATTTTCCAATTTACAATCCAGCAATATTTTACTGTCACCGCACCTCACTCTGTCTTCTCGCAATATTTAAAATAAAATATCAAATGCTGGTAGTTGTACACCCACAGAGTGCTGAAAACGTGAGGCTACGATGGGGTTTCTGACATTTTACAAATATATAATCCAGCAAATTGGCAGCAATATTTTACTGTCACCGCACCTCACTCTGTCTTCTCGCAATATTTAAAACAAATAAAATATCAAATGCTGGTAGTTGTACACCCACAGAGTGATGAAAACGTGAGGCTACGATGGGGTTTCTAACAATATTTTACAAATATATAATCCAGCAATATTTTACTGTCGCCGCACCTCACTGTCTTCTCGCAATATTTAAAACAAATAAAATATCAAATGCTGGTAGTTGTACACCCACAGAGTGATGAAAACGTGAGGCTACGATGGGGTTTCTAACAACATTTTACAAATATATAATCCAGCAATATTTTACTGTCACCGCACCTCACTCTGTTTAGCGGGCGATAATACCAAGTTTACAGATTTCAACACCCACTGCTGTCCTAAGATTCGACTCCGTGGTTGGCAGAAGGCCAGCCACTTCACCCTAGTTATTTAGTTAAGTAAAAAGAAAATCCCAGCTTATTTCAGGAAAGAAATTTTGGGGCAAAAAGAGGATCAAGTGTCCACCAATCAACTAATCTAAAACTATGTCACTACTAAATATTTGGATCCCATCACGTGACTAGAATACAAGCTTGTTTACCTTCACGTCCAGAAAAATGTGCTTTCTCAGAAGCTCAAAATTATTTGGTTTTAATGTGTAGAAAATTCGCTCAGAGGGACAGATTTTGATGGGGTCCTTCCCACAAGCTCGAAATTGGAGTATAAAAGCCAACAACAAGCGAGAGAGACTTCATTGTCATGTGAGCTATTGTAAGAAAAAGATCTTACGGTGTTTGTTTGAAAAGATGGTACCATTTTTAATGAAAATTTTCAATTTCAAGTGGCTTTTTCATTCATTAATCTGAAGCAGACATACATTGATTTATTTCGTATATAATATCAAAGCAAAAACCTGGAAATTATAACTAAAATAACAAAAAGTAGATTTGGATGTTTAGGTCACGTGATGAGATCCAAATATTTACTAGTGATCTAGTTAAGCGTCCCGCAAGGGACGCTTGTTTGTGTATGGGAGACCTTCAGGCTCCGCCGGCTCTGGCGGCTTCGCATTTTGTTTTCCTGATAACTCTGTAACCGTTAGGCGGATTCTTTTCAAATTTGGCAGGTTTATGCAGTAGCCTTGGGGAACTTTTTTGGATATTCTGCAGTGACATTTCAACCAATCAGAGAGGTCACATGACCAAAAATGTCTTTTTTTCGATGGGGAAGCTTGTCTGGATGATAACTTGAAAGGGATTTTATCAATTCACCTGAAACTTGGCAAATACATTCATTCTATTAAATTCTGGAAATCATTAGATTTTGGCATTGATTGGTTAAGAAATGGCCGAGTAATTAATGATTAATTAATCATTATGAATTTTCCAAATAAGGAAAACACAAAAATGCTTATAACTCGAAAACCGTGCTAGATAGAGCGATTTCGACAAAATTTTTGACCCATAGGGTATCTCTGCAGAGTAGCTATCCCAATTTTGAAAAAATTTTTGTCTCGCCAAAAATGGCGGCCATTTTGAATTTTCGAATTTTTCGCAAAAATTGCAAAACATAAAAATGCTTATATCTCGAAAACCGTGCTAGATAGAGCGTTTTCGACAAAATTTTTGACCCACAGGGTATCTCTGCAGAGTAGCCATGCCAATTTTCAAAAAAATTTTGACTCACCAAAAATGGCGGCCATTTTGAATTTTCGAATTTTACGCAAAAATTGCAAAAGACAGAAATGCTAATATCTGAAAACTGTCCTAGATGGCAAATTATCTCTTTAAAAGTATTGCAGATAGCCAATTTTTCTCAAATAACTCATTCACCTACTTTTGGAAGAGCTTTCACATGGTGAAGTTTCAGACCCATAGCTAATTACTCACCTACTCAAAATGAGTAAATGCGAATTATCTCTAAAAGTATTGCAGTTAGCCAATTTTTCTCAAATAACTCATTCATCTACTTGTGGGAGAGCTTTCACATGGTGAAGTTTCAGACCCGTAGATAATTACTCACCTACTCAAAATGAGTAAATGCTAAGTATCTCTAAAAGTATTGCAGATAGCCAATTTTTCTCAAATAACTCATTCACCTACTTTTGGGAGAGCTTTCACTTGGTGAAGTTTCAGACCCATAGCTAATTATTCACCTACTCAAAATGAGTAAATGCTAATTATCTCTAAAAGTATTGTGGATACCCAATTTTTATCAAATAACTCATTCATCTACTTTTGGGAGTAAATGCGAATTATCTCTTAAAGGTATTGCAGATAGCCAATTTTTCTCAAATAACTCATTCATCTACTTTTGGAAGAGCTTTCACATGGTGAAGTTTCAGACCCGTAGATAATTACTCACCTACTCAAAATGAGTAAATGCGAATTATCTCTTAAAAGTATTGCACATAGCCAATTTTTCTCAAATAACTCATTCACCTACTTTTGGAAGAGCTTTCACATGGTGAAGTTTCAGACCCATAGCTAATTACTCACCTACTCAAAATGAGTAAATGCTAGTTATCTCTAAAAGTATTGCAGATAGCCAGTTTTTCTCAAATAACTCATGCACCTACTTTTGGGAGAGCTTTCACATGGTGAAGTTTCAGACCCGTAGATATTTACTCACCTACTCAAAATGAGTAAATGCGAATTATCTCGTAAAAGTATTCCAGATAGCCAATTTTTATCAAATAAATGATTCACCTACTTTTGCAAGAGCTTTCACATGGTGAAGTTTCAGACCCATAGCTAATTACTCACCTACTCCAAATGAGTAAATGCGAATTATCTCTAAAAGTATTGCAGATAGCCAATTTTTTTCAAATAACTCATTCATCTACTTGTGGGAGAGCTTTCACATGGTGAAGTTTCAGACCCGTAGATAATTACTCACCTACTCAAAATGAGTAAATGCTAATTATCTCTAAAAGTATTGCAGATAGCCAATTTTTCTCAAATAACTCATTCACCTACTTTTAGAAGAGCTTTCACATGGTGAAGTTTCAGACCCATAGCTAATTACTCACCTACTCAAAATGAGTAAATGCGAATTATCTCTAAAAGTATTGCAGCTAGCCAATTTTTCTCAAATAACTCATGCACCTACTTTTGGGAGAGCTTTCACTTGGTGAAGTTTCAGACCCATAGCTAATTATTCACCTACTCAAAATGAGTAAATGCTAATTATCTCTAAAAGTATTGCGGATACCCAATTTTTATCAAATAACTCATTCATCTACTTTTGGGAGTAAATGCGAATTATCTCTTAAAAGTATTGCAGATAGCCAATTTTTCTCAAATAACTCATTCATCTACTTTTGGAAGAGCTTTCACATGGTGAAGTTTCAGACCCGTAGATAATTACTCACCTACTCAAAATGAGTAAATGCAAATTATCTCTTAAAAGTATTGCACATAGCCAATTTTTCTCAAATAACTCATTCATCTACTTTTGGAAGAGCTTTCACATGGTGAAGTTTCAGACCCATAGCTAATTACTCACCTACTCAAAATGAGTAAATGCTAAGTATCTCTAAAAGTATTGCAGATAGCCAATTTTTCTGAAATAACTCATTCACCTACTTTTGGGAGAGCTTTCACATGGTGAAGTTTCAGACCTGTAGCTAATTACTCACCTACTCAAAATGAGTAAATGCTACTTATCTGTAAAAGTATTGCGGATACCCAATTTTTATCAAATAACTCATTCATCTACTTGTGGGAGAGCTTTCACATGGTGAAGTTTCAGACCCGTAGATAATTACTCGCCTACTCATAATGAGTAAATGCTAATTATCTCTAAAAGTATTGCAGATAGCCAATTTTTCTCAAATAACTCATTCACCTACTTTTGGAAGAGCTTTCACATGGTGAAGTTTCAGACCCATAGCTAATTACTCACCTACTCCAAATGAGTAAATGCGAATTATCTCTAAAAGTATTGCAGATAGCCAATTTTTCTCAAATAACTCATTCACCTACTTTTGGGAGAGCTTTCACATGGTGAAGTTTCAGACCCATAGCTAATTATTCACCTACTCAAAATGAGTAAATGCTAATTATCTCTAAAAGTATTGCGGATACCCAATTTTTATCAAATAACTCATTCATCTACTTTTGGGAGTAAATGCGAATTATCTCTTAAAAGTATTGCAGATAGCAAATTTTTCTCAAATAACTCATTCACCTACGTTTGGAAGAGCTTTCACACACGAAAATGAAAAATTGTGAATATCTCGGAAAAGCTATTTCTTCTCCTTTAATGCTCGGCGGGAGATACACACCGTGGTCTTGTTTTCAAAAATTTTTGTCTCACCAAAAATGGTGGCGATTTTGAATTTTCGAAGTTTTTGCAAAACACAAAAATGCTTATACCTCGAAAACTGTGCTAGATGGAGCCAATTCAACAAAATTTTTGACCTGCTGGATATCTCTGCAGAGTACCCATGCCAATGTTCAAAATATTTTTGTCTCGCCAAATATAGCGGCAATTTTGAATTTTTGAATTTTTTGTAAAAATTGCAAAACACAAAAATGCTTATATCTTGAAAACCGTGCTAGATAGAGCAGAGTGCGCTGACTTTGGTTGCCACAACAGTATAAGGCTAGAAACGGAACATTTTCTTAATACTTTAGCACTCACCTTTATATCCTTTTCGGGACGCTTTGTTTTTGCTATGCAAAAACATTATCTTTTTTTTTTGCGAGCGATCCTCTAGTTTCAGATTTGTTTATTGGTCGACACTTGATCCACTTTTTTTCTCAAAAATTCATCAAAAAGTATTATGACAATACCAACTGCAAGTCTGGTCGTGGTGTTCTGTATGTTTCCCAGGCCTGTCTGTCAGTAAGGCTTGTCAGGACCTGCAATGGCTTGTCTGTTAGGCATTTAGGGCTTGTCTGTTGGGGCTTTAGGACTTGTCGTGGTACTTTCCAGACCAGTCTGTACAAGACATCCTGACCCCATGGCAGGTCAGCCTCTAGATCCAGACAAGCCTGTATGTTTCACGTCCTGTTGGGGAGTTGAAGCTGACTCAAAAATTTCCCGCTTTTTTGTGGATTTTTGTCCCAGACCCCCCCCCCCCCCCCCCCGCCCCCCCCGACTTTTGCAGCCGACCGTACATATATATAGAGTCATAGGTTCTGCCTCCAGTGAAACATCTACATTACTTAAATTTTACTTATTTAAAGAGTTTAATAACTTTTTTGGGTAAGGAATGCTTACTAATACCATCTTCATCTCATTCATAAATTCTCCCTTCAATAAAAGGATTATATTAACAGCTTATAGGCCATCAAAGAACTTTGGGTGACTTATAATAGATATAGTTGATGCACAGTTAGGCCTTAGAAATGTACTCCTATATTAGATGAGAATGCTCACACAGGAGATTAATCAATTGTAAGGGCTCTATTACAACAGATCTTGCAGTGGATGATATTATTAGTACAACTGAACATTCGCATGATCAAGATGAAAACAAAGTTGAAGCTGCAAAGCTGAAAGGTGTTATGAAGGAGCAAGTCATTGCTGACAATGTTGTACAGGTTCCAGTGAAAGTTAGAGCTGCTCTTGACAATTTGGAATCACTGTAACGTGTCATCCGCAACAAGAGAGGTGACTTGCCCAAAGAACCATCATCCCTGAAAGACCTGGAGTTGGAAGAAAAGTGGACACATCTTGAAGATCAAGAATTTTTTATTTCACCCATGGTGTCCGGATGGGCGGGCGGCGGGAAAAAGTTTGTCCGATCTGTATCTCATAAAACCGTAAGGTGTAGGAAGTTGATACTTGGTAGGGACATTGGTTAGGGGGTGTAGGTGTGCAACATCATGGTGTGACCTTGATTTGACCTTTGACCTTGCTGCAGTGACCTTGAGTTTGAAAATGTTGTCCGGGCTATATCTCAGAAACTGTAAGGTGTAGAAAGTTGATACTTGGTAGGGACATTGGATAGGATGTGTAGGTGTCCAATGTCATGGTTTGACCTTGATTTGACCTTGCCGTAGTGACCTTGAGTGTGAAAATCTTGTCTGGGCTATATCTCGGAAAAAAACCGTAAGGTTTAGGAAGTTGATACTTGGTAGGGACATTGGTTAGGGGGTGTAGGTGTGCAACGTGATGGTCTGACCTTGATTTGACCTTTGACCTTGCTGTAGTGGCCTTGACCTATTAAATCCTGTCTGGGCTGTATCTTGGAAACTGTAAGGTGTAGGAAGTCGATACTTGTTAGGGACACTGGTTAGGGGGTGTAGGTGTGCAACGTCATGGTGTGACCTTGGTTTGACCTTTGACCTTGCCGTAGTGACCTTGACCTATAAAATCTTGTTTGGGCTATATCTCGAAAGCTGTAAGGTGTAGGAAATTGATACTTGGTAGGGACATTGGTTAGGGTCTGTAGGTGTGCAACGTCATGGTCTGACCTTGATTTGACCTTGCTGTAGTGACCTTGACCTATAAAATCTTGTCCGGGCTATATCTCGAAAACCATAAGGTGTAGGAAGTTGATACTTGGTAGGGACATTGGTTAGGGGGTGTAGGTGTGCAACGTTATGGTCTGACTAGGATTTGACCTTTGACCTTGCCATAGTGACCTTGACCTATAAAATCTTGTCCGGGCTATATCTCGGAAACCGTGAGGTGTAGGAATTTGATGCTTACTAGGGACATTGGTTAGGGGGTGTAGGTGTGCATCGTCATGGTCTGACTAGGATTTGACCTTTGACCTTGCCATAGTGACCTTGACCTATAAAACCTTGTCCGGGCAATATCTCGGAAACTGTAAGGTGTAGGAAGTTCATACGTGGTAGGGACATTGGTTAGGGGGTGTAGGTCTGCAACGTCATGGCGTGACCTTGATTTGACCTTTGACCTGGCCGTAGTGACCTTGACCTATAAAATCTTGTCCGGAGTATATCTCGGAAACTATAAGGTGTAGGAAGTTGATACTGAGTAGGGACATTGGCTAGGGTGTGTAGATGTAAAACGTCATGGTGTGACCTTGATTTGACCTTTGACCTTGCCGTAGTGACCTTGACCTATAATGCCTTGTCTGGGCTATATTTTGGAAACCATAAGGTGTTGGGAAGTTGATATTTGGTAGGGACATTGGTCAAGGGTTATATGTGTGCAACGTCATGGTGTGACCTGGATTTGACCTTTGATCTTGCATATCTGATGCTATTTTATGTCTGTACAAGGATATCTGATACTATTTATCTCTCTTATATCTCTCTTATATCTTTTTACTTGAATCTTGGTTGTTGCACCTTTGGGTGTCTTTTGGTGTAGATTAAGCTCTCTTAAGGTCATGTTAGAATTCATTAACCGTTTTACTTTTGCAACTTCCCATTGTAACAGATGGTATTACATCAATTGAGCCACAGGTTTTGCCCCAATTCCACGTAAAAGCATGTATTGCTACATCTGTATGTATGGGTAATATTCAAAACATCCAAACCATAATTCGACCATACAAATGAAAATCAAAATGGGAGAAGTCTTAAAGCTTCATTATTTTTAGTTTACTGAATTGTCCTGTTTTAATACTTATTCTTTACATGCAATTTCCTTCTCTTAGATGTTATTTTTTACTTAAACATTATTTGGATACTGGCACTGCTCTGAAAGTATCCCAATCTGTGTACTGTTTCACTACTTCTATATCTCATGGTGTTGAAAACTATTTTCCCAGGCTGTGGGGTACGGGCATCTCTGATGCTATTTTTGATATTTTAAACCAGTTTTGACACTGTCACGTCAAAAACCCAACCCTGCAATTTGCATATGGAAAGTTCCAAAGATATTTAATTTATGGCTGTCATCAATTGTACTTCCTTATTTGGCAGGTGAACATACACAAGTTTTACAGATGACAACCAAATGTTATTGAGTATTTATCTTCCAGTTTATTCCATGTTAAGGTTTGTGCAGGCGCCGAGCAGTGTATGCATTGAACATTCAGTATGAAAGATATTCAGATTCTTTACAGGGTACCCACGGACACTGGAAAACCTGGAAAAATCTAAAAAAAAATTCCAGGTATGGAAAAATCATGGAATTTTATAATTTGGGCAAAATCATGGAAAAATCATGGAATTTTATTTCCAAAGCCCGCAAAAATTTTAAGTGACTATTTTATTTATTGTGTTTTTATGTTGTCACTCTGCGGCATGGGCGTCCGCGTCCGCGTGAACAACTTCTTCTCCAAAACTACAAGGCCTAGAGACATGCTGTTTTTTTTAAAAGATACCTTATCTATCGAGGATGAAAAATTGTTCAAGGCATGCAAATCTGTCTGTTCGTCTGTTTGCTAGAGACGTTACAAGGGAGGTTGTAACTTGAAATCAGTTGTAACTTGAAAAATATTGCATTTGGAGTATTTTGTTAAAATTTGTTGTTCACCTACTTTTGGGTCAGCTATAACATAGTGAAATTACAGACATATAGCTCATGGCATAGCTGAGTAATAGCTACTTTTAGGATATCACTGTTGAATAAATCACTTATAACTTGAAAACTATTGCATTTAGAGTATTTTGTTTCATATGTTATTCACCTATTTTGGGGTCAGCTATAACATAGTAAAATTTCAGACCTGTAGCTCATGGCATAGCTGAGTAATAGCTACTTTGAGGTTATCACTGTTGAGTAAATCATTTATAACTTGAAAACTATTGCATTTACAGAAATTTGTGTAAATATGTTATTCAGCTACTTTTGGGTTAGCTATAACATAGTGAAATTACAGACCTGTAGCTCATGGCACAACTGAGCAATAGCTATTTTTAGGCACTGACTGTTGAGTAAATCAATTGTAACTTGAAAAATATTGCATTTGGAGTATTTTGTTAAAATATGTTGTTCACCTACTTTTGGGTCAGCTATAACATAGTGAAATTACAGACCTATAGCTCATGGCATAGCTGAGCAATAGCTATTTTCAGGTTCTCACTATTGAATAAATCAGTTGTAACTTGAAAACTATTGCATTTACAGTATTTTGCTTAAATATGTTGTTCACCTACTTTTGGGTCAGCTATAATATAGTAAAAATTCAGACGTGTAGCTCATTGCATAGCTGAGTAATAACTACTTTGAGGTTATCACTGTTGAGTAAATCAGTTGTAACTTGAAAACTATTACATTTAGAATATTTTGTTTAAATATGTTATTCACATAATTTTTAGTCAGTTATATCATAGTGAAATTGCAGACCTCTATGTCATGCTATAGCTGAGCAATAGCTACTTTCAGGTTCTCACTAATGAGTAAATCATTGTATCCACTGGATAGCCGCAGTGTGTAGAGAGATTTCATCATTACCGCTCTAATGAAAAAAATATTATAGCTAGCCTTCTCAAGTTTGCAGAATATATTAATAACCATAAAATGTTGCCTGGGAATCTTTTTGAAAAACAAGATGGCCGCCCTCTAGAGGAAAGGGTATTATAGGTAGAGATCTCAAATTCACAGGATATGTTCCACATTATAAAATCTTGACTGGGAATATTTTTGGCCTCATTTTGAAAAACAAGATGGCTGCCACAGGTGTTTCTTTGTCAGTCATGAAAAGTGCTTATATCTCCCTTATTATTGGTCCTAGAGGTTTGGGATGGTAAACCAACCTGTACATAGGAAATCATGGGCTGGGAATCTTTTGGTGTGGTCAGATTTGACCTTTGACCCCTCCTTCAAGGTCAAACGAGGATAGCTGAACTTAAAAGTGCTTATAACTCACTTATTATCGGTCCTAGAGGTTTGGGATGGTAAACAGACATATAGGAAATCATGGGCTGGGAATCTGTTGATGTGGTCCGATTTGACCTTGGACCTCTTCTTCAAGGTCAAACGAGGATAGCCAAACTTAAAAGTGCTTATAACTCGCTTATTATTGGTCCTAGAGGTTTGGGATGGTAAAACAACATACAGGAAATCATGGGCTGGGATTCTTTTGGTGTGGTCAGATTTGACTTGGACCCCTCCTTCAAGGTCAAACAAAGATAGCAAAACTTAAAAGTGCCTATAAATTGCTTATTATTGGTTCTAGAGGTTTGGGATGGTAAACCATCCTATAGGAAATCATGGGCTGGGAATCTTTTGGTGTGGTCAGATTTGACCTTTGGACCCCTCCTTCAAGGTCAAATAAGAACAGCCAAACTTAAAAGTGCTTATAACTCGCTTATTATTGGTCCTAGAGGTTTGGGATGGTAAACCAACCTATAGGAAATCATGGGCTGGGAATGTTTTTGTGTGGTTGGATTTGACCGTCGACCCCTTCTTCAAGGTCGTACGAGGATACTGCTTTTATTACGCTACAATAGCTTACCATGTGGGACTTAATGCTGTTCTCGGGTTGCCACACCCGCGGCCAACGTCTTAGAAAAAAAGACAGTTCTTGTTAGCCACCGGATATACTGCTAGTTGTCGTCACGTGATAACCTCTGACCTCTCGCCCTACTTTCTCGTTGGCCACGCGAATTAGCAATGCTTTATTATATCCCCAGACGAAAGTCGGGGATATATTGGATTCAGGTCCGTCGCGCCGCCGCCGCCGCCGTAGAAATTTCCTTGTGGACGCGATAACTCAAAAACAAATTAATATTTTTTTTTCAAACTTGGTACACATGTTAAGGGTGCCCAAAGGAAGATCCCTATTTTAAGGTGACCTTAAACTCCCAGTAAAAAAGAACTTATGGCCACCTTAAGGTCAGAAATTGCACTTTTGGCCACTTAGAGCCCTGTAGGTCACAAACTATGATGCTCAGCTGGCTGAAATTTTACCTGACAACACATTAATATGTTCTTAGTACATGTGCCGAAAATCATGACTTTAAGTTGAGGAGAAAATTGTGTTTGAGGCCCATAAATACCCCCACTTAGGGATTTTTTGCTATACTTTACACATATTTTGCCCTATAATTTGGAAGTGATAATTCTGATGAGTCTCAAACTGCGCTAGGTATAACTTTGATATGTAATCCTTGTCTGTAGAAAATTTTAGGGCTGTAGGTTTACCCAAAGGGGTCGACTTAAGGTCTCAAAAGTGCCCACAGAGACCCAATTTATGCACTTTTTGCCACTTTCAAGCACTGTAGCTTTCAAACTATGTCTCTCATCTAAGTTAAATATCATCTGGGAATATATCTATGTGTTTTCTTATATGTGCCCCAACATTTAGGCCTTTAATAGACAGTTAACCTGTGTATCAGGACCATAAACACCCACCCGAGTGACCCTTATAAGACATTTTTCACATCTTTTTCCCTGTAACTTGGAAATGGTAAGTCTGAGAAGTTTCAAACTGTATTAGATATATATTCTGTGTGTAATCTTAGTATGTAACAGATTTTAAGTCTGAAGCTTTAATTTTGAAGGTCAAATTGAGGTCTCTAAAAGGCTCCCAAAGACCCAATATTTGGACTTTTTGCTACTTTTAAGCCCTGTGACTGTCAAACTATGTGACTGATAGAGCTCAAATCCTATCTGAGAAGATATTAGTATGTTATTTTTATATGTGCCAAAAATTAAGGCTTTAAGAAGACATTTAACCTGTGTATGAGGACCATAAATCCCCACCCGAGTGACCATTTTTAGACATTTTTCACATATTTTTCCCTGTAACTTGGAAATGGTAAGTCTAAGAAGTTTCAAACTGTATTAGATGCATATTCTATGTGTAATCTTAGTATGTGACAAATTTTAAGTCTGAAGCTTTAATTTGAAGGCCACATTTAGGTCTCTAGAAGGCCCCATAAAGACCCAGTATTTGGACTTTTTGCCAATTTTAAGGCCTGTGACTGTTAAACTATGTGACTGATAGAGCTGAAATCTCATCTGGGAATACATTATTATGTTCTTTTTACATGTGCCAAAAATCAAGGCTTCAAGTAGACATTTAACCTGTGTATGAGGACCTTTAACACCCACCTGAGTGACCCTTTTAAGACATTTTTCACATATTTTGCTCTGTAACTTGGAAATGGTAAGTCTGAGAAGTTTCAAACTTTATTAGATACATATTCTATGTGTAATCTTAGTATGTAACAAATTTTAAGTCTGAAGCTTTAATTTGAAAGCCACATCGAAATCTCTAAAAGGCCCACAATGACCCAATATTTGAACTTTTTACCACCTTTAAGCCCTGTAACTGTTAAACTATGTGATTGATGGAGCTGAAATCCCATCTGGGAATGCATTATTATGTCCTTTTTACATATGCCAAAAATCAAGGTTTTTAGTAGACATTTAACCTGTGTATGAGGGCCATAGACACTCGCCCAAGTGCCTTTTTTGACATTTTTTCCGTATTTTGCCCTGTTATTTGGAAATGCTTAGTGTGACAAGTCTTAAACTGTATTATATATGATTTTTGTTTGTTATGTATGTCCCCCCAAAAAGTTTCAGATCTGTAGTTTAATTGCTAAGGTCTCTTTAACAATTGTAAAATGCCCACAGAAACCCAATTTATGGATATTATGCCACTTTAAAGCCCAGTAACTGTCAAACTATGTGGGTTATAGAGCTGAAATCTTTGAATTTTTAAAAGGAAATGCCTGTCTATTTAAATTTTGAATATTAATAATGTTATGGCTATCTTAGTCTTTTAAGAACTTATTTTTGTGTGTTATACCTCTGCTTGCTGAGTTCTTCACTTTTTAAAATGAAACTGGTGAAACATATTGAAGTAGACAAAATGGACACTTTAAGTGAGCTTTAAGTCCCAATATTAATGAAATTATATCCTTATGTAGTAAAACTAGGGGATTTTTAACCCTCAACTAGCCCAGTTTTATTCAACTTGCCTCAGTTAATTTTGGCACAGCTCCTACAGTTATGAACTCATTTCAGTTGATAATCACATACTTAAAATTCTCAATTCTTTTTGTATTTGAGTACCCCTTTTATATAGATTGTTTGTTTACCATTTATGCTCAACCCACATCCCCCACCTGGATTCCCCCCACCCACCTCTGGGACCTCCAGCTATATTGAGTGACACTAAATAAACAAAGGTATTTAATGATATCAGATGAGAAACAAAGAACTCAATGGGGTTGCAGATCTTGTGTAATAGTGAGAGAGGTGTGGAGAAGGGGAGAGGGGTGGGGGTGGGAGGTGGTGGGCTTCATTACATATAACACAAAGGGGAGTCAGAACTGAGATTGTGTCACATATTTAGGTTGCATATATATGGACCACATATATAGGTATAGAGGAAATGAATAACTGAAAACAATTTGCAAATTCTAAAAATAATATAATAAAATAATAATATAAATAATTTTTTTTTAAATAATATTTTATTTGTGAACAAATATAGAAACAGATATGCGCTTTTGGGATTATGAATTTTAGAATGGACATTGAATCATCAATCATTTAAATACTTTGAAGGAAGATTGAAAAATATGATGAGTTGAGTTAAAAATAATATTTTATTTGTCAACAAATATAGAAACAGATATGCTCTTTTGGGATTATTATTTTAGAATGGACATTCAATCATCAATCATTTAAATACTTTGAAAATAGGTTTAGAGTTATCATTGCAGGAAGATTGAAAATATAATTTGAGTTATGTATTCGGCGTCTGGGGATACACCATCTTCCTTGGGGAGATATAAACAGAGTAGATTGATGTGCTGAAGTTCATATAATAATGGGTAATTATGTTTTAAAAAATTCCCGATCAAAACCTGTGGCGTGAGTGATGACCTGTCTGGGGATATGTTGGCGCCGAGTTGGCCCAATCTAGTTTTACAAGGAATATTATTTCATTTTTTACAAGGATATTCTAGTCGTTGGATATGGAAACTACACCAGTTTCTTTATTATCTCCCGCCCGGCTCGCCGGAGGGAGATCATAATTTGCACCATGTGCGTGTATACGTGCGTGCGTGCGTGCGTGCGTGTGTCACGCAGTTTTCTCTGAAACTACTACAGTTACACATTTTTGGTAAATCACAAGTCCTAATGAATTTTTTTGCTCTTCAATATTTTTGGGGTTTGGTGAAGTTTGGCCTACTTTTGAGTGAGTAATAGCTATTTTAGCTAATATAATTATATGGCTTATAACTCTGAAACTATTGCATTTACAGTATTTTGTTCTAATATGTTGTTCAGCTACTTTCTCCAAAGCTACAACATGGTCAGTAGTTTGGAAGTGTATCTCCATAGCTAAGTGAGTAATAGCTACTTTGTCAATTTTTAATTATAACCATAATGAGTAAATGGCTTATATCTTCATAAGTATTGCAGCTACACAATTTTGTTCCAATATGTTGTTCAGCTACTTTCTCCACAGCTACAACATGGTCAGTAGTTTGCAAGTGTATCTCCATAGCTAAGTGAGTAATAGCTACTTTTTCAATTTTTAATGATAACCATAATGAGTAAATGGCTTATATCTTCAAAAGTATTGCAGCTACACAATTTTGTTCCAATATGTTGTTCGGCTACTTTCTCCTCTGCTACAACATGGTCAGTAGTTTGGAAGTGTATCTCCATAGCTAAGTGAGTAATGGCTACTTTTTCAATTTTTAATGATAACCATAATGAGTAAATGGCTTATATCTTCAAAAGTATTGCAGCTACACAATTTCTCTCAAATATGTTGTTCATGTACTTTTTTGTGAACTGTAACATATTTAAGTTTCACAACTGTTGCTCAATGTACAAGTGAGTAATGGCTACTTTATTGCTACTTTTAGTGAAAATGTGAAAAATCAGAAATATCTCTCAAACTGTAAGAGATAGAGAAATTTCGAGCAAATTTTTGAACCACAGGGTAGTACTAGAGTATCCTATGCTAAGGGGAAAATGGTTTGGTGAACTTTGGCCTACTTACTCACCTCCTCAAAATGAGTAAATGCGAATTATCTCTAAAAGTATTGCAGGTAGCCAATTTTTCTCAAATAACTCATTCACCTACTTTTGGGAGAGCTTTCACTTGGTTAAGTTTCAGATGCGTAGCTAGTTACTCACCTACTCAAAATGAGTAAATGCTAATTATGTCTAAAAGTATTGCAGATAGCCAATTTTTCTCAAATAACTCATTCATATACTTTTGGAAGAGCTTTTACTTAGTGAGGTTTCAGACCCCTAGCTAATTTCTCACCTACTCAAAATGAGTAAATGCGAATTATCTCTAAAAGTATAGAAGATAGCCAATTTTTCTCAAATAACTCATTCACCTACTTTTGCGAGAGCTTTCACTTGGTGAAGTGTCAAACCTGTAGCTAATTTCTCACCTACTCAAAATGAGTAAATGCTAAATATCTCGAAAAGTATTGCAGATAGCCAATTTTTCTCAAATAACTAATTCATTTACTTTTGGAAGAGCTTTCACATGGTGAAGTTTCAGACCCATAGCTAATTACTCGCCTACTCAAAATGAGTAAATGCGAATTATCTCTAAAAGTATTGCAGATAGCCAATTTTTCTCAAATAACTCATTCATCTACTTTTGGAAGAGCTTTCACATGGTGAAGTTTCAGACCCATAGCTAATTACTCACCTACTCAAAATGAGTAAATGTGAATTCTCTCTAAAAGTATTGCAGATAGCCAATTTTTCTCAAATAACTCATTCACCTACTTTTGGGAGAGCTTTCACTTGGTGAAGTTTCAGACCCGTAGCTAATTACTCACCTACTCAAAATGAGTAAATGCTAATTATCTCTAAAAGTATTGCAGATAGCCAATTTTTCTCAAATAACTCATTCATCTACTTTTGGAAGAGCTTTCACATGGTGAAGTTTCAGACCCATAGCTAATTACTTACCTACTCAAAATGAGTAAATGCGAATTTTCTCTAAAAGTATTGCAGATAGCCAATTTTTCTCAAATAACTCATTCACCTACTTTTGGAAGAGCTTTCACATTGTGAAGTTTCAGACCCATAGCTACTTACTCGCCTACTCAAAATGAGTAAATGCTAATTATGTCTAAAAGTATTGCAGATAGCCAATTTTTCTCAAATAACTCATTCATATACTTTTGGAAGAGCTTTCACTTAGTGAGGTTTCAGACCCCTAGCTAATTTCTCACCTACTCAAAATGAGTAAATGTGAATTATCTCTAAAAGTATAGAAGATAGCCAATTTTTCTCAAATAACTCATTCACCTACTTTTGCGAGAGCTTTCACTTGGTGAAGTGTCAGACCTGTAGCTAATTTCTCACCTACTCAAAATGAGTAAATGCTAAATATCTCGAAAAGTATTGCAGATAGCCAATTTTTCTCAAATAACTAATTCATTTACTTTTGGAAGAGCTTTCACATGGTGAAGTTTCAGACCCATAGCTAATTACTCGCCTACTCAAAATGAGTAAATGCGAATTATCTCTAAAAGTATTGCAGATAGCCAATTTTTCTCAAATAACTCATTCATCTACTTTTGGAAGAGCTTTCACATGGTGAAGTTTCAGACCCATAGCTAATTACTCACCTACTCAAAATGAGTAAATGCGAATGCTCTCTAAAAGTATTGCAGATAGCCAATTTTTCTCAAATAACTCATTCACCTACTTTTGGGAGAGCTTTCACTTGGTGAAGTTTCAGACCCGTAGCTAATTACTCACCTACTCAAATGAGTAAATGCTAATTATCTCTAAAAGTATTGCAGATAGCCAATTTTTCTCAAATAACTCATTCATCTACTTTTGGAAGAGCTTTCACATGGAGAAGTTTCAGACCCATAGCTAATTACTCACTTACTCAAAATGAGTAAATGCGAATTCTCTCTAAAAGTATTGCAGATAGCCAATTTTTCTCAAATAACTCATTCACCTACTTTTGGAAGAGCTTTCACTTGGTGAAGTTTCAGACCCGTAGCTAATTACTCACCTACTCAAAATGAGTAAATGCTAATTATCTCTAAAAGTATTGCAGATACCCAATTTTTCTCAAATAACTCATTCATCTACTTTTGGGAGAGCTTTCACTTGGTGAAGTGTGAGACCTGTAGCTAATTTCTCACCTACTCAAAATGAGTAAATGTTAAATATCTCTAAAAGTATTGCAGATAGCCATTTTTTCTCAATAACTCATTCATTTACTTTTGGAAGAGCTTTCACATGGTGAAGTTTCAGACCCATAGCTAATTACTCGTCTACTCAAAATGAGTAAATGCGAATTATCTCTAAAAGTATTGCAGATAGCCAATTTTTCTCAAATAACTGATTCACCTACTTTTGGGAGAGCTTTCACTTGGTGAAGTTTCAGAGCCGTAGCTAATTACTCACCTACTCAAAATGAGTAAATGCGAATTATCTCTAAAAGTATTGCAGATAGCCAATTTTTCTCAAATAACTCATTCATCTACTTTTGGGAGAGCTTTCACTTGGGGAAGTTTCAGACCCGTAGGTAATTACTCACCTACTCAAAATGAGTAAATGCGAATTATCTCTAAAAGAATTGCAGATACCCAATTTTTCTCAAATAAGTCATTCATCTACTTTTGGGAGAGCTTTCACTTGAAGTTTCACGCCCGTAGCTAATTACTCACCTACTCAAAATGAGTAAATGCGAATTATCTCTAAAAGTATTGCAGATAGCCAATTTTTCTCAAATAACTCATTCATCTACTTTTGGAAGAGCTTTCACTTGGCGAAGTTTCAGACCCATAGCTAATTTCTCACCTACTCAAAATGAGTAAATGCGAATTATCTCTAAAAGTGTAGGAGATAGCCAATTTTTCTCAAATAACTCATTCATCTACTTTTGGGAGAGCTTTCACTTGGTGAAGTTTCAGACCTGTAGCTAATTTCTCACCCGCTCAAAATGAGTAAATACTAATTATCTCTAAAAGTATTGCAGATAGCCAATTTTTATCAAATAACTCATTCATCTACTTTTGGAAGAGCTTTCACATTGTGAAGTTTCAGACCCATAGCTACTTACTCGCCTACTCAAAATGAGTAAATGCGAATACTCTCTAAAAGTATTGCAGATAGCAAATTTTTCTCATATAACTCATTCATCTACTTTTCGAAGAGCTTTCACATGGTAAAGTTTCAGACCCATAGGTAATAACTCACCTACTCAAAATGAGTAACTGCGAATTATCTCTAAGAGTATTGCATATAGCCAATTTTTCTCAAATAACTCATTCACCTACTTTTGGGAGAGCTTTCACATGGTGAAGTTTCAGACCTGTAGCTAATTACTCACCTACTGAAAATGAGTAAATTTGAATTATCTCTAAAAGTATTGCAGATAGCCAATTTTTCTCAAATAACTCATTCATGTACTTTTAGGAGAGCTTTCACTTGGTGAAGTTTCAGACCTGTAGCTAATTACTCACCTACTCAAAATGAGTAAATGCGAATTATCTCTGAAAGTATTGCAGATACTCAATTTTTCTCAAATAACTCATTCATCTACTTTTGGAAGAGCTGTCACATGGTGAAGTTTCAGACCCATAGCTAATTACTCACCTACTCAAAATGAGTAAATGCGAATTATCTCTAAAAGTATTGCAGATAGCCAATTTTTCTCAAATAACTGATTCACCTACTTTTGGGAGAGCTTTCACTTGGTGAAGTTTCAGACCCGTAGCTAATTACTCACCTACTCAAAATGAGTAAATGCGAATTATCTCTAAAAGTATTGCAGATAGCCAATTTTTCTCAAATAACTCATTCATCTACTTTTGGGAGAGCTTTCACTTGGGGAAGTTTCAGACCCGTAGGTAATTACTCACCTACTCAAAATGAGTAAATGCGAATTATCTCTAAAAGAATTGCAGATACCCAATTTTTCTCAAATAAGTCATTCATCTACTTTTGGGAGAGCTTTCACTTGAAGTTTCACGCCCGTAGCTAATTACTCACCTACTCAAAATGAGTAAATGCAAATTATCTCTAAAAGTATTGCAGATAGCCAATTTTTCTCAAATAACTCATTCATCTACTTTTGGAAGAGCTTTCACTTGGTGAAGTTTCAGACCCATAGCTAATTTCTCACCTACTCAAAATGAGTAAATGCGAATTATCTCTAAAAGTATAGGAGATAGCCAATTTTTCTCAAATAACTCATTCATCTACTTTTGGGAGAGCTTTCACTTGGTGAAGTTTCAGACCTGTAGCTAATTTCTCACCCGCTCAAAATGAGTAGATACTAATTATCTCTAAAAGTATTGCAGATAGCCAATTTTTATCAAATAACTCATTCATCTACTTTTGGAAGAGCTTTCACATTGTGAAGTTTCAGACCCATAGCTACTTACTCGCCTACTCAAAATGAGTAAATGCGAATTCTCTCTAAAAGTATTGCAGATAGCAAATTTTTCTCATATAACTCATTCATCTACTTTTCGAAGAGCTTTCACATGGCAAAGTTTCAGACCCATAGGTAATAACTCACCTACTCAAAATGAGTAACTGCGAATTATCTCTAAGAGTATTGCATATAGCCAATTTTTCTCAAATAACTCATTCACCTACTTTTGGGAGAGCTTTCACATGGTGAAGTTTCAGACCTGTAGCTAATTACTCACCTACTGAAAATGAGTAAATTTGAATTATCTCTAAAAGTATTGCAGATAGCCAATTTTTCTCAAATAACTCATTCATGTAATTTTAGGAGAGCTTTCACTTGAAGTTTCAGACCTGTAGCTAATTACTCACCTACTCAAAATGAGTAAATGCGAATTATCTCTGAAAGTATTGCAGATACTCAATTTTTCTCAAATAACTCATTCATCTACTTTTGGAAGAGCTGTCACATGGTGAAGTTTCAGACCCATAGCTAATTACTCACCTACTCAAAATGAGTAAATGCGAATTATCTCTAAAAGTATTTCAGATAGCCAATTTTTCTCAAATAACTCATTAATCTACTTTTGGAAGAGCTTTCACATGGTGAAGTTTCAGACCCATAGCTAATTACTCACCTACTCAAAATGAGTAAATGCGAATTCTCTCTAAAAGTATTGCAGATAGCCAATTTTTCTCAAATAACTCATTCACCTACTTTTGGAAGAGCTTTCACTTGGTGAAGTTTCAGACCCGTAGCTAATTACTCACCTACTCAAAATGAGTAAATGCTAATTATCTCTAAAAGTATTGCAGATACCCAATTTTTCTCAAATAACTCATTCATCTACTTTTTGGAGAGCTTTCACTTGGTGAAGTATGAGACCCATAGCTAATTTCTCACCTACTCAAAATGAGTAAATGTTAAATATCTCTAAAAGTATTGCAGATAGCCATTTTTTCTCAAATAACTCATTCATTTACTTTTGGAAGAGCTTTCACATGGTGAAGTTTCAGACCCATAGCTAATTACTCGCCTACTCAAAATGAGTAAATGCAAATTATCTCTAAAAGTATTGCAGATAGCCAATTTTTCTCAAATAACTCATTCACCTAGTTTTGGGAGAGCTTTCACTTGGTGAAGTTTCAGACCCATAGCTAATTACTCGCCTACTCAAAATGAGTAAATGCGAATTATCTCTAAAAGTATTGCAGATAGCCAATTTTTCTCAAATAACTCATTCATCTACTTTTGGGAGAGCTTTCACTTGGGGAAGTTTCAGACCCGTAGGTAATTACTCACCTACTCAAAATGAGTAAATGCGAATTATCTCTAAAAGAATTGCAGATACCCAATTTTTCTCAAATAAGTCATTCATCTACTTTTGGAAGAGCTTTCACTTGGTGAAGTTTCAGACCCATAGCTAATTTCTGACCTACTCAAAATGAGTAAATGCGAATTATCTCTAAAAGTATAGGAGATAGCCAATTTTTCTCAAATAACTCATTCATCTACTTTTGGAAGAGCTTTCACTTGGTGAAGTTTCAGACCTGTAGCTAATTTCTCACCCGCTCAAAATGAGTAAATACTAATTATCTCTAAAAGTATTGCAGATAGCCAATTTTTATCATATAACTCATTCATCGACTTTTGGAAGAGCTTTCACATTGTGAAGTTTCAGACCCATAGCTACTTACTCGCCTACTCAAAATGAGTAAATGCTAATTCTCTCTAAAAGTATTGCAGATAGCCAATTTTTCTCAAATAACTCATTCATCTACTTTTCGAAGAGCTTTCACATGGCAAAGTTTCAGACCCATAGGTAATAACTCACCTACTCAAAATGAGTAACTGCGAATTATCTCTAAGAGTATTGCATATAGCCAATTTTTCTCAAATAACTCATTCACCTACTTTTGGGAGAGCTTTCACATGGTGAAGTTTCAGACCTGTAGCTAATTACTCACCTACTGAAAATGAGTAAATTTGAATTATCTCTAAAAGTATTGCAGATAGCCAATTTTTCTCAAATAACTCATTCATGTACTTTTACGAGAGCTTTCACTTGGTGAAGTTTCAGACCTGTAGCTAATTACTCACCTACTCAAAATGAGTAAATGCGAATTATCTCTAAAAGTATTGCAGATAGTCAATTTTTCTCAAATAACTCATTCATCTACTTTTGGAAGAGCTGTCACATGGTGAAGTTTCAGACCCATAGGTAATTACTCACCTACTCAAAATTAGTAAATGAGAATTATCTCTAAAAGTATTGCAGATAGCCAATTTTTCTCAAATAACTCGTTCATCTACTTTTGAAAGAGCTTTCACATGGTGAATTTTCAGACTCGTAGGTAATTACTCACCTACTCAAAATGAGTAAATGCTAATTATCTCTAAAAGTATTGTGGGTACCCAATTTTTATCAAATAACTCATTCATCTACTTTTGGAAGAGCTTTCACATGGTGAAGTTCCAAACCTGTAGGTAATTACTCACCTACTCAAAATGAGTAAATGCGAATTATCTCTAAAAGTATTGCAGATAGCCAGTATTTTTCAAATAACTCACTTCACCTATATTTTGGGAGAACTTTCAATTAGTGAATTTTCAGATCCATATCTAATTACTCACCTACTCAAAATGAGTAATTGCCTATTATCACAAAAAGTATTGCAGATAGCCAGTATTTCTCAAATAACTCATTCACCTACATTTTGGAGATATTTCACATGCTAAAGTTTTTTTATGAATTATTAAAATAATTTTTAATGCATTAAAATTAATGAAATCATGCACTAAATCGATTATAACTTGAAAAGTATTGTATTTAGAGCATTTTGTTAAAATATGTTATTCACCTACTTTTTCCCACAGCAACAACATGGTGAGTAACTTGGGTGTCTATCTCAATAGATAAGTGAGTAATAGCTACTTTTGGATTTTTCACTAACTTCCATCATGAGTGAAATCACTTGTAACTTGAAAACTATTGCATTTAGACCTTCAGGGTAGTACAAAAGTGTCCTATGCAAAGGGGAAAGATTTCAATTTTCGCCACTTTTGGCGACCATCTTGGATTTTAGCGGAAAAAAATGAAAAAGTGTGAATATCTCGAAAACCATAAGGGATAGAGCAATTTCGAGCGAATTTTTGACCTGCAAGGTAGTACAAGAATGTCCTGTGCAAAGGGGTAAAATATCAATTTTCGCCACTTTTGGCGGCCTTTTTGGATTTTTGCGGAAAATAGAAAAGTGTCAATATCTCGAAAACCGTAAGAGATAGAGCGATTTCGAGCAAATTTTTGACCTGCAGGGTGGTACAAGAGTCTCCTGTGCAAAGGGGGAAAATTTCAATTTTCGCCACTTTTGGCGGCCATCTTACATTTTTGCGGAAAATGAAAAAGTGTCAATATCTCGAAAACCATAACAGATCGAGCGATTTCGAGCGGTTTTTTGACCCGCAGGGTGATACAAGAGTGTCCTGTCCAAAGGGGAAAAATTTCATTTTTTGCCACTTTCGGCGGCTATCTTGGATTTTTGCTGAAAATGGAAAAGTGTCAATATCTCGAAAAGCATAACAGATAGAGCGGTTTCAAGCGAATTTTCGACCTGCAGGATGGTACAACAGTGTCCTATGCAAAGGAGAAAAATTTCAATGTAGTATTTCTTCCCCTGCGGTACTCGGCGGGAGATACATACCGCGGCAGTGGTCTTGTTTTATTACATAGAATCATAATTCGATGTCTTTTCATAGTTCAGATAAGTATTTTTAGCATATTTTACAACTGAAGCCCACTTCCGGGTTCACGTTGTAAAGAACAGCGACTCGTTTATGTGGTTTCTAATACAGGATATATATATATATGCCTGTCAGTAAAATAAAATAAAATAAAATATTTAACCCCTATCTGCTTCATTATTTGACCATTTTTAGGGTTTAAAAGTGTATAAATGTAACACAAATGAGTCCTTGTCAAGGGAAATGATCGAAACCACTTCCGTTTTTTATCGAGACAGCATTTCCTGCAATTTGCACGTCTCGCGTTGGTAGTTTATATACAGGAATATACGCCTGTTGAAATCAAATAAAATAAATTTTGCAAGGGTTTATCCCCGTTCTTCTATTCTATTGGTCCATTTTAAGGGTTAAAATATGATATAAAGCACGATTCTAACTTGGGGGAATCCTCGGGGAAACCCCTGTTATGACGTCACGTCTAGACCGCATGTACTGAGAGACGCAGGTTTCTTACAGTACTTTTAAATATAAATAAAATAAAATTAAATAAAATATTTTATCCCTTCCTTCCTGTATTATTGACCATTTATAATGTTAATACTTAAATAAACAGGAAGAAATTCCTTCCTCAAATCGTCTAGACTACGTGTTGCTTTAAACTAAGGTAACCTCGGTTTCCCATTATTTTAATCATATTTTAATTCATCCAGTTTTATAATATAAGAAATATTGTACTTGTTTTTTTTTTTAGATTCTATGTTATTTAATTAAATTCTGTGTAATTATTGCTTTCCTTATCTCACAACTAGCCCTACCTGCAGTGAGGCGGGTGGGCCAGGTGACCGTGTGTCACTGTTGATTTACTTACGTAAATCCAGTTGTGTAGTTCCTTCAAAGAAGGAAAGGCAAAGCTTACATGGAAGCTTAATTTAAGGAAAGCTTACATAGAAATTATAATATCCAACTTCTTTCTCCAGGGTGGATCAGATCCCTGCTTAAATCTGAACCAAGATAAGATCTTAGTTCATCCGAGATTTTTAATGCACCCGAGAATCGGATGCAGTATTTTTATTGCATCTCTCGGATCATCTATTCTAAAATCCAATGCTCGGTTGATTGTATGTAGATCTGATCCTCGGATGATCGGATCATCTAATCTGATGTTCGGATGATGATTCCAGATCAGAACACTGAACAATCCTGACACACACAAAACTAATAGTTCACCAGCCTGGCAGTAAATTTCACTTATTGGAGGCTTGAGTCCAAGTCCTCAAGCCCAAGAGGGCTTCTAAACAAGGTCCTTCATTCAGTCCTGGCTCTGTATTTTTAGGGAAGTAGGTTGCCTGACTTCACCCTAACCATTTTTGAGGACATTGAAACTTAGGCAGTTTTTTGAACCTCCCTTCCCCCAGGGAATTTATGCCTAGATCCTCCACATTCTGGACTCTGAATGATGTACTAGGCCAACAGGAACTTGGGCCGTTTAATTTCCCTTAAAATGGAAGAACACAAATTACAAGTTTTCAATTTTGTATCTCCCTAGGGGCCTCCTTGGGTAAGCCCCTCTTCCCCTTCTGGTCAACAAGAGTTGAGCTTCAGGCTGCTCTTCACTAGGTTTTTTTCTGAATACAACCTGGTTATATATATGTTAAGACAGTAGCAAGGCTACTACCAGACAGGTCAAACTCAATTCCATGGTGCATATAAGTAGTCAGAAGGGGTATGGTGAATTCAGGTGAGATACTGGATCTTTAAATCTTAAAGCTCCCCATTCACAACTACTTTAGGAGGGACAGGAGTCCCTCATCAAGGCACCCCTCATAACTCTTAGTGTTTAGGCCCTATTAATCAACCCTTTCCAATTCCCCACATCTAGAGGCTCCTACAGGAACCACCCCAATGGGGGTCATTCCATCCCTAGCAGTATCCATCGTTTTCCCCAGGTAGGGGGAAATCGAGTAGCCGAGGCTCCAAGGTCTTTTCGACCCACTCCAGGGGACGAGGGCATAAAACCCTTCCCCCCAATGACTCCTCCAGCCTCACTCAGTCCACCAGTAGGAGTTCTCCGTTCTTTCAGATAAGACTGGCAAACAAATCCTGTCATTCTTTTCAATCCAAGTCCAGTCAGACTCCTGACCCGGTCAGAATACAAGGCCCTTCAAAGACCAAGTCCCTGGCCTCTGTATCCAGTCTCTTCTGTCAAAGAACGCAATAGAAAGGGTGGAAAATGTAAAATCTCTCGGGTTTTACAGTTGCCTGTTCCTAGTACCAAGCCTCACCTAGGGTGGAGGCCAGTCATAGACCTAAAACAGGCTCAACACTTTTCTACACGTAGAAAAGTTCAAAATGGAAGCTCCAGAGTCCAGAGTTGCGACGGACAACTCAACAGTGGTAGCCTACATCAGCAAACAAGGAGGAACACACTCAGCAGAGATGTGTGCTCTCCTGTGGAAGATCACGACCTGGGGCCATCACTACCCCATAACATTGAAAGCCAGGCACGTTCTAGGGTGCCTGAAGGTGATGGCCGACCTACTGTCCAGGTCCAACCAAGTGCAGTCAACAGAATGGTCTCTGCACCCACAGGTGTTCAAACAGATCTGCCAGAAGTGGTTCACACCTCATGTAGACTTATTTGCCACTCACCTGAACCACAAGCTCCCGCTGTACGTGTCTCCTATCCCAGACCCAAGGGCCTGGGACATAGATGCTCTAAACATAAACTGGACCAACCTCATGGCCTATGCGTACCCTCCTACGGCTCCTTCACAAGGTGATCCAAAAGATCAGGCAATGTTATTGCCTGATCATCGTAATAGCCCCAGGCTGGCCAGGGATGCCCTGGTTTTGGGACCTAGTGCAGCTCTCAACAGAGATCCCACTACAACTCCCAGTGTCAACGACCCTACTCAAACAGTCCCACAGGTATGTGTTCCACAACAACCCCCAGCACCTGAACCTCCACGCCTGGTGTCTAGGAGCGGACAACTCCAAGAACAAGGCTTCTCTGTGGAGGTGGCAGAGAGAATTGCTGCCCCTCAGCGGTCTTCAATAAGGACCATCTACAAGTCAAAGTGGGCCCTATTTGAAAAATGGTGCAGAGAAAATTCGGTGGATTTCTCCACTCCATCTGTGAAACAAATCTCCGATTTTTTCATGTACCTGTACCAAGACCTAAACAGGCGCCCCTCGACCTTTGATGGTTACAGGACTGCAATCGTTGACACTTTGGGCCCAACATGTTGCACACAATGCAGACCTTCATAGGTTACTCTCCAGTTTTCACAGGGATCGTCCCAAAAGTTCCAGAAATTTACCCAAGTGGAACCTTTCTGTTGTCCTCAACGAGCTCACAAAGCACCATTTGAGCCCATGAAAGACACAGACCTCAAACATCTTACTCTAAAACTGCTTTCTTGCTAGCTTTGGCCTCCGGCAACCGCCGCAGCGAAATCCATGCCTGGGTCGCAAACAAGTATCTAATCTAGGCCAATGGGAAAAGGTTGCCTTGTTCCCTTCTTCTGCTTTCATAGCCAAAAACCAACTAGCAAGAGAAGGTTCTCAAAGTGTATCTCCGGTGACTATTCCTGCTTTGACTACCATTGTAGATAGACAATTTAAGGAAGACAGGACCCTGTGTCCCGTGCGGGCCCTGAGGTTTTATTTGGACCGAACAAAAGACCTGAGAGGGTCTCCTTCTCTCCTTTTCATCTCCTTTAAGAAAGGACATACCTCAGACATCAGACCCGCTACTCTCTCTTCCTGGTTGAAACAAACCATCCTACTTTGTTACAAACAAGCAGATCAACCAGCCTTGGACTTGGTCCAAGTCAAAGCGCATGACATCTGGGCCTTCGCGGCCTCTACGGCCTTTTACGGTGGGGTATCGGTGGACCAAATCATGCAAGCCTGTCACTGGAAAGCTCACAGCACATTTACAAATTTTTACCTAAAAGACCTTACTTGGTCGGACACCGACAACAATATGTATCTGGGACCCGTAGTGGCGGCACAACAAGTCCTAGATCCTTCCCCTCAGACCAGTTGTCCTCGGAAAGAAAAAAACGGGGGGGGGGGGGGGGGGGGGGGGGGCACATCCGCTACAACCAAGTCTTCAGGAGTCTCTCCCAGGATCTAGGTATTCCTTTACCTTCAAGATGTTACGGGTAAGGTCATTTTTGTTTTTTCAGTTATCAAGTAACTTCTATTAAGGACTTATTTAGTTGTCATTAATCTCATATTCAGGTTGTAAAAATTTATGAGATGTCCAACCATGGGTTGGTCAGTCACTAGTGAAGGGCCCTCAGGGACCCTTAGACCTCGAAGTGAGCACTGCTGCACTTCCGTCCTACAATCAAACATCTAGACAGTTTCAGCACTGTCTCTCATTTTATTTAGGTTTTTGGCTCGTTACAGGCCCGGTCTTCGGGATCGGGGCACTGTAAATGGGACTCAGACTGGTATTTCTGGCACTATTCTATACATATTAATTCAAAATCTTAGAAAAAATGACATATCTTCCAGTCTCAGCTGTAATCCCGCCACCGGGCGGTTGAATTCAGCATTAAGTCCCACATGGTAAGCTATTGTAGCGTAATAAAATTGAAAATTTTAATTACTTAAATGTAGCTTTTATAAGCTACAAGCTTACCATGTGGGACTTAGAAGAGTCCCACCCTGCCTCCCCGCTGTTTACAGCTGAGGGGTAGGTTTTAGAAAATTTCAACGAGAAAGTAGGGCGAGAGGTCAGAGGTTATCACGTGACGACAACTAGCAGTATATCCGGTGGCTAACAAGAACTGTCTTTTTTTCTAAGATGTTGGCCGCGGGTGTGGCAACCCGAGAACAGCATTAAGTCCCACATGGTAAGCTTGTAGCTTATAAAAGCTACATTTAAGTAATTAAAATTTTCAAATTTGCAGTATTTCTTTAAATATGTTTTAACCTACTCTTTACACTTAAACAGTTACATTGTTACTTTCCTTCATAATACCATTTGCAGGGCACAACTTTTTTGTCCTTTTCTTCTGTCAGGTTCAGAATTTCTTTTGAACATGCTGTTCAATTACCATTTACTGTACTTCTGTACAGCACTTTCCCTGATAATTATGCTTTCCTCTCATTATTACCTTCACAAATCAAAAACACTCAGTCAGCTGACACAGTTCCCGTTCACGGGCACTCTCCTCTTGTTTATGAAACACCTGAAGGAGAACTGAAAACCTGTCCTTTGTCACTGAAGCGAAATGCTCAACTTGGTTCACTGTTTCATACTTAATGTGAAATCAATTTTTGTGATGCCATGATGAAGTAAAAACCAATGAATGGCAAATAGAGTGACACATATGATGTTAATTCACCAGATGCCAAGGCCCATATTAATACCAGCAGCTGAGTATAAACTGTAAAGTATGTCATCACACAAAGTGTTTCAGCCGAGTGCAACAGTCACAGATTTCTAGCTTTTTTACTCTGGTATACCTTCTTCAATGGGCACACTCTTGCACTTTAGTCTAAGTATGTAATTATTTGTGAATAGGATACATTTTAACTGATTAGTTTAAATTACCAGAAGAACCAGCTGATGATCACCTTTCCTGTCAGGAAGACGAAGATCAGTATTCGCAGAAAAATGTTTTCAGAGGACAAATCCTATAAGGAAATTGTAAGAGGTATTACGTTGTATATGTGGTGGTCCTTCACTCCGTGCCCTCAAACATACCCCAACATCTTCTACAGACAACAGGTGAACTGGTACACATAGGCAGCCAATGACAAAGTGTTGGTGATTCCAGAAACCTGGCTGTGTCGTAAGCTAGAGGGTGTGAATCTTGCTCTGTCTTCCATATATTCAAGCTGCTCCACTAAAAGTGTTGGCTTCAACTTTGACCAGTTCACCAAACCACCCAAATCACATTCTCGGTGGCATATCTGGCATCCAGCCCAAGACACACAAGTTAAGCTAACCGACAGGTCGGTCTTGTGGCAAAAAGATGCTGCGGTGGTTAATATTCTGGTTGCCTGAGCTTTGAAGTTCTCTGGCATGGACACTGTTCCACTCCCTGTCCATCATTGGAGACTGCCCCTAAGTGTGAGAAGGTGGCCCAAGAGGCTAGTTACATCTGTAATTCTGCAGCAGGTTTAAATCGGTGCACAAGTAAGTTGCAGGATGAAATACAGTGTAATATCAGGATTCTACACCAGGAACTGAGCAAAGGGAAAGCAGTAGACAAAGCATGTCAGGTTCTCACTGGAGATATGTTTTATATCTCACATCTTTTATCCAGAATATCACATTTTTGGGAGCAAGGCAATGCAACAATTCTCTTCTACAGAAAGGAAGTTGGTGATCTTGCCAAACTTCAGCAACACTCACTTTCACATCCCTATAAATCAGAGGTTAAGGTGTTACGATCCACTGGGCAAGGTCAAAAGCAATTTGCGGATACTTTCAAGTTGTAACCGGAAAAGAGTTTCACTTTACAAATTTATTTAGCAATTAAAGTAATAATTACAGTCAAGATACCATGATAGTTAATAATACAATAATAGTAAACAAAACAAAACCAATCCAATATGGTCATAGTCCTATCCACCTGGTAATCGGTTTGTGCACTCCGTCCAGCAATCTGTCCAGTGATCTGTCTGGGTGTTCACCAGCACAAAATCTCTGTATCCAAGTGTTCGGCATGTCTGCAGAACTCTGCTAGTTGCTCCCAAATGTGAACAATATTCGATAAGCAACAATCCATTGTGCAGGATATCTAGACACTAAATCCAGTTCAGTCCTATTAGAGTTCACTACAAAATGCATATGACAATCAGTTTGTATCTACTTGACACACAGGCAAATAGGTCTAGTCGGACATTGAAGTTTCAGAGACCTCTGTTCATATAGCACACTATTTCAACACTAACTGTTGTCAGGCCTTCTACCCTTTATTATAGCTGGAGACTCTAGAAGTTTCTAGAAACAAATGTAAACACATCAGTACATTTCCAGGAAAAATAAATGCATAGAAGGTTCTAGAAGCTTAACATTATTTTCCCTAGATTTAAAAGTGTGTCTGTACTGACAAGCCCACTAATTCAAAATACAGAGAAAATCAATAATTCAGTGTCCTTATATAGTAAAGGAACTTGACCCATACACAACAATGCTCTGGCACAGTACCCTAACATGTAACAAAGGAAACACCTAAATTTTATTATCACTGTCAAGCTTTCCAGTTTAAGGCTCTCTTATTGGATCAGTCAACAGCACCAATGAAGTTCACCATAGTCCTAATAGAACTTCAAGTGAAACTAATGCCAAAGGCAAGGGGTATAAAAATCCACCTGTACCTTGAAAACTGAATAATGCGTCAACAAGGGATTTGTTTCCAAGACACAAAACCCTGCTAGGTGTCTGTCAGAAGTGGGGAATCTCCAAAAGTCTAGTTGCACCCCAAGCAAGTTTTTGCCTTTGTGGGTTATCAGGATGACCTATTAAAGACCCACCACAGAAAGGGGACAGGCCATGGGTCTGAAAATAAGTACCTGCTGTCAAGACCAGTTTATTCACTATGACAACTCATGTTTCTAATAGGTCTGCTGACTGCCACAGAAAAACAAGTGCCCAAGGGCCATCTTTATATGCTCTCAATTCAGTGGCACCTGAAGTTCAACTGGAATGTGCCTGATTCCCCGGAAAAGAATATTCCTGCCTTCAGGTCTCTCCACATTTACACTGGTGGCTAGACGAGACAAACATGCATCCTGATGAACCTTTGCACCACTTATACATGCTGTATAACTTTTTACAGAAACATCAGTTGAATATTGGAGAGCTCACTCAGGAGATTGCACTGCGAAAAGTGTTCCAGAAAGCAAACTACAAATAAACATCTTAGAACTGAAGGAAAGTTTGAGCACTTGTATTCTAGCCAGACCATTCTGATTACCACAGACACCACCACAGTTGTATCCTGCATAAATAAGGAGGGAAGTATGAGATGAGGCTCTGTGTGCTCCCCCGTGGAGGCTCCTCTTCTGCTGTAAGCTCAGACAGATCAGTTAAAAGCCTGGATGTTATGTTTCAACGAGCTATTCGACCAGATCTGCAGCTGGTGGCACCATTCCTAAATAGACTTATTTGCCACCAGGTACAACAAGCAGGCACAGCTTGTATCTCAATGGATGCTGTCAGCCTGTCTTATGTCTTGGGAGGGTCTGAACTGCATGCCCCCCCCCCCCCCCCCCCCCATGTCCCTTCTGGGTAAAGTGGTCAGCAAAATCATGAGCCACAATTGCAAGATAATCTTAATAGCCCTGAGCTGGCCCAAACTGCCTTTGCTCTGTAACCTACTAATGTTTTCCTCCCAAATAACTGTGCCTTTACCTTCAGAGAACCTGTTAACACAACTGTAAAAAGGGAGTCTGCACAAGGACCTCAAACCTGAACATACATGATTGGCTACTAGAACTGAGACTATCAAAACAGCATAGCATCCGACCAAGTGGCAGCAGGAATTGAGGCTCCTCAAAGTCGTTCAAATAGAGTTCTCCATGAGGCAAAGTGGTTCATGTTGTCAGATGGTGTGAGTCAAATCCGATGGACTTCAAAACACCATTTTAAAACAAATCACATATTTCCTCCTGAATTTTTTCCAGAAGAAAAGCCTGCAGCCCAATATAGTAGATGGGTACAGGTTAGCCATTGCAGACAAGACTGTAATTCTCACTTGAGGATATTATAAGGATATTATTATTAAATAGACTCTTAGATGACTTCCACAGGAATAGACCTAAGGGTCATAGAGGTATCCTCACTTGGAACCTCTGTTGGGTCCTGCATCAGCTAAAAAGGCCTCCTTTTGAGCCACTCAAAGATTCTCTTCTGAATCTTCTAACTCTCGATATGGTTTTCCGTCTTCCATGCTATAGGATAAGTACAGAAGAGAAATCGATGCATGGCCCAATAAAAATATTAGACATCAGAAAGACTGCCTAAGTTTGTTACTTTTCCCTTCACTTAATTTCTTGTCAAAGAATTAACTAGCAAGAACTTGTGAGTGTGGCCTTAGTGGTCATTCCAGTACTGAATCTAGACAAATCTCTCAAGGACTCGGCAGGTCATTCTGCCCAATCAAAGCCTTCCGTTGTTATGTGAACAAATCAAATGTCCTAGGGGACAACAAAGAACTTGTTTTTGTCTCATTTAATAAAGCATTTCAATGATGATATCTCTCCTTCAAATATTTCTGCATGGATCGAGTTCTTCAGTGTTACCATCTGTCTGAACAGAATCTTTGACCTTGCATCAGGTCAAAGCTTGTAATTTTCAAGCCTTTTGGTGCTTCTAAGACCTTCCAAGAGGGGTCTCCTTAGAGCTGATTCTCTCAGCCTGTTATTGGAAGACCAACAACACCTTCAAACAGTTTTACTTGAAGAATGTGGCCCATGGTGTGGCCTGACTAAACTTTATCTCCAGTGTCCTGTGGTTGCTGCCCAGCATATATGCCCCACAACCTCAAATTTGTCTAGTGTTTTTCTACGGTAATGTGTTTAGTCTTGCTTTAGTTTGATATAAAGTTAAGGCTTAGTAATAAGATCCTTAATCTTCCTTTTGTACCTTTTACCTTAGAATCGGGAGTGTCAGGATTTAGGCCCTATTTAACTTTCTCAAAAATCCTTGGGACTTGACTTTACTCCTCGCTTCCCTCTCTTTGGTTGAGGAAAAGGGGGAGGCACTCCAGTCTGGCTTAGGGCCCTTATATTGGGAGTGTTAGTCTTAGGAGTCAATTTTCTATCAGTCTCCCAATCAACTGCTCTCCATGCACAGGGTAATTATTCTGGCATGCATTTGTTAGATATGTTAATGCAATAAAATAGAAAATTGAAATTTTTAACTAAATTTTTACAAGTTTATCTGTTACCTAAAACAGTGGATTCCCACCCAACCATTACCATACTTCAACTTACTCTGGGTCTCCTATTGGTATTGGAAAGAGGAAGTCACATGATCATATGCCACCTAGTGAGTATTAGATGTGGTTGCCAGATAGTGAGTGGTTAGGACACTACCAGTCCAGCTAGAGTATAGCTCAGGACTGGCGGGACTGGCTTGACTAAGGCATATATCTGTTTAGGTAAGACATCAGCTTATGAAATTTTAACTTGCAAATTAATTTTCTGGATTTTTTCCGAAGTTATTGTGATAGATTTCTAATAGATCTTAAATACAACTAATCTGGAAAGTCATTAACTATTTTCTGTTCAAAGTATAATATTCCTTAGTTTAAAGAAGTATCCCAGTATTTTTACTTTTGAATTTTCAATAGATGGTTTTTGAGCATGTTTAATGTATTTTTTTATTGTGCCTAAAATGGAGTAATGGGTTATGGCTTGATATAACTTGATACAAGTAGGAAAAAAGTCTTTAACTTAGCACTATAATTTTATATTATTAAGTCCCCGTGTAAATAGTGTAGCTATGTTGCTCTGGTCATAAATATTTCTGCGGCATTGTGTGCGACTTTTGCCCCCCCCCAACCTTCCCCTTGAAAATTTCTCCAAGACTATGTCATAGGGGTATTCTCATATAGTTTATTGTTGTACAGTTGTTTCTTTTAGTGTCTTTTATAAGGGATATGATATCAGTTATTGATCAGTAATGTACCAGTTAAATGTACATATTATTATATATATGTCAATAATATTGTTCGATATTGCCATTAAATACTCATGGAAGACCTGGAAAAAATCTGGAAAAATCATGGAAAAATCATGGATTTCAAAATGAAAATCTTGTGGCTACCCTGCTTTAACACTAAATTATAATAAAGTTATTTTTTGTAGTTAGTGGTGTTTAATTTCAATGCATAAATGTGTGTCTCACTGAAAAAGGGTTATTGTGATTGTATTAGATGCAAGTATAGAAGAAAACTATGAAAGAAGACTTGCCGAATTGAGGGACCGTGTCCAGTTTGCAGAATCTTTGAATCGCGAAAGAGACAATGATATACATCATCTTCGCCACCAAATAGGAATCTTACTTGGCTCACACCAGCATGGAAACAAGTATGAAGTACTCAATAATTGAAATGAAAAAGTCCTATATATATCATTCTAAAAAAATCTGCCTTTTATTACATGTCTCTCTTTTTTAATGATATATGTATTGCATGGGTAGATAGTGTTTTATGACTTTTTAGGAAGACATATTTTTGGGGACTAAGAGTTACCATGATTTTTGTCTGATTTTCCACGATATATTCATGTTTCATTATTGTGTCACCAGCATTTATGCTGCGTGGCATATAGGGATTGCTTTGTCATCCAGTTTTGTCGGCGGTGCCGTCTGTCGGCGTCACACTTTGTATTCCGGACAGTATCTCAAAAATGGCTTGTCGGATTTAATTCAAATTTGGCATGTGGATGTAACTGGTCCTGAGGGTGTACTGTATAGTTTTGTGACCTTAAACTCCCACTAGTAAGATACTTAAACTCATTTGAAGTTTTTTTCATTTCCAGACAGTATCTCAAAAATGGCTTGATGGATTCAATTCAAATTTGGCATGTGGTTGTAACTAGTTTTGAAGGTGTGCCCTATTTTACGGTGACCTTAAACTCCCACGTATAAAAAACTTTGTCAAGTTTACGTTTTTTCTTTCTCCATGGAGCATACTGAAAATAACTTCAGAAATTTCATTCTACTTTTGCATGTATATGTAACTGGCCATAGGTAAGTGCCATACAATAAGGTGACCTTAAACTCCCAGTAATAACAGAATTATATTCACTTTAAGTTTGGTAATTTTGAACAGTATTTCAAATATTGTGCAATTCTAGGCATATTTTAGTTGTGGATGTGAGTTAAACTTGGAGTTTAAGGTTGGGACAATATTTTTGGTGTTTGGAAGATATTTTATATGCTAATTAGGACTTTTCACATTGATATTCATCATGTACATATATCTCCACAAAAATGGTCTCTTTTGTAGGGTTATAGTAAATTGCTGATATTTTATAAACTGATGAGTTTAAGGTTGCATTAGTTTGTGTCAATAGCAGCTATGATGGAAAACATACATGGTCAGTGTCGTCGTCACACTTTCCAGACAGTATCTCAAAAATGGCTTGATGAATTAAATTCCAATTTGGCATATTGATGTAACTATTCCTCAAGGTGTGCCCTATTTAAGGTGACCTTAAATTCACAGTAGTAAGATACTTATATTGTGTTGAAGGTTTTTGGAATTTGGAATTTTGGGATCCCCAATCCAATGAAAAATGCTGGTGTCACACTTCCTTCCCTGTATAGTTTTGTGACCTTAAACTCCCACTAGTAAGATATTTAAACTCATTTTAAGTTTTTTCGTTTCCAGACAGTATCTCAAAAATGGCATAATGGATGAAATTCAGATTTGGCATGTGGATGTGACTGGTACTCAAGGTGTGCCCTGTTTTAAGATGACGTTAAACTCCCACTAGTAACATCCTTATATTGATTTTAAGTTTTTCAGTTTTCAGACAGTATCTCGAAAAGAAGTTGACGGATTCAATTCAAATTTGGCATGTGGTTGTAACTGGTTTTTAAGGTGTGTCCTATTTTAAGGTGACCTTAAACTCCTATGTATAAAAGAATTATGCTGAGTTTAAGCTTTTTATTTTTCCATAGAGTATACCGAAAATAACTTAAGAAAATATGTAACTGGCCATAGACAAGCGCATACATTAAGGTGACCTTAAACTCCCAGTAATAACACATTGTCAGTGTCGTTATCACACTTCCTTTCGAGACAGTATCTCAAAAATGGCATGATGGATTAGATTCAAATTTTGCATGTGGATGTAACTGGTGATCAAGGTGTGTCCTATTCTAAGGCGACCTTAAACTGCCATGTATAAAAGAATTATGTTGAGTTTAAGTTTTTCTGTTCCAGACAGTTTCTCGAAAATGGGTTGACGGATTCAATTAAAATTTGGCATGTGGTTGTAACTGGTATTCAAGGTGTGTCCTATTCTAAGGCGACCTTAAACTCCCATGTATAAAAGAATTAAGAGTTTAAGTTTTTTATTTTTCCATAGAGTATACTGAAGATAACTTGAGAAATTTCATTCAAATTTTGCATGTATATGTATCTGGCCATAGATAAGTGCCATACATTAAGGTGACCTTAAACTCCCAGTAATAACACATTGCCAGTGTTGTCGTGACACTTCCTTTCCAGACAGTATCTCACAAATGGCATGAGGGATTAAATTCAAATTTGGCATGTGGATGTAACTGATCCTCAAGGTATGCCCTATTTTTAGGTGACCTTAAATTCCGAGTAATGACACATTTTGAGTGTTGTCGTCACACTTCCTTTCCAGACAGTATTTCAAAAATGGCATGATGGATTAAATTCTTATTTGGCATGTGAATGTAACTCGTACTCAAGATTTGCCCTGTTTTAAGGTGATCTTAAACTCCCACTAGTAAAATACTTATATTGATTTTAAATTTTTCTGTTTCCACACAGTATCTCAAAAGTGGGTTGATGGATTCAATTCAAATTTAGCGTGTCGTTGTAACTGGTATTCAAAGTGTGTCCTATTCTAAGGTGACCATAAACGCCCATGTATAAAAGAATTATGTTGAGTTTTATTTTTTTTTTATTTTTTAATAGAGTATGCTGAAGATAGCTTAAGAAATTTCATTCAAATTTTGCATGTGTATGTAACTGGTCATAGATAAGTGCCATACATTAAGATGACCTTAAACTCTCAGTAATAGCACTTTGTCAGTGTCATCGTCACACTTCCTTTCCAGGCATTATTTCAAAAATGACATGCTGGATTAAATTCAAATTTGGCATGTAGGTCTATCTGGTATTTACGGTGTGTATTATTTTAAGGTGAGCTTAAACTCCTATGTATAAAAGAATTATGTTGAATTTAAGTTTTATTTTACTGTAGAGTATACTGAAGATAAGGTAAGAAATTTCATTCAAATTTTGCATGTATATATAACTGGCCATAGATAAGTAATACACATTAAGGTGACCTTAAGCTCCCAGTAATAACACATGGTGAGTGTCGTTGGTAAACTTGGTAGAAACTCCAATTGAACTTTCTACTGGTAGAAACTCCAATCAAGGAGATTTAGGTACTGCTCTGGGGTCTGAAATCTGATAAACTTGGTACAACTGGTAGAAGATTGAAAAGAACAATAAAACCATATACAGATTGGTCATCACAGCAGGAAGAATAAACATTCTTTATAGTCGTGAAGACTTGGCTGAAAAAAGAAATGTGCATTTTCTAACTGTTTCAGCATACATGTTGAAACTCTGGATGAGGGGACAGTACTACAAGCTTTATATAATGAGACCAACTGGGTGGTTGTGACAAACAAATGCTGCTGTGGAAGCATAGGTGTTAAGTGCTCAACTAAATGTCATGTAGGAAGTGACTGCTTTCAAAATTTAATTGGCTAAAACTGTATTTTGTGTAACAATTGTTATAGGACATTTAACTCTTACATCAGGTAGTAATGTCCATGTTACAGATTTTCCTTAAAAAATGGTGGTATTTGATGTTGATGGTAAAATTATTTTAATAGAATGAAAATTTCAGTTTTGAACTGTCATTTGCCAGTAGTACCAAGTTTATTAGATTTCGGACCCCAGAGCAGTACCTAAATCTCCTTGATTGGAGTTTCTACCAAGTTTATCTTGAACTTGTATGTGATTGCTTTCTTGGCAATTTCTGCAACAAGTGTTTTCATGGCAACACTTTTTCTGTTTCTTGGTCTTTTATTTTGTGGGCATTTAACAGTATTCAAATCTTTCAAAATATGTTCAATACAAGAGAAACTTGTGACTTGGTTTTAGGCAATATTTGCCAACACTTTTCCTGTTGTTTTTCACTTTTAAATTGGTGGGATCTTTATAAATAAAACCCATGCAAAGATTTTAACTAGTATTTTCAGGATATATTTCATGCAAGGGGAACTACAACAGTAGTGAACTAGTGATAATGCTTTTTTGCAAGTTTTTGGTAATGTTCAGCTGCTGCCATGGCAATACTTTTTCTGTATTGTTTTTCAAATTGTGATTCTGTGGGTACTTGTCAGCATTTTCTCTTGTTTCTTGGGTTTAAAAATCTTTTTGTGGGTTCTTTGCATTCCAAACCCCATGGCAACACTTTATCTTTTTCCTGAATTTCCTGCTTAGTGCTGACATCTAGTAAAAACTTGGTAAGTGATAACTTCATGTGTTTGCCTCTCTGTCTGCCTGTGTCCATTTGTCATATCCTGTACATTGGATCTAGGTTATATTTTTCAACAAGTTGGAGCCTCACCATGGCTCAGTACTTCTGAAGGATTGTATGGATCTGCAAAAATACAGCCAGTCAGCCAACTATTTATGTCCAGCACAATTTTGGTCCTTTTGAATTTCATCCGCTTCAGTCTTTAACCAAAGCTGGTGACACTACAATTCTTCTGAATTCTTGTTACCAATTATGTTACCTTGTAATTTTCAATATAGACCATCTTATTTTTCGTTCATATACTTATTAGTGCTGGTGTTTTATTATTATTATTATTAAGGTGATTAAGCGGCCTTGAAAAGTGTGCTCATTTTGTTTATGATCTGTTTTCCCCAGTGTTGCTGCCGGCCTCACTGATTTCACATAATGGTCTCACCCTAATGTCACATTGATACTCAACTCCATAGTTATTGTAAGTTCAAAGCAGCCTGAACTTTTTATTATCTCCCGCCGGGCTTTAGCCCGGGAGGGAGATTATGAAATGATGCCTGTGTGTGCGTGCGTGCGTTCGTTCGTGTGTGTGTGTGCGTGGGTTAGTTAGTCACGCAGATTTCTCCAAAACTACTACAGCTACAAATTTTTTGTAAATTAATTGTCCCAATGAATTTTCACGCCCTCGAAATTTTTTTTGGTTTTATGGACTTTAGGCCTAAAGATAAGTGAGTAATAGCAATCTTAGCTACTTGGAGTAAAGGGCTCATAACTCCAAAACTATTGCAGTTACAACTTTTTCTTCAAATATGTTGTTCAGCTACTTTGTCCTTAGCTATAAGATGGTACATAGTTTGGGGTCCCATTACATGCCATAAGTGAGTAATAGCTATTTTCTTATTTGTAGCAAAATAATGACATCAGTAAATGTCAAATATCTTCAAAAGTATTAAAGTTAGGGAATTCTTTTCAAATATGTTATTCATCTACTTTTTGATAAGCTGTCACATAGTAAAGTTTCAGATCTGTTGCACATTGGATAGCTGAGTAATAGCTACTTTGAAATTCTACTGTTGAGTAAATCCATTGTAACTCCAAAACTAGTGCAGTTAGAGTATTTTCCTAAAATATGTTGTTCAGCTACTTTGTCCTTAACTATAAGATGGCATATAGTTTGGGGTTCTATTGCATGCCATAAGTGAGTAATAGCTATTTTCTTATTTGTAGCAAAATAATGACATAAGTAAATGTCAAATATCTTCAAAAGTAATAAAGTTAGGGAATTCTTTTCAAATATGTTATTCATCTACTTTTTGATAAGCCATCACATAGTAAAGTTTCAGATCTGTTGCACATTGGATAGCTGAGTAATAGCTACTTTGAAATTCTACAGTTGAGTAAATCCATTGTAACTCCAAAACTAGTGCAGTTAGAGTATTTTCCTAAAATATGTTGTTCAGCTACTTTGTCCTTAATTATAAGATGCCATACAGTTTGGGGTTCTATTGCATGCCATAAGTGAGTAATAGCTATTTTCTTATTTGTATCAAAATAATGACATAAGTAAATGTCAAATATCTTCAAAAGTATTAAAGTTAGGGAATTATTTTCAATATGTTATTCATCTAGTTTTTGGTAAGCTATCACATAGTAAAGTTTCAGACCTGTTGCACATTGGATAGCTGAGTAATAGCTACTTTGAAATTGTGACTGTTGAGTAAATCCATTGTAACTCCAAAACTATTGCACTTAGAGTATTTTCCTAAAATATGTTATTCAGCTACTTTGTCCTTAACTATAAGATGGCATACAGTTTGGGATTCTATTGCATGCCATAAGTGAGTAATAGCTATTTCCTTATTTGAAGCAAAATAACGACATGAGTAAATTTCAAATATCTTCAAAAGTATTAAAATTAGGGAATTCTTTTCAAATATGTTATTCATCTAGTTTTTGATAAGCTATCACATAGTAAAGTTTCAGACCTGTTGCACATTGGATAGCTGAGTAATAGCTACTTTGAAATTGTGACTGTTGAGTAAATCCATTGTAACTCCAGAACTATTGCAGTTAGAGTATTTTCCTAAAATATGTTATTCAGCTACTTTTTCCTAAACTATAAGATGGCGTATAGTTTGGGGTTCTGTTGCATGCTATAAGTGAGTAATAGCTATTTTCTTATTTGAAGCAAAATAACGACATGAGTAAATTTCAAATATCTTCAAAAGTATTCAAGTTAGGGAAATATTTTCAAATATGTTATTCATCTAGTTTTTGATGAGCTATCAGATAGTAAATCTGCAAACCTGTTGCACACTGGACAGCTGAGTAATAGCTACTTTGAAATTGTGACTGTTGAGTAAATCCATTGTAACTCCAGAACTATTGCAGTTAGAGTATTTTCCTAAAATATGTTATTCAGCTACTTTTTCCTAAACTATAAGATGGCGTATAGTTTGGGGTTCTGTTGCATGCCATAAGTGAGTAATAGCTATTTCCTTATTTGAAGCAAAATAACGACATGAGTAAATTTCAAATATCTTCAAAAGTATTAAAATTAGGGAATTCTTTTCAAATATGTTATTCATCTAGTTTTTGATAAGCTATCACATAGTAAAGTTTCAGACCTGTTGCACATTGGATAGCTGAGTAATAGCTACTTTGAAATTGTGACTGTTGAGTAAATCCATTGTAACTCCAGAACTATTGCAGTTAGAGTATTTTCCTAAAATATGTTATTCAGCTACTTTTTCCTAAACTATAAGATGGCGTATAGTTTGGGGTTCTGTTGCATGCTATAAGTGAGTAATAGCTATTTTCTTATTTGTAGCAAAATAACAACATAAGTAAATTTCAAATATCTTCAAAAGTATTCAAGTTAGGGAAATATTTTCAAATATGTTATTCATCTAGTTTTTGATGAGCTATCAGATAGTAAATCTGCAAACCTGTTGCACACTGGACAGCTGAGTAATAGCTACTTTGAAATTGTGACTGTTGAGTAAATCCATTGTAACTCAAAAACTACTGCAGTTACAGAATTTTCCTAAAATAATTTGTTCAGCTACTTTTTCCTTGACTATAAGATGGCATATCGTTTGGGGTTCCATTGCATGTCATAAGTGAGCAATAGCTATTTTCTTATTTGTAACAAAATTATGATGGAAATAAATGTCAAATACCTTCACAAGTACCAAAGTTAGGCAAATCTTTTCATTTGTTATTCATCTAGTTTTTCAAAAGCTAACTTTCCTGTGTCCTTTATATTTTTGTTGCTTTTGCAGATGTAGGTCAATAGCTAATTGAGTAGATAGCTGAGCAAGAGCTACTAAAATGAGTAAATGTCTTTTATCTCTAAAAGTATTATAGGTAGGCAATTTCTTCTAAATAAGTCATTCACCTACTTTTGGGTGATCTACCACATAGTGAAGTTGCACAACTGTAGCTCTTTGGATAGCTGAGTAATAGCTACCAAAATGAGTAAATGTCTTTTATCTCTAAAAGTATTACAGGTAGGCAATTTCTTCTAAATAAATCATTCACCTACTTTTGGGTGATCTACCACATAGTGAATTTGCAGAACTGTAGCTCTTTGGATAGCTGAGTAATAGCTACTAAAATGAGTAAATGTCTTTTATCTCTAAAAGTTTTACAGGTAGGCAATTTCTTCTAAATAAGTCATTCACCTACTTTTGGGTGATCTACCACATAGTGAAGTTGCAGAACTGTAGCTCTTTGGATGGCAGAGTAATAGCCACTAAAATAAGTAAATATCTTTTATCTCTAAAAGTGTTACAGATAGGCAATTTCTTCTAAATACGTCCTTACCTACTTTGGGTTGATCTACTGCATAATAAAGTTGCAGAACTGTAGCTCTTTGGATGGCAGAGTAATAGCTACTAAAGTGAGTAAATGCCTTTTCTCTTTAAAAGTATTGCAATGAAACATTAAACTTGTCACTTCTACATGTGCCTCTATCTCACAAGAAAATTTATATTCCACTATCTTTAGTACATCTAATTTATACGGTGGGAGATAAATGCATGCGTCAGAATGCTTGTTATGGGTGACTTATGATTGCAAAGATCAAATGTGACCACTCAGGACAGAAATGCTCACTTGGAAAGGTTTTTAAACATATTCAAAAACGTGACAGCTGGCTTTGATTGCTGTGATTGTATTTTCAAGAGTGAAAAGTTATATGACCTCCATAATTATGGGAGGCAAACTTCTGACACTATAACTGACACTATAAGTATAACTATTTTGAAACTAATTTTTTGGCATGCATCGGCTTTGCGTGTTACCCCAAAATCTTTACCTGCAGTAACCTAACCTTTGACCTTTCTCAGTGTTAACTAACATTCTTCTAGCTTCCACTATTTGCCTATGAAATTACATTGAAATGTTAATGAAATCTCACAGGGGATTGTCATAGACTAGAGTTAACCCTACCCTGTGCGGACAAAATAGGTGCATAAAAAATGTGCTGCTGAGAAAAATGGCTTCATGATAAACAATGCTTTGCCAATTTAAAGTATTTTTATTGACAGATAATAAATGTACAACCATTTTGTGGAATAACATTATGCACACACAGAGTTTGTTCCAAATATTGGCACTTACTTTTTTGAGAATATACAGTTGTGAATGTCCGTCAAGAACTAGCCAATAGATTTCTGTCAATTTTGTCTGAAATTACATAACCAGTTTTTTTTCAAAAATGTTTGTTATTGTTTACCAAATAAAATGTTTTTCCCCTTCTTCAACTGTATGAAAGTTTTTCCCCTTCTTCAACTGTATGAAAGTTCCCACATCTGACAACATCTTGTGGGTTCGATATACTTCTTACAACCAAAGTTATTCCTAAGATTTTCCCAAATCTCAATGTTGTTGCTCATTTAGTTGTATATGCGGACTGGGGTTCTTGACGGCTGAGGCAGGCTATTTTAATATTTGGATTCGGTACAAAGCTCTGCGGTGGTACTAAAATTGCTGAAATTTTTTTTACAACCAGCATTCATGTAAATTGTAAAATAGTATTTTATTGTGTTAAAACATCTCACTTAATGGATAATTAGCTATAATGTCTGTGCAGGCCGGTCCCACCAAATGCCAGAAAAAGAATTGTTGTGTCTCCGCCGGCGAGACCAGCTAAGTTGCCACCATTCGCCAGGTGTCATGCAGAATTTCCTAGCTAGAGAATGTGACATCATAGCATCTTTTTCATTTGGCAGATGTGAAGTGCAGATGCATTTTGATAAACTCTCAAAAATTTTATAAAATACTTCTGTAAAAAGACAGTATTTGTGAATTTGGTGGAAATAGTTGTGTAGAAGTTTAGACCATATCATGGTTTCAGGAGAACAAAAGCATGGGGCATGTGGAAATTTTATGGCTGCTTTCAACTGACATAGTAGATTTGCACGTTGTAGGGACAAAGGACAGAGCTTGGACAGGACAAGGGTTTTGTGATATGCTTACAACAGAAAAGATTACCCAGTTCTCTACATCTACTCACAAAGTAAGAAAAGGCAAGATACCTGAAAAAAGTGACTAGTCGCTCTCTAGTAAACACAGACAGTGCCCTGGTTTTGGGGCAGTTCAGCAAATCTGCTGCTAAAGAAGTTCAATCTCAAGATAAGAAGTCCTCACCTAGCACAGATAAGATGAAATCTACTTCCAAATCCAGCAGTAGTTTCAACAAAGATCTACAAACCCTTGACCAGAAATGGTCAAGAGAGTCTTTCCTGGCTTGAAGCCTTGATTCTCTCGAAGAGTCTACAACAACTGACTGACCAACAAACATTCCAGCAAGTGAAGGTATCACCGGTCAAGCAGCCGACGACTGGTAAATTCACCTCTGACAAACCCTTTTTGCCACCTACCAGACTGTTTACCAAGTTACTGATCAGCCTCCTGTTATTGAGAAAGTGCTGCATTCCACATTGGCTGACGGTTCTGCTGGTCATGAGAAACAGGACACGGATATTGATATGGCATTACAAATGACTGACCAACTGTCACCATCCCACCCATTTGAGGAAGAGGGCTTGTTGGATGTTAAATTGTTGCATCAAGAGACCGGAGTTTTTAATCAAGAGCCTAACCAGCTCTTCTCTGAAGAACAGACTTATTGAGATACATTCAGAGGCATTAGATCATACATGGGATGGCATCAGATCCCAGAGTTTGAAACCTCATCATCGCCGGCTGATGACAACCCCTTTGCTGGGCCCAGGACTGGCAAGATATCTGTGAAGCTGCAACAGATGAGTGGTTGTGTTTGTAAACTGGAATAACTGAACCTAACTATTGTTGTTGGTTACCCGTCTACGAGGTCAGAGTTCATACAATGACAATTACTGTATAACCCAAAGGGTGTTGTGAGGCAAGTCATCATGACAGAGACGTTTGTACATTATGCCAGAACTTTACCTTTTGTAAACAGTATTGTAAATGTTCAAAATGTTTAGACTTTCAATGTAGAGTATCATGCTGTGAAATGTGAATCATGTACCTTTTGTCACTGGGCAGCCACAAGAGAAGTGCTAAAGACCCATTGTAAAAAAATAATTTCTTTGAAAGGTGTTTCCTGTATACATTAATTGCCTTCTGTCCAACCTATAATCAATGTCCACACTGTTGCTAAAAATCTTCCTATAAGGGTCAGACAGTACCAATTTTGGCCTTCGTAGGGGCCAGTCCCAAGGTCATAAGAATTCTCACATAAGCCCACATCCTCCCCTTTCAGAACCAGCTAAATCTGACAAGGATTCCAGTAGTCTTTGTGGCCATGTACATCCCCTCAGGAACAGCTACCTGATGGAGGCATTACATGCACTTATGCAGACTTAAGCAACAGAAAAGATAAGGCCAAAAGGTGTTTGGTCCCCTAGCGTGAGCGCAAAGCCATCAGAGACATGAGTAGTGCACTAGAATTTACGAAAGTCTCGTGACACAAAGAAATTCCAACTTAGATATATCCCACAGCTGTTCCCGAACTGAGACGGTCACCCATCCAAGTACTAACATAGCCCATTGCCGCTTAACTTCAGTGAGCAGAGAAATAGTCATCACTCTGTGCCCCAATATCTGAAATTCTGATGCAAGAACGACATATGTATTGGAAAATGCTGAAAAGACATGTGTCCTTTTAGCTATTGGAGGGCAAGAGAGGCAAATTCAGAATTGATGCAAGGACATATGTATGGGAAAAATCCAAAAGGACATGTGCCCTTTTAGCTATTGGAGAGCAAGAGAGGCAAATTCAGAATGCACAGGTGTTATCAATTTCATGGAAGTCCGGAGACAAAAAAAAAAAGTGATCTGTAGAAGCACAAGCTCTATCGAGGCTCATGCTTAAAAATCACACCTGTCTGTTTTTTTTCAATAGACTTTTCTTGGTACCGAAACAAAACTACAAATGGAGACCTACATTAGATCTGAGCTAACTGAATAAATTTCTTACTTGAGAGATATTCAATCTGGAGACACCGGAAAGCATAAGGACTTCCTTATAAAGAGACAAATGGGTAGTGTCCATATATTTCAAAGATGCTTACTTCCATATTTGAATAAACTCACAGTTCAGGAAATACGTACATTTTTACATCCAAGGTCAATCCTACCAATTCACAACTATACAGTTTGGTGCTCCAGGAAACAAGTAACTCTCAAGGCCTGCCACATTCAAGGCTGGCTGAATGTGGTAGCAGGAAAGCTATCCAGGCTAGGCCAGATCATCCAAACAGAGTGGTCTCTCCTTCCAGAGGTCTTCCAGTTGATATGCACCAGGTAGCACCAACCTCAAATAGACCTTTTTGCAATGAGGTTCAACAAGTTACCTCAGTATCACCAGTTCTAGACTCCCTAGCCTGGACAATGGATGCACTCAGCCTACCATGGGAGGATCTGAACCCCTATGTCTTCACACCAGTAGCCATTCTGGACAAAGTGGTGGCAAAGCTAAGAGACTACTCATGCAGGAGAATCATACTGTTGCTCCAGGGTAGCCCAACATGCCCTTGGACCTGGTGGCTATATCAAGCCAGATCCACTGAGTCTGCCCAATCTGCTGACTTGACACTTTAATCAGATTCCACACAAGAATCTGTCAAACCGAACTCCTACCTTTCTTTCCTACCTCAAGAGAGGTTTGTGTAAGAGAGGAGGGGAGAAACAACTTTGGTCGGTGCCGGCCTGCAATTAACCGGTAACCGTCTATTGATGTAATAAGTTATTACCTCTCCTGATGGACAGGAGAGGCCCTCAGAACTGACCCCGTTTTTACCTAACTGGGGGTCATCTAAGGTTAGAAGAATTAAAAAGATTCTATGGTGTCATGTTCTCTAGCCAGGAAGGAAGTTCTACACGTCACCTGCCGAATGGTGGCAACCTAACTGGTCTCGCCAGTGGTTACAATAAACATCTCTTTCTGGCACAGGGGGGGAAAGTCTTGCGCCAGCAATACAGCTAATTGTCCATTAGATAAGGTATTAACTCATAAAAATTTACATATAAAATTTGCAGATTAATGGGTTTTATGTGAATACAAACATCAACATTGTAAATTTTATTGTGTAACTTTCCAGAAAAAGGATAGAAATGCTGCTTAACAGGTTTGTTTATTGTAAAAGAAAACATTCACTATCTTGCTGTTAAATGTCACTGTAACACTATTAGCTTTCTTTTCTAACATCCTGCTGAATTCAGTAATACTTTAATTCAAAGGGTTTTGGTGTAAAGCAGTTTTAGTCACTTAAAAGTCAGTAATGGGTATGAATATGTTGTACCCTCGAGTATTGTATCTTTCCTTTGCATAATACTGCTAAAATAGCCTCTTTTTCTCAGTTACTTTGCTTTGTATACTTTGGTTCATTAAGCTTCCCGCAAGGGATGCTTGTTTGTACACATCAGAAATTCATGTGGGAGGGGCCTCTAGCTCCGCCAGCTCCTGCATTTTCTTTTGGATATAGCTCAGCAACCACTGGGTAGATTCTCTTCCAATTTGCACATGTATGCAGTTACCCTGGGAAAAATTTCTAAGTATGGTATCAGGACAAATTAAACCAGTCTGAAAGTCACATGACCAAAACATGTTTTTAAAAGGGGTGTCCGGATGATAACTTCACCTATTCCTATGATATTTAGCAAATAGCTTTGTTATATAGATGTCTTGATATCATTAACTTTTGGCAGTAATTTGTTAAAATGGCTGTCTCATTGAAGAATAATTAAACATTACAATTTTCTTCATGATGAAAATGAAAAATCTTTAATATCTCAGAAACAGTGCGAGATAGAGTGATTTAGACAAAACTTTTGGCCCACTGGGCATACAGAGACTCATATGGCACTCTTTTTTCCAAAAATTGTTTTCTGACCATTTTTGGTGGCCATGTTAAATTTCTGCATAAAACACCAAAATGCATTTCTCTTGGAAACGGTGTGAGATAGATCATTTTTGATGAAATTTTTATCCTGCAGGCTCTGTGCAGAGTAATCTGGCAGGCTTTGGCGAAAATCTTTTCCTGCCATTTTTGCCAGCCATCTTGGATTTCTGTGTAAACCACAAAAACACATCTTGGAAACAGTGCGAGATAGAGCAATTTTGAATGAAATTTTCGGGGCACAGAATATATGAATAGTGATCTGTCAGGTTTTTTTTATATCAGCTGACTTGTCAGTCAGCTGACATTATGGCATCACTCTGTGGCGTCTGCATACGCATCTGCATCCACATGAACATCTTCTCCTCCAAAAGTACAAGGCCCAGAGACATGCTGTTACTTTTAAAAGATACCTTAACTATCGTAAAATTCATGCAGATCTGTCTGTTCCCCAGAGCAGTTAGAAGCGAGGTACCCCCACCCAAAGTGTGAATATTTCAACACTTGTCACAATTTTCTCATTGATTATTGAAGGGATTTCTCTCTTATTTTGCACATATGTATTAGGCCACAGGTAGATTCCTTTATGTTAGTATAAGACCTGGATCTTTTTAAATTATTTTTTTATGAATTTTTAAAATAATTTTTAATGCATTAAAATTCATAAAATCATGCACTAAATCACTTATAACTTGAAAAGTATTGCATTTAGAGGATTTTGTTAAAATATGTTATTCAGCTACTTTTTTCATAGCTATAACATGGTGAGTAACTTGGGCATCTATCCCCATAGCTAACTGAGTAATAGCTACTGTCTGACTTTTCCGTAACCTCCATGTGGAGTAAAATCACTTGTAACTTAAAAACTATTGCATATACAGAATTTTGTATAAATATGTTATTCAGCTACTTTTGGGTCAGCTATAACATAGTAAAGTTGCAGATGTGTAGCTCATTGCTTAGCTGAGTAATAGCTACTTTTAGGTTATCACTGTTGAGTAAATCACTTATAAATTTAAAACTATTGTGTTTATCGTGTATTGTTTCATATGTTATTCACCTATTTTTGGGTCAGCGATAACATAGTGAAATTACAGACCTGTAGCTCATTGCATAGCTGAGTAATAGCTACGTTGAGGTTCTAACTGATGAGTAAATTGCTGGTAACTTAAAAACTATTGCATTTAGAGAATTTTGTTATATGGATATGTTATTTATCTACTTTTTGGTTAGCTATAATATAGTAAAATTGCAGACATATAGCTCCTGGCATAGCTGAGCAATAGCTACTTTGAGGTTCTCAGTATTGAGTAAATCAGTTGTAACTTGAAAACTATTGCATTTAGAGAATTTTGTATAAATGTGTTATTCAGCTACTTTTGGGTCGGCTGTAGCATAGTGAAATTGCAGACCTGTAACATCATTGCATAGCTGTGCAATAGCTACTTTCAGGTTCTCACGGTTGAGTAAATCAATTGTAATGTGAAAACTATTACAGTTAGAGTTTTCTGTTTAAATATGTTATTCAACTACTTTTGGGTAAGCTATAACATAGTAAAATTGCAGACTTGTAGTTTAATACATAGCTGAGCAATAGCTATTTTGAGGTTCAGACTGTTGAGTAAATGGCTTATATAACTTGAAAACTAAATGCTTTACAGTAATATCTTTAAATATGTTATTCACCCACTTGTCAGTCCTCTATAACATAGTGAAATTGCAGATCTGTAAAATTATTGCATAGCTGAGTAATCGCTACTTTGAGGTTATCACTGTTTAGTAAATCAGTTGTAACTTGAAAACCATTACATTTATAGTAATTTCTTTAAATATGTTATTCACATACTTTGAATCAGTTATAACATAGCAAAATTGCAGATGTGCAGCTCATTGCATAGATGAACAATAGCTATTTTCAGGTTCTCACTGTTGAGTAAATCAGTTGTAACTTCAAAACTATTGCATTTAGAGTATTTTGTTTAAATATGTTATTCATCTATTTTTGGGTCAGCTATAACATAGTAAAATTGCAGACTTGAAGCTCATTGCTTAGCTGAGTAATAGCTACTTTGAGGTTTTCAGTGTTGAGTGAATCAGTTGTATCTTGAAAAGTTTTACATTTCCAGAATTTTGTTTAAATATGTGTTTCATCTACTTTTGAGACAGCTATAACATAGTAAAATTGCAGACCTATAGCTCATTACATAGCTAAGCAATAGCTATTTTCAGGTTTTCACTGTTGAGTAAGTCAGTTGTAACTTGAAAACTATTGCATTTACAGTATTTTGTTTAAATAAGTTGTTCACATACTTTTGGGTCGGCTATAACATAGTGAAATTACAGACCTGTCACTCATGGCATAGCTGAGCAATAGCTACTTTGAGGTTCTCACTATTGAGTAAATCAGTTGTAACTTGAAAACTATTGCATTTAGAGAATTTTGTTTAAATATCATATTTTTCTACTTTTGAATAATCTATAACATAGTTAAATTGCAGACATGTAGATACTGCAGAGCTGAGTAATGGCTATGCTCAGGTACTCACTGTTGAGTAAATCAGTTGTAACTTGAAAACTATTACAGTATTTCTTTATGTTATTCACCTACTTTTGAGCTATATCATATTAAAATTAGAACCCTTTAACTGATTGCATAGCTGAGCAAAAGCTACTTCGACATTTTCACTGTTGAGTAAATCAGTTGTAACTGGAAAAGTATTGCATTTGCAGTATTTCCTTTAAATATGTTTTTAACCTACTTTTTACACCTAAACAGTAACCTTGTTACTTTACATCTGAATACCATTTGCAGGGCACCAATTTGTGTCCTTTTCTTCTGTCACTTCTACTCTGAAACTCAAAACACACAGTCAGCTGACACAGAGCCTGTTCATGGGCACTGATTGTTGTCTAAAAATTGTTGCCCCCCCCCCCCCCCCCCCCCATTTTTGATAGCCATCTTGAATTTCTGTGTAAAATGTAAAAACATATTATCTAGGAAAAAATGTGAAATTTGAAGCAATTTGGACTAAATTTTTGGCTGTATGCAGTCGTCTATCAGGTTTGGGCAAAAACATTTTCCTGCCATCTTGAATTTCTGTGTAAAATGCAAAAGCAGTGCAAGATAGAGCAATTTGGATAAAATTATTGGCCGTAGGGTATATGCAGTCATTTGCCAGATTTTTTTTTTGAATTGTTTCCCATTATTTTTGGTGGTCATTTTGAATTTCTGTGTAAAATGCAAAAAGGCATTTATCTTGGAAAAGGTGCGAGTGATTTTAACCAAATTTTGGCCCACATTCTACATGCAGTGTCATCTGGCACAAAATAATTTTTCCTGCCATTTTGGCAGCCATCTTGAATTTCTGCATAACATGAAAAAACAGATTTATCTTGGAAACGGTGTGAGATAGGGTGATTTGAATGAAATTTTTGGCCCACATGGAGTTATCTGGGAGCAATTTGGACTAAATTTTAGGCCTGCAAGGTATACATCAGGTTTTTCCAAAAATCGTTTTCCTGCCAGTTTTTATGGCCATCTTGAGTTTCTGTATAAAACGCATTTATCTCAGAAACGGTGCGAGATACAGTGATTTTGGCCTCCAATTTTGGCATCCAGCTTGAATTTCTGCGTAAAACAAAAAATGCATTTATCTCACAAATGGTGTGAGATAGAGCAATTTGGATGAAATTTTTGCCCTGCAGAGTATACACCAGGTTTTTCCAAAAGTCGTTTTCCTGTCAATTTTGGTGGCCATCTTGCATTTCTGCATATAATGCAAAAACGGATTTATCTCAGAAATGGTGAAAAGATAGAGGGATATTTGGCCAAGACCTGTAGCTCATTGTAAAGTGGAGTAATAGCTACTTTAAGATTCTCACTGTTGAGTAAATCAGTTGTAACTCGAAAACTGTTGCATTTAGAGAATTTGTTTAAATATCACCCACTTATGGGTCAGCTATAAAATTGTGAAATTGCAAACATGTAGCTCACGGTATAGCTGAGCAACAGCTACTTTCAGGTTCTCACTGTTGAGTATATCAGCTGTAACTTGAAAATTATTGCATTTACAGTATTCTGTTTAAATATGGTGTTCACCTACTTATGGGTCAGCTATAAAATAGTGATATTGCAGACCTGTAGCTCATTGCATAGCAGAGTGATAGCAACTTTCAGGTTCTCACTGTTGAGTAAATCAGTTGTAACTTGAAAACTATTGAATTTACAGCATTTCTTTAAATATGTTATTCATCTTCTTTTGGGTGAGTTATACCATAGTAAAATTGAATTGCAGCCCTTTAACTGATTGCATAGCTGAGCAAAAGCTACTTTGGGTTTCTCACTGTTGAGTAAATCAGTTGTAACTCAAAAACTATTGCATTTAGAGTATTTTGTTTGAATATGTTTTCCACCTACATTTTACACCTAAACAGTTAACTTGGCACTTTGCCTCTGAATATCATTTGCAGGGGAGAACTTTTGTGTCCTTTTCTTCTTTCACTTGTACTGTGAAACTCAAACAAACAGCTGACACAGAGCCCATTCACGGGCACTGATTGCTTGTTGTATCCCCGGACGAAAGTCGGAGATACTTAGGATTCAGTACGGTCACGCTGCCGCCGCCGCAGAGATTTCCTTTTGGACACGATAACTTAAAAAATATTTTAGTTAGAACTTTCAAATTTGGTATGTGGGTATATATGGGCAATGCCACGAACGCTATTGTTTTGTGACCTAGACCTTCAATCTCAAGGTCACTGGTGGCCTCTTAAAGGTCAGATTTTGGCCATTTTTTCACTTTTTGGCCCAGTTCTCCTTGACAGAAAGTCAGATCATCCTATGGCTGGTATATATATAATACATATATATGTCCTCTGTAAGCATGCAGAAATTTGACCTTGAAGCTCTTCATTGAAGGTCATTTTCAAGGTTGAAAAAATTGGTGTTACAGAATTATGATTCAGATGTTATTAACCCCAGCCCATTGAGGCTGGGGCCATAGTCCAACCTTAGGCTGTCTGGGTAGTGGCGGGCATAAAGCTTGTGGGTGTTCCACAGCATAAACCCATGCATAGATTTTCACCAAATTTTCAAGATATGTTTGCCTAAGAGGATCTAGAGTCCATTAGGTTTTGGGTGTATCTGTCTACACCTTTTGGCTTGGAAACTCTTAAAATTGTGGGTCTTAAACTTCTGGGTTTTCCACAAGATGAACCCATGCATGGATTTACTACAAATTTTCAGGATATGTTTTGTCCCAAGAAGATCTTGAGCTGATTAGGTTTTGGTGTATCTTTCTGTAGCTGTTGTGATGGCAAAGCTTTTAAATTTTGGGATCTCAAACTTTGTGGGTGTTCCACAGTCTAAACCCATGCATTGATTTTCAGAAAATTTTCAGAATATGTTTACCCTATGAGGATCTAGAGTTGATTATATTGTGGTGGGTATCTGGCAAAAGCTGTTGTCATAGCAATGCTTTTAGTACTTTTTGGTTTTGAACCGCTACAGTAATGTTGCATTTTTATATGTGTATCTATGCTAGAGAAACTGTTGATTTATCGTAAGCTTCCATCTCAACTGAGAGATTGCCTTCCTATGGTTAAAAGACATCCTCACATCATGAATGAATAAAATACATAACCTTTCCCCTCCTTCAACTGTAGGAAAGTCCACACAGTGTCTCGTAGGTTTTGTAGTTCTTACAATAGAAGTTGTATCTTAAAATTCCCCAGATCTCAATGTCATTGCCAATTTAGTTGTACCTGCAGGCTGTCATTATTACCTGCCAAGGCTGGCTAATTTTCATCTGTAAAATCAATATCCCAGTGGGGTGGACATATTATTTTTGCTTTTTCCGGCGTCCGGCATCCGCTGTCACACTTGGTTTCCGGTCATTTCAAGGAAAAGTATTTATCCTATCCTTACCAAATTTGGTATGGGTGTTTATTGGGTTAATAGCTTGCATGGAATTGCTTTTGGTGAAGATAGCTCTATAGCTAATTGAGTAACAGCTACTTAGCTACTTTTGTATACTTCTTTCATTTCCGGGCATTTTAAGGAAAAATATTTGACATATCTTTACCAAATTTCGTATGACCAATAGTTAGGTCAATAGCTTGCTTGGGATTGCTTTTAGTGATAATAGCTATATAACTGAGTAATAGCTACTTAGCTACTTTGAGTAGCTTTTTTATTTTAAGCATTTTAAAGGAAAAGTATTTCACCTATGTTTACAAAATTTGGGATGGAGGATTATTGGATCAGTAGCTTCCTTGGGATTGCTTTTGGTGATAATACCTTTATCGCTAACTGAGTAATAGCTACTCTGCTATATAGCTATTATTCTATTTTGAGTTGACTTTTTCTGGACATTTTACTGAAACAATGTTTTCTATCTTCACAAAAATTATATGAAGGATAATTGGGTCAATAGTTTGGCCAGGATAGCCTTTGGTCTATGATAGCTTTGTAGCTATCTGAGTAATAGCTGCTTTGCTACTTTGAGCCTACTCTGAATTGCTTTCTGTTTTCACTCTTTTAAAGGAAAGAAAACAGCATAAATATGTCTATCTCCTAAACCGTGCAAGATAGAGCGATTTCGTCAAAATTTTCGACCCACAGGGTATCTAAGCGATGTACTCTTGGCAATTTTTAAAAAAGTTTACACTCCCCAAAATTGCGGCAATTTTGAGTTTTTTTAATTTTTGCCAAAAATACAAAAACACAAATTTGCTTCTATATCCTTAACCATGCGAGATAGAGCGATTTCATCGAAATATTAGAACCACAGGGTATCTCAGGAAATTACTCTGTGTAATTTTACAAAAAAAATTATCCCCTTAAAAATGACGGCCATTTTGAATTTTTGCATTTTTGCTAAAAAACTTCTAATCTCTTTAACTGTGCGAGATAGAGCGATTTCGTCGAAATTTTCAACCCACAGGGTATCTCAGCAAAATATTCTTTGCAATTTTCAAAAAATTTCCTCTCCCAATAAAATGGCCTTTGAAGAAGTGTTGCCTGGACAGGTCTCCCGTGCATCCTGCTTATCATCATGAGTAAGATTCAAACTCTGGACCTCAAGTAATCAATTAAAAAAAACAACTTGTCAACCATTCTCCCAGTAAAACCTCACCTTTTTTAATTGGAGAACTACTCCAAAATTTCATAGTGGTTTTCTTTTTATATGCATTTGGTATGTAGGTGTGCTTAGTTACAGGAATATCTCCACTTTATGGTAATTCAACACTTAGACTGCTGCTTAGGTTATTATTCATTATTTAAGTCAAATATAGTGCTTTGAGGATAATAAATAGTAAGATAAAGTTTTCAGTGTTGTTCTAATCTAAGCTTGAAAGTGATGTAAATGTTATTCTAAAATGGTACACTGCGCAGTGACCTTGGACACGTCTTTTGCGCAATGCTTGAACGGCGAATATAGAATGGTAAATAAAGCACGCTGTTGAAATCTCGTACATCGTCCCTTTGCGTACAAACGTAAACAAACAACTCGTGGTGAAATAAAACTTAAATTATATGCAGAAAATACTAAGTCAAATAATTCTGTAGGGGATTTTATCAATATTTCATTTAAAGATATAAATAAATAATTTCATAAATATTTACGAGATCACAGAATTCTGTGGGTATTTCCTAACAATATTTAATCCAAAAGGCTGTTTGCACATCCATCACTATGCATGTTTGGTTAATGGAACAGCCAACATGGTGTTGGGTCTGTTTTGAATTTTGCGTAAGTTATACTGCTTATTTTGACGAAATTATTAATATAACCATTTTAGAATATGAATAAAAGACAAATTCTCGTGCTTCATGATATTTTTAAACTATCGATCGGCTGTATTAAAGCACTCAGCCCTTCGGGCTTCGTGGCTTTAATATTCAGCCGCTCGATAGTTTAAAACCATCATAAAGCAGTCGAATATGTCTTTTATTCCTCTTATATATATTTAGCCATTACAGTTTAATGTTTCAGATGTTATTCATGTGTAAAATCAGTACCCATACTTGTTTTATTCCAAGTTTCCATTTTATTATACTATAAGATTTTGCTGAATATCTGTTTATACATATATTTTTTCATTAAGTTGCCATACTTAGGTATTCCTTAAGTTATTACTTAGGTGTACATAGTAAGTTTAATTGGGGATATGGATGGTACCCTTTCAAAGTTTAATGAATTTTTGCATGTTTAGACTCTGGAATAGAGTCAGTAGACTTGATAAAATGTTATGAAATCATCATACAAAAGTTGTTTTTTACTTTAGACTTAGCCAGGAAGTCTAATGGAGTTATTTCATAAATAAAATGTCCAAAAATGAATGTCGTAACCTAAAATAATAAGTATCAAAATTATTAAAACAAAATAAAATCAGTTAATTACTTCAATGAATTGAAACAAAAAGGGAAACTGCAACTCAAACTGCTTTTTAAAGCTTTCAATTTAAAAGTAGTTGTCAGTATACCTTAAAGCTCTGGGCAGTGCCATTATACATAGTAACTGGAAGTTATAAAGACTTCATAAGAAAAATGTATTGTAAATTTAATACAAAAGGATGGATAGGTGTGTAACACTAAATCTGTTGAAGATGAAATTCATTTTTGTGTGAAGATTGCCAATGTCACCCTTAATAAATATACTACATATATTTAATGTTATGGACCAATGTTACCGCTTTATTTTTGTTTTCTAATGTACCTTAGAATTTTTAGTAGCAATTGTAGGTGCTTTTTTCCCCACAGCCCTTAAGGGAATTGTTTTCACCCATGATGTCCAAGCGGGCGAGCAGCAGGAAAAAGTTTGTCCGGGCTGTATCTCAGAAACCGTAAGATGTAGGAAGTTGATACTTGGTAGGGACATTGGTTAGGATGTCTAGGTGTGTAATGTCATGGTCTGACCTTGATTTGACCTTTGACCTTGTTGTAGTGACCTTGAGTTTGAAAATCTTGTCTGGGCTATATCTCAGAAACTGTAAGGTGAACGAAGTTGATACTTGGTAGGGACAGTGGTTAGGGGGTGTAGGTGTGCAATGTCATGGTGTGACCTTGATTTGACCTTTGACGTTGGCGTAGTGACCTTGACCTATAAAATCTTGTCCGGGCTATATCTTGAAAACCGTCAGGTGTAGGGAGTTGATACTTGGTAGGGAGATTGGTTAGGGGGTGTAGGTGTGCAACGTCATGGTGTGACCTTGATTTGACCTTTGACCTCTCTTTAGTGACCTTGACCTATAAAATATTGTCCAGGCTGTATCTCGGAAACCGTAAGGTGTAGGAAGTTGATACTTGGTACAGACATTGGTTAGGGGGTGTAGGTGTGTCACATCATGGTGTGACCTTGATTTGACCTTTAACCTTGTCATAGTGACCATTAGTTTTAAAATCTTGTCTGGGTTATTTCTTTGATTCCATAAGATGTAGAAGGTTGACACTTGGTAGGGACATTAGGGGTGTAGGTGTGCATCATGGTTTGACCTTCTGTGTGCACCTGCCATATTTGAGACATCTTTCTCTTATGACAAAGATATATGGATTACTGCAACTGATTGTTATATGGACTTTTACATAATTGTCCTATTTCCATTGACAGATATTCTCCAATTAATAAATTTTACAGCTTTATTTTTTGTAGTTTGCTGATTAATGTTGTCACCTTGCTATTGAATTGACTTGTTTTAGTACTTTACATACATTTTCTTTCTCTTAGAGTTAGATGTTATTTTCTACTTAAACATTATTATCCAGACCTTTTTCACTATTTCACCACTTCTATATCTCATGGTGTTGAAAACCTTTTCCCCAGGCTGTGGGGTACGGGCATCTCTGATGCTATCTTTTAAAGTTTGTAAATGATAACTATAATACTCTGAAGATGTATATCTGTTTCTTTTCAGTTTTAACTATTCGAAATTGGCAATGATGAGATGAATTTTTCCATGCTGGTAATGTTGAAAAATAAAACCAAGAATGTTGTAAGAATGTTGTTTGGTCTTTTTGGCAATTCAGAAAGACAATTTCATCAATTTCAGCACTTTCAATGGGGACCTTGTCATTCCAAAAGAAACCCAGGACTTGCTGTCCAACATGTCATTTGGTTCTAGTGACATCCAGCCACCGGGAATTTTCCATTACCTACCTCATCTTATTGGAAAGAGAAATGGCCTCAAGCCTGCCTTCAAGTTAGCAAAGGGGAGAGGCGGAGGTATATATACCAGATAATTGTAATAATATCACACACAAATGGAATATAATTTTCAAGTCAATAAACCTAAGATGCAAACCACACTTCCATGGTTATTGGCTTGAAGCCAACTCATGGTGGATTTCATTTGAGCATGGCTGGGATATTAAGCCTAGTTTCTGGCTACATTACTTATAGAGTTGAATATTATGTAGATTATAAGTTTGATCAAATACACAGGCATCTATAATATACAATCGAATATGACTTCTGTTTAAAACCTTAACTCTATCATCAATTTTAGTTTCTATTGTGATGGGTGTCCCCACAATTAAAAGAGAGAGAGAAAGCTACTTGCTGCAGACACTCCAGTCACTGTTAGATGGACTCAATGAACAAGAGAAGCATGATGTACTTATTGTGGTCTTTATTGGGGAGGTATGTAATGGAAACCTATCCTTTGTGTTTTGGGTGGGTGAGTATTGTGACACAGCGAAAGCGTATTTTTTTGGACACATAATTCACTATTTATTGCATAATTGTTTGAATCACATACTAGTTGAAACCAAATAATGAGTATGTTAACACATATCAAATGTGTGTAAGTTATAAGAGACTGGGCAATACTAACATCTCACAGTCTAATCAATTACAGCCCTGAATATCCAAACACCATAAACTTAGTGACTGCATTGTCTGTTATATAAAATATATGAGCTACAGTTCAGTTCATAATAGTATTATTTAATTTGATATACTACACTTGTCTTCAGTATTTTTCACACAACAGCTAAGGTCTGACATTTTTCTTTCTTGTTCTGGAGGCTCCTGCGGAATTTTTTAAACTTACCAAGAAGTGACTTTCTCTTTGATCTGTCAATAACTCTAATATCTGACACAGCTTTCTTACACATTGGTTCTTCTATAAAACCTGTTTCATCTGAATCCAATCCAGATGAACTCAATCCACGTTTCAATGCCTGCCTTTGTTGTTGGCTGAGCTCATCTGCTGTGTACATACAACCAGTTTCTGTCCTGGTTGGAACAGGTACAAACTGATTCCAGTGGCTTGTTGCTCTCTGTTTATTGGACTCATCTTCTGTGACGGGCTGCAGCTCATTGTCAGTGAGGGACTCCATGCTGCTACTGGGGGTAATGAGGAAGGATACATGTGTGTCCATAGAACTGTCTGAAGTGTTCAGGTTAAACATTGAACATACCTTGTCTGAAATAGCTTTCTGAAGTGGGACATTCACCTGTGCATCAAACTCTGTATCATCCCCTGCGTCTTCATCATTTCTGGTGATGTTACTGAAGATAGAGTCCTCACTCAGTGCCAGACCATTGAGTATTGGGGTGCTGTTTGTTGGACTGGAGATAACTGTAGTGAGATCCTCTACTAATGAGATATTGTTGGCGGTGATGTTGATAGATGGAATGGCGGCCTGTGCGCTGCTAGGCAGATTCCTGGGTGTACTGGTATATCTCAGTGGCAACTGTTTGGTAGGACAGTAAGTTGTCAAGTCATCAGTGCTGCATGGCCTAGTGGCAAGGTTACAATAGGCTATCTGAAAGAGAGAAAAAAGAAAGTTGTGAGAAAGTGTAGATATCAAAAACTACACAGGAAACATAAAGATATTAGTTAATATTTGTTAATCAGTGTATTGGAAAATATGAAAATAGTAATTGGTAGACCTAAATATTGATTGTCCATGGTATTGATGAGATAAGATTGTGGCCTGCTATTGTGATAGAAGACATTCCAGATTTACAGAAAACTTGCGGTAGAAATGTAAAACAGGATTTAAAGTTTAATTTGTCAGCCTTTATTTACTGTTCAGCTCATTCAAAAGATTTTTGTTGGTTATATGCATCCAAAACTAAAAATGAATGTCTTGAAAATGTGTACATGTTAAATTCTTCACAAATCTCAAATTGTGAATAATTTTAAGTATTTACCTGTCGACTTTTAAACATCTTTCTGTCCCTTTTGTTGCTGGAAAGGTTATTAAGTGCTGTCATGTGATTCATTTTGAGAAAATATTCAGAGATTTTAAGGTATAAAATCTTGCTATTTTTAACTCCTTATGTCCTGAATACACAGTAGCTTGCTCAATTCAATCTGATGAATTAATCCAGAAGGCTGGGTTTATATAGCCTTAGTTTTGATAATCCTGTTTGTTCCAATAACCTGAGAAGCCATGATACATAATTTTATGGATGTGGCTTCCTATTTGTTTCAAAACACCCAAGAAAAAAACAAGATGTGTCTTCTTAACTGTTAAAGGATAGACATAGATGTCATCGGGAAGCCACATCTTTTAAGGCCTTTCCCCAATTATAGTAACAATAGTCTCCTAACAAATTAAATCCCACAATTCATATGGATTATTCCTCTTGATGGACAGTTCATTGTTGAATGGGAGTTATTGGGGCATTGAATTACATTGATTGCAATTTGGAGTCACAACCCATTCTACTGGACATTGATGTTCTCCCTTTTTCTTTTGGAACTAGTTTATATTTGTTAGTCTGAAAATGTTGAAAACAAATAAATGAAAACTTTAATGTAATTGTACCATTAGCTAATGTTATTTGTTTATTGTCCTGAAACTTTAAGTGACAGGAAATTTTCTTTTACTGCAACATCCTAGATTTATTTCCAGTGAAAATGATAATGATAGTAGATGAAATGGTGCCTTTAAAGCAATACACTCATTTTAACACTTTTATAAGTTTATATTGTTCCATGTTATGACCCCTTATGACCCTTGTGGAGATTTAAACAAGCTTGTAATGTTTTAAAATTAAAGAAATTTTGTTTATTGTCCTGAAACATTAAGTGACAGCAAGATTTACTTGACTACAACAACCTAGATTTATTTCCAGTGAAAGTAGATGAAATGGTGATTTTAAGTAAAACACTCATTTGAGCACTTTTATAAGCTTAATATATTTTTTCATGTTATGACCTTTTTGTGTCCCTGTTTAGATTTTGTTTTATTGCTACAGCTACTGTATATATATGTGTGTTTGTTAATAAATAATGAAATACATTTCAGCCCTATGACTTAGAGTATGCACAGTCTGTGGGAAAGGACATTCAGGCAAGGTAAGTAGCCTGTGAATTTGACATATTGCTCATCACCGATAAGATTTGAGTACAAGATACTTCAGGCTTTCTCAACATATCTTTCTTTGTTAAACTTTACAGTTTTTTTGTAGCATTGTAGTAATTTTACAGTACCATACACAAGAAATAAAAGTGTGTTTACTGTTTAATGTTTTTATTAGTGAAAAGTAACAGTGAAATGATTTTAAAATTTTATATAATTATTTGAAGTAAAATTTCACTTGAAATGGTCACGTTTATTATCTCCCTGTTTGAGAGACACAGGCCACCTGTCATTTAAATTGAAGTCATGTTTTGATCAACTTCAGGAAGAAACAGGAAGTTTTATAATCTTTAATGAATTTCACAATGTTGTAGCTCTACAGACAACAGATTAAGATATATAGAATATAACTGACCACATCTTATTACAGTTTGAAATATAATAGTAAAACAGGGGGTACAGACAAAAAGTATTTGGACAAAAAGTATTGACCTAAAAATGAATGGGACAAAAGAATTGTAAATCAGAACAAAAAGTATTTGATATTTTTGTTTTGAACATTTATTATACGGATAAATTTATAAGCATTAATACATATTGAACTGTTTAGACCCATTAGAACATTTTTGAACCATGTTATACTTTACTGCTCAAACTAACCAGAGCACACTTTAAAAGAATTTTAATTATCTATCACCTTTCATGTGGGGGTATCAAAGCACACTTAAGAATATATTCTTAGGATAATAACAATTACGGGTAGCAAGTGTACCAGAGCCAATCTATTACTATTACCCAATTTTAAGATAGCCTTAATTACAATTATATTATTACCTTTTTTATGCATGCAGACTATGCTTTTATGTTGAAAAACTTTAAAGACCTTAAATTTATAATCAATTATGCTTTGATGCTTAAGACAATAAGACAGGGAAGCCACATCCCATGAAGTTCAGATGACTTAACTTAATCTCAAAGCCTAACAAAGGATCATTTGTGTACATGTCATTATACCGGTAGTACATATAATAAATCAGAAATCTAAAAATATATAAAATATATAAAATGTATAAATAATACATAATATATATACATGTAATTGTATGAGAAATACTTTTTGTCCAAATACTTTTTGTCCTGAATTGTAAAACAGAAAGGGATAGGAGTGTCTTTTCTTATGACTTAAAGAGAGGAGTGATAATATATTAGTTATATATAGAACACTACAAAATGCCATATGGTAAAACAGTTTTTAGTTAATTTATGAGCGTGACATGTATTTTCATAATTGCAGTAAATATCCAGCCCAACATGGGGTTTTGTCTCACTATAAATATACAATTAAAATGAACAGAGTGGAAATATGGAAAAAATTATGAAATTCTATATAGATGTGTACATATACTCTGTTTTACAGTAAATACCAATAACAATAAAATCCATTTGTAATGAATGAATTATGGCAGCATACTGACAGGACTGATCTGATGTCCTCAAAACAGAGAGGGTACTTATGCCCAGGATGTCAAAAGGGGGAGGGGTGGTAGTCAGGGAGGCTTCACCAAATATTTTCACTAATATCATGAAGAGAGAGAGAAGGAATCTTATTTATGTGCCACCTGCACATACTTAAGTCCTAAACACCAGGCTTTGAGGCACTTTTAATACATAAATGGCAACAGAAGCATATTAGGTGTTTTACAATATATTTAAATTAACAAAATTAATATATGTCACAGTGGAAACTCCAATCCAGTGCCATTTCTAATTCCCCTAGTGGTACTTCCAATTGGAACTACCACTAGTGCTACTTCCAATTAGAACTACCACTAGTGCCATTTCTAATTCCCCTAGTGCTGCTTCCAATTGGAACTACCACTAGTTGTACTTCTAATTGGAAGCAGCACTAGGGGAGTTAGAAATAGCACTAGTGGTAGTTCCAATTGGAACTACCACTAGGGGAATTAGAAATGGCACTAAATCTTTGAAAGGTGTAATTTCTAAAATCATCAATCAACATTTTTGTGACAACACTAATTTCTAATCTGAATTGCAATTACCCCATTTTGTCCCTTAATTGTGATATCTGCTCAGATGAGCAGCTCTCACCAGAGCAGCAATTTGCTTTAATATTCTAGATTATAGTTATGCAGGTAATCCATGTCATCATTTTGATCTATCTTTCTTTAGAACACATAAAAGTGGCCCATCAAATGAATACATTTCTGTAATTAACTGTGCTACTGTGTCTATATAAGACCAGCCCATCTAGGCAATGGTCAGTTTGACTTTTGGAAACAACAGTGAATAGTTATTAACTAAAGTTTCACATACACTAAGAAGTATGGATGAACAGAAGTCTGAGTTTGTGAGACAGCTTGAAAAGCATATTGATGGACTAGTGGAAAAGAGTAGAAGTACTTTCTCTATATCACAAGACAAATATGACCAAGTTGTAGCTTCTTTAAGTACTGGGTTTCAAAAAACTTTAAAGTACAAAAACTTAGTGCCAGAAATGTGCTATACTGTCTGCAGACTTCCAATCCAGTGGTTCCTCAAGTGATATAAAACATTAAAACTTGTGAAATGACCTCATATTGTGTATTGCATGTATTGCCATTTACTGTATGTAAATACTGTATGTATTATCATTTACTGTATGTAAATAAACAGTTTGTGATCAATGATGAACTTCTTTATGAGAAGTCAAATCAAGAGTCAGGGCCATTTCTAATTCCCCTAGTGGTAGTTCTAATTGGAACTACCACTAGTGCCATTTCTAATTCCCCTAGTGGTAGTTCCAATTGGAACTAGCACTAGTGCTACTTCTAATTGTTGTTTATCAGCAAAGGATTAGAAATGGCACTAGTGGTAGTTCCAATTGGAAGTAGCACTAGTGGTAGTTCCAATTGGAAGTAGCACTAGTGGTAGTTCCAATTGGAACTACCACTAGGGGAATTAGAAATGGCACTGGATTGGAGTTTCCACTGTGACATATACATCAGTATGAAAAATAAGATTTACCTTTAGATAATATATTAGACAGGAAATTTGCAAAAATCAGGATATTTTATTTTTGTATAACAATTCCAAATTTTATAGAGCAGAAAATGGTCCTCCAATTTCTTTCTATACTGCACATTTTATTTTCAAAACAAGGCCACTGCCGCAGCGGTTATCTCCCGCCTTAGAATCAGTAATAATGGAGAACTAAAGGAGACATAAGGCCTTTGTAGTAAGATAACCCACTTGACATTGAAGAAGGGGTGAAAGGTAAAAGTCAGCAATTGGAAAATAGTCTCAGCCCTTGACTTCGTACAAGTCATTTTCACTTTTGGAACCCCCTAGTAGCAATGATAAGGGATATAAGGCCTTTTTAATAGGATAATCCCATTTAACATGTGATATGACGGCCATTTTGTTTTTGAAACTAGGCTAAATTACTATTAGGCTAACTTTCCTAGCCATATATATTTTGCACATATTTGATGAACCTAGCTGCAATATTTCAAGTTTTAGAGCATCTTAATGATTTTTAAATAATTGGCTATTGCGGCCATTTTGTTTTTCAAAATAAGGCCAAAATTTTTCTCGGGCAAAACATTTGCAGGCCAGAACTTTTGATGGTCTGTCTTTATATTCTGAAGCCATAACACCAATAATAAAGGAGAAATAAGGATGTTTTAGTGTGATGACCTCATTTAACCTTGAAGCAGGGGTCAAAGGTCAAATTCAACACCTGGAAAAGATTCCCAGGCCATGACTTCCTACAAGTTGTTTTCACATTCTGAACCTCTAGGAGCAATATTTGGGGAGATATAAGGCCTTTTTAATAGGATAACCCTGTTTAACATTAAACATGTGATATGGCGGCCATTTTGTTTTTTGAACTAGGCCAAAATTACTATCAGGCTAGCCATATAGCTTTTGTGCAAATTTGATGAAGCTAGCTGGAATATTTCACGATTTAGAGCACCTTTACAATTTTCAAACAACTAGCTATGGTGGCCATTTTGTTTTTCCAAATGAGACTAAAATTTTTCAGAGACAGGTTTTCATAGCCATAAACATTCCCTGCAAATTTGGTGAAAATATCTTTATAAATGAATGAGATATTATGCAAAAACGTGACGAACGGACGGACGGAAGGCATTTTATAATCACCCGACAACGGCCTTCGGTCGCAGGCGGGAGATAATTATGCCTTTTGGGATTTGTGGATTTAATACACCTGATCGATAGTTTAAAACATAAAGCACTCATGCATGTCATTTATTCCTATATTAAATTGGAAATCTGGATCTTTGGTCTTTTTTTGTAACCAGATGGTTATTTAGATCATTCTCAAAATTTAATGGGAATTCACTGGGACCAAGACCCATCTCCTGATTTTTTATGAAGATCCAACCAGTAGTATTTGTGTAATCCTGCAAACAAACAGACAAATAGTTGTGCAAATATATTCACAATGCCTCCTTTGTGGAGGTAATAACTTTTGCAATACAAGTTCTATGGGATGCGTTTTAGGTCAAGTACAACCTGTAGTGGATAATAATAATAAATTCCAAATATTTTGGCAGGTTTGACTTGTTATACCTTTGTCAACAGATTTCCAGAAGCACTAGCAAGCGGTATATTAGAAGTGATCTCCCCTCCTGCAGAGTACTATCCTAACATGAACCAGCTAAAGGAAACATTCGGCGATCCTATTGAGAGAGTAAAGTGAGTATAAAAGACAAATTCGGCCTGGTATTACAAAGGCCTTGGGTTCAAATCAGTCAAATCACCTTGATTGACATCCCACCCAAGTATATACTATACATCATATTTGAGTTTGAAACTAAAACTCGAACATAAGATTAAAGCTTTAAATTGTAGGTTTTTATTATGTCGTCTCTCTGCGGCGTGGGCGTACGCGTCCGCGTCCGCGTGAACAACTTCTCCTCCAAAACTACAAGGCCTAGAGACATGCTGTTTTTTTTAAAAGATACCTTATCTATCGAGGATGAAAAATTGTTCAAGGCATGCAAATCTGTCTGTTCGTCTGTTTGCTAGAGACATTACAAGGGGGGTACCCCCACCAAAAGTGTGAAAATTTCAACACTTAATCACAATTTTCTCAGTGACTATTGCAGGGATTTCTCTCATATCTTGCATATATGTACTAGGCCAGAGGTAGATTCTCTTGTGTGAGTATGAGACCTGGATCTGTCTTACTTTTTTTTTAATAAATTTTTTTAATAATTTTTAATGCATTAAAATTCATGAAATCATGCACAAAATCATTTATAACTTGAAAACTATTGCATCTAGAGCATTTTGTTAAAATATGTTATTCAGCTACTTTTTTCATAGCTACAATATGGTGAGTAAGTTGGGTGCCTGTCTCAATAGCTAAGTGAGTAATAGCTACTTTTGGGCTTTTCAGTAACTTCCATCATGAGTAGAATCACTTGTAACTTAAAAACTATTGCATTTAGAGAATTTCGTATAAATATGTTATTCAGCTACTTTTGGGTCAGCTATAACATAGTAAAATTTCAGACCTGTAGCTCATGGCATAGCTGAGTAATAGCTACTTTTATGTTATCACTGTTGAGTAAATCGCTTATAACTTGAAAACTATTGCATTTAGAGAATTTCGTATAAATATGTTATTCAGCTACTTTTGGGTCAGCTATAACATAGTAAAATTTCAGACCTGTAGCTCATTGCATAGCTGAGTAATAGCTACTTTTAGGTTATCACTGTTGAGTAAATCGCTTATAACTTGGAAACTATTGCATTTAGAGTATTTTGTTTCAATATGTTATTCACCAATTTTGGGATCAGCTATAACACAGTGAAGTTTCAGATCTGTGGCTCATTGCATAGCTGAGTAATAACTACTTTGAGGTTCTCACTATTGAGTAAATCAGTTGTAATTTCAAAACTATTGCATTTAGAGAATTTAGTATAAATATGTTATTCAGCTACTTTTGGGTCAGCTATAACATAGTAAAATTTCAGACCTGTAGCTCATGGCATAGCTGAGTAATAGCTACTTTTAGGTCATCACTATTGAGTAAATCAGTTGTAACTTGAAAACTATTGCATTTACAGTATTTTGCTTAAATATGTTGTTCACCTACTTTTGGGTCAGCTATAACATAGTAAAATTTCAGACCTGTAGCTCATTGCATAGCTGAGTAATAACTACTTTGAGGTTCTCACTATTGAGTAAATCAGTTGTAATTTCAAAACTATTGCATTTAGAGAATTTAGTATAAATATGTTATTCAGCTACTTTTGGGTCAGCTATAACATAGTAAAATTTCAGACCTGTAGCTCATGGCATAGCTGAGTAATAGCTACTTTTAGGTTATCACTGTTGAGTAAATTGCTTATAACTTGGAAATTATTGCATTTAGAGTATTTTGTTTCAATATGTTATTCACCTATTTTGAGGTCAGCTATAACATAGTGAAGTTCCAGACCTGTGACTCATTGCATAGCTGAGTAATAGCTACTTTGAAGTTCTCAATGTTGAGTAAATCACTTGTAATTTGAAAACTATTGCATTTAGAGAATTTAGTATAAATATGTTATTCAGCTACTTTTGGGTCAGCTATAACATAGTAAAATTTCAGACCTGTAGCTCATGGCATAGCTGAGTAATAGCTACTTTTAGGTTATCACTGTTGAGTAAATCACTTATAACTTGAAAACTATTGCATTTAGAGTATTTTGTTGCAATATGTTATTCACCTATTTTGGGGTCAGCCATAACATAGTGAAGTTCCAGACCTGTGGCTCATTGCATAGCTGAGTAATAGCTACTTTGAAGTTCTCACTGTTGAGTAAATCAGTTGTAATTGGAAAACTATTGCCTTTACAGAAATTTGTGCAAATATGTTATTCAGCTACTTTTGGGTCAGCTATAACATAGTGAAATTACAGACCTGTAGCTCATGGCACAACTGAGCAATAGCTATTCTCAGGCACTGACTGTTGAGTAAATCAGCTATAACTTGAAAAATATTGCATTTGGAGTATTTTGTTAAAATACATTGTTCACCTACTTTGGGGTTAGCTATAACATAGTGAAATTACAGACCTATAGCTCATGGCATAGTGGAGCAATAGCTATTTTCAGGTTCTCACTATTGAGTAAATCAGTTGTAACTTGAAAACTATTGCATTTACAGTATTTTGTTTAAGTATGTTGTTCACCTACTTTTAGGTCAGCTATAACAGTGCAAAAATTCAGACATGTAGCTCATTGCATAGCTGAGTAATAGTTACTTTGAGGTTCTCACTCTTGAGTAAATCAGTTGTAACTTGAAAATTATTACATTTAGAGTATTTTGTTTAAATATGTTATTCACATAATTTTTGGTCAGCTATAACATAGTGAAATTGCAGACCTGTATGTCATAGCATAGCTGAGCAATAGCTTCTTTCAGGTTCTCACTGTTGAGTAAATCATTGTATCCAACCTGTAGGAAATCATGGGCTGGGAATCTATTAATATGGTCCGATTTGACCTTGGAACCCTCCTTCAAGGTCAAATGAGGATAGCCAAACATAAAAGTGCTTATAACGCGCTTATTATTGGTCCTAGAGGTTGGAATGAAAACCAACCTATAGAAAATCTTGAGCTGGGAATTTTTTGGTGTGGTCGGATTTCACCTTGGACCCCTCCTTCAAGGTCAAATGAGGATAGCCAAACTTAAAAGTGCTTATAACTCACTTATTATTGATCCTAGAGGTTTGGAATGGAAAACCAACCTATAGAAAATCATGGGCTGGGAATCTTTTGGTGTGGTCGGATTTGACCTTAGACCCCTCCTTCCAGGTCAAACGAAGATAGCCAAACTTAAAGTGCTTATAACTCGCGTATTATTGGTCTTGGAGGTTTGGGATGGTAAACCAACATATAGGAAATCATGGGCTGGGATTCTTTTGGTGTGGTCAGATTTGACCTGGGACCCCTCCTTCAAGGTCAATTGAGGATAGCCAAACTTACAATTGCTTATAACTCGCTTATTATTGGTCCTACAAGTTTGGGATGGTAAACAAGCTACAGGAAATCATGGGCTGGGAATTTTTTTGTGTGGTCGGATTTGACCTTGGACCCCCTCCTTCAAGGTCAAACAAGGATAGCCAAACTTAAAAAGTGCCTATGACTCACTTATTATTGATCCGAGAGGTTTTGGATGGTAAACCATCCTAAATTCTTTAGCTGGGAATCTTTTGGTATGGTCAGATTTGACCTTTGGACCCCTTCTTCATGGTCGAACGAGGATATTGCATTTATAGTATTTCTTTAAATATTTTTAACCTACTTTTTACACTTAAACAATTACCTTGTTACTTTATTTCATAATACCATTTGCAGGGCACAACTTTTTTGTCCTTTTCTTCTGTCAGCTTCGGAATATCTTTCGAACATGCTGTCCAGTTACCATTTACTGTATTTCTGTACAGCCCTTTCCCTGATAATTATGCTTTCCTCTCATTATCACCATCACAAATCAAAAACATTCAGTCAGCTGACACAGTGCCCGTTCACGGGCACTCTCCTCTTGTTTTAATTTACATGTGGGTTTGAGAGTAAGCTTGAGATTTTCATGAATACTGGACTTGCTCTCCAAACATTAAGATCATCCCTTCCAATCTCAAAAAAACTATACTTTGCTACTTATTACCACTGATTTACCTCTCATGTTTTACAGGCCCTTTAATATCCAAACAAATTGTATTCTCCCAATATGTTTGGAAGATAGAAGTTCCACTGTATTACCCTGGTCACGAAACCCATGTCGTTTGTGATGAAGTTGGTAGTTGCTTATCGATACCTGGCAGTGTACAGTGGAGAATCTTGACCAAGTAGTATATATTGGTTTCCCATGCCTTTAAAACTGCCCTTCATAATATAACCTATGCAATGTTTTAAAATTTGTGTTAAACCCAAATAAATGAATGAAACTCACTTCCTTTCTGTTCATAGGCGAGTGTAAAGAATACTATTATGTGAAATTCATTGTAAAATATTCTCCACATAAAGTTGGTAGATTATAACTCTGTATTCTTATTTGTATTTCAGTACCACTGTTCCAAACCTACTAGATAAATGTTTAAAATAGAGACTTATATTGTATACATGTCTGATCTAGGTGGCGGACTAAGCAGAATCTGGACTTCTCATTCCTGATGTTGTATGCAAAAAGTCGGGGGACGTATTATTTACAGGTACAACTCACAAACTACAAATTCCACGTCTTTAAATATGCCTCAGAATTATGAATTATTTTACAAGTTATTTGACAAGTTAATTTAACATTAATTTCGCGATTTTGCTAGTATATGCTATTTATGCCTTGAATACACCCTGTTTTCATTTTAGAGGTCTGTGATTAATTTCATTTCACGGTTGAAGTTTTGTTGACCTTTTAGCACTATAATTATGAGCCCAGGGCCACTTTTTAAAGGATTTTATTTTTATTTTTTTTGTGACAATTTGATATACAGTCAGTCTTTCAGTATGTCTGTTTATGCATCCATTTCTTCTTAGAAAATACAACACTCTGAGAGATGTTGGTTGCTTTGCCCAGTGGCTTGATTATTAAGTTATTAACAGCAGGTTTGTTATGGTATTAACCTTGCATTAAAAATTGTTGGACTATTTGTATCCATCTGTCTTGTAAAAATCAGATATACAACAAAATTAATTTCAAGCATGATAAAGTAGAGTTCGGTAAAGTTAAATCTTGTTTTCTTAATGGCAGTAGTTTATATTGCCATATTGCTTAGGATCACACTAGACTTGAGGTGGCTTGAAGTAGGTCTTGTTTCCATGAAACCCATGGTCACTGTGAAATATACCTTTCAGTTAACTTCCCATCAGTTAATTAAGCATCCCTGGACAAAGGTGCTCATTTGTTTTTGGGTCGAGTTTCCTCACCACTGCCACCAGATTACGGTCTCCCTTGAATATCTTCTTTATTAGTGGGCGCTTTCTATCCATTTGTGGCACTTACATACCTTAGGCTTGGGAACATTTTTCCACATGCTTATATTTGACCTTTCATCTTTTTTTGGGGTACACCCACAAGTTATCGCGTCTCAGAAGAAAACTACTTACTGCAGTAGGGTGTGCTTTTATTTACACGTTAATCATATCAATAGCTTGAGCTGATAAGATTTTGTGAGCGATTGGAAGTTGGAACCAAATAGAGCACTTTATGAGCAGTTTTATATTGGGAAGCCATCCGAAAGCTTAAATTCATCAGAATCCTATTATCTCACTACCTGTTGCATTTACAGCTTTAACATGCATTGGGAGGTAATAGGAAACCATATCCAGAGAGCCTAAAAACTGATCAGGTTTATCCCCTGGCCCCTCCTTATCGGTCAAACCGGGGTCATAAAGTCAAAGATTTTGTGTTTTTGGCTTATTTGGTTTTAGAGTTTTAGAATGTATCAGCAAGTTATAGGAAACCATATCCAGGGAGTCGAGAAAGCTGATCACTTTTACTCCCTCCCCTTTAGGTCAAACAGGGGTCGTAAAGTTACAGATTTTGTGTTTTGGGCTTTTATCTGCATTATTGCTGTTAGAGCTTTTAAATTTACTGGGGGTAATAGGAAGCCAAAAACAGATACTCAAAAGATCTGATCAGATTAAATAGAAAATTAAATCAGATACAAGTAGCCTAAAGACCATGTCAGATTTATACACCCCGCTCCTCTCTGGGTCAAAGTATTTTCACTATAATTTCGATTATCCCTGTAATAAGTACAATACCTCTCCTAGTTAAAGAAACTGTCCTGTCTTCTTTTTCCTTTGTCTGCACTAATATAGCTCCATTATACAATGATGCAGTAGTTATCAATTACAAACTTGCTCTGTGTCTCTGTGTGCAAACTTTGCAGTCATGTGTATGTGTCACAAATTGATGTTTTTTTTTTTTACATCACAGTAAGAAGTTTGTCCGGGCTGTATCTCAGAAACAGTAAGGTGTAGGAAGTTGATACTTGGTAGGGACATTGGTTAGGATGTGTAGGTGTGCAATGTCATGGTCTGACCTTGATTTGACCTTTGACCTTGCCGTATTGACCTTGACCTATAAAATCTTGTCCGGGCTATGTCTTGGAAACTGTAAGGTGTAGGAAGTTGATATGTGGTAGGGACATTGGTTAGGGGTGTAGGTGTGCAACGTCATGGTCTGACCTTGATTTGACCTTTTACCTTGCTGTAGTGACCTTGACCTGTAAAATCTTGTCCAGGCTATATCTCGGAAACCGTAAGGTGTAGGAAGTTGATACTTACTAGGGACATTGGTTAGGGCCAGTAGGTGTGCAACATCATGGTGTGACCTTGATTTGACCTTGCCGTAGTGACCTTAACCTGTAAAATCTTGTTCGGGCTATATCTCAGACACCGTAAGGTGTAGGAAGTTGATGCTTGGTAGGGACATTGGTTAGGGGTTGTAGGTGTGCAGCATCATGGTGTGACCTTGATTTGACCTTTGACCTTGTCATAGTGACGTTGACCTTTAAAATCTTGTTGCACCTTTGGGTCTGTCTTTCGATGCAGATTAAGCACTGTTAAAGTCATATTAGAATTCATAAAGAATTTTACTTTTACAACTTCCCATTGTAACAGATGGAATTTTATCAAGTGAGCCACAGATTTTGCTCCAACACCACACATAAGCATTCATTGAATGTATTACCACTTTTGTATGCATGGTAATATTCAAAACGTCCAAACCATAATTCGGCCATGCCAAATGTGGATAAAGACTACATGCATTATCTATCTCTTAGACATTATTTTCTCTATTTAAACATTGTTTGGACTTTTATATAACTGACAGTGTTTTGAAAGTATCCTGAACTTTGTACTGATACAGTACTTCTGTATCTCATGGTGTTAAAAATATTTCCCTAGGCTGTGGGGTACGGGCATCTCTGATGCTATTTTATTGAGTTAGAACTATTTGGGATCATTTCAGCCCTCTACTTGTGCTGATAGACACTTTTCTTGATGGACATTTTTCATCCAAAGTTTTGTTTTTGTTCAACCTGTCCATAAATATACTAGTGTAATGTCTTATTATGTCCACCCCACTGGACATATTATTTTTGCTTTTTCCGCCTCCCGGCGTCTGGCGTCCCACTTGGTTTCCAGACATTTTAGGCAACAGTTCTTATCCTATCTTTACCAGATTTGGCATGCAGGTTTATTGGGTAAATAGCTTGTATGGGATTGCTTTTGGTGATGATAGCTCTATAGCTAACTGAGTAATAGCTACTTTGCTACTTTTGAGTATCTCTTTGGTTTCCAGACATTTTAAGGAATGCTATTAAGCCTAGCTTTCTGAAATTTGGTATGGAGGTTCATTGGGTTAATAGCTTGTATGGGATTGTTTTTGGGGGGAATTGCTTCATAGATGAGTGAGTAATTAATTAAATAAATGAGTAATTGGCTATTTTGAATACTGAAAAAGGCAAATGTGCTCATATCTCCTAAACAGTGCGAGATTGAGGGATTTCGTCGAAATTTTCGACCCACAGGGTATCTAAGGAATGTACTCTTTGCAATTTTCGACCCACAGGGTATCTAAGGAATGTAATCTTTGCAATTTTTAAAAAATTTTACCCTCCCCAAAATTGGCGGCCATTTTGAATTTTCGAATTTTTGTCAAAAATGGCAAAACACAAAATTACTTCTATCTCCTTAACCGTGCGAGATAGAGCGGTTTCGTCAAAATTTTCGACTCGCAGGTTATCTCAGAAATGCACTCTTAGCAATTTTCAAAAAAAATTTTCCTCCCCAAAAATGGCGACCATTTTGAATTTTCGAATTTTTGCCAAAAATGGCAAAACACAAATTTGGTTCTATCTCCTTAACCATGCGCGATAGAACGATTTCATCGGAATTATCAAGCAACAGGGTATCTGACCAATGTACTGTTGGCAATTTTCAAAAAATTTTCCCCTCCCCAAAATTATCGGCCATTTTGAATTTTCGAATTTCCCCCAAAAATGGCAAAACACAAAATTGCTTCTATCTCCCTAACCGTGTGAGATAGAGGGATTTCGTCGAAATTTTCAACCCACAGGGTATCGGAGCAATATGGCAGCCATTTTGAATTTTCGAATTTTTGCCCAAAATGGCAAAACACAAAATTGCTTCTATCTCCTTAACCGTGCGAAATAGAGTGATTTCGTCGAAATTTTCGACCCACAGGGTATCTAAGAAATGTACTCTTGGCAATTTTTAAAAAATTTTACCCTCCCCAAAAATGGCGGCCATTTTGAATTTTCGAATTTTTGTCAAAAATGGCAAAACACAAAATTACTTCTATCTCCTTAACCGTGCGAGATAGAGCGGTTTCGTCAAAATTTTCAACTCGCAGGTTATCTCAGAAATGCACTCTTAGCAATTTTCAAAAAAATTTTTCCTCCCCAAAAATGGCGACCATTTTGAATTTTCGAATTTTTGCCAAAAATGGCAAAACACAAATTTGGTTCTATCTCCTTAACCATGCGCGATAGAACGATTTCATCGGAATTATCAAGCAACAGGGTATCTGACCAATGTACTGTTGGCAATTTTCAAAAAATTTTCCCCTCCCCAAAAATATCGGCCATTTTGAATTTTCGAATTTTCCCCAAAAATGGCAAAACACAAAATTGCTTCTATCTCCCTAACCGTGTGAGATAGAGGGATTTCGTCGAAATTTTCAACCCACAGGGTATCGGAGCAATATGGCAGCCATTTTGAATTTTCGAATTTTTGCCCAAAATGGCAAAACACAAAATTGCTTCTATCTCCTTAACCGTGCGAAATAGAGCGATTTCGTCGAAATTTTCGACCCACAGGGTATCTAAGAAATGTACTCTTGGCAATTTTCAAAACATTTTCCTCTTCCCAAAAATGGCGGCCATTTTGAATTTTCAAATTTTTGCCAAAAATAGAAAAACAGAAATTTGCTTCTATCTTCTTAACTGTGCAAGATAGAGTGATTTCGTCAAAATTTTCGACCCAACCAATGCAAAAAGGCATGAAGCTGAAATAATTTACATGTACACTAACAAATATTTAAGTCTCATTGATATATTTATATCCCCAGACGAAAGTCGGGGATATATTGGATTCAGGTCCGTCGCGCCGCCGCCGCCGTAGAAATTTCCTTGTGGACGCGATAACTCAAAAACAAATTAATTTTTTTTTTTCAAACTTGGTACACATGTTAAGGGTGCCCAAAGGAAGATCCCTATTTTAAGGTGACCTTAAACTCCCAGTAAAAAAGAACTTATGGCCACCTTAAGGTCAGAAATTGGACTTTTGGCCACTTAGAGCCCTGTAGGTCACAAACTATGATGCTCAGCTGGCTGAAATTTTACCTGACAACACATTAATATGTTCTTAGTACATGTGCCGAAAATCACGACTTTAAGTTGAGGAGAAAATTGTGTTTGAGGCCCATAAATACCCCCACTTAGGGATTTTTTGCTATACTTTTCACATATTTTGCCCTATAATTTGGAAGTGGTAATTCTGATGAGTCTCAAACTGCGCTAGGTATAACTTTGATATGTAATCCTTGTCTGTAGAAAATTTTAGGGCTGTAGGTTTACCCAAAGGGGTCGACTTAAGGTCTCAAAAGTGCCCACAGAGACCCAATTTATGCACTTTTTGCCACTTTCAAGCACTGTAGCTTTCAAACTATGTCTCTCATCTAAGTTAAATATCATCTGGGAATATATCTATGTGTTTTCTTATATGTGCCCCAACATTTAGGCCTTTAATAGACAGTTAACCTGTGTATCAGGACCATAAACACCCACCCGAGTGACCCTTATAAGACATTTTTCACATCTTTTTCCCTGTAACTTGGAAATGGTAAGTCTGAGAAGTTTCAAACTGTATTAGATATATATTCTGTGTGTAATCTTAGTATGTAACAGATTTTAAGTCTGAAGCTTTAATTTTGAAGGTCAAATTGAGGTCTCTAAAAGGCTCCCAAAGACCCAATATTTGGACTTTTTGCTACTTTTAAGCCCTGTGACTGTCAAACTATGTGACTGATAGAGCTCAAATCCTATCTGGGAAGATATTAGTATGTTATTTATATATGTGCCAAAAATTAAGGCTTTAAGAAGACATTTAACCTGTGTATGAGGACCATAAATCCCCACCCGAGTGACCATTTTTAGACATTTTTCACATATTTTTCCCTGTAACTTGGAAATGGTAAGTCTAAGAAGTTTCAAATTATATTAGATGCATATTCTATGTGTAATCTTAGTATGTGACAAATTTTAAGTCTGAAGCTTTAATTTGAAGGCCACATTTAGGTCTCTAGAAGGCCCCATAAAGACCCAGTATTTGGACTTTTTGCCAATTTTAAGGCCTGTGACTGTTAAACTATGTGACTGATAGAGCTGAAATCTCATCTGGGAATACATTATTATGTTCTTTTTACATGTGCCAAAAATCAAGGCTTCAAGTAGACATTTAACCTGTGTATGAGGACCTTAAACACCCACCTGAGTGACCCTTTTAAGACATTTTTCACATATTTTGCTCTGTAGCTTGGAAATGGTAAGTCTGAGAAGTTTCAAACTTTATTAGATACATATTCTATGTGTAATCTTAGTATGTAACAAATTTTAAGTCTGAAGCTTTAATTTGAAAGCCACATCGAGATCTCTAAAAGGCCCACAGAGACCCAATATTTGGACTTTTTGCCACCTTTAAGCCCTGTGACTGTTAAACTATGTGATTGATGGAGCTGAAATCCTATCTGGGAATGCATTAGTATGTCCTTTTTACATATGCCGAAAATCAAGTGCCTTTTTGGACATTTTTTCCGTATTTTGCCCTGTTATTTGGAAATGCTTAGTGTGACAAGTCTTAAACTGTATTATATATAATTTTTGTTTGTTATGTATGTCCCCCAAAAAGTTTCAGATCTGTAGTTTAATTGCTAAGGTCTCTTTAACAATTGTAAAATGCCCACAGAAACCCAATTTATGGACATTATGCCACTTTAAAGCCCAGTAACTGTCAAACTATGTGGGTTATAGAGCTGAAATCTTTGAATTTTTAAAAGGAAATGCCTGTCTATTTAAATTTTGAATATTAATAATGTTATGGCTATCTTAGTCTTTTAAGAACTTATTTTTGTGTGTTATACCTCTGCTTGCTGAGTTTTTAACTTTTTAAAATGAAACTGGTTAAACGCCGGTTAAACATATTCAAGTAGACAAAATGGACACTTTAAGTGAGCTTTAAGTCCCAATATTAATGAAATTATATCCGTATGTAGTAAAACTAGGGGATTTTTAACCCTCAACTAGCCCAGTTTTATTCAACTTGCCTCAGTTAATTTTGACACAGCTCCTACAGTTATGAACTCATTTCAGTTGATAATCACATACTTAAAATTCTCAATTCTTTTTGTATTTGAGTACCCCTTTTATATAGATTGTTTGTTTACCATTTATGCTGTAGCACTCCATCTCTTTGAGAGAACATGTAAACTGTGTAAAAAAGATGTAGAAGATGAGATACATTTTGTTTGTGTTTGTCCAGCTTTAGAGCTGATTCGTATGAAATATTTCAAAATTTTAAATATAGATAAATCTGAATTATTAATAGATCAATTATCAGGGGTATTAACTCATATGAATGTCAATATGGTTATTAATTTTATTTTTGATTTGTGGCAAGAAAGAAAAAGTAAATTTTATTGTTAATTTTTATGTATTGAATTGCTGTCTTTATTTACTGTATCTTACCTCAAAATATGTTTGCTCTGTTTGTTATTAACTCTCTATTTAAAGTGACTTATAAGCCCATATAGGGCTGGGTATTACTTCAATAGTTTTTGTATAATCCTTGTCAACATAATACATGTCACTATAATAAACTAATAAACTAAACTAAGTCCCAACCCACATCCCCCACCCGGATTCCCCCCACCCACCTCTGGGACCTCCAGCTATATTGAGTGACACTAAATAAACAAAGGTATTTAATGATATCAGATGAGAAACAAAGAACTCAATGGGGTTGCAGATCTTGTGTAATAGTGAGAGAGGAGTGGAGAAGGGGAGAGGGGTGGGGGTGGGAGGTGGTGGGCTTCATTACATATAACACAAAGGGGAGTCAGAACTGAGATTGTGTCACATATTTAGGTTGCATATATATGGACCACATATATATAGGTATAGAGGAAATGAATAACTGAAAACAATTTGCAAATTCTAAAAATAATATAATAAAATAATAATATAAATAATTTTTTTTAAAATAATATTTTATTTGTGAACAAATATAGAAACAGATATGCGCTTTTGGGATTATGAATTTTAGAATGGACATTGAATCATCAATCATTTAAATACTTTGAAGGAAGATTGAAAAGTATGATGAGTTGAGTTAAAAATAATATTTTATTTGTCAACAAATATAGAAACAGATACGCTCTTTTGGGATTATTATTTTACAATGGACATTCAATCATCAATCATTTAAATACTTTGAAAATAGGTTTAGAGTTATCATTGCAGGAAGATTGAAAATATAATTTGAGTTATGTATTCGGCGTCTGGGGATACACCATCTTCCTTGGGAAGATGTAAACAGAGTAGATTGATGTGCTGAAGTTCATATAATAATGGGTAATTATGTTTTTAAAAATTCCCGATCAAAACCTGTGGCGTGAGTGATGACCTGTCTGGGGATATGTTGGCGCCGAGTTGGCCCAATCTAGTTTACAAATGAAACAGGGTCTTGTAAGACTGCTGTACAATTTTGGCAAAAGGTTAATGGGGTGGACATTACACATGATAATGTGTGTTCATCTATGCTATCCTGTTTCTATTCATATGTCGCAGCTACTATCAACAGGGCGTCCTATTTCTAGTTATCATCTCCATTTGAAGCTAAGCACTGTAAATCATTTAAATATATTTTTTCTGTATTTTTCCATGTAAAGCTTGAAGATGATGTGGTAACAAAACCAGGCTATGTTGCCACTATGAAGAACTTTGCCCTCAACCAAAAAACTCAAGACTGGGTTCTCTTGGAATTTTCTTATCTGGGTTTCATAGGTTAGTTACATGATCTGTATTATGATTTTAACTGACTTTGCAATTTATGACATCTGTATGTTTTTCCTCTGTTGGAAGTTCTAAAGATATGTGTTTGACATGTGTTGCCTTATTGGGCAAAAATCCCGAAAACCCAAAACTGTCTATGGTTGCACTTGAGTTGTTAGTATTGTGCAGTAAACATTTGCTACACCAGAACCTCCATTATCTAAACATTTTGGAGAGTAAGAATTTGTTCAGATAATAAAAGTTTTCCAAAATAGAAGAGATTTTGGTATGAAACCAAAGAAACTACAAGTTTGCGATTGTGGAAGAAAGGTCATAAAATCCAACATTTTTATGATAATAAATTGGATAATAGCAGTTTTACTGTACTTCAACAATTATCATAAAAATTAGTGTGGTTAATTATATCACAAAGAATACATTTATCAGACCATAGTCTATGCAGTTTAAATGCTTTCATAAAATGATTATTAAATGGTGAACAGAAGTGAAATGTGTGGGAAAATGTTTAAATGTATATCATTTTACATAACTTTTGTAACAGCAATGGACTGTTATTAAGCGTCCCGCAAGGGACGCTTGTTTGTGTATGGGAGAGCTTCTGGCTCCACCGGCTCTGCCCGCTCCGCCGGCTCCTGCGGCTCTGCCGGCTCCGCATTTTGTTTTCCTTATAACTCTGTAACCGTTAGGCGGATTCTTTTCAAATTTGGCAGGTTTAGGCAGTAGCCTTGGGGAATTTTTTTGAATATGCTGCAGTGACATTTCAACCAATCAGAGAGGTCACATGACCAAAAATGTCTTTTTTCGATGGGGAAGCTTGTCCGGATGATAACTTGAAAGGAATTTAATCAATTCACCTGAAACTTGGCAAATGCATTCATTCTATTAAAATCTGGAAATCATTAGATTTTGGCATTGATTGGTCAAGAAATGCCCGAGTAATTAATGATTAATTAATCATTACGAATTTTCCAAATAAGGAAAACACAAAAATGCTTATATCTCGAAAACCGTGCTAGATAGAGCGATTTCGACGAAATTTTTGACGCGCAGGGTATCTCTGCGGAGTAGTTTTCCCAATTTTCAAAAAATTTTTGTCTCGCCCAAAATGGCGGCCATTTTGAATTTTCGAAATTTTCGCAAAAATTGCAAAACACAAAAATGCTTATATCTCAAAAACCGTGCTAGATAGAGCGATTTCGACAAAATTTTTGACCCGCAGGATATCTCTGTGGAGTACTTTTCCCAATTTTCAAAAAATTTTTGTCTCGCCAAAAATGGCGGCCATTTTGAATTTTCGAAATTTTCGCAAAAATTGCAAAACACAAAAATGCTTATATCTCGAAAACCGTGCTAGATAGAGCGATTTCGACGAAATTTTTGACCCACAGGGTATCTCTGCAGAGTAGTTAACCCAATTTTGAAAAAATTTTTGTCTCGCCAAAAATGGCGGCCATTTTGAATTTTCGAATTTTTGCGCAAAAATTGCAAAACACAAAAATGCTAATATTTCGAAAACCGTGCTACATAGAGCGATTTCGACGAAATTTTTTATCTTCAGGGTATCTCTGCAGAGCACCTATCCCAAAGAGCTTTCACTTGGTGAAGTTTCAGACCCATAGCTAATTGCTCACCTACTCAAAATGAGTAAATGCGAATTACCTCTAAAAGTATTGCAGATGGCCAATTTTTCTCAAATAACTCATTCACCTACTTTTGGAAGAGCTTTCACATGGTGAAGTTTCAGACCCATAGCCAATTACTCACCTACTCAAAATGAGTAAATGTGAATTATCTCTAAAAGTATTGCAGATAGCCAATTTTTCTCAAATAACTCATTCACCTACTTTTGGGAGAGCTTTCACATGGTGAAGTTTCAGACCCATAGCTAATTACTCACCTACTGAAAATGAGTAAATGCTAATTATCTGTAAAAGTATTGCGGATACCCAATTTTTATCAAATAACTCATTCATCTACTTGTGGGAGAGCTTTCACATGGTGAAGTTTCAGACCCATAGCTAATTACTCACCTACTCAAAATGAGTAAATGCGAATTATCTCTAAAAGTATTGCAGATAGCCAATTTTTCTCAAATAACTCATTCACCTACTTTTGGGAGAGCTTTCACTTGGTGAAGTTTCAGACCCATAGCTAATTACTCATCTACTCAAAATGAGTAAATGCGAATTATCTCTAAAAGTATTGCAGATAGCCAATTTTTCTCAAATAACTCATTCACCTACTTTTGGGAGAGCTTTCACTTGGTGAAGTTTCAGACCCATAGCTAATTACTCGTCTACTCAAAATGAGTAAATGCGAATTATCTCTAAAAGTATTGCAGATAGCCAATTTTTCTCAAATAACTCATTCACCTACTTTTGGGAGAGCTTTCACTTGGTGAAGTTTCAGACCCATAGCAAATTACTCACCTACTCAAAATGAGTAAATGTGAATTATCTCTAAAAGTATTGCAGATAGCCAATTTTTCTCAAATAACTCATTCACCTACTTTTGGGAGAGCTTTCACTCTGTGAAGTTTCAGACCCATAGCTATTTATTCACCTACTCAAAATGAGTAAATGCTAATTATCTGTAAAAGTATTGCGGATACCCAATTTTTATCAAATACTCATTCATCAACTTGTGGGAGAGCTTTCACATGGTGAAGTTTCAGACCCATAGCTAATTACTCACCTACTCAAAATGAGTAAATGCTAATTATCTCTAAAAGTATTGCAGATAGCCAATTTTTCTCAAATAACTCGTTCACCTACTTTTGGGAGAGCTTTCACTTGAAGTTTCAGACCCATAGATAATTATTCACCTACTCAAAATGAGTAAATGTGAATTATCTCTTAATAGTATTGCAGATAGCCAATTTTTCTCAAATAACTCATTCACCTACTTTTGGAAGACCTTTCACACACGAAAATGAAAAATTGTGAATATCTCGGAAAAGCTATTTCTTCTGCTTTAATGCTCGGCGGGAGATACACACCACGGCAGTGGTCTTGACAAAATTTTTTGTCTCCCCAAAAATGGTGGCCATTTTGAATTTTCAAAGTTTTTGCAAAACACAAAAATGCTTCTATCTCGAAAACCGTGCTATATGGAGTGAACTCAACAAAATTTTGGACCTGCTGGGTATCTCTGCAGAGTAGCCATGCCAATTTTCAAAATATTTTTGTCTCCCCAAATATAGCGGACATTTTTAATTTTTTTATTTTTTGCAAAACACAAAAATGCTTATATCTTGAAAACCGTGCTAGATAGAGCAGACTGCGCTGACTTTGGTTGCCACAACAGTATAAGGCTAGAAACGAAGCATTTTCTTAATACTTTAGCACTCACCTTTATATCCTTTTCGGGACGCTTTGTTTTTGCTATGCAAAAACATTATCTTTTTTTTTTTGCGAGCGATCCTCTAGTTCAATCAAGTTAATGTACTGTGGGTTTAGATGTGTGTGTTCCTGTTTTATAGGGAAGTTATTTAAGTCAAGTGACCTACCCCGAATGGTGGAGTTTTTTCTGATGTTCTACCAGGATAAACCTATTGACTGGTTGCTCGACCATTTCCTTTATGTGAAAGTGTGTAACCCTGAAAAGGATGCTGTAAGTTTAGTCTCCAGTTCTGTATTATTCTATTTCTTTGATAACTCCATATCTTTTAAAACAGAACTCAGTGTGTGATGATATTATAGTCAAACCATAACTTCTTTGCTAAATTTATGCGAAATAAAGAGTTTAAAAGTATTAAAATTTCTGCTAGATATGTATAATAAATGGATTTGTAAATTTTAATTGGAGTCTTGACATACTTCTGTAGTATGCTATGTTAATACTGAATTTTTAAAGAGATTCTCTATGTTATAAATGGCAAACGTGTCATTTTTAGTGCTATACCTTTAATATCTTTTTCTACCATAAAGATTGCATCTCTCAATAAGCAGCATTCCCAGCATTTTGGATTTGATAGATTTGACATTGATGTTCTAATTATAATTGGACTTTTATAGCACTTAATGTTAACACATTGCATAGGTCATATCACAGTATTTGATGGGGTGGTGTTAGGCATTGCATACAAGTTGGTCTAAATTCTGCACTCCAATGTGCATTGTATGGACAAGCAAGAACTAACTTTACCTCTCGAAGAAGGGTCACTGATTCAAACATCAGATACTGGTATGTCACCACTGCCCCAACATGGCCCTGAGCATCACAAGGCATTACAATTTATAATTATTTGTCTTAAACAGTGCACGATTTTTTGGTGTCAATTTTAGTGTATTTTGAAATGTTAACCTAAATGGCCAAAAGGCTGTGCCTTATCAGTAGTATTTTTCCTTCAATACTTTAGTAAAGTATTGTTTGTAAAAATATTATTTCGGTCATTCTGTAAACTGTAAATTGTTTAAAAAAAAACTTAAAATACATATGCTTATGTATTTTTTAAAAAAAAAGTTTACAAGTATAAGCTACTCCTTTAATAAATGAATAATTATAATTACTGTTATATTTTGTCCATTTTAATTGTGTATGATCCCGCCGCTAGTTATAGTATGTTTAATGTTGTCTTACATAGCAGCGAATGAAAACTGCATGTCATTCTGGAGTTTTGCATGTTTTTTAGTAGAATCTATAAAGTTGTTTTCAAATTAACAATCTGTGAAAAGTAAAAGTGGCAATGAAACAAGCTATAAAAAAAAGAAAGTTTTTATATTGTATGCATTAGTATGATGACTAAAGATAGCCCTCGTTTTCTCTTTACAAACAATGACATTTTGTTTTTGAATAAAGTTAATGTTTTCGAAAGCACAGTATTGTTTGCTAGGACCAAGAGTATTTTCTTGCACGCAAATTCTGAATGGTTTATTATTCAAAAGAAATCACACTAAGTGGTTCAGGTTGCATGTATTTTCATACTCGCATAGTTTTATCTATATTGCAATTTTTTTTTTACAGATTTTATAAATCTGAAAGTTCCAGTACCATTATCATTCCATAGGAATTTTTTGTAATAACTAAATTTCATTAATATATTCCAATTTCAAATAATTGGCTACTGAAGAATACCTTGATTGCTCAGGTTATCACTACTTATTTGGCCCTTAGAAAAAAGGTTTATTTATTTTATGCCCAGTTTTACCCCACAACCTGTAAGGGCTGTCGGGTATTGTTTTCACCCTTGGCACCTGAATCAGTGGGTGGGTGGTTAGATGGCAGGAAAAAGCTTGTATGGGCTGTATCTCAAACTCTGGGGTGTAACATGATGATACTTGGTAGGGACTTTGGTTGGGGTGATGTAGGTGTGCAGTGTCATGGTGTGACCTTGATTTGACCTTGCCGTAGTGACCTTGAGTTTGAAAATCTTGTATGAGCTATATCTCAGAGACCATATAGGAAGTTGATACTAGGTAGGGACATTGGCTGGGGGTTGTAGATGTGCAACATCATTATGTGGCTTTGGTTTGATCTTGCTGTAGTGACCTTGACCTTTAAAATCTTGTCAGGGCTGTATTTCAGAAACGATAAGGTGTAGGCAGTTGATACTTGGTAGGGACATTGGTTTGGAGTTGTAGGTGTGCAGCATCAAAGTGCAAACTTTATTTGCTCTTTGACCTTGCTGTATTGACATTGACCTTTTAAGTATTGTCAAGTTTATATGTCAGAAATTGTAAAGTGTACACCTTGATGCTTGGCAGGGATATTGGTTAGGGGGTGTAGGTGTACAATGTCATGATGTGGGCTTGATTTGATGTTTGACTTTGCAGTAGTGATCTTGATCTTTAAAATCTTATCTGGAACCATATATATCAGAAAATGTAAGATGTAGGAAGCTTATACTTGGTAGGGACATTGGTTAGGTGTAGATGTGCAACATCATAGTCATAGTGTGACTTTTAACCTTGGCTCTGCCAAGGTGTATTCACCTGCCATATTTTAGACATATTTCTCCTGTCTGAGTGACATATGGGTTACTTTAAGTGATTATTATATGTACTATTACTTAATAGTGTGATTTCCCTTGACAGCTATACTTCAATTGATAAATTTTACAGCTTCATAATTTTAGTTGACTAATTAATGCTGTCATCTTCCTGTTGATATGTCTTATTTTAATACTTTTATAAATTATCTATATATTCATTTATGCAGTATTTTCTCTAGTTTAACATTATTTGGATCTTTACATAGCTGACACTGCTTGCACTGGAAGTCTCCTGATCTTTATTCTGTTTCACTTCTTCTATTTCTTGTGGTGTCGAAAACTATTTCCCCAGGCTGTGCGGTACGGGCATCTCTGCTGTTTTCTAATCATTGTCACGGCCATTGTCTAATCAAACTAAGGCATTTCAGCTTTTGTCTTAGCACAAGTTATTTGCCTCTATTCAATCTTTTATTTAAAATAGAGACTTTGGAAAAATTGCATGTATTTATGGTAAAATACTGCAAGGAGCATAATGTAAGTTCATTGTTTTGTTCATAATTTTAAAGTGTGGTAGGTAGGATGTTCTGTTAGAACTTTTTAGTTAATTTAATGGTAAAGTAGAAGGATCTATTGAGCTGATTTTGTAGAGATTAGCACTTTGCTTATGAAATAAAGGAAAGCTTCCTGAGTTAGTTCTTTATTGAGTATATAAAAATATTTTGGCATCATTTTACAGTTTTTGATTTTCCAAAAATACAATACAATGATAGTGTAGTTAATGTGGCCCTCGCTTATTGTAGTGAAACTGCTTTTCTAGTTTGAGAATTGGGAAATATCTCAGTATTGACTGTCTTAAAATGTACCGTACTGTTAAATACATGCTCTTATATGAATATGGGCCTCCCTTATTGTAGTGGAACTGTTTTGAGGACAGAGACTACTATGTGAAGCGTTTCAGGCCAGCCCTTCTTGTGAGACTCCCAGGTGTTACACCTCCATATCCCAAACACCTGGAGCCACTGTATTTACAGACTAACCTAGGCAATGATACAGTTGATGTGAGTGGAGACAAGCCATGTCTTGGTCCTGGTAGAAGTGTGTGTTTGTGTGGCTAATTCAGTGACAAAATCAGTGGGTATTTTGTTTAGAACTCATGTCTTGCAGTTATTAAGCATCCCGCAAGGGACGCTTGTTTGTGTATGCGAGACCTTCAGGCTCCGCCGGCTCCGCATTTTGTTTTCCTTATAACTCTGTAACCGTTAGGCGGATTCTTTTTAAATTTGGCAGGTTTAGGCAGTAGCCTTGGGGAATTTTTATGTCAGCTGACTTGTCAGTCAGCTGACATTATGTCGTCACTCTGCGGCGTGGGCGTACGCGTCCGCGTGAACAACTTCTCCTCCAAAACTACAAGGCCTAGAGACGTGCTGTTTTTTTTAAAAGATACCTTATCTATCGAGGATGAAAAATTGTTCAAGGCATGCAAATCTGTCTGTTCGTCTGTTTGCTAGAGACATTACAAGGGGGGTACCCCCACCAAAAGTGTGAAAATTTCAACACTTAATCACAATTTTCTCAGTGACTATTGCAGGGATTTCTCTCATATCTTGCATATATGTACTAGGCCACAGGTAGATTCTCTTGTGTGAGTTTGAGACCTGGATCTGTCTTACTTTTTTTTTAATAAATTTTTTTAATAATTTTTAATGCATTAAAATTCATGAAATCATGCACAAAATCATTTATAACTTGAAAAGTGTTGCATTTAGAGCATTTTGTTAAAATATGTTATTCAGCTACTTTTTTCATAGCTACAATATGGTGAGTAAGTTGGGTGCCTGTCTCAATAGCTAAGTGAGTAATAGCTACTTTTGGGCTTTTCAGTAACTTCCATCATGAGTAAAATCACTTGTAACTTAAAAACTATTGCATTTAGAGAATTTCGTATAAATATGTTATTCAGCTACTTTTGGGTCAGCTATAACATAGTAAAATTTTAGACCTGTAGCTCATGGTATAGCTGAGTAATAGCTACTTTGAGGTTATCACTGTTGAGTAAATCGCTTATAACTTCAAAACTATTGCATTTAGAGAATTTCGTATAAATATGTTATTCAGCTACTTTTGGGTCAGCTATAACATAGTAATATTTCAGACCTGTAGCTCATGGCATAGCTGAGTAATAGCTACTTTTAGGTTATCACTGTTGAGTAAATCGCTTATAACTTGGAAACTATTGCATTTACAGTATTTTGTTTCGTATGTTATTCACCTATTTTTGGATCAGCTATAACATAGTGAAGTTTCAGATCTGTGGCTCATTGCATAGCTGAGTAATAGCTACTTTGAAGTTCTCACTATTGAGTAAATCACTTGTAACTTAAAACCTATTGCATTTAGAGAATTTCGTATAAATATGTTATTCAGCTACTTTTGGGCCAGCTATAACATAGTGAAATTTCAGATCTGTAGGTCATGGCATAGCTGAGTAATAGCTACTTTAAAGTTCTCACTATTGAGTAAATCAGTTGTAATTGGAAAACTATTGCATTTAGAGAATTTTGTATAAATATGTTATTCAGCTACTTTTGGGTCAGCTATAACATAGTAAAATTTCAGACCTGTAGCTCATGGCATAGCTGAGTAATAGCTACTTTTAGGTCATCACTATTGAGTAAATCAGTTGTAACTTCAAAACTATTGCATTTACAGTATTTTGCTTAAATATGTTGTTCACCTACTTTTGGGTCAGCTATAACATAGTGAAATTTCAGACCTGTAGCTCATTGCATAGCTGAGTAATAACTACTTTGAGGTTCTCACTATTGAGTAAATCAGTTGTAATTGCAAAACTATTGCATTTAGAGAATTTAGTATAAATATGTTATTCAGCTACTTTTGGGTCAGCTATAACATAGTAAAATTTCAGACCTGTAGCTCATGGCATAGCTGAGTAATAGCTACTTTTAGGTCATCACTATTGAGTAAATCAGTTGTAACTTGAAAACTATTGCATGTACAGTATTTTGCTTAAATATGTTGTTCACCTACTTTTGGGTCAGCTATAACATAGTAAAATTTCAGACCTGTAGCTCATGGCATAGCTGAGTAATAGCTACTTTGAGGTTATCACTGTTGAGTAAATCGCTTATAACTTGGAAATTATTGCATTTAGAGTATTTTATTTCAATATGTTATTCACCTATTTTGGGGTCAGCTATAACATAGTGAAGTTCCAGACCTGTGACTCATTGCATAGCTGAGTAATAGCTACTTTGAAGTTCTCAATGTTGAGTAAATCACTTATAATTTGAAAACTATTGCATTTAGAGAACTTAGTATAAATATGTTATTCAGCTACTTTTGGGTCAGCTATAACATAGTAAAATTTCAGACCTGTAGCTCATGGCATAGCTGAGTAATAGCTACTTTTAGGTTATCACTGTTGAGTAAATCACTTATAACTTGGAAACTATTGCATTTAGAGTATTTTGTTGCAATATGTTATTCACCTATTTTGGGGTCAGCTATAACATAGTGAAGTTCCAGACCTGTGGCTCATTGCATAGCTGAGTAATAGCTACTTTGAAGTTCTCACTGTTGAGTAAATCAGTTGTAATTGGAAAACTATTGCCTTTACAGAAATTTGTGCAAATATGTTATTCAGCTACTTTTGGGTCAGCTATAACATAGTGAAATTACAGACCTGTAGCTCATGGCACAACTGAGCAATAGCTATTCTCAGGCACTGACTGTTTAGTAAATCGGCTATAACTTGAAAAATATTGCATGTGGAGTATTTTGTTAAAATATACTGTTCACCTACTTTTGGGTTAGCTATAACATAGTGAAATTACAGACCTATAGCTCATGGCATAGCGGAGCAATAGCTATTTTCAGGTTCTCACTATTGAGTAAATCAGTTGTAACTTGAAAACTATTGCATTTACAGTATTTTGCTTAAATATGTTGTTCACCTACTTTTAGGTCAGCTATAACAGAGCAAAAATTCAGACATGTAGCTCATTGCATAGCTGAGTAATAGTTACTTTGAGGTTCTCACTCTTGAGTAAATCAGTTGTAACTTGAAAACTATTACATTTAGAGTATTTTGTTAAATATGTTATTCACAGACGTTTTGGTCAGCTATAACATAGTGAAATTGCAGACCTCTATGTCATGGCATGGCTGAGCAACAGCTTCTTTCAGGTTCTCACTGTTGAGTAAATCATTGTATCCAACCTGTAGGAAATCATGGGCTGGGAATCTGTTAATATGGTCCGATTTGACCTTGGAACCCTCCTTCAAGGTCAAATGAGGATAGCCAAACATAAAAGTGCTTATAACTGGCTTATTATTGGTCCTAGAGGTTTGGAATGAAAACCAACCTATAGAAAATCATGAGGTGGGAATTTTGTGGTGTGGTCGGATTTCACCTTGGACCCCTCCTTCAAGGTCAAATGAGGATAGCCAAACTTAAAAGTGCTTATAACTCGCTTATTATTGGTCCTAGAGGTTTGGAATGGAAAACCAACCTATAGAAAATCATGGGCTGGGAATCTTTTGGTGTGGTCGGATTTGACCTTAGACCCCTCCTTCCAGGTCAAACGAAGATAGCCAAACTTAAAGTGCTTATAACTCGCGTATTATTGGTCTTGGAAGTTTGGGATGGTAAACCAACATATAGGAAATCATGGGCTGGGATTCTTTTGGTGTGGTCAGATTTGACCTGGGACCCCTCCTTCAAGGTCAATTGAGGATAGCCAAACTTACAATTGCTTATAACTCGCTTATTATTGGTCCTACAGGTTTGGGATGGTAAACAAGCTACAGGAAATCATGAGCTGGGAATTTTTTTGTGTGGTCGGATTTGACCTTAGACCCCTCCGTCAAGGTCAAACAAGGATAGCCAAACTTAAAAAGTGCCTATGACTCACTTATTATTGGTCCGAGAGGTTTGGGATGGTAAACCATCCTAAATTCTTTGGCTGGGAATCTTTTGGTATGGTCAGATTTGACCTTTGGATCCCTTCTTCATGGTCGAACGAGGATATTGCATTTATAGTATTTCTTTAAATATTTTAACCTACTTTTTACACTTAAACAATTACCTTGTTACTTTATTTCATAATACCATTTGCACGGCACAACTTTTTTGTCCTTTTCTTCTGTCAGCTTTGGAATATCTTTCGAACATGCTGTTCAGTTACCATTTACTGTATTTCTGTACAGCCCTTTCCCTGATAATTATGCTTTCCTCTCATTATCACCATCACAAATCAAAAACATTCAGTCAGCTGACACAGTGCCCGTTCACGGGCACTCTCCTCTTGTTTTGAATATGCTGCAGTGACATTTCAACCAATCAGAGAGGTCACATGACCAAAAATGTCTCTTTTCGATGGGGAAGCTTGTCCGGATGATAACTTGAAAGGAATTTTATCAATTCACCTGAAACTTGGCAAATACATTCATTCTATTAAAATCTAGAAATCATTAGATTTTGGCATTGATTGGTTAAGAAATGGCTGAGTAATTAATGATTAATTAATCATTATGAATTTTCCAAATAAGGAAAACACAAAAATGCTTATATCTCGAAAACCGTGCTAGATAGAGCGATTTCGACGAAATTTTTGATCCACAGGGTACCTTTGTGGAGGGGTTATCCCAGTTTTGAAAAAATTTTTGTCTCGCCAAAAATGGCGACCATGTTGAATTTTCGAATTTTTCGCAAAAATTGCAAAACATAAAAATGCTTATATCTCGAAAACCGTACTAGATAGAGCGATTTCGACGAAAGTTTTGACCCACAGGGTAGCTCTGCAGAGAAGCCATGCCTATTTTCAAAAAAATTTTGTCTCACCAAAAATGGCGGCCATTTTGAATTTTTTGAATTTTTCGCAAAAATTACAAAACATAAAAATGCTTATATCTCGAAAACCCTGCTAGATAGAGCGATTTCGACGAAATTTTTGACCCACAGGGTATCTCTGCAGAGTAGCCATGCCAATTTTCAGAAAAAAAAAATTCTCGCCAAAAAATGGCGGCCATTTTGAATTTTCGAATTTTTCACAAAATTGCAAAACATAAAAATACTTATATCTCGAAAACCGTGCTAGATAGAGCGATTTCGACAAAATTTTTGACCCAAAGGGTATCTCTGCAGAGTAGCCATGCCAATTTTCGAATTTTTGCGCAAAAATTGCAAAACACAAAAATGCTAATATTTCGAAAACCGTGCTACATAGAGCGATTTCGACGAAATTTTTGATCTTCAGGGTATCTCTGCAGAGCAGCTTTCCCAAAGAGCTTTCACATGGTGAAGTTTCAGACCCGTAGATAATTACTCACCTACTCAAAATGAGTAAATGCGAATTATCTCTTAAAAGTATTACAGATAGCCAATTTTTCTCAAATAACTCATTCACCTACTTTTGGAAGAGCTTTCACATGGTGAAGTTTCAGACCCATAGCTAATTACTCACCTACTCAAAATGAGTAAATGCGAATTATCTCTAAAAGTATTGCGGATAGCCAATTTTTCTCAAATAACTCATTCACCTACTTTTGGGAGAGCTTTCACTCCGTGAAGTTTCAGACCCATAGCTAATTATTTACCTACTCAAAATGAGTAAATGCTAATTATCTGTAAAAGTATTGCGGATACCCAATTTTTATCTTATAACTCATTCATCTACTTGTGGGAGAGCTTTCACATGGTGAAGTTTCAGACCCATAGCTAATTACTCACCTACTCAAAATGAGTAAATGCGAATTATCTCTAAAAGTATTGCGGATAGCCAATTTTTCTCAAATAACTCATTCACCTACTTTTGGGAGAGCTTTCACTCCGTGAAGTTTCAGACCCATAGCTAATTATTTACCTACTCAAAATGAGTAAATGCTAATTATCTGTAAAAGTATTGCGGATACCCAATTTTTATCAAATAACTCATTCATCTACTTGTGGGAGAGCTTTCACATGGTGAAGTTTCAGACCCATAGCTAATTACTCACCTACTCAAAATGAGTAAATGCCAATTATCTCTAAAAGTATTGCAGATAGCCAATTTTTCTCAAATAACTCATTCACCTACTTTTGGGAGAGCTTTCACTTGGTGAAGTTTCAGACCCATAGCTAATTATTCGCCTACTCAAAATGAGTAAATGTGAATTATCTCTAAAAGTATTGCAGATAGTCAGTTTTTCTCAAATAACTCATTCACCTACTTTTGGGAGAGCTTTCACTCTGTGAAGTTTCAGACCCATAGCTATTTATTCACCTACTCAAAATGAGTAAATGCTAATTATCTGTAAAAGTATTGCGGATACACAATTTTTATCAAATACTCATTGATCTACTTGTGGGAGAGCTTTCACATGGTGAAGTTTCAGACCCATAGCTAATTACTCACCTACTCAAAATGAGTAAATGCGAATTATCTCTAAAAGTATTGCAGATAGCCAATTTTTCTCAAATAACTCATTCACCTACTTTTGGGAGAGCTTTCACTTGGTGAAGTTTCAGACCCATAGCTAATTATTCGCCTACTCAAAATGAGTAAATGTGAATTATCTCTAAAAGTATTGCAGATAGTCAGTTTTTCTCAAATAACTCATTCACCTACTTTTGGGAGAGCTTTCACTCTGTGAAGTTTCAGACCCATAGCTATTTATTCACCTACTCAAAATGAGTAAATGCTAATTATCTGTAAAAGTATTGCGGATACCCAATTTTTATCAAATACTCATTCATCTACTTGTGGGAGAGCTTTCACATGGTGAAGTTTCAGACCCGTAGCTAATTACTCACCTACTCAAAATGAGTAAATGCAAATTATCTCTAAAAGTATTGCAGACAGCCAATTTTTCTCAAATAACTCATTCACCTACTTTTGGGAGAGCTTTCACTTGGTGAAGTTTCAGACCCATAGCTAATTATTCACCTACTCAAAATGAGTAAATGTGAATTATCTCTTTAATAGTATTACAGATAGCCAATTTTTCTCAAATAACTCATTCACCTACTTTTGGAAGAGCTTTCACACACGAAAATGAAAAATTGTGAATATCTCGGAAAAGCTATTTCTTCTCCTTTAATGCTCGGCGGGAGATACACACCGCGGCAGTGGTCTTGACAAAAAATTTTGTCTCCCCAAAAATGGTGGCCATTTTGAATTTTCAAAGTTTTTGCAAAAAACAAAAATGCTTATATCTCGAAAACCGTGCTATATGGAGTGAACTCAACAAAATTTTTGACCTGCTGGGTATCTGCAGAGTAGTCATGCTAATTATGTCCACCCCCCTGGGGGGTGGATATATTATTTTTGTTTTTTCCGCCGTCCGATGTCCGTTGTCCGATGCCCGGCGTCCGATGTCCGGCGTCACGCATGGTTTCTGCTCATTTAAAGGAAAAGTATTAGAGCTATTGTCACCAAATTTGGTATGCAGGCTTATTGGGTCAGTAGCTTGCTTGGGATTGCTTTTGGCTGTTGTACCTCTTTTGCTTACTGAGTAATACTTAAGTACAGCTATTTTCAGTACCCATTGGTTTCCGTGCATTTAAGCCAAAATAATTAAAGATATTTTACTACAATTTTGAATACAAGATTGTTATGTCCATAGCTCGCTTGGTATTGCATTTGGGACTGATAGCTTTGTCAGTACATGAGTAATAGCCATTTAGGTACTTCATTGTGTCTTTTCAGTACTACTTTTGAGTAATTTGCTAATATCTCAGAAACCGTAAGAGATAGAGCGATTTCGACAGAATTTTTGACTCACAGGGTAGTAGAAAAGTATTCTGTACAAAATTAAAAAATTTCAATTTTCGCCACTTTTGGCGGCCATCTTGAATTTTTGCAAAAAACGAAAAAATCTTAATATCTCAGAAACCGTAAGAGATAGAGCGATTTGGACAGAATTTTTGACCCATAGGGTAGTAGGAAAGTATTAAGTCCACCCCACTGGGGGGTGGACATATTATTTTTGCTTTTTCCGCCGTCCGCCGTCCCACTTGGTTTCCAGACATTTTAGGCAACAGTTCTTATCCTATCTTTACCAAATTTGGCATGCAGGTTTATTGGGTTAATAGCTTGTATGGGATTGCTTTTGGTGATAATAGCTCTATAGCTACCTGAGTAATAGCTACTTTGCTACTTTTGAGTAGCTCTTTGGTTTCCAGACATTTTAAGGAATGCTATTAAGCCTAGCTTTCTGAAATTTGGTATGGAGGTTCATTGGGTTAATAGCTTGTATGGGATTGCTTTTGGGGGGAATTGCTTCATAGATGAGTGAGTAATTAATTAAATAAATGAGTAATTGGCTATTTTGAATACTGAAAAAGGCAAATGTGCTCATATCTCCTAAACTGTGCGAGATAGAGCGATTTCGTCGAAATTTTGGACCCACAGGGTATCTAAGGAATATACTCTTTGCAATTTTCCAAAAAAATTTCCCCTCCCCAAAAATGGCGGCCATTTTGAATTTTCGAATTTTTGCCAAAAATGGCAAAACACAATTTTATTACGCTACAATAGCTTACCATGTGGGACTTAATGCTGTTCTCGGGTTGCCACACCCGGGGCCAACGTCTTAGAAAAAAAGATCGTTCTTGTTAGCCACCGGATATACTGGTAGTTGTCGTCGCGTGATATCTTCTGACCAATCGCCCTACTTTCTCGTTGGCCATGATTGACTGGTAGCAGTTTGTAAATATACAGACATTTTCATTTATTTCTCAGTCTTTACGTATTGTTGGAGGCTAATATTTGGATATTTCTTTCTATATATTTCATAGATTATCCTGTAAAATTATTAATTTCACAACTTAAGTATTTTCCTTACAATCTGCGTGTTTTGAGTTTTCTCGGTTCAGGCAATTCCAATTGTACGTCTTTTTATTGCGTTAAAATGTCTCTCCATCAAGCAAACAAAGACAAACCGAGAGCTCAGAAATGCCGCCATTTTTGCTTCAGTTTTGATAATCATAATTACTGCCCTACCTGTAGGGAGGCTGGCAAGGGAGATGACCCCTGTGTCACTTTTGAAGCACCCTGCCATATTTGCACGTCTCTCACTGATGAACAATTGCAAAAAATTCAAAACAGGAAGCTGTATTTTAAAAAGCAAAAAGCGGAAACTAGTTCTAAAGATGAACTAGATCTCTTGGGTGAAGGCAATGGGGACTCTTTTACTGGTTCTAATGCAGACCTTGAGAGTGCTGCCGATAACCTCTTTACCTCACCCCCCCGTCCTCAACCTCTCGCCTTCAGTTCTTTATCATTGAAAACCCCAGCTAAAGCTGTCCCACCCACCCACCCCAGGTACTGTTTTGCAAAACAAAATTCAAAGAAATTTAGAAAAATCCCTGGGTGATTCCTTAAATATACATATTCAGCAGCAAATGGGTTCCTTCCAGGCATCCATGTTAGAAGCATTTCAATCACTCCGAGAGGAGTTGGCAGTTAAAAAGCCAGCCGAGGTTGATCCCTCGCCTCATGCTTCAAAAGCTGGTCCATCCAGCAACATTGCTGCTCATCTGGACCTACCCCCTCCGAGGTCTAGTACTAATGCTCAGTCCGAGGCAATGGATGTGGACGTTGGTCCAGCACTCCCTCCTCGACTAGTACTTAACCAATCTACCTCGGATCAGTACGTTGCCCCTTCTGAGGCTATACCGAAGGATTCCTCGTACTCACACAAAAAACAAAGCCACAGACAAACAGTAGCACTGAGCTCTGCCTCGGATCAACTGGATGAGGATTCCGACCAACCTCGGATCCATCCTAGACCTAAGAAACACTCTGACAAGAGCAAGCATAAATCTAGGTCCAGATATGTGTCATCTTCAGAGGAAGATCACTCCCCTGTTGCCAGACACAGGTCTTCTAAGCCCTCTAGGGCTCAGCCCTCAGGCGCAGCTTCTGATCAAGACCTCCCACAACATGATCCAGACCCCCCCTTATTATAGGGAAGTAGCCCTGTCTGACATTCCCTCCCAATACTCTGAAGAGGTAGACACCTTCAGGCGCATTCTTTCTCTCCCTGACCCCAGGGACTCTATGCCTAGGTCTTCAACCTCAGTGTTGGGTCTGGATGACGAAAAAGGCCGTCAAGAGCTCAGACCTAGAGGTCCTTCCTCTATCCTACCACTTAGCTCAGTTATCAAGGACGCCTTTGATAAATTTCAACATGATTTCAAAGCTGCCAATTTAGCTGAGGGAAAATATGTCAAGCCTCCTCCATCCACTTCTTAGTGGTATAAGGTTGGACAGCCCACTTTTCAAGACAAAATCCAGGAGTTGAATACGGACTTTGCTAAGATCTGTATTACTCCTAGACCTCCTGGGGCACCAGTAGCCAAAGTCCCTCTACCAGTTCTTAAGGAGCTGGAACATCAGGCTAGACAAAACATTTCAACCCTCAATTTCACCGCTGCCTTTGCCAAAACCTCTTCTTCTTGCAATGCTTCCTTGGAAAAGTGCCAACATAGCATTAAGTCCACTGTCAAGAAGATAAAATCTCAGATCCAGAAAGGTGCCAATCCTGAGAAAGCAGCAAAGCGCGGATATGAGGAAGTTGCTGAGTACTTGGATTTTTGGAACAAGACGGTTCTTGTTCAACATAGAGCTCTTACCTGTCTCAGCAAATCGCTAGCCCATATTCTCCAGAGGGAATTATATTCCATGGCTAATACCGGCTTGCTTAGGCGCGAAGCCGAAATGACTCTATTACATCCCCAGCTAGGGGAAACGAGACGCCAAGAACTTAGGAACTCATCCTTCTGGGACTCCTCCTTGTTCGAGTCTCAACTTGTAAAGGAAGGTGAGGACTTCCTTCTCAAAAAAGGCACCTCAAAAGATTCTCAGGGTTTCGCACCCTACCAGAATAAGCCCTTTCGTGGCCCCCACAAGAAAAGAGGCTCCTACAGGAAACACCCCTATGGGGGCAATACCTCTCAAAGCAGTAACCAATCCTTTCCCTCGGGAAGAGGAAAATCCAACTTCAGAGGCTCCAGGGGTCGTTTTCGACCCCACAATAGGGGAAGGGGGCGTGGAAACCCCCCTTCTCAATGACTCCTCCAAAGCCTCACTCAGTCCCCCAGTAGGAAGTCGCCTCCGTTGTTTCAAGAGAGACTGGCTAATAAACAAATGTTCTCAAAACGTGTTAAACATTATCACCAATGGCTACGTTCTGCCATTCCGTTCAAAGCCAAACTTGATCAGATTTCCTCTGATTCTATCAGAGTACAAGGCCCAACAAAAAGACCAAGCCTTGGCCACTTGTATCCAGTCTCTCTTGTCAAAGAATGCCATCGAAAGGGTGGAAAACGTAAAATCTCTCGGGTTTTACAGTCGCCTGTTCCTAGTACCCAAGCCTCACCAAAGGTGGAGGCCAGTCATAGACTTAAGCAAAATGGAAACCCCGGAGTCCATCAGGACTTCCCTGGTCCTAGGGGAGTGGGTATCGTCGATAGACCTGTCGGACGCATACCTTCACATCCCCATCCATCCAAACTCAAGGAAGTACCTAAGGTTTTGCTACAAGGCCCAGGTGTTCCAGTTCACCTCCCTACCTTTCGGACTGGCCACAGCCCCCCAGGTCTTTACGATGATCGTAAAGGAAGTGAAACTAATGGCCCTCTCAAGAGGACTCAGAATTCACCAATACCTGGACGACTGGCTGATCAGGTCCCAGTCTCAGGAGGAATCTCAAAGGGACACACAGGCAGTGGTAGACCTAACCCAATCTTTGGGTTGGATAATCAACCAAGAAAAATCAGAACTGAAACCTACTCAGGTGTTTTCGTTCGTGGGCTACGAATACCACCTAGATTCAGCCCTTGTAAGACCCACTCACGAGAGATGGCTCAAACTTCAGGATTTGATCCTACGACTCAAGTCAAAACGTGTTTTGACTGCAAGATGTTTGATGTCTCTAATTGGGTTGCTAGCCTCAACGGAGAAAATGGTCCCGGAGGGACGCCTTCACATGAGGCCCTTTCAGTTTCATCTCAAGGAGCACTGGAGATATCCTCAGTCGCTGGACAACCTCCTTCCTTGGACAGAAGCCATTGTAGCCCACCTAGATTGGTGGCAAAACCCCTCAAATGTGATGAAAGGCGCAGACCTTCATCCCAAGGACCACAGTATCCAACTCTTTACCGACGCCTCAAACGAAGGTTGGGGCGCTCACTTCGATCAAAATTCTACAAAAGGGCTGTGGTCAGAGCAGGAAAAAAGGCTACACATAAATGTCCTGGAATTGAAGGCGGTCTCCCTGGCCCTTCGAGACTTCAAGGACCAGTGCCAGAATCAAACTGTGTTAGTTGCGACGGACAACTCAACAGTGGTAGCCTACATCAACAAGCAGGGGGGAACTCACTCAGCAGAGATGTGCGCTCTCCTGTGGAAAATCATGACCTGGTGCCATCACTACCATATAACATTGAAAGCCAGGCACATTCCAGGGTGTCTGAATGTGATGGCCGACCTCCTATCCAGGTCCAACCAAGTGCAGTCAACAGAATGGTCTCTGCACCCTCATGTCTTCAAGCAAATCTGCCGGAAGTGGTTCACCCCTCATGTAGACTTATTCGCCACTCACCTGAATCACAAACTCCCTCTATATGTGTCTCCTATCCCAGACCCAAGGGCCTGGAACATAGATGCTCTGAACATAAACTGGACCAACCTCACGGCCTACGCCTACCCTCCTACGGCTCTCCTTCACAAGGTGATCCAAAAGATCAAGCAATCCCATTGCCTGATCATCGTGATAGCCCCAGGCTGGCCAGGGATGCCCTGGTTTTGGGACCTAGTGCAGCTCTCAACAGAGATCCCACTACAACTCCCAGTGTCAACGACCCTACTCAAACAGTCCCACAACTATGTGTTCCACAACAATCCACAACAGCTGAACCTCCACGCCTGGTGTCGAGGAGTGGACAACTCCAAGAACAAGGCTTCTCTGTGGAGGTGGCAGAGAGAATTGCTGCCCCTCAGCGGTCATCAACAAGGACCATCTACAGGTCAAAGTGTGCCCTATTTGAAAAATGGTGCAGAGAAAATTCGGTGGATTTCTCCACTCCATCTGTGAAACAAATCTCAGATTTTTTCATGTACCTGTACCAAGACTTAAACAGGCGCCCCTTGACCATTGATGGTTACAGGACTGCAATCGTTGACACTTTGGGCCCAACGGCCCAACACATTGCACACAATGCAGACCTTCATAGGTTACTCTCCAGTTTTCACAGGGATCGTCCTAAAAGTTCCAGAAATTTACCCAAGTGGAACCTTTCTGTTGTCCTGAACGAGCTCACCAAAGCACCATTTGAGCCCATGAAAGACTCAGACCTCAAACATCTTACTCTCAAAACTGCTTTCTTGCTAGCCTTGGCCTCCGGCAAGCGCCGCAGCGAAATCCATGCCTGGGTCGCAAACAAAGTAGCTAATTTAGGCCAATGGGAAAAGGTCGCCTTGTTCCCTTCTTCTGATTTCATAGCCAAAAACCAACTAGCAAGAGAAGGTTCTCAAAGTGTGTTACCAGTGACTATCCCTGCTTTGACTACCATTGTAGATAGACAATTTAAGGAAGACAGGACCCTGTGTCCCGTGCGGGCCCTGAGGTTTTATTTGGACCGAACTAAAGACCTGAGAGGGTCTCGTTCTCTCCTTTTCATCTCCTTTAAGAAAGGACATACCTCAGAAATCAGACCCGCTACACTCTCCTCATGGTTGAAACAAACCATCCTACTTTGTTACAAACAAGCAGATCAACAAGCCTTGGTCAAACAAGATCAACAAGTCAAAGCGCATGACATCCGGGCCTTTGCGGCCTCTAAGGCCTTTTACGGTGGAGTATCGGTGGACCAAATCATGCAAGCCTGTCACTGGAAAGCTCACAACACATTCACAAATTTTTACCTAAAAGACCTTACTTGGTCGGACACCGACAACAATATGTATCTGGGACCCGTGGTGGCGGCACAACAAGTCCTAGATCCTTCCCCTCAGACCAGCTGTCCTCGGAAAGAAAAAAGGGGGGGGGGGGGGGGGGGGGGGGGCACATCCGCTACAACCAAGTCTTCAGGAGTCTCTCCCAGGATCTAGGTATTCCTTTACCTTCAAGATGTGACGGGTAAGGTCATTTTATTTTTTAATTATCAGGTAATTTCTATTAAGGACTTATTCAGTTGTCGTTAATCTCATATTTCAGGTTAAAAATTTCATGAGATGCCCAACCACTGGGTTGGTCAGTCACACGTGACGGTCTACTAGGGACCCTTAGACCTCGAAGTGAGCACCGCTGCACTTCCGTCCTACTACCAAACATCTGGACAGTTTTAGCACTGTCCCTTTTACTTAGGTTTTTTGGCTCGTTACAGGCCCGATCTTCGGGATCGGGGCTCTGTAAAAGGGACTCAGACTGGTATTTCTGGCACTATTCTGTATATATATTAATTCAAATCTTAGAAAAAATGACATATCTTCCAGTCTCAGCTGTAATCCCGCCACCGGGCGCTTGAATTCAGCATTAAGTCCCACATGGTAAGCTATTGTAGCGTAATAAAATTGAGAATTTTAATTACTTAAATGTAGCTTTTATAAGCTACAAGCTTACCATGTGGGACTTAGGAGAGTCCCACCCTGCCTCCCCGCTGTTTACAGCTGAGGGGTAGGTTTAATAAAAAATTTCAACGAGAAAGTAGGGCGATTGGTCAGAAGATATCACATGACGACAACTACCAGTATATCCGGTGGCTAACAAGAACGATCTTTTTTTCTAAGACGTTGGCCCCGGGTGTGGCAACCCGAGAACAGCATTAAGTCCCACATGGTAAGCTTGTAGCTTATAAAAGCTACATTTAAGTAATTAAAATTTTCAAATTTGCTTCTATCTCCTTAACCGTGCGAGATAGAGCGATTTCATTGAAATTTTCGACCCACAGGGTATCTAAGGAATGTAATATTTGCAATTTTCCAAAACTTTTCCCCTCCCCAAAATGGCGGCCATTTTGAATTTTCGAATTTTTGCAAAAATGGCAAAACACAAATTTGCTTCTATCTCCTTAACCGTGCGAGATAGAGCGATTTCGGCAAAATTTTCGAGCTCTTGCCAATTTAAAAAACTTTTCCCCTCCCCAAAAATGGCGGCCATTTTGAATTTTAGAATTTTTGCCAAAAATGGCAAAACACAAATTTGCTTCTATCTCCTTAACTGTGTGAGATAGAGCGATTTCGTCGAAATTTTCAACCCACAGGGTATCTAAGGAGTGTACTCTTTGCAATTTATAAAAAATTTTCCCCTCCCCAAAAATGGCGGCCATTTTGAATTTTCGAATTTTTGCCAAAAATGGCAAAACACAAATTTGCTTCTATCTCCTTAACCGTGCGAGATAGAGCGATTTCGTCGAAATTTTCGACCCACAGGTATTTGAGCATTGTATTCTTGGCATTTTTAAAAAAAATTTCCCCTCCCCTAAAATGGCGGCCATTTTGAATTTTCAAATTTTTGCCAAAAATGGCAAAACACAAATTTGCTTCTATCTCCTTAACCATGCGAGATAGAGCGATTTCGTCGAAATTTTCGACCCACAGGGTATCTAAGGAATGTAATCTTTGCAATTTTCAAAAAATTTTCCCCTCCCCAAAAATGGCAGCCATTTTGAATTTTCGAATTTTTACCAACAATGGCAAAACACAAATTTGCTTCTATCTCCTTAACCGTGCGAGATAGAGCGATTTCGTCAAAATTTTTGACCCAAAGGGTATCTAAAAAATGTACTCTTTGCAATTTTCAAAAAATTTTCCCCTCCCCACATATGGCGGCCATTTTGAATTTTCGAATTTTTGCCCAAAATGGAAAAACACAAACTGGCCTTAACCGTGCAAAATAGAGTTATTTCGTTCAAATTTTCGACCCATAGGGTGTCTAAGAAATGTACTCTTGGCAATTTTCAAAAAATTTTCCTTTTCCTAAAAATGGCGGCCATTTTGAATTTTCAAATTTTTGCCAAAAATAGAAAAACAGGAATTTGCTTCTATCTTCTTAACTGTGCAAGATAGAGTGATTTCGTTAAAATTTTCAACCCAACCAATGCAAAAAGGCATGAAGCTGAAATAATTTACATCTACACTAATAAATATTTAAGCATCATTGATATATTTTACAAATGAAACAGGGTCTTGTAAGACTACTGTACAATTTGGGCAAGGTTCATGGGGTGGACATTACACATGATAATGTGTGTTCTTCTATGCTATCCTGTTTCTATTCACATCTACTATCAACAGGGCATCCTATTTCTAGTTTTCCAAATATTTTTGTCTCACCAAATATAGCGGACATTTTGAATTTTTAAATTTTGTTGAAAACACAAAAATGCTTATATCTTGAAAACCGTGCTAGATAGAGCAGACTGCGCTGACTTTGGTTGCCACAACAGTATAAGGCTAGAAACGAAGCATTTTCTTAATACTTTAGCACTCACCTTTATATCCTTTTCGGGACGCTTTGTTTTTGCTATGCAAAAACATTATCTTTTCTTTTTGCGAGCGATCCTCTAGTTTAACTTCCAATACGTAATGCTGTTTCAGACTAAATTTGTCACATATGGGCTGTTGTATGGACAGTATTTATATATATATTTTATAGAACCTCAAAAAGAACAGTGGTTAAATTTGGAGCATGGTTCATTTTAGGTTTTTGGTAGAAAAAGAACACATTTTGAAAATAATGGACCGAGTACAGATGAATAACACCGCTTATGTTGGTCAAAAGTAATTGACAAGAAATAACCTGCTAAATATTTGTTTGAACACTGCTTTAGGATGTGTTGATCTGTAAATTATTTACAATGACGACAAAGGGTGACCCCCAGACACTTATCCGAAAACTGCTAAAAAAGCATCTCTGAAACATTTACAATGTCTGAGAGCAATAAACAGTTTACCCACTTGACTAAAGGCATGGATGTCATGGTTAGAAATTCAGGTGGTTATAACGTGGGGATAAAACTTTTAAAGAACCTTTGAACAAGCAGTAATGTCATGCAAGAAGCTGGGCAAAATGTAAAATGGCTTAATAGAAATGTAATCTTTAGCAGTATGTATTTTATCACTGATTATCAGACAGAAGTTATAAGACAGAATTAGTTCAAAGTATACATGAACCATTATAGTGCCTACAGGAAAATAGAGCCAAGAATTATGAATGTGCCAGTGTCTTCTTTCCACTGTATTAATTCACATAAAACACTCTAGATCTATTGGATTCTCAAAATTAAGGTATAAATGACCGACAGAAAAACTAGAAGCCAATGACATGACTTGTCACACCACAATTTTAAGCATTGTTTTCATGTAGAATTGCAAAAGCTGAATACCATTATCTTCCACAGTTAGTCAGAGTTAGGGTAGTGGTGACACACTCATATCCTGCCCTGTGAGGATGTAGGTTGTCAATCCTGGTCTCACCAAAATAGGGTCAGTCAGTAGTGGCATGCCTGTAGTTTACAGTGAGTATTTGTACATCAAGTAAATGACGGCATGTCCTGTTGATACTCATATATGCCTCAGTGGCTCAATATATAGTTTTTAGATTTCACGAATTGGAATTCATTTGGTTTTAACCTATGTTCAATATCTTGTAACAAGATGGTTAGACAAGGGCATTTTTTAGTCACTATTTGGTTATTTAGTGTGGTAGAGAGAAAGAACTCTACAGGATATCTATAAAACTGTCATATATCACTTATTAAGCGTCCCGCAAGGGACGCTTGTTTGTGTATGGGAGACCTTCAAGCTCCGCCGGCTCCGCATTTTATTTTCCTTATAACTCTGTAACCGTTAGGCGGATTCTTTTCAAATTTGGCAGGTTTAGGCAGTAGCCTTGGGGAATTTTTTTGAATATGCTGCAGTGACATTTCAACCAATCAGAGAGGTCACATGACCAAAAATGTCTTTTTTTCAATGGGGAAGCTTGTCCGGATGATAACTTGAAAGGAATTTTATCAATTCACCTGAAACTTGGCAAATACATTCATTCTATTAAAATCTGGAAATCATTAGATTTTGGCATTGATTGGTTAAGAAATGGCCGAGAAATTAATGATTAATTAATCATTACGAATTTTCCAAATAAGGAAAACACAAAAATGCTTATATCTCGAAAACCGTGCTAGATAGAGCGATTTCGACGAAATTTTTGACCCACAGGGTATCTCTGCGGAGTAGTTTTCCCAATTTTCAAAAAAAAAATTTTGTCTCGCCAAAAATGGCGACCATTTTGAATTTTTGAATTTTTTGCAAAAATTGCAAAACATAAAAATGCTTATATCTCGAAAACCCTGCTAGATAGAGCGATTTCGACGAAATTTTTGACCCAAAGGGTATCTCTGCAGAGTAGCCATGCCAATTTTCAAAAAATTTTGTCTCGCCAAAAATGGCGGCCATTTTGAATTTTCGAATTTTTCGCAAAAATTGCAAAACATAAAAATGCTTATATCTCGAAAACCGTGCTAGATAGAGCGATTTCGACAAAATTTTTGACCCACAGGGTATCCTTGCAGAGTAGCCATGCCTATTTTCAAAAAAATTTTGTCTTGCCAAAAATGGCGGCCATTTTGAATTTTCGAATTTTTGCACAAAAATTGCAAAACACAAAAATGCTAATATTTCGAAAACCATGCTACATAGAGCGATTTCGGCGAAATTTTTGATCTTCAGGGTATCTCTGCAGAGCAGCTATCCCAAAGAGCTTTCACTTGGTGAAGTTTCAGACCCATAGCTAATTACTCGCCTACTCAAAATGAGTAAATGCGAATTACCTCTAAAAGTATTGCAGATACCCAATTTTTATCAAATAACTCATTCATGTACTTTTGGGAGAGCTTTCACATGGTGAAGTTTCAGACCCATAGCTAATTACTCACCTACTCAAAATGAGTAAATGCTAATTATCTCAAAAACTATTGCGGATACCCAATTTTTATCAAATAACTCATTCATGTACTTTTGGGAGAGCTTTCACATGGTGAAGTTTCAGACTCGTAGATAATTACTCACCTACTCAAAATGAGTAAATGCGAATTATCTCTTAAAAGTATTGCAGATAGCCAATTTTTCTCAAATAACTTATTCACCTACTTTTGGAAGAGCTTTCACATGGTGAAGTTTCAGACCCATAGCTAATTACTCACCTACTCAAAATGAGTAAATGTGAATTATCTCTAAAAGTATTGCAGATAGCCAATTTTTCTCAAATAACTCATTCACCTACTTTTGGGAGAGCTTTCACTCCGTGAAGTTTCAGACCCATAGCTAATTATTTACCTACTCAAAATGAGTAAATGCTAATTCTCTGTAAAAGTATTGCGGATACCCAATTTTTATCTAATACTCATTCATCTACTTGTGGGAGAGCTTTCACATGGTGAAGTTTCAGACCCATAGCTAATTACTCACCTACTCAAAATGAGTAAATGCGAATTATCTCTAAAAGTATTGCAGATAGCCAATTTTTTTCAAATACAGTAGAACCTCAATTATCCGAACCCCATGGGAGACATACAATCCGGCCGGATAATCGAGGGGTTCGGATAGATGAATGAAACTGAAATTCACGGTCTATGGGTTACCGAGTGGGCGATAATTGAAGAATTGTTGTTTTTATGCAATATACATAGACGCTGGTGTTCGTTACTAAAATAATTTAATATATTTGTGTTATATAATATAAGTGACCCTTCAATTGTCGTTTATTTGCTCCATATCCATGGATATTATTATTATTTTTAGTTAAAATATTACGCGGACTTGAGCTGGTTGTGTTCGATTGGTACTTGCATTGTTAGCATTTTAATTTTAGATTAACATCGTCCCGCATTTTGCCAATTGAAAAACTCCGGGAGATTATTTATTGTAAAACCCCAAGCGAACACGCCTTCAGTGACATGCGTGTTTGATTGGTAATGCATTGTTGACGTCTTTTCTTTTCTAAACATTGTCAGTCTGTGAACCTACTCCGGGAGATTATAAATTTGCGAAACGCAATCGAACACACTTTCATTGATTGGCGCATTATCAAAGAAGTTGTGTAGTGGGGTTGTGTAATTGAATTAATCCCTCCCCTATTGTAACAATGGTGATAAAGATGAAAGAAGTTAGGCATCTCTGTGAATGGTACGTTTTACAAAGCACTACAATTCATCGTTTACGAGACTGTTTAAAATCTTGTATTATCGCTCACGCTTGACCATGCATTATATGTAGGGAGACATCATTTCGGTTCGGTTAATCCGGAGATTCGGATAATAGAAGGCCGGATAAGCGAGGTTCTACTGTAACTCATTCACCTACTTTTGGCAGAGCTTTCACTTGGTGAAGTTTCAGACCCATAGCTAATTATTCGCCTACTCAAATGAGTAAATGTCAATTATCTCTAAAAGTATTGCAGATAGCCAATTTTTCTCAAATAACTCATTCACCTACTTTTGGGAGAGCTTTCACTCTGTGAAGTTTCAGACCCATAGCTATTTATTCACCTACTCAAAATGAGTAAATGCTAATTATCTGTAAACGTATGGCGGATACCCAATTTTTATCAAATACTCATGCATCTACTTGTGGGAGAGCTTTCACATGGTGAAGTTTCAGACCGATAGCTAATTACTCACCTACTCAAAATGAGTAAATGCGAATTATCTCTAAAAGTATTGCAGATAGCCAATTTTTCTCAAATAACTCATTCACCTACTTTTGGGAGAGCTTTCACTTGGTGAAGTTTCAGACCCATAGCTAATTATTCACCTACTCAAAATGAGTAAATGTGAATTATCTCTTAATAGTATTGCAGATAGCCAATTTTTCTCAAATACCTCATTCACCTACTTTTGCAAGAGCTTTCACACACAAAAATGAAAAATTGTGAATATCTCGGAAAAGCTATTTCTTCTCCTTTAATGCTCGGCGGGAGATACACACCGCGGCAGTGGTCTTGACAAAAAATTTTGTCTCCCCAAAAATGGTGGCCATTTTGAATTTTCAAAGTTTTTGCAAAACACAAAATGCTTATATCTCGAAAACCGTGCTATATGGAGCGAACTCAACAAAATTTTTGACCTGCTGGGTATCTCTGCAGAGTAGCCATGCCAATTTTCAAAATATTTTTGTCTCGCCAAATATAGCGGACATTTTGAATTTTTTAAAATTTTGCAAAACACAAAAATGCTTATATCTTGAAAACCGTGCTAGATAGAGCAGACTGCGCTGACTTTGGTTGCCACAACAGTATAAGGCTAGAAACGAAGCATTTTCTTAATACTTTAACACTCACCTTTATATCCTTTTCGGGACGCTTTGAATTTTGCTATGCAAAAACATTATCTTTTTTTTTTCTGAGTGATCCTCTAGTTTTGTTTGAGTGAACTTTTGTATATGTTCTATCCATTTATAAAGTACTGAAAAACTGATATAAATTAGACTGGTTGTAGTTTCCTGTTAGTACAAACAGAATAAATAGAAGTCTGGAAGTTTAACCCATTAATCTGTAAGTCCAAGTGCCAGTACCACTGATGTGCATATAAGAAGAGGGCCTCACTGGCCGTCAAGTGGTTGACATGTTTCGACTTTAATCACTTGGTTTTTGCCTCTATGGTTGTTTGTTGTCCAGCTTGAAGCAGCGTGTGCTTTAGACTAAGAGTCTGCCCTGATACGGCCTTTAGATATTGAAAGGAACATAAAACCAAAAGTTTAGCCTTTAAAACATGACAATTAGCTTCCTTGCATGGCATGCTGCATTTTCATATTCAGGGACCGTGTGAGCGGAGATTGCATCTTGCTCGAATACGCTCACGCCCCTCCCTCTTTCAGCATGTGGGAACTTGGTCTTCTCTTAATGGTAAAGTCCAAAAATTAAAGGTAAAAAACCATGACAACCACGCAGAGTTTTTGTAGTGGTGAGAGACTCTATTCTTCTTTCCAAACTTTCTTAATTCAGGAAAACCTCTATTATCAAACAGCAAATTTATTAGTGGTTTTTCAGTGTACTGCTGTTGTGAGCACTGCCATCATGGACAGTGCTACATATACAAATGGAATCGATGGTACATGAGCTAAAATATTAACCAAAAAGAAAAGGTAAGGTCACACCTTTCCTTATGGTTGTATTGGTATGTATTTGCTTACCCTTTGATGGCCTCATCCTCGTGGATTTAAAAAGAGACCCATATGTCTAGTTAGTACATGTTTAAGAATGTAAACACCCCTCCCACCATGTTTATTTTTGATTTTAGTAAAGCTTGTGAGGGGTTGTGGGAGATTTTTCAAAAATTTTAAAAAGGCAGTTGCCAGTGTAATTGGGGTGTTCCACTGGAGCCGACCTGTCAGTAACTAAGGATTTTTCGAGGGTCGGGAGCAATGGTTACATAGTTAGGGTTGGTTTTACTTTACAGGCTTGTCGGGATGGGTTGGTAAAAAATCAAACATGTTTGATATTTCCCCGACCCTCTCCAACTCATGTTCCCGACCTAGGCTCCGCCCATCCCTCCGGTAACAGGCTTGTCCTAGTCACTTCCCGTCTTGTCTGTATCACTTCCAGGCTTGTCCTAACATGAAGTCGGCTTGTCTTTTGCAACTTAAGTACTTCTCATTTGCAGTCCATTTCCACCATGATGTGAGGTGAAAATATGACAAAAAATTATGTAACGTTATGAATGACAAAAAAACAGTGCAAGGATCATAATTTTGAAGTTAACAGATAGAAAAGGTCGACATGTATGCTGTAAATAATTGAGATTTGGTGACATAATACTGATAATAGTCAAATTCTCAGCCTATTTCACCAGAGCAATTTAAAAAGAAACAGTCAACAAACTATTTTGATCCCATTCCATATTCGTCCTCACTGTAAAACCCATTTTCCGGGAAAAAAGAGGATCAAATGTTGGCCAATCAACAAATCGAAAAGTAGGTCACCAGTAAATATTTGGATCCCATCACGTGACCAGAACTATAGCATGTTTATTACCTTCACGAGAATAGTGTCTTTCCCAGAAGCTCAAAACTGGAGTATAAAAGGCAGCAACAAGCAAGAGGGTTTTCCTTGACACATGAGATATTGTTAGAAGCACATCTGCTTGTTTGCACAGAATATCACATTTTTAAAGAAAATTTTATATTTTAAGTGGCCTTTTTCGTTCATAATCTGAAGCAGACATACATTGATATATTTGTCATATAATATTAAAGCAGAAACCTGAAAACAATTATTAAAGTAACATAAAACTAAATTTGGACGTTTTGGTCACGTGAGGGGATCCAAATATTCAGCCTTGACCTAGTTTCGGATTTGTTTATTGGTCGACACTTGATCCTCTTTTTTTCTCAGAAATTCATCAAAACCTGTAATGCCAATACCGACTGCAGGTCTGGTCATTGGGTTCTATATGTTTCTCTAGTCCTGTCTGTTTGTCAGTGCGGCTTGTCGGGACCTGCTACGGCTTGTCTGTTAGGGGTTTAGGAGCTTGTCCTGGTAGTTTCCAGACCAGTCCTGTACAAAACATCCCAACCCCAAGGCAGGTCTGCCTCTAGATACAGACAAGCCTGGATATATGAAGTCCTGTCGGGCAGATTTTTCCCACCCATTTTTGGTGGATTTTTGTCCCCGACCCCTGACTTTTGCAGCAGACACTAGAGTCGTAGGGTTGGCTGTAGGGTCTGCTCCAGTCGAACAGGGTATAAAACGTGTTTCAAGTTGTGTCAAATGCCAAAAAGGATATCCTATCCAGAAAGTAATCCAGTGAAGGTGTTGTACCAAGATATACAGCAGACTGAACCACGACCGAACACAACCAACAGTATGCAAGGATGTTAGGTGGTAGCTTATAACTTCAGTAAGGAATGGTGTGACCTTGGTGTCAGTAATTTGGGGTAATTTTTTGCTATGCATGTTAGGCTGATCTCTTTTATAAATACCGGCACTGAGTATTAATAGAATAGAACAAAGATATTGTGGGAAACCTGACAGTGTAGAAGTAGAACCGTAGTTTTGGAAGACACACATTTGAAGTGATGGAGGTTTTACTGTATTAAGAATTTGTACTTAATGTATAGATAACCAGTGTAATATTTCTGCACTAAAATGACATTATCTGAATTTACTGTGTGTATGTGGAACTAACAAAACATGTTTCATCTTTTAAATGACCTTTCCAAGAACATGCTTTAGAATTGTATCCTATGGATTTCGCTTCATTACGCCGCCGCCGCAATGTGTAGAGAGATTTCACCGTTACCACTCTAACCCAAAAATATTATAGCTAGCCTTCTCGAATGTGAAGGATGTATTCATAACCATAAAATCTTGCATGGGAATATTTTTGGCCTCATTTTGAAAAACAAGATGGCTGCCACAGGCGTTTCTTTGTCAGTCATAAAAAGTGCTTATATCTCCCTTATTATTGGTCCTAGAGTTTTGGGATGGTAAACCAACATATAGGAAATCATAGGCTGGGAATGTTTTAATGTGGTCGGATTTGACCTTAGGCACCTCCTTCAAGGTCAAACGAGGATAGCCAAACTTAAAAGTGCTTATAACTCGCTTATTATTGGTCCTAGAGGTTTGTAATGTGAAACCAACTTATAGGAAATCATGGGCTAGGAATCTTTTGATGTGGTCAGATTTGACATTGGGCCCCTCCTTCAAGGTCAAACAACAATAGCCAAACTTAAAAGTGCTGATAATTTGCTTATTATTGGTCCTTGAGGTTTGCAATATGAAACCAACTTATAGGAGGTCATGGGCTGGGAATCTTCTGTTTTCAGATTTGACCTTGGGCCCCTCCTTCAAGGTCAAACGATGGTTCACTGGCTTTGGTGAGTTGTCTTTTCGGTGGATACAAATTTGCATCGGTTCTCCGATGCGTAGGTCTAGTTTAAATTGGTTGTTTTTGTAAAAACCAGAAATATTTATGTATGACTAACACTTGTTTGGTGGAATACTCTTGAATATTGGTTTATGTTAAAGACTGAGAATTTCAGAAATATCACAAAAGTTCATATACATGTACATGTATTACTTTCATTTGTTCATGCAAATAAATTGTTAAATAAATGCTTTTGTTTAGTTAAATCTTAAAATTTGGCCACATTATGAACTTACACGGTGTTTGTTGTACATTGACTGTAAATTTGGTGGTACTTCTTTATTGTACTTCTTTATTTCAGTCTTTCTGCTTGAAAATGTATCACAAAAAGATTAAATAGTAAAATTTGAAAATTAATGGTCAATTGAAGATTATTTACCGTTATCTTTGGATCTTTAGCATACAGTTTTGATAAAACTATCTAGATTTTTTTATTTACATATATATATTTACTCTGAGTGATACATTTTTTGTTACAAGTCTCGTACTTTCAGATGGGCATATTATTTCTTTACTAAACTGTAAAAACTTTTTGGAGGTCAATTTTAACAAAAAATACTGCACTTTATTACATAAATTATACTTTTCAGTTAGTTGTATGCTTCATTTGTTGTTTTCTCTGGTCATTTGTTTATTTGTTTGTGTATATATGTTGACCTCAAGTGGTTTCTTTTATCTTCATTTCATAACACTCAGATTCTTTGCATTTTGATGGAAACAAAGCATTCAGTAAAAGTGAAAACAGATTAGAAAAAATATATAATTCAGTGCCGGATTCATGGTTTAATAATTTATAATTGGAGCCTTTTGAGTCACATATCAAAGAATCAAAAAACACTTCAACTTCAATCCAAAAAATAAGGTGAATTTCAGTGATAAAAGACCTTTATTGAATTGACATTTTCTACTGTTTAAAAAGGGAACTCTATACTATACACACAATTCTACTTAAAAGATTTTTTATCTATATGGAGATTAATATTCTTATTTACCATGATTTTGCAAAGACTTTGATTTTAGTTGTACTGTCCTTAATTGTAGCTATTCTTTTATGTGTGAAAAATATTAATTCTATTTGATGTCAGTTTAACTTTGATAAGAACTGCTTCTTCCAGAAACACTGTCGTCGTAGCATAAATGAGTTGCGGCGTCGATATAAACCATCCATGTTCCAGCATATTGGAACACATTCCTCACTAAAAGGGAAGGTACAAAAACTAAAGGTGAGATCAGTATTTTAAAGATGTGACCCTTTATCTGTCCTCCCATGATCTGTTGATTGGGTGTTGTGTAAATTATTACTTGGCAGCTTTTAAAAACAGTGTTTTCACTTGTGTCAGTCTGTGTGAATTTCTATTGGTAGGATGACTGACTTGTCAACTGGTCATAAATTTAGGCCTAAAGCTAATTGTTGGGCCTTGAATATGATTTAAGATAGATCTTATTAAGTTGAACTCAGAAAAATAAAATATTGAAATAAAGATTTCTTGAGATTTTTATCAAAAAACTCACCTTGGTGAAGGTATAATATGTATTGTCCCAGTACTCCATACTTTGACAAAGTGGTAAATATTTGAAGGATTGTTCAGTTGGATTTCATCATTTGTAAATCACTTGAAAAATAGGTTGAATGTGCAAGGTGGTGGATATAACAATTTTATTTTAACATAATACATGTATTATGGTGCTTAGTTAATTTTAAAGTCAAATCAATTCTTTATTTAAGATTGTACATAAGTTTGTGTTTGACAGTTAACCAGTTACTACAGAAATATAGAAAAAAATACTAAAATAGCTAAGGTATAACTTATGCAGTTAACATTGAGCTTGATTCTAACTTTCAAATTTACTGTTGTGTCACTTCTGTTCTTGGCATTTATTTCTTATTGTAAAAAAGTGTCATCAGGTATTTTTAATAAAAAGTAATTGAATATAAAAATATGTTTCACTGTTATCTAAGAAGTGTCAAATCAGTTTTATGATTTTCAATCAGTACCTGCGTTTGTATAAATTTCAAAAAAAATTTCTTGGTAAAAAAATCATATGAAATTTGCTAGCTGTTTAAGTTTGATTTATTCACCAAACCTGTTTGCTGTATTCCAGAGTGAAGGGATCTTTGAAATTTGGACTTCTCCATTATTCATTAAATGAATGCTCTCATCAATCTACATTCCAAACTGTGAAGTCCTTTTCAATAAACTATAAATGAGTAAACACAAAATTTATATTGATTCCTCAACCTGCATTATTTTTATGAATCTTTCATCATTCATCTAATAGCAGACTGTATGTTATTCTGACCTAATCTTTTGCTTCTTTTAAAACACCTGAATGTTTTATTTTAATGAATAGAGTTAGAAGATAAACATTTGAGGACATCTTGACAAATTTTAAAGTAATTTTAACTGTAAAACATTTAATCTATGTTAAAGATGCAATGTATTTTCAGTGGGAAAGTAGATTAATGTCTTTGTTTTCACTCTATGGTGTTATAGTTGCCTGATAGAATAAACCTCAGTACTCTATAAAGTTAATAAATAATAATCCTCTTACTTTATAAACTGAAATTTTCGTATGAAGTTTATCGTGCTGAATAAATTGCTCTTATGAATTTAGTAGAACAGTTTTAATTGAGATTGCAAGAGATCTATAAAAAAAATTCTGCTCAGACAGGAATTTCAGATAACATGGCATATTTCAATGAGAATATAGTCAGAAGACTAGCTATTTACTTTTATTTACCTTGAAATTCAACTTAACAGTTACATATACATTTAATGAGCTATTTACTGTATAGTAGAAATTAATTCCACAGGAAAATCACCACTTGTACAGTATTATAACAGTGATCTTATAATATTCCTGTCTTTAGGATAAAGACTTTGGTCGGGGTGCACTTCACAGGCCCCACTTTAACCCCAATGCCCAGGTAAGCAGCACACTGAAGACATACCAACAACACAGCATTTACAGGGCTTATGTGGGTGAAACTTTCTTCTGGGCAATGACACCTGAAGAGGGAGATGAGATTGTGTTTGACTTTGAGCCAGCTGTGCAAATTGACAGGTTAGCTAATTAACTAATTACATCAGTTCTTCAAAAGTAGGAAAATGAAGAAAGGTAAAGTTTGCATATTGAACTCATGATGACCATCAAATGGGTGCCTTAACAAGTAGAGTAGATAAAATATTTTGGAAACTCTGTTATCAGACCTTCATTTATCTGAATACATGTATTTGATTTTATGAACTCCTTTCGACTCTGCTGGATTTACAATTCCCTATTGTTTTGTACTGAGTGTTTTTTCTATTTTATTAACCTTCTGATATCTTCTTCCACACAGTATCTCACCATGCCAACCTTTTCAGATAAGAGAGGTTCTACTGTACTTAAGAGGTCCTCAGTGGCCTAGTAGGTTAGCAGTTTTGGCATCTCATCATGGACTGTAACCTCTGTGTGGGTTGGATTCCCACAAGTCACAGTACTGAGCACCTGTCCCAATATAAACCTGGCAGTTGAACCTAATGTAAAACTGAAACTTTGACTTGTGTCTACTGTACTTCACGGCACAAAATAGTCAAAGCTGAAGTTTTATCATTTACAACATTTTAAGTAGTGTATAGACCCTCATTGAATCCCAGGTGTTACAGTTAGCTGGATTCAATTCCATGCCAAGAAAGTGAGACTGAAGAGATTATAAATTCCGTACTTGTCAACCACTTTATTGCTGAGAATGTATGCAAATCATAAAAGGGAGGTAACTGATTCAATCATATAGTATTTATAGTGTAAAATCAAGTAACCTATGTAATTTCTCAAGTCTTTTCTGGTCACTTAGTTTCTTGCCAGATTTGTGAGATTATATATATTGAATGACTCTGAACACTTATCTCTACTTTGTTTGCTTCGCAGGTTCTATTTTAAGAGTGGCAATGCTGATCATACAGGTGACCGTTTCTTCAATACAACAATTGAAGCTCTTCCAGTAGACCCACCCAAGTCAGGATATGTTGTTGATCAGGAGGGCTATATTGTAGTGGCCAAGTTTGATCATATGACAGGTACTTTTGGGCGCATAATTATATCCTCAGACAAAAGGCGGGGATATAATAGATTCAGCTCCATTGTGCTGCCACTGCTGCCATCGCCATAGAAATTTCCTTGTGTATGTGATAACTCAAAAAATGCATCAACAGTTTCTTTTCAAACATTAAAACTTCCAATAATAAACTCTATGGCCACCTTAAGGTCAGAAATGAACATTTGGCCACTTAAAGCCCTCAAGGTCACAAAATTTGAGGCCCATCCAGCTAAAAGTTTTCCTGAAAACACAAGAATATGTCATTGCGTATGGCAAAAATCAAGAATGTAAATTGATGTCAAAACTGACTCGGAGGCACATGAAGACCCCACCTGGGGAATTTTTTGGTACATTTTTCACATATTTTGCCCCGTCAGTTGAAAATTTTTAAGTCTGATCAGGCTGAAACCATAAAACTACATGATATAAATTCTATATGTGATCTTTATCTGTAGAAAATTTTAGGTCTGAACTTTTAATTTTAATGTTACTTTAAGGTCTCCAAAATGTCCACAGAGACCCAATTTATGGGCTTCTTGCCACCTTTAAGCCACATAGCTGTCAAACTATGTCTTTCATCTTGGTGAAATCTCATCTAGGAATAGATCAATATGTTCTTTTTACATGTACCAAAAATCTAGACCCTAGGCCTTTTAACCGGTGTATGAGTCCCATAAATACCCAACCCGGGTGACCTTTTTTTCTACATTTTTCACATATTTTGCCATGAAAGTTGAAAATGATAAGTCTGACCAGCTTTAAGCTGTATTACATATAACTTTATTGATATTCTTTGTCTATGGAAAGTTTGAGGTTTGTAACATTAATTTTAGAGTCACTGTGATGTCTCTAAAATGTCCATAGATGCCCAGTTTATGGACTTTTTGCCACATTTAAGCCCTGTATCTGTCAAACTATATGACTCACACAGCTTAAATCTCAGGGAATATATTAATGTGCTCTTTTACATGTGCCACAATCAAGGCTTTAAATAGACATTTAGCCTGTGTATGAGGCTCATAAAAAACCCCAACCGGGTGACTTTTTTTCTGCATTTTTCACGTTTTGCCAGCATTCTGAATATTAGAAAGTACATGTACGGGAAAAATGGTAACCACTAGCCGAGTAGCCACCCCTTTTTGACCTGATTATTTCTGTATAGTGCTGTTTTATATTCATAACTTCATCGAGTATTTGTAGACTATCAAATCTGTGATTTGAGTGTACTGCAATTTACTTTGTTTTACTCTCAATTATCTGTGTACATTTCTGCTATGTCATACTTAAAGATGATTAAAAGATAAATAAAAATTTAAATCAGGTTATATTGTAGTATCAGGGTGTAAATAGGTTATTAAGTTACAGTTTAGGATAATTTTATTGAATAGTCATACCTGAGCTTTGTCATATGAAATAGTAGATAAGTATAAATTGCACTGTACTTTATACTGCAAGCATAACTGGTATTGATGTTTTTGGCCACAGCATACAGTTACAATGCTTTTGTTCCAGTCTGAGTTAGCCCGTTGGTGTAGTGGGTAACACACTGACATCCCACATCTGTGGTTACCAGTTCAAACCTAGACTGTTTTTGGGAAAGTTGGTAGTCACTTACCAATGCCCTGCAGTTTACAGTGCAAAATCTTGACCAGCTCGATTGCCTCTGCCCTTAAAGCTCCTTGTCATGGTATAACCGATACAGTGTATTGAAAGCGATGTCAAACCCAAATAAATCAAATCTGCAACAAACCAAAATATGGGATTTACATCATATAAAATTAGGTAAAAGAGAAAGATTGCTATTAAAATTATGGATACCTTGGGGACATAAATGTAGAAAAGTAGTTCCTTGATCAAAATACACCAAGTATAGTAAAAACTATAACATACACAAGTTCAATTGCTGTAACTGTTATCTCACTTTCACCTAATTTTCAAAAAATGTAGTCACTCCATTTGGTGCAAATCTAACCAATACAAATATAATTAAATGAAAATTGATAACAGTAAAATGTTGAAATTTTTGTCTTTGATCAGAGTTATGCTTTTTGCAGGAGAGGCCAGTGGTCACAACATTAGTCAGCTGGGTGTTCTCGATGCCTTACGTATTCATGTGCAACGTACCAGTAATTCCTGGGTAATTCTCAATGAAGTGAGTATGGCAGAAACTGTAGCATTAAATAAAACAATATGTGATGTGAATATATCTTGAACACAGGACCAGTTTCTAACTTTTTCAACATAAGGAAGAACCACTTCTTATTAAATGTGGAAATGCCCAAAGCAGTCCAAATTTGAAACATTGTGGAAATAATATTGCATGTATACAGCAGGAAGCTAAATTGCTTGGAAAAAGGTTATTATCATGGCTTTATAACAGTGTATAATTGATGGATATTTGTACAAACTGCAATCCTCCATTATTTATGTATATTTTGCTTTTAATTTTATTTGCCGTATTTGCTACTTTCTCCAAAAATATGTAAAATCGCTGTCTAATAACACATTTGGAAGTGAAAACCAAAAGTTACACATTTGTAAACATGTAATTTTTATGAAAGTTTATAACATTGTAGAATTTTTACAGCTTTACATTGATCAAAAGCTCCTTGTTGGCCTATTGGTTTACAAGTTTGGTATCTAAACATAGGCGGTCACCTCTGTGAATTCGACCCCCACAAGTGGCAATGCTGAAGGCCTGTCCTACTGTGACCCTGGCAGTTGAACGGGACATAAAACCCACACTTCGAACTTTGTTTTGATGTTAATCATTGAATATTTTGTACAAACATCCTGGATAATCTTATTTTTACCAATTTCATTCAGTATATCTCCTAATTTGACTGCTGCATATACAATCTACCACATTGAATGGATGTTGTAATACTTGAGTGGGCTTTATTTTGTTTTAACTTTATCTTTCAGATAAATATAATAGAAGTGAAGAAGCAGAGCTGACAGGACAGATAAGATAGATCCTGTTTTTTATGTTAGGAACACATATCATTGTTGTCTAAACAGAATGTACAGAGATGAGAACACTACCAAATCTGCTGCTGGGATTCACATGATTATATGTAGTCATTCCTCATTATGTGGAGTTCTGTCAAGTGACCATCCAGATGTCAGTAACTTGTCATATTTTATGAAAAAAATGAATGAATGAACTTAGGAACTTTTAAAAAAGTACAGAGTTGATTCTGAGTTTTTGTCATGGACAAACTTAATATACTTTTGTGTTAACAATTGTTGTCCAATTACAAATTAGTAAAATAAGTGACACATTAGAGATAAATAAGGTGAAACATATATTAACCATCCTTGTTTGATAAATGCCCCATCTCCTCTATTATCATCCAAACACTCCAGTTTTGAGTTATCTTGGGTCAGAAATTTAAGTAAACCGAAAAAAGTTAACTTAGAGATCTGTCAGTTTAAACTTTTCAGTCTGGATATTATCATATGAAAGTAAAAAAAAACACAAGGGAGGGAAAAATATTTTCAGGTAGTTGTTTTACTTTATGGTAAGGGACTAAATGGAGGCATTTTCATTGTTGTTGAAAAAATACATCACCTTGGGGCAATTATTACAGAAATTACAGTATGTTGCTGATGTTAATATAAGTTAAATCAATACATGCATCAAAATAGCATGTAATAACAACCATAAATATATTGAAATTGTGACTTGAAAGGATTACAAGGTCCTCAGTGGCCTAGTGGTTAGCAAGTTTGGCATTTAATCATAGGCTGTCACCTCTGTGGGTTCGAGTCCCACAAGTGGCAATGCTGAGGACCTGTCCCAATATGACCCTGGCTGTTGAACGGGACGTAAAACCCCAACTTTGACTTTGAAAAGATTACACCAAAAAAATTCTCATTTATTTTTGGCAGTACACTCTGTTAATGAACCTTCCCTTCCAAGTGGAAACAAAGGTATTGTCACTCTGCTTTAGAGACACTTTCTATTGTAAACTTTATTATTTATCTGAAAGTTTTAGTTAAGTAAAAGAATTGTTATTCAGGTGGGGGGACTGTACTTCACAGATATTAAGCAAGCACATCAGTGCTGATTCATAACAATAGTTTCAGTTTGATGGATTTGGTGAAAATTTTAAGGAGTTGTTATACACTAGTTTGTGTTAATCTAGTCACTCTGCAGATGTAATAGTTGCTTTCTGATGAGGATTTCACTTCAATGGAAATCAAAATAAGAGATTGTGACTGGTGAAATCATTTACTAAATGTTTATTTAATTCTTTATCATATATTTTATTGGCAAGATGTAAAAGTGTCTCATTCAGCTTCAGAAGCACCAAATTGTCCATTTTCAAGCCAGTGAAAATTAAATACTTTTCATAAGAGTAAAAAGAAAGAAACTTTAATTAAACAGAATATCTGAGCATTCATTGTAAAATACTGGTACAATAACAACAATTGTGTCTTTTTACTTTATTTCTGAAAAACTGCCAAAGCATTAAACATTGAAAACTTGCAATATTGAGTGAAAATCATGATTGTGTCTGATTATTTTATTGGCACTTTGAGTAATTGTAAAATTGCTTTGAACGGTTATAATAAAGCACCATATAAATCAAATGTAATAACAATCTTAAATGGCTCAGGATTTTGTGAGACGTAATACCATTGAATAAACACTTTCATGAATCCTATATTTATCCTTTTACCGTCACTGTAGACTTTTGTAGAATTTGCATGATTTTTTTTTAAAAAGTTCAGTAATATGTTATCGGGGGTAAACTTTATGAATATGTTTGCAAACCTGTTGATATCAAATGGGAAAAAGAATACCTTTTTTAAAATTTTATTTTTCAGATAGTTCTTTATTCTATTCTTAAGTACTTGAGTACTTTTTACAGTATTAATCTGTGTAGTGAAGGACTTTTTAACCTTTTCAATTTGAATATTTTATTAACATGACTTTGGGTGATGGAGTGACTGCTTCATATGTAGCATTGAATACTGTGTGATAGGATTCAGCATTTAGAAGACTGTTTGGTGTCGTCTTTTTAATGTAAAGAGTACATGTTCAGAATGTATGTTGTGTTACACCTGAAAAACTATGTACCTTATTTATTCTAAAAATTATCACGCAAATAAGCTAGACGTGGAATCACATGTGTGAAACTGCATGTAAAATCAAGGATAATGGTCTTCCACTTTTGTTAAAAGTAATGAAAGTGTGATTGAAAGTAACAAATAGTTTCAACTTCAAAACTAAAATGTTTGTTGCCCATCAGCAAAGAGGCAGCAAAACATAATTCAATTATAATCTCTTTCGTTAAGTTAAACATGTATATGTTTTGATTAAGTGCATAATAATTGTTCCTGTTAATTTGTTCATTCTCTCAGTGTGCCAATATGTAGACTGTATAAGTAGAACTATTGTGAGTAATATTTATGTGCAGATGGAACTGATTTTGAAGGCATAACTTGAACTAAATCCTACGGAAATTTGATTTAGTTACAAAAGATTTACTGCAAATTTTCAGTAATGATCATGTGTATTTCATTATGTGCTCACGTTACTGATTCTAGATTCTCAGTGTTTTTTTTTTAAATAACTATTTTTAGTTATTTTAAATCTTACCCTGTTCAAGTTCAACAGTTGTTAAAGCATTATAATTTAACATATGTATATTAAATTGTTGTTTCGCACATAAATTATTATTAGCATGCATTGTCTCACATACAGTAGACTCTGTAAGTAGTTCTAGTAGCATTAGTTGGATATGAAGGGAAACAAATCTGGAGGTCCCAACAGGAGACTCTTGACACTACTGTAATTTTAAAAATCTGAAAATAACTGAAAGTTTGTCATAACCTAGGTCGAATCTTGTGTATTTTGGAGATTCTAGTTAGCCAGAACCATATATAGGTGTAAATACATATGTATGTGGCTTACAACATCCGACACCTGATTTACGACAGCAAATTTTCGCTGCTTCTCATTTATGTTGGGTATTTACATGTGTCTGAGTCCAATTTGTAACACTCCACGTCTGATTTGTGACCGGGATTTTCTTATTTAGGGAAAAAATCAGATGACAAGTAAAATTGTAGCCACATTTGTACATTTCAGATTAAAAAATTAGATGTAATGTAACAAAAAATCATGTGACAAAAATCATGAATCCGACGTTGGATGTCACAAGCTGCTTACATGTGTATGTACTACTACGTAGACTAAATGTCTTCATGTAAAACATGTAAAAGTAACTCAAATTGCAATATAGATCTGTGTCTACATCAGTCTAATAGAATGAATATCAATTCTGTCATGATTATGCTATGTGTAGATTTTATAGCCAAGGAATATAAGTTGCATAGTTGATAAAAAATTGTAAATTTTACTGAATATCTTCATTGTGTATATACTTTCAATCTCAGTTAACATATATGATGAGTATTATTCATGGAACCTGCCAAATTTAAATATATTGTAAAACCTACAACAATGCCAGTTTTAGCAAGTATTATTTTTATTGTGTTAATACTTCTTACCCAATGGACATAGGCTATACTTTGGAGTACTTTACAGGCTGTGTGTGTAGTCATGTCATTGTTATTCTAATTTTTGAAGAAGTAGTCTTGTCAAAACCTACCACAAATATACCCTGTCTCCATATCACAAGTGTCTCTCCCGACTGTTCCAACAATTGTTATTGGTTGTGTAACTTACCTTTTCACTTGTGAAGGTTGGAAATGGTAATCATGAATTGAGTTTATCGTAGATGCTCAGTGAAATTATTAAACATTTTTAAAAACCTTTTCAAGTTAGTATTTTTGTCAGCAGGTACTCACTACCAACCCTGCCAGTCTTAAGTCAGCTAAATCTAAGTTTCTAGAACCTATCTTGTACACTATTCTGTGAAAATTGTAGGAGGTTGTAGGAGTGGTTTGCACAAGGGTATTCTTTGCTAAGTGTGATGTGTGATCTTCATGAATCATAGAAGTATGCACAGTCATCAGGACAATTTTTCTTTTGAGTTGGAACTAGTGACTGTCATTTTTTCTGCTGTTTGATATGATCAATCATAGTCATAGCAACACGCCAAGTGTAAAATCAGCTTGATGTTGCAATACTTTGTTAAGTGGAGCAGCTATATCGGCCAAATTTGTGTCAAGAAAAATTGACAGAATACACTAAAAGAAAGCAGGTCATAGTGCAGAAGTTCACACTGCACCATTTTCCTCCACGACTAAACTATGTGTCATGTTAATACTAGTAGAATAATAGGGACTTAATATTTACATACAGTGTTAACTGTTGAGTTCACCATACTGTTGTGCATACATTTGTTGTGTAGGTTATGCTTAGGCTGGTATTTATTTATAGAATTCATTCTCTCCTTTCAAGTTGTGAGCATTATACTTGTGTTGCCATTCATCTATTGCATTTAAACTGGGATATTGAATATATATACTTTATGCAGAATTGCCTGCAGAAGACCTGAATTTCAGTTTTGAAAATGTAGCTGAAAGTTCTAAAGTTTGTAAAAGTCTAATTTTGTGGTTGGCTAACCATGTGAAGTGACCATTTATTTACCAATTAATCATCCACTCACTTTAAATGCACCACTCACAGTTTCTAATAAATATTGTCTTCATAGATTTTAACGTTAACATTGTGTTAAATAAGTAAACTTGTAGTTCTTTATGGCATAATACGAAGTTATTCGACAAGGTACTGTACTACTTTGTCAAACACATAAGCCGAGTAGTAGACTTAACAATGACACCTTTACCAAATATTGCAACTTTTAATCAGTACACGTGCAATCCTAAACATTGAAAATGTTAAAAAAATGTAATTTGCATGAATGTTATTTTATTTCAACATTATACTTTGTGTTTAAAGTAAAGACAGTCCAACATGAAAAAAAAATATGAGGCTTAATATTAAAATTGTACTTCACTTATAAAAAATCTAAAAGATTATTTTTTATTTCCTTTGTACTTTTAAAATTCCTTGTTTTTTACTCATAACAAATTTAATGAAATGTGCAACATTGTGTTTACTATTGCAATTGTTTAGCTATACTGTAGACCTGTTTTTGTAGAGTTTTAAAATTTCAACAAATAAAGTCCTTAGATCTTTCAGAAACATTTTTTTTCTCAAGACAGTTGATTTAATATTCTATGATGCTTCTTTAAAAATGTCATTCTGGATGAGCAATTTCCAAAAATATTATGCCATTTCTAAACTTAGGTAATTTCAAGACCCTGCTTTGCTTTGAAATGGCTTGGGTATTTCCAAACCTAAGTAAACAGGGTAAATGAATCTGCTTGATACTGGATGAACTTCAGTCTGGACCTTGGACTTACAAAGATTTTCCCGAGTAAGTAATATATTAAGTGTGCAGCTACAATAAAGCTATGATCTTTGATTGGGCAATTGACTTCATCAGTAGAAAGTTTTCTGTAATCACCCTTGATTTACAATACAATAAATTGTACAACATTCTTACAGTTACTAAAGTGTGAAGAGGAATTGCCAAAATTAAGTAGATTTCTTGGTAATGTGGAGAGCTAAATCCAACAGTAGAAGCAATTGCTTTGTTATACACATTCAAATAGGTTTAAATTGCGGATGGGTCGGTATGAAAAATATGTACATTGGGAGGTCGCCAATGCAAAACCATACCAATTCCGGGACTCCGCCTTTTAGTACACCCCAAACAACATGGACATTTCCTCTTCACATCGCAATAAAAGTGGCCAACATGCACAAAATATGAGATAAAAGCTTATAATTTCTTCAGATTTTTTGCTTGTTCCAAATATTTTCCTTCAGTTACATGAGCGGACAATCAAGATAGAGGTTATAAATTGTCATAACCAAAACATGGCAGTTCTGCTCCAAGTAATCACTATTACACGGGTGGCAATGATTTGGGACGGTCATCAACTTGGGACACTTTTTTCCTTTGGGGATAGCAAACTGCTTGTTTGACTTGACAGCACAAAAATGAATTTTAGAAGTATTACCTCATTTATAAATATGATTTTATCCCACTAGTACTGTACATTTAGCATTTATATGTGACATTTTATAGAAAAGAAAATTATGCACATTCCCCATATCCACCACATGGAAAATGTCCTTGTGTTATCATCAAAGTATGAGGTTAGTCCAAATTAATGACCACAAAACATTGTTATCATATCTTCTATCTGGACATATAAAATTAATTTTGAGTGCTTTATAGTTATTGTAAACAAGGCTGTTGCTTCTCTAGTTGACTGTACCATACTTTTCCAATATGACAGCCAAAATTATTGTCTTCCATACAGTAGTTTTATAATAAATGTCTTTTCTGGCTTTTATACAACTCCTATGGCTCATACATGACAAAAGTCAAGTCACTGATGTCTGTCTTCTGTTTACAAAAATTTGGGGGCCAATGAAAGTGCATGTCTTAATTCAGTGGATTGTAATTTGGGGGTGTCCCAGAAGCGTCACAAGTCAATGACTCTTTATTTTGGGTACAACATTCAGTTTTTGTCTAATTTTGGCTTGTACAAACATAAAAAAAGACAAAATGATTAGCACCCAATGAAATATTGGTGGTTTTCTGTTCATTAATAAGTATGAAACTGTACTGTTATGTTGAAAAGTGGCAAAAAACGGTAAAAACAGAATAAAACTGTCCCAAATTGATGTCACCCGTGTACTGTATAAAGTTTGCAAATGAATGAAAATTGGGGATAAAAGCTTATATTATCTTCAGATTTTGGGTATGTTTCTAATATTTTAACTCTTCCTTCCATTATATGTGCTGAAACCGAAATGGCGGTTGTAAAATTTCGATCACAGTATTTCAGTAAAATGCTCTCGATACCGAGATACCGGGCCTACTGACCCATCCCTAGTTTAAATGTTTAGTTTTAGTGCGTTAATACATCTTACCTAGTGGACAGATGGATTTGTCCGGCGTGCTGCCGGTCTCGCCAAACGTTAGAAAAAAACGTCCTGAGCTGGACTCTGGCCGGGACCAGTAGTGTCACGTTCATTCACCAGGTGGCTGTGTAGCCTCCCTGCCGGTGTACTGCACCGGTGTACTACATGTACTGTTTTATATTGCGTACTGCGTTCTACAAGCTCTTATTGTGTGGATATCTACCAAGAACTATTTTCCTGGCCATTTCACCATAAAATACATTTTAGAAGAGTTTCCTTCATATCTACAGAAGAATGCATCATGTTAGACTAACGTCATCATCCCCAGCAAATGCTTATCACGCGACAGTAAAATAAACTGGTCAAGTGACACTCCAAGTGACAAGTCGCTTGGGATATGCAAATAGATTTCCTGTCTTCATCTATCCACTAACAGATACTGTAAGTGTCTATCGCTTATGAGAAATAAAATTTATTGAGGATATTGGAAACTTGCTGACATTTTATACAGAAGACTTACAGGTATTTAAGCTGTTTTCAAATATTTTGTCACCAAACCCACTGGTCCGGTGCTGGTCATGTGACAACACAAATATACATACACAGAGCTACACAGAGATTTCCTCATTATTTGGTCACCACTTCCCACCGATCCGGAGTTGGTCATGTGACAACTCAAATATACATACACAGGGTTCCAGAGCATACTGGTCTGCTACAATTGCCCTCACAAATTTTCCATTATGTTGTCAAGAATTCCCACCGGTCCGGTACTGGTTATGTGACAACATATCAACATACACTGGTTGCTACTGGTCCAATACTGGTTACAGTTGCCCTGTCATAGGAAAGAAATTTTCAATTATTTTGTCACTAATTCCCACCAGTTCGGTACTGGTTATATGACAACACAAGATGCACAGGGTGCCACAGTTTTCCCTCTCACAGAAAACTAATTTACATATTCAATTTGCAATTTTCCCATTATTTTGTCATCACCTGCCATGACCTGTCTGGTACCGGTCATGTGACAAGACACAATCATACAAGGGGTCTAGAGCCTACCACTCTGGTACTTGCTACTGTTACCCTTTACATTACCAGAATACTTTGTTAACCACTGGTCGGGGGCTGGGTAAGGCCCATTCAGTGGCATCTACTGGTCATGTGATCCGGTTATCCCTACAGAAGGGGAATGGGTAACCTCGCTGGATTTCAGCGAGGCACACTTTCACATCCCCATCAATCAAAGGTCAAGAAAATATCTGAGGTTTTTCCTAAACAAACAGACTTCTCAGTTTATTGCCCTTCCTTTTGGTTTGGCCACAGCTCCCTTGGAGTTTACAAAGGTGGTCAAGGAAGTGAAACTCATACAAAGGTGGTCAAGGAAGTGAAACTCATGGCACCGACAAGGGGTACCCGAAGCCACCAGTACCTAGTCGACTGGTTACTCAGAGCTCTGTGCCAGGAAACTTACCGACATACCCGGACCCTCTTGGCCCTGTGCAGCGAGCTAAGGTGGGTAGCAAAAATGAAGAAGTCAGAACTGACACCTCAGCAGGATTACTATTTTCTAAATGACCTCAAGAACTATCGCCCAGTGTCTGGTCTTTGTTTCCTGTCGAAGTTGGTGGAGCAAGTTGTTGCTAAGCAACTTACGTCACACATCAATAATAAACTGGACAATCAACATCAGTCAGCTTATAAGCCAGGACACTCCACTGAAACAGCTTTATTGTCAATAAAAAATGAGGTCCATCTCTCTGGCACGCGGCGAACCTACGGCCCTAGTTATTGATTTATCAGCCGCGTTTGACGCCATAGATCATAATATTCTCCTCGGTTACCTGAAATCCTGGTTTGGTCTTGGTGGAACTGTTCTAAAGTGGTTTGCTTCCTACTTGAGTGATCGATGCCAGACCATCAAGATAGGCTCCACACTATCTGAATTAAGCAAGCTCATCTATGGCGTTCCCCAAGGTTCTGTTCTGGGTCCATTGCTGTTTTCACTTTATACTACACCACTTAGCAAAATCATCCGCCTTCATCCGCATATTAAATTCCACTTCTATGCGGACGACACACAACTATACATCCATCTCTCCCATAAGAATGCCTCTGCTGCTTTTGCCAAGCTAAATGCCTGCCTTCATGATATGCAACGAGGGACGTCTCGTAAACTGAAGCTCAACCCAGAAACAAGAGGAGAGTGCCCGTGAACGGGCACTGTGTCAGCTGACTGAATGTTTTTGATTTGTGATGGTGATAATGAGAGGAAAGCATAATTATCAGGGAAAGGGCTGTACAGAAATACAGTAAATGGTAACTGAACAGCATGTTCGAAAGATATTCCGAAGCTGACAGAAAAAAAGGACAAAAAAGTTGTGCCCTGCAAATGGTATTATGAAATAAAGTAACAAGGTAATTGTTTAAGTGTAAAAAGTAGGTTAAAAATATTTAAAGAAATACTATAAATGCAATATCCTCGTTCGACCATGAAGAAGGGGTCCAAAGGTCAAATCTGACCATACCAAAAGATTCCCAGCCAAAGAATTTAGGATGGTTTACCATCCCAAACCTCTCGGACCAATAATAAGTGAGTCATAGGCACTTTTTAAGTTTGGCTATCCTTGTTTGACCTTGACGGAGGGGTCCAAGGTCAAATCCGACCACACAAAAAAATTCCCAGCCCATGATTTCCTGTAGCTTGTTTACCATCCCAAACCTGTAGGACCAATAATAAGCGAGTTCTAAGCAATTGTAAGTTTGGCTATCCTCAATTGACCTTGAAGGAGGGGTCCCAGGTCAAATCTGACCACACCAAAAGAATCCCAGCCCATGATTTCATATATGTTGGTTTACCATCCCAAACCTCCAAGACCAATAATACGCGAGTTATAAGCACTTTAAGTTTGGCTATCTTCGTTTGACCTGGAAGGAGGGGTCTAAGGTGAAATCTGACCACACCAAAAGATTCCCAGCCCATGATTTTCTATAGGTTGGTTTTCCATTCCAAACCTCTAGGACCAATAATAAGCAAGTTATAAGCACTTTTAAGTTTGGCTATCCTCATTTGACCTTGAAGGAGGGGTCCAAGGTGAAATCCGACCACACCAAAAAATTCCCAGCTCATGATTTTCTATAGGTTGGTTTTCATTCCAAACCTCTAGGACCAATAATAAGCGAGTTATAAGCACTTTTATGTTTGGCTATCCTCATTTGACCTTGAAGGAGGGTTCCAAGGTCAAATCGGACCATATTAACAGATTCCCAGCCCATGATTTCCTACAGGTTGGATACAATGATTTACAACAGTGAGAACCTGAAAGAAGCTATTGCTCAGCTATGCCATGACATAGAGGTCTGCAATTTCACTATGTTATAGCTGACCAAAACGTCTGTGAATAACATATTTAACAAAATACTCTAAATGTAATAGTTTTCAAGTTACTACTGATTTACTCAAGAGTGAGAACCTCAAAGCAACTATTACTCAGCTATGCAATGAGCTACATGTCTGAATTTTTGCTCTGTTATAGCTGACCTAAAAGTAGGTGAACAACATATTTAAGCAAAATACTGTAAATGCAATAGTTTTCAAGTTACAACTGATTTACTCAATAGTGAGAACCTGAAAATAGCTATTGCTCCGCTATGCCATGAGCTATAGGTCTGTAATTTCACTATGTTATAGCTAACCCAAAAGTAGGTAAACAATATATTTTAACAAAATACTCCAAATGCAATATTTTTCAAGTTATAGCCGATTTACTCAACAGTCAGTGCCTGAGAATAGCTATTGCTCAGTTGTGCCATGAGCTACAGGTCTGTAATTTCACTATGTTATAGCTGACCCAAAAGTAGCTGAATAACATATTTGCACAAATTTCTGTAAGGGCAATAGTTTTCCAATTACAACTGATTTACTCAAGAGTGAGAACTTCAAAGTAGCTATTACTCAGCTATGCAATGAGCCACAGGTCTGGAACTTCACTATGTTATAGCTGACCCCAAAATAGGTGAATAACATAGTGCAACAAAATACTCTAAATGCAATAGTTTCCAAGTTATAAGTGATTTACTCAACAGTGATAACCTAAAAGTAGCTATTACTCAGCTATGCCATGAGCTACAGGTCTGAAATTTTACTATGTTATAGCTGACCCAAAAGTAGCTGAATAACATATTTATACTAAATTCTCTAAATGCAATAGTTTTCAAATTATAGGTGATTTGCTCAACATTGAGAACTTCAAAGTAGCTATTACTCAGCTATGCAATGAGTCACAGGTCTGGAACTTCACTATGCTATAGCTGACCCCAAAATAGGTGAATAACATATTGAAACAAAATACTCTAAATGCAATAATTTCCAAGTTATAAGCGATTTACTCAACAGTGATAACCTCAAAGTAGCTATTACTCAGCTATGCCATGAGCTACAGGTCTGACATTTTACTATGTTATAGCTGACCCAAAAGTAGGTGAACAACATATTTAAGCAAAATACTGTACATGCAATAGTTTTCAAGTTACAACTGATTTACTCAATAGTGATGACCTAAAAGAAGCTACTACTCAGCTATGCCATGAGCTACAGGTCTGAAATTTTACTATGTTATAGCTGACCCAAAAGTAGCTGAATAACATATTTATACTAAATTCTCTAAATGCAATAGTTTTCAAATTATAAGTGATTTGCTCAACATTGAGAACTTCAAAGTAGCTATTACTCAGCTATGCAATGAGTCACAGGTCTGGAACTTCACTATGTTATAGCTGACCCCAAAATAGGTGAATAACATATTGAAACAAAATACTCTAAATGCAATAATTTCCCAAGTTATAAGCGATTTACTCAACAGTGATAACCTCAAAGTAGCTATTACTCAGCTATGCCATGAGCTACAGGTCTGAAATTTTACTATGTTATAGCTGACCCAAAAGTAGGTGAACAACATATTTAAGCAAAATACTGTACATGCAATAGTTTTCAAGTTACAACTGATTTACTCAATAGTGATGACCTAAAAGTAGCTATTACTCAGCTATGCCATGAGCTACAGGTCTGAAATTTTACTATGTTATAGCTGACCCAAAAGTAGCTGAATAACATATTTATACGAAATACTCTAAATGCAATAGTTTTCCAATTACAACTGATTTACTCAATAGTGAGAACTTTAAAGTAGCTATTACTCAGCTATGCCATGACCTACAGATCTGAAATTTCACTATGTTATAGCTGGCCCAAAAGTAGCTGAATAACATATTTATACGAAATTCTCTAAATGCAATAGGTTTTAAGTTACAAGTGATTTACTCAATAGTGAGAACTTCAAAGTAGCTATTACTCAGCTATGCAATGAGCCACAGATCTGAAACTTCACTATGTTATAGCTGATCCCAAAATAGGTGAATAACATATTGAAACAAAATACTGTAAATGCAATAGTTTCCAAGTTATAAGCGATTTACTCAACAGTGATAACCTAAAAGTAGCTATTACTCAGCTATGCCATGAGCTACAGGTCTGAAATTTTACTATGTTATAGCTGACCCAAAAGTAGCTGAATAACATATTTATACGAAATTCTCTAAATCCAATAGTTTTGAAGTTATAAGCGATTTACTGAACAGTGATAACCTAAAAGTAGCTATTACTCAGCTATGCCATGAGCTACAGGTCTAAAATTTTACTATGTTATAGCTGACCCAAAAGTAGCTGAATAACATATTTGTACGAAATTCTCTAAATGCAATAGTTTTTAAGTTACAAGTGATTTTACTCATGATGGAAGTTACTGAAAAGCCCAAAAGTAGCTATTACTCACTTAGCTATTGAGACAGGCACCCAACTTACTCACCATATTGTAGCTATGAAAAAAGTAGCTGAATAACATATTTTAACAAAATGCTCTAAATGCAACACTTTTCAAGTTATAAATGATTTTGTGCATGATTTCATGAATTTTAATGCATTAAAAATTATTAAAAAAATTTATTTAAAAAAAAGTAAGACAGATCCAGGTCTCATACTCACACAAGAGAATCTACCTCTGGCCTAGTACATATATGCAAGATATGAGAGAAATCCCTGCAATAGTCACTGAGAAAATTGTGATTAAGTGTTGAAATTTTCAAACTTTTGGTGGGGGTACCCCCCTTGTAATGTCTCTAGCAAACAGACGAACAGACACATTTGCATGCCTTGAACAATTTTTCATCCTCGATAGATAAGGTATCTTTTAAAAAAAACAGCACGTCTCTAGGCCTTGTAGTTTTGGAGGAGAAGTTGTTCACGCGTACGCCCATGCCGCAGAGTGACGACATAATGTCAGCTGGCTGACAAGTCAGCTGACATAAAAACTGAATTTATTGTCTTCGGCTCTAAGGCTCAGCGTCAGAAGATTTCCTCCCATTTTCCTGTTAGTATTCTTGGTAGCCTTCTTCATCCGGTTGACTCGGTCAGAAATCTAGGGGTGTGGTTTGATTTCTCCTTCTCTGAACATGTCAAGAGGACTTGCAAAGCGTGCTTTCTTCAGATGCGCGACCTTCGTAGAATAAGACAGTATCTTACTCCAGAAGTGGCAGTCCTTGCTGCAAATGCCTTGGTTAGTAGTCGACGAGACTACTGCAATTCTCTGTTTAGGGGTTTGTCAGGTTTCAATCAGCACAAATTGCAAAGTATTCAGAATACCCTCGCTCGGATTGTTACAAATCATAGAAAGTATGCTCATGTTACACCCATTCTGAAGCAACTCCACTGGCTCCCCGTTAAGTATAGATGTATGTTCAAAACCGCAACACTAGTTTATAAATTTTTACATAGTGGTTCTCCTTCCTATTTTCAACCATTCTTGTCCCTCAGCAGTTGTTCCTATAGAACCAGGTGTAGTCACCCAGATCATCAATACCTTACTGTTCCTCCTTTCCGCTCATCAGTCTTCAAGTCAGTCAAACATTTTGATCACAGCTTTGCCTTTGATGCTCCTAAGATATGGAATGAACTCCCTCATGATGTGCGTAGTGCAGCATCAGTTGCCTGCTTCAGAAAGAAGCTTAAAACATACCTGTTTGCAAAAGCATATCTCCCATAGCCTCTCCTGTCACCCTGTGTCTCCTTGGTATGACCTGGCTATGTCCTCAGATTAATGTCAACCGCCTTTTGCTTTATGTTCAGTTGCGCCTTAGAGTCCATCAGTGATGGAGATTAAGCGCTATAAAAGTCCACATTAGATTAGATTAGACATTATTTCGTCTGTCACCGGTTCGACCTATTGACCGGTCGGGTTCTGCCGACTCAAGAAAGATGGTTGGCTCTCCAACAAAAGCTACAGTTTGTCAAGAGCAGGGAAAGTTGCACGGTCAAGCAATTTCATGTTTCTGATAGGATTACTTACAGCCACAGAGAACAGGTCTGGTCAGGTCGCCTTCACGTAAGACCCATACAGTGGCACCTGAACCAACACTGGCATGTCCCAGAGATCTTGGAAAAAGTTATTCCGATACCCACATCTAGATTGGTGGTTAGACAAGAGAAATGTACTCCGGGGTCAGCTGTTTCATCCCCTAAGACACGCTCTGCAAGTGTTTACAGATGCCTCAAACGAGGCTGGGGCACACACTTTGTGGACTCCACTGCAAGAGGCGTGTGGTCAGACACAGAAAGTTGCTTCCATATCAGAATTGAGGCTCCTCAGAGACTATCAACCAGAGCCGTCTACAAGTCAAAGTGGGCCGTTTATATCAAATGGTGTAAGTCAAACAAGGTGGACTTCCGGTCGCCCTCTTTGAACCAGATTGCCGATTTTCTTTTGCACCTTTTTAAGGAAAGAAAACTGCAGCCCAGTACCATTGAAGGGTATAGGACTGCCATCGCTGATATGGTAGGCAATGACAGATTGAATATCAGTAAAGACGAGAACTTGACCCGCTGCTTGGATAGCTTCCATAGGGACAAACCCAAGGGCAGGCGGGGAGTGCCCACTTGGAACCTCTCACTGGAACTTCACCAGCTAAGGCTCCTTTTGAAGCCATGCAAAAGGCATCTCTTAAGCACTTGTCTTTTAAGACAGTCTTTCTTTTGGCCTTGGCTCAGGCAAGAGAACTAGTGAAATTAATGCCTGGTTTTCAAGAATCAGTTGGCTCGCGAGGGTCCTTCCTGTGTGGCCCCAGTAGTCATACCAGCTTTGGCCCCCATCTTTGGATAAGTCTCTTGAGGAGGGCAAATCACTTTGTCCGGTAAGAGCCTTGTGTTACTACTTAGACAGGACCAAGGACCTCTGCAAAGGTAAAGATCTGGTTTTTGTGTCCTTCTGGAAGAGTTTCCATAAGGATATTGTTCCTGCTACCATCTCTTCCTGGATCAAGCACACTGTGCTGTTATGCTACCAACTCTCTGATAAGGAAACACAAAACTTGCATCAAGTGAGAACCCATGATGTTAGGGAGTTGCAGCTTCCAATGCCTTCCCAGGGTGGTCTCCTTGAACCAGATTCTCTCAGCATGCCATAATACTTTAACACAATTCTATCTGAAAGACGTGGCTTGGGCAGATTCCGAGTTCTACCATTTAGACCCTGTGGTAGCTGCAGACAAACTAACAAACTTCGGCTATCCTTGCTTCTGGACTGCCATGATCCTAAGTGGAACCAGGAGTGTATTGATAGTTTTCTTCAGTTCCTGTTCTTCCTCTACTAGGTGGGTCCGAACTCTAAGCTCCCTCTCATTTCTCCCTGTACACTCGGGTCGAGTAAGTACAAAGAAAGAAAGGGGGTGGGGGGTGTATTAACTTATAAAAATTTAATTTACTATTAAATTTTCCATTTGATCTGATAAATCTTCTATTTACTTGAGAAACAAGAAAGGCCACGCATAGATCAACTCAAGTGAAATGGTTTTAAGACAGCCACTTTGATGAATACTTGGGTGTAGCACATCCCCATACACGGGAAACTGGGATTTCTGAGCTTCTTTCATCATTGATATGACCTATTTTGGGAGTTTTCTGGAATATCTGCAATGAATTTGACTGCAAAGTAAACTTATAGTGAAGACGAAAACTCAGTTATTCTATATTTTTGTGATCACAGATGTCATGAAAGAAAAAAAAATGAAATTCTTTGACTGCTTTTACATTTTTATTACACAAAAACAATACCACAGTAATACAGACTGGTTTTGAAATGTTCTGGGTCACATTTGGGATTTTACATCCGTTTGGAGAGATGTACTCCATTTTTAATCTTTCGACTACCATAATTAATGGGGAAACTACCAAAAGTTGCACAATAATGCATAATTTCTCTCTTATTTTATAAAGATGCTTCCACTTTTAACAATAGTAATAATTTAAGAAAACACAATTAAAAAGCACAGAAAAAAAGAATAACTAGAGGATCGCTCGCAAAAAAAAAAGATAATGTTTTTGCTATGCAAAAACAAAGCGTCCCGAAAAGGATATAAAGGTGAGTGCTAAAGTATTAAGAAAATGCTTCGTTTCTAGCCTTATACTGTTGTGGCAACCAAAGTCAGCGCAGTCTGCTCTATCTAGCACGGTTTTCAAGATATAAGCATTTTTGTGTTTTGCAAAAAATTAAAAAATTAAAAATGTCCGCTATATTTGGCGAGACAAAAATATTTTGAAAATTGGCATGGCTACTCTGCAGAGATACCCAGCAGGTCAAAAATTTTGTTGAGTTCGCTCCATATAGCACGGTTTTCGAGATATAAGCATTTTTGTGTTTTGCAAAAACTTTGAAAATTCAAAATGGCGCAATACTTTTAGAGATAATTCGCATTTACTCATTTTGAGTAGGTGAGTAATTAGCTATGGGTCTGAAACTTCACCAAGTGAAAGCTCTCCCAAAAGTAGGTGAATGATTTATTTGAGAAAAATTGGCTATCTGCAATACTTTTAGAGATAATTCGCATTTACTCATTTTGAGTAGGTGAGTAATTAGCTATGGGTCTGAAACTTCACCGAGTGAAAGCTCTCCCAAAAGTAGGTGAATGAGTTATTTGAGAAAAATTGGCTATCTGCAATACTTTTACAGATAATTCACATTTACTTATTTTGAGTAGGTGAATAATTAGCTATGGGTCTGAAACTTCACCAAGTGAAAGCTCTGCCAAAAGTAGGTGAATGAGTTATTTGAGAAAAATTGGCTCTCTGCAATACTTTGAGATAATTCGCATTTACTCATTTTGAGTAGGTGAGTAATTAGCTATGGTCTGAAACTTCACAGAGTGAAAGCTCTCCCAAAAGTAGGTGAATGAGTTATTTGAGAAAAATTGGCTATCTGCAATACTTTTAGAGATAATTCGCATTTACTCATTTTGAGTAGGTGAGTAATTAGCTATGGGTCTGAAACTTCACCAAGTGAAAGCTCTCCCAAAAGTAGGTGAATGATTTATTTGAGAAAAATTGGCTATCTGCAATACTTTTAGAGATAATTCGCATTTACTCATTTTGAGTAGGTGAGTAATTAGCTATGGGTCTGAAACTTCACACATTGAAAGCTCTCCCAAAAGTAGGTGAATGAGTTATTTGAGAAAAATTGGCTATCTGCAATACTTTTAGAGATAATTCGCATTTACTCATTTTGAGTAGGTGAGTAATTAGCTATGGGTGTGAAACTTCACCAAGTAAAAGCTCTCCCAAAAGTAGGTGAATGATTTATTTGAGAAAAATTGGCTATCTGCAATACTTTTAGAGATAATTCGCATTTACTCATTTTGAGTAGGTGAGTAATTAGCTATGGGTCTGAAACTTCACCATGTGAAAGCTCTCCCACAAGTAGATGAATGAGTTATTTGATAAAAACTGGGTATCCGCAATACTTTTACAGATAATTAGCATTTACTCATTTTGAGTAGGTAAATAATTAGCTATGGGTGTGAAACTTCACCATGTGAAAGCTCTCCCAAAAGTAGGTGAATGAGTTATTTGAGAAAAATTGGCTATCTGCAATACTTTTACAGATAATTCGCATTTACTCATTTTGAGTAGGTGAGTAATTAGCTATGGGTCTGAAACTTCACCATGTGAAAGCTCTTCCAATAGTAGGTGAATGAGTTATTTGAGAAAAATTGGCTATCTGCAATACTTTTAAGAGATAATTCGCATTTACTCATTTTGAGTAGGTGAGCAATTAGCTGTGGGTCTGAAACTTCACCAAGTGAAAGCTCTTTGGGATAGCTGCTCTGCAGAGATACCCTGAAGATCAAAAATTTCATCGAAATCGCTCTATGTAGCACGGTTTTCGAAATATTAGCATTTTTGTGTTTTGCAATTTTTGCGCAAAAATTCGAAAATTCAAAATGGCCGCCATTTTTGGCAAGACAAAATTTTTTTGAAAATTGGCATGGCTACTCTGCAGAGATACCCTGTGGATCAAAAATTTCGTCGAAATCGCTCTATCTAGCACGGTTTTCGAGATATAAGCATTTTTATGTTTTGCAATTTTTGCGAAAAATTCGAAAATTCAAAATGGCCGCCATTTTTGGCGAGATAAAATTTTTTTAAAAATAGGCATGGCTACTCTGCAGAGATACCCTGTGGATCAAAAATTTCGTCGAAATCGCTCTATCTAGTACGGTTTTCGAGATATAAGCATTTTTATGTTTTGCAATTTTTGCGAAAAATTCGAAAATTCAAAATGGCCTTCATTTTTGGCGAGACAAAATTTTTTTGAAAATTGGGAAAACTGCTCCACAGAGATATCCTGCGGGTCAAAAATTTCGTCGAAATTGCTCTATCTAGCACGGTTTTTGAGATATAAGCATTTTTGTGTTTTGCAATTTTTGCGAAAATTTCAAAAATTCAAAATGGCCGCCATTTTGGGCGAGACAAAATTTTTTTGAAAATTGAGATAACTACTCCGCAGTGATACCCTGCGGGTCAAAAATTTCGTCGAAATCGCTCTATCTAGCACGGTTTTCGAGATATAAGCATTTTTGTGTTTTCCTTATTTGGAAAATTCATAATGATTAATTAATCATTAATTACTCGGCCATTTCTTGACCAATCAATGCCAAAATCTAATGATTTCCAGATTTTAATAGAATGAATGTATTTGCCAAGTTTCAGGTGAATTGATAAAATTCCTTTCAAGTTATCATCTGGACAAGCTTCCCCATCGAAAAAAGACATTTTTGGTCATGTGACCTCTCTGATTGGTTGAAATGTCACTGCAGCATATTCAAAAAAATTCCCCAAGGCTACTGCCTAAACCTGCCAAATTTGAAAAGAATCCGCCTAACGGTTACAGAGTTATAAGGAAAACAAAATGCGGAGCCGCCGGAGCCGGCGGAGCCTGAAGGTCTCCCATACACAAACAAGCGTCCCGCAAGGGACGCTTAATTCTGGTATACTCTGGTACATTCTGGAAAGTTTTCCATCATTTTTTTTTTCGGAGATAATGCAGACCTGACTACATATTTGTTCACATAATGTCACAACAAATATATGGCACAATCAAAAATTTTACAATTAATAAATGTTCTCATTGAAACTTGTATTGCAAGAAAATATAAAAAATACAGTCACAGTTTTTAAATAGTACTTCTAAATTAGACTTCAACACAAAACCATAAAATAATGAAGAGAAAAGATTGCAGGATGCTGAATAGATTAGAATGCAAAATAACAGATTATTTTGACAAAATATTCATGTGACCTATCAAGATGATGAAATAAATTTATAGTAGCTTGATAAAAAGTTGAAATATCTTTCCAAAGTTTAAATATGTTTCCATTTCTAATTTACTAGTTCAATAGCAGCTGGTATTTTTAACAATAGTTTGTCCTTGACATGTGAGAATTAATTTTTTTTCTATCTCCTAACCAAAAAATCCAAATTTTAATCACAATGAATATCTAGATGAGATAAAACAACTTACAAGCAGTGTCTTAAATAGAATTAACCCTCACTGGTGGATGTGGGACCAGGTACTTGTAAAAAATCCATAACACTGGATCCAGATAAACTTTAAGGAACACTGAGCCTGGGGTAGCCTCCTCCTTGTATAAAAATTAAAACCCCAATTTGATGAACATTTTCACAGCTATTGTTAAAAAATCGAGATCATCAGGACAATCGAGCCATAACTTAATGTGAAAATATGACCCCAATGCGATGTCTTCTAGATAAGCACAAGGACAGACGCAATCACCACTCCTTCACCCCTCCTCTTCGGGGGATATGGTAATACCTGGTAATTGTATGATCTGTATAGGCTTTGGTATATTCCAAAACAGGTCACATAACTCAGTGATAACCACAAAATGTTTCCTTGTAAATAAAGATAAATCCATAAATATATACTTTGCACTTGATTTAACTGTACAAATGTCTAAAATATAGGAAAACCTATTTTTCTAAGGATGCACAATACCCAGAAAGTGGATTCTTTTCTGGCTGTCTTCATAAAACTATAATTGGAAAACCTGGAATTATTTTCTGCTGAATTGTCACTATTTCCCCTCAAACTTGCAACAGCTCCAGGTTTTGATGGATTCCATTCAACAATACATGGATGATTTCATGGATAACTACAGTGCACTTTAATTTCAACATTTTGAACAACACATACATTCTATAAACTACAAAATACTCTAAACTACTGTCAATTTTTAATTTACAAAAAAATTGTATTAATCTATATATTATGGCAACCACAAATAAATGCATCAACAACAATAATAAAAATAAGCTCATTAACAAAGCACAATCCTGCCATACATTTTGTAAAAAAAAAAATGACAAAGTTAAAATTAATGCATGATTCAAATTAACCCCATTTTCTCTCTCAAATTTCAGATTTAATTTTGGCATTTGAATAATAAATTTCTGGGCCATATTTGGAGTGCATGCATCATTTCTACCTGGTTATAGCTATGTACAAATAAACACAATAATACTTGAAAATAAGACAATAAAGACACCAATATTATTTCAAATGCCCAAACCAATTGCAAACTTTTACAAATATTCAGATGACAGAGCAGACTTTGAAAACAAAAAGTAGTACCAAGAAAATGAAAGATAGCAATGTATGTTCAACTGATGAAACAGACGGCTAATAACTGGTTCACACTGTTACATACTGGCCTCGTTACCTACATACAAAAGTAAAATATTTAACATATCAGGGCTCATTTCTGGCTCAATGTGCTTCATGTTTCAGTTGTATCTTCTTTTAATAGGTCTCGATTAACATCTGGGTAGGATGCATTCAGCACAGAATGGATACCCTTTTGTGGATGTAACTAATTTTTCAGCATGTTTGAAAGAACCTTTCACATGTTGAACTAAAATCTACAAACTGGAGGTAAAGAGGGATTGGGATTGCTTTACAGTATAGCTTGTTTTTGAACATGCACTACGGTAGCCACATACAATTTTCACTTATGGAGCGATAAGGATGACCTTGTAAAGCAAAATTCAAACACCTGTTGATATGACGGCAAGGAAACAGTGCTAATAGGCCATACATAAAACAAGCTTACTATATAGCCATTGAGTACTCATATTATACGACTACTTAACCAAAAAGGAAAAATCAATTGACAGAAGTGGTGAATTTTTTCCCTTTGGCTTAACCAAAATTATCCTGTAATTTGTAGGGATGAGTCAGGCCTAAAACATTTGGACCACGTGCTTTAAAGTCCTGCCTGAATCAAGCGTTTTACATTTTAGAAGTAATCAAGTAAAGCGCCAGTACAATATGAACGCTGATGTAAACTACTTATATTGGAGATGAATGTAGAAATAAAGTCAGAGGGTGAGTATTTTATGACCTCTACAAAAGGATGGTACTTCTGTCGGCGGATAATGGACGAGTGTGACAGTAAAATCTGTGGCATATATGCACTGATTTACCCCATTTATACACATGGCAGGAAAATGACGATTCGGCGATAAAATATAAAACAGATAACCAGCCCGCAGATACAGCTAAATGGCCAACAACATTGAGATTTGGGAAAATCTTAGGAACAACTTCTGTTATAAGAAGTACAGAGAACCCACAAGAAGTTCTACAAAAGATTCACAGGCCATGATTCCTTACAAGTATTATTCATATTTTATAGCCCTAGAGGCATTTATAAGGGAGATATAAGGCCTTGTTGATATGACCCTCCTATTTGGTATTAAAGATGTGATATGGCGGTCATTTTGTTTCCAAAACAAGGACACAATTAGTCTCAGGCAAGCTTTCCTATCCATTTACATTTTGTGCAAATCTGATGAAGCTAGCTGCAATATTTTAGGTTACAGAATATATCAAAGATTTTAGAAGAAACTTTAAGACCCCGAAATTTTAAAGTGCACCATGGCAACATTTGCCGCCGAATACCCCCAAAACCTAATCACCTGTAGATCCTCTTGGAATAAACATATTCTGAACATTTGGTGAAAATCCGTGCAGGGGTTTAGGCTGTGGAACACCCACAAACTTTAAGACCCGAAAATTTTAAAAGTGTTGCCATGGCAACAATTGTTACCGGATTCCCTCAAAAACCTAATCAGCTCTAGATCCTCTTGGGGTGAACATATTCTGACAATTTGGTGAAAATCCGTGCAGGGGTTTAGTCTGCGGAACACCCACAAATTTTAAGACCTGTAAATCTTAAAAGTGTTGCCATGGCAACAATTGTTACCGGATACCCCCCAAAATCTAATCAGCTCTAGATCCTCTTGGGGTAAACTTCCCCTGAAAATTTGGTGAAAATCCATGCAGGGGTTTAGGCTGTAAAACACCCACAAGCTTTATGCCCGCCGCCGCAGGGGATGACTATAACCCCAGCCTTTATGGGCTGGGGTCAAAAACAGTTTCCCTTAGAGATTATATTTTGACATATTCAAAAACACGACTTTTGTTTGTTCCAAAGTAAACACAACCCTGAAATTGAAGGTTGCAAAGGCTCTTACTCTTAACCACATATACCCAGAAAATAAATTTGTAAGCTCTAGTTCAAATACTAGAGTCATCACATCTGAAAGGAAATTTCTGCCGCTACTGCAAAACCAATATATCCTGACTTTTGTCCATGGATATAAATGTCAATGAAAATACGGAACAATTATGTGAAAAACACAAGTCAGGCAGACAAATTTGAATCAAATCCAGTTTCACCCATGTTACTGGTGGAAATAAACAATAGTTTAATTGGTTTAATGAGTAACTGGCTTGCTTGTTTGGAATCTGTTTCTCAACACAGTCTGCCCATCTTTTACCCAGTCACTGTCTTTGCAACTTTAAATTTAAAAACAGTAGAAATACCAAAACCAAAAGTCTGCATATTTTGATTCCCTCTTTACCATTAACAATCTCAATTCAGAACGTCATCAGTCACTTGTACAATACAATCACGGATTACACAAATGATAGAAAAAAGAAGACTTGAAGTATGATCATGGGAAGTTAATTACAGTGCCCTCTGTACAAATCAATTGAAACCATTCAAAGAATTTAATAAATCAAATGTCAGTTAAATACTTAGTAAATAGTAAACATATAGTAAAGACACATTGAGAGATCCATGAAAGCCAATTCAATTTAAGCACTTTATCACATCAGTTCTACAGATAACTTTTTACCTCAGCAAGAGTTGAAAGTGCAAGACTGAAGTATCGATCAAATTACAGTAGATATTAGGGATGGGTCGGTATGAAAAATATGAACATCGGGATTTCGCCAATGCAAAACCGTACCGAATTCGGGACTCCGCATTTTAGTTCACCCCAATCAAACATGGACGTTTCCTCAACGACATCGCAATAAAAGCTCATAAATGCACAAAATATGTGATAAAAACGCATAATGTCTTCATATTTCTGGTTTCTTTCCAATATTTTAAGTTTTCCTTTAATTTTATGACCTGACAGGCGAAATTGAGGTTATAAAGTGTCGTAACCAAAACATAGCAGTTCTGCTCAATGTATCGCTTATAAACGTCTGCAAATGGACGAAAATATGGGGATAAAAGCTTATAATTTCTTCAGATTTTGGGTATGTTTCTAATATTTTATCTCTTCCTTCCATTATATGTGCTGACAAGCGAAGTGGCGGTTGTAAATTCTCATCACGGTATTTCAGTAAAGTGCTCTCGATACCGAGATACCGGAACTACCGACCCATCCCTAGTAGATATCATTAGTCTTCATTTTTATCACTGGCTATTGCCGAATCAACTTGGTGTATATGAATTAATCTCATCATTGAAAGTAGGGATGCATATACTCGTGCCAGTATGATGGGCTACAATAACCCTAAATCAAAACTAACCCTTAAGTTGTAGTAGACATCCCAGAATTAACCCAGGGAGGTCAAATGGCTGGCACAAATGACACCCAGGGTTATTAAATGTTACAAAACTATGTTTGAAAATGTTTCAGATTGTTCTTCCTTACTGCTGCGAGAAATTATTATGTTATTACATGTCAAGTTTATGTATGTCTCATCAAAACAGCTCATCATTCACATATGTTATTAATAATTACTTGAAAAATTAACCAACTCAATAGTTTGAGATACGACTTGGTACATTTTGGATTAACCCATTTCACACCTTGGTGCTTAAAATGGGCTATGCTAAAACTACACCTCAGGGAGCCTTTTGCCCTAGCCTAATCTACACCATGATAAATATGGCACAGGTGGGTATACCTTGGCCTAGTTCAAAATAACTCATGGGATACTGATATCAAAAATGTGCTTCCCATCAGTTAGTTAGAAGAAAGATGCATTAAAAAGTGAAGACATCTATACTATTTTACTGACTGTACCTCTGTTATTCTTTGTTAAACATACCTTAAAAAGCTTGAGTACTTTTGTGCTTTGAGTGAATCATCCTAAGAAGGACTGTGATTATTTCTTACATTATTTAAGGAAGTACTAGTTGGATAGGCTTTCAGACATTTTGTATTTACATACACCAATGTTAACTTGCATACGTTCTTTCAAATTTTGGCATCTTTGTAATAAATTATGAGTACTTCATTAGTTCCTCCAGTGTAAATACTACAAACGAGACACAAAACAGGAAGTGCAATCTGCCAAAACTGTACCTTTAATTGAAATAACTCACTTCGAGAAATGACAATAGTGTGTGTGAATGCAAATGAAGTGTTAAGATATATAACAAAACACCAATCACCTGAGACAATCTTTAGCTGCTAACTCCTGTTAGATTTTAAGTAAAATTTACCACAAAACAAAAAAGGTAAACTTCCAAGCAATTTTGACAGTTCAAGTATAACATAGACTGTTTATACACTTACAAAAATGCTTCTGTTGTAGTTTTATTCCTTCTCAAATACCTTTAATGAACACTGCAGCATGTTTATGTTGTGCCTCAGACTCATACCCTGCAATACAATGAGGGACAAATTGTTCTTTCTGGATGTATGTAAAGTCCACTTTGATTCTATTCTGAGACATATCGTGCTCCATGGTGAAGACAAAGGGACCTGGGTTTTCCCAAATAGCAGTGAAGATAGGCTCATTTTTCACCTTGTGTACCCGTACATACACAGGCATATGTCCATAGAGATTATGCTTACTCTGGGCTCGAGCATATTGCTCTGATGTCATGTTCATCTTGACCCAAGCACGTTCCTGGTTCATGTGGTATAGAGTGGTGATGTTCATCTTGGATTTATGTTGGGTGAAACAGACAACCTTAGGCGTCCAACCCCGGCCAAAAAGGAACTCTATTTCCTGTTCCACGGCCTCTTCCTTGTGATGTAAAGTGAGTTTGGAGACTCCCAGGTCCTTAAGTAAGACCATGCAGCACATCAGCTTGCCATCTTTAACATAAGTCTCTACGTGACTCGGGGTGAAGCCTTGCTCCTTCTGCTTCTGGATCACTTCCTGTACATTATCCATTGCAATATCAAACTGACATCGACTTTCCATGCCATCACTGACCCAGATGACGTCCAGGAATTGCTCGCCTTGGTAATCATACACATTTACCCAGTGCAGGCGGAAACCCTCTGTAGCCAGAAACTTGGTCTTGGCAATCAGTAATGGCCAAGTAATCTGAACACAGAATGTCCACATGCCACCATATGTGGAGGCATCCATACCAGGGATGAGATATGGAGAAGCTTTGGCCCAGCCTTTAACCAAGCACAGACCATAAGCGATGAGGCTAGTGTAATCGCTGTCCTCTGGCCAGGTATTACAGCACACTGCCCAGGTAAAAGACTCCTTGTTTCTGGATACTACACACGTGGAGCCGTCAATATGGCCACTGTGTTCCCATGCTTTGCCTTTCCAGGAGATATTCATCCCAAACCCATACCAACTGTCATCGTGCTCCTTTGAATATCCTGGTTTATTCTTTAATTTCCTTACTGTTCCATCTTTCAGCAAGGTCTTTTCCAGGGCATGGAAGACATGCACGAGTTGAGTAGGATTTGCCAGCCAGCCTCCAAAAGCATTGCTGGTCTCCATGCAGAAACCACCATAGGGAGCCACCACTTTGCAATCCACTTCTGGGAACACAGACTCCACCTGCCGCCCACTGGGACCAGCATAGTAGTCAACCTAGAGTTCGAAAAGAGTAAAGAGGTATAGTTACAACCAGACAGATACCTTACAAACTAGAAATAGGACGCCCTGTTGCTTGTAGCTGCGACATATGAATAGAAACAGGATAGCATAGAAGAACACACATTATCATGTGTAATGTCCACCCTATCAACCTTTTGTTAAGAAGATAGAAGCAAATTACTGTTTATCTATTTTTGGCAAAAATTCGAAAATTCAAAATGGCCGCCAATTTTGGGAAAAGGAAAATTTTTTGAAAATTGCCAAGAGTACATTTCTTAGATAGCCTATGGGTCGAAAATTTCAACGAAATAACTCTATTTTGCACGGTTAAGGCCAGTTTGTGTTTTTCCATTTTTGGCAAAAATTCGAAAATTCAAAATGGCCGCCATATGTGGGGAGGGGAAAATTTTTGGAAAATTGCAAAGAGTACATTTCTTAGATACCCCTTGGGTCGAAAATTTCGCCGAAATCGCTCTATCTCACACGGTTAAGGAGATAGAAGCAAATTTGTGTTTTGCCATTGTTGGTAAAAATTCGAAATTCAAAATGCCCGCCACTTTTGGGGAGGGGAAAATTTTTTGAAAATTGCAAAGATTACATTCCTTAGATACCCTGTGGGTGGAAAATTTCGCCGAAATCGCTCTATCTCACACGGTTAAGGAGATAGAAGCAAATTTGTGTTTTGCCATTGTTGGTAAAAATTCGAAATTCAAAATGCCCGCCACTTTTGGGGAGGGGAAAATTTTTTGAAAATTGCAAAGATTACATTCCTTAGATACCCTGTGGGTCGAAAATTTTGACGAAATCGCTCTATCTCGCATGGTTAAGGAGATAGAAGCAAATTTGTGTTTTGCCATTTTTGGCAAAAATTCGAAAATTCAAAATGGCCGCCATTTTTGGGGAGGGGAAATTTTTTTGAAAATTGTAAAGATTACATTCCTTAAATACCCTGTGGGTCGAAAATTTCGACGAAATCGCTCTATCTCGCACGGTTAAGGAGATAGAAGCAAATTTGTGTTTTGCCATTTTGGGCAAAAATTCAAAATGGCCGCCATTTTTGGGGAGGGGAAAATTTTTTGAAAATTGCAAAGGGTACACTCCTTAGATACCCTGTGGGTTGAAAATTTCGACGAAATCGCTCTATCTCACACGGTTAAGGAGATAGAAGCAAATTAGTGTTTTGCCATTTTTGGCAAAAATTCTAAAATTCAAAATGGCCGCCATTTTTGGGGAGGGGAAAATTTTTGGAAAATTACCAAGAGTAGAATGCTCAGATACCCTGTGGGTCGAAATTTTTGACGAAATCGCTCTATCTCGCACGGTTAAGGAGATAGAAGCAAATTTGTGTTTTGCCAAAATTCAAAATGGCCGCCATTTTTGGGGAGGGGCAAATTTTTTAAAAATTACCAAGAGTACAATGCTCAGATACCCTGTGGGTCGAAAATTTTGCCGAAATCGCTCTATCTCGCACGGTTAAGGAGATAGAAGCAAATTTGTGTTTTGCCATTTTTGGCAAAAATTCTAAAATTCAAAATGGCCGCCATTTTTGGGGAGGGGAAAATTTTTTGAAAATTGTAAAGATTACATTCCTTAAATACCCTGTGGGTCGAAAATTTCGACGAAATCGCTCTATCTCGCACGGTTAAGGAGATAGAAGGAAATTTGTGTTTTGCCATTTTTGGCAAAAATTCGAAAATTCAAAATGGCCGCCATTTTTGGGGAGGGGAAAATTTTTTGAAAATTGTAAAGAGTATATTCCTTAGATACCCTGTGGGTCGAAAATTTCGACGAAATCGCTCTATCTCGCACGGTTAAGGAGATAGAAGCAAATTTGTGTTTTGCCATTTTTGGCAAAAATTCAAAATGGCCGCCATTTTTGGGGAGGGGAAAATTTTTTGAAAATTGCAAAGAGTACACTCCTTAGATACCCTGTGGGTTGAAAATTTCGACGAAATCGCTCTATCTCACACAGTTAAGGAGATAGAAGCAAATTTGTGTTTTGCCATTTTTGGCAAAAATTCTAAAATTCAAAATGGCCGCCATCTTTGGGGAGGGCAAAATTTTTTAAAAATTGGCAAGAGTAGAATTGTCAGATACCCTGTGGGTCGAAAATTTTGCCGAAATCGCTCTATCTCGCACGGTTAAGGAGATAGAAGCAAATTAGTGTTTTGCCATTTTTGGCAAAAATTCTAATATTCAAAATGGCCGCCATTTTTGGGGAGGGGAAATTTTTTTAAAAATTACCAACAGTACAATGCTCAGATACCCTGTGGGTCGAAATTTTTGATGAAATCGCTCTATCTCGCACGGTTAAGGAGATAGAAGCAAATTTGTGTTTTGCCATTTTTGGCAAAAATTCGAAAATTCAAAATGGCCGCCATTTTTGGGGAGGGGAAAATTTTTGGAAAATTGCAAAGAGTACACTCCTTAGATACCCTGTGGGTCGAAAATTTTGCCGAAATCGCTCTATCTCGCACGGTTAAGGAGATAGAAGCAAATTTGTGTTTTGCCATTTTTGGCAAAAATTCGAAAATTCAAAATGGGCGCCATTTTTGGGGAGGGGAAAATTTTTGGAAAATTACCAAGAGTAAAATGCTCAGATACCCTGTGGGTCGAAATTTTTGACGAAATCGCTCTATCTCGCACGGTTAAGGAGATAGAAGCAAATTTGTGTTTTGCCATTTTTGGCAAAAATTCGAAAATTCAAAATGGCCGCCATTTTTGGGGAGGGGAAAATTTTTGGAAAATTGCAAAGAGTACACTCCTTAGATACCCTGTGGGTCGAAAATTTTGCCGAAATCGCTCTATCTCGCACGGTTAAGGAGATAGAAGCAAATTTGTGTTTTGCCATTTTTGGCAAAAATTCGAAAATTCAAAATGGCCGCCATTTTTGGGGAGGGGAAAATTTTTGGAAAATTACCAAGAGTACAATGCTCAGATACCCTGTGGGTCGAAAATTTTGCCGAAATCGCTCTATCTCGCACGGTTAAGGAGATAGAAGCAAATTTGTGTTTTGCCATTTTTGGCAAAAATTCAAAATGGCCGCCATTTTTGGGGAGGGGAAAATTTTTGGAAAATTGCAAAGAGTACACTCCGTAGATACCCTGTGGGTTGAAAATTTCGGCGAAATCGCTCTATCTCACACAGTTAAGGAGATAGAAGCAAATTTGTGTTTTGCCATTTTTGGCAAAAATTCGAAAATTCAAAATGGCCGCCATTTTTGGGGAGGGGAAAATTTTTGGAAAATTGCAAAGAGTACACTCCTTAGATACCCTGTCGGTCGAAAATTTCGACAAAATCGCTCTATCTCACACAGTTAAGGAGATAGAAGCAAATTTGTGTTTTGCCATTTTTGGCAAAAATTCGAAAATTCAAAATGGCCGCCATTTTTGGGGAGGGGAAAATTTTTGGAAAATTGCAAAGAGTACACTCCTTAGATACCCTGTGGGTTGAAAATTTTGCCGAAATCGCTCTATCTCGCACGGTTAAGGAGATAGAAGCAAATTAGTGTTTTGCCATTTTTGGCAAAAACTCTAAAATTCAAAATGGCCGCCATTTTTGGGGAGGGGCAATTTTTTTAAAAATTACCAAGAGTACAATGCTCAGATACCCTGTGGGTCGAAATTTTTGACGAAATCGCTCTATCTCGCACGGTTAAGGAGATAGAAGCAAATTTGTGTTTTGCCATTTTTGGCAAAAATTCAAAATGGCCGCCATTTTTGGGGAGGGGCAAATTTTTTAAAAATTACCAAGAGTACAATGCTCAGATATCCTGTGGGTCGAAATTTTTGCCGAAATCGCTCTATCTCGCACGGTTAAGGAGATAGAAGCAAATTTGTGTTTTGCCATTTTTGGCAAAAATTCTAAAATTCAAAATGGCCGCCATTTTTGGGGAGGGGAAAATTTTTTGAAAATTGTAAAGAGTATATTCCTTAGATACCCTGTGGGTCGAAAATTTCGACGAAATCGCTCTATCTCGCACGGTTAAGGAGATAGAAGCAAATTTGTGTTTTGCCAAAATTCAAAATGGCCGCCATTTTTGGGGAGGGGCAAATTTTTTAAAAATTACCAAGAGTACAATGCTCAGATACCCTGTGGGTCGAAAATTTTGCCGAAATCGCTCTATCTCGCACGGTTAAGGAGATAGAAGCAAATTTGTGTTTTGCCATTTTTGGCAAAAATTCTAAAATTCAAAATGGCCGCCATTTTTGGGGAGGGGAAAATTTTTTGAAAATTGTAAAGATTACATTCCTTAAATACCCTGTGGGTCGAAAATTTCGACGAAATCGCTCTATCTCGCACGGTTAAGGAGATAGAAGGAAATTTGTGTTTTGCCATTTTTGGCAAAAATTCGAAAATTCAAAATGGCCGCCATTTTTGGGGAGGGGAAAATTTTTTGAAAATTGTAAAGAGTATATTCCTTAGATACCCTGTGGGTCGAAAATTTCGACGAAATCGCTCTATCTCGCACGGTTAAGGAGATAGAAGCAAATTTGTGTTTTGCCATTTTTGGCAAAAATTCAAAATGGCCGCCATTTTTGGGGAGGGGAAAATTTTTTGAAAATTGCAAAGAGTACACTCCTTAGATACCCTGTGGGTTGAAAATTTCGACGAAATCGCTCTATCTCACACAGTTAAGGAGATAGAAGCAAATTTGTGTTTTGCCATTTTTGGCAAAAATTCTAAAATTCAAAATGGCCGCCATCTTTGGGGAGGGCAAAATTTTTTAAAAATTGGCAAGAGTAGAATTGTCAGATACCCTGTGGGTCGAAAATTTTGCCGAAATCGCTCTATCTCGCACGGTTAAGGAGATAGAAGCAAATTAGTGTTTTGCCATTTTTGGCAAAAATTCTAATATTCAAAATGGCCGCCATTTTTGGGGAGGGGAAATTTTTTTAAAAATTACCAACAGTACAATGCTCAGATACCCTGTGGGTCGAAATTTTTGATGAAATCGCTCTATCTCGCACGGTTAAGGAGATAGAAGCAAATTTGTGTTTTGCCATTTTTGGCAAAAATTCGAAAATTCAAAATGGCCGCCATTTTTGGGGAGGGGAAAATTTTTGGAAAATTGCAAAGAGTACACTCCTTAGATACCCTGTGGGTCGAAAATTTTGCCGAAATCGCTCTATCTCGCACGGTTAAGGAGATAGAAGCAAATTTGTGTTTTGCCATTTTTGGCAAAAATTCGAAAATTCAAAATGGGCGCCATTTTTGGGGAGGGGAAAATTTTTGGAAAATTACCAAGAGTAAAATGCTCAGATACCCTGTGGGTCGAAATTTTTGACGAAATCGCTCTATCTCGCACGGTTAAGGAGATAGAAGCAAATTTGTGTTTTGCCATTTTTGGCAAAAATTCGAAAATTCAAAATGGCCGCCATTTTTGGGGAGGGGAAAATTTTTGGAAAATTGCAAAGAGTACACTCCTTAGATACCCTGTGGGTCGAAAATTTTGCCGAAATCGCTCTATCTCGCACGGTTAAGGAGATAGAAGCAAATTTGTGTTTTGCCATTTTTGGCAAAAATTCGAAAATTCAAAATGGCCGCCATTTTTGGGGAGGGGAAAATTTTTGGAAAATTACCAAGAGTACAATGCTCAGATACCCTGTGGGTCGAAAATTTTGCCGAAATCGCTCTATCTCGCACGGTTAAGGAGATAGAAGCAAATTTGTGTTTTGCCATTTTTGGCAAAAATTCAAAATGGCCGCCATTTTTGGGGAGGGGAAAATTTTTGGAAAATTGCAAAGAGTACACTCCGTAGATACCCTGTGGGTTGAAAATTTCGGCGAAATCGCTCTATCTCACACAGTTAAGGAGATAGAAGCAAATTTGTGTTTTGCCATTTTTGGCAAAAATTCGAAAATTCAAAATGGCCGCCATTTTTGGGGAGGGGAAAATTTTTGGAAAATTGCAAAGAGTACACTCCTTAGATACCCTGTCGGTCGAAAATTTCGACGAAATCGCTCTATCTCACACAGTTAAGGAGATAGAAGCAAATTTGTGTTTTGCCATTTTTGGCAAAAATTCTAAAATTCAAAATGGCCGCCATTTTTGGGGAGGGGAAAATTTTTTGAAAATTGTAAAGATTACATTCCTTAAATACCCTGTGGGTCGAAAATTTCGACGAAATCGCTCTATCTCGCACGGTTAAGGAGATAGAAGGAAATTTGTGTTTTGCCATTTGTGGCAAAAATTCGAAAATTCAAAATGGCCGCCATTTTTGGGGAGGGGAAAATTTTTTGAAAATTGTAAAGAGTATATTCCTTAGATACCCTGTGGGTCGAAAATTTCGACGAAATCGCTCTATCTCGCACGGTTAAGGAGATAGAAGCAAATTTGTGTTTTGCCATTTTTGGCAAAAATTCAAAATGGCCGCCATTTTTGGGGAGGGGAAAATTTTTTGAAAATTGCAAAGAGTACACTCCTTAGATACCCTGTGGGTTGAAAATTTCGACGAAATCGCTCTATCTCACACAGTTAAGGAGATAGAAGCAAATTTGTGTTTTGCCATTTTTGGCAAAAATTCTAAAATTCAAAATGGCCGCCATCTTTGGGGAGGGCAAAATTTTTTAAAAATTGGCAAGAGTAGAATTGTCAGATACCCTGTGGGTCGAAAATTTTGCCGAAATCGCTCTATCTCGCACGGTTAAGGAGATAGAAGCAAATTAGTGTTTTGCCATTTTTGGCAAAAATTCTAAAATTCAAAATGGCCGCCATTTTTGGGGAGGGGAAATTTTTTTAAAAATTACCAACAGTACAATGATCAGATACCCTGTGGGTCGAAATTTTTGATGAAATCGCTCTATCTCGCACGGTTAAGGAGATAGAAGCAAATTTGTGTTTTGCCATTTTTGGCAAAAATTCGAAAATTCAAAATGGCCGCCATTTTTGGGGAGGGGAAAATTTTTGGAAAATTGCAAAGAGTACACTCCTTAGATACCCTGTGGGTCGATAATTTTGCCGAAATCGCTCTATCTCGCACGGTTAAGGAGATAGAAGCAAATTTGTGTTTTGCCATTTTTGGCAAAAATTCTAAAATTCAAAATGGCCGCCATTTTTGGGGAGGGGAAAATTTTTGGAAAATTACCAAGAGTAAAATGCTCAGATACCCTGTGGGTCGAAAATTTTGCCGAAATCGCTCTATCTCGCACGGTTAAGGAGATAGAAGCAAATTTGTGTTTTGCCATTTTTGGCAAAAATTCGAAAATTCAAAATGGCCGCCATTTTTGGGGAGGGGAAAATTTTTGGAAAATTGCAAAGATTACATTCCTTAGATACCCTGTGGGTCGAAAATTTCGACGAAATCGCTCTATCTCGCACGGTTAAGGAGATATTAAGATTTTTTCGTTTTTCGCAAAAATTCAAGATGGCCGCCAAAAGTGGCGAAATTCAATTTTGTACAGAATACTCTTCTACTACCCTGTGAGTCAAAAATTCTGTCGAAATCGCTCTATCTCTTACGGTTTCTGAGATATTAGCAAATTACTCAAAAGTAGTACTGAAAATACACAATGAAGTACCTAAATGGCTATTACTCATGTACTGACAAAGCTATCAGTCCCAAATGCAATACCAAGCGAGCTATGGACATAACAATCTTGTATTCAAAATTGTAGTAAAACATCTTTAATTATCTTGGCTTAAATGCACGGAAACCAATGGGTACTGAAAATAGCTGTACTTAAGTATTACTCAGTAAGCAAAAGAGGTACAACAGCCAAAAGCAATCCCAAGCAAGCTACTGACCCAATAAGCCTGCATACCAAATTTGGTGACAATAGCTCTAATACTTTTCCTTTAAATGAGCGGAAACCATGCGTGACGCCGGACATCGGACGCCGGACATCGGACGGCGAAAAAAGCAAAAATAATATATCCACCCCCCAGGGGGGTGGACATAAAAAGTTCACCCCAGAGACTGGGATTAACAGAACAGTCAACAGAAAAAAAAACTGACTTTATTAACAGATATCATGTGAAGACTGAAAGTTATTATTAAAACCGTTATTAACAAGGAAAGCTCACTTAATTTTTAAATTACTTCCATTTTCATTTCATAAAAATAGCATCAGAGATGCCTGTACCCCACAGCCTAGGGAAATATTTTTAACACCATGAGATATAGAAGTACTGTATCAGTACAAAGTTCAGGATACTTTCAGAGCACTGTCAGTTATATAAAGGTCCAAACAATGTTTAAAGAGTGAAAATAATGTCTAAGAGAAAGATAATTCATGTACTCTTTATTTACATCTGGCATGGCCGAATTATGGTTTACATGTTTTGAATATTACCATCCATACAGAAGTGGTAATACATTCAATGAATGCTTATGTGTGGTGTTGGAGCAAAATCTGTGGCTCACTTGATGAAATTCCATCTGTTACAATGGGAAGTTGTAAAAGTAAAATTCTTAATGAATTCTAATATGACTTTAATAGTGCTTAATCTGCATCAAAAGACAGACCCAAAGGTGCAACAAGATTTTAAAGGTCAAGGTCACTACAAGGTCAAATCAAGGACACCATGATGCCGCGCACCTACAACCCCTAACCAATGTCCCTACTAAGTATCAACTTCCTACACCTTACGGTTTCCGAGATATAGCCCCGACAAGATTTTATAGGTCAAGGTCACTAAAACAAGGTCAAATCAAGGTCAGACCATGATGTTGCACACCTACACCCCTAACCAATGTCCCTAACAAGAATCAACTTCCAACACCTTACAGTTTCTGAGATATAGCCCGGACAAGATTTTATAGGTCAAGGTCACTATGACAAGGTCAAAGGTCAAATCAAGGTCAGACCATGACGTTGCACACCTACACCCCCTAACCAATGTCCTTACCAAGTATCAACTTCCTGCACCTTACAGTTTCCGAGATATAGCCCAGACAAGATTTTAAAGGTCAAGGTCACTACACCAAGATCAAATCAAGGTCACACAGTGACGTTGCACACCTACACCTCCTAACCAATGTCCCTATCAAGTATCAACTTCATACACCTTACGGTTTCCGAGATATAGCCCGGATAAGATTTTATAGGTCAAGGTCACTACAGCAAGGTCAAGGTCAAATCAAGGTCAGACCATGACATTGCACACCTACACATCCAAACCAATGTCCCTACCAAGTATCAACCTACACCTTACGGTTTCTGAGATACACCCCGGACAAACTTTTTCCCGCCGCCCGCCCACCCATCCGGACACCATGGGTGAAAACAATACCCCGACAGCCCTTAAGGGCTGTGGGATAAAAAGGATTATTACTTGTAATATGTGACATCTTTCATGCCAGATACCTGGTATATTTCTCCACTCAAAACCTTAGTTTACTCCACTATACCTCATCAGGCTCCTTGCTTTCTTTCCAGGTTTTGCCCAGACACAGACCAGTGATGCCCACAGTTTCAAGCATGTACTGAATATACGCCTCATATGTCATCTCTGTCACCTTCTCTATAGCCTTACCCAGCAACAGGTACCCAAAGTTTGAGTATGAGTACTTCACACCTGAAAGAATTAACAATACTTACAATACCCAAAGTTGAAAACCAGTGAAGAGCTCACCTAGAGTTAGGGTATGAGTAATCACTTCTGAAAGAAAAAGAGTTTATAAGTCCAAGTAAGAGAGCTTCAATCATCATAAATACTTGGGAGAGTAAATTAAAAGTTTAAGTACAGGTTGTTCCGGCCCAGAGAGAAGTATTAAGAGTAAATTCCCAGACTGAAGATTAGCAAATCACTTGTGAAAAATGTACACACAGAAAAGCCCAAGTTTTAGTACACATTTCTCCCAAAAGAGAGAATTTTACACTAAGTTACTGTAAGAATGTTTATTGCTTGAAAAGGAAACATGAAAAGCTCACCCAAAGTTATAAGAATTAATTTATTCACAAAAAAGTTAACTACTAATAACTTACCACTAGTACTAAATGTAATAATTACCTCCGCCAAGGAGGTTATGTTTTCACCTGGGTTTGTTTGTAGGTTTGTGAGTTTTTGCGTTTGTTTGTGAACAAGATAACTCAAAAACTTACGGACGGATTTTGATGAAATTTTCAGGATATGTCTGAAAAGGTAAAAGGAAGAAATGATTCAATTTTGGGATTGATCTTGATCACTATCTGGATCTTCTGGATCCATGAAATGTAATTTTTAAAGACAGATAACTCAAAAAATTATGGACAGATTTTGATGAAATTTTCAGGATATGTCCTAAATGGAACAAGGAACAAGTGATTAGATTTTGGGAGTGATCTGGATCACTGGATCCATGAAAAATATATTGGCAGTGATCCGGATTGAGCCCCCTTGGCAGAGGTCTGCGCTCCCCGAGTGCTCGTTTTATAAAATGTTGTCTTGAGATTTATATGAATTAAATTAACATTTTGAAATTCCTACTCATGCCTGTGTAATATCTCAATTACCAGTGGTTGCCAAGATGTTACTACAGAAGCGAGTTTATAAGCACTTTTAAGTTTGGCTATCCTCGTTTGACCTTGAACAAGAGGCCCAAGGTCAAATCTGACAACACCAAAAGATTCCCAGTCCATGATTTCCTATAGGTTGGTTTACCATCCCAAACCTCTAGGACCAATAATAAGCGAGTTTATAAGCACTTTTAAGTTTGGCTATCGTTGAACGAGAGGCCCAAGGTCAAATCTGACAACACCAAAAGATTCCCAGTCCATGATTTCCTATAGGTTGGTTTACCATCCCAAACCTCTAGGACCAACTAGACTAAGGACGCATCTGTGGCCAGATGCTGGATGTATCAACCGACAAAGGCCAACTAACATAGTTTAGAAGATAAACAGCATTTTTCGTTAATAAGCAAGCTGAAAGCACTTTTAAGTTTGGTTACCCTTATTTGACCCTGTAGCAGGGGCCCAAGGTGAAGTCTGACCTGATCAAAAGATTCGCAGCCCATGATTTCCTATAAGTCGTTTTCACATTGCAAACCTCTAGGACCAATAATAAGCAGGAGGGGCCCAAGGTCAAATCTGACCACATGAAAAGATTTGCAGCCCATGACTTCCTATAAGTTGTTTTTATATTAATGAGTTATTTGAGAAATACTGGCTATCTGCAATACTTCTAGAGATAATTCGCATTTACTCATTTTGAGTAGGTGAATAATTAGCTACGGGTCTGAAACTTCACCAAGTGAAAGCTCTCTCAAAAGTAGGCGAATGAGTTATTTGAGAAAAATTGGCTATCTGCAATACTTTTAGAGATAATTCGAATTTACTCATTTTCAGTAGGTGAGTAATTACCTACGGGTCTGGAACTTCACCATGTGAAAGCTGTCCCAAAAGTAGATGAATGAGTTATTTGATAAAAATTGGATATCTGCAATACTTTTAGAGATAATTAGTATTTACTCATTTTTAGTAGGTGAATAATTAGCTACAGGTCTGAAACTTCACCAAGTGAAAGGTCTCCCAAAAGTAGGTGAAGGAGTTATTTGACAAAAATTGGCTATCTGGAATACTTTTAGAGATAATTTGCATTTACTCATTTTCAGTAGGTGAGTAATTACCTACGGGTCTGAAACTTCACCAAGTGAAAGCTCTCCCAAAAGTAGGTGAATGAGTTATTTGAGAAAAATTGGCTATCTGCAATACTTTTAGAGATAATTCGCATTTACTCATTTTGAGTAGGTGAATAATTAGCTACGGGTCTGAAACTTCACCAAGTGAAAGGTCTCCCCAAAGTAGGTGAAGGAGTTATTTGACAAAAATTGGCTATCTGGAATACTTTTAGAGATAATTTGCATTTACTCATTTTGAGTAGGTGAATAATTAGCTATGGGTCTGAAACTTCACCATGTGAAAGCTCTCCCAAAAGTAGATGAATGAGTTATTTGATAAAAATTGGATATCTGCAATACTTTTAGAGATAATTAGCATTTACTCATTTTGAGTAGGTGAATAATTAGCTACAGGTCTGAAGCTTCACCAAGTGAAAGGTCTCCCAAAAGTAGGTGAAGGAGTTATTTGACAAAAATTGGCTATCTGGAATACTTTTAGAGATAATTTGCATTTACTCATTTTCAGTAGGTGAGTAATTACCTACGGGTCTGAAACTTCACCAAGTGAAAGCTCTCCCAAAAGTAGGTGAATGAGTTATTTGAGAAAAATTGGCTATCTGCAATACTTTTAGAGATAATTCGCATTTACTCATTTTGAGTAGGTGAGTAATTACCTACAGGTCTGGAACTTCAGCATGTGAAAGCTCTCCCAAAAGTAGGTGAATGAGTTATTTAAGAAAAATTTGCTATCTGCAATACTTTTAGAGAAAATGCAGAATTACTCATTTTTAGTAGGCAAGTAATTTAGCCACAGGCCTAATTTAGACATAAAGCCTACCAATAGAATACTGTGGCGCACCCTCTAATATACCTTGCAAACTTGAGAAGGCTAGCTCGTTAGAGCGGTAATGGTGAAATCTCTCTACACACTGCGGCTATCCAGTGGATACAATGATTTACTCAACAGTGAGAACCTGAAAGTAGATATTGGTAAGCTATGCCATGACATAGAGGTCTGCAATTTCACTCTGTTATAGCTGACCAAAAATTATGTGAATAACATATTTCAACAAAATACTGTAAATGTAATAGTTTTCACGTTATAACTGATTTACTCAACAGTGATAACCTCAAAGTAGCTATTACTCAGCTATGCAATGAGCTAGATGTCTGAATTTTTTCTATGTTATAGCTGACCCAAAATTAGGTGAACAACATATTTAAGCAAAATACTGTAAATGCAATAGTTTTCAAGTTACAACTGATTTACTCAATAGTGAGAACCTGAAAATAGCTATTGCTCAGCTATGCCATGAGCTATAAGTCTGTAATTTCACTATGTTATAGCTGACCCAAAAGTAGGTGAACAACATATTTTAACAAAATACTCCAAATGCAATAATTTTCAAGTTATAAGTCATTTACTCAACAGTCAGTACCTGAAAATAGCTATTGCTCAGTTGTGCCATGAGCTACAGGTCTGTAATTTCACTATGTTATAGCTGACCCAAAAGTAGCTGAATAACATATTTACACAAATTTCTGTAAATGCAATAGTTTTCCAATTACAACTTATTTACTCAACAGTGTGAACTTCAAAGTAGCTATTACTCAGCTATGCAATGAGCCACAGGTCTGGAACTTCACTATGTTATAGCTGACTCCGAAATAGGTGAATAACATATTGAAACAAAATACTCTAAATGTAATACTTTTGAAGTTATAAGCAATTTACTCAACAGTGATAACCTAAAAGTAGCTATTACTCAGCTATGCCATGAGCTACAGGTCTGAAATTTTACTATGTTATAGGTGACCCAAAAGTAGCTGAATAACATATTTACACAAATTTCTGTAAATGCAATAGTTTTCCAATTACAACTGATTTACTCAACAGTGTGAACTTCAAAGTAGCTATTACTCAGCTATGCAATGAGCCACAGGTCTGGAACTTCACTATGTTATAGCTGACTCCGAAATAGGTGAATAACATATTGAAACAAAATACTCTAAATGTAATACTTTTGAAGTTATAAGCAATTTACTCAACAGTGATAACCTAAAAGTAGCTATTACTCAGCTATGCCATGAGCTACAGGTCTGAAATTTTACTATGTTATAGCTGACCCAAAAATAGCTGAATAACATATTTACACAAGTTTCTGTAAATGCAATAGTTTTCCAATTACAACTGATTTACTCAACAGTGTGAACTTCAAAGTAGCTATTACTCAGCTATGCAATGAGCCACAGGTCTGGAACTTCACTATGTTATAGCTGACTCCGAAATAGGTGAATAACATATTGAAACAAAATACTCTAAATGTAATACTTTTGAAGTTATAAGCAATTTACTCAACAGTGATAACCTAAAAGTAGCTATTACTCAGCTATGCCATGAGCTACAGGTCTGAAATTTTACTATGTTATAGCTGACCCAAAAATAGCTGAATAACATATTGAAACAAAATACTCTAAATGCAATAGTTTTCAAGTTACAAGTGATTTTAGTCACGATGGAAGTTACTGAAAAGCCCAAAAGTAGCTATTACTCACTTAGCTATTGAGACAGACACCCAAGTTACTCACCATGTTGTAGCTATGAAAAAAGTATCTGAATAACATATTTTAACAAAATGCTCTAAATGCAACACTTTTCAAGTTACAAGTGATTTAGTGCATGATTTCATGAATTTTAATGCATTTTAGACATTTTTGTCTACCAGAGGCCTAATTTAGACATAAAGCCTACCAAAAAGATAGGGTGGCGAGTCCTCTAGCATACCAAGCCACCTGCCAAATATGAAAGAAATCTGGAAAGAAATGTGGACTGTAGGTCGCTAACAAGCAATATTCCACATTTTAGACATTTTTGTCTACCACAGGCCTAATTTAGACATAAAGCCTACCAAAAAGATAGGGTGGTGAGTCCTCTACCATATCAAGCCACCTGCCAAATATGAAAGAAATCCGGAAAGAAATGTGGACTGTAGGTCGCTAACAAGAAATCTCTGCGGACGCGGACGATGATGAATCCATAGTATCCCCGCTTCGCGTCGGGGATACAATAATATCCTCGTTTGCCCTTGAAGGAGGGGCCCAAGGTCAATTTATTTATTTATTTGGGGTTTTACGTCGCTTTCAACACTGTACAGGTCATATCACGACAGGTAGTTGGAAGGGCAGAGGAAACCAGTACATACAGTTCGTCAGGGTTCTGTACTGTAAACTGCCGACCAACGGCAAGCAACTACCAGCTTTCCCACTTGAGGCAGTGCCGGGAATCAAACCCCCGCCTCAGAGGTGGGAGGTGAGAGTGTTACAACTCTGCCACCGTGGCCCCAGGGCACAAGGTCAAATCCGACCATACCACAAGATTCCCAGCCCATAAATTCCTATATGTTGGTTCACCATCCCAAACCTCTAGGACCAATAATAAGCGAGTTATAAGCACTTTTAAGTTTGGCTATCCTCGTTTGACCTTGAAGGAGGGATCCAAGGTCAAATCTGACCACATCAGAAGACTCACAACCCATGATTTCCGATAGGTTAGTTTACCATCCTAAACCTCTAGGACCAATATTAAGCGAGTTATTAGCAGTTTTAAGTTTGCCTATCCTCGTCTAACCTTGAAGGGGCGGCCTAAGGTCAAATCTGATCACACCAGAAGATACGCAGCCCATGATTTCCTATAGGTTGGTTTGACATTCCAAACCACTAGGACCAATAATAAGGGAGATATAAGCACTTTTCATGACTGAAAAGAAACGCCCATGGCGGCCATCTTGTTTTTCAAAATGAGGCCAAAAATATTTTCAGTTAAGATTTTGTAATGATGAACATATCCTGCGAATTTGAGATCTCTACCTATAATTCCTTTTGTTCTAGAGGGCCAACAAAACACCTTGCTGAAAGTCGAAAAACGCCCGTGACGGCCATCTTGTTTTTCAAAATGAGGCCAAAAATATTCCCAGGCAAGATTTTATGGTTATGAATATAACCTGAAAATTTCAGAAGTCTACCTATAATACCCTGGCCTCTAGAGAGAGGGGTAACGAGAAAATCTCTACACACTGCGGCGGCGTACTCGTGCGTAATCCATAGTATCCACCGGATGATATCCAGTGGATACAATTAGAATGATAACAATAGGGATCTTACCAGGAGTAAACTGTAATCTCTGTGTGAGCATGTACTGTATGAGGTGGTCTATAGATACAGGCTCAGGAACATTCATCTCTTTTCCTACATGTGTGTAATATATCGGGTCACCAGCCAAGTCTCTGTCCCACCCGCCTGAACAAACAAAACCATTATATCACACAACTCACAAGAAAGGGACAAATTTATTCTGGTAGATACTAGACACATTATCGATACAGGTGATGTTTATTGTTTTGGGACAGAGTTGCAGATATTGATGTGCACAAACGTTAGTGGTCAGACCGGTTCTGAAAATGGAAACCAGTTTCCGTGACGTTGAAACCAAACAAAATCCAGGAATTTCGAATGCCTGTATTGATGTAGCAAAAATTCACTGCGAGTGTAGATGAGCCATGATTTAAACAGGAACTAGAGGATCGCTTGCAAAAAAAAGATAATGTTTTTGCACAGCAAAAACAAAGCGTCCCGAAAAGGATATAAAGGTGAGTGCTAAAGTATTAACAAAATGCTCTGCTTTTAGCCTTATACTGTTGTGGCAACCAAAGTTTGCGTAGTCTGCTCTATCTAGCATGGTTTTCGAGATATAAGCAATTTTGTGTTTTGCAAGTTTTGCGAAAAATTCGAAAAATTCAAAATGGCCACCATTTTGGGCGAGACAAAAATTTTTTTGAAAATTGGGATGGCTACTCTGCAGAGATACCTTGTGGACCAAATATTTTGTCGAAATCGCTCTATCTAGCACAGTTTTCAAGACATAAGCATTTTTGTGTTTTGCAATTTTTGCGAAAATTAAAAATGGCCGCCATCTTGGGTGAGACAAAAAATTATTGAAAATTGGCATGGCTACTCTGCAGAGCTACCCTATGGGCCAAAAATTTCGTCGAAATCACTATCTAGCACGGTTTTCAAGATATAAGCATTTGCGTTTTGCAATTTTTGCGAAATTTTCGAAAATTCAAACTGGCCGCCATTTTGGGCGAGACAAAATTTTTTTGAAAATTGGGATGGCCACTTTGCAGAGATACCCTGTGGGTCAAAAATTTCATCGAAATCGCTCTATCTAGCACGGTTTTCGAGATACAAGCATTTTCGTGTTTGGCAACTTTTGCGAAAAATTCGAAAATTCAAAATGGCCGCCATTTTGGGCGCGATAAAGATTTTTGAAAATAGAGATGGCTACTCTGAAGAGATACCCTGTGGGTCAAAAATTTTGTCGAAATCGCTCTATCTAGCACGGTTTTCGAGATATAAGCATTTTTTTGTGTTTTGCAATTTTTGCGAAAAATTCGAAAATGGCCACCAGTTTTGGCGAGACAAATTTTTTTTGAAAAATGGGATGGCTACTCTGCAGAGATACCCTGTGGGTTAAAAATTTCGTCGAAATCGCTCTATCTCGCACGGTTTTCGAGATATAAGCATTTTTGTGTTTTCCTTATTTGGAAAATTCATAATGATTAATTAATCATTAATTACTCGGCCATTACTTAACCAATCAATGCCAAAATCTAATGATTTCCAGATTTTAATAGAATGAATGTATTTGCCAAGTTTCACGTGAATTGATCAAATCCCTTTCAAGTTATCATCCGGACAAGCTTACCCATCGAAAAAAGACATTTTTGGTCATGTGACCTCTCTGATTGGTCGAAATGTCACTGCAGCATATTCAAAAATTCCCCAAGGCTACTGCATACACCTGCCAAATTGGAAAAGAATCCGCCCAATGGTCACAGAGTTATAAGGAAAATGAAACGCGGAGCCGGCGCAGCCTGATTTTCTCCCATACACAAAAAACATCCCTTGCGGGACGCTTAAACATATATTTGTGAGATATTTTGAAGTTTATAAACTTCATTTACAATGAAAGTTAAGTAAAAATGCAATAAAGTTCCTCAAATTGATGTTTTTTATTGTTTTGATGAAGTATTAACCAGTAGAAAGACTAATATTATGACGTTTTCAATAACCTGTACTAAAATATTCTTTGCAGATTTTGTCATTTCTACCCAAATGAAATGCAGTATGCCAGTTTACCGTTCACACCACTGTAAGACCTATTTCATGTGTTTATGTGTAACTATAAACTTACACTGCAAATATTTGAAATAAGCCCCAAATCTGAAGAATTTGTACACGTTTATCTCAAATTTTTGTAGTTTTTAATAAACTTTTTATCAGAACTACCATTTCTTACTTTGATGAACTTCAAAACGCAATCAATCTACTGAATTCTAAGGACTAACTTCAAGAAACACAACACAAATAATACTTCTTTAGTCCAAAGTCGTAAAGTCTCCACAACAATTCAGAGAGCATGCATTTCCTTCAACTCTTTGGAAACAAAAATAAAATCTGAGAAGTTTAATACACAAAACTTTCCTGCAAGCTAAGCACACATAAGTCTTTTAACACACTTAGCTTTTTACACAATTAACTGTATTTTGCCACTTTTGATTTTGTTGAACAAAGGACTTTTTTGTATTTTGTCAATGCAATTACCTGAATGTTGTAACAGATGTTTTATCATAATATTTGGCAATCGCTTGTCTGAATGTTTTGGAAGAGGGAATTCATCACTCAATAAACCTGTAATCATTAAAAACAAAGAAAAAAACATGAAAATACCATGAAAGGATAACTATTGGAAATATAATTACTAAAATTATTACAATCATAACCAAAAAAAATATAAGAAAACTACACAACTCTTTCAACTTCATACTTTCCCATGTAAAGAATATCTTAAACAATAAAGGGAACTTAACATGAACTTAATTTACTTCTATTTGCTGATTTGCAACAACTTTGTACCAACATTTCACAAAACACTGTGTCTCTAAGTGCAGTGGTATGCCTACAGAAAATCTTTTTAACACTTAAAAATAGCACCAGAGATGCCCATACCCTACAGCCTGGGGAAATAGTTTTCAACACCATGAGATATAGAAGTAGTGAAACAGTACAAAGATCGGGATACTTTCAGAGCAGATCAGTTATATTAAGGTCAAAATGATGTTTAAGTAGAGAAAATAACATCTAAGAGAAGGAAAATGTATCTAAAAATCAGTAAACTAAAAATAGCATCAGAGATGTCCGTACCCGACAGCCTAGGGAAATATTTTTAACACCATGAGATATAGAAGCACTGTATCAGTACAAAGTTCAGGATACTTTCAGAGCACTGTCAGTTATATAAAGGTCCAAACAATGTTTAAATAGAGAAAATAATGTCTAAGAGAAAGATAATGCATGTAAAGATGGAGTATTAAAACAAGACAATTCAATAACAAGATGACAGCATTAATCAGTAAACTAAACATTACAACACTCTTTATCTACATCTGGCATGGCCGAATTATGGTTTGGATGTTTTGAATGTTACCATGCATACAGAAGTGGTAATACATTCAATGAATTCTTATGTCTGGTGTTGGAGCAAAATCTGTGGCTCACTTGATGAAATTCCATCTGTTACAATGGGAAGTTATAAAAGTAAAATTCTTAATGAATTCTAATATGACTTTAACAGTGCTTAATCTGCATCAAAAGACAGACCCAAAGGTGGAACAAGATTTTAAAGGTCAAGGTTACTACGACAAGGTCAAAAGTCAAATCAAGGTCACACCATGATGCTGCACACCTACAACCCCTAACCAATGTCCGTACCAAGTATCAACTTCCTACACCTTACAGTTTCCGAGATATAGCCCAGACAAGATTTTATAGGTCAAGGTCATTACGGCAAGGTAAAAGGTCAAATCAAGGTCAGACCATGACGTTGCATACCTACACCCCCTAACCAATGTCCCTACCAAGTATCAACTTCCTACACCTTATGGTTTCCGAGATATAGCCCAGACAAGATTTTATAGGTCAAGGTGACCACGGCAAGGTCAAATCAAGGTCACACTATGACGCTGCACACCTACACCCCCTAACTAATGTCCCTACCAAGTATCAACTTCCTACACTTTACAGTTTCTGAGATATAGCCCGGACAAGATTTTATAGGTCAAGGTCACTACGAAAAGGTCAAAGGTCAAATCAAGGTCAGACCATGACGCTGCACACCTACAACCCCTAACCAATGTCCCTACCACGTATCAACTTCCTACACCTTACAGTTTCCGAGATATAGCCCGGACAAGATTTTATAGGTCAAGGTCACTACGGCAAGGTCAAAGGTCAAATCAAGATCAGACCATGATGTTGCACACCTACACCTCCTAACCAATGTCCCTACCAAGTATCAACTTACTATACCTTACGGTTTCTGAGATACAGCTCAGACAAACTTCTTGCTGCCCACCCGCCACCCGGACACCATGGGTGAAAACAATACCCCGACAGTCCTTAAGGGCTGTGGGGTAAAATCCATATCAGTCAAAGAAGAGTATACTTTTGAACTGAATTTACCCATGTTAAACACAAAACATTTCTTGTAACATATTTTTATTTATAGCTGTGTCTGAGTGATTTTAATACTGAATAAAAGTAAGAAATAACTTGATGCTAAAGCTGTAGAAAAGTAAGAAAAACCTTTTTCTCCAAACAGACAGTGATGTAGCTTTATCTTTCCATGATCATAAAGGTGGAGAATAGCTAGAGAAGTGAGTACTTTGCTCACACTAGCTATGCGGAAGAGATGATTAGATTCCAACAGTGTTCCATGGCTGGCAAATCCATAACCTAAAATTACAAAACTTGTATATCACAGTTTCCTGTTAGTGGTTTGGGTTATACTAAAATAAAACGTTTTCAGTTTCCCGAATTCGGACTATTTGGTATACAATATCAACCCCTTGATATCGCCCGATATTGAAATATTTTTACATTCAATATCAACATCCACACAGCCAAACGATTTACCCACTAGAGAAAATGCTTAACTCTGCTGCGGTATGTAGCTGGATACTGTGAATAAAAATTGAGAAGGAGCTAGTCAGGCTACTTACTGTTCTGTTAACAAGAGGAGAGTGCCCGTGAACGGGCAATGTGTCAGCTGACTGAGTGTTTTTGATTTGTGAAGGTGATAATGAGAGGAAAGCATAATTATCAGGGAAAGTGCTGTACAGAAGTACAGTAAATGGTAATTGAACAGCATGTTTGAAAGAAATTCCGAAGCTGACAGAAGAAAAGGACAAAAAAGTTGTGCCCTGCAAATGGTACTATGAAGGAAAGTAACAAGGTAACTGTTTAAGTGTAAAAAGTAGGTTAAAACATATTTAAAGAAATACTGCAAATGCAATATCCTCGTTCCACCTTGAAGAAGGGGTCCAAGGTCAAATCCAACCACACAAAAACATTCCCAGCCCATGAGTTATAAGCACTTTTAAGTTTGGCTGTCCTCATTTGACCTAGAAGGAGGGGTCCAAAGGTCAAATCTGACCACACCAAAAGAATCCCAGCCCATGATTTCCTATATGTTGGTTTACCATCCCAAACTTCTAGGACCATTACTAAGCGAGTTATAAGCACTTTTAAGTTTGGCTATCCTCGTTTGACCTTGAAGGCAGGGTCCAAGGTCAAATCTGACCACACCAAAAGATTCCCAGCCCATGATTTCCTATAGGATGGTTTACCATCCCAAACTTCTAGGACCAATAATAAGAGAGTTATAAGCACTTTTTAGTTTGGGTATCCTTGTTTGACCTTGAAGAAGGGGTCCAAGGTCAAATCCGACCACACCAAATGATTCCCAGTCCATGATTTCCTGTAGATTGGTTTACCATCCCAAACCTGTAGGACCAATAATAAGCGAGTTATAAGCACTTTTAAGTTTGGCTATCCTCACTTGACCTTGAAGGAGGAGTCCAAGGTCAAATCTGACCACACCAAAAGAATCCCAGCCCATGATTTCCTATATGTTGGTTTACCATCCCAAACTTCTAGGACCATTAATAAGCGAGTTATAGGCACTTTTAAGTTTGGCTATCCTCGTTTGACCTTGAAGGTAGGGTCCAAGGTCAAATCCGACCACACCAAAGATTCCCAGCCCATGATTTTCTATAGGTAGGTTTTCCATTCCAAACCTCTAGGACCAATAATAAGTGAGTTATAAGCACTTTTCAGTTTGGGTATCCTCGTTTGACCTTGAAGGAGGGGTCCAAGGTCAAATCGGACCACATCAACAGATTCCCAGCCCATGATTTCCTATATGTCTGTTTACCATTCCAAACCTCTAGGACCAATAATAAGCGAGTTATAAGCACTTTCAAGTTTGGCTATCCTTGTTTGACCTTGAAGGAGGGGTCAAAGGTCAAATCTGACCACACCAAAAGATTCACAGCCCATGATTTCCTACAGGTTGGTTTACCATCCCAAACCTCTAGGACCAATAATAAGAGAGATATAAGCACTTTTCATGACTGACAAAGAAACACCTGTGGCGGCCATCTTGTTTTTCAAAATGAGGCCAAAAATATTCCCAGGCAACATTTTATGGTTATTAATATATCCTGCAAACTTGAGAAGGCTAGCTATAATATTTTTTTTTTCGTTAGAGCAGTAATGGTGAAATCTCTCTACACACTGCAGCTATCCAGTGGATACAATGATTTACTCAACAGTGAGAACCTGAAAGTAGCTATTGCTCAGCTATGCCATGACATACAGGTCTGCAATTTCACTATGTTATAGCTGACCAAAAATTACGTGAATAACATATTTAAACAAAATACTCTAAATGCAATAGTTTTCAAGTTACAACTGATTTACTCAATAGTGATAACCTCAAAGTAGCTATTACTCAGCTATGCAATGAGCTACATGTCTGAATTTTTACTATGTTATAGCTGACCCAAAAGTAGGTGAACAACATATTTAAGCAAAATACTGTAAATGCAATAGTTTTCAAGTTACAACTGATTTACTCAATAGTGAGAACCTCAAAATAGCTATTGCTCAGCTATGCCATGAGTTATAGGTCTGTAATTTCACTATGTTATAGCTGACCCAAAAGTAGGTGAACAACATATTTTAACAAAATACTCCAAATGCAATATTTTTCAAGTTACAACTGATTTACTCAACAGGCAGTACCTGAAAATAGCTATTGCTCAGTTGTGCCATGAGCTACAGGTCTGTAATTTCACTATATTATAGCTGACCCAAAAGTAGCTGAATAACATATTTACACAAATTTCTGTAAATGCAATAGTTTTCCAATTGCAACTGATTTACTCAACAGTGAGAACTTCAAAGTAGCTATTACTCAGCTATGCAATGAGCCACAGGTCTGGAACTTCACTATGTTATAGCTGACCCCAAAATAGGTGAATAACATACTGAAACAAAATACTCTAAATGCAATAGTTTTCAAGTTAGAAGTGATTTACTCAACAGTGATAACCTAAAAGTAGCTATTACTCAGCTATGCCATGAGCTACAGGTCTGAAATTTTACTACGTTATAGCTGACCCAAAAGTAGCTGAATAACATATTTATACGAAATTCTCTAAATGCAATAGTTTTCAAGTTACAAGTGATTTTACTCATGATGGAAGTTACTGAAAAGCCCAAAAGTAGCTATTACTCACTTAGCTATTGAGACAGACATCCAAGTTACTCACCATGTTGTAGCTCTGAAAAAAGTAGCTGAATAACATATTTTAACAAAATGCTCTAAATGCAACACTTTTCAAGTTATAAGTGATTTAGTGCATGATTTCATGAATTTTAATACATTAAAAATTATTAAAAAAATTTATTTAAAAAAAAAATAAGACAGATCCAGGTCTCACACTCACACAAGAGAATCTACCTCTGGCCTAGTACATATATGCAAGATATGAGAGAAATCCCTCCAATAGTCACTGAGAAAATTGTGATAAAGTGTTGAAATTTTCACACTTTTGGTGGGGGTACCTCCCTTATAATGTCTCTAGCAAACAGACGAACAGACAGATTTGCATGCCTTGAACAATTTTTCATCCTCGATAGATAAGGTATCTTTTAAAAAAATAGGCCAAGGCCTGCTGCTTACTGGCGACCCGCATGTTATGGTTGTGCCACCCAAATACTTTTTTCATGCTATAAATGTGCAGCAATTAATATATGTTTTATACAATTTCGACGAAATCGCTCTATCTCACATGGTTAAGGAGATACAAGCAATTTTGTGTTTTGTCATTTTTGGCAAAAATTCGAAAATTCAAAACGGCTGCCATTTTTGGGGAGGGGAAAATGTTTTGAAAATTGCCAATAATACATTCCTTAGATACCCTGTGGGTCGAAAATTTCGACGAAATCGCTCTATCTCGCACAGTTAAGGAGATAGAAGCAATTTTGTGTTTTCTCATTTTTGGCAAAAATTCGAAAATTCAAAATGTCCGCCATTTTTGGGGAGGGGAAAATTTTTTGAAAATTGACATTAGTACATTCCCTAGATACCCTGTGGGTCGAAAATTTTGACAAAAATCGCTCTATCTCGCATGGTTAAGGAGATACAAGCAATTTTGTGTTTTGCCATTTTTTGGCGAAAATTCAAAATGGCCGCCATTTTTGGGGAGGGGAAAGTTTTTTGAAAATTGACATTAGTACATTCCTTAGATACTCTGTGGGTCAAAAATTTCGACGAAATCGCTCTATCTCACACGGTTAAGGAGATACAAGCAATTTTGTGTTTTTGAATTTTCGGCAAAAATTCGAAAATTCAAAATGGCCGCCATTTTTGGGGAGGGGAAAATTTTTTGAAAATTGCCAAGAGTACATTCCTTAGATACCCTGTGGATCGAAAATTTCGACGAAATCGCTCTATCTCACATGGTTAAGGAGATACAAGCAATTTTGTGTTTTGTCATTTTTGGCAAAAATTTGAGAATTAAAAATGGCTGCCATTTTTGGGGAGGGGAAAATTTTTTTGAAAATTGCCAATAATACATTCCTTAGATACCCTGTGGGTCAAAAATTTCGACGAAATCGCTCTATCTCACACGGTTAAGGAGATACAAGCAATTTTGTGTTTTCGAATTTTCGGCAAAAATTCGCAAATTCAAAATGGCCGCCATTTTTGGGGAGGGGAAAATTTTTTGAAAATTGCCAATAGTACATTCCTTAGGTACCCTGTGGGTCGAAAATTTCGACGAAATCGCTCTATGTCACATGGTTAAGGAGATACAAGCAATTTTGTGTTTTGTCATTTTTGGCAAAAATTCGAAAATTCAAAATGGCTGCCATTTTTGGGGAGGGGAAAATTTTTTGAAAATTGCCAATAGTACATTCCTTAGATACCCTGTGGGTCGAAAATTTCGTCGAAATCGCTCTATCTCGCACGGTTAAGGAGATACAAGCAATTTTGTGTTTTTCCATTTTCGGCAAAAATTCGAAAATTCAAAATGGCCGCCATTTTTGGGGAGGGGAAAATTTTTTGAAAATTGCCAATAGACATTCCTTCGATACCCTGTGGGTCGAAAATTTCGTCGAAATCGCTCTATCTCCCACGGTTAAGGAGATACAGGCGTTTTTGTTTTTTCAGCGTTAAGAAAAATCGTGACAATTTGTAAATCATTAATAAGTCGGCCATTTTGTATTGGATCACTTCGAAAAGTTATTGATTTCCAGACATGTATATAACGAACGTACTTGTAAAATTTCATGTGAATAGGTGAAGCGCTTTTTAAGTTATCATCCAGACAAGCACACCCTTTTGAAACACATGTTTTTGGTCATGTGACTTCTCTGATTGGTTGAAAAACATGCAATGAGGAAAAATGATAGTCCTCTACCCAAGGAAGCTCCATACCAAATTTCATAGAAATCGGTGCAGTAGTTTCTGAGGAGAAGAGGCTGGAAAAAAATTGTTGACGACGCCGACAACAACCACAACAACAACAACAACGAAGACGATGCCAGGCCATGCCATTAGCTTACGGCCGTTGGCCAGTAAGCTAAAAAACAGCATGTCTCTAGGCCTTGTAGTTTTGGAGAAGATGTTCACACGGACGTGGAAGCATACGCCCACACCGCAGAGTGACGACATAATGTCAGCTGACTGACTGACAAGTCAGCTGACATAAATAAAGGAGTAACAATTGTGGGCACTACTATTCCTATGGGAAGGGGTACTGGCTGCAGTGAGTGAATATACTTGACCCAAAACACAATAAGCGCCCTTTCAGGAATGCTTAATTACTTTGATAAACTAGATTGGGCCAACTCGGCGCCAACATATCCCCAGACAGGTCATCACTCACGCCACAGGTTTTGATCGGGAATTTTTTAAAACATAATTACCCATTATTATATGAACTTCAGCACATCAATCTACTCTGTTTATATCTCCCCAAGTAAGATGGTGTATCCCCAGATGCCGAATACATAACTCAAATTATATTTTCAATCTTCCTGCAATGATAACTCTAAACCTATTTTCAAAGTATTTAAATGATTGATGATTGAATGTCCATTCTAAAATAATAATCCCAAAAGAGCATATCTGTTTCTATATTTGTTGACAAATAAAATATTATTTTTAACTCAACTCATCATATTTTTCAATCTTCCTTCAAAGTATTAAATGATTGATGATTCAATGTCCATTCTAAAATTCATAATCCCAAAAGCGCATATCTGTTTCTATATTTGTTCACAAATAAAATATTACTTAAAAAAAAATTATTTATATTATTATTTTATTATATTATTTTTAGAATTTGCAAATTGTTTTCAGTTATTCATTTCCTCTATACCTATATATGTGGTCCATATGTATGCAACCTAAATATGTGACACAATCTCAGTTCTGACTCCCCTTTGTGTTATATGTAATGAAGCCCACCACCTCCCACCCCCACCCCTCTCCCCTTCTCCACACCTCTCTCACTATTACACAAGATCTGCAACCCCATTGAGTTCTTTGTTTCTCATCTGATATCATTAAATACCTTTGTTTATTTAGTGTCACTCAATATAGCTGGAGGTCCCAGAGGTGGGTGGGGGGAATCCGGGTGGGGGATGTGGGTTGAGCATAAATGGTAAACAAACAATCTATATAAAAGGGGTACTCAAATACAAAAAGAATTGAGAATTTTAAGTATGTGATTATCAACTGAAATGAGTTCATAACTGTAGGAGCTGTGCCAAAATTAACTGAGGCAAGTTGAATAAAACTGGGCTAGTTGAGGGTTAAAAATCCCCTAGTTTTACTACATAAGGATACAATTTCATTAATATTGGGACTTAAAGCTCACTTAAAGTGTCCATTTTGTCTACTTGAATATGTTTAACCAGTTTCATTTTAAAAAGTGAAAAACTCAGCAAGCAGAGGTATAACACACAAAAATAAGTTCCTAAAAGACTAAGATAGCCATAACATTATTAATATTCAAAATTTAAATAGACAGGCATTTCCTTTTAAAAATTCAAAGATTTCAGCTCTATAACCCACATAGTTTGACAGTTACTGGGCTTTAAAGTGGCATAATATCCATAAATTGGGTTTCTGTGGGCATTTTACAATTGTTAAAGAGACCTTAGCAATTAAACTACAGATCTGAAACTTTTTGGGGGACATACATAACAAACAAAAATTATATATAATACAGTTTAAGACTTGTCACACTAAGCATTTCCAAATAACAGGGCAAAATACGGAAAAAATGTCAAAAAAGGCACTTGGGCGAGTGTCTATGGCCCTCATACACAGGTTAAATGTCTACTAAAAACCTTGATTTTCGGCATATGTAAAAAGGACATAATAATGCATTCCCAGATGGGATTTCAGCTCCATCAATCACATAGTTTAACAGTTACAGGGCTTAAAGGTGGTAAAAAGTCCAAATATTGGGTCATTGTGGGCCTTTTAGAGATCTCGATGTGGCTTTCAAATTAAAGCTTCAGACTTAAAATTTGTTACATACTAAGATTACACATAGAATATGTATCTAATAAAGTTTGAAACTTCTCAGACTTACCATTTCCAAGTTACAGAGCAAAATATGTGAAAAATGTCTTAAAAGGGTCACTCAGGTGGGTGTTTAAGGTCCTCATACACAGGTTAAATGTCTACTTGAAGCCTTGATTTTTGGCACATGTAAAAAGAACATAATAATGTATTCCCAGATGAGATTTCAGCTCTATCAGTCACATAGTTTAACAGTCACAGGCCTTAAAATTGGCAAAAAGTCCAAATACTGGGTCTTTATGGGGCCTTCTAGAGACCTAAATGTGGCCTTCAAATTAAAGCTTCAGACTTAAAATTTGTCACATACTAAGATTACACATAGAATATGCATCTAATACAGTTTGAAACTTCTTAGACTTACCATTTCCAAGTTACAGGGAAAAATATGTGAAAAATGTCTAAAAATGGTCACTCGGGTGGGGATTTATGGTCCTCATACACAGGTTAAATGTCTTCTTAAAGCCTTAATTTTTGGCACATATAAAAATAACATACTAATATCTTCTCAGATAGGATTTGAGCTCTATCAGTCACATAGTTTGACAGTCACAGGGCTTAAAAGTAGCAAAAAGTCCAAATATTGGGTCTTTGGGAGCCTTTTAGAGACCTCAATTTGACCTTCAAAATTAAAGCTTCAGACTTAAAATCTGTTACATACTAAGATTACACACAGAATATATATCTAATACAGTTTGAAACTTCTCAGACTTACCATTTCCAAGTTACAGGGAAAAAGATGTGAAAAATGTCTTATAAGGGTCACTCGGGTGGGTGTTTATGGTCCTGATACACACGTTAACTGTCTATTAAAGGCCTAAATGTTGGGGCACATATAAGAAAACACATAGATATATTCCCAGATGATATTTAACTTAGATGAGAGACATAGTTTGAAAGCTACAGTGCTTGAAAGTGGCAAAAAGTGCATAAATTGGGTCTCTGTGGGCACTTTTGAGACCTTAAGTCGACCCCTTTGGGTAAACCTACAGCCCTAAAATTTTCTACAGACAAGGATTACATATCAAAGTTATACCTAGCGCAGTTTGAGACTCATCAGAATTATCACTTCCAAATTATAGGGCAAAATATGTGAAAAGTATAGCAAAAAATCCCTAAGTGGGGGTATTTATGGGCCTCAAACACAATTTTCTCCTCAACTTAAAGTCATGATTTTCGGCACATGTACTAAGAACATATTAATGTGTTGTCAGGTAAAATTTCAGCCAGCTGAGCATCATAGTTTGTGACCTACAGGGCTCTAAGTGGCCAAAAGTGCAATTTCTAACCTTAAGGTGGCCATAAGTTCTTTTTTACTGGGAGTTTAAGGTCACCTTAAAATAGGGATCTTCCTTTGGGCACCCTTAACATGTGTACCAAGTTTGAAAAAAAAATATTAATTTGTTTTTGAGTTATCGCGTCCACAAGGAAATTTCTACGGCGGCGGCGGCGGCGCGACGGACCTGAATCCAATATATCCCCGACTTTCGTCTGGGGATATAATAATGGTACACTGGATTTATTCAGTAAAAAAGCAGATGTAATGCAATATATTTTACTGACATTGTAACACAACTGAAGTATTTTTAAAACATCAAACTCGTGAGAACAATGTCTACAGTACTGTTTTCCAAAAAGTAAAAGTCTAAATCCAAGAAAAAAATCCAATTATGCATCAGTTGAGCATCTTGTGAATTAGATGTTTCTCAGCTTTTACCCTTGATTTTCCCACCATACTTTAATATGACTAGCATGAAAATGAAATCTCAAGTGGACATTCCTGTCAACTGGGAAACAGTATACTAATTTACAGAAGACCTTTTTTTAATTGAAGACAAATACAGGACTCAAATCAACTTTTTAGTTTTTAGTACTTTATTTCACAATTGAATGAAGGATTAATCTATTTTTGTCTATGTGATTGCAAACAGAAGGTACACTCATTGTAGAATTTATCCCTTATAATGTCAGTCCATCAGGTGAGGTGGTTATGGGCCTCATACAAAGGTTAATTGTCAACCTAAAGCCCTGATTTTGGCACATGTAAAATAACGTATTAACATACACAGATTAGATTTTATGTGAATGTAGTTTGAGGTGCAACATAATTTTTTAGCTACAGGGCTTAAAGTTGCAAAAGGTCCATAAAATGGGTCTCTGCGGGAATTTTAGAGACATTTAGGTGACCTTAAAATTAAAGCCACTGACTAAAATTTTCCACAGACAAATATTACATACAAAAGTTATATCTAGTACAGTTTGAGATCATTATAAATGCCATTTACAAATTACAGGGCAAAATATTTGAAGATTAAATAGCATCGGAGATGCCCGTACCCCACAGCCTGGGGAAATAATTTCAACACCATGAGATATAGAAGTAGTGAAATAGTACAAAGATGGGGATACTTTCAGGGCATTGTCAGTTATATAAAGGTCCAAATAATGTTTAAGTGGAGAAAATAACATCTAAGAGAAAGAAAATTTGAGCCAGATGAGCCAAAAAGTTTTTGAGCTAAAGAGCATTAAGTGGTCAAAAGGTAAATTTCTAACTTTAAGGTGGTCATAACTTCTTTATAATTGAGAGGTTTAAGGTTACCTTAAAATAGGGTTCCTCTCCTGACCCAAATACATGTGTGTGCCAAGTTTGAATGAAATCAGTGAAAGTGTTTTAGAGTTATCACTAGTGCCTCGATTTTCATGGTCTACTATTCATCCATTTTCCAACCAATGATCAACCCATAATCGACTTCTTTACTCCACTGTTGGTCAATATATCATGAAACACTTTCCGGGATAAAGTATTTTTCAATTCGGTAAGAACAAGCATTCTGACGCATGCATTTATCTCCCGCCGTATAAATTAGATGTCCTAAAGATAGTGGAATATAAATTTTCCTGCGAGATGGAGGCACATGTAGAAGTGACAAGTTTAATGTTTGATTGCAATACTTTTAAAGACAAAAGGCATTTACTCATTTTAGTAGCTATTACTTTGCCATCCAAAGAGCTACAGTTCTGCCACTTCATTATGCAGATCAACTCAAAGTAGGAAAGCACGTCTTTAGAAGAAATAGCCTATCTGTACTACTTTTAGAGATACAAGACATTTACTTATTTTAGTGGCTATTACTCTGCCATCTAAAGAGCTACAGTTCTGCAACTTCACTATGTGGTAGATCACCCAAAAGTAGGTGAATGACTTATTTAGAAGAAATTGCCCACCTGTAGTACTTTTAGAGACTAGACCAAGGATGCATCTGTGGCCAGATGCAAAATGTATCCACCGGCAAAGGCAAAAGTAGCTATTACTCAGCTATGGCACGAGCTAGAGGTCTGAAATTTTAGTATGTTATAGCTGACCCAAAAGTAGGCGAATAACATATTTGCACAAAATTCTCTAAATGCAATAGTTTTCAAGTTACAAGTGATTTTACTCATGATGGAAGTTAGTGAAAAGCCCAAAAGTAGCTATTACTCACTTAGCTATTGAGATAGACACCCAAGTTATTCACCATGTTGTTGCTATGGAAAAAGTAGGTGAATGACATATTTTAACAAAATGCTCTAAATGTAATATTTTTCAAGTTATAAACTAGAGGATCGCTCGCAAAAAAAAAAGATAATCTTTTTGCATAGCAAAAACAAAGCGTCCCGAAAAGGATATAAAGGTGAGTGCTAAAGTATTAAGAAAATGCTTCGTTTCTAGCCTTATACTGTTGTGGCAACCAAAGTCAGCGCAGTCTGCTCTATCTAGCACGGTTTTCACGATATAAGCATTTTTGTGTTTTGCAAAAAATAAAAAAATTAAAAATGTCCGCTATATTTTGTGAGACAAAAATATTTTGAAAATTGGCATGGCTACTCTGCACAGATACCCAGCAGGTCCAAAATTTTGTTGAGTTCGCTCCATATAGCACAGTTTTCGAGATATAAGCATTTTTGTGTTTTGCAAAAACTTTGAAAATTCAAAATGGCCACCATTTTTGGGGAGACAAAAATTTTTGTCAAGACCACTGCTGTGGTGTGTATCTCCCGCTGAGCATTAAAGCAGAAGAAATAGCTTTTCCGAGATATTCACAATTTTTCATTTTCGTGTGTGAAAGGTCTTCCAAAAGTAGGTGAATGAGTTATTTGAGAAAAATTGGCTATCTGCAATACTATTAAGAGATAATTCACATTTACTCATTTTGAGTAGGTGAGTAATTATCTATGGGTCTGAAACTTCACCAAGTGAAAGCTCTCCTAAAAGTAGGTGAATGAGTTATTTGAGAAAAATTGGCTATCTGCAATACTTTTAGAGATAATTCGCATTTACTCATTTTGAGTAGGTGAGTAATTAGATATGGGTCTGAAACTTCACCATGTGAAAGCTCTCCCACAAGTAGATGAATGAGTATTTGATAAAAATTGGGTATCCGCAATACTTTTACAGATAATTAGCATTTACTCATTTTGAGTAGGTGAATAAATAGCTATGGGTCTGAAACTTCACAGAGTGAAAGCTCTGCCAAAAGTAGGTGAATGAGTTATTTGAGAAAAATTGGCTATCTGCAATACTTTTAGAGATAATTCGCATTTACTCATTTTGAGTAGGCGAGTAATTAGCTATGGGTCTGAAACTTCACCAAGTGAAAGCTCTCCCAAAAGTAGGTGAATGAGTTATTTGAGAAAAATTGGCTATCTGCAATACTTTTAGAGATAATTCGCATTTACTCATTTTGAGTAGACGAGTAATTAGCTATGGGTCTGAAACTTCACCAAGTGAAAGCTCTCCCAAAAGTAGGTGAATGATTAATTTGAGAAAAATTGGCTATCTGCAATACTTTTAGAGATAATTCGCATTTACTCATTTTGAGTAGGTGAGTAATTAGCTATGGGTCTGAAACTTCACCAAGTGAAAGCTCTCCCAAAAGTAGGTGAATGAGTTATTTGAGAAAAATTGGCTATCTGCAATACTTTTAGAGATAATTCGCATTTACTCATTTTGAGTAGACGAGTAATTAGCTATGGGTCTGAAACTTCACCAAGTGAAAGCTCTCCCAAAAGTAGGTGAATGATTAATTTGAGAAAAATTGGCTATCTGCAATACTTTTAGAGATAATTCGCATTTACTCATTTTGAGTAGGTGAGTAATTAGCTATGGGTCTGAAACTTCACAAAGTGAAAGCTCTCCCAAAAGTAGGTGAATGAGTTATTTGAGAAAAATTGGCTATCTGCAATACTTTTAGAGATAATTCGCATTTACTCATTTTGAGTAGGTGAGTAATTAGCTATGGGTCTGAAACTTCACAGAGTGAAAGCTCTCCCAAAAGTAGGTGATGGAGTTATTTGAGAAAAATTGGCTATCTGCAATACTTTTAGAGATAATTCGCATTTACTCATTTTGAGTAGGTGAGTAATTAGCTATGGGTCTGAAACTTCACCAAGTGAAAGCTCTCCCAAAAGTAGGTGAATGATTAATTTGACAAAAATTGGCTATCTGCAATACTTTATGAGATAATTCGCATTTACTCATTTTGAGTAGGTGAGTAATTAGCTATGGGTCTGAAACTTCACCAAGTGAAAGCTCTCCCAAAAGTAGGTGAATGAGTTATTTGAGAAAAAATTGGCTATCTGCAATACTTTTAGAGATAATTCGCATTTACTCATTTTGAGTAGGTGAGTAATTAGCTATGGGTCTGAAACTTCACCAAGTGAAAGCTCTCCCAAAAGTAGGTGAATGAGTTATTTGAGAAAAATTGGCTATCTGCAATACTTTTAGAGATAATTCGCATTTACTCATTTTGAGTAGGTGAGTAATTAGCTATGGGTCTGAAACTTCACCATGTGAAAGCTCTCCCACAAGTAGATGAATGAGTTATTTGATAAAAATTGGGTATCCACAATACTTTTAGAGATAATTAGCATTTACTCATTTTGAGTAGGTAAATAATTAGCTATGGGTCTGAAACTTCACCATGTGAAAGCTCTCCCAAAAGTAGGTGAATGAGTTATTTGAGAAAAATTGGCCATCTGCAATACTTTTAGAAATAATTCACATTTACTCATTTTGAGTAGGTGAATAATTGGCTATGGGTCTGAAACTTCACCATGTGAAAGCTCTTCCAAAAGTAGGTGAATGAGTTATTTGAGAAAAATTGGCCATCTGCAATACTTTTAGAGGTAATTCGCATTTACTCTTTTTGAGTAGGTGAGCAATTAGCTATGGGTCTGAAACTTCACCAAGTGAAAGCTCTTTGGGATAGCTGCTCTGCAGAGATACCCTGAAGATAAAAAATTTCGTCGAAATCGCTCTATGTAGCACGGTTTTCGAAATATAAGCATTTTTGTGTTTTGCAATTTTTACGCAAAAATTCGAATATTCAAAATGGCCGCCATTTTTGGCAAGATAAATTTTTTTTGAAAATTGGCATGGCTACTCTGCAGAGATACCCTGTGGGTCAAAAATTTCGTCGAAATCGCTCTATCTAGCACGGTTTTCGAGATATAAGCATTTTTGTGTTTTGCAATTTTGTGAAAAATTTGAAAATTCAAAATGGCCGCCATTTTTTGCGAGAAATTTTTTGTTTGAAAATTGGCATGGCTACTCTGCAGAGATACCCTGCGGGTCAAAAATTTCGTCGAAATCGCTCTATCTAGCACGGTTTTCGAGATATAAGCATTTTTGTGTTTTCCTTATTTGGAAAATTCGTAATGATTAATTAATCATTAATTACTCGGCCATTTCTTGACCAATCAATGCCAAAATCTAATGATTTCCAGATTTTAATAGAATGAATGTATTTGCCAAGTTTCAGGTGAATTGATAAAATTCCTTTCAAGTTATCATCCGGACAAGCTTCCCCATCGAAAAAAGACATTTTTGGTCATGTGACCTCTCTGATTGGTTGAAATGTCACTGCAGCATATTCAAAAAAATTCCCCAGGGCTACTGCCTAAACCTGCCAAATTTGAAAAGAATCCGCCTAACGGTTACAGAGTTATAAGGAAAACAAAATGCGGAGCCGGCGGAGCCGCCGGAGCCGGCGGAGCCAGAAGCTCTCCCATACACAAACAAGCGTCCCTTGCGGGACGCTTAATGATTTAGTGTTGAGTAAGAACTTCAAAGTAGCTATTACTCCGCTATGCAATGAGCCACAGGTCTGGAATTTTACTATGTTATAGCTGCCTCAAAATAGGTGAATAACATTTTGAAACTAAATAATGTAAATGCAAAAGTTTTCAAGTTATAAGTGATTTACCCAACAGTGATAACCTAAAAGTAGTTATTATTCAGCTATGCCATGAGCTACAGGTCTGAAATTTTACTATGTTATAGCTGACCCAAAAGTAGCTGCATAACATATTTGCACAAAGTGCTCTAAATGCAGTACTTTTCAAGTTATAATTGATTTAGTGCATGATTTAATTAATTTTAATGTATTAAAATTTATTTAAAAAATTCATAAAAAAACTTAAGCATGTGAAACTTCTCCAAAATGTAGGTGAATGAGTTATTTGAGAAACACTGGCTATCCGCAATACTTTTAGTGATAATAGGCATTTACTTATTTTGAGTAGGTGAGTAATTAGCTACAGGTCTGAAACTTCACCAAGTGAAAGCTGTCCCAAAAGTAGGTGAATGACTTATTTGAGAAAAATTGGCTATCTGCAATACTTTTAGAGATAATTAGCATTTACTCATTTTGAGTAGGTGAGTAATTACCTACGGGTCTGGAACTTCACCATGTGAAGGCTATCCGCAATACTTCTAGGGATAACTAGACAAAAGTTTTTGTACACAAAAACAAAGCGTCCCTACAGCTTTTAAGCTTTATATAAAATGCTAAAGGACTAATGTGAAGAGGTAAATGTTATTGGTGAAGAGAAATTTTCGTGAAAAGGACCATGTTAGGATCACAAGAGTGACCTTAAAACGAAAAAAACACTCAGTGCCTATGAACGGGTTCTGTATCAGCTGACTGTGTGTTTTCAGCTGCAAAGAAGAAGAAGCACTTTAAAGTTTGGCTGTGCTTGTTTGACCTTGAAGGAGAGGCCCAAGGTCAAATCTGACCACATCAAAAGATTTCAAGGCCATCATTTCCTATATGTAGGTATACCATCCCAAACCTCTAGGACCAATAATAAATGAGTTATAAGCACTTTAAAGTTTGCCTATCCTCGTTGGACCTTGAAGGAGAGGCCTAAGATCAAATCCGACCACACCAGAAGATTCCCAGCACATGATTTCCTACATGTTGGTTTACCATCCCAAACCTGTAGGACCAATAATAAGTGAGTTATAAGCACTTTTCAGTTTGGCTATGCTCGTTTGACCTTGAAGAAGAAGCACTTTAAAGTTTGGCTGTGCTTGTTTGACCTTGAAGGAGAGGCCCAAGGTCAAATCTGACCACATCAAAAGATTTCAAGGCCATCATTTCCTATATGTAGGTATACCATCCCAAACCTCTAGGACCAATAATAAATGAGTTATAAGCACTTTAAAGTTTGCCTATCCTCGTTGGACCTTGAAGGAGAGGCCTAAGATCAAATCCGACCACACCAGAAGATTCCCAGCACATGATTTCCTACATGTTGGTTTACCATCCCAAACCTGTAGGACCAATAATAAGTGAGTTATAAGCACTTTTAAGTTTGGCTATGCTCGTTTGACCTTGAAGGAGAGGGCCAAGGTCAAATTCGACCACAGCAAAAGATTACCAGCCCTTAATTTCTACATGTTGGTTTACCATCCCAAACCTCTAGGACCAATCATAAGCGAGTTATAAGCACTTTAAAGTTTGGTTATGCTCATTTGACCTTGAAGGAGAGGCCCCAAGGTCAAATATGACCACACCAGAAGATTCCCAGCACATGATTTCCTACAGGTTGGTTTACCATCCCAAAGCTCTAGGACCAATAATAAGCCACTTATAAGCACTTTTATGTTTGGCTATCCTTGTTTCACCTTGAAGAAGAGGCCCAAGGTCAAATCTGACAACACCAAAAGATTCCCAGCCCATGATTTTCTATATGTTAGTATACCATCACAAACCTCTAGGACCAATAATAAGCAAGTCATAACCACTTTTATGTTTGGCTATACTCATTTGACCTTGAACGAGGGGCACAAGGTCAAATCTGACCACACCAGAAGATTCCCAGCACATGATTTCCTACATGTTGGTATACCATCCCAATCCTCTAGGACCAATAATAAGCGAGTTATAAGCACTTTTAAGTTTGGCTATGCTTGTTTGACATTGAACGAGGGGCCCAAGGTCAAATCAGACCACACCAGAAGATTCCCAGCCCATGATTTCCTACATGTTGGTTTACCATCCCAAACCTCTAGGACCAATAATAAATCAGTTATAAGTACTTTTATGTTTAGCTATCCTCTTTTGACCTTGAAGAGGAAGCCCAAGGTCAAATCTGACCACACCAAAAGATTCCGAGCCCATGATTTCCTACATGTTGGTATCCCATCACAAACCTCTAGGACCAATAATAAGCGAGTTATAAGCACTTTTAAGTTTGTCTATCCTCGTTTGACCTTGAACAAGGGGCCCAAGGTCAAATCCGACCACACCAAAAGATTCCCAGGCCATGATTTCCTACATGTTGGTTTACCATCACAACCCTGTAGAACCAATAATAAGTGAGTTATAAGCACTTTTAAGTTTGGCTATGCTCGTTTGACCTTGAACGAGGGGCCCAACGTCAAATCCGACCACACCAGAAGATTCCCAGGCCATGATCTCCTACATGTTGGTTTACCATCCCAAATCTGTAGGACAAATAAGAAGCGAGTTATAAGCACTTTTATGTTTGGCTATCCTCGGGCTTCTTCTTCAAGGTCAAATCTGACAACACCAAGAGATTCCCAGCCCATGATTTTCTATATGTTAGTATACCATCCCAAACCTGTAGGACCAAAAATAAGCAAGTCATAAGCACTTTTAAGTTTGGCTATACTCGTTTGACCTTGAACGAGGGGCACAAGGTCAAATCAGACCACACCAGAAAATTCCCAGCACATGATTTCCTGTATGTTGGTATACCATCCCAATCCTCTAGGATCAATAATAAGCGAGTTATAAGCACTTTTAAGTTTGGTTATGCTCATTTGACCTTGAAGGAGAGGCCCAAGTTCAAATCTGACCACACCAGAAGATTCCCAGCACATGATTTCCTACATGTTGGTTTACCATCCCAAAGCTGTAGGACCAATAATAAGCGAGTTACAAGCACTTTTATGTTTGCCTATACTCGTTTGACCTTGAACGAGGGGCCCAAGGTCAAATCTGACCACACCAGATGATTCCCAGCACATGATTTCCTATATGCTGGTATACCATCCCAAACCTCTAGGACTAATAATAAGCGAGTTATAAGCACTTTTAAGTTTGCCTATCCTCGTTTGACCTTGAACAAGGGGCCCCAGGTCAAATCTGACCACACCAGAAGATTTCCAGCACCTGATTTCCTATATGTTGGTACACCATCCCAAACCTCTAGGACCAATAATAAGCGAGTTCAAGGCTTAATCGTAGTAAATTTTTTATGAACTTATAATCAATCGCCCGTCAATCGCTCAATTACGGCCCGATTGATCCCAATATCGATTGGCGCCTAGATTCCTCTGTCAGAAATGTGCCTGATTGGCTCCTTAAGATACAGAAATTCAACAAGCAACACATACAATGCATTCAAATGTTTAAAGTTACGGGATATAACAAAATTCAAAACATGTACTCATATTTTCAAAGCTCATAGGAATTTGCTACCACCTAAACTAATGGAATGATATAGATATGTCAAGCATGTTCATAACTATAATACAAGGAACTGTGGAAACATTTATCAAAATATCCCCAAAACTTTCCAAAAAAGTAGATGTCCTAGTATTATAGGGGTTAAACTGTACAATCAAATTCCATCACATGTAAGATTGTTGCCATCTATAATAAGCTTCAAAAAGAGATTAAAAGAAGAATTCCTCACTAAATATAAAAAACCATTGCCTATCTAACAAATTATGGTATGACAAATGGAAGTTACGGATCTGTGTACTAAATCTGTGTATATCTTAATCTATATTTTTACCATTAAGTACTTTGTCAAGTATGTTAAAATTTAATTAACAGACAAACAGTTCAAATTAGCATATTCATTGATAAATAGCTTCTTTGTGTCATAAATCAAAATCTATTTTATCTGCTGTATTTCTTTCTTGACTTTCTGTTGTCAGTTATGTCCAAGTTAAGTAATATTTACTAATAAGTTCATTTGAACTTCAGGCATTTCTGTTTAGTATTTATTGTATGTTCTTAACTTTATGTTGTCAGTTCTCTCCAAATTTAGGGATGTCTAGTTATAAGTTCATTTGAACTTCTGACATTTACTTTCAGCATTTATTTTAAAATGTTGTATTATTTCATTGTAATGTAATGCTGAATAAAGATCTATCTATCTATCTATGTATTCCTCCATAATAGTAAAACACCCGACACCATGTTTGTATACATAGTTCTTCACAATGTGTGTGGTTTTATTGCTGTTTACCTTTATAAAAGGATCTAAGAGTTCAAGAGGAAATTATTCCCATAAACTGATACATTTGTTGTGTTTTTAACATCTGCATTTTCCAACTATCTTAGTCTTTCCCAAAGTCTCTATTTATAACTATATACCTCGAAGCAGGACCCAAGTCCAGCTTATGGTTTCCCTTAGGTTGGTTTCATATTGCAAACCTTAGGACCAATAATACGTGAGTTATAACCACTTTTAAATTTGTCATTACAGGTTAGAATGTTTGGTCAAGGTTACTGTAAATATAAACCACCAGCAATTAACCTTACTTATTTCAAAAACAGTTCTACAGCTTGAAAAATGCAACAATTATAATATTGTAGGTCATTGTTTTCCTTAACAAAAATATGTGTCCGGTGTATAAAAAAACAAATTATCTGAAAGCTATGTCATATGTAGATAATGTCAGTACAGTAGTGAGTAGCACACCATATTATTTCTACAATGTTCTGTGACATATTACAGGAAATAAAATGAGTATGATGCAATGTATATTATTATAGGGACTTGTTAAATATGATGCCCATCTTGGCCACATCGATTACCAATATTCCATCAGACAATGCCACAAAGTGATCTGATATTAAAAAGGTGATTAAAATGTTAATTTCAACAGAAACAATCTGTGCACCTGAACAAGGCTACATGATTGTTTTTATCCTTGAAGTATACAACAGTGTCTTTTCTCTAAATTCTCATTGAGTGAGTTAGCCTTGCTTAAGGCTCAAATTTGTACCATATGTTTTCATACTTGTACACAGATATTTGGTATTCATAAAGCACTCATGCATGTTTTGAGATATAAACTGAGCAGACATATCATGTGTAAAATCCAGTACATGTTAATTATAAGAATACATTATGCAAAATGACCATGTTTTCTGTATATTTTCTCTTAATTACTAGGGTACTTGAGCCTTAAGCAAGGCTATGAGTGAGTGTAAAGAAAAGGTTGAATCTACTATTAAGGTGGCATGGATCTGTATACTTTTTGAAAAAAGCAGTAAATCAGACATTTACAACTGTAGCAACTTACTATCCTAATATATATCATTAGAACATAATTCAGTGGTAATTCACTTCAAAATATGGTAAACTGAGTGAAGTTTCTGTTTGTTGGATTAATGAAGGGGAAAGATTATAAATTCCTTTTTACAAATATAAAAGAAAGAGAACAAAGTAATATATAGAGTTGTTGTACTCTACAGGAAAAAATATATGTAACTTTAGTCAAAAGCAAGAGGTTGCAAAGTAAATACACTTGTCACAGATATGAAGGCCAACTGCAAAACATTTCAAAATCACAAATGAAAAAAAAATTGCAAACCATGAACTCCTATAGGTTGGTTAATATCCAAAACTTCTAGGACCACTAATAAGCGACTCATAAGCAAGTTATAAGCACTTTTAAGTTTGCCTATCCTCATTTGACCTTGAAGGAGGGTCCCAAGGTCAAATCCGAACCCAAGAAAAGATTCCAAATCCATGATTTCCTACATCTTGGTTTACCATCCCAAACCTCTAGGACCAATAATAAGTGCTTTATAAGCACTTCTAAGTTTGCCTATCCTCATTTGACCTTGAAGGAGAGGCCCAAGGTCAAATCCGACCACACTAAAATATTAACAGCCCATGATTTCCTGCATGTTGGTTTACCGTCCCATACCTCTAGGACCAATAATAAGCGAGTTATAAGCACTTTTAACTTTGACTACCCTCGCTTGACCTTGAAGGGGGCCCCAAGGTCAAATCCGACCACAGCATAAGATTCCCTGCCCATGATTTCGTACATGTTGGTTTACCACCCCAAACCTTTAGGACAAATAATAAGTGAGTTATTCACTTTTAAGTTTGGCTATGCTCGTTTGACCTTGAAGGAGAGGCCCAAGGTCAAATCCGACCACACCAGAACGTTCCCAGCCCATGATTTCCTATATATTGGTATACCATCCCAAAGCTCTAGGACCAATAATAAGTGAGTTATAAGCATTTTTATGTTTGGGTATCCTCGTTTGACCTTGAAGGAGAGGCCCAAGATTAAATCCGACCACACCAGAAGATTCCCAGCACATGATTTCCTATATGTTGGTATACCATCCCAAACCTCTAGGACTAATAATAAGCGAGTTATAAGCACTTTTAAGTTTGCCTATCCTCGTTTGACCTTGAACAAGGGGCACAAGGTCAAATCTAACCACACCAGAGGATTCCCTGCACATGATTTCCTATATGTTGGTATACCATAACAAACCTCTAGGACCAATAATAAGCGCGGTATAAGCACTTTTAGGTTTGGCTATCCTCATGTGACCTTGAAGGAGGGGCCCAAGGTCAAATCTGACCACACCAGAAGATTCCCAGCCCATTATTTCCTATATGTTGGTATACCATCACAAACCTCTAGGACCAATAATAAGCGAGTTATAAGCACTTTTAAGTTTGGCTATGCTCGTTTGACCTTGAAGAAGAAGCACTTTAAAGTTTGGCTGTGCTTGTTTGACCTTGAAGGAGAGGCCCAAGGTCAAATCTGACCACATCAAAAGATTTCAAGGCCATCATTTCCTATATGTAGGTATACCATCCCAAACCTCTAGGACCAATAATAAATGAGTTATAAGCACTTTAAAGTTTGCCTATCCTCGTTGGACCTTGAAGGAGAGGCCTAAGATCAAATCCGACCACACCAGAAGATTCCCAGCACATGATTTCCTACATGTTGGTTTACCATCCCAAACCTGTAGGACCAATAATAAGTGAGTTATAAGCACTTTTAAGTTTGGCTATGCTCGTTTGACCTTGAAGGAGAGGGCCAAGGTCAAATTCGACCACAGCAAAAGATTACCAGCCCTTAATTTCTACATGTTGGTTTACCATCCCAAACCTCTAGGACCAATCATAAGCGAGTTATAAGCACTTTAAAGTTTGGTTATGCTCATTTGACCTTGAAGGAGAGGCCCCAAGGTCAAATATGACCACACCAGAAGATTCCCAGCACATGATTTCCTACAGGTTGGTTTACCATCCCAAAGCTCTAGGACCAATAATAAGCCACTTATAAGCACTTTTATGTTTGGCTATCCTTGTTTCACCTTGAAGAAGAGGCCCAAGGTCAAATCTGACAACACCAAAAGATTCCCAGCCCATGATTTTCTATATGTTAGTATACCATCACAAACCTCTAGGACCAATAATAAGCAAGTCATAACCACTTTTATGTTTGGCTATACTCATTTGACCTTGAACGAGGGGCACAAGGTCAAATCTGACCACACCAGAAGATTCCCAGCACATGATTTCCTACATGTTGGTATACCATCCCAATCCTCTAGGACCAATAATAAGCGAGTTATAAGCACTTTTAAGTTTGGCTATGCTTGTTTGACATTGAACGAGGGGCCCAAGGTCAAATCAGACCACACCAGAAGATTCCCAGCCCATGATTTCCTACATGTTGGTTTACCATCCCAAACCTCTAGGACCAATAATAAATCAGTTATAAGTACTTTTATGTTTAGCTATCCTCTTTTGACCTTGAAGAGGAAGCCCAAGGTCAAATCTGACCACACCAAAAGATTCCGAGCCCATGATTTCCTACATGTTGGTATCCCATCACAAACCTCTAGGACCAATAATAAGCGAGTTATAAGCACTTTTAAGTTTGTCTATCCTCGTTTGACCTTGAACAAGGGGCCCAAGGTCAAATCCGACCACACCAAAAGATTCCCAGGCCATGATTTCCTACATGTTGGTTTACCATCACAACCCTGTAGAACCAATAATAAGTGAGTTATAAGCACTTTTAAGTTTGGCTATGCTCGTTTGACCTTGAACGAGGGGCCCAACGTCAAATCCGACCACACCAGAAGATTCCCAGGCCATGATCTCCTACATGTTGGTTTACCATCCCAAATCTGTAGGACAAATAAGAAGCGAGTTATAAGCACTTTTATGTTTGGCTATCCTCGGGCTTCTTCTTCAAGGTCAAATCTGACAACACCAAGAGATTCCCAGCCCATGATTTTCTATATGTTAGTATACCATCCCAAACCTGTAGGACCAAAAATAAGCAAGTCATAAGCACTTTTAAGTTTGGCTATACTCGTTTGACCTTGAACGAGGGGCACAAGGTCAAATCAGACCACACCAGAAAATTCCCAGTACATGATTTCCTGTATGTTGGTATACCATCCCAATCCTCTAGGATCAATAATAAGCGAGTTATAAGCACTTTTAAGTTTGGTTATGCTCATTTGACCTTGAAGGAGAGGCCCAAGTTCAAATCTGACCACACCAGAAGATTCCCAGCACATGATTTCCTACATGTTGGTTTACCATCCCAAAGCTGTAGGACCAATAATAAGCGAGTTACAAGCACTTTTATGTTTGCCTATACTCGTTTGACCTTGAACGAGGGGCCCAAGGTCAAATCTGACCACACCAGATGATTCCCAGCACATGATTTCCTATATGCTGGTATACCATCCCAAACCTCTAGGACTAATAATAAGCGAGTTATAAGCACTTTTAAGTTTGCCTATCCTCGTTTGACCTTGAACAAGGGGCCCCAGGTCAAATCTGACCACACCAGAAGATTTCCAGCACCTGATTTCCTATATGTTGGTACACCATCCCAAACCTCTAGGACCAATAATAAGCGAGTTCAAGGCTTAATCGTAGTAAATTTTTTATGAACTTATAATCAATCGCCCGTCAATCGCTCAATTACGGCCCGATTGATCCCAATATCGATTGGCGCCTAGATTCCTCTGTCAGAAATGTGCCTGATTGGCTCCTTAAGATACAGAAATTCAACAAGCAACACATACAATGCATTCAAATGTTTAAAGTTACGGGATATAACAAAATTCAAAACATGTACTCATATTTTCAAAGCTCATAGGAATTTGCTACCACCTAAACTAATGGAATGATATAGATATGTCAAGCATGTTCATAACTATAATACAAGGAACTGTGGAAACATTTATCAAAATATCCCCAAAACTTTCCAAAAAAGTAGATGTCCTAGTATTATAGGGGTTAAACTGTACAATCAAATTCCATCACATGTAAGATTGTTGCCATCTATAATAAGCTTCAAAAAGAGATTAAAAGAAGAATTCCTCACTAAATATAAAAAACCATTGCCTATCTAACAAATTATGGTATGACAAATGGAAGTTACGGATCTGTGTACTAAATCTGTGTATATCTTAATCTATATTTTTACCATTAAGTACTTTGTCAAGTATGTTAAAATTTAATTAACAGACAAACAGTTCAAATTAGCATATTCATTGATAAATAGCTTCTTTGTGTCATAAATCAAAATCTATTTTATCTGCTGTATTTCTTTCTTGACTTTCTGTTGTCAGTTATGTCCAAGTTAAGTAATATTTACTAATAAGTTCATTTGAACTTCAGGCATTTCTGTTTAGTATTTATTGTATGTTCTTAACTTTATGTTGTCAGTTCTCTCCAAATTTAGGGATGTCTAGTTATAAGTTCATTTGAACTTCTGACATTTACTTTCAGCATTTATTTTAAAATGTTGTATTATTTCATTGTAATGTAATGCTGAATAAAGATCTATCTATCTATCTATGTATTCCTCCATAATAGTAAAACACCCGACACCATGTTTGTATACATAGTTCTTCACAATGTGTGTGGTTTTATTGCTGTTTACCTTTATAAAAGGATCTAAGAGTTCAAGAGGAAATTATTCCCATAAACTGATACATTTGTTGTGTTTTTAACATCTGCATTTTCCAACTATCTTAGTCTTTCCCAAAGTCTCTATTTATAACTATATACCTCGAAGCAGGACCCAAGTCCAGCTTATGGTTTCCCTTAGGTTGGTTTCATATTGCAAACCTTAGGACCAATAATACGTGAGTTATAACCACTTTTAAATTTGTCATTACAGGTTAGAATGTTTGGTCAAGGTTACTGTAAATATAAACCACCAGCAATTAACCTTACTTATTTCAAAAACAGTTCTACAGCTTGAAAAATGCAACAATTATAATATTGTAGGTCATTGTTTTCCTTAACAAAAATATGTGTCCGGTGTATAAAAAAACAAATTATCTGAAAGCTATGTCATATGTAGATAATGTCAGTACAGTAGTGAGTAGCACACCATATTATTTCTACAATGTTCTGTGACATATTACAGGAAATAAAATGAGTATGATGCAATGTATATTATTATAGGGACTTGTTAAATATGATGCCCATCTTGGCCACATCGATTACCAATATTCCATCAGACAATGCCACAAAGTGATCTGATATTAAAAAGGTGATTAAAATGTTAATTTCAACAGAAACAATCTGTGCACCTGAACAAGGCTACATGATTGTTTTTATCCTTGAAGTATACAACAGTGTCTTTTCTCTAAATTCTCATTGAGTGAGTTAGCCTTGCTTAAGGCTCAAATTTGTACCATATGTTTTCATACTTGTACACAGATATTTGGTATTCATAAAGCACTCATGCATGTTTTGAGATATAAACTGAGCAGACATATCATGTGTAAAATCCAGTACATGTTAATTATAAGAATACATTATGCAAAATGACCATGTTTTCTGTATATTTTCTCTTAATTACTAGGGTACTTGAGCCTTAAGCAAGGCTATGAGTGAGTGTAAAGAAAAGGTTGAATCTACTATTAAGGTGGCATGGATCTGTATACTTTTTGAAAAAAGCAGTAAATCAGACATTTACAACTGTAGCAACTTACTATCCTAATATATATCATTAGAACATAATTCAGTGGTAATTCACTTCAAAATATGGTAAACTGAGTGAAGTTTCTGTTTGTTGGATTAATGAAGGGGAAAGATTATAAATTCCTTTTTACAAATATAAAAGAAAGAGAACAAAGTAATATATAGAGTTGTTGTACTCTACAGGTAAAAATATATGTAACTTTTGTCAAAAGCAAGAGGTTGCAAAGTAAATACACTTGTCACAGATATGAAGGCCAACTGCAAAACATTTCAAAATCACAAATGAAAAAAAAATTGCAAACCATGAACTCCTATAGGTTGGTTAATATCCAAAACTTCTAGGACCACTAATAAGCGACTCATAAGCAAGTTATAAGCACTTTTAAGTTTGCCTATCCTCATTTGACCTTGAAGGAGGGTCCCAAGGTCAAATCCGAACCCAAGAAAAGATTCCAAATCCATGATTTCCTACATCTTGGTTTACCATCCCAAACCTCTAGGACCAATAATAAGTGCTTTATAAGCACTTCTAAGTTTGCCTATCCTCATTTGACCTTGAAGGAGAGGCCCAAGGTCAAATCCGACCACACTAAAATATTAACAGCCCATGATTTCCTGCATGTTGGTTTACCGTCCCATACCTCTAGGACCAATAATAAGCGAGTTATAAGCACTTTTAACTTTGACTACCCTCGCTTGACCTTGAAGGGGGCCCCAAGGTCAAATCCGACCACAGCATAAGATTCCCTGCCCATGATTTCGTACATGTTGGTTTACCACCCCAAACCTTTAGGACAAATAATAAGTGAGTTATTCACTTTTAAGTTTGGCTATGCTCGTTTGACCTTGAAGGAGAGGCCCAAGGTCAAATCCGACCACACCAGAACGTTCCCAGCCCATGATTTCCTATATATTGGTATACCATCCCAAAGCTCTAGGACCAATAATAAGTGAGTTATAAGCATTTTTATGTTTGGGTATCCTCGTTTGACCTTGAAGGAGAGGCCCAAGATTAAATCCGACCACACCAGAAGATTCCCAGCACATGATTTCCTATATGTTGGTATACCATCCCAAACCTCTAGGACTAATAATAAGCGAGTTATAAGCACTTTTAAGTTTGCCTATCCTCGTTTGACCTTGAACAAGGGGCACAAGGTCAAATCTAACCACACCAGAGGATTCCCTGCACATGATTTCCTATATGTTGGTATACCATAACAAACCTCTAGGACCAATAATAAGCGCGGTATAAGCACTTTTAGGTTTGGCTATCCTCATGTGACCTTGAAGGAGGGGCCCAAGGTCAAATCTGACCACACCAGAAGATTCCCAGCCCATTATTTCCTATATGTTGGTATACCATCACAAACCTCTAGGACCAATAATAAGCGAGTTATAAGCACTTTTAAGTTTGGCTATGCTCGTTTGACCTTGAAGAAGAAGCACTTTAAAGTTTGGCTGTGCTTGTTTGACCTTGAAGGAGAGGCCCAAGGTCAAATCTGACCACATCAAAAGATTTCAAGGCCATCATTTCCTATATGTAGGTATACCATCCCAAACCTCTAGGACCAATAATAAATGAGTTATAAGCACTTTAAAGTTTGCCTATCCTCGTTGGACCTTGAAGGAGAGGCCTAAGATCAAATCCGACCACACCAGAAGATTCCCAGCACATGATTTCCTACATGTTGGTTTACCATCCCAAACCTGTAGGACCAATAATAAGTGAGTTATAAGCACTTTTAAGTTTGGCTATGCTCGTTTGACCTTGAAGGAGAGGGCCAAGGTCAAATTCGACCACAGCAAAAGATTACCAGCCCTTAATTTCTACATGTTGGTTTACCATCCCAAACCTCTAGGACCAATCATAAGCGAGTTATAAGCACTTTAAAGTTTGGTTATGCTCATTTGACCTTGAAGGAGAGGCCCCAAGGTCAAATATGACCACACCAGAAGATTCCCAGCACATGATTTCCTACAGGTTGGTTTACCATCCCAAAGCTCTAGGACCAATAATAAGCCACTTATAAGCACTTTTATGTTTGGCTATCCTTGTTTCACCTTGAAGAAGAGGCCCAAGGTCAAATCTGACAACACCAAAAGATTCCCAGCCCATGATTTTCTATATGTTAGTATACCATCACAAACCTCTAGGACCAATAATAAGCAAGTCATAACCACTTTTATGTTTGGCTATACTCATTTGACCTTGAACGAGGGGCACAAGGTCAAATCTGACCACACCAGAAGATTCCCAGCACATGATTTCCTACATGTTGGTATACCATCCCAATCCTCTAGGACCAATAATAAGCGAGTTATAAGCACTTTTAAGTTTGGCTATGCTTGTTTGACATTGAACGAGGGGCCCAAGGTCAAATCAGACCACACCAGAAGATTCCCAGCCCATGATTTCCTACATGTTGGTTTACCATCCCAAACCTCTAGGACCAATAATAAACCAGTTATAAGTACTTTTATGTTTAGCTATCCTCTTTTGACCTTGAAGAGGAAGCCCAAGGTCAAATCTGACCACACCAAAAGATTCCGAGCCCATGATTTCCTACATGTTGGTATCCCATCACAAACCTCTAGGACCAATAATAAGCGAGTTATAAGCACTTTTAAGTTTGTCTATCCTCGTTTGACCTTGAACAAGGGGCCCAAGGTCAAATCCGACCACACCAAAAGATTCCCAGGCCATGATTTCCTACATGTTGGTTTACCATCACAACCCTGTAGAACCAATAATAAGTGAGTTATAAGCACTTTTAAGTTTGGCTATGCTCGTTTGACCTTGAACGAGGGGCCCAACGTCAAATCCGACCACACCAGAAGATTCCCAGGCCATGATCTCCTACATGTTGGTTTACCATCCCAAATCTGTAGGACAAATAAGAAGCGAGTTATAAGCACTTTTATGTTTGGCTATCCTCGGGCTTCTTCTTCAAGGTCAAATCTGACAACACCAAGAGATTCCCAGCCCATGATTTTCTATATGTTAGTATACCATCCCAAACCTGTAGGACCAAAAATAAGCAAGTCATAAGCACTTTTAAGTTTGGCTATACTCGTTTGACCTTGAACGAGGGGCACAAGGTCAAATCAGACCACACCAGAAAATTCCCAGCACATGATTTCCTGTATGTTGGTATACCATCCCAATCCTCTAGGATCAATAATAAGCGAGTTATAAGCACTTTTAAGTTTGGTTATGCTCATTTGACCTTGAAGGAGAGGCCCAAGTTCAAATCTGACCACACCAGAAGATTCCCAGCACATGATTTCCTACATGTTGGTTTACCATCCCAAAGCTGTAGGACCAATAATAAGCGAGTTACAAGCACTTTTATGTTTGCCTATACTCGTTTGACCTTGAACGAGGGGCCCAAGGTCAAATCTGACCACACCAGATGATTCCCAGCACATGATTTCCTATATGCTGGTATACCATCCCAAACCTCTAGGACTAATAATAAGCGAGTTATAAGCACTTTTAAGTTTGCCTATCCTCGTTTGACCTTGAACAAGGGGCCCCAGGTCAAATCTGACCACACCAGAAGATTTCCAGCACCTGATTTCCTATATGTTGGTATACCATCCCAAACCTCTAGGACCAATAATAAGCGAGTTCAAGGCTTAATCGTAGTAAATTTTTTATGAACTTATAATCAATCGCCCGTCAATCGCTCAATTACGGCCCGATTGATCCCAATATCGATTGGCGCCTAGATTCCTCTGTCAGAAATGTGCCTGATTGGCTCCTTAAGATACAGAAATTCAACAAGCAACACATACAATGCATTCAAATGTTTAAAGTTACGGGATATAACAAAATTCAAAACATGTACTCATATTTTCAAAGCTCATAGGAATTTGCTACCACCTAAACTAATGGAATGATATAGATATGTCAAGCATGTTCATAACTATAATACAAGGAACTGTGGAAACATTTATCAAAATATCCCCAAAACTTTCCAAAAAAGTAGATGTCCTAGTATTATAGGGGTTAAACTGTACAATCAAATTCCATCACATGTAAGATTGTTGCCATCTATAATAAGCTTCAAAAAGAGATTAAAAGAAGAATTCCTCACTAAATATAAAAAACCATTGCCTATCTAACAAATTATGGTATGACAAATGGAAGTTACGGATCTGTGTACTAAATCTGTGTATATCTTAATCTATATTTTTACCATTAAGTACTTTGTCAAGTATGTTAAAATTTAATTAACAGACAAACAGTTCAAATTAGCATATTCATTGATAAATAGCTTCTTTGTGTCATAAATCAAAATCTATTTTATCTGCTGTATTTCTTTCTTGACTTTCTGTTGTCAGTTATGTCCAAGTTAAGTAATATTTACTAATAAGTTCATTTGAACTTCAGGCATTTCTGTTTAGTATTTATTGTATGTTCTTAACTTTATGTTGTCAGTTCTCTCCAAATTTAGGGATGTCTAGTTATAAGTTCATTTGAACTTCTGACATTTACTTTCAGCATTTATTTTAAAATGTTGTATTATTTCATTGTAATGTAATGCTGAATAAAGATCTATCTATCTATCTATGTATTCCTCCATAATAGTAAAACACCCGACACCATGTTTGTATACATAGTTCTTCACAATGTGTGTGGTTTTATTGCTGTTTACCTTTATAAAAGGATCTAAGAGTTCAAGAGGAAATTATTCCCATAAACTGATACATTTGTTGTGTTTTTAACATCTGCATTTTCCAACTATCTTAGTCTTTCCCAAAGTCTCTATTTATAACTATATACCTCGAAGCAGGACCCAAGTCCAGCTTATGGTTTCCCTTAGGTTGGTTTCATATTGCAAACCTTAGGACCAATAATACGTGAGTTATAACCACTTTTAAATTTGTCATTACAGGTTAGAATGTTTGGTCAAGGTTACTGTAAATATAAACCACCAGCAATTAACCTTACTTATTTCAAAAACAGTTCTACAGCTTGAAAAATGCAACAATTATAATATTGTAGGTCATTGTTTTCCTTAACAAAAATATGTGTCCGGTGTATAAAAAAACAAATTATCTGAAAGCTATGTCATATGTAGATAATGTCAGTACAGTAGTGAGTAGCACACCATATTATTTCTACAATGTTCTGTGACATATTACAGGAAATAAAATGAGTATGATGCAATGTATATTATTATAGGGACTTGTTAAATATGATGCCCATCTTGGCCACATCGATTACCAATATTCCATCAGACAATGCCACAAAGTGATCTGATATTAAAAAGGTGATTAAAATGTTAATTTCAACAGAAACAATCTGTGCACCTGAACAAGGCTACATGATTGTTTTTATCCTTGAAGTATACAACAGTGTCTTTTCTCTAAATTCTCATTGAGTGAGTTAGCCTTGCTTAAGGCTCAAATTTGTACCATATGTTTTCATACTTGTACACAGATATTTGGTATTCATAAAGCACTCATGCATGTTTTGAGATATAAACTGAGCAGACATATCATGTGTAAAATCCAGTACATGTTAATTATAAGAATACATTATGCAAAATGACCATGTTTTCTGTATATTTTCTCTTAATTACTAGGGTACTTGAGCCTTAAGCAAGGCTATGAGTGAGTGTAAAGAAAAGGTTGAATCTACTATTAAGGTGGCATGGATCTGTATACTTTTTGAAAAAAGCAGTAAATCAGACATTTACAACTGTAGCAACTTACTATCCTAATATATATCATTAGAACATAATTCAGTGGTAATTCACTTCAAAATATGGTAAACTGAGTGAAGTTTCTGTTTGTTGGATTAATGAAGGGGAAAGATTATAAATTCCTTTTTACAAATATAAAAGAAAGAGAACAAAGTAATATATAGAGTTGTTGTACTCTACAGGAAAAAATATATGTAACTTTAGTCAAAAGCAAGAGGTTGCAAAGTAAATACACTTGTCACAGATATGAAGGCCAACTGCAAAACATTTCAAAATCACAAATGAAAAAAAAATTGCAAACCATGAACTCCTATAGGTTGGTTAATATCCAAAACTTCTAGGACCACTAATAAGCGACTCATAAGCAAGTTATAAGCACTTTTAAGTTTGCCTATCCTCATTTGACCTTGAAGGAGGGTCCCAAGGTCAAATCCGAACCCAAGAAAAGATTCCAAATCCATGATTTCCTACATCTTGGTTTACCATCCCAAACCTCTAGGACCAATAATAAGTGCTTTATAAGCACTTCTAAGTTTGCCTATCCTCATTTGACCTTGAAGGAGAGGCCCAAGGTCAAATCCGACCACACTAAAATATTAACAGCCCATGATTTCCTGCATGTTGGTTTACCGTCCCATACCTCTAGGACCAATAATAAGCGAGTTATAAGCACTTTTAACTTTGACTACCCTCGCTTGACCTTGAAGGGGGCCCCAAGGTCAAATCCGACCACAGCATAAGATTCCCTGCCCATGATTTCGTACATGTTGGTTTACCACCCCAAACCTTTAGGACAAATAATAAGTGAGTTATTCACTTTTAAGTTTGGCTATGCTCGTTTGACCTTGAAGGAGAGGCCCAAGGTCAAATCCGACCACACCAGAACGTTCCCAGCCCATGATTTCCTATATATTGGTATACCATCCCAAAGCTCTAGGACCAATAATAAGTGAGTTATAAGCATTTTTATGTTTGGGTATCCTCGTTTGACCTTGAAGGAGAGGCCCAAGATTAAATCCGACCACACCAGAAGATTCCCAGCACATGATTTCCTATATGTTGGTATACCATCCCAAACCTCTAGGACTAATAATAAGCGAGTTATAAGCACTTTTAAGTTTGCCTATCCTCGTTTGACCTTGAACAAGGGGCACAAGGTCAAATCTAACCACACCAGAGGATTCCCTGCACATGATTTCCTATATGTTGGTATACCATAACAAACCTCTAGGACCAATAATAAGCGCGGTATAAGCACTTTTAGGTTTGGCTATCCTCATGTGACCTTGAAGGAGGGGCCCAAGGTCAAATCTGACCACACCAGAAGATTCCCAGCCCATTATTTCCTATATGTTGGTATACCATCACAAACCTCTAGGACCAATAATAAGCGAGTTATAAGCACTTTTAAGTTTGGCTATCCTCGTTTGACCTTGAGGGAGAGGCCCAAGGTCAAATCTAACCACACCAAAAGATTCCCTGCCCACGATTTCCTATATGTTGGTATACCATCCCAGATCTCTAGGGCCAATAATAAGCGAGTTATAAGCACTTTTAAGTTTGACTATGCTCGTTTGACCTTGAAGGGGGGGGGGGCCAAGGTCAAATGCGACCACACCAGAAGATTCCCAGCACGATTTCCTATATGTTGGTATACCATCACAAACCTCTAGGACCAATAATAAGCGAGTTATAAGCACTTTTAAGTTTGGCTATGCTCTTTGACCTTGAACAAGGGGCCCAAGGTCAAATGCGACCACACCAGAAGATTCCCAGCCCATGATTTCGTATATGTCGGTATACCATCCCAAATCTCTAGGACCAATAATGAGCGAGTTATAAGCACTTTTAAGTTTGGCTATGCTCGTTCGACCTTGAAGGGGGGGCCCAAGGTCAAATGCGACCACACCAGAAGATTCCCAGCCCATGATTTCCTATATGTTGGTATACCATCCCAATCCTCTACGACCAATAATAAGCGAGTTATAAGCACTTTTAAGTTTGGCTATGCTCGTTTGACCTTGAAGGGGGGGCCCCCAAGGTCAAATGCGACCACACCAGAAGATTCCCAGCACGATTTCCTATATGTTGGTATACCATCACAAACCTCCAGGACCAATAATAAGCGAGTTATAAGCACTTTTAAGTTTGGCTATGCTCTTTTGACCTTGAACGAGGGGCCCAAGGTCAAATGCGACCACACCAGAAGATTCCCAGCCCATGATTTCCTATATGTTGGTATACCATCCCAAATCTCTAGGACCAATAATAAGCGAGTTATAAGCACTTTTAAGTTTGGCTATGCTCGTTCGACCTTGAAGGGGGGGGCCCAAGGTCAAATGCGACCACACCAGAAGATTCCCAGCCCATGATTTCCTACATGTCGGTATACCATCCCAATCCTCTACGACCAATAATAAGCGAGTTATAAGCACTTTTAAGTTTGGCTATGCTCGTTTGACCTTGAAGGGGGGCCCCAAGGTCAAATGCGACCACACCAGAAGATTCCCAGCACGATTTCCTATATGTTGGTATACCATCACAAACCTCTGGGACCAATAATAAGCGAGTTATAAGCACTTTTAAGTTTGGCTATGCTCTTTTGACCTTGAACGAGGGGCCCAAGGTCAAATGCGACCACACCAGAAGATTCCCAGCCCATAATTTCCTATATGTTGGTATACCATCCCAAATCTCTAGGACCAATAATAAGCGAGTTATAAGCACTTTTAAGTTTGGCTATGCTCGTTCGACCTTGAAGGGGGGGGGGGCCCAAGGTCAAATGCGACCACACCAGAAGATTCCCAGCACATGATTTCCTATATGTTGGTATACCATCCCAAACCTCTAGGACCAATAATAAGCGAGTTATAAGCACTTTTCAGTTTGGCTATCCTCGTTTGACCTTGAAGGAGAAACCCAAGGTCAAATCTAACAACACCAAAAGATTCCCAGCCCATGATTTCCTATATGTTGGTATACCATCCCAATCCTGTACGACCAATAATAAGCGAGTTATAAACATTTTTATGTTTGGCTATGCTCGTTTGACCTTGAAGGAGAGGCCCGAGGTCAAATCTGACCACACCAGAAGATTCCCAGCACATGATTTCCTATATGTCGGTATACCATCCCAAACCTGTAGGACCAATAATAAGCGAGTTATAAGCACTTTTAAGTTTGGCTATCCTCGTTTGACCTTGAAGGGGGGGCCCAAGGTCAAATGCGACCACACCAGAAGATTCCCAGCACATGATTTCCTATATGTTGGTATACCATCACAAACCTCTAGGACCAATAATAAGCGAGTTATAAGCACTTTTAAGTTTGGCTATGCTCTTTTGACCTTGAACGAGGGGCCCAAGGTCAAATCCGACCACACCAGAAGATTCCCAGCCCATGATTTCCTATATGTTGGTATACCATCCCAAACCTCTAGGACCAATAATAAGCGAGTTATAAGAACTTTTAAGTTTGGGTATGCTCGTTTGACCTTGAAGGGGGGGCCCAAGGTCAAATGCGACCACAGCAGAAGATTCCCAGGACATGATTTCCTATATGTTGGTATACCATCTCAAACCTCTAGGACCAATAACAAGCGAGTTATAAGCACTTTTCAGTTTGGCTATCCTCGTTTGACCTTGAAGGAGACGTCCAAGGTCAAATCTGACCACACCAAAAGATTCCCAGCCCATGGTTTCCTATATGTTGGTATACCATCCCAAACCTCTAGGACCAATAATAAGCGAGTTATAAGCACTTTAAACTTTGCCTATCCTCGCTTGACCTTGAACGAGGGGCCCAAGGTCAAATCTGACCACACCAGAAGATTCCCAGCACATGATTTCCTATATGTTGGTATACCATCCCAAACCTCTACGACCAATAATAAGCGAGTTCAAGGCTTAATCTTAGCAAAATTTTTATGAACTTATAATCAATCGCCCGTCAATCGGTCAATTATGGCCCGACTGATCCCAATATCGACTGGCGCCTAGATTCTTCCCCCAGGAATGTGCATACCAAATTTGGTTGACCCACACCCAGTACTTTCTGAGGAAATCAAGTGAAAAGGAAGTAAATTTTTTTTTGAATTTTTGATAATGTGACCTTGATAAAGGTCAAAGGTCAAATTTATGCCTGTCAAAAAATTTCCCCACGCCTATAGAAGAACACTGCCACATATCATTTGGATAGGCCTAATAACAAGGGAGATATTCAAGGGAGACGATAATGCGGCGGCGGCGGCGGCTGACTGAAAACCGGGGGTGAAACCAATAAGCGTCCCCTTTTCAAGGGACGCTTAATTAGCATTTACTCATTTTGAGTAGGTGAATAATTAGCTACGGGTCTGAAACTTCACCAAGTGATGGCTCTCCCAATAGTAGATGAATGAGTTATTTGAGAAAAATTGGCTATCTGCAATACTTTTAGAGATAATTAGCATTTACTCATTTTGAGCAGGTGAGTAATTAGCTATGGGGCTGAAACTTCACCATGTGAAAGCTCTCCCAAAAGTAGGTGAATGAGTTATTTGAGAAAAATTGGCTATCTGCAATACTTTTAGAGATAATTAGCATTTACTCATTTTGAGCAGGTGAGTAATTAGCTATGGGTCTGAAACTTCAAGTGAAAGCTCTCCTAAAAGTAGGTGAATGAGTTATTTGACAAAAAATGGCTATCTGCAATCCTTTTAGAGATAATTAGCATTTACTCATTTTGAGTAGGTGAGTAATTAGCTAGAGGTCTGAAACTTCACCAAGTGAAAGCTCTCCCAAAAGTAGGTGAATGAGTTATATGAGAAAAATTGGCTATCCGCAATACTTTTAGAGATAATTAGCATTTACTCATTTTGAGTAGGTGAACAATTAGCTACGGGTCTGAAACTTCACCAAGTGAAAGCTCTCCCAATAGTAGGTGAATGAGTTATTTGAGAAAAATTGGCTATCTGCAATACTTTTAGAGATAATTAGCATTTAGTCATTTTGAGTAGGTGAGTAATTAGCTATGGGTCTGAAATTTCACCATGTGAAAGCTCTCCCAAAAGTAGGTGAATGAGTTATCTGAGAAAATTGGCTATCTGCAATACTTTTAGAGATAATTCGTATTTACTCATTTTGAGTAGGTGAGTAATTAGCTACGGATCTGAAACTTGACCATGTGAAAGCTCTTCCAAAAGTATGTGAAGGAGTTATTTGAGAAAAAATGGCTACCTGCAATACTTTTAGAGATAATTAGCATTTACTCATTTTCAGCAGGTGAATAATTAGCTACAGGTCTGAAACTTTACCAAGTGAAAGCTCTCCCAAAAGTAGATGAACGAGTTATTTGAGAAAAGTTATCTATCTGCAATAATTTTAGAGATAATTCGCATTTACTCAGTTTGAGTAGGTGAGTAATTAGCTACGGATCTGAAACTTCACCATGTGAAAGCTCTTCCAAAAGTACCTGAATGAGTTATTTGAGAAAAATTGGCTATCTGCAATACTTTTAGAGATAATTAGCATTTACTCATTTTGAGTAGGTGAGTAATTAGCTATGGGTCTGAAATTTCACCATGTGAAAGCTCTCCCAAAAGTAGGTGAATGAGTTATCTGAGAAAATTGGCTATCTGCAATACTTTTAGAGATAACTAGATTGGGCCAACTCGGCGCCAACATATCCCCAGACAGGTCATCACTCACGCCACAGGTTTTGATCGGGAATTTTTTAAAACATAATTACCCATTATTATATGAACTTCAGCACATCAATCTGCTCTGTTTATATTTCCCCAAGGAAGATGGTGTATCCCCAGACGCCGAATACATAACTCAAATTATATTTTCAATCTTCCTGCAATGATAACTCTAAACCTATTTTCAAAGTATTTAAATGATTGATGATTGAATGTCCATTCTAAAATAATAATCCCAAAAGAGCATATCTGTTTCTATATTTGTTGACAAATAAAATATTATTTTTAACTCAACTCATCATATTTTTCAATCTTCCTTCAAAGTATTTAAATGATTGATGATTCAATGTCCATTCTAAAATTCATAATCCCAAAAGCGCATATCTGTTTCTATATTTGTTCACAAATAAAATATTATTTAAAAAAAAATTATTTATATTATTATTTTATTATATTATTTTTAGAATTTGCAAATTGTTTTCAGTTATTCATTTCCTCTATACCTATATATGTGGTCCATATATATGCAACCTAAATATGTGACACAATCTCAGTTCTGACTCCCCTTTGTGTTATATGTAATGAAGCCCACCACCTCCCACCCCCACCCCTTCTCCACACCTCTCTCACTATTACACAAGATCTGCAACCCCATTGAGTTCTTTGTTTCTCATCTGATATCATTAAATACCTTTGTTTATTTAGTGTCACTCAATATAGCTGGAGGTCCCAGAGGTGGGTGGGGGGAATCCGGGTGGGGGATGTGGGTTGAGCATAAATGGTAAACAAACAATCTATATAAAAGGGGTACTCAAATACAAAAAGAATTGAGAATTTTAAGTATGTGATTATCAACTGAAATGAGTTCATAACTGTAGGAGCTGTGCCAAAATTAACTGAGGCAAGTTGAATAAAACTGGGCTAGTTGAGGGTTAAAAATCCCCTAGTTTTACTACATAAGGATATAATTTCATTAATATTGGGACTTAAAGCTCACTTAAAGTGTCCATTTTGTCTACTTCAATATGTTTCACCAGTTTCATTTTAAAAAGTGAAAAACTCAGCAAGCAGAGGTATAACACACAAAAATAAGTTCTTAAAAGACTAAGATAGCCATAACATTATTAATATTCAAAATTTAAATAGACAGGCATTTCCTTTTAAAAATTCAAAGATTTCAGCTCTATAACCCACATAGTTTGACAGTTACTGGGCTTTAAAGTGGCATAATATCCATAAATTGGGTTTCTGTGAGCATTTTACAATTGTTAAAGAGACCTTAGCAATTAAACTACAGATCTGAAACTTTTTGGGGGGACATACATAACAAACAAAAATCATATATAATACAGTTTAAGACTTGTCACACTAAGCATTTCCAAATAACAGGGCAAAATACGGAAAAAATGTCAAAAAAGGCACTTGGGCGAGTGTCTATGGCCCTCATACACAGGTTAAATGTCTACTAAAAACCTTGATTTTCGGCATATGTAAAAAGGACATAATAATGCATTCCCAGATGGGATTTCAGCTCCATCAATCACATAGTTTAACAGTTACAGGGCTTAAAGGTGGTAAAAAGTCCAAATATTGGGTCATTGTGGGCCTTTTAGAGATCTCGATGTGGCTTTCAAATTAAAGCTTCAGACTTAAAATTTGTTTCATACTAAGATTACACATAGAATATGTATCTAATAAAGTTTGAAACTTCTCAGACTTACCATTTCCAAGTTACAGAGTAAAATATGTGAAAAATGTCTTAAAAGGGTCACTCAGGTGGGTGTTAAAGGTCCTCATACACAGGTTAAATGTCTACTTGAAGCCTTGATTTTTGGCACATGTAAAAAGAACATAATAATGTATTCCCAGATGAGATTTCAGCTCTATCAGTCACATAGTTTAACAGTCACAGGCCTTAAAATTGGCAAAAATCCAAATACTGGGTCTTTATGGGGCCTTCTAGAGACCTAAATGTGGCCTTCAAATTAAAGCTTCAGACTTAAAATTTGTCACATACTAAGATTACACATAGAATATGCATCTAATACAGTTTGAAACTTCTTAGACTTACCATTTCCAAGTTACAGGGAAAAATATGTGAAAAATGTCTAAAAATGGTCACTCGGGTGGGGATTTATGGTCCTCATACACAGGTTAAATGTCTTCTTAAAGCCTTAATTTTTGGCACATATAAAAATAACATACTAATATCTTCTCAGATAGGATTTGAGCTCTATCAGTCACATAGTTTGACAGTCACAGGGCTTAAAAGTACCAAAAAGTCCAAATATTGGGTCTTTGGGAGCCTTTTAGAGACCTCAATTTGACCTTCAAAATTAAAGCTTCAGACTTAAAATCTGTTACATACTAAGATTACACACAGAATATATATCTAATACAGTTTGAAACTTCTCAGACTTACCATTTCCAAGTTACAGGGAAAAAGATGTGAAAAATGTCTTATAAGGGTCACTCGGGTGGGTGTTTATGGTCCTGATACACAGGTTAACTGTCTATTAAAGGCCTAAATGTTGGGGCACATATAAGAAAACACATAGATATATTCCCAGATGATATTTAACTTAGATGAGAGACATAGTTTGAAAGCTACAGTGCTTGAAAGTGGCAAAAAGTGCATAAATTGGGTCTCTGTGGGCACTTTTGAGACCTTAAGTCGACCCCTTTGGGTAAACCTACAGCCCTAAAATTTTCTACAGACAAGGATTACATATCAAAGTTATACCTAGCGCAGTTTGAGACTCATCAGAATTATCACTTCCAAATTATAGGGCAAAATATGTGTAAAGTATAGCAAAAAATCCCTAAGTGGGGGTATTTATGGGCCTCAAACACAATTTTCTCCTCAACTTAAAGTCATGATTTTCGGCACATGTACTAAGAACATATTAATGTGTTGTCAGGTAAAATTTCAGCCAGCTGAGCATCATAGTTTGTGACCTACAGGGCTCTAAGTGGCCAAAAGTGCAATTTCTGACCTTAAGGTGGCCATAAGTTCTTTTTTACTGGGAGTTTAAGGTCACCTTAAAATAGGGATCTTCCTTTGGGCACCCTTAACATGTGTACCAAGTTTGAAAAAAAAATATTAATTTGTTTTTGAGTTATCGCGTCCACAAGGAAATTTCTACGGCGGCGGCGGCGGCGGCGGCGCGACGGACCTGAATCCAATATATCCCCGACTTTCGTCTGGGGATATAATTAGCATTTACTCATTTTCAGCAGGTGAATAATTAGCTATGGGTCTGAAACTTCACGAAGTGAAAGCTCTCTCAAAAGTAGGTGAATGAGTTATTTGAGAAAAATTGGCTATCTGCAATACTTTTAGAGATAATTAGCATTTACTCATTTTGAGTAGGTGAATAATTAGCTACAGGTCTGAAACTTCACCAAGTGAAAGCTCTCTCAAAAGTAGGTGAATGAGTTATTTGAGAAAAATTGGCTATCTGCAATACTTTTAGAGATGATTCGCATTTACTCATTTTGAGTAGGTGAGTAATTAGCTACGGATCTGAAACTTCACCATGTGAAAGCTCTTCCAAAAGTACCTGAAGGAGTTATTTGAGAAAAATTGGCTACCTGCAATACTTTTAGAGATAATTAGCATTTACTCATTTTCAGCAGGTGAATAATTAGCTACAGGTCTGAAACTTTACCAAGTGAAAGCTCTCCCAAAAGTAGATGAACGAGTTATTTGAGAAAAGTTGTCTATCTGCAATAATTTTAGAGATAATTCGCATTTACTCATTTTGAGTAGGTGAGTAATTAGCTACGGATCTGAAACTTCACCATGTGAAAGCTCTTCCAAAAGTACCTGAAGGAGTTATTTGAGAAAAATTGGCTACCTGCAATACTTTTAGAGATAATTAGCATTTACTCATTTTCAGCAGGTGAATAATTAGCTATGGGTCTGAAACTTCACGAAGTGAAAGCTCTCTCAAAAGTAGGTGAATGAGTTATTTGAGAAAAATTGGCTATCTGCAATACTTTTAGAGATAATTAGCATTTACTCATTTTGAGCAGGTGAGTAATTAGCTACGGGTCTGAAACTTCACCAAGTGAAAGCTCTTCCAAAAGTAGGTGAATGAGTTATTTGAGAAAAATTGGCTATCTGCAATACTTTTACAGATAATTTGCATTTACTCATTTTGAGTAGGTGAATAATTAGCTACAGGTCTGAAACTTCACCAAGTGAAAGCTCTCTCAAAAGTAGGTGAATGAGTTATTTGAGAAAAATTGGCTATCTGCAATACTTTTAGAGATGATTCGCATTTACTCATTTTGAGCAGGTGAGTAATTAGCTATGGGTCTGAAACTTCACCAAGTGAAAGCTCTTCCAAAAGTAGGTGAATGAGTTATTTGAGAAAAATTGGCTATCTGCAATACTTTTACAGATAATTTGCATTTACTCATTTTGAGTAGGTGAATAATTAGCTACAGGTCTGAAACTTCACCAAGTGAAAGCTCTCTCAAAAGTAGGTGAATGAGTTATTTGAGAAAAATTGGCTATCTGCAATACTTTTAGAGATAATTCGCATTTACTCATTTTGAGTAGGTGAGTAATTAGCTACGGGTCTGAAACTTGACCAAGTGAAAGCTCTCCCAAAAGTAGGTGAATGAGTTATTTGAGAAAAATTGGCTATCTGCAATACTTTTAGAGATAATTAGCATTTACTCATTTTGAGTAATTAGCTACGGGTCTGAAACTTGACCATGTGAAAGCTCTTCCAAAAGTAGGTGAATGAGTTGAGAAAAATTGGCTATCTGCAATACTTTTAGAGATAATTCGCATTTACTCATTTTGAGTAGGTGAGTAATTAGCTAAGGGTCTGAAACTTCACCAAGTGAAAGCTCTCAATTAGCTACAAATGAGAAAATAGCTATTACTCACTTATGGCATGCAATAGAACCCCAAACTATGTACCATCTTATAGCTAAGGACAAAGTAGCTGAACAACATATTTTAGGCAAACACTCTAACTGCAATAGTTTTGGAGTTACAATGGCTTTACTCAACAAACAGAATTTCAAAGTAGCTATTACTCAGGTATCAAAGATTCAACAGGTCTGAAACTTTACTATGTGATAGCTTACCAAAAAGTAGATGGACAACATATTTGAAAAGATTTCACTAACTTTTGTACTTTTGAAGATATTTGACATTTACTTCTTTTGTTATTTAGCTACAAATGAGAAAATAGCTATTACTCACTTATGGCATGCAATAGAACCCCAAACTATGTACCATCTTATAGCTAAGGACAAAGTAGCTGAACAACATATTTTAGGAAAACACTGTAACTGCAATAGTTTTGGAGATACAATGGCTTTACTCAACAGTCGGAATTTGAAAGTAGCTATTACTCAGCTATCAAAGGTTCAACAGGTCTGAAACTTTACTATGTGATAGCTTACCAAAAAGTAGATGGACAACATATTTGAAAAGATTTCACTAACTTTAATACTTTTGAAGATATTTGACATTTACTTCTTTTGTTATTTAGCTACAAATGAGAAAATAGCTATTACTCACTTATGGCATGCAATAGAACCCCAAACTATGTACCATCTTATAGCTAAGGACAAAGTAGCTGAACAACATATTTTAGGAAAACACTGTAATTGCAATAGTTTTGGAGATACAATGGCTTTACTCAACAGTCGGAATTTGAAAGTAGCTATTACTCAGCTATCTATGGTGCAACAGGTCTGAAACTTAACTATGTGATAGCTTACCCAAAAGTAGATGAATAACATATTTGAAAAGATTTCTGTAACTCTAATACTTTTGAAGATATTTGGCATTTACTTCTTTTGTTATTTAGCTACAAATGAGAAAATAGCTATTACTCACTTATGGCATGCAATAGAACCCCAAACTATGTACCATCTTATAGCTAAGGACAAAGTAGCTGAACAACATATTTTAGGCAAACACTCTAACTGCAATAGTTTTGGAGTTACAATGGCTTTACTCAACAAACAGAATTTCAAAGTAGCTATTACTCAGCTATCAAAGATTCAACAGGTCTGAAACTTTACTATGTGATAGCTTACCAAAAAGTAGATGGACAACATATTTGAAAAGATTTCACTAACTTTAATACTTTTGAAGATATTTGACATTTACTTCTTTTGTTATTTAGCTACAAATGAGAAAATAGCTATTACTCACTTATGGCATGCAATAGAACCCCAAACTATGTACCATCTTATAGCTAAGGACAAAGTAGCTGAACAACATATTTTAGGAAAACATTGTAACTGCAATAGTTTTGGAGATACAATGGCTTTACTCAACAGTCGGAATTTGAAAGTAGCTATTACTCAGCTATCAAAGGTTCAACAGGTCTGAAACTTTACTATGTGATAGCTTACCAAAAAGTAGATGGACAACATATTTGAAAAGATTTCACTAACTTTAATACTTTTGAAGATATTTGACATTTACTTCTTTTGTTATTTAGCTACAAATGAGAAAATAGCTATTACTCACTTATGGCATGCAATAGAACCCCAAACTATGTACCATCTTATAGCTAAGGACAAAGTAGCTGAACAACATATTTTAGGAAAACACTGTAACTGTAATAGTTTTGGAGATACAATGGCTTTACTCAACAGTCGGAATTTGAAAGTAGCTATTACTCAGCTATCTATGGTGCAACAGGTCTGAAACTTAACTATGTGATAGCTTACCCAAAAGTAGATGAATAACATATTTGAAAAGATTTCTGTAACTCTAATACTTTTGAAGATATTTGGCATTTACTTCTTTTGTTATTTAGCTACAAATGAGAAAATAGCTATTACTCACTTATGGCATGCAATAGAACCCCAAACTATGTACCATCTTATAGCTAAGGACAAAGTAGCTGAACAACATATTTTAGGAAAACACTCTAACTGCAATAGTTTTGGAGATACAATGGCTTTACTCAACAGTCGGAATTTGAAAGTAGCTATTACTCAGCTATCCAGGGTGCAACAGGTCTGAAACTTTATGTGATAGCTTACCCAAAAGTAGATGAATAACATATTTGAAAAGATTTCTGTAACTGTAATACTTTTGAAGATACTTGGCATTTACTTCTTTTGTTATTTAGCTACAAATGAGAAAATAGCTATTACTCACTTATGGCATGCAATAGAACCCCAAACTATGTACCATCTTATAGCTAAGGACAAAGTAGCTGAACAACATATTTTAGGAAAACACTCTAACTGCAATAGTTTTGGAGTTACAATGGCTTTACTCAACAGTCAGAATTTCAAAGTAGCTATTACTCAGCTATCCAAGGTGCAACAGGTCTGAAACTTTACTATGTGATAGCTTACCAAAAAGTAGATGAACAACATATTTGAAAAGATTTCTGTAACTCTAATACTTTTGAAGATATTTGACATTTACTCCTTTTGTTATTTAGCTACAAATGAGAAAATAGCTATTACTCACTTATGGCATGCAATGGGACCCCAAACTATGTACCATCTTATAGCTAAGGACAAAGTAGCTGAACAACATATTTGAAGAAAAAGTTGTAACTGCAATAGTTTTTGAGCTATGAGCCCTTTACTCCAAGTAGCTAAGATAGCTATTACTCAGTTACCTTTAGGCCTAAGTCCATAAAACCAAACAAATTTTCGAGGGCGTGAAAATTCATTGGGACAATTAATTTACAAAAAATCTGTAGCTGTAGTAGTTTTGGAGGAATCTGCGTGACTAACTAACGCACGCACACACGCACGCACGCACACACAGGCATCATTTCATAATCTCCCTCCCGGGCTAAAGCCCGGCGGGAGATAATAACAGTGTTTTTCGACATTTAGAATCTACCAAAAGCAACCATTTCTGGTAAATATGGCGGTAGTTATAAACTAACCCAAAATTCATGACAAATCTATTGATTTATTAAAGTAAAGTTTAGGAAACTGCCTAAAATATAAAAAACAAATAGGTGGATATTGAGATACATAAAGAAGGGAAAGATTTAATCGATTTCTAGAAGTTGTCAGTGAACGAACACAATTGTACCATGACACTGACAATTAATCGAACGTTGGTCTAATCATCGACCCACTAGCTATCACGCACACAAGTCAAAACATACGGCAGCAGCACTGCAACAATGCGAAACCAGTACATCCCCAAGTTTTGTCTGCGGATATCAATTTCAGACATACAACTGACCGAAAGCTTAAAATATTGGTACCAAACCCTTAATCTGAAGAACATGCATACTTTCATCCCATATTTGTGTACATTTGGAGACTTATATATTGATTTCATTGCCATGTTGTTGTTTCATCAGTTACACTTCTAGTCAGTGGCCTACTTGATTGGGGGTGTAAAGCATATCCTTTTTTGGAATCCCAGAACAGGAATGTTTTTTCATTGGTAGGATATCAAAACAAAAAATAGCATCAGAGATGTCCGTACCCCACAGCCTGGGGAAATATTTTTCAACACCATGGGATATAGAAGTAGTGAAACAGTACAAAGTTCAAGATACTTTCAGAGCAGTGTCAGTTATATTAAGGTCCAAATAATGCTTAAGTAGAGAAAATAATATCTAAGGAAAAGAACTGTATGTAAAGATGAAGTATTAAAACAAGACAATTCAAAAATGGCCGGATTATGGTTTGGATGTTTTGAATATTACCCATGCATACAGAAGTGGCAATACATTCAATGAATGCTTATGTGTGGTGTTGGAGAAAAGCCTGTGGCTCATTTGATGAAATTCCATCTGTTACAATGGGAACTTATAAAAAGGAAATTCTTAATGAATTCTAATATGACTTTAACAGTGCTTAATCTGCATCAACAGACAGACCCAAAGGTGCAACAAGATTTTAAAGGTCACTACAGCAATGTCAAAGGTCAAATCAAGGTCACACTATGACGTAGCACACCTACACCCCCTAACCAATGTCCCTACCAAGTATCAACTTCCTACACCTCTTACGGTTTCCAAGATATAGCCCGGACCAGGCTCATAACGGCAAGGTCAAAGGTCAAATCAATGTCACACAATGACGTTGCACACCCACTACCTCCAACCAATGTCCTCACCAAGTATCAGCTTTCTACACCTTACATTTTCCAAAATATAGCCCAGACAAGATTTTATAGGTCAAGGTCACTACGGCAAAGGGCAAAGGTCAAATCAAGGTCGCACTACGACGTTGCACATCTACACCCCCTAACCAATGTCCCTACCAAGTATCAACTTCCTACACCTTACGGTTTCCGAGATATAGCCCGGACAATATTTTATAGGTCAAGGTCACTACAGCAAGGTCAAAGGTCAAATCAAGGTCAGACCATGATGTTGCACACCTACACCCCCTAACCAATGTCCCTACCAAGAGTATCAACTTCCTACACCTTACGGTTTCCGAGATATAGCCCGGACAAGATTTTAAAGGTCAAGGTCACTACAGCAAGGTCAAAGGTCAAATCAAGGTCAGACCATGACGTTGCACACCTACAACCCCTAACTAATGTTCCTGCCAAGTATCAACTTCCTACACCTTACGGTTTCTGAGATACAGCCCGGACAAACTATTTCCCGCCGCCCGCCCACCCGCACGCCCGCCTGCCCATCCGGACACCATGGGTGAAAACAATACCCCGACAGCCCTTAAGGGCTGTGGGGTAAAAACTGTGTTTGCGTTAGGGTTATGAAATGTGCAATGCATGGGGCATCAAAAACAGAGTATCACAGTGTGAAAATGGGGTACAAGTAAGGTTCTGCACATATTCCTCAATAAATAATGTTTAGATATCTGTAGTTACTAAATTATGAGTTTTATTTATTTCATTTCATACACTGTCACAGTAAAATAAGCTTTGGTTATCATAAAATTCATCTTTAAATTTGTTTAATTACACCAGGGCAAGGAAAATAGTCAAAAAATAAACTTGACTTTCAACATTATATTTGGACGAATTTAAATGAAGCAAAAACGAACAGAAGCACTGTTCAATTTCCTATCCAGTGATATATAATATTATTAATATGCATCTGTGGATAAAGCAGTAAGTTTTTAAAAATATTTGAAAAAGCTCAACACCTGTCAACAAACTTCATTTCAGTGGAATTTGAATGAAATTTGATTTGTATGATTATTTTATTAAAGCTACAAATATTGTATTTATACTGTTTGAATGACAAATATTTATAGTTTCTGTTGCTTTTTATTTGACAAAAATTCATTTAGTAATTCCAGAGATACAATGTTTTTGTTAAATATTTTCGAATGTCACAGCCAATATTTTCTGGGGGGGGCTTTCTGGGGTTAAAAAATCAAGAATTGTGAAGGCAAAATAACAATGTCAGAGCTTAATTTGGTCTTAAAAAACATGAAAAACGGAAAGTCACCTGGAACGGATGGTTTCACAGCTGAATTTTATCAATTATTTTGGTCAGATATGAAAGATTCACTCAGCACTTTAACCTAAATTTAAGTTTTGTTGACTTCTACAGTTTGACTCCTAGTATTCCACGGGATTGGAAATTTGGTTTCACTTCTGCTGTGGAAATGCCTGAATGTTTTATACAAAAACCCCTAAAGGATCTTTTTGGTATGAAAAAGGTTTGCAAAGGGTCATATGATCTCATGTTAACAAAAGTTGATTACAAAAGAGGGCATACCTTAAAATGGAATCTAATCCTTGATAAAACTATTTTGGATTCTGACTGGAACACCTATTTTTCAAACATTTTTAGATGTACAATCGAGAGCAAAATGAGATCTTTCCAATATAAAATTTTGTTAAGAGTCATCCCAACAAATAAATATCTACATACTTGTCAGATTAGCAATACAGACAAGTGCTTTTTCTGTTATGTTAATGTAGAAACTATAGAGCATCTATTTTGGTACTGTTCTGTAATTAAAACTTTCTGGTTTGATGTTTTTGTAATGTTTGACGGTATTCTTAAAATTGACGAAATTCTTACAGCAGAAAATATCTTACTGGGTTATAAACGAAGTGAAGACTCATAAATCGTTTATTAATTTTGATTAAACATTATATATATAAAAAGAAGTCCTTAGAACAAAATTTAAATATAAGTTCTATAATACATGTAATAGCAAATCATGCTAAATTAGAAAGAGTAATAGCAGAAAGAAAAGGGAAAAACCTTCAAATTTTTTATAACAAATGGGGTCCAACTCTAAATGCCATTAATATGCAGTAAAAGTTATTTACGGTAATTTTATTTAAGAATACAACAACTTTCCCAGTCATATATGTGCCTTACACCATATAATTTATGCCTCCTGTGCTTTCGTAATCCATGAATCTAAATTAATAATGAGAACTTAGATTTAAGTATCGTATATCAAATATTACTAAGATCAAATGTTTATGAAGGTATAGACTCAAGGTATAATTGCCTTGTGCTACAGTTTTTTTTCAAACTAAAATTTTCTTCGGCAGTTGCAGTGCTTTCGTACATGAGTCTATGTAGTTATATAAAAAGTTTGTTCACCCAAAAGTGAGAGTTACAAAGGGTATAAAGTTTTTGTCAAGGTGTTACTATGTATATTTAGACTCTGCTTTTTTCCAATACATCCTGCGAGATGTGGCATATTGTGAAAGGCAGCAGATTGAGATTTATAACCCCTTTGTTCTTCTGTTTGCATTGGTGTTTTTTTTAAATGGGGGAATAAACGGAAAAAAAAAAATCAAGAATTTCTGAGATTTAGTAAAACGTGTCCGAAAATCACCATTCTGGCTTGTTGTTTCGATTGATTCCATGCAGAGATCACATTTTCTTTTGATTTATAGCTTTTGATTAGATTTGTTATGGTACAACACCAGCACTCACTGGCTGTTTTGGAAGAATCTCGACACGTCTAGCTCTTGTCTCAAAAATCTCACATAACAATGGCAGACGTAAACAACTTGCCAGGAGAACTGATGCAAATTGTATCCACCAGAAAGAAAACTCACCAAAGCCATTCTAACATTGCTTAACCTTGAAGGAGAAGCCCAAGGTGAAATCTGACCATATCAAAAGAATCTTAGCCCATGATTTCCTATAGGTTGGTGTGACACTGCAAACCTCTAGGAATATGAATAAGCAAGGTATAAACACTGTTAATTTTGGCAATCCTCATTTGACCTTGAAAGAGGGGCCAAAGGTCAAATCCGATCACACCAAAAGATTCCCAGCCTATGTTTTCCTAGATTTTGGTTTACCATTCCAAACCTCTAGGACCAATAATAAGCGAGTTATAAGCACTTTTAAGTTTGGCTATTCGCGTTTGATCTTGATGGAGGGTCCAAGGTCAAATCCGACCACAGCAATAGATTCTTTGCCCATGAGTTTGTGTACGATTGTTTACCATGCCAAACCTCTAGGACCAATAATATGAAACTTATAAGCACTTTTAAGTTTGGCTGTCATCGTTTGACCTTGAAGGAGGGGTCCAAGGTCAAATCCGACCACACCAAAAGATTCCCAGCCCATGATTTCCTATAGGTTGTTTTACCATCCCATGCCTCTAGGACCAATAATAAGCGCACTATAAGCACATATAAGTTTGGCTATGATCGTTTGACCTTGAAGGAGGGGTCCAAGGTCAAATCCGGCCACACCAAAAGATTCCCAGCCCATGATTTCATGTAGGTTGGTTTACCATCGCAAACCTCTAGGACCAATAATAAACGAGTTATAAGCACTTTTAAGTTTGGTTATCCTCATTTAACCTTGAAGGAGGAGTCCAAGGTCAAATCCGACCACACCAAAAGACTCCCAGCCCATGATTTCCTATAGGTTGGTTTACCATCCTAAACCTCTACGACCAATAATAAGCAAGTTATAAGCACTTTTAAGTTTGGCTATCCTCGTTTGACCTTGAAGGAGGGGTCCAAGGTCAAATCCGACCACACCAAAAGATTCCCAGCCCATGATTTCCTATAGGTTGGTTTCCTATCCTAAACCTCTAGGACCGATAATAAGCGAGTTATAAGCACTTTTAAGTTTGGCTATGCTCGTTTGACCTTGAAGGAGGGGTCCAAGGTCAAATTCTACCACACAAAAAGATTCCCAGCCCATGATTTCCTATATGTTGGTTTACCATCCCAAACCTCTAGGACCAATATTAAGCGAGTTATAAGCACTTTTAGGTTTGGCTATCCTCGTTTGACCTTGAAGGAGAGGTCCAAGGTCAAATCCGACCACACCAAAAGATTCCCAGCCCATGATTTCCTATAGGTTGGTTTACCATGCCAAATCTCTAGGACCAATAATAAGCGAGTTATAAGCACTTTTAAGTTTGACTATCCTCGTTTGACCTTGAAGGAGGGGTCCAAGGTCAAATCCAACCACACCAAAAGATTCCCAGCCCATGATTTCCTATAGGTTGGTTTACCATCCCAAACCTCTAGGACTAATAATAAGGGAGATATAAGCACTTTTCATGACTGCAAAGAAACGCCTGTGGCGGCCATCTTGTTTTTCAAAATGAGGCCAAAAATATTCCCAGTCAAGATTTTGTAATGAGGAACAATCCTGCAAATTTTAGATCTCTACCTATAATACCCTTTGCTCTAGAGGGCCACCAAAAGTCCTTGTTTAAAGTCGAAAAACGCCCGTGGTGGCCATCTTGTTTTTCAAAATGAGGCCAAAAATATTCCCAGGCAAGATTTTATGGTTATGAATATACCCTGCAAATTTGAGAAGGCTAGCTATAATTTTTTTTTAGTTAGAGCGGTAACGGTGAAATCTCTCTATACACTGCGGCGGCGGCGTAACGAAGTCAAATCCATAGCATCCACCAGATGCTATCCGGTGGATACAATAATGCAGAAATATGGCATTAATGCGAACTCTGAAAAAATACGCCACCCATACCTCCCTAGAGAGAAGAGTCTTCTATGTTAAAGAAACTAACTTTTAGAAAACCAATGTACTAAGTCAACTTACACTGTGTGTACAGAACATCCCTTCTTTTTGCAATAGCCACACTCAAACCAGGTATGTGGTGCTTCTTCATGAACTCAATAATGTGTTCATCAAAAGCAGTCATATCCTCCTCACTGGGGTGCTGGTACCGTGCCTCAATGAGACCTGTGAAAATAACAGGACACACTGAAAGCTACCAAGTGACCTATATATAAATTGTACCATAACTGGCCCATATGCTTGGATAAATATATATGAAGAGAGATAACAAACAACTTCAGCAGTATTCTAAGATTAGACGATTGGATAATATGCATTAAAATCAAGGCCAACATTTGTTTCAGTCTACATACAAAGCAATCAGATAGACTAGAAGTGCAAAATTTATGAAACTCTGAAGACAAAAAAGCCTTGGAGAGAGTTCGCACTGAAAAAGTCCCCTAAAGTTCTGATGGTTTAAAAGGGGTGATTATAAAACGAAGAACTGCACACTTGATGAAAATGTGTCTGCGCATATGGTGGGAGTACTTTATAGAGAATCAATGTCAGCTGTGATTTTATTATGTAATTTGAAAAAGAAATTTTAAAACAAACAATAAATAAAAACTTGTATAAAACATTACATGACATTGTATAATACAAATAAACTACATGTACATTTGACTGGACATTAGGGCTGTTATCATTAGCGATTTCTGTGGATGGAGGATTGCCTGTTAGATGCGAGTTGAACTCGAGTAAATGACACAAATTTATGAAATGTAAATAAAACTAGACCAAGGACGCATCTGTGGCCAGATGCAAGATGTATCCACCGGCAAAGGCAAAAGTACCTATTACCCAGCTATGCCACGAGCTAGAGGTCTGAAACTTTACTATGTTATAGCTGACCCAAAAGAAGGTGAATAACAGATTTGCACAAAATTCTCTAAATGCAATAGTTTTCAAGTTACAAGTGATTTTACTCATGATGGAAGTTAGTGAAAAGTCGAAAAATAGCTATTACTCACTTAGCTATTGAGATAGACACTCAAGTTACTCAACATGTTGTAGCTATGGAAAAAAGTAGCTGAATAACACATTTTAACAAAATGCTCTAAATGCAATACTTTTCAAGTTATAAATGATTTAGTGTTGAGTAAGAACCTCAAAGTAGCTATTACTCAGCTATGCAATGAGCCACAGGTCTGGAATTTTACTATGTTATAGCTGCCTCAAAATAGGTGAATAACATTTTGAAACTAAATAATCTAAATGCAACAGTTTTCAAGTTATAAGTGATTTACTCAACAGTGATAACCTAAAAGTAGGTATTACTCAGCTATGCCATGAGCTACAGGTCTGAAATTTTACTATGTAATAGCTGACCCAAAAGTAGATGAATAACATATTTGCACAAAATTCTGTAAATGCAATAGTTTTCAAGTTACAAGTGATTTTACTCATGATGGAAGTAAGTGAAAAATCCAAAAGTAGCTATTACTCACTTAGCTATTGAGATAGACACCCAAGTTACTCACCATGTTGTAGCTATGAAAAAAGTAGCTGAATAACATATTTTAACAAAGTGCTCTAAATGCAATACTTTTCAAGTTATAATTGATTTAGTGCATGATTTCATTAATTTTAATGCATTAAAAATTATTTTAAAAATTCATAAAAAAACTTTAGCATGTGAAAGCTCTCCAAAATGGAGGTGAATGAGTTATTTGAGAAATACTGGCTATCTGCAATACTTTCAGTGATAATAGGCATTTATTCATTTTGAGTAGGTGAGTAATTAGCTACGGATCTGAAAATTCACTAATTGAAAACTCTCCAAAATGTAGGTGAATGAGTTATTTGAGAAATACTGACTGTCTGCAATACTTCTAGAGATAATTCGCATTTACTCATTTTGAGTAGGTGAATAATTAGCTACGGGTCTGGAACTTCACCATGTGAAAGCTCTCCCAAATGTAGATGAATGAGTTATTTGAGAAAAATTGGCTATCCGCAATACTTTTAGAGATAATTCGCATTTACTCATTTTGAGTAGGTGAGTAATTAGCTAGGGGTCTGAAACTTCACCGAGTGAAAGCTCTCCCAAAAGTAGGTGAATGAGTTATTTGAGAAAAATTGGCTATCTGCAATACTTTTAGAGATAATTCGCATTTACTCATTTTGAGTAGGTGAGTAATTAGCTATGGGTCTGAAACTTCACCATGTCAAAGCTCTTCCAAAAGTAGGTGAATGAGTCATTTGAGAAAAATTGACTATCTGCAATACTTTTAAGAGATAATTCGCATTTACTCATTTTGAGCAGGTGAGTAATTATCTACGGGTCTGAAACTTTACCATCTCCCAAAGTAGATGAATGAGTTATTTGAGAAAAATTGGCTATCTGCAATACTGCAAAGAAATGTGGACTGTAGGTCGCTAACAAGCAATATTCCACATTTTAGACATTTTTGTCTACCACAGGCCTAATTTAGACATAAACCTACCAAAAAGATAGGGTGGTGAGTCCTCTAGCATACCAAGCCACCTGCCAAATATGAAAGAAATCTGGAAAGAAATGTGGACTGTAGGTCGCTAACAAGCAATATTCCACATTTTAGACATTTTTGTCTACCACAGGCCTAATTTAGACATAAACCCTACCAAAAAGATAGGGTGGCGAGTTCTCTAGCATACCAAGCCACCTGCCAAATATGAAAGAAATCTGGAAAGAAATGCGGACTGTAGGTCGCTAACAAACAATATTCCACATTTTAGACATTTTTGTCTACCACAGGCCTAATTTAGACATAAAGCCTACCAAAAAGATAGGGTGGCGAGTCCTCCACCATATCAAGCCACCTGCCAAATATGAAAGAAATCTGGAAAGTAATGTGGACTGTAGGTCGCTAACAAGAAATCTCTGCAGACGCGGACGACGACGATGATGAATCCATAGTATCCCCGCTTCGCACCGCGGTGTGTATCTCCCGCTGAGCATTAAAGGGAAAGAAATACCTTTTCCGAGATATTCACAATTTTTCCCCTAGGCACAGAATACCGTTGTACTACCCTGCGGGTCAAAAATTCGCTCGAAATCGCTCTCTCTCTTACCATTTCGAAGATAATTTCAATGTTTTATTTTCCGCTAAAATCCAAGATGGCCAATAAAAGTGGCGAAAACTGAAATTTTTCCCCTTTGCATAGGACACTCTTGTACTACACTGCGGGTCAAAAAGTTCACTCCAAATCACTCTATCTCGTACAGTTTTCGAGATATTCACACTTTTTCATTTTCCGCTAAAATCCAAGATGGCCGCCAAAAGTGGCGAAAATTGAAATTTTTCCCCTTTGTATAGGATACTCTTCTACTACCCTGCGGGTCAAAAAGTTCGCTCAAAATCGCTCTATCTCGTACAGTTTTCGAGATATTCACACTGTTTTTTATTTTCCGCAAAAATCCAAGATGGTCGCCAAAAGTGGCGAAAACTGAAATTTTTCCCCTTTGCATAGGATACTCTTGTACAACCCTGTGGGTCAAAAATTCGCTCAAAATCGCTCTATCTCTTATAGTTTTCGAGATATTTACACTTTTTACAAAAATCCAAGATGGCCGCCAAAAATGGCGAAAATTGAAATTTTTCCCCTTGGCATAGGATAGTCTTGTACTACCCTGCAGGTCAAAAATTTGCTCGAAATCACTCGATCTCTTATGGTTTTCGAGATATTCACACTTTTTCTTTTACCCATTGCACAGGATACGCTTGTACTACCCTGTGGGTCAAAAATTTGCTCGAAATTGCTCTATTACGGTTTGCGAGATATTTGTGATTTTTCACATTTTCACTAAAATTAGCAATAAAGTAGCCACTACTCACTTGTACATTGAACAACAGTTGTGAAACTGAAATATGTTACAGTTCACAAAAAAGTACATGAACAACATATTTGAGAGAAATTTTGCAGCTGCAATACTTTTGAAGATATAAGCCATTTACTCATTATGGTTATCATTACAAATTGACAAAGTAGCTATTACTCACTTGTACATTGAGCAACAGTTGTGAAACTTAAATACGTTACAGTTCACAAAAAGTAGATGAACAACATATTTGAGAGAAATTGTGTAGCTGCAATACTTTTGAAGATATAAGCCATTTATTCATTATGGTTATCATCACAAATTGACGAAGTAGCTATTACTGACTTAGCTATGGAGATACACTTCCAAACTACTGACCATGTTGTAGCTGTAGAGAAAGTAGCTGAACAAAATATTGGAACAAAATACTCTAAATGCAATAGTTTGAAGAGTTATAAGTCATATAATAATTAGGGCTGCAAGCGAGCCCGAAAATGCGCCTCGATTCCTCGTTTTATAAGAATCGACTCGGATTCGGTTATTCGCTTGATTATCGCCCACGAAATAAACTGCTTCATATTTTGACATACCACGCCTTATTAAATGGTTACAAACCACACAACAGGAAAGAATTTTGATAATTTATTGAATTTTGGGGAAAAGACGCTTTTATAATGCAAAATATTAGAAACTGTAACCATCCTTATATTGCGAGATTTGAGGCGTCTTCGAAATACGTTAGAATAAAATGCCGTCTTATAAAACGTTGTTACACAAAGAATTTAAGTTTGCAAATAGTTAAAATATAAAATACTGAAACGGAAACACCTTGTAATAGTAAAATATATAAATATATTAATATATTTAAAGCAAAAAAGTTGAATTTTGTAGTAGATTTTACTTCTATGTTTAGTTCTTTTCGAAGACCCGGTTCACTTTTCTTGCCTCGAGTATTGAAGTGAATCGTTTCGTTTCCGAGTAACCGAAGAATCGTTGCAGCCTTAATAATAATTATATTAGGTAAAAGTGCTATTACTCACTCAAAAGTAGGCCAAAGTTCACCAAACCCCCAAAATATTGAAGAGCGTAACAATTCATTAAGACAAGTAATTTACCAAAAATGTGTAACTGTAGTAGTTTCAGAGAAAACTGCGTGCCCACGAATGCATGCACACACATGGTGCAAACTATAATAACAATGTCCAAATATTGTCATCAAGGGATCCACTGTTAGTACCATTTTATTGCAAGGAAACATATTTTGTTGCCGGTTAAATTGTGCAGATATGTATAAGCACTTTATGGAACAGCCACATAAATAAGGGAAATAAAAAAAATGACCATTGCTCATTGATTTTTATGTCTCTATGGTTGGATAAATTGCAAAAGTGCTACTTTGTAACAAGATTAGTATATCATTATTTATTTCTTAAAAACTCGAGTTAAAATTGCGTATATCGATGTTGTCCCCAAACATAATTTCTTCTTTTCTTTGAAATAGCCTCCAAATTTCACAATAATTTTTCATTACCTGTTCCGTAGAGGGCACTTCTATAAATGAAAGTATAAAACTTGTGCTAAGTTCAATTGGCATCAACAAATTTTCATATTTTACACATATAATAATATAATACATGACATATGCTAACCTTGAGGGAGATAGTTAACATCGTTTAAATGGTTTGGAAGATTGGGATTTGGCAGCCATGGATATTCTTCTCTCTGCTGAGCCAAACGCTGTGCCTGCTCTTCAGCTTCAGAAGAATACCTATCTCCTGCACTCGAAGATGCCACACCACCTGGCTCCTCATCCGCACCATACTTCCTCTTTTTCACTGGCAAACCATCTTTATCAGATATATTCCCTGCTTGCTGAACATGGCTTACATAAGCCTCAGCCATGCTGAGTCATTTATTCCTGAAAAAAAGACAGAAACTACAGAAACTAAATTTTTTAATATATCCTGGATGTAAAAAGTTCCTTTGCAAATAAAGCAAAATGTCAAATGCCAGTTAAAAGTGGCAATGAGAAAAAAAAATTACATCTTTTATTTCTATTTCTAACAATCTTTATTCTAGTTTGGAGATCTGGCTCAAAGATATTAACTCTATCAGAACTCTATCATATTTAATAACACTAAAAGCTGACTAAGCTGACTAAAAAAGAATTACATTTCATAACATATTTCGGAATAAATCATCTGATGTTTTGAGGAAGATGCGGATAAATCATAACAATTTATGGGAAATACTGCTTAATGAGTAGCCAGAACAAATACTGAAATTGATACTTTTAATATCCATGCTGAAATTCAGAAAACCATATTGACTGATACTGACACATATCAATACATGATCATACCTTCCCCACTGGACAAGACTAAGAAGTCTGAATATGCAGCAAACTCGGTCTACATTTTGATGGCAAACTTGCAATAATTATAAGAAAGACCAGTTTAAGTCAAATTTAGGTATGACCAGAACCTACGCTCAGGTCTCCATATTAGAAAATGCTGTCGGTTTAAGATTGACAGTACTACAAGTGACATTTGAAAATGTTGTAGGTTTAAGTTTTACGGTACCAAAAGTACAACCAAATCTTGTCGATGATAGAGGTTCTAGTTAGACTTTACACTATTTTTTATGTTCTTATCTTCAGTGAACCTGCACTGATCCCATGTAGAAATATTTTGGTTTATCTGGTACTTTAATTTGACCTTGCAATGTCCATTGTATGCACAATTATAGTTCTGTGATCAATAAAATATGACATGACGGTGCAACATTTTACATGGTTCCCACTCCCTTTTCTAATTTAAATTTCCCCATGTGTTCCCTGTGAAGTTTATATTTTTCCCTGTGGATTTTATAAATAAAATAACACAATCGGTAATTGTATTTTGGCCTCCACCTCCCCTTACAGCCAACCTTACCTCCCAAATTTATTTCCTGCGAGTCGCGACCCACGGCGCGTGAATGCAAATGGCTGTTACTCTTCAAAATCATTCTGAAGTTTTCAAATTCCCTGTGTTTTCCCTGTGTTTTTCCAAAATTTTCAAATTCCCTGTGTTTTCCCTGTCTGGAATTACTTTTCACAATTTTCCCTGTGCAGTGGGAACACTGTAATTTAGGTTAAACTACATCCCCAAATAACACTTTTTCTAATTCCATTTATTATTATGCATAATTAACATTAAAGATACCTGTAATTTTAATATTTTTTATTACTCATGTGTATGTGCTATTCCATATTTTCAATATCTTGATGAATAGCCACTTTTCTTATAAAACATACGTCTAGGAATCTACACAAGCAAAATTCAGATAATGTAAACACTTACAAGAACACCAAATTAATTTTTTAGTCTATGTATTTTTTTTAAACAGATGTTACGGCACAATTTTCACCCCTTACTGGTATATTACAGGTGACAGATTACAGAAAATATTTTAGAACAGGATAAGTGAATTAAAGTTCTTCCATATTGCTTTAAAAGAAGGGTAAATCTGTGTCCATATGTCATGTGGAGATATTATTGTATAAGCCAACATCCCCCCAAATTATATACACATAGACTCTGGAGAAACAAATATCTGAGTCAATGAGCAATGGGCAAAAAAAAAAAAAAATACTAGAGGATCGCTTGCAAAAAAAAAAAAAAGATAATGTTTTTGCACAGCGAGTGCTAAAGTATTAAGAAAATGTTTTGCTTATAGCCTTATACTGTTGTGATGGCTAGACCAAGATGGCTATTTTACACGGATACCCTATGGGTCAAAATTTCGTCAAAATCGCTCTATCTAGCACGGTTTTCAAGATTCATTTTTGCGAAAAATTGGAAAATTCAAAATGGCCGCCATATTTGGCGAGACAAAAACTTTTTGAAAATTGGGATGGCTACTCCGGAGAGACACCCTGTGGGTCATAAAAGTCGTCCAAATTGCTCTATCTAGCACAGTTTTTGAGATATAAGCATTTTTATGTTTTGCAATTTTTGTGAAAAATTCGAAAATTCAAACTCGGCATTTTTGGCGAGACAAAAATTTTTGAAAAAAGTGTAGGTTAATCTGCAGAGATACCCTGTGGCTCAAAAATTACGTCGAAATCGCTCTATCTAGCAGGGTTTTCGAGATATAAGCATTTTTGTGTTTTGCAATTTTTGCGAAAAATTCAAAATGGCCGCCATTTTTGGTGAGACAAAATTTTTTTGAACATCAGAATGGTTACTCTCGACAGATACCCTTTGGGTCAAAAATTTCGTTAAAATTGCTCTAGCTAGCACGGTTTTCGAGATATAAGCATTTTTGTGTTTTACAATTTTTTCAAAATGGCCGCCATTTTTGGTGAGACAAAATTTTTTTGAAAATTGGAATGGCTACTCTGAACAGATACCCTGTGGGTCAAAAATTTCGTTGAAATTGCTCTATCTAGCACAGTTTTCGAGATATAAACATTTTTGTGTTTTACACTTTTTGTGAAAAATTTGAAAATTCAAAATGGCCGCCATTTTTGGTGAGATAAAATTTTTTTGGAAAAATGTGTTAATTAGTCAGCAGAGATACCCTGTGGATCAAAAATATTGTCGAAATCGCTCTATCATGCACGGTTTTTGAGATATAAGCATTTTTGTGTTTTGCGATTTTTGCAAAAAAATTCGAAAATTCAAAATGGCTGCCATATTTGGCAAGACAAATTTTTTTTGAAAATTGGGATGGCTACTCTGCAGAGATACCCTGTGGGTCACAAATTTAGTCGAAATCGCTCTATCTCGCACGGTTTACGAGATATAACCATTTTCGTGTTTTGTAATTTTTGGCAAAAAATTTTTAAATTCAAAATGGCCGCTATTTTTGACGGGACAAAATTTTTTTGAAAATTGGGATGGCTACTCTGCAGAGATACCCTGTGGGCCAAACATTTTGTCGAAATAGTTCTATCACGCACGGTTTTTGAGATACAAGCATTTTTGTATTTTGCAATTTTTGGCGGAAAAATTTTAAATTCAAAATGGCCGCTATTTTTGACGAGACAAAAAATTTTTGAAAATTGGGATGGCTACTCTGCAGAGATACCCTGTGGGTCAAACATTTTGCCGGAATTGCGCACGGTTTTTGAGATATAAGCATTTTTGCGTTTTGCGATTTTTGCGAAAAAAGCGAAAATTCAAAATGGCCACGACATTTGGCTAGACAAAATTTTTTGAAAATTGGGATGGCTACTCTGGAGGGACACCCTGTGGGTCAAAAATTTAGTCGAAATCGCCCTATCTCGCACGGTTAAGGAGACAGAAGCAAATTTGTGTTTTTCCATTTTTGGCAAAAATTCGAAAATACAAAATGGCCGCCATTTTAGGGGAGGGGAAATTTTTTTGAAAATAGCCATTAGTACATTTCTTTGATACCCTGTGGGTCGAAAATTTCGACGAAATTGCTCTATCTCGCAAGGTTAAGGAGATAGAAGCAAATTTGTGTTTTTCCATTTTTGGCAAAAATTTGAAAATTCAAAATGGCCGTCATTTTTGGGGAGGGGAAAATTTTTTGAACATTACCAATAGTACATTTCTTAGATACCCTGTGGGTCAAAATTTTCGACAAAATCGCCCTATCTCGCACGGTTAAGCAGATAGAAGCAAATTTGCGTTTTTCCATTTTTGGCAAAAATTCGAAAATACAAAATGGCCGCCATTTTAGGGGAGGGGAAAATTTTTTGAACATTACCAATAGTACATTTCTTAGATACCCTGTGGGTCGAAAATTTTGACGGAATTGCTCTATCTCGCAAGGTTAAGGAGATAGAAGCAAATTTGTGTTTTTCCATTTTTGGCAAAAATTTGAAAATTCAAAATGGCCGTCATTTTTGGGGAGGGGAAAATTTTTTTTGAACATTACCAATAGTACATTTCTTAGATACCCTGTGGGTCAAAATTTTCGACAAAATTGCTCTATCTCGCATGGTTAAGCAGATAGAAGCAAATTTGCGTTTTTCCATTTTTGGCAAAAATTCGAAAATACAAAATGGCCGCCATTTTAGGGGAGGGGAAAATTTTTTGAAAATAGCCATTAGTACATTTCTTTGATACCCTGTGGGTCGAAAATTTCGACGGAATTGCTCTATCTCGCAAGGTTAAGGAGATAGAAGCAAATTTGTGTTTTTCCATTTTTGGCAAAAATTTGAAAATTCAAAATGGCCGTCATTTTTGGGGAGGGGAAAATTTTTTGAACATTACCAATAGTACATTTCTTAGATACCCTGTGGGTCAAAATTTTCGACAAAATTGCTCTATCTCGCATGGTTAAGCAGATAGAAGCAAATTTGCGTTTTTCCATTTTTGGCAAAAATTCGAAAATACAAAATGGCCGCCATTTTAGGGGAGGGGAAAATTTTTTGAAAATAGCCATTAGTACATTTCTTTGATACCCTGTGGGTCGAAAATTTCGACGGAATTGCTCTATCTCGCAAGGTTAAGGAGATAGAAGCAAATTTGTGTTTTTCCATTTTTGGCAAAAATTTGAAAATTCAAAATGGCCGTCATTTTTGGGGAGGGGAAAATTTTTTGAACATTACCAATAGTACATTTCTTAGATACCCTGTGGGTCAAAATTTTCGACAAAATTGCTCTATCTCGCATGGTTAAGCAGATAGAAGCAAATTTGCGTTTTTCCAATTTTGGCGAAAATTCGAAAATTCAAAATGGCCGCCATTTTTGGGGAGAGGAGAATTTTTTGAAAATTGACAAGACTACATTGCTTAGATACCCTGTGGGTCGAAAATTTCCATGAAATCGCTCTATCTCACACGGTTAAGGAGATAGAAGAAAATTACTCTTTTTGCATTTTTGGCAAAAATTCGAAAATTCAAAATGGCCGCCATTTTTGGGGAGAGGAAATTTTTTTTGAAAATTGCCAAGAGTGCATTACTTAGATACCCTGTGGGTTGAAAATTTCGACGAAATCGCTCTATCACAAACAGTTTAGGAGATAGACATATTTATGTTTTTTGCTACGTAGCTATTACTCAGGAGGTTAAAGCTTTTACCATCAACAACAATACCAAGCAATTAATTGACGCTATAAACCTTCACACCAAATTTTACAAAGATGAGTTAAATATGTTTCTTTTAAAAGTGAAAACAGAAATGCAATTCAGAGTAGGCTCAAAGTAGCAAAGCAGCTATTACTCAGATAGCTACAAAGCTATCACAAACAAAAGCTATCCTGGCTAAACTATTGACAGTTATCGTTCATATAAATTTTTGTGAAGATAGAAAACATTGTTTCATTAAAATGTCCAGAAAAAAAGTCAACTGAAAATAGCACAATAGCTATATAGCACAGTAGCTATTACTCAGTTAGCTATAAAAGTATTATCACCAAAAGCAATCACTTTTGAGCCCCCCCCCCCGTTCTTATTTATGGTAAAATTTACAAACAAATAAGTTACTTAACACCTTTATTTAAACTGTAAAATATAACTGTAATTGCAAAATATATATATTTTGTATATTTTCCTCAGCATCAGACTCCTCACACATCTCAGAATTTAACAAGGCCTCTAGCTGATCAACTTCATCCTGTGTATATCCCTCAAACTCCACCTCCTCTTCATCAGACTCAAATAAATCACAAAGCTTGCACTATTATCACTAAAAGCAATCCCAAGCAAGCTATTGACCTAACTATTGCTGCTACCAAATTTGGTAAAGATATGTCAAATGTTTTTCTTTAAAATGCCCAGAAACAAAAGAAGTACACAAAAGTAGCTAATTAGCTATTAATCAGTTAGTTATAGAGCTATCTTAACCAAAAGCAATCCCATGCAAGCTATTAACCCAATAAACACCCATTCCAAATTTGGTAAAGACAGGATAAATACTTTCCTTTGAAATGACCGGAAAAAGGAAAAAGCAAAAATAATATGTCCACCCCGGGCCCCCCAGTGGGGTGGACATAATAAATCTCTGACTTTCGTCTGGGGATATCATTAAAGTTGCCAATATAAATACATGGCTGATCATTTGTACTGTATTTATGCTGGAAGCCCACCGTACAGGTAGCACACATTATATGTATGGTACCTTATGGGTAAATCTAGCTACCAGTATTACCTGAGTGAATCAAACATGAAGGGAAATACTGGTCAGCAATTAAGTTGAACACAAGACAATCTATATTATGATCAGATATTCTGCGTAACAGCAAAAATTTTATCTGAAATTGTTGCGGGAGTTGCTGATTTGACACGGGGATACACAGTTCTAGAAGTATTGGAGACATTTCCTTAAAATATAGGAAATATAGGAGAATTTATTAAAAATATAGGAATTTTTTTCCTTCCCTCTAAAATATAGGACATGGGCCTGAAATACAGGAGAATATAGGAAATATAGGAATACTTTGACGCCATGCACTGTGGCCAGGTCAAATCAAGGTCAGACTCTGACGTTGCACACCTACACCCCCTAACCAATGTCCCTACCAAGTATCAACTCCCTATACCTTATGGTTTCTGAGATACAGGCCGGACAACTTTTTCCCGCTGCCCGCCTGCCCATCCGGACACATGGGTGAAAACAATACCCCAGCAGCCCTTAAGGGCTGTGGGGTAAAAATGAAAAATAAAGATTATATTCAAAATAATCATATAATTTTCACTTCCTTGAGCATGGTGCCATTTTGTAAACTTAATTTACTTATGAATATTAATAATCTCATTTAACATAGTCGACTGCAGTCACATGTGCTTGACCTCCTAAATTAAACTTAATGATTATTCATGATTAATTCAACTAAGTGGCTACAGACCTGATATTTCACAGAACTTATTTAACGTGTTGCAGATCCCAGCGCTATTTCAGGCATCATTTTGTCATTTAATCTAAAGACATTTAAGACAATGATTTTCGCGAATTAATCTGCTTCCTATACTTTTACTGCTATTTATTTCTATTTGTCAGAAATTAGTATCTTACTAATTGCAAATATGCTATTCCATGTACCTGTTGTAAGCAACTAACAATCATGAAACAGAATTTTTATTATTACAATATTGTTAAAAAGCCCCAGAGAATTCTGTGACATCATAATTTCTGTGTGTATAAATATCTCCACTGAAAGACCACAAATAGACTACTATAACTTTATTCTACTTTGATAAATACATCGATACATGTAGTGGACATATTAAAACACACACACAAAAAGAGTATTTAAATTTGGGTTGTTCATTTAACACTGTCACACTCAGCATGCTTAATCACTTTCTAGTGCACAAGGATGCCCTATAAACGGTATTGCTCAGATACTCAGTGTGCTCACATACCTTAGTTTCCACACTGAATTGAACAAATACAAACCAAAAGGCTTTGAAGATATGTGGTCGATATGGCCATATAAAAATTTTAATTATGGGTGGCAATAACTGGTACCAGCCAATAATGATGTTGTTAGCCTGGCAGTACTGCTCAGCCAATGAATTTTATCACCCCAGTTAAGTTTGTTAATTGTATTTTATGACTACATTAAAAACTTTCACCACTATGTAGATGTACTGCTCACCACTGTAACCTGAAAAAACAAGGGCACAAAAAGTTTGTAGTTGTTTCATGCTGTGAATTCATATTGATTATAACAAGCAGACATTCTGCCTGACCATAATTGGTAACGGACGATAATTGGTGGCAAAGCAGTACAAAAATTAGTCTCAACTTGATAACTATTTTCTATGAATAAATGTTCTACTTGTCTACATTTATTTTAAAAGTTGAACTACAAAAGTCTAGCAATGCCATTAACGGTTACCTGGAACTTAGACATGGTTACCTTGGCTCTACTTTACCTGTGTGTATAGCTGTGGCATGACCCCACATAAAACTAAAGATTTATACTAAAGACTTTCCTGTTGAATTAAACAATATAAATGGCTAAATTTCATTTTAGGCATTTAAAAAAACCAATTGATTTTGATTAAAGAGACAGAGATTATGATATAGAACTCTTTTCAAACAACTTTTACAGTGAAAGAACATTTTCATTTTTTTGGGAACAATCTTAAAAAAAAAACATTAAAAATATATAAATGTCATTTATTTTCACTTAATTATGTTTGCATGTGGAAGGGAAATATAACCAATAATTGTGGAAAACTTGGCATTTTTTTGTAGTAGATATTTGTATTTGAACTAGACATGGTTACCTCGGCTCTACTTTACTTGCGTGTAGAGCCGTGGCACTACCCCCACGTAAAACTAGAGATTTGCAAAAAATCATTTTCTGTTGAATAAAACTTCATAAAATGACTCAAAATGGTTTGATATATTTAAAAGCAGTTTATATTAAGCCAAGGACACAACAAATACAAAATGTGTATAATATATATGCTATTTTATACAGCTTTTATAACAAAAGGGCATTTTCAAATTTTTGGAGAAATGGTCCAAAAAGTATTGAAAATGAGGAAATATAATTTATTTTTTGTCAAATATGTTTGCATGTTGACGGACTGTTGAGGTTAATATGTAACAAAATAGTTGTGGAAACAGTTGTGTGTATAATTTTTACGGTATTTGTGTTTTATTCAAATCTCTAGTTTTATGTGGGGTCGTGCCACGGCTCTACACGCAAGTAAGTAGAGCCGAGGTAACCACGTCTATATTTGAACCAAATCTCCAGTTTTATGCGAGTTCATGCCACGGCTCTACACACAACTTAAGTAGAGCCGAGGCAACCACGCCTACCAGGAACTAAGTTAACCGCAGCGGCGAGCTCCTGTGAACTGAAATGGGGTGAACCCTGAAACGGTAGGAAAATTGAAACGAGTTCTCGTGGGCGATAATAAAAATACAGTGCCTTTACAGTGTTTTCAGTGTATGAAGCCAGTGTAATACACAAATTTGTTGCACATCCAATTTAACTTTAAAATGACATACAATAGGCCAAACATTACCTTATATTATGCCCCTTTTAATTTGTGTGAAAGGTTGGAACAATAAAAATTTATGCGACAATAGTCGTGTTCGATTTGAGAAGCACATGAAAAAAACAGCTTTCAACATATGCCAAAATAGATACAGGTTATTTATGTTGTTTATTTTGTAGAACCAAGTAACAAAATATTATAGATCAGCTGTGATATTATCTGTGTGTACCATACTTTTTTAGGCGGTAAAGGGGTTTGGTTAAAAATAAATGATAATTCTGGAGTAATTGTTCAGCAACCCATCGAACAGGCCTAAAAAGCATTGCGCCAATAAACCGAGTAATATAAGGTTTTCTCGAAACTATGATAAACTTGCCCGAGAGGTATTACTTTGTCTGGACCATTTTTATTGCTTTTGTACACTGATGTAATCATTGTTAAGGCTTATCATTGTTTCAAGATATTTACTGTACATCAACTGTGTACTTTGATGCCTTAAAATATGAAGAACAGTAATGATTCAGGCGGGCCATTTTTAAATCAGATTCAACCCATCTGTGAAATCTTATTTAAATTCATGTAGATTTTGCAAACTGTTTTAGTTGAATTCAACTGATAAAATCATGATGAATCCAATGAGTGAAATCCGGTTAAATACATTGTGTGTAATCTGGTTGAAATACAAGAAGATTTTGCACACCGTTTTTCTTTAGATCTAACCAGTGCAATCCGGATGATTTACAATGATATTGAAGTATATTTTAAATTTGCAAATCATTTTGAAGGATCCAATGTGGTCATCTTAGGTACTCCAATAAAGATTTATTAATTTATTAATTTTATTTCTTATTTACTGAGTTCCCTTTTATGGGGAAGATATTGTGCTGCAAAGCAATAGATTAGATTAGGTTTAGTATCTCAAACTTTTGGTTCTCAAATGGGTAGTTGAATTAAAAGAAAATATGTGAAATAGTAATTTTCCATTTAATTCATGCATAATTGAAAAGTTTTTATATTTTGAAGACATAATTGGAATATGTTCTTTTATATGGATGCTCTCAAAGTGCCTCTCTGAAATTGCTAATGATGGAGAAAGGGATAATTCTGTGAAGATAAGTGACTTATCTATTGAATTAACAAGAGTCAGATGTAACTGAAAATCTTGTACCTTGGGGCTACAAGCATACCGTTTGGAACCAGAAATGTCTGCAGTTAAAGATAACAATTCTGAGAGTAGTAGAGTACCCAGAACTGTGGAGACAATTAAAGCTTTAGATAGCAATTGAAGAAATTATGTGAGCTGGTTGAGTTTCAAAGTGCACTAGTAGTAATAGATGTAGTGAAATCGCTCCACGGATGTGATAGGGAATTGATCTTTAATGTAGTCTCCCAACTAAGGTCAATGCAGATCCCAATCACCTCCATATGGAAGCAAGGAACTTACACTCTATGCAATGGCTTTATTTTATTGCTCCCATATGGAAGTTAATGTAAACTACGTGGACTAGGGACTGGTATAATTAAATATATGAATCTTATTGTACATACAGTTATTTGTACATACAGTTATTTAATCAACATATGGAAGCAGGAACTTACACTGTATCTGTATGTCTTTTCATTTACAATATAATGTATATATATATATGTCTTTAGCAATTAAAATGTTGACTAAGAATGTGGACTAACTTACTTATACATGTAAATGTTCAGACTCTCCTGCAAGTAAAATCTTGACTAACAACTAATCCACATATGGAAGCAGGAAACAAGCAACTTTAAAACTGGCATATGTAAAACTGTGGGAATCTGAAATATTTTATTATTTTACATATGGAAGGTATACACGTGGACTAGGGACTGGTATAATTAAATATATGACATCTTATTACCTAAAGAAATGATATGTACATACAGTTATAGTTATATTTATTCAACCTTCAACCTTGTACCACATATGGAAGAATATCTCCATTTTTCCTCACCTACCTCACCCCACATGGGACCTATAGCCTGCATATGGTAAATCAACTCCACGTGTCTCTTTCTTCCATATGTTGGTCAAATGTTTTCAATGTAATCCTTATTTGTACTCTCTGAACTGATCTCTTTTCTCTCTCCTTTACTCAGATAATCTAATAAATATATGATAAATTATTTGTATCTTCATGAAGTAGCATAGAATATTGTATATTTAATCAGGCTCCATATGTTTACCTCTCCTCTCATGAAGGGCATTTAAATCAACAGAATCATATGACCACCTCCACGTATATACTACCTTTTCAAAAGGTATTACCCTTTTTTGTACTCTCTGAACTCATATACTTCTCTAGCATATTGAAACAGTCTTTAATCATAATTTATTTTTTGTAAACTCTGATTTTAATGTTATTTTCTGAAACAAGTCTAGACATGTATATCAACCCAAAGAATTTTTCCTATCAATGAATATCTCATAAACATGTCCTGGCATGTAGAACTAATCACCTGGAAAAGGAATGAATGTATCAGCAAAAAATTGCTATAAAAATCGCAAGAAAATCCTCCCTCATAGTATTCAATCAAATATATACCGACAATGTTTGCTAACACAAGGAATTGTTCTGATAATAAGGAATCTACAGATTCTAATGAAGCAACATGTACTGCTGCCTCAAAACCGAGCAGTGGGCTCTCATTAAACGGATTCTCGAGAGCAAAGGATACCAATACTCATCATTATCATACTGGTTTCGCCTTATCTACAGATAAGCCTCAGCAATCCTCACAAAGGTCTAATCTGCAAAGACCTCTACATAAGTCGATGGATGTTAATTCACTCAGGAAATATGATGATAGATATGCAACCTTTAAATTATGGCCAAAAGCTCATCCTGTCAGAAGGGATCAACTAGCCAGGGCAGGTTTTTTTTACACAGGAGAAGGAGACAAGGTCATATGTCCTTGGTGTAATATATGTTTGAATGAATGGGAAGCCTTTGATTTAGCAATAGAAGAACACAAGAGGCATTCTCCATATTGTGACTTTATTTTAATGCTTTTTCCAATGCTTCAGTAATGGAATGACCTATAATATAACAATGACGAGAGTGTGATATAAATTAAAAATAATTCAACATATGGTATTGTCACATCAAAGCAAGAAAAAACTGTGTCAACTTTAACTCTATATAAACTCATAATTCTTCTCATTTATCAGATCATCGTCAAAAGTGTATCTAACTGTCTAATAGGACATAGAATCTAAATTTTCAAAGACAAATTATGGCAGAGGCATATCTCAATTCTAAAAATCAAGCAATAGCAATAACTACAACTTCAAATAAAAAGAGAAGGAATGAAGCAACATCATCCACCAGGGTGAAGAAACCTAATACGACACAGATGTCTTCAGTTCCAGTATCTACCACCACATGTAGTACGTCACAGCCTTCTCTACTGAAAGCCTTTCAGAAGACTTCCACTGCCTCAGCTAGTACATCTTCCGCTGCCACAAGTTCTTCAGAGGCAAATCCACCATCAGCAAACCCAATCTCAAACCAGGAGACTATTATTCTTCAACAGGCTGTCGGTGAGGTTGTACGAAAAACTTTTTTCATTGGAGGGCAAAAGTATCTAATATTTTGGGGAAATAAAGGTTTTATAACAGATATTTATATTAAAGAGTTTGCAAACGGAAAGGTCATAAATGAGGGTGTACATTTAAATATTTCAAAAATGATAGTTATACTAAGTTATGTAGATTTCATCAAGGAACCAATAAGTAGGATTAATAATGGTGAGAAAGACATTAATGTCAAATACCACATTGGTGCAGGTTATCATATATCTTGTAACAGTCCTTATAAGAATGTAGGGATAAGACTTTGGGAAAAATCCCTGAGTGGGAAAATTTTTCCCACTCAAAAAGGTATATCTTTAAAATTCCCTGAATGGACTGAACTCTTGAGAGTTTTTGACGAAATTTTTCTATCTCATCAAGAGGTTTACACCGCTACATCTTGCCTTATAGATAAGAATATAGTGGGACATGATAAGACTACATGCGAGGAATGCATTAGTTTAGAAATGCCACCATTAGGTGAGGTAGATATAATAATCCCACTTTAACCTCAAAATCTTATTGTACCATTAAGTCGAACAATTAATGAAAATATCTGAGGTAGTTTAATATAAACTAGATCACCTATTGTAACAGAATAATGATAACACATTGCACACTTTTCACTTACATCTAATTCCTAAAATATGCTATAAATGCAAAGTCTGTAGTCATAATCTAATGTCGCAATCTCTGGGTGAAGGAAAGAAAAAATATTATTTTAAAACAAAGTTAAGCAGTGCATTAGGATACCGGAAAAAAAAATTAGGAGTATAACACAATGGAGGGCTTTATCAATGCTTTTCTTGGCAAAAAATTTGCGGTTTACTATCCCAGCCTCATAGTTTCGACAGCAGCCACCTTGTTGAACTTAGTCTCTTTGATTGAGGAGGGTTCCTTTCGTGAAGGGATGACAGTGATTCTTCTTCTCAACGATGTAATTCCAAGCTACATAATGTGAGTACAAAATTTCTTACTTTAAATGTCATAAGATATCATCTTTCATGTTTTCATTGGATTGACTAGTTAAAGAAAGTAATTTTTTTTTCAAAATCAATACATTCATTTCTGAACTCAGTCTCATGTCTAATCCAGCAGAATTTTTTTTTTTTTTTTTTTGAAAACTGTAATATTACTCATTGCAACAATCAATTTTATTGGAATAGGAAGACTAAAATACCTCCCCCATATTTTATAGGACCAAATTTCCCCAGTTTCTGAGCTACATGGTTGAAGAACTGTCGTCTGCAAGCTGTTGTGTCTGTAAAGAAGGACTAGAAAAGGAGGAAATAGTTCTCACAAACCCTTGTTCACATTTCTTATGTTCACAATGTTCAGGAAAGTTGTATAGATTGTGGAAGGATGAGGGAAAGGAGAAGAAAAAATGTCCTTGTTGTAGGGTGCTACTTCTACAAAATTTATTTACCAAGCCTTCTACTGTCGTTTATGAATGAATGTCGACAAAAAAAAACTACGAGGATTTCGAAAAATATATTTTCTTTACCTAAGAAAGTGCTTATATCTGTTGAATTTTCTATTGATTTCTTATTTGAGCAACATTGAGGTACCATATAATTGCTAAAAAATATAACATAATTTATTTTTATTTAAAGTGTTGAATGAAAGAACTAGCACGTACAGGAAAATATACTTTGACCTTTATTTTCATGAGAATCATGACGTCACAATCCATTTATACGAGCGGAATAATGGGATTAATTTCTAGGATATATCCACATATAAATGTCTAAGATATGAATTGATATCTTTGAGAATAAATTTTAAGGAAATAACATTTACATGCTAGGCAGATTCTTACCTGCTTTCATCAAAAGACGTCTCCTGAAAATTGTCATTAATTACGGTAGACATTTCGAAAACATCATCAGAGTTAATATTCAGTTGATTTTCTGGAGAGGTTGTTCTTTTCTTTAAAAGTTTCCAAAAGCTCCATCCAAATAGTAATAATATAATTAGAATCAGGGATAAGGAGGGAATAAGAATTAGGAACCAAAAATATTTTCTTTCTTCTTTACTCTGTGGATGTTCATCATTATTATCATCTAAGGTTGTATCAATCTGGACTACAGTAGTAGGTGAATATACAGAGGTCAATGGTACTGTAAACTTCTTTTTTTCGGTAAAGGTTGAAGCCTTTTCTCCATCTCTAGTTTCTTTATTTTCTGTGATGTAATTTAGTCTGGAAGTGTAATCTTCTTGTGATTTTGAGGTAGTCATTTTAGGTCTATAGATTCCCTCTAAAATGAAACATAATGATATTTTCGATTTAAAAAAAAAAAAAAAATGGGAAGTGAAAGAACGGATAATAAATGGAGCTAGTTTAAGTAATAATGTGAAAAATCATATAGGGAAAATAAAGTAGATTTACTAAATATATCAGTTATAATTAAAACAAAAAAAAACCTACCTGTGTTAGTCCAATAAGATGGAGTAGAACTAGTCTCAGACTTAGAATGAGTCACACACATATTTGTTTGTAAATTAATTCCTTTTGGTATGTCATTTAACCATTCACATCTAAAGAATCTCATGTTCATCATTGTAAGATATTCTAGATTTGGAAGATTCTTAATAATTGATTCGAAATCCAAGATTTGAACATGCTCCATGTACAAAATATTGATATTCATCCTGTATCTGAACTTCGGTCCTGTCATATCTATACAGGTTATCCTATTGTCAAAACAGTAACATTGTCCCTGGTCACAGCTGTAACCTTTAACATTTGCAATAAGTGTAGAGCTCAGAATAAAAATGAATATCACCGCCATTTCTTATATATTTTTAAGGCTCTTTTTCATATAATTTTTGGTAAAATATTTGAAATGACTTTCATAGCCTATTCTAGAATATGTATAACTGTGAGTGTGGAAACTACTTGACTAGCAAGTAACAGATTAGACTGCTAAATAGGTATAAATACTGGCAACCATTGGAGTGCAGTCTGTTTATTTTCGAAACAGGGTAGTAAAGATATCGAGGCTATCAAAGGGTGTTATAAATCTGTTTCCTCTTCATATGGATGGTTTACGTTTTAATGCACCATGTACAGCCATAATTTCAGGACCTACTGGATCTGGAAAGACTTCATTCACACTTAATTTATTGCAACATTTAGATGAGATGTTTACTGAAAATATAAACAAAATATATTACTTCTATGCAGTTTGGCAGAGTTCCTTTGAAGGGTTTATGGGAGAAAAAATAGTGTACCTACAAGAATTACCTTCAGAAGAAAAAATAAATTCTTTAAGTAATGGTGATCACAATTTAATTATTATAGATGATATGCAGATAACAGCACTCAATGATCCATTTATTGCTAACCCTTTTTGTCGTGAATCTCATCACAAAAATCTCTCAGTATTTTTATTGTTACAAAATTTATTTCACCAAGGGAAGTATGCGAGGGACATTTCTCTCAACAGTCATTACTTTATTCTTTTTAGGAATCCTAGAGATTGTCAACAAATAAGATACCTAGGAACACAATTAGGAATTAGGAAAAAACTTAGGACTGTTTATGAGGATGCAACATTATTACCTTTTTCTTATCTCTTGATTGATTTGTCACCAAGGAGTGATAGTACTTTCATGTTGAGATCACATATATTTCCCTTTGAAGATACTGTAATATATAAATAAGAATCTGAGGTCAAGAGCTCACAATTTATTACTTCTCTAGGACTGCATTATGTCTAGAAATCTTTTGAAATCCAGAAATTTCATTAATTTATTGCTGGAAAAAAATCAATCCTTAAACAGACAATTACTGTACCACGCAGGTGATCAAAATTTAAAGGCTATAGCAGAAATTTTTTATAACGTATTTCACTTACCCCTAGGTAATAAAAGAAAAAAGCTATTTCTTGAGAGGTTAAAATTTCTAAAGAAATTCATTAAATTCGAGGATAAAAGAAGAAGATTAGCCAGATTACATCATAGTGAAATAACGGAACTGTTATTTAGTCTCAGGAAATACTTAAATAAAATTCTGAAATGAATAAGTATGTTATGATTCCTATCGAGCAATATGAGAGGTACAGAACTTTCATGAAGTCTAGTGATGAAAATGTTAAATCGGTGGATAATAAAGTTAAACCTGATTCGAAAAAGGAATCAGAGATAATGAGTGTCAAAAGTGCTGATGATTTTCCTAAAGAAGTTGTACCTGACATAGATTATAAAAGAGATTTTTCCCATGAAAAATCTTTTAAACCTGATAAAAACAGCAGGATTCTTCCACCTCCAGGTCTACCAGAGAGCAAAGTTTATCAAAAAAATCATAATGGGCAGCAGAGGGCAGACGGAGGAAAAGCAAGAGGAAGTAAAGCGGATTGGTTACAAGAATGGCAAAAAAAATTTTAAAGATGGAGATGTGAATAGCTACCTACATAATCTTTACTACGATCTTAGAAGTCCTGTATCGTATAGCGGTTTCTATAAATTATATTATAGAATAAAAAAGGAAGGAAAATTTAAAGTGTCTCCAAAATACCTAAAGAAATGGTTAAGTATGCAAGAATCTTATACATCACACCATCCAGTTATCAGAGATTTTAAGCGTCCTAGAGTATTAGCTTTTTCATTGAACTACCAGTGGGATAGTGATACAGCTAATATGGTTAAATATAAGGATTACAATGATGGATACAGTTATTTTGCAGTTTTCATTGATATTTTTTCCAGGTATTTATATACTTTTCCACTAAAAACTCTTTCAGGATCTGAGATGACAAAAGTTTTCCAGAGATTATTAAACGAGAAAGGGGTTAAACCAAAAAAACTGAGGACAGATCAAGGAAGTGAATATAAAAATAAAGAATTTGAGAGGTTACTGGAGCAAGAAAATATCGTTCATATCTTCACCTATTATGAAACCAAGGCAAACTATGCAGAACGTGTTATAAAGACAATTAAATTAAAAATATTTAAGTATTTCACAAACAAGGAAACTTTTCGATGGCTTGATATATTATTGGATCTAACAAATGGATATAATAATTCAACACATAGGAGTCTTAAGATGTCACCTCTGGAAGCACAAAAATCTGATCCTTATAAAGTTTGGAGAAATCAATATGCGAATATTAGTTACCCTAAATCTTATTTTTCAGCTCAAAAAATTAAAAAAAATTTAATCAGTGGTGTCTGAGGAAGAAAGAAATTTAAATATAATATATCAGATAGAGTTAAAATTCCTTATATAAAGAAAAGTTTTGATCGTGAGTACTCAGAAAAATGGAGTGGGGAAATTTTTACTATTACTGACCGTAAAATTAACCAGAATCAGCCTATGTACCAACTGAAGGATTACAATAACAATATTATAGAGGGTTATTTCTATGAACCAGAACTTCAAATAGCTTATCTTGATAATGATGTAGTATATAAGATAGAAAAAATCATAGAAAAAAGGACAAGAAATAAGAAAAAGGAAATATTAGTTAAGTGGAAAGGTTGGCCGAAGAAATTCAATTCGTGGATTTTAGAAGAGACTGTAGAATCTGTAAAAAATTAAATTGGATGTAAATCTTTGAGAAAAAAATGGAACAAAAGGATTTCTTCATTTTCTTATCTTCCGAAGATTCTTTATCTTACCATAAAGACAATGTTCCCTCTAACTTTATTGTAGAACTTAAAGAAAGACATCAATTAATTGGTGAATGGGAGGTTGGAATATGTGATTTTTTTTGCTCAGAAAATATATCTCAAAAATGTTATATATTCTCCGATATAGTTGACTACAGTTATGTTAGAAATTCTTTAGAACCATTGTTACGTACCTTAATACCATCAAGTCCTTCATCTAGTTATATTTTTCCTAAAATATTTTATTTTCCAATAAAGGTCAACAGTCTAAGTCGAATAAGAATATATATAAAGGATAATCAACTAAGATTGTTATCTACTCTTACTGCTGCAGTGACAGTTACACTACATTTCAGAAAACGAAGATAATGAACTACCTTGAGTTTTGTAAAAAATGTATACGAGGTGAAATACCATATCAGAAGAAATTTTATGTATTAGATAAGAGATATGATATTTCGAATGATAATAGGAATAAGAATTTAGATGTAACTGTTGTAACTCCAACTCAACAGGCTGTTGAGCAGGCTAAAAATGAGGTTATACACGAAACAAGTATAAATAGAGCTAAAAAAAGAAAAATTGATCAAACCGGAGGTAGGGGAGATGTGAATAAGAAGAAGAAACAGAGAAAATATAAGAGGAGGGAAAATCAAAAGGAAAATATAAAAAGAAAAAAAGGAATAGGGAAAAAATCTGAAATAAAAGCAAAGGAAAGGAGACCTAAAGTTTCGAGTTCATACAAAGCAATATGGATGTAGTTCAAACTTCTCTGTCTATTTTTTCACCCCCTCCAATTGATAATTCGATAACTAAGGAATATTGGGTAGAGTTCAATCCTGCAGCTACGATTTCGGAAAATGGAATAATCGAATTTAATATACCAGGTACATCTATGGATTACATAAATTTAGCAAAAAGTAAACTTCATATTACATATGTAATTACAGGACCAGATGGAGAAAAAATTAAAGATGAAAGAGACATAAATGGACATCCAACTGCAAATAGTGACCAAGTAGGACCTGTAAATTTTACTTTGCATTCAATTTTTCGTCAGATTGATTTATCTTTAAATCAAAAAATTGTTTCTGCTGATGTTGGAGTAAACTACCCGTATAAGGCTATGATAGATTTATTATTACAATCTAGTAGTGATATGCTTAATTCACAGGCACAGGCAGCATTTTATTTTAAGGATTTACCAGGTTATTTCGATGTTGTAACTTATCTAGGGGGGAATACTGGATTTTCTGAAAGATCTAGACCCACAAAAGATGGAGAGGAGGCTCATATTGAAGGCGTTCTTTTTTCAGATTTTTCAAATGGACAGAATAGGGCAATTTTAAATGGAGTATCAATAAATTTCAAATTTTTTCAATCTACAGATCCTTTCAGGTTATTGAGAAATGGGACAAAAGCTTATAAATTAAAAATTACAGATGCGATTCTAAAAGTATGTCATATTTCTTTAGACCCAAAAATGATAGTTGCTCATAACGAGGCTCTAAAAATTAGTACTGCAGTGTACCCCTTCTGGAGAAGTGACATCAAAAGTTTCACTGTGGCTGCAGGTTCATTAAGTTTCATGACTGACAATATATATCACGGTAAAATACCTAGCAAATTAATAATAGCATTAGTTTCAAATTCAGCATATTCTGGTAGTTACGATAAAAACCCTTTTTTCTTCAATCATATGAATTTAAATTATTTAGATGTCACAGTAGATGGTCAGTCAGTCCCAAATAGAGCCCTAAGTCCTAATTTTGAGGCAGGTGATTTTGTTTCGTCTTATCTTAGCTTATTAGATAATGAGTACAATAAAAAGAAAGGCTTGGTAATTAATCTACTAGAATATGATAAGGGTTATACATTATTTCTCTTTGATGTGCAGAGTTTTCTAAGTGGTAAGATCATGAGTAAATCTATGAAAGGTCACCTTAAGGTAGGCATGAGATTTTCAAAAGCTTTAGCAGAAACTATAAATGTGTTAGTATATGGAAAATTTCCTGAGATATTAACAATAGATCATACAAGAAACGTCAACATTCAGTAAGACAATGGACAGTAGTGAAATAAAGGATCTTATGATGAAAGATCAAAAAATTAAAAAAATTTTTAAAGGAGTGTATCCGATTGATTTAATTCCAGAAAATTTGGATTATCCATCCCTTATAGTAGTTAATCTAGACAGCTCTGAAAAGAAAGGAAGTCATTGGGTTGTCTTGCATTATACTTCAAATCATATTGTAGAACATTTTGATTCGATAGGAAGGAAACCTGATGAGCATATAATTAACATTTTATTCAAGAAAAAATTAACATGTAAATATAACAATAAAAGATTACAGTCATTGTATACTAATACGTGTGGATTATTCTGTTTGTTTTACAGTTACTACAGTTCACGTAATGAGGACATGGTTACCATGCTTGAACGATTTGGTGACACATACAAAGAAAATGAATTTATTGTAATAAAATTTTATAGACTATTTTAAAAAAAATTTCGACATTGCAGTAATGAAAAAATAAACAAAATAATCCTTCCTTTATTTCTATCAGGTTATTTTTAAGAATGTTAATTTAACATCATATTAAATGAATGTATACTTCTAACGATATAATTGTATGCAGAAAGTATAGAATAAAATATTGATTGTATTACATATTTCAATGTTTTATATACAATAAGAGTGACAAATTACATTAGGGAGTCTATTTTTTTAGAATAATCCATCAAAATTTTTCCCAGCATATTATTTCCTGATAAAGATGATGGATTCAGTACAAGAACAAGACGTGAGGATGTGGTTACACCCCAAAAAGAAATATCTTGTTTACTTAATGAGCTCTGCTTATAGGCTATGTAGTCATTGGAACATTCCCTCAGTTTTTCTCTGAATTTTTGATTTTGAGTAAATTTCTGAAGAATAGCAAATCTCATAATTCTCTCTCTGTCATCTGCTTTTTGATAGCTTTTATTAAAATCTTTCATAAGAACTTCTAAATCAAAGGGATCTGCTTCATTTAAAACCTGATTAGCCAAATCATATTGCTTTCCATCTTTAGATATTAAAAAAAAATAAAGGTGTTCTGAGGAATGAAAAGAGAAGCCATCATATGTCAGTTTGCATTGATATAAATTTGAAAGAGGGTTATGAATATCATCCACTAGTACAATTTTTTCCTCCCATGGTGAGACTGTTATATCTAGAGGTTCTGTACTAACGCCATCCTCAAGAACTTTTCTTTTGCAATAAAAATAATTGAAACCTATCTTTTCTTGTGAATATGTATGTATAATGGATTTGTTAATTCTGAAACCAATATTCTTAGATTTGGTGACGCTTTTACTAGTTAAAGTTTGCCCAAATTTTTCCATTGCATTGGAAAGGGGTTTTTTTGAGACACCTTTACATGAAATTTTTTGTTTTCCTTCCTCATTTTCGATTATATAAGATTTTGAACACAATGATATCATTTTTGTACCTTCGAATTCTAATTTGAATCTTCCAACTTCACGCCTTCCTGATGCAATATGAGTATCGCAGCATCTCCTTGGAAACCATTGGGTATACCTGAGATCGCGACAAGAGTGATAAATTTCATCTTCGAATTTTTTTTTATATTTTTGCTTTATGCATTCATCTATATTTTCCTTATTAATTGCCATGTATATACTGTCAGTGTCGGTTTCAGTTAATTCGAAAGAGTTAGGATTGAAGTATTTAACTATGCAGTCATGATAGAACTCCAACATCCTTAATTTGGCATATTGTAAGATGAAAAATCCTATTTGGATCGGGGTATCTATGGTTAAGCGAGTTTTATAAGATTCTACTTCAAAAATATCACTATTCAATTCTTCCATAGACTTGAAGGTTGAGGAATTTATAATTTTAGTCATTTTAGATTTACTTGTCAAATATTTAACATTAGTATGTTTCGTTTTATCCATTAATACTGATCCGTATGAACTATTACTCAATAATTTGTAGGTATCACCAATGATGGCTTTATCGGGATTCTTATCTCCTTCAATTCTAAATTCAGTAACCTTATCAATGAAATTTTTAAAACATTTTTTAGGTTGATACTCAATTATTTGATAAATTTTGCTGATCTCTGATTTATTCTTTAAATACCATCTCAATAATGGTGTAGCAATTAAAATTCTTTCAGCTTGATTAGTACTAATTAGAAGTCTTTTATAGTCAAAGGAAATGCCATGTTGTTTACAATATTCTAACATATGTTCACCAATAGCATCCATTGGAACGTTGCAGGTACAAAAGAAAGCAGGGAATTCTTTAAATTTTTGAATGTACTCTGACTTAACCTTAATGTCGACCTCAACAGCTCCAAAGAGACTTCCATTCTCAATATCTTTGATAATTTTTTCAGTGGACAAAGTTGATCGGTTCTTCTTAAAATATGATGGCAAATATAAATCATATAAGTAATCACATTTTTCTTTGATGTCACGTTTAAAAATACATTCTTGTATAGATACATATTTATAACCGAGATTTATCAAAAAATTTCTCTTCTTCAGGTCTTTCTTTTGCACTTTCTTAATTTTTTCAAGCCATTTAAGAGATTTAATTTTCTTCACGGTCGGACAATCTTCAGAACAGTAATGATAATAACATCCATGATATTCATATACAGTTTTATTTTGAATACAAAATCCATCCAATAAATAGTTTCCTATTCTAATTTCCCTTTGATTATTGAGTTTATGCAAAATTTTAATTTTTTCCTTATTCATTAGGAAATCCATCCAAACATAAGAATCTATGTATTTTTCACTTACCTCTGGTTTGAAGTTTGTGGAGGTTAATCTTCTGACATATACGCCTGTAGGCATTTCCTGTTTAATTGCGTATGAATATAGACCATTACAATCATAACCTACAATAGCTTTACACTGATTACCTTCAATACCTTTAATATTCGTTAGATTTTTTTCATGGTACCTTGAAAAAATAATACTAGGACCTCCCACAATATTTTTTCTTAGGGTATAATAAAGATCAGCATTATCTGAATTAATTAGCGAAAATTTACTTTCTGTGGAATTAAATAACATTTTCCTAGCCACTCCTGGTAGAGTGAGGAAGTCTTTAAAAATGTCTACCTCCTGAGATGAATATATGTCAATAAAATTTTTAAGAGCAATGCAGAAAGGACCTGTATCTAGGTTATTATAATAGATTAAGTAGTCCCTAAATGTTTGCATGCCTTCTTTTTCCCATATTTGCAAAAGATTTGAGTAGTCCTCATCAGATTTGATAGGGTTTGAGTTAGAAACTTTTGAATAAAAATCTTGAGGTGAGGGTAGAGAGGGGTAAGTTAATTTTTCAGGAGAATCGAACCATTCATATGGGAAAACACCTTTACTAATATCAGATCCATAGGCCTTCAAAAATTGACTATAAGAACATCCAGGTGCAAGGAAATTGGATATATCTAAAAATTTCAGATGAGGTGTTGATATAGATATGTAAGAATTATTTTTTTTAATGGTGAATATTTCGTTATCTTTATATTTTTCGGAAATAAACAGCATAATTTCCCTTTTTATTAAATTTATGTCATATTTCCCTGAATTAAACCCCACAACTGGTAATTGAGATAAATAATTCTCGAATTTCTTTCTGATATCATTTATAGTTATTATGAAATGAGAGGTAATTTTAGGATGAATATTTTCAGTTTCTTGATCTTCTTCGATTTCATTGGTATCAGAATACCTTTCGATCAATTGGTCGAGCGAATCAAAAACATATTTATATTTATATTTTTGCTTGTTGGCATTTACTTCACTTATTTCATTTAAGTATTCCATCATTTTAGTTATTAAATTTTTAGAAGATGGATCGACAAAGCATTTTGGCTTACTATAACCATCTATATTCGAGGCAATACTCACGCTTATCGGTTCATGTCTTGAGATCCAATGTAATTTTTCAGTCACACTTTGATCTAATTTAAGTAATATTGCTTCCATATCCCATACAGAAAATTTCTGATAAAATCTTTGATTCGAAGGTACAAAAATATCTAGATACTCTAATTTTTCGAAAATAGTCTGATCATTTTTATGAAAACCACCAGGAAATATATATTTCGTCCTTTCATAACATGATCCATAATGCCTTTTCAGATTCCATTCATTTCTAAACATTTTACTACATTTTTCACATTCATATTTCTTAATAAATTTCTTTAAATCTGTTATGTAACTTAAATGACTATCAGAAATATTAAGATACATTACATCTTTATTTTCATTGATAGAATCAAAAATGAGATTTACAGCAGCATTAGGATTCATATTAAATATCTTAATTTTAACATTGAAACATTCTTCCAGTTGAGAGATATCATCCAAAGTTACACCGTTAAATTTAACATTATTATTTGAAAATACGGGTAAACAATTATACGTTCTCCATCTATTCAGATAATAAAGTACATTATTAATATTCTTAAAATGATATTTTAAACATCTAAAAAAACATAAATTATCTTTATAGGGTTCATTTGTCCTTTTATTTATATATAAAGTCTTTAAATGTTTATTAGTCTTCAGGTAGGAGGGAAGTTCCTCTGCAATTCCAAGCGGGAAATCCGTTAAAAATATTGTATATTGTACATTGGTTATGGCAACTAGAATCCAGTTGGTAGAAGGTCTCACTGCTCTTGCTTGTTGAATTACATCAATTCTGGCTAATTTATGCATCAAAAAATTTATACTGTTTCTATTAGATATTGTAAATGGAAAATATAGCACTTTGTTATTATAATAAGGTATATAGTACCTATATTCCTGGGTATTAGTGTTCTGCAGTATCATTCCAAAAGAAAAATTGATTCTATAGGCATTCATTTGCTTGTTGTATATTTCTGTAAGATGTTCTCTAATTTCCCTGTATCCTCTATGAAGGTCATTGGTAGTAAAGTTATACATTTTCTTAAATTCTCCAGTTTCATCTTCTGCAAAAATATATTTCCTGTTAGTATTATAAACCTCTGATAATTCATCATTTCCATGATCACGAATAAATGGAGGTAGATCCTGATTATTATTACCATTTCCCCCATGTTGGTTTAGTCTATGAGAATACAATTCCTTTCGATCTTTACAAATTTTTTTACATATTGCACATTTGTAAGTTTTCTTCTTATCTTCTGAATTTCTATGTCTTGTTAAAATATGATAATCTAGTGCCTTTGTAGATAAAAATGGAACATCACATTGAAAACACATATACTTTCCACATGTCCTGGAATGTTTAAATAAGTCATCATATGAATAAAACACTTTATCACATCTGACACATTTCTTCTTATTCTTAGAATTAAGGGTACATATTTTTTCATGCTTAACCAAGTTACTAGGTTTAAGCATAGAAAAATTACAGTAAGAACATTTATAATTCATTTTGAAAATTGATAGAATCCTGATGTGACATCCATTTTATAGATTTTTATGATCAATTTTGATCTATATCTGAGTGAATTTGATTTCTCATTCTTTTGGCATATGGTGAATATGTGTGCCATGATTCCATCCATCTGTTGAAAATATTTCTTATTTTAAAATAAATAACATTACAAACCGCCTTCAATATTGAGAAACTATGTGATGGATAATGCCATAGAAAACAGGTTATATAAAATACAAACATAAAAAATCGTCCATAATTTATAATTTCAAATTCCTTTAAAACAAGAGTGATGAAAACATCTGGTGATTTTAAATTCATTTTCTTCACATGGTGATATATATCATATATGTTAACTCTTTCCATATTTACATCTGTTGTTGTCACCAAAATGTATACGTATGTATGTATATATAGACATGAGTTACATGTCATATATGTACAGGCTTACGTTATATCTCCATACACATACTTTCCATATGGCAGAAATAGTATTTACATATACAATAGTAATGTAAGTTACATATACATAGCTATTGCACAATATCATTTCTCTAGGTAATAAGATGTCATATATTTAATTATACCAGTCCCTAGTCCACGTGTAAGCTGACAGTTCACATAGTTTACATTACCTTCCATATGTAAAATAATAACATATGCAGGAGTTTCCACAGTTTTACATAGTTTCCTGCTTCCATATGGAGGTGATTGGTATCACAATTGATCTTAGTTGGGAGATTACATTAAAGATCAATTCCCTATCACATCCGTGGAGCGATTTCACTACATCTATTACTACTTGCACTGCATTTATTTAAGTGTATCAATCATTACTAGTACACTAAATCACTTGAGTTTTTTTCTTTTTGTCCAAATTTGTCCAAATTACATAAAGAATGTTAGGATATTTAACAAAACATCATAATGTATGGCTACAATTTGACACATTAAAAATATACAAAATTTTAGGTGTATATTTATCATATGAACATTGTATGGTGATGGCCACAGTTACTGAAAGTAAATGTTAAAACATACATACTGTTATCAATAAATTTTCAAAATGTGATCAACATCTCTGGAGTTTCATTGTTATTGAGCCTGTGTGCTTAAAATTTGGTCATTAAGGAATGCATCCATTCAATATGGGCATGCACCAGTGTGGACATATATGCAAAGTACTAACACTTTGACTCGCAAGATACACTTGTCCTTAAAAAAACAAAAACTTGACCCTTTTTTGACAGAGGTGGAAGGAAGTTCACTGTATTATACCATAAATTTCTTGGTCACACAGGTGTGGACACGGAAGTGGGTACAAACAAAATTAAGGACAGGAGTATTTCCAGCTTTACAGTGTGTTTTGACAGGATATGTTTTAAACTGTCAGTCAATTAACATTGTCAACTGTTAACTAAAGCTAGTGATCAACTTTAATCTATTCATCAAAACATTAATTTTTAAATATACATCTAATATAATGTACTGTTGACTGTTGAACCTTGTTGGAATAACTTTTAAGTTCTGATAATAAGAAGTATGGATAATCAAGAGAGCCATTAAATTTAATAACACTGAGCAAGCGGTGACAAAACAAAAGCCTTAGGAAAATGTTTATCATGACATTTTAAAACAGAGACCCTATCAAAAGTTGCATTATTACAGTCAAAAACTGTACACTTATACAACATTCATCATTTTGAAAACAAGTTACAATCCAGTTTTAGTCTTTATAATTATTAATTAATAAGACCACTATTTGTGCATGATCACAGAGTATTGAAAGATCATTTGATAGAAGAAAACTTCCACTAAGTGTATAGAAAAAAGTTTTTTTACCGCAGGTAACCCTATCCCTGGAGCTTTACATACACATCATTTTATACTATTTTCTATTTTCAGGATTGGTGGCAAATAACCCTCTGTAACATAGCACAGTTTCAAAGAACCTTTCATTTAAAGTTGCCACTGTCTGATCTGGGCATATAATACAGTGTCATTATTCTCCTAAATGATAATCTTATTTCCACAAAACTGTCTATTACATACTGATATATATTTTTTTAAATTTTATTACTCTATACTTAATGCCACTGAACTCTGGGCCATATTCTTCAGCAATATTTAGTCTGTTCCTAACTTGGATTCTAAGTTTTCTCAAGCTTTTACTAACATAGATCAAAATGGTATTCATCAACATCCTAACTCTAAGATCACCTTAGGCTTCTACTTAGACTGCAAGTTTCCTGCAGATGTACATTAGATGATAGAATGTTTTAGAAATATGCAATTATTGCAGGAATTGTGGCACATTATTAAAAACAGCTTTTTCCTTCAAGAAAATGAGCTTTTTCACCATTTTAACACAGCAGATGATTCAGTAAAAAAAAACAAAGGACACCTTATGTAAGAATTGTTGTGGAAAAAGACTCTACCTAACTTAGATGTACTGGTTTCCAAGTTTACAGTTACAATATAAAGTATAGAGAATTTTCCTTACTTACAATTTAAGTAAGGTAGAGGTTTATTTGGGGTTTTACAGTGCTTTCAATACTGTACAGTTTTTATCACGACGAGTAGTTGGAAGGGCAGAGGAAACCAATACATACAGTTGGTTAAGGTTCTGTACTGTAAACTGCCAACCAATGGTAAGCAACTACCAAGTTTCCCACTTGAGCCCGTGCCGGGAATCGAACCCCACCCTCAGAGGTGGGAGGCATGAGTGTTACCACTCTGCCACCGTAGCCCCTAGAGGATGATGAATATCAAATCTAAGTAATACTTTGGTTTGGTAAGTAGAAAACCATACCTAACTTGGATCTAAGGTGACCTTAGCAAAGTATTGTTGAAGAATACGGCCAAAAAGGTGCTCAGAAGTAAGACCAAAAAAAAAAAAAAACTGTTGTACCAGTGTATGTGAACTTATCCAATCTCTCCAAAACACTTAAGTGACAACAGCTTCATACAGTTATATCCAATTAAAGGTCGTTGAGGAAAGATGTCTGTGTTTTCATATTGAAGAAATGAATTATATTAAATGAAGCAAGAGCTAGATGTAGTGTAAAGCCTTTTGACCGAAATTTCATTTTTCGCAGAAATCATACTGTACAACCTCAATTCCTGATTGCGGTTTCCTCTCGAGTTGAGTTTAGTAACCATAAAATTTGCGATCAATATTTGTTTGTCAACAATGGCCAGTGTAAACAATGTATCACGAAATTATTTTTCTCTTTTGATAAAGGAATGCTTCCCCCACGACCATCAGAAAGTGGAAGAATGTTTCGAAACATTTGACTTAAACAAGTATGATTCATATTTGTGTTTTATTTTGTGTTTCGTGTTGTTTAACAGGGTAAAACTGCAAGGGGGCCAGCCCCCACCCCCATATCATATTGACCCTTTGCATCTTGCGTCACAATGTTACGTATCATGATTTGGACGGCAAAACATCCCGCTTGAACGAACATGTCTGTGTAACGCATACGGGATATATGTGAAGAGATACCTTATTTTAAAAATTAATTATAAAATAAATATGCATCTGATTGACTTCAAAATTGCACACATAAAAGTACAAACACTTGTCTATCTGGCAGTGTTTCAAAAATAGCATAACGATGCAGAATTGTCGAGATATAGAGTATTAAACTTGTAGTAAAATGCAAAATATCCGTTTTTCTGTAATGTGTGTCCCAAGTACAGGCAAAAATATAAATGTTAAGCCATAGAAGAATTCCTTATTTTCATTTTACCAAACTGTTGATTTCGTTCACATCAATATAGTTTTTACAGAACAAAAAAGGACAAATTATTCAAAGAGAAATAATAATTTAAAAGTTGTGTATTTTTTATATATATGTTGAGTGTAGTGTTTCTCGTTCACAAGTAAAAACTGACAAAAGTTCCTATAAAATATCAAAATAATAATAAAAGACAAAATAATATATTTTCAAAAGCTGTACCTTCATTAAGGAAATATATTTAGAATATATTTCTCTTTGTACAGAACCCAAATATATGATTTTAAAAGGCGTAAGCTTATTTTTTTGTCGAAGTACAGCACTGATAATCCATGTTTTGCCGTCCAAAATGGACGTTGTTTACTGAAAACGTCATCCTGACGTAATATTGTGACGTTGATGCAAAAGGTCAATACTACTGTACACCTTTAATCGCAAAATAAAACTGTCCTCCTTTTTAGGCTACTGCTACCCTGCATAAGTTGGCCGCCCTCACCACACCTTTACAGGGCTTGAACATGAGTGGCCTACTACACTCTGAAATCCTGTATTATTGTTAAACTTATTATATGCAACAGTTTTCATTGATGTACAATAACCTATTTGTCTCTCTGGAGCCTGTAGATGAGCTGTGGCCAACTTATGCCTGTGGTCAATTTATGTAGGGTAGCAGTAGAAATACACCTGTTCTTAATCAGGGGTCGTATTCACAAAAGGTCTTAGCCAAGTCTTAGGCTTAAGTTGGCTATATTTTTATACAAAAGTTAAGCCTAAGACTTGGCTAAGACCTTTCGTGAATATGGCCACTGGTTCATACCGGCATCCGTGTCTGCTCCTGTAATACCCTAGTGGTGGTGGACCAATTCACGCCCGGGTACCAAATCAGGCCCACCCTCAATTTTCTTGAAGATTTATAATTTCTCATAGAGAAGATGTTTACCACATCATAGATAATCATCAAATGGATCATTTACATTTGTAATTTATTGTTTAACTGTGATTGTTTTGGATAAATTTAGGGGTGGGCGTGAATATAGGTACCCGGGCGTGAATTGGTCCACCACCACTAGATAATCTATTCTGAACTTTTATAGCACTTAATCTCTGCAAAGGCAGACTCTGAGGCGCAACACCAGGTAGATAATCAATAATAATCATTCCATTGAAATAGTCAGGTCGACACCACAGAGACACCAGGAAGTTTACATGTTAAGGTGGGAAAGCCTTATCAAAGAGATATGATTTTAGCTTTTTCCTGAAACAGGCAAGATTTGGAGCAGAACGGACATTATCAGGCAGATCATTCCAAAGTGTAGCAGCATCAAAAGCAAAACTGTGACTGAAGTGTTTTTTTGATTTGTGTACTGATGGGTAGTATTGAGGAACCTCCAGGAACCTTTTATCTGGGTGGTTGTATCTTGTGCCATATCATGATATTTTGATATAATCTGGTGTTCCTCAGTGGTGGTGGACCAATTCACGCCTGTGTACCTATGCACCCCCACCCCTAAATTTATCAAAAACAATCACAGTTAAACAATAAATTACCAATGTATCTGATCAATTTGATAATTATCTTTGACATGGTGAACATCTTCTCTATGAAAAGTAATAAATCTTTAAGAAAATTGAGAGTGGGCATAAATAGGTACATGGGCGTGAATTGGGCCACCACCACTAGACGTGGTTACCTCAGCTCTACTTTACGTGTTACATGCAAGTGAAGTAGAGCCAAGGTAACCATGTCTAGGTGGTACTTTGCAACTTCAGCATGCACGGGTAGTCACAATTGTGTCTGGTTCATAATAATGCCCAATTTTTATTGGATTTTATTTGTAAAATGTTGCAACCAGAATTTTGAATTTTTTTTTTCTAATTATTTTCATTGAGATTGATTTTATTTCATGAAAATTTTAAAAATTGAACCAAACACCCAAACTGAGTGCCTTCAAGTTTAGTAAATAATTAAAGGAGACAATTATGACCTGGACATAATTGTGACCATCTGTGTACTAAGTGACTGGTCATGCATGTACAATAAACTGCATAAATATTTAATAAAATAAAGTTACATAATGGCACCTAATTTCTTCCATATGGATTCCATCAAATAAGTAACTTAGCTAAAATATATTTTTGAAAAGCCAGAAGAATAGAGTGAGTTGTGTCATATACAAAAATAATTTAGAACACCGATATAACTCTGGCACATCATGGTTCCCAATACTTGACACAATAATGACAGTAATTGAGCAGCAGTTTCTTTAGTTATAAAAGAAAATAGCCTTTACCCATAGATACTTGAATAAAGTCATATCAATGAGAAAACTGAGGAAAATAGACTAATCTAACTGATATTATGTAACCACACAAGAATTACAAGGATTTGTCAGATATATTAAGAATATTTCATGGTTGTTGCCAATTATTTAAAATTTTATTATTTTTTTATCTGTTTCGAAACACAAAATGCACCGAAGTTATATAAGCAACAAAGTTATATAAATTAACGATTCAGTGAGCTTCCGTCCGCATCCGCAAAAAATAGGGGTCAAGTTTTTTTTTTTTTTTGTGGATACAAATGAAAGTTTGCTGTATTATATCAAAATATCTAGGGTACTATAGGTACAGACACAGATGTGGGTATGGACGAGCTCAAGGACAGGTGTATTTTGCGATTGATGCTTATGCATCTGGATTCATAATTTTCTGCATCCGTGATACCTTTTTTAAATGGGAGCTTGGGAACCTACCCTTTTTTATTTTCAGTGCCCAATACTCCATATATTGTAGTACAGCGATTTCACCCCATTATATGGGCAGTTTGGTTCAAGCAGCATTCCTATTCATAAAAATATGATAGGAAACCTCACAGAGATCAGTGATCTCATACTTCCTACATTGATACTAATGAGTTGTACAAGTGCTCTATTAATTGTAAAATTAAACGCCTGTTGAATAAATAACAAAGTGGCAAAAAATTTGGATGTAATTTAAGAGATACTTGAGGCTGACAGGTAAACATGTCAAAGTGGAGATAAAAAATATAAGCGAGGATATAAATGATGGGTAGATATTAGACAAAGTTGAAGTTATCAGACTGGGAAGGGTGACAAGTCGACAGGGTTATATCTGTAACATTTATATATAGATCTAAATGTTTTGCAATGAAAGGCTACATCTTTTTCTCATGAGTGACAGATAGCTGGGGGCTTGATCTGTTATTGGTACAAAAATACAGTCAATTTGTCATTGGTTCAATAAGGAAGCCAATTAAAAAAGAAAACAAATTTTTCTCTTGCTAGGGGGATTCTGTACAGATCAGATGAAGAAGTACTGTATTGTCAGTCCTGTCGATCATATTGTCAACCTAGTTGACCTTTCATATACCTTGCTGACATTGTTGACCCAGTCGACCATCTCTACCTTTTTGAGTTTGTCGACTTTGTTGACCTTTGTCTACCTTGCCAACATACATTCTTTGTGTACTTTATATTTGTGAATTAATTTTCACAAATATTCATGAATTTTACTTCCAGTTAATTCACCATATTTCAACTTCTGCCTGGGGGATCTGCATTTCAGCCAAAATTTGTAGTAAAACTAATGCTTGCACCTGCTACTGCAAATTTACATCGAATATCGCCCACATTGACTGAGCGACATATGTTGACTTCATAAACCAATCTGAAAAGAAATTGTTCAATTAATGTGTACAATTAATATTCTTTCTCACCTTTATATGCCATTTATAGTGTCATATTTGTCTTTTTATCTCTCGCCAGGCTTTTTTAGCCCGGGGGGGGTGGGGGGGGGGTGGGGGGGTGGGTGGGTTATGAAATGATGCCTGTGTGTGTGTGCGTGCGTTAGTGTGTCACGCAGATTTCTCCAAAACTACTACAGCTACAGATTTTTTGTAAATTAATTGTCCCAATGAATTTTCATACCCTTGAATTTTTTTGGTTTTGTGGACTTAGGCCTGAAGATAAGTGAGTAATAGCAATGTTAGCTACTTTGAGTAAAGGACTCATAACTCAAAAACTATTGCACTTACAGGATTTTCTTCCAATATGTTGTTCAGCTACTTTGTCCTTAGCTATAAGATGGCATATAATTTGGGGTCCCATTGCATGCCATAAGTGAGTAATAGCTATTTTCTTATTTGTAGCAAAATAATGACATAAGTAAATGTCGAATATCTTCAAAAGTATTAAAGTTAGGGAAATCTTTTCAATATGTTATTCATCTAGTTTTTGGTAAGCTATCACATAGTAAAGTTTCATACCTGTTGCACATTGCATAGCTGAGTAATAGCTACTTTGAAATTCTGACTGTTGAGTAAATCCATTGTAACTCCAAAACTATTGCAGTTAGAGTATTTTTCTAAAATATGTTGTTCAGCTACTTTGTCCTTAACTATAAGATGGCATATAATTTGGGGTTCTGTTGCATGCTATAAGTGAGTAATAGCTATTTTCTTATTTGTAGCAAAATAATTACATAAGTAAATGTTGAATATCTTCAAAAGTATTACTGTTAAACAAATCTTTCAACATGTTATTCATCTACTTTTTGGTAAGCTATCACATAGTAAAGTTTTATACCTGTTGCACATTGCATAGCTGAGTAATAGCTACTTTGAAATTCTGACCGTTGAGTAAATCCATTGTAACTCCTAAACTATTGCAGTTAGAGTATTTTCCTAAAATATGTTGTTCAGCTACTTTTTTCTTAATTATAAGATGGCATATAGTTTGGGGTTCTATTGCATGCCATAAGTGAGACTAGTGAGTAATAGCTATTTTCTTATTTGTAGCAAAATAATGATATAAGTAAATGTCAAATATCTTCAAAAGTAGTAAAGTTAGGGAAATATTTTCAAATATGTTATTCATCTAGTTTTTGATAAGCTATCACATAGTAAAGTTGCAGACCTGTTGCACATTAGATAGCTGAGTAATAGCTACTTTAAAATTCTGGCTGTTGAGTAAATCCGTTGTAACTCAAAAACTACTGCAGTTACAGTATTTTCCTAAAATAATTTGTTCAGCTACTTTTTCCTTAACTATAACATGGCATATCGTTTGGGGTTCCATTGCATGTCATAATAGTGAGCAATAGCGATTTTCTTATTTGTAGCAAAATTATGATGGAAATAAATGTCAAATACCTTCACAAGTATTAAAGTTAGGCAAATCTTTTAATTTGTTATTCATCTAGTTTTTGATAAGCTTACTTTCCTGTGTCCTTTATATTTTTGTTACTTTTGCAGATCTACGTCAATAGCTAAGTGAGTAGATAGCCGAGTAATAGCTAATAAAATGAGTAATCTCTAAAAATATTATAGGTAGGCAATTTCTTCTAAATAAGTCATTCACCTACTTTTGGGTGATCTACCACATAGTGAAGTTGCACATCTATAGCTCTTTGCATAGCTGAGTCATATACCTGCTAAAATGAATAAATGTCTTTTATCTCTAAAAGTATTGCAGATAGACAATTTCTTCTAAATAAGTTGTTCACCTACTATTGGGTGATCTACCACATAATGAAGTTGCAGAACTGTAGCTCTTTGGATAGCTGAGTAATAGCTACTAAAATGAGCAAATGTCTTTTATCTCTAAAAGTATTACAGATCGGCAATTTCTTCTAAATAAGCCATTCACCTACTTTTGGCTGATCTACCACACAGTGAAGTTTCAGATCTATAGCTCTTTGCATAGCTCAGTCATAGCTACTTAAATGAGTAAATGTCTTTTATCTGTAAAAGTATTGCATATACGCAATTTCTTCTACGTAAGTCATTCACCTACTTTTGGCTGATCTACCTAATAGTGAAATTTCAAATCTATAGCTCTTTGCATAGCTCAGTCATAGCTACTAAAAAGAGTAAATGTCTTGTTTTTCTAAAAGTATTGAATATACGCAATTTCTTCTAAATAAGTCAGTGAAGTTGCAGATTGTAGTTCGTTCAATAGCTGAGTAACAGCTACTAAAATGATTAAATGTCTTTTATCTCTAAAAGTGTTATGAAAAGGCAAATTCTTCTGAATAACTGATTCACCTTTTGGGTGATCTACCACATAGTGAAGTTGCACATCTATAGCTCTTTGCATAGCTGAGTCATATACCTGCTAAAATGAATAAATGTCTTTTATCTCTAAAAGTATTGCAGATAGACAATTTCTTCTAAATAAGTTGTTCACCTACTATTGGGTGATCTACCACATAGTGAAATTGCACAACTGTAGCTCTTTGCATAACTGAGTAACAGGTACTAAAATGAGTAAATATCTTTTATCTTTAAAAGTATTGCACATAGACAATTTCTTCTAAGTAAGTCCTTCACCTACTTTTGGGCGATCTACCACATAGTGAAGTTGCAAAACTGTAGCTCTTTGGATGGCAGAGTAATAGCCACTAAAATGAGTAAATGTCTTTTATCTCTAAAAGTATTACAGATAGACAATTTCTTCTAAATATATCCTTCACCTACTTTGGGTTGATCTACTACATAATAAAGTTGCAGAACTGTAGCTCTTTGGATGGCAGAGTAATAGCTACTAAAATGAGTAAATGTTTTTTGTCTTTCAAAGTATTGGAATCAAATATTAAAGTGCCTCTTGCTTGTTGTCACTTCTACATGTGCCTCCATCTCGCAAGAAAATTTATATTCCACTATCTTTAGTACATCTAATTTATATGGCAGGAGATAACTGCATGCGTCAGAATGCTTGTTATTTCAGTTGTTTATGCACTGTCAAATGCAGAAAGCCTTTGAAAATCATCACAATATTAAAACAATTATAGTATTTTACAACTTATGAAGTTATGAACATGCAATTGATACAAGATACAGTTTTGAATACAACTTACAATTGTTGTATACAGCTTGACATCCAGACATGAAGTGAAGTACAGTGCATGAATCTCTTGGCAGCAGATATCTCTGTGAAATCAAGTTCCACTTAGATCAAGGTCACACTTTTCTGATTTTCGCTTATGTCATGGTCACACTTCCCCAATTTCTGCAAGTCACTGGAAATAGTTGGTGCAGCTTGATCACATTTAATGTATCCCACAATGCCTTGTGAGAGCACCAGACTATACTGTAGTTCACAGAAAGGTGTGATGTCATATGCAAGCCAGTGAATAAACAACAGCAACATATATTTTAAATTCTAGTGAATATTTATATAATATGACAAATATATTTCTTTGTGTCATCTTCAATCCATGCAATAATCTGCAGTATTTTACTTTAATTTAGTTATTTATTTGGGTTTTACATCAACACTGTACAGGCCACATCACGATGGGTAGTTGGAAGGGCAGAGGAAACCAGTACATACAGTTGGTCAAGGTTCTGTACTGTAAACTGCCGACCAACAGCAAGTAACTAACAGGTTTCCCACTTGAGGCCGTGACAGGAGTGTTAACACTCTGCCACTGTGGCCCCCTTATTTTACTTTAAAATTGTTGTAAAACGTCCTCAAAATGTCTTCTCTCATGGTCAATAATTGGGTGATTTCACCATCTAGGATAAAAAACTTGTGACTTTGAATTTACACCATGAAAGGCCATGAGATACAAGAGTTTCGCTTTATATATCAAAGTTTAGCAAACATCCCACACTAGAACACACTTAATTGATTCACTTTTATACTGGTTGAATTTTTGTACTTTTTACATATTAAATATTTTTAGAGATGGTAAATTAGACAAAGAAGAATGGCTAATGATGTCCAAGTCTCTGTTCAGCTGTAAAAGTAATTCACCTGGAGATGAGATTCTTCAGAATATTTTCAAGCTACTTGATGAAAAGCAGGTACAATTATATCTTACTTTAATATTCTCCAATATTATCATACTTTTGTCTTGACGTAACATTGTTTTATATATTAAATAAAATTTGGAGAATAAGAGCATCAAGTTGTTTTTATTAAGAATAAATTTTCATATAATTAAGCGGCGCTTATTTGTTTTCACGTAAGTTCGACTGATTACCGCCGCCGCAGGATTATGGTCTCCCTTGACTAACTTCTTGGACTTTCAAATTTTTCTTTCATTCCTATCTTTCTTTAAAACTATAGGGGTGGGAAAAATTTTTGGGATACTTTGCGGAGACCTTAAGCTATACTTAAGGTAACCTTAAGCATTTTTCAAAAACACCCCGTCATCGCGTTTCGGGAAAAACCACACACCTGTGCTATAAAATTTATCAGGTAGATTCTAGACCTAAATCCACAGGTCAGAAAGGATTTTCTCATCAATTGGACCATAGATGCCTAGATGGGAGGCGTTTCATTTTTGTAAATTTTTTTTAAATGGATACTTTGTCTGTATCTCAAAAACGGTCAGGATTTCGGCGTTTTGTTGGAATAACTTATGAAGCTACTTTTTGATAATCTTTCACATGCCGAAGTTTTTAGCCCTCTATCTGCAATCTTAAGGTCACCTTAATGTCAAAAAAGGGGGTTTTAGCCCTCCAGTTCACTTAGTTTTTCACTTTTTTCAACCAAACTTGGCACATATATTAAGATTTACCAAAGGAGTATCCTGACTTTATGGTGACCATAAACTGTTAATATAATTGGAGCTATGGTCACCCTAAAGTCATAAAATTGGAATAAAACCGTCTGGCCCCTTTATTTTTTCTATTTTTAAAGAATCTATCTTATATTGATATTGAGGTTGATTAAAAGAAGACTCTAACTACCTTATGATTTAAATATTAATAATGTTATGACCATCTTAAACTTAAAATGTAGGGGTTTTCAGCCCTAAGTTCGGTTAATGTTTAAATTTTTAGAATAAAACTTGGCACATTTATAAAGGTTGCCAGAAGGGATATTCTGATTTTATGGTCACCTTAAAGTCCCAATATCAATGATGTTATGATCACCTTACAGTGATAAAGGGAAGTTTTTAGCCTTCAGCTATCTTATTGTTCAACTGACCTCGGCTAAACTTTGTCCACTTATAAAGGATGACAAAAGGGACATTCTTCTTTTATGGTCACCTTAAAGTCCCAATATGAATGAAATTATGGCCACCTTGCAGTGAAATTATGGAGTTTTTACCCTCCAGCTAATGAGAAAGACACAAAGCACATAAAAGAGGACATTTTACAAATACAGGCCAAGTCCATGAGTGCTAATCTGGTCTTTCACAACATTCCAGAAGAAGACCCAGAAACAAGTGATACTACAGTCCAGATTCTGAAAAAGTTCTTTACAAATGAACTGAAAATATTGACACCAGATGTGAAGTTTACTGAACTGGATAAAGTCCACAGATTTGGAAGAAAGATGGGGAAGGAATCAAGACCAATTGTAGCCAAGTTTCTTCAATCAAAAGGAAAAGAAATAGTGTTGAGGCATGAAAAAAATTTGGATAAGTCCAAAAAGTTTGGAATAAGTGAACATCTACCTATGGAACTGCAAAACCGCAAGCAGAGTCTGATGCCAAGATTCAAAGAAGCCAGGTCAAAAAGCCAAAAAATCCAGATGGTTAAATGACAAACTTTTAGTGGAAGATAAACTTATCTCAGCACATCAAGACAAAGTCAGAGATATAAACATGAATGTTGTTGAACGAGCTGTGGAACTAAAAGCTAAATCAGCTCCCAAGACGCAACAACTTAGCACTTTCCAAGGTCATGCTATCCCAATCACCTGCCAGGATGACATCATACCAGCCTTACGAGCAGTTCAAGCTGATCCAAGGATAGCTAGAGCTGAACATAATATATATGCCTACAGATTAGGTGTAAAAGACAATTTACTGGAACACTATGATGATGATCGTGAATGGGGGGCAGGAAAACATATACTATCAGTGCTCAGGGGACAAAATATCTCCAATACTATGGCAGTGGTTGCAAGGTGGTTTGGTGGAGTTCATCTGGGGGCAAAGAGATTTGAATTGGTGAAAGAAGCAGCATCACAGGCACTACAGTTATTAAAGTGACCAAGATGGATACGAAAAACTGTAAGCTTTGGCATATGTGTGAACTTTGTGTGACATTTTTATTTCACTCTATGTTAATACCATTTTGCATGGACTTTAAATATTACTTGTTTTGGACCATATATTTGATAGCAAATGTTTATTTTATATTTAATATATCTTGAATCAAATACAGTCGAGGTTAGAGGCATGGCAAATATGCTATTGGACTAAACAAAAAAGATTTTCTTCATTGATATACTAATTAAGCGTCCCTGAAAGGGCGCTTATTTGTTTTCACCTCAGTTTCCTCGCCGCCGCCGCCGCATTATGGTCTCCCTTGAATATCTCCCCTATTATTAGAAGGTTTCAAACCATATTTGGCAGTTATATACCTTAGGCGTGGGAAAATTTTTCTGCATGCTTAAATTTGACCTTTGACCTTTATGAAGGTCACATTTGATTTTTTATAAACTATTTTTTGAAGTACACCCCCCGTCATCACAGTTCAGGAAAAACTACTTGCTACAGAGCCTTATAATTTGACACACCTGTTCATACTATCGAAAACGCGAGCTGATTAGATTTTGGGAGCAATCCCTTGAAAAATGTCTCATTTATGAGTGATTTTGTGACACCTTGCAATCTGAAAGCCTTAAATTTAGGCCAACCCCCTATTATCTTCTTAAGTATTGCATTTAGAGCTATAAAATGTACTGGGAGGTAATAGGAAACCATATGTGGAGAGTCTAAATAGCCGGTCAGTTTTACCCCACGGCCCCCCCTTATGGGTCAAACTGGGGTCATAAAATAGCTGATTTTGAGTTTTTGCCTTATATCGCCTTTATTGTTGCTTTTATAGCTTCAGAATGTATTAAGAGGTATTGGGAAAGCATATATGGAGAGTCTAAATAGCCGGTCAGTTTTACCCCCCGACCCCCCCTTATGGGTCAAACTGGGGTCATAAAATAGCCGATTTTGAGTTTTTGCCTTTATCTCCTTTATTGTTGCTTTTATAGCTTCAGAATATATTAAGAGGTATTGGGAAAGCATATGTGGAGAGTCTAAATAGCCGGTCAGTTTTACCCCCCGACCCCCTCTTATGGGTCAAACTGGGGTCATAAAATAGCTGATTTTGAGTTTTTGCCTTATATCTCCTTTATTGTTGCTTTTATAGCTTCAGAATGTATTAAGAGGTATTGGGAAAGCATATGTGGAGAGTCTAAATAGCCAGTCAGTTTTACCCCCCGACCCCCCCTTATGGGTCAAACTGGGGTCATAAAATAGCCGATTTTGAGTTTTTGCCTTTATCTCCTTTATTGTTGCTTTTATAGCTTCAGAATGTATTGAGAGGTATTGGGAAAGCATATGTGGAGAGTCTAAACAGCCGGTCAGTTTTACCCCCCGACCCCCCTTATGGGCCAAACTGGGGTCATAAATAGCTGCTTTGGAGTTTTTGCCTTATATCCCCTTTATTGTTGCTTTTATAGCTTCAGAATGTATTAAGAGGTATTGGGAAAGCATATGTGGAGAGTCTAAATAGCCTGTCAGTTTTACCCCCCGACCCCCCTTTATGGGTCAAACTTGGGTCATAAAATAGTTGCTTTGGAGTTTTGCCTTATATCTCCTTTATTGTTGCTTTTATAGCTTCAGAATGTATTAAGAGGTATTGGGAAAGCATATGTGGAGAGTCTAAATAGCCTGTCAGTTTTACCCCCCGACCCCCCCCCCCCCCCTTATGGGCCAAACTGGGGTCATAAATAGCTGCTTTGGAGTTTTTGCCTTATATCTCCTTTATCGTTGCTTTTATAGCTTCAGAATGTATTAAGAGGTATTGGGACAGCATATGTGGAGAATCTAAATAGCCGGTCAGTTTTATCCCCCGACCCCCCTTTATGGGTCAAACTTGGGTCATAAAATAGTTGCTTTGGAGTTTTGCCTTATATCTCCTTTATTGTTGCTTTTAGACCTTCAGAATGTATTAAGAGGTATTGGGAAAGCATATGTGGAGAGTCTAGATAGCCTGTCAGTTTTACCCCCCGACCCTCCCTTATGGGCCAAACTGGGGTCATAAATAGCTGCTTTGGAGTTTTTGCCTTATATCTCCTTTATTGTTGCTTTTATAGCTTCAGAATGTATTAAGAGGTATTGGGAAAGCTTATGTGGAGAGTCTAAATAGCCGGTCAGTTTTACCCCCTGGCCCCCCTTATGGGTCAAACTGGGGTCATAAATAGCTGCTTTGGAGTTTTTGCCTTATATCTCCTTTATTGTTGCTTTTATAGCTTCAGAATGTATTAAGAGGTATTGGGAAAGCATACAGTGCAGCTTTGTGCATTCTTAGCTTTACAGCATGCTTATTAAAACCACAAAGCATTTTAAACTTTAAGGGGCGCTTTGCTTTTGTTAGCAAAAGCATTCCTCTAGTTATTATGGGTTTAATATATTGGTTACAATTTTAAAAATAAAATTAGAATGTAAGATAATGTTCTATAAGTTGTGATGTCATTATAGCCAAATAGATGTCTTAATAGAATAAATGACTTTGTTGTAACTCTATAGAAAAAAATTTCTATGGTAGAACATGAATATAAATTGTATGGTTATTGAATCACAATCTTTGCAGATTGGAATGACGTTAAACTTTCTAATAATTTAACGTGTATATTTTGTTATAATTTTACAGCTGTTATAAACTTTATCACAATCTGCAAATAACTTGATTGACAATCATGCATTGGTGAAAACTAATAATGGTCTAGATATAAACTACACTATGCAAATATTTAATAATGTCATTACATAATCATTGAAAAGAGCATAATTGCATATTTGTTAACTTCAAGGAAGTAGCAATGAGTATTGTACACCAGTAGAAAGGGGTAGCTTAGAGGTGTGTCTGACAGCAACATACAGCGTTTGTAATTTGTTTTATTTTACTGTTTTTTTTATTACAATGTATTGTGTATCAGTTGTGTATTTTTGTCTTGTAGTGGTCTTGTTCGTTCAGGCAAGTTACGTAAATGGCAGTTACATATCTTTTACAGATGGATAGTATTAAAAAAATAGGTAGGGATAGCATGCAAGCTTTGTCCTGTAAGTTCTTATCAGTAAATATTAGAGGCCTAAGAGACAAATCAAAAAGATTAAAAGTTTTTAATTGGGTAGCATGTGTGAGGCATGAGGCCGTGGCGGGTATTGGGTTTTCTGACGTTCCAATTTCAAATTGCATGAATTATGCTACATATTGCTTGATAAGGATCACCATTGGCGTTTTTTATAACATATATACTCCATTTCAACAATTTGGTGTCTTAATCTCCTTAATATTGCCTTAGTTTCCTTAAATATCAGTATACCCTATTATCGCCCACATTCCCCGTTATCGTGGTATTATTTTCAACCCATTTGTTGTTGTAATTCACATTCCCCCTTATCACCTGACATGTCCCAGTGATTATTTATGGTTTTTATGTCCTATTACCATTTTTATTGTTTAAGGTCATTGCTGTGGTGGTTTTAACTCTGGCTTGTGAATGACTGTAATTATGGGTTCCTCTGCTTTTATGGTTTGCTAACGTAATGTTTTCTCGTAACAGTTGATTTTCACACAGTTCTGGTTTCCTTTATGTTTTTGGACTGGGTAATGTGTTATCGGCCATTGTTACATATATTGGACACTATATTAGTACATTGTATATTACATATATTAGGCACTATATTAGTGCATTGTTTAATTTAAGCTTTATGTTTATACATTGTCATAAAAGATAATTGTGTTGTTGGTTCTTTTTGTGTGTTGACATTTAAAGTAAGGGAGTTATTGACTTTTGTGTTTTAGTGTTTATTGATCTGTTCACAGACTGGGGGAAATCCCCCCCTCAGTGGTTATGTTAGATTTGGGGAAACCCAATTACCAGTAGTTTCTAGAACTTCCTCCTTTGGCCTAGATGGCTCAAGCTTTTTTTGAGTTGGTTCTGTGCAGTTCCAGAGAAATCTGTGAATGTATATAAGGAATGTACATCTGACCACAAGTGAACTTTGTATTCGCTGGCTATAAGGAGAGCTATTGTGTTTTGGAATATAATATAACTTGTGTTGCTGTGAACTTTTACTGGAGTGAACTAGATACATTGTCTGGACAGATTTATTGCACTTTGGATATTTTTGGATATTGTACAGTTATATAACAGAGAGTGGATTTACTGCATTTTGGACATTCTCCATATCTTGGAGCAGACAGTACAATTGTGTTAACTCTCTAAAAATCTCCAGACAGACCTTCTGTGTGACTGGATATATAAAGGATAGCAGGACAAGCACCTTTTGTGTTGTTGAGTGTGGGACAGATCACAGAATATAGACATCTGTGTGCGAGTAAACGCTGGACAGATCACGGGACAGACCACAGGACATTGGACAGATCACAGAATATACCACAGGACGGATTACAGAACAGATTGCGGGATACGGCGGATAAACTTATTCTTAATCTCAGTGGTCAGGTCAGCTAGATCTTGTTATTGTATTAGTGTGCTTAGTTAAGGGCATACCGGTTGACTGTAATCATTATTGTTGACTATTAAATAAATTTGTTAAGTTAAGCTATTTGCTTTTTTTTTCTGTTACAACTTAAAGACAACCGGTAATTGCTACCGTGCTTGCCCGTGACCGTAACAGGAAAATTGGGGGCTCGTCCGGGATCCAACCATTTGATTACAACCATTTGATCAACCGTTCAATTAACATTTTGAAAATCCATTTGATTTAGTAATTGGTTACAGTCAACAGTGCTCAAAATGGCTAGTGCTAAAGAGTTTGTACAGTCACCATCTATGGAAGTTCTAGAAACTTTTAAAAAAGATATGTTAATGCAGATAGCACAAGAGTTACAGTTAGAGGTGAAAAGGTCAACACGTAAACATGAACTTAAAAGGCTTATTGTTGAACAGTTAGTTGATGAAGATGTTTTACGTGATAGTTGTTTAGAAGTGTATAAGCCTCTACCAATGGAACCTTCTGGGCAATATGAGATCAGGCGATTAGAAATTGAAAGAGAGTTAAGACTTAAAGAGCTTGAAACTCAAGCTCAACAGCGAAAAGAAGAGCTTGAAGCTCAACAACGAAAAGAAGAGCTTGAAGCTCAACAACGAAAAGAAGAGCTTGAAGCTCAAGCTCAAAAGGAAGAGCGAGCGCTTAAACATGAAAGAGAAATGAGAGCTTTAGAACTCAATGCCCGTAGAATTGCCCATGAAGAGTCCATTGCTACCAAATTTGATTTGGGTAAAAATGTGCGACTGGTACCACCTTTTAATGAGTCAGAGGTCGATAAGTACTTTCAACACTTTGAAAGAGTAGCTCAAAATTTGAAATGGCCTATAGATCAGTGGCCTTTATTGCTGCAAAGTGTTTTGAGGGGAAAGGCCCAGGAGGCATACACAGCTTTGCCAATTTCTGAATGTGTGGACTATAATTCTGTCAAAAATGCTATTTTGAAAGCATATGAGTTGGTACCAGAAGCATATCGTCAAAAATTCAGAAATTATCGTAAACAAGAAAGTCAAACTCATGTTGAATTTGCCCATGAGAAAGAAGTGTATTTTGACAGATGGTGTAATTCTAGGGAAGTAGGTACAGACTTTGAAAAACTTAGACAAGTTATTTTGATTGAAGAGTTCAAAAGGTGTGTTCGTAATGACATTAAAACCTATCTAGATGAACAGAAAGTTGAAAATTTGGCAAAAGCAGCAGCTTATGCTGATGATTATGCGCTAACTCACAAGTCCACTTTCAACAAGAATAAGTCCTTTGGTCCTGCTAAAAAGTCGTATCCAGAAATAGGAAAGAAATCTGAAAATGTAGCTCCAGAAAAGAGTTCAGATAAGGGTCAAACTTCAAATCAGACTATGAGTAAGGATAGGAAACCCAGATCCTTTGCTCCTGTTTGCCACTATTGTAAGAAACCTGGGCATGTTATGTCTGACTGTTGGCTCTTAAAGAAGAGAAGAGAAAAGGAGGCAACGCCCAACGCCTTTGTGTCTAGCAAGTCTAACTGGCGTTCAAATCCCAATAGAGCAGAGTCTAGTATTGGTTTAGACAAGTCTGAGATTATTAGGGAAGAGTTCAAACCTTTTGTGTCTGAGGGTTTTGTATCCTTGGAATGTAGTTCCAGTCAGGTCCCCATTAAGATATTAAGAGACACTGGAGCTACTCAGTCCTTACTTTTAGAAGGTGTATTGCCATTGAGTGTAAGCACATCTACTGGTGAGAGTGTCATTGCTCAAGGTATTGAAGGAGGCTGTGTGAACGTTCCCTTGCATAAGGTTAAGTTAGTATCAGACTTAGTTACTGGTTCTGTTGTTGTGGGTACCAGGCCCACTTTACCCATTAAAGGGGTATCTTTGTTGTTGGGAAATGATCTTGCAGGTGGAAAGGTAGTTGCTGATCCTAAGGTTACTTCTAAGCCGATCACTTTGGTTAGCACTGAGAAATTAGAAGAGGTTATTCCTGGTATTTTTCCCTCCTGTGCTGTGACTCGAGCTATGGCCAAAAAGGCCCAAGAAGAACCAAAAGATTGTAAACAATCTACAGATGTCTTAGTTGATTTGTCAGATACATTCTTGAACAACTATGACCATGATGTGGAGGATTTTAGTGATACAAATCCCAAGGCCAGGGTAGATTCTGAAAAACAAGACTCAATTGACTGTCAAGATGTATCGCTTTCAAAATCAAAATTGATTTCAGAGCAGGAAAATGACCCTGAATTAGCTCCTTTATTCAAGTTGGTCTTGCCACCAGTAGAGCTAGATAAGGTCCCTGTAGGCTATTATGTCAGAAATGGTGTACTTATGCGAAAGTGGAGGCCACCAAATGTCCCTGCATCTGAAGAATGGTCAGTAGTACACCACATTGTTGTGCCAAAAGTGTACCAAAGTGAGATATTAAAATTGGCTCATGAATCTCCAATGGGTGGCCATTTAGGCATCAACAAAACTTACAACAAGATAACCAAACATTTCTATTGGCCTCAAATTCGGCACTGTGTGGCAGAATTTTGCAAGACTTGTCACATTTGTCAAATGGTAGGGAAGCCAAACCAGAAAATTCCTGTAGCTCCCCTCAAACCCATTCCAGCATTTGAGGAACCCTTTAGCAAAGTGATAATTGACTGTGTAGGTCCTTTACCAAAAACTAAATCCAGAAACCAATATCTTTTGACCATTATGTGCGCCTCAACCAGATTTCCCGAAGCCATACCATTGACCAACACAACAGCTCCCAAAATCTCAAAAGCTCTGGTTAATTTCTTTACTCTAGTTGGCTTACCAAAAGAAATCCAGTCAGATCAAGGGTCAAATTTCATGTCAGGACTATTTCAACAGGGTGTATTTCAGTTAGGTGCCAAACAGATCAAATCTAGTGCTTATCACCCAGAATCCCAAGGTGCACTTGAAAGGTTCCATTCCACTTTGAAGAATATGATTAGGACATATTGTTTAGACAATGAAAAAGACTGGGATGAAGGCATCAGCTTATTATTGTTTGCAGTTAGAGAATCTGTTCAAGAGTCTTTAGGCTTTAGTCCCTTTGAGTTGGTCTTTGGCCATTCAGTCCGTGGTCCTCTCAAGCTGTTGAAGGAAAACTGGTTATCTGAGAACACTGAGAGCCTAAATCTGTTAGATTATGTCTCAAGGTTCAGAAATAAGTTAAAGAAGGCTTGTGAGCTGGCGCAACAAAATTTGAAAACTTCTCAGTCAAAAATGAAGACGCTTTATGATAGGAAGTCGCAAAACCGTACTTTCAAACCAGGTGACAAGGTTTTAGTGTTACTACCTGTCCAGGGAAATACGTTACAGGCCAGATATCACGGGCCATACAAAGTGTTAAAGAGAGTGGGTGACCTGGACTATATCATTGAAACCCCGGACAGAAGAAAGTCAACCCAACTATGTCATGTAAATATGGTAAAACCATATTTTGAAAGGGGTGTGAAAAAGCCTGTTATGGTTACTGACTGTAATATAGAAAGTAACAGTAATCAGGAGCACGAAATATGGGACAACACTCCTGATCTTGATGTTGAATGTAAAATTAGGTTGAGTAATTCTGAGATCCTTGATGATTTGGAAACCAAACTGAGTCATGTACCACCAAATAAGAGGGTTCCACTTATTGAATTGCTCTTAAAGTATAAGTCAGTGTTCCCAAATGCCCCTAATAGGACAAATATACTCATGCATGATGTCGATGTCGGCGATGCCCGTCCGATCAAACAGCATCCGTATCGGGTAAATCCTATGAAACTCGAAAAATTAAGGCAGGAAGTGCAATACATGCTAGAAAAGGATATAATTGAACCAAGTGAAAGTAGTTGGGCATCTCCTTGTGTTTTGGTCCCGAAACCAGACGGTTCAATCAGATATTGCACTGACTACAGAAAAGTCAATGTTTTGAGTAAAACGGATTCCTTCCCTATCCCAAGGATGGAAGACTGTATTGATCGGATTGGCAATGCCAAATACATCACAAAGTGTGATTTACTGAAAGGATATTGGTGTGTACCTCTTACTGAGCGGGCCAAAGAAATATCAGCCTTCGTGACCCCTGATGGTCTATATCAGTACAAGGTGATGCCATTTGGCATGAAGAACTCCCAGGCCACATTTCAAAGACTAATGAATATATGTTTAAAAGACTTAGAAGGTGTTGAAGTGTATGTGGATGATATTGTCATCTTTAGTGATACTTGGGAAGAACATTTAAAAAGGCTTGAACAAGTCTTGTTTCGGCTCAAAGAGGCAAACTTCACTGTAAATTTGTCAAAGAGTGACTTTGTAAAAGCCAAAGTTATTTACTTAGGGCATGTAGTAGGTCATGGAGTTGTGACACCAATCAAAGCCAAAGTCAAAAGCATCATTGACTACCCCGTTCCTGAAAATAAGAAAAGCTTAATGAGGTTCCTTGGAATGGCAGGATATTATAGAAAATTTTGCAAAAACTTTTCAGAAGTCACTGCTCCACTGACTGAGCTACTGAAAAAGAATGTAAAATATCACTGGTCAGAGACTTGTCAAAAATCATTTGACAAAGTAAAGATCCTTCTCTGTTTAGAGCCCGTACTAACTGCTCCGGACTTCAGTAAACCTTTCCGGCTGGCTGTAGACGCCAGTGATGTGGGTGCAGGTGCAGTTTTACTGCAATGTGATAATGAAGATATTGAACATCCCATCTGCTATTTTTCAAAAAAATTTAATATTCATCAAAAGAACTACTCTACAATAGAAAAAGAATGTTTAGCACTCATTTTGGCCATCCAGCATTTTGACATATACATATCTTCATCATCAAAACCCACCGTTGTATACACAGATCACAATCCACTAGTCTTCTTGCACAAAATGAAAAACAAAAATAGAAGATTATTGAACTGGAGTTTAATGTTGCAAGAACACAATCTTCAAATAGAACATGTTAAAGGAAAGGATAATATCTGTGCGGACGCCCTATCCAGAAGCTGTATTTAAATTGTAATTTATATACCTGTAATTAGCAAGTTTATAAAGGTTATACATGGTACTAATTTTACTTTTGTATTTAGATAAATATGTTTTGTAAAAAGTTATTACCTGTGTATATTTACCTGGTAAAAATCTCTTGTAAAATTTTGTAACTCCTTGGCTTCCAAAATTTTTCTTTAAGGGGGGAGGTGTTACATATATTGGACACTATATTAGTACATTGTATATTACATATATTGGGCACTATATTAGTGCATTGTTTAATTTAAGCTTTATGTTTATACATTGTCATAAAAGATAATTGTGTTGTTGGTTCTTTTTGTGTGTTGACATTTAAAGTAAGGGAGTTATTGACTTTTGTGTTTTAGTGTTTATTGATCTGTTCACAGACTGGGGGAAATCCCCCCCTCAGTGGTTATGTTAGATTTGGGGAAACCCAATTACCAGTAGTTTCTAGAACTTCCTCCTTTGGCCTAGATGGCTCAAGCTTTTTTTTGAGTTGGTTCTGTGCAGTTCCAGAGAAATCTGTGAATGTATATAAGGAATGTACATCTGACCACAAGTGAACTTTGTATTCGCTGGCTATAAGGAGAGCTATTGTGTTTTGGAATATAATATAACTTGTGTTGCTGTGAACTTTTACTGGAGTGAACTAGATACATTGTCTGGACAGATTTATTGCACTTTGGATATTTTTGGATATTGTACAGTTATATAACAGAGAGTGGATTTACTGCATTTTGGACATTGTCCATATCTTGGAGCAGACAGTACAATTGTGTTAACTCTCTAAAAATCTCCAGACAGACCTTCTGTGTGACTGGATATATAAAGGATAGCAGGACAAGCACCTTTTGTGTTGTTGAGTGTGGGACAGATCACAGAATATAGACATCTGTGTGCGAGTAAACGCTGGACAGATCACGGGACAGACCACAGGACATTGGACAGATCACAGAATATACCACAGGACGGATTACAGAACAGATTGCGGGATACGGCGGATAAACTTATTCTTAATCTCAGTGGTCAGGTCAGCTAGATCTTGTTATTGTATTAGTGTGCTTAGTTAAGGGCATACCAGTTGACTGTAATCATTATTGTTGACTATTAAATAAATTTGTTAAGTTAAGCTATTTGCTTTTTTTTTTCTGTTACAACTTAAAGACAACCGGTAATTGCTACCGTGCTTGCCCGTGACCGTAACAGCCATGTTATTTGTGAAAGTCATTCTAGTGATATGTTTTCTGTGTGTTGGTTTCTTGTGTAACTGGCTGAATGCTGACAGGAGTCAGAACTGCGAAAAGATTGACCGGAGTATCCCTTCCATTTTTCGGCTTTCTGTCTTGATCCGTAAATATTGTTACACTAGCGATACAAAACAGGTTCCTCCACAACTGAAATTTAAAAACCTACTACTACTCCTTTTGTTGTGTGGCGATGTTGCTTCAAACCCTGGCCCCACCAGTTTTGGATTTGTCAATTGTAGATCCGTTCGCAATAAAGGCCCTCTCCTGCAGGACCTGATAAAACGCGGTGACCTAGACATCCTGGGTCTAGCTGAGACGCATATTAGACCAAATGATACTGATGGCCTCCTGAGTTCTCTTACACCGGCAGATTACAATTTCATCCAAAAACCAAGGTGCACTGGTCGGGGAGGTGGTGTTGGTTTTCTGTGTAGAAAAACCTTTTCTCCCAGTATTGTCTCTTCACCAGTTTTCAGGTCATTTGAAATTATCATACTTTCCTTTAAGTCTGATTATAATAGCTTTGTTGCGGCTTGTGTGTATCGTCCTCCTGGTTCTTGTACTACTCAGTTTCTGGAAGATTTTCTGGCTCTTTCTGGCTTTCTGTCTTCGACTGGTTCCAGTTTCATCATTTGGGGAGATATAAATGTCCATCTGGATATTGAGTGTGGCGATAGGTCCAGGTTTAACGACATCCTTCAGTGTTGTGGTTTGGTTCAAAGTGTCAGTGGCCCGACTCATTTACTGGGTCACACTCTGGATGTTTTGATATCTCCTTGTGACTCAGATTTTGTCCGCAATGTTAGTGTTGGGGATTTCATTTCTGACCATGCTGCCATAAGATGCCAACTGGATTTCTCCCACCCATCAACCAGCATCGACAAATGGGTCTCTTATCGACGGTACCACAGGATTGATATCGACCAGTTCAGAAATGACCTTAATAATATACCGTTTGTACGGTCCCCTGAAGGTACTGCTGCAGAACTTTATGATCAGTACATAACTGGTGTTACACAGGTACTTGACAAGCATGCTCCTATCATTTCACGCAAGGCTAAACAGCAGTCTGATGAGTGGTTGTCTGATTCGTATCGCATGGCTCGATCTCTTAGACGCCAATTTGAATGAAGGTGGAGAAAACATAAGTCAGAGTTGAATAGGTCAAGACTCCGCAGGCAAATTGCCTGGTGTAATCGACTGGCCAATAAAGACAAGGGTTCATACTATACAAATCTCATAACTGCTAAGAAGCTATGGCAGTCATTGAGGAAGGTGTTGCATCGCACCTCCGAGAATGTCCTGCCTGCTCATAGCTCAGACAAAAGCCTCGCGGACATGTTTGCTTCTTTTTTCTCCAATAAAATAAGCAAAATCAGGGACACCTTTGCTACTTCTGGCTCTTTCAATGATGCACCGGATTCTGTGCCTCCTGCTTTCAATGCCTTTATGCCTGTCACTGAAGACGAGGTCTATAAGTGTATTAGTGAATCCCCCACTAAATCTTGCTCACTAGACCCTATACCAACATTCCTCCTTAAGGATTGTCTTGATATCCTCCTCTCTTCCATTACCAAGTTGGTAAATTATTCTCTCATTGAAGGATCCTTCCCAAATTCTTTCAAAAAGGCGGTTGTCACCCCCCTCATAAAAAAGGCTTCCCTTCCTAGAGATGACCTTAAGAATTATCGCCCAGTGTCTGGTCTTTGTTTCCTGTCAAAGTTGGTTGAGCGAGTCGTTGCCAGGCAAATAACGTCACACATTAATAACAACAAACTGGACAATCCTCATCAGTCAGCATATAAGCCAGGACATTCCACGGAAACTGCTTTATTGTCTATAAAAAATGAGGTTCATCTCTCTCTGGCACGCGGTGAACCCACAGCTCTAGTACTTCTTGACTTATCAGCCGCATTTGACACTATAGACCATAATATTCTCCTTGGTTACCTTAAATCCTGGTATGGTCTTGGTGGAACAGCTCTAAGGTGGTTTGCTTCCTACTTAAGAAATCGTTGCCAGGCCATTAAGATAGGCTCCACACTATCTGAATTAAGCAATCTCATCTATGGAGTCCCACAAGGTTCTGGGTCCGTTACTGTTTTCACTCTATACAACACCACTCAGTAAAATTATTCGCCTCCACCCGCATATTAAATTCCATTTTTATGCGGATGACACTCAGTTATACATCCATCTCTCCCACAAGAATGCTTCTTCGGCTCTCGCCAAGCTAAATGCCTGCCTTCATGATGTTCAAGAATGGATGTCTCTCAGTAAATTGAAGCTCAACCCTAAAAAAACTGAGTTTATTGTCTTTGGTTCCAAGGCTCAACGTCAGAAGATTTCCTCTCACTTTCCTGTTAGCATTCTTGGTAGCCTTCTTCATCCGGTTGATTCTGTCAGAAATCTAGGTGTGTGGTTTGATGCAGATTTTTCATTCTCTGAGCATATCAAGAGGACTTGCAAAGCATGCTTCCTTCAGATGCGCGACCTCCGTAGAATTAGAAAGTATCTCACTTCTGAAGTGGCAGTCCTTGCTGCAAATGCCTTGGTTAGTAGTCGTCTGGACTATTGTAACTCTCTGTTCAGAGGTTTGTCCGGTTTCAATCAGCACAAATTGCAAAGTATTCAGAACACCCTGGCTCGTATTGTTACAAATCATAGAAAGTATGCTCATGTTACACCCATTCTACAGAAACTCCACTGGTTGCCTGTTAAGTATCGTTGTATTTTCAAAACCGCAACATTTGTGTATAAATTTTTGCATAGTGGTTCTCCTTCTTACTTCGAACCGTTCTTGTCTTTTAGTAGTTGTCCCTATAGTACTAGGCATAGTCACCCAGATCGTCAATACCTTACAGTTCCTCCTTTCCATTCATCAGTCTTTAAGTCAGCCAAACATTTTGGCCATAGTTTTGCCTTTGATGCTCCTAAGATCTGGAATGACCTCCCTCAAGATGTTCGCAGTGCAACATCAGTTGCCTCCTTCAGAAAGAAGCTTAAAACTGACCTGTTTGCAAAAGGCTACCCACCATAGCCTCTCCCGTCACATCTGTGTCTCCTTGGTACGACCTGGCTATGTCCCTTGATTAATGATAACTGCCTTGCTTTATGTTTAGATGCGCCTTAGAGTCCATCAGTGATGGAGATTAAGCGCTATAAAAGTCCACATTAGATTAGATTAGATTAGATAAAGGAAATTAAATCCTATCAGATATTACTCTTTTTCAAGAAACATTTAGTTTATATGAAAATGAATGGACAAGAGACTGGGAAGGTGGACAGGTTATCTTCTCACATGGTACAAAACATTCCAGAGGATGATTTATCACAGTAAATAAGAACTTAGATCTGAAAATATTAAAAAAAAGAAGTTGATGTGAATGGAAGGTATATACTACTACAGGTAGAGATAAAAGGTGAGAATTTTATATCCTTAATGTTTATTTACCAAATAGTGCCAATGAGAGAGTGAATTATTTGTAAAAACTTACAAATACTATGAGAACATAGGACATAAATCAAAATAGCAATATAATTAAGCGTCCCACAAGGGACGCTTGTTTGTGTATGGGAGACCTTCAGGCTCCAGCGGCTCCGGCGGCACCGGCATTTTGTTTTCCTTATAACTCTGTAACCGTTAGGCGGATTCTTTTCAAATTTGGCAGGTTTATGCAGTAGCCTTGGGGAATTTTTTTGAATATGCTGCAGTGACATTTCAACCAATCAGAGAGGTCACATGACCAAAAATGTCTTTTTTCGATGGGGAAGCTTGTCCGGATGATAACTTGAAAGGGATTTTATCAATTCACCTGAAACATGGCAAATACATTCATTCTATTAAAATCTGTAAATCATTAGATTTTGGCATTGATTGGTTAAGAAATGGCCACGTAATTAATGATTAATTAATCATTATGAATTTTTCAAATAAGGAAAACACAAAAATGCTTATAACTCGAAATCCGTGCTAGATAGAGCAATTTCGACAAAATTTTTGACCCACAGGGTATCTCTGCAGAGTAGCTATCCCAATTTTGAAAAAAAAATTTCTCTCGCCAAAAATGGCGGCCATTTTGAATTTTCAAATTTTTCGCAAAACTTGCAAAACATAAAAATGCTTATATCTCGAAAACCGTGCTAGATAGAGCGTTTTCGACGAAATTTTTGACCCGCAGGGTATCTCTGCAGAGTAGCCATACCAATTTTCAAAAAAATTTTGACTCACCAAAAATGGCGGCCATTTTGAATTTTCGAATTTTACGCAAAAATTGCAAAACACAAAAATGCTAATGTCTCGAAAACTGTGCTAGATGGCGAATTATCTCTTAAAAGTATTGCAGATAGCCAATTTTTCTCAAATAATTCATTCGCCTACTTTTGGAAGAGCTTTCACATGGTGAAGTTTCAGACCCATAGCTAATTACTCACCTACTCAAAATGAGTAAATGCGAATTATCTCTAAAAGTATTGCAGATACCCAATTTTTCTCAAATAACTCATTCATCTACTTTTGGGAGAGCTTTCACTTGGTGACGTTTCAGACCTGTAGCTAATTATTCACCTACTCAAAATGAGTAAATGCTAATTATCTGTAAAAGTATTGCGGATACCCAATTTTTATCAAATAACTGATTCATCTACTTTTGGGAGAGCTTTCACTTGGTGAAGTTTCAGACCCGTTGGTAATTACTCACCTAGTCAAAATGAGTAAATGCGAATTATCTCTAAAAGTATTGCAGATAGCCAATTTTTCTCAAATAACTCATTCATCTACTTTTGGGAGAGCTTTCACTTGGTGAAGTTTCAGACCCATAGATAATTATTCACCTACTCAAAATGAGTAAATGCTAATTACCTCTAAAAGTATTGCAGATATCCAATTTTTATCAAATAACTTATTCATCTACTTTTGGGAGAGCTTTCACATGGTCAAGTTTCAGACCCGTAGGTAATTACTCACCTACTCAAAATGAGTAAATGCAAATTATCTCTAGAAGTATTGCAGATAGCCAATTTCTGTCAAATAACTCATTCATCTACTTTTGGGAGAGCTTTCACATGGTGAAGTTTCAGACCCATAGCTAATTACTCAACTACTCAAAATGAGTAAATGCGAATTATCTCATAAAAGTATTGCAGATAGCCAATTTTTATCAAATAAATGATTCACCTACTTTTGGAAGAGCTTTCACATGGTGAAGTTTCAGACCCATAGCTAATTACTCACCTACTCAAAATGAGTAAATGCTAATTATCTGTAAAAGTATTGCGGATACCCAATTTTTCTCAAATAACTCATTCATCTACTTGTGGGAGAGCTTTCACATGGTGAAGTTTCAGACCTGTAGATAATTACTCACCTACTCAAAATGAGTAAATGCTAATTATCTCTAAAAGTATTGCAGATAGCCAATTTTTCTCAAATAACTCATTCACCTACTTTTGGAAGAGCTTTCACATGGTGAAGTTTCAGACCCATAGCTAATTACTCACCTACTCAAAATGAGTAAATGCGAATTATCTCGAAAAGTATTGCAGATAGCCAATTTTTCTCAAATAACTCATTCACCTACTTTTGGGAGAACTTTCACTTGGTGAAGTTTCAGACCCATAGCTAATTATTCACCTACTCAAAATGAGTAAATGCTAATTATCTCTAAAACTATTGTGGATACCCAATTTTTATCAAATAACTCATTCATCTACTTTTGGGAGTAAATGCGAATTATCTCTTAAAAGTATTGCAGATAGCCAATTTTTCTCAAATAACTCATTCACCTACATTTGGAAGAGCTTTCACACATGAAAATGAAAAATTGTGAATATCTCAGAAAAGCTATTTCTTCTCCTTTAATGCTCGGCGGGAGATACACACCACGGCAGTGGTCTTGTTTTCAAAAATTTTTGTCTCACCAAAAATGGTGGCGATTTTGAATTTTCGAAGTTTTTGCAAAACACAAAAATGCTTGTATCTCGAAAACTGTGCTAGATGGAGCGAATTCAACAAAATTTTTGACCTGCTGGATATCTCTGCAGAGTACCCATGCCAATTTTCAAAATATTTTTGTCTCACCAAATATAGCGGCCATTTTGAATTTTTGAATTTTTTGCAAAAATTGCAAAACACAAAAATGCTTATATCTTGAAAACCGTGCTAGATAGAGCAGACTGCGCTGACTTTGGTTGCCACAACAGTATAAGGCTAGAAACGGAACAGTTTCTTAATACTTTAGCACTCACCTTTATATCCTTTTCGGGACGCTTTTATCTTTTTTTTGCGAGCGATCCTCTAGTTATAGGTGGCGATTGGAATATGATACAGAGTTTAACAGATAAACAAAGCATAAACAAAACATCGAGGATAACCCTTTAGTAACATTGAAAAAATTGATGTCACAATTTGATTTGTGTGATATATGGCGAGTCAGGAATCCTACAGTTAAAAGTTTCACTTATAGAAAAGTCAGGAGCTCATATAGAAGTAGACTAGACTTTTGGTTAATATCTGACATACTCCAGGAATTTATAGCATATTCTGACATTTTACCAAACATATACTCTGATCACTCAGCCATAGTAGTTGGTTACCAAATGACTCAAGATAAAGACAAAGGAAAAGGTTTTTGGAAATTTAACTCCTCACTTTTAGGTGAACAAAGTATGAAATAAGAAAATTTACAATCAAATATTAAAAAAAAAAAAAAAATCAGAATGTGCAACTCAAGAAAAAGAACTAAGAGAAAGATTATTAGAATTAGAAAAAATGTCAGATCCACCAAATGAAACAACAGAAAATGAGCTAAATAAAATAAGGAATTCCCTGAAAGAGATAGATGCTTATAAATTAAAAGGCGCAATAATAAGATCAAGAGTAAAATGGATAGAAGAGGGGGAGAAAAGTTCAAAGTATTTTTATAATTTAGAAAAGAGTAACTATTGTAAAAAAAATATTGGGAAATTGAAAATAAATCCAGTAGAAATGATTACAAACCCAGAAAAATTAAGGGTATATCAGAAAGAATATTATGAAAATTTATTAAGCTGGAAGTTCAATAATAAAAATGCAAGTAATGAAAAATTCTTCACTGATATGCCAAAATATCCGTCAACTTACAAATCAGCAAAAACAAAGCTGTGAAGGCAAGATTTCGATTAATGAATGTACAAAACTTTTAAAAACTTTCTCAGAAAATAAATCTCCTGGTAATGATGGCCTGCCTATTGAATTTTACAAACATTTCTGGAATAAAATAAACAAAATTTTAGTTGATAGTTATAATGAAAGTTTTGATAAAGGCATTTTGACCAATAGTCAGAGACAATCTGTAATAACTCTCTCTGAAAAACCAGGAAAAGACCGCTTATTGTTACAAAATTGGAGACCTATTTCTCTTTTGAATTTAGATTACAAAATATTAACAAGGTAATTGGTCAAAGAATTCAAGTAGTTTTACCAGACAGTATTCATGAAAATCAATCTGGCTTTGTAGAAAAATAGAGCATTCAGTCAAACTAATACAAGACATCATGAATTTCACTGAGTATAAAAAAGCAAAAGGGTACTTCCTATTCATAGACTTTGAGAAAGCTTTCGACTCCATTGAATGGAACTTCATATTTAAGGCTTTGGAGACTTTTAATCTTGGCAATGAACTAATAAAATGGATTAAATTATTTTACAATGATGTATATAGTTGCATCATAAATAATGGGAAAACAACTCCATATTTCAAAGTTGGCAGAGGAGTTCGACAAGGAGATCCATTATCACCTTATTTATTTATCATTTGTACTGAATTACTTTCAATTTCAATCAGAAACAATAAGAAAATTAAAGGCATAAAATAAATCCAAGATCAATTTGAAACTTTCTCAGGCTTAAAAATAAATCAATTAAAAAGTCAAGGTCTGTGGTTAGGAAAATCAAAAGATAGTGGAAATAACTACCTTGACATAAATTGGACAACAAAACCAGTAAGACTCTTGGGAATATATATTGGGCACTATTTAGAAGAAGTAGAAAACCTCAATTTTACCTCTGCATTGAGTAAACTAGACTGTACTTTAAATCAGTGGAAAGGTAGAAATCTCTCATTAAAAGGGAAAGTTTTAATAGTTAAAACTTTAGGATTATCCAAATTCATATACTTAAGTAAAGATTTACATGTACCTGATAAAATCAAACAACAAATAAACAAAAAGATATACAGTTTCATATGGAACGGACAAACAGAAAAGGTAAATAGAAAAAGTTGTATGCAGCATTATACCAAGGGAGGTTATAGTATGCATGACTTTGACACAGTTGATAAGGCTAACAAAATAGTTTGGGTATTAGAGCTATTGAAAAGCAACACTTTGCTGTGGGCAACATTTCTCAAAACAATAACAGTTGGAACAAATTTGGATCTGTTTCTGAGAAGTAATTTTTCAAAACAAATGATTCCAAACTTTCATATTCTTCCCCAGTTCTATAAAGATATGTTGTTAAACTGGATTGAGTTTACAAATGACAAAAATAATACAAGTAGCAGTCATCGTTATGCACATTTAATATGGTCTAACAGTTTCATATATGGCGATAATAGTCCAATGGAATACTTCAATAATTGATTGTTTCAAGCCGGACTGTGGTTTCTTAGTGATTTATTTTATGACAATGATAAACTAATACCATTTAGTATCTGGATGAAAAGAGGGGTGATAGCCCAAAATTACTTGACATGGAGAGGTTTAGTTACCATTGTGAGGCAAAAATCTGCGAAGTATATAAGAAATGATTCAAATGAAGAAGATAAACCTCTTGTAAATTCATATAAAGAAATAATAATTTCATCGAAGCCACAACTATTTGAAAAAATAAAAGGAAAACAAATAAAGTATGTTTTCACTGAAAGAGCACTCCACCAAGTTAAATACAAGAATAAAAGTTACTATAACGCAATATATGGTCAAACTATCCGTAGTAACTGGGAAGATATCTTCAAAATGCCGTACAGAATGCCTGTTGATAACTGTATTAGAGATTTAGAGTATAAGTTACTGTTCAGAATTATGGCAACAAATAAACTTTTATACCAAATGGGAATAAAGAATAATCCAATTTGTCCTATATGCTTGTTATCGGTTCACACAGTTGAACATTTATTTTACGAGTGTCATACTATTAAAAATTTTTGGGTCACCTCGACCTGTATGTGGAAAATGTACATTCACAACAAGAATTTTAACATTGGTTTATCAGACGTCATTTTTGGGTATAATCTTCAAAATTTAAAAGGCAATAAATCTTTAAATAAAGTAATTTTGCAGGCAAAATATTATATATAGAAATCTTTTTTAAATGAAAAAGCTGCTACAATAATGGGATTCTTATCGTACTTGGATCAGTGTATTAATATATGTAAAAAATTGAAAATAACTTGTGAAAAAAATATTCTAGATACACTTAAATCCTTTGTAACTACTGCAATTTGAAAATTTAAGATAATTTTAATTGTACTCAAATAAAAAAGAGTGACTTTAAACATAAATGTACTTTAGCCTATACACCTGCCTGAATGATGTGGAATTGTATTGTCTGTGTTTTGTTTTCTTGTCAGTTTGTATTGTCTGTGTCATGTGCCATTATTTGTTATGTATGATTATTGTAATGTACAAAAACTTAAAATAAAAAAACCCCCAAAAAACCTCCAGCTATCGTATTGTTCAGCTGACTTCAGTTAAATTTTGCACACTTATTAAAGATGACAATAGGGACATTCTAATTTTCTTTCCACCTTGGAGTTCCAATACAAGTACAGCGATGGCCATTTTGACGTAAAAATGAGTGTTTTCAGCCGCCAACTGACTTACAGTTCAAAAACATCAGTTTAACTTGACACATTGATTAAGCTTAAGGAAGATTTTTATGTTCTTTTTACTTAAAATTCTTGTATTTCAGAGATTTTGGCCATCTTAACATAGTAAATATATAGTTCTTGCTCCCACCTCATTTTTATGTCAGCTGACTTGTCAGTCAGCTGACATTATGGCATCACTCTGTGAACAACTTCTCCTCCAAAACCAAAAGACCCAGAGACATGCTGTTACTTTTTAAATACATCTTATCTATCGAGGATGATAAATCGTAAAATTCATGCAGATCAGTGTGTTTGTCTGTTTGCTAGAGCCATTAGAAGAGAGGTACCCCCACTCAAAGTATGAAAATTTCAACACTTTATCACAATTTTCTCATTGACTATTGCAGGGATCTCTCCCTTATCTTGCATATATGTACTAGGCCATAAGTAAATTCCCTTGTGCGAGTATCAGGCTTGGATCTCTCCTAATTTTTTTTTTATGAATTTTTTAAATAATTTTTTCAGGCATTAAAACTCATGAGTTCATGCAGTAAATCACTTATAACTTAAAAAGTATTGCATTTAAAACATTTTGTTAAATATGTTTTTCACCTATTTTTCTTTCAGCTATAACATAGTAAAATTTCAGACGTGTAGCTGATTGCAAAATTATGTAATAGCTGCATATAAAACTATACAGTTGCCACATTTTCTGATCTGTGCAAAATCTGCATCAGAGAAAAGAATTCCCTGTGTGGGCGTGTGTGTATGCGTGCCCCTGTGTGTGTTATATATGTCTGTGTTTTTCTCCCTTCAGTGTTTCCATTGAAGTGGAGAGTGGTGGGGGGGGAAGGGTGGGGAAGATTTACAATAGACCTTTTCAACATCTCCTCAGGTGACTGAACTTAGGTAAACCGTCACTCCTGCATATACAGATTTACTGCAGTGCACACACAAATATTCTTTGTTTTTCTCTCAGTGTACATTATTGAGGTACAAATATCACTTAGATGCTGTGATATTTAATACTTTGAGTTATTTTGTGTTGCATGTTAACTTTAAAAATATTTAATTTAGAATTAGAAAACCAGTTCACAACACTGTTCTATATTCACATTGTCCCAGGTTTTTAATGGAGAGGGGTTGCAATATACATGTACTTGAATATTTTGACAAATTACCCAGAAAAAATGTTTTTTTATGTTAAAAACAAAGCTTGTTGTGGTCAGCCTTACTTTATGGAAAGTCAGAATAAATGCATTGGCAAAGAAAATCCATAAAGATTCCTTATTACATGCACAATTTGTATATGATCAATGAAGAGTATTTTAAATTCATATTTTGACATGTTCAGAAATATTACCTCATACTAATATCTGTTCTCATTACTACCATAAGGAGGTTGTGTTTTGGATGTGTTTGTCTGTATCTCTGTTTCTTAATACTCGAAAAGACATAAACAAATCTTTATGAAATTTTTTATGTACATAGGGCCTGACTGAGGGAAATGAAATGAAATTTTGTGAAAAATCCAGATCACATTCTGGATACAAAAACCCTGAATTTTCAAATGTCAAATTTTAATGTATTTTTTCAAATGGTTTTGGTTTATTATGGTATCACTCTGCGGCGTCTTGTCTGTTTTGAGAGAATGGAAAAACCCTTAAATTAAATATATCCTGGAAACAATTTACGATTCCACATTTACAACTACAGTTTCTCTTCAGCCAACCTCTAGCAAAAATGATTCGTAAAATATACTACTTTACGAAACACAATAAAGCTCACATTCTGCTTACAGTTTAATACTGTAGCTGCTACAGTTTTTAAATAATCCACTTTTCGATCAGATACAAAACACAGTAAAGCTTACATTCTGCTTATAGTCTCATACTGCAACTACTACAGCTCTCCATCCGGGCCGCTCGTTTTTTCTTTTTAGCAAAAACCTTTTTCTAGTTTTGGACTGGTTTCCTTTTCTGTCTAACAGCAATGATTTTTCAGACAGAGTAATGGGTTTAATTGATGTTTCTCTTTATTTCTTTTACAGATGGGCTATATAAGCCAGGAATGTTTCCAAGAGTACTGGACACACTGGTTTAAGAAGGTAATTCTTGGTTTAATGCACGTTAAGAATCAAATTGCATAATGGCTGTTAATTTATTTATCTGT